>OY743176.1:16417263-17789013 GCA_963555705.1 Ligustrum vulgare | reverse complement strand
AGTACTTTGGCCGTTACCATTCTCAATTGTAGACTCTTAAACTTCTAATACCAGTAATTAAGAATTCAGGATAATCATGCAGTCGAATTAACAACTATTAATGTGGAATAGGTTTCAAACAATGAATAAGTAAATATAAAAAAACTAAATAATAACTATACGGTGTTAGTAACTATCGAAATTTGTAATAATTTCTAATTGTATTATAATTAAAAAAAAAGAAAAGGTTTTTTAGTTAGTAATTTTTCATAATATAAGACGTGCTTTCGTTATTAGAAATTATAAACATTTTTTTTTTTGTGTTAGTACTTTTTATAGTATAAGATATGTTAAAGTTATTACTTATTATATCTAATAACAATATTATTTTCAATGTATAAAACATAAATTGATAATAATTATTGAATACTGAGATATTTAAAACAATAGTTAGCCTTATAGGGAATTATACAAACATAATCATTACTTTAGGAAGCTATCTTTATACCATATTTAGGACAGTTCAAATTGATTTAAGACGTATCCTGTTCATCCTAATGCAATTAGTTATCATTCATAATGGTAACACTAAAGATGTTTTATTTGGACCTTATTTTGTATTATAATAGTATTATTATGAAGAAAATGCTTGTCTTATTTCAATCTTCTTTACAATGACATGCTTTTATAAGATTTTTTTTTTTTTTTTTTAAATAAGAAATTATAATTGATCAAATTATTATTATTATTATTATTAGAAACATTAGACATTTTATTGTGTGAATTTTATTATTAGTAGTAGTAACATCTGGCATGCTTTAGTGAGAATTTAAGAAATTATATGATTTATCAAATTATTATTATTAGTAACACTAGACATACTTTTGTGAGACTTTAATATACAAAATAAGAAATTATGTTTGATCAAATAAAGCAATAATCATAATAAATAATGCAAATTTTTCCAAACAGCCAAAATTGAAAAGATACAATAATAAAAATTAGAAACCATCAAAGTTTGAAAATTTAAAAGATCAGTCTTTTTCAATACAATTGTCAATTTTTTTAGTTGGCTTATTTAGCCGTTACCACTCTCAATAGTACAATTAAATAAAGTAATGAGAATTCTTAGAATTTAACGAATTTGTTATACAAATATAAAAATGAATTTTTATTTTGCAATGACTTAGATGTGTGTATAAAGATTTAAAAAAACAAATATTATATATTAAATCTCTGAGTTTTTAATAATTTATTTTTATTTGATATTTCTTTGATTAAATTTGCACGATTAAACATCTCTGTATTGTTGATTTATTTTAATTTATTTTATATTATTATCATTCATTTAATATAGATTAAAAAAAATGTCATGCAAATTTGTTGAAATCCTTTTTGAACCTCGTAATCACAATTTTCATGATACACGAAGAGGCAAACAAAGAGTTAAGATAACAATGTATAAACATTAATCTGTTATTGCATATTTTATTATGAAAAGAATTTAATAAATACATAAAAAATCAATAATATAATATATATTAGTTGTAGAGTATGCACAATTAATTAGTGAGTTTGGACGGGAAAATCTTAATTGGGACCCGCTCCAACTCAAGAACTTTAATATATAATAATATAGATATAGATAATAAATTTATTCATTCTTATTCTTCTTCCTTATTAATTTTTTCAATATCGACAATTTTTTTTTTCATATTTTATGATTTAGAGCCAGTCTGGTAAACTTTTTCCCCTCAACTTTTCAAACTCAATCTCAATCATATATTCTTAGTCAAGCCTACAGTTTTTGAATTTTCAAATCAAACATTTTAATACCACACATTCATAAAAAAACCAAAACAAACCAGAAAAACTTCTAAAAATCACGTTATCAAACAAGCTCTTAATAAGATCTTAAAAACGAATACCATATTAATACATAAAATCTTTTATTTTAAAAATAAATACTTATCATATTTTTTGACTTAACTAGAAATTAACACATTTATTGTGTCAATAAGAGCATCCGCATTGATTGTGTTAAATTTAGCTAGCCACATTACATAGACAAAAAATTAGATTTTAGATGACATGTATACATGTTAAAGTTAACTAGTTATTGTCACAATGGATATATTAACTTTTAAGTAAGCTCAAGAATATGATAAAAACTTATTTTTAAAATTGTAAAATTTATATATTAATATGGTACTCATTTGGAAGATCTCATTAAATTATATAATATGAAATCAAAAAAAAAAAAAAAAAATTATTTTTTATCAATATTAAAAAAATTAAGAAAAAAGAAGAAAATGAAAATGAATAAATAAGAGTTTGAGTGAGTGGAAGGGGGATCCTAGATTTTTTTAGAAATTTTAAAATGCGAAGTTGAAAATGTGAAAAGTTATGAATCCATCCATCTTCTTAAAAATAAATTTGAGGAAAATAATGAAAAAAATAGTTGGACCAAACAAACTCAAAATTCCAATTTTTTTCAAAAGCAATTTGAGATTCTTTGTTTTTTTTTCCCCTTTTATTTATTTAGAACTTTACAAATTACATTAAAATTCATCTGACACTATTAACCAAAAAAGGGCATTTTGGACCTTGGAACGTATGAGTTCATCAATTCCTTGAGGGATCCAAATAAATGCAGAAAAGTAGAAAATTAAATAGTTCAAATTAAAGAAAATTAAAATAAAGCAAGAGAAAGAGAAAGAAAATGCCAATGAGCATCTCAGACTTGTGAATCCCCATGGGTTTGTGAAATTAAATGGAATTGTCATATTCAATGTTCAAAGTGTTACACAGCTAGCCTATTATAAGACTACAAATAGAACTAGTAAACTCTAATTCTAACCCTAATAACATAAAAAATTAAACTAACCTTAATATATAACCTAAATAACAATAATATTCAACACCTCCCATCAAACTCACAATACTATCATGAGTTTGCCAAAATGTTTACATAACAAAGAAAGCAACTCAAATATAATTCACAATACAATGCCGAACTCATTGTTACGACCACGCATAATTGAGCTTGATATGTCATCTACGAGGACCTACATGGGACTCATTGGCTGCCAGTTATGCTTAGAACTCCGCAAGTTACTGTATTGTCGAGGTGAAATATTGTTCGAACTACATATAGTCAAACTACTTATTCCAAACTGATGTCATCCGAAGTACATACTCCAGGCTAGTGACAAGACTTGTCAGTATGTTAGATAGATGTAACATTCTTACAAGTTGCAGTTTGATGCGACAGTTAGGGATATGATGGTCGTCACTCCTCTAAGATAGGAAATAAGAATTATGACCAAACAAATTGTTTACCTCTTCAACGGTTGAGAACCTGACACATGTAAAGCATAACACGTGTCACTACCCAGGATAATTATTAAATAAAATGTATTTGCCTCCAAGAAAAATGTTAAAAACTCAATACTCAAACTCAATATACAAATCTGACTTCATTTTCTCTTTTTTACACACTTATATTTTTCGCACCCAAATTATATTTATTTGGAATGAATACTGACTTGAGCGTCAAAGTGCAAATGGGAGCCAACCCAACCCCCATTGCATACTGACTGTTTGTCCAAGTGTACATGAAGTTCACGTGTTCAAAAGGGAGAAGTTGAGACGTGTTGATCCAAGATCCTACCAGATTTTGTGGTCAACACTCATCACTATAAAATCGATTAAATACTGTAAATATTTGCTTTCTCTTGTATGATTTACACTCCCCTTATCCGTCAAGACTAGAGTTCTCGACACTCTCCCTCCACGTAGGGCTAAGACACGTTCACAAGTTCATAAGCTTAACTTAACAAAATCTAACCAATTTGACAATGCGAGATTGCCAACCCCAAAATGCTTCACCGCAAAAGCTAAGCCCCTGTTCTGTTTGCTGTTTTGAGGTCGTTTTCTGTTTTTATTTTCGAAAACGCTAAAAACGCGTTCTCTTTACCATTTTCGAAAACGCATTTTGGAAAACAAAAAAAAAAATTGTACACAAAACGGAAAACGCCCGAAACATCGTTTTGGGCGTTTTGTGTGTATTTCGACAAAAAATGTCCAAAACGCGGAAAACGCGTTTTGGGATTTTTTTTTTTTTTTTTTTTTTTTTTTTTTTTTTTTTTTTTTTTTTTTTTAGAATTATCTTAACTTAGAACTAAGCTTAATATAAAGTTTTTATTTTTTTATTATTTTTTTAGAATTATCCTAGTTTGGAACTAAGCCTAAATAAAGATTAATTTTTTTTTTTTTTTTGAGAATTATTCTAACTTGGAACTAAGCTTAAATAAAGTTTTATTAAATTCAATATCAACATTACAAAAAAAAATTAAATGAGAATTCTTATTATTATATTTCAAAAAATGCACCAAACTGCATGGAATCGAAATGTACCAAACACGCAAAACTCTACTAAACAAAGCTAAATCTACCAAAAAAGAGCAAAATTTCACCAAGATGCCTAATCTAATACCAAAAGCGCGATATGTACCAAATTGTGAGATGTTTCAAATTGTGCCCAAGAAATTTACCAAAATGCGCAAATAGCTCTAAAATTTACGAAAACAATGTCAATTGTACTGTGCTAACCAAGATGTGTGAAATGTTAAAAAATGCTTCAAAATGTACTAAAATACACTATATATACCAGAATTCACCAAAATATACAAAATGCATGATATCGACCAAAATGCGCAAATCGTACCAGTGTGCGAATGTACCAAAATACAAGAAAACAAACCAAGTTAAATGAAATTTATCAAAATGCACAAAAATCTACTAAAATTCTAGAAATGTACCACATGAGAATTGTAGCAGGCAAGACCTATGATTAATCCTAGAAATGTGCCTGAATCAAATGTGGACTGATTACTCCACAAGGTCAAGATGACTTTTAAATTTATTTTGTTTAATCAAACTCTGTATGAGTAATTAGAGTTACATGTATTATGGAAGTAATTTGGACTTGAATATTATGTTATTAATTTCTTATAATATTTTTTTGGAGTTGAACATTAATGACATTATTATTTGGTCCAAAAAAAAGTTAAACAATATAGATTGTTTAATATAATTCAGAAGCAAATTCATTGAAAATAGTATAAGTTGTATTCTGCAAAATTTCAAACAGAACGTGTTTTCCAGCTTTTCATTTTCAAAAACAATTTTCAGAAATGACAAACAGAACACGTTTTCAGCAACATTGAAAATAAAAATAAAAACAGGAAATACAAAACATTTTCCAAAATGAAAATACAAAATAAAATACAAACAGAACGCCACCTAAATTTCAGAAGGAAGATAGAAAGAAACAGGGAATTCTAGATTAATTGGACCAATTCTAGATGTACTAGACCAAATTTCAGAAGATGAAAGGAGACCAGACCAATTCCAGAAGGAGAAGAATCAAAGTTGTATAAGAATAGAGGGACTAAAGAAAGATGATGAATGTCGAATAGAAAGACTGAAAAGAAAATGAAAGAAGCCCAAATAAAACCAAATCCATACAAGATATTACTAGCTCCCCCTCCCAAGAAAAAAAAAACCCAAACTAAAACATCCCATATATAAACCAGCCCAATCAATGACCCAATAAAGTAGACCCACTTCATCAACAGCCCAATAAACTAAAGCCCACTAACCAAATAACTAGAGCCCAATATACACACAAAACCTAACCCAGCCAAAATCAATTTAAACCACCAACACAAACAGGCCCAACTATTGCCCCAAACCCTAAGCCAACTCCATTCCTGCCGTTAACTTAAGTTGCAGGCCCCATCGCCGACTCAAGCCATTAGAAAACCAACACAAAATCTAGCCTCCTCCTTGTTCTCACCGTCGGGACCTTCACCGTAAACCATCGCCAGCTAAATCGCCACCACCATTCCATCTGCAGCTCCCATCAATGGGCCACACATTCAACATCAGGCTTCTAGCTCTAACCCTCCAATCCTAATTTCAGCCGCACAACACCATCGCACCACCACCTACTGCGTCTCTAGAAGTGGACCATTTTTACACCATTCAAACGTTGCTCACTAGCACCCTACAAACCCACCGGCCACAAACATTTTCCGTAAGCTTCCATTACCTTCGAACCTCCACCGTGACCTTTACTATGAGAGCCTCTCCAGATTTTGGCACCTCCATTATCAAAGCGGCCACCACTACCGTTGCTCTCAACTCTACTTTGCTTTGCTTTCTGTCGAGTTATTGTCTACTATTTGGCTTTGCAACATAATTGCACTAGGCATATTCCCTTCTCCTCTTGTGGTTGATGTGAAAATGATGTTTTTAAACTTTCTATTGACTGGCCTTCTTTCCTTGACTCGATATCACAAATATTTGTTGTGACCATTAGAAACTGAAATAAAGCTGGCTAACTTTGCTTTTTGTGCTCCTTATTTTCATAAATTATGATTAAAAAATAAGTTGTGACATATAGTGTGATCAAGAATAAGTCGTGATCTATAAATTTTTAATTTGTGACTAAAAATAAGTCGTAACAAAATATTTGTGACTGAGAAATTAGTTGTGAGCCATATTTGTGATCGAGAAATAAGTCGCGACCTTTAATATTTGTGATTTGTAACCGATTAATTTGATAATTTGTGATCGAAAATAAGTCGTTACATATAAATTTATTATTTATAATTGAGAATTAAGTCGTGACCAAACTAGTTTATAATATGTGATCGAGAAATTTCATAATTTATGACGTATAAAATTTGTGGTTTGTGTCTATGATCATTAATAGTATAATTGTGACATTAATCTATTTAATTACCTATTTTATAAATAAAAACCTGATTTTTGTATTAAAATCACAAGATTCTTAAATTTTAATTTTTAAACTCCTTATATACGTAATTTATCCTCACTTTTTTCCCCTTTATTTGTGGAATTGCTATTGAAAGCAATAAATATTTAAAATAAATCAAATGTCACTAATCAGTTAAATTCAAATGAAAAGTATACATCGAAGTATTTTCCTGACATTAGCAATTTAATATCACTGCTTGACCGATTAAACCCCAACAAGGATCATTGTGAACATTTAACTCTTAAGTTTACTTATTAATCTCTTCGCTACAATGAATTGCATTTCACGCGCTTATGTAAAACAAATCCACTTAATGGAGTTATCTGGTTTTTTGTGTAATCTTATTCATATGGATTTTAATGCTGTTAAACAAGAAATTCGATCCATATAAAACTCGATTGAGCTGTCAAAATCTTATTGTTAGTTAGTATTCTAAAACAAGCTATTCCCCCAATTTTTTAAAATTAAAATTTTAAAATATTCAATCTTAACCATCAATTTTAATCAATTTCACAATATTTACAATAATTTTAGGGAGACAAGTGATATCGTGATTTGACGCACATTCATTAGATGATGAAAAAGAAATGGTAGGATAGTTATAATCATTATCCAATGAATATATGCCACATCACGATATCACTTAAAAATGTCCCTTATTAATGTCTCCCTAAAATTACTCCAATATTTAACTTTTCAAATATTTTTTTAACCACACATTCTTCCAAAATTACTATTTCAAACCATAATTTTATCCAAGAATTTGGGGCCAAACAGGGTCTATATTGCAATGTAAAGAATAAAAATACCAGAATTGTTAAATATATATCTACATCTACATCTATCTATACTTATACTTACTATCTTAAAAGTGTGAATGTGTGAGAATCTTTTGATTTTCCATTTTATCCCCAAATTCTTTTCTTTTTTTTCAATAATACCCTTAATCCGTTATTGAAACTTATTTTTATTTATTTTTATTTCAAAAACATTAATTTATCCATGTTAAGAAAATCGAAATTGGTTATTCAATTAATATTAATTTAGTGTCGTTACTTTTTAATTTACTTTTAAAATATTGTCCCATCAAATTTCATTTCCCGTGATAACTTCACTGAATATTTCAAAGAGTGGGTTTTCGCGTTAAATAATTTTTTTCTATTATTAATTCAAACAATTATGTTTTAGATATCGATAAAAATATTTTTTTTATAATAATTATTTTCAAAGTAGATTGAGTGTGAAACTTTTTATTTTTAAACTTACTTAAATTCTAATCAAAATCATCAATTAATTTTATAGAAAGAAAAAAATATATATTTTTAATTATTTTCTAATTAAGAATATAAAATAAATAATTTCAAATTCTTTAGAAAAAAAGATCAACATTGAAATTTTAATTTTATAGTCTCTGTTTGGTGATTATTAAAATAAGAATTTTAATAGATTTTGATAGAAATTAATAAAATGTGGTTGAAAAGTTGTATGTCCGATGAAATGTATTGTTAAAATTAATTGTTGACTTTGACTTAGATTAAAATCTTATTTTAATTTCTATCAAACGAGAGCATAATATTAAACTTTTTACCTTATAAAATATGTTTACAAATTAACTCAGTTTATCTATATATAGTTTTTTTCACATTTTTTCTAGACTTACCATTAATATTTTATAGATAAATTATTTATTTGCCTAATATTTTATGATATCATATTACTTCTTAATATATCATACGCAATTTATTTATTAAGTAGAAATTTTAAATAATTCTTTGATATATATTTCAAAGATCTGGATGAAAATTTCCAATAAAATATTAATATATTAAGAATTGAAATTCATTTACAATTTTTCTCTAACAATATCAATTACGTAAATTTTTTCAAAACCAATATTAGTACTTTGAAAAAGTTACTTTAACATTTATCATATACATAAGACGTGCGAAGCACGTGCTTAATACAAGTTTTTTTAAAAAAAAAAAAACCTTTAATAATTGATACCAAGTCGGAAATTCCAACACGTGTTTTGAGACTCACCGACGTCCAAATAATAGTTCTCTAGCATATTGGTGTAGGGTAATTGATGATTGTATATCAGCCACTAATTCTCTCATCAAAGAAAAGTAAAGAAGGGCGGGTGAGGTGTTGAGTTGATTTTTCAAAGCCATCTAAGTTCCTTGAGACTTAAAATCAACACAAACTTGGATGAGGTTTTTGACTTGATTTGTCAAACTCAATTATATCCGTTTAATATTATCAAAATATATATATATATGAAAATTTTCCGAAGTCAACCGCTAGCACTGTTATATTAAAAAAAATATATATAGCACTGTTATATTAAATATATATATATGTGTGTGTGTGAAATTTTTCTGGTGCCAGCTGCTTGCACCAAAAAAGCTTTCTATATATGTATAATGTATATATATCTGTTTACTTTTCGCTCTTCATTTCTTATCATATATAAATGGTATTTTAACACTTAACACATAAAATCGAACTATTATAGGTTTGTTCTTTAAATTGTCAGAAGGATTAACACCACCAATGTCACGTAAAATTAAATTGTTAACGAATAGTGAATTAGATATAGATACATACTTAAAAGTTCGAGTGTGGATTAAGAAAAATAGAAGTTTGAGTACTCAAAAAAAAAAAAAAAAAAAATACGATTAAAAGTTCAGATACTTGACATCTGTTTGGTGCTCATTTTTTTGTGTAATTTTTATGATTTTTTAAAAAAAATATATGGTTTAAAATTTTTTGAAAAATCAAATATTATAGATTTGATTAATAATGGATGATTGAGATTGAGAGTTTTAAAAACTTAATTTTTAAAATTAGGGTTCAAACATAGGCTTATTATGCCTTTTAGAATTATTTTTTTTTTTTTTTTGGAATAATAGATTTTAGATTTTTCATATTTGACATAATAATAATAATAATAATAATAATAATAATAATAATAATAATAATAATAATAATAATAATAATAATAATAATTAAATAAATAAAAAAAAAAAAATTCACACAAGGTGAATTAAGCAAAAACGTGGCACTAACAGATTTCACATTCTTTGCCCTTACTTCCTCACCACTCGTTTTGTGTAGCGGCACTAGAAATTCATCTACCAGTCCAAATTCCAATTGCAATTCCTCCTTCCCCAAGCAATCCAGAACTCATAAATTCCCAGCTCCGTCTTTACCTTACCAGTATCAATCAAACCAGATTCTCACCAATCCCATTTTTACGCCGCTTATTTCGATCAACTACAGAACTTGTCAACATGGGCATGGTGTTTGGAAAAATCAAAGTCGAAACGCCGAAATACGAAGTAATTCACTCCACAAGTGACTACGAAATCCGAAAATATCCACCATCTGTAATAGCCGAACTGACCTACGACCCGACCCAGTTCAAGGGCGATAAAGATGGCGGTTTCACTGTACTAGCCAATTACATAGGAGTATTCGGCAACCCACAGAACACTAAACCTGAAAAAATCGCCATGACCACTCCGGTAATAACCAAGGAATCAGAAAAAATCAACATGACCTCCCCTGTAGTGTCCAAAACCGCCGGAAATGACAAATTAGTGACTATGCAGTTTATATTGCCGTCAAAATACACCAAGGCAGAGGAGGCGCCACGGCCGGTGGATGAAAGGGTGGTGATAAGGGAGGAGGGAGAGAGGAAATACGGGGTGGTGCGGTTTAGTTGGGTGGCCAGTGATAAGGTTGTGGCGGAGAAGGTGGAGACTTTGAAGAAATGGTTGGCAAGAGATGGGTACAAGGTGAATGGGGATTTTGTTTTGGCTAGGTATAATCCTCCTTGGACTTTGCCTCCATTTAGGACTAATGAGGTTTTGATTCCAGTTGAGTGAGTGAGTAGGAATTTGATATTAATTCAGTATTTATTTTATTTTATTTTATTTTATTTTGGATGGAACAGTGTTTATTTATGTTCTTAGGTTGTTCTCGAATAGTACAGTTTTCGTGATATATAAAATGAATATGAAATAAAATGAGATTTTTATTTATTTTGTGTTTTTATTGTATTTATTATTTGAGATATTGAGCATGTACTACAAGTTTATATGATGTGATAAATTGATTTCTTGTGTAGAGAATTATGTATAAAGCAAGAGTAATTTAGTGAGATATTTTTTGAGATATTTTTAAGTGACATGTCACACATTTATTGAATGGTAAAATAATAAGTGATGAGGTAGTTATTTTAATCACCTAATGAATATGTGATATGTCACAATGTCACTTAGAAATATCTCTAAAAAATATCTCTCCGAAATTAATGATAAAACAATATGTAATCATGAATAAAATTGTTCATAAACAATGTATCGACACTTGAAATTTTATTGTTTATAGATTCACTATATTGTCATTATCGCAAAAATAATTTAATTGTCACGTTAGCATATTTGAAATGTGTTGAACATGTGGAGTTGAAATGCTTGTTTGGTCCTGTAGAAATCTATCAATTTTTTTCTTAAATTTATTTTAATCAACACATTTCTATAGATCCACCACTATACATATTTCTTTACTACTTTTAATCATATATTCAATTTTGATAAATTTCAAATATTTATTTCCTGATTATTATAATGTAATCATGAACGTTGTTACTCTATCTTAAATTCTTGAGGTAGAGATTGAATCATTCTTGTACCGTATTCCAACGTAGCTTTCAACACCTCTAATTGATGTGAGGTCGACTAATTTTATCCTTAAGACTAAAAAATAAATAGAATGAATCGAAGAATTAGTACTAGATTTTTGTAATACTTCTGGCGTACTCAGCAGAAATGAAACCTGCAACGGCCCATATCTTCCTTGTTTTCCGCTAACATGAACCTGAAACTCCGGTTCTTGCAACATCTGAAATCTGATGTCAACAACTATCACCTACGCATTGTGCATTGGATTGTACAATCGACCTTTCCGTTCTTCGACCTAAGAGACTGTTTGGTGTAGGGGTTTTTTGATGAATTTTGAGTTTTTTGAAGAATGTGTGGTTGAAAAGTGGTGAATTCCATATAAATGTGTGATTTAAAATTAATGAATTTGTGGAAAAATTTGAAAATTTTAACATTACCAAACAGGCTCTAGCCCAACTAAATGAAGCGACCCCTAGATCGGTTTCGTGTCAAGTTGTTTTTGCATCGTTTGTTCCTGAGATTTGTTACAAACACAGCCCGGGAAAGGATTTGCATAAAAGTTCTCCTCTAGTCGTGGAGATTCGCCTCTCTCTCGAGGATATGGTGCCCCATTTCTGTTGTAGTGTAAGTTGTTGATCTTGGAAGTGAAATCCTCCCAAGAAATGGAACCTTTATCCAACAAATCTATCAGATGAACGAAATTTAACCTGTAACATAAAATAATGCAATGAATTTTTAGTTTCCGACAGAAAATAAGAACGAAGTTAGAAAATAAAGAAAACCTGTCGGGATTTATTGTCCTCCGGAATCCTTCAAACCTCCTATGTCCCTGCACAGCCTTGGCCATATTTCCATCATACGTGTAAACGAACAAATCACTTTCTAACGCTACAATATAATCTACGGCAGCAAGTCGATTCTGGTAATGCTTAAACACTTTGAGTTCTTCTTCTGTTGCAAGCATCGAGTGACTGTAAACATTTGGATATTCAGATCGAAATGCGTCCATGCTATTGTTGCCGTAAATTTCCCCTGCGACAATGTATATTCTTGTTGTGGTAGGATATCCCGTGGCACGGAGAAATAGGGCTGCTTCACGGGGTGACATCGGGCACAAGCCTTGTAGTCGCTTTTCTTTGCTATCGATCTCTTTTTCTTTCCAGTGCTTAACGTTGTACCTCATGACACGAAGTTCCTCGGCCTCGTCCGAGTTCAAGTTATGGCTGCAGCCGGTGAACGCAAGCATGTCTTTCTCATACCTGACGAATCAAAGATTACAAAGATCAATTGAGTTACTCGTAATTATGATTTCATCTTTCACTACAGTAAAAACAGTGAGGGACCTGTACATACAACAGATAACTTTTTTTTCCCTTTATTTTATTTGCTTGTGATTACCTCAAGTGCAAAGCAATAAATGGTTCGCCATTCTCTCTAAGCCGATCCACCAGTATCTTTCCGAGCTTCTCAATCTCGGGTGTGTAGCGGAGAGCCTCATAATTTGCTCGACACCTGAGTTTCTGAATAGACGGCGCGAGGCCATTATTGGCGAGTCGTGAGTCTGTATGGCTAAACTTGATTACTTTGTGCTTCTTTAACAAAGGGAGAATCTCTCCTCTGTAGTAACTAGCCTGTAAACAAAGCATATAAAGTTAGTTGTATTTCCAACTGAAGTAACTTGTTTTACAATGGTTCTTAATAGTTTTTCGACCTTCGACCAAGAGACGGGGGCCTTAATCAGGGGACTTATTGCTGCATATTCTTGTGGCAATGATTCAACTATCTCAATATCATCTCTTAAAACTTCAATGAAATGCCTCCAATCAAAAATATCTTTAAAACCACTGCGAATTTAGCGTAAGCTCAGGGACGACGAAAACTAAAAAGAATCGTGTATCTTTAAGCATTAAAATACAGAAGAACTGTACCTAGGATCAGTCCAAAAGGACTCGTGATCGAGCGAAGGAAGGACGAGAGAGGCATTCATAATTTTCGCAACAGCAACCATGTCACATATCTAATTGAACCCATAAGTCGATTTTCAGCAAAAAATTATGAAATGAAGAAAGTTAACTAAAATAGAACATAGCATTAAGCCATTAACTCACTCCGGTTCTCATTTGATTCAATCCACCATTGGCATGAACTAGGATATAACCATTCCTTGCTGATCCCGACCCTGAAAGATTTCGAAACATTAATTAATGTGTGTTTCAAACAGAATAGTGTCCAGTTCCAGTAATAGCAACTCTCAGATTAAGGAAGTGAAGATCCTAGACATACTTGTGCGATTTCTTGGTCGAGTAACGCATTGGTAATAGTTCTCACTGTTTGGTTTCATCCATATTTCTGGGACCTGGCGAAAAAGAATCTGAAATTCTTTTCAAGTTGTAGAAATTTACCGGAAATTATTGAAAATTTCAGTTTTAATAGAGTTTATCTTTATTATTCTATTCATCATGAGTCATTCAATGTAATGGTTAACTAACTATATTGATTAAACTTACCTGAAATTCTTTCATCTGCCGTTGTTGCACTGCTCCGGTAGAAGAGGCTTCAGAATCAAGCATGGATTTCTGAGCACTAGACCGGCCATTCTTAAAATTCTGAACAATTAAAGCTCCATTCTCTATCGCCACCATTCTTCCGCAGCCACCGCCGCACTTCGTCAGACCTCCGACGACAACCGTGAAAGAGAATTTGAGAAACACGGATATCAGCACCATGAAAAAAAGAAATCCCAAAATCATACGGCCCAAATTCTTCCTTGCTGGCAAAGAATGCGTGACAACCCACAATTCTTCCACAAGCAAAACCCAATTCTCCATAACCCTTTTGCGCGCAAATAAATACCTTATCGCCGGGTGGTGGTGGCTGCCACCACCGATGTTACACAGATACCCGATACCAATACTATTATTAACTGTCTCTGAATCCATATCATTCATTGAATGATCAAAACCAATAGGTATAACATCGGACGATTTTTCATGATCGTTTATGGAGTCTGCGACACGGCGGCGGTGAGCGCCACCGTGTATGGGGCTCCCGCCGGCTGAATTGGTGGTGGTGCCACCTTTTGTCATTTCTGGGAGAACATACAAATGCATATACAAACAATAGTTTCCCCTTAAAAAATGTCGAAAAGAGGTCAAAAAAGAGAGAAATTTATGAGAAGAGAAAGAGAAAAGGGTGGCATGAATTGTTACTGAGTTTTGATCCAAAGGTCAACAGTATATCTGTATATTGCTTTGTTTTGTTATGTATGCATTTCTGGGGGAGAAATGTATGTTTTGTTAGGATTTTTTGGTCTATAATTCAAATAATTGAATGCTTATTTTTGTTATTATCCGTTGGGAGAATAGTCTGAGTAAAGAAAAATGCACAAGGTTTCATGTGATTGGGTACTTCACCTATAATTTTTCTCATTATTCTTCATTCCATTTATAGGTGGTATGGTCCATTAATTGTCTAGAATTAGTAATTAACTATTTATAAAATCTTGATTGATTAAAATTCAATAGAAAACAAAATTAAAACCACATAAAGGGGAAAAGAGTACCAACTACGGTTAAATTTTTCTTTTTAAAAATTACTAATTGTACAAACAAGTGTACAAATAATGATGTGGTCATATTATAGTGATTGATTCTCAGAATGATGTGATGTATAAGTTTACATATTTTGTTCACATACTCGATTTGTAAGCCTATTTGTACACGTGTTTGTACATATGGTTTCTTTTACATGGTTTCTTGTTAGGAAAACATACTATTATTAATACACGTAGGTGTACTCACATGAATTGAATTTTCTTCACTCACTTTATTCATGGTGAATAAAGTTTGTGCATTAAACAAGTGAGGATGAGGATTTTGCATGCATGAAGCGATTTTTTTAGTTACATTTATTACATCATATTTATTTACTTTTTTGTTTGCTTGTCTCATTTGTTGAATGGGCAGATGGGTTTCGATTAATCGGAGTTGTTAAAAACTTTAACTTAGAGGTCGTTTGGTCCATGAAATTTTTTTTATTTTTGTGAATTTTTTGTGTTTTTTTTATAGATGTGTGGTTTAGATTGATTTGAAAAGTAAAAAATTATGCAGTTGACTAAGAATGAATGGTTGAGATTGAGTTCGAAAATTTTTAATAAAAATTCTTGATAGAGCAAACAAGCTCTTAGTCGCTAGAGACAAATTATACTAAACGTTGATTACTATTAACTATGTGGATCTTACGCCATGAATATGCAAAGAGATAATAAGTAGGAAAAGAAATTAATCATTACATTACACAATTAAGAAAATATTTTTGATGGTACAATGATGAAGTGAATAATCAATAAATATATATTTGTCCTATGACAGAGAATTATTCCCTGGAGAAAGTCAAGGGAGCAGAAAATCGACAACACATCAGTCTGGAGATAATCAAGGCAACAAGAAATCATTCCCAGCAGAATATCAAACCCAGCAAATCAAACCAAGCATCAAGGAACAATACAAGAATGATTAGTTGCAAATATAGAATGTGTAGATATCTTTCTCTACATAGCTTTTACTACTATATTTGTACAGTTTCTATACTAAAGTTTTCTATATAATAAAGAAAATCTTACACCATAAGCAATTGCTGTGATTTCAATACTGTCTAAAATCCTTTCATCCTAGACTAAAAAATAAATAAAAAATAAAAAAATGAAGGTATTGACCACCTTGAGCAACAATGTATTTGGTAGAGGTCGCATTTTATCGTGCCAAGTTGTATGCCAGCGAAAAATGAGCGACAAAGCTAAAGTTTCAACAAGAAGAATCTTTCACGTTTGCTTGTTCCCATTTCTATTATTTTCCTCAATGATTTTAACTGGCTTACTTCAACTTCAATATAATATATTCTAATTTACATTTTCAATTTCAATTTTATTCAATTAGAAATTTTATAGTGTTTATTAAGGTGTCCACAATGAGCACTTGTCCCCCTATTAAGAAGATGTCAGGTGTGTCTCACTTGACAACCA
Source organism: Ligustrum vulgare (assembly GCA_963555705.1). Taxonomy (NCBI): domain Eukaryota; kingdom Viridiplantae; phylum Streptophyta; class Magnoliopsida; order Lamiales; family Oleaceae; genus Ligustrum; species Ligustrum vulgare. The sequence goes on along the minus strand of OY743176.1, from coordinate 17,772,476 downwards.
CTACCCACCTACTAATTTTATGGTACCCCTTGAGAATGTCATAAAATTACGTTTTATTCAATATATACAACTTATATAATTTCAAGTAAAATAAATAAGAGCTTAGAATTTGATAATAGAATTAATTAGATCCTAATCTATTCCTCCTACATGTTTTAGAAAATTACGTGTAATATGAAAGGTATGGAGAAAAATCACTTTAGTTTCCTCTCTTGTAAATCTCTCTCCCCAATCAATTTGTCTCTCCTAAACTGTATCACACTCTCATATATCTCAATCTTCAAACTGAAATCCCCTGTTTTTCTCTCAAATTCATCTTAAATCTCACCTCATTACCTCGTCATTTTCACTCCAACCTTCCAAACCCTCGTGACAAATTACACTACTTATGACGGTGAGTGCCCGATTTTACTTGAAATCATTTTGGGATTTTCGTTTTTATGCTTTATTTAGGGTCTTTGATAACTAAAGTTTGATTTTCTTGGTAATTTACTGGGAAATTTATGTATGATGCTATTCTAGGTTTATTTTGTCAGTGATTTTATAATTTTTTCTTTAATGGCGTGCACCAACGAGGATCAACGGGAGAAAGTGGTGGTGCCAGGCAGTTCTCGACGGGGTTGATGGTGTTGGTGTTGGTGGTGGACGATGACGTCACATGCCTGCGTATTCTCGACCGAATGCCCCGCAAGTAGAGGTGGCAAACGGGTCGAGCCGCTCGTTGGCTCGGGTCGCGAAAACACGAGCCGAGGGCGACTCGACTCGTCAAACGGACGAGCTCGTGGGCGAGCCAAACATTGTAGTTGAACCACGAGCCGAGCTCGGCTCGTGGTTCAACGAGCGGCTCGTTGGCACGAGCCACGAGCTCGTGCCAACGAGCTCAACGAGCCCGGCTCGTGTAAAAAAAAAAAAAAAATTTAAACATTGTTTTTTTACGTTGAAAACTAAAAAAACATGTTTTTTTTTACTTATTAAGTTATTAATAATTTATTTAATACATAACTTATTACTTATTAATATTATACTTATATTTATACTTATTAGTATTCAAGATTTCAAATATTTTAGCTATCGAATATTGTCGACTAAATAAATAAACTTAAGACGGTAAGATAAGAGGGTTTTTTTTAAAAAAAAAACGGTAAGAGAGGTTTTATATTTATTTATTTATTTAAAAAAAAATTGAGCTAAACGAGCCGAGCTCGGCCAGGGTTAAACGCGCCGATACTAAGCTCGGGTCAAACGGCTCGGCTAGGTCCATTGCCACCTCTACCCGCAAGTGCATGTACAATGGTAATTGGTAAGTATTCGCCATTTCTCCATTGCAATATTATTACTTGAACTATATTTCACTCGTAACGAAATTTGCTATCCGTAATATATATCAATTTCAAATATTTATTCGTAAAATTTAAGCACTTATACATAATCAACACAAATACAAAAAACATAAGATGTAATATTTAATTACAATAATTATTAAAAATTAAAAAAACAAAATAACTAATTCAAGTTATTAAAAACTTCTTTGAATAATATACAAATGATAATTTATATATTTAAATAATAAATTACTGCTGATTTCAATGGCTTTTATGAGTTACTAGCTGTTTAAACATAATTTGCGCGTTAATTATCCATATAAAATAATTTTAAAAATTATGTCTGGCAAAAATTTCGAATTTTTTTTTCTCAAGAAAATTAGTCAAACATGTAGGAAAAATAGAATTAAGAAAATTTAATAATTTTTAACATTTAAACAAAGTTTTTTAGACCATATTTTACTCTCTCGATCAAAACATTGGTTTAGACTCACTTATTCAGTTATTTGATGAAAGCAAATATGAGATTCACGTTGAGAACGACATCGATAATATTTGAGAACAAATGATAGGTTTTATTTATATAATATTTGAAATATCATAAAAAGAAGAAAAAAATGTCAATAAAGATTTAATACCAAATATTTTTCCTTCATAAAAAAGTTAGAGACTTCTGAGAATTCATCAATGCATAAATTTGATAGATATCATCTTCATTCTCATCAATATTGTTTTTGACATCAAGTAATTTCAATTTTATCGTGCTCATTTGGTAATATATGATTAGTATTGGTCTAATTTTTCATGATAAAGTTCATATATATTTCCTTTCTGAAGCATGGGAGTAAAATTTTCAGTTGTGTCTTAAAATAGTGTAACAAGAATATGGTACCTTGCAAGTATTAAAAAAATTAACATTTTTAAGGTTAGAAACGTTCAAAAAAATTTATCCCTTTAAACTACTTTTAGAAGTTGTATGTACATGGACGGATGTAGGTACCGGAGAGCTAGCACGGCCGGGCTAGCTGGCTGCCAACCGCCGTCCAGAATTTTTTTTAAAAAAAAAAATTGAAAACCTGAAAATTTGGGAAACATGATAGAAATTTTAGATTAATTGCACTGATTGTGCAAAACCCATAAAGAATTTATTGAAAATAGAGAAAAATCTCGCCTTGGGGGTTAAAATTGAGGCATATATCAAGATAGAAGAAGATGAAGTTTGGATTTCGGTTTTTCGAATGTTATCTGGTGTTGGGTACTTGTTTGACCCATTTCTTCGTTTAATTTATTTTTCTCTTTGGTTCGATTATTCTGAAGGTTTTTGAGTTAATTTGATGGTGATTTACAGGCTTATAGGAGACAGTAGTGACACAGCTAAATGAGGGAAATGCAAGGCTTTTGAGAGAAGATAACGACCGCCGCCCAGAATTTTTTTTTTTTTTTTTTTAAAATTGAAAACCTGAAATAATACCTGAAAATTTGGGAAACGGGATAAAATTTTTAGATTAATTGTACTGATTGTGCAAAACTCATGAAGAATTTACTGAAAATAGAGAAAAATCTCACCTTGGGTGTTAAAATCGAAGCCTATATCAAGATAGAAGAAGATGAAGTTTGGATTTCGATTTTTCGAATGTTATCAAGTGTTGGGTACTTGTTTGACCCATTTCTTCGTTTAATTTATTTTTCTCTTTTGTTCGATTGTTCTGAAGGTTTTTGAGTTAATTTGATGGTGATTTACAGGCTTATAGGAGACAGTAGTGACTTGAGAGAAGATGGTGCTAATTACCGGATTTAATCTCATAAATTCTGTAATATTCTAATATTTTAATTAATTATTGAAAAGTTCAATTAAAAAGAAATTGGACATTTTGGATACAAACTCTACGTGTTTTTGAATTATCTTTACCTACAATAAATATATGTATTGAGAAGCCAATAAATTATACAATAATAGAGTGTTATATTGTGATCAAATAGAGAGAAAACTGTGTGCTTTTAGTCAGAATATGGATTTCCCTTGGGCTTCTAGTATGAGCCTCTGCCTTTCTATTGAAAAATATTTCTACTACCTGTTAAATATCCAGAAAAATTAAATATACCCCGCTAAATAATTTATATGGATATATAACTTATTCCTTTAAAACTATTAAGTTAAATGATACTATTTTTAAAAATTGAAAAGATCATTATAATCGTATCAACATTAATTGAATGAGGATATTCAAGCATTTGACAAAAAAGCGGCCATTAAACAAATTTTGTGATTATCGATTTGGTGATTATGGAACCTTTTTTTTTTGCAGTATAAATGAAAGTCTCAATCTTGTGATTCTAGTTCTAGTTGTCTTGCAACTGCCTTTAGTAGAGTACATGGGTTATTAGAATTTGAAGAAAGAAAAAAAAAAAAAAAAAACCTCGCACTGAAAGATGAACTTTGTATATTTCTATAATAATTGCTTAATTTTTTAATATTATTTAATTAAAAAATAATTAGTAATATCACTGTAACAATCGTTGACCGTGACGAGTCAATTGTCAACGATTGACCGCTCTAGCTGGATTTCGATTCTAGATCCGTCACTGTGAATGTATAGATAGATATAGATTATTAACTTCATTGAAAATGTAAATTTGGTGTGTGTTTGATATTGTTTAAAAAGAGTTTTTTTTATTGAATAGTGAATTTTAGGGGAATTGATGGTTGAGATTTGGTTGAAAAGTCAAATATTGTGAACTTAACTTTTAATAGATGGTTGAGATTGAGTGCTGTAGAAAAAAAGAAATTTTTAAAGAGAATCAAACAAAGACTTAATAGTTTTTTTAATGATATATAATGTTTGGCCCTTGTTTGGTATAGATTAAAATCAATTTTTTAGTAAATTTTGATAAAAAAAATGATGAGGTGTGTGGTTAAAAAGTTGTCATCCCATAAAATATATGGTTAAAATTAATTGTTGATTTTGACTTGATATTAAAATCAGATTTTAATCAGAATCAAACATGAGCTTAATGTAATATTATGGATAAGAATATTGATTATGTTGAAGGTTCTAATATATTTCTCATAATTTATGCATTTGACTCTCACATTTAACGATTTTTTTCAAATTTTTTTCAAAAATATCAATCACAATAATTATAAACAAATAAGAATGTAAATCTGGTTTTGATGCATTTGACTACTTTTGAGCAATTGAAAGTTGAGTCATATACCCTGCATGTATGATGAATTGCAGACCACATAATCTTATGTTGTAATATTAGTTTATTAACCGATTGCTTAGTTTTAAATCGTAGAGATATTTTAAGATCGATTTGTATGGATAGTTGTTTGTAACACTGTTTTCATTACTGGTTTGATTATGGGATGTTTGTGATTAAATATGTGATATGAAAGATCTTGGTCATGCCAAGAAAGTTTTAGGCATGCAGATTTTCAAAAATAAAGAAAATGATTTATTGTTTCTGTTAAGTGTATTTTATACACTTATTTCTATTCTAAAAGTAAGATTTTATTTGTTTGTTTGAGAACATTTGCTATTCATTTTGTTATTATTTGTTTATATTTCAGAAATAATTTCAAAGTCGAGAAAACAAAGAAATTGGAGCAAAATCAAGTCAATTGGATGATAAAAGTACTAAATGGTGTAAAGGAATAGTTGATGAAGTCAATCATGGTGCAAATTGAAAGAAAATCCAAAGAAAAAATCAAATTGGAATTGGAAGTTCAATTATTAAAGTATACAAATCAAATGAAGAAAACCAAATTGCAAATACTCAATGATTGATTCAGACCATGATACGATACGTGAAGGTTGCTAGGAGTCAATTGGATGTAATTAGAAGTCAAAAAGGAATGAAATGTGATAAGAATATTACCATAAATTGATTTCAATCACACAAGATTTTCGGACAGATGTTTAGTTGGATTTTGAGACATAATTTCGGGGTAGAAAACGTTCGAATTGAAAAATCCTATTTAAGGAAGAATTGTATCCCTTTAAATTATCTTTCGAATGAACTTTGAATCACCTCAATCGGATAATGAAATAAAAAGATATGATCAAAATATTGAATACTGTGCAATGACAAAAAGATCTCCCGCAAATGTAACTTTTCTTGTTCTGTTGGAACTCCTTTGGAAGCCAATTTGAATGTGATTTTCAGCCACTTTTCGACTTCTACAAATAATGAACAGCAAAAACACATTAAGGGTTCCCAACTTGTTGATTCATACCAAAATACTATCGAATTGTTGAGAAATCCATGCAACGCCAAGAACAAGATTGAAGATCAAGGATCAAGAATATGAACGGGGTTACTTCTTTTCATTTTTCTTGTAATTTATATTCAATCATGTATCTAGGCTAGGCTTTTTAGTGTTAGGATTATGATGAATTTTTTACTTTCGGATTCCATGTTTTAAACTATTAATTAATTTATGCTGTTTATGAGTTTGATGCAATTGATAAATGTTCTTTAATTTTTATGCAATTACTTGATCACTTGTTGTATGAGTTTGTGGTCATTTTCTATATTCGAAAAAGTAGGAGAGTATTAGACTTGTATCAATTGCTACAAAGTTCGATATGAGATAGAAATATACTCATATGTTTTGTGTTATCCTTGAAAGTGTTCACGAATTCTTTAATGCTTTCCTATATGTTTAATTGTCATATAAATATAGTCAATTTGCATTTAGAAAAAGAATTTTATGTATCATTGAAAGGAGACTTAAATAATTTTAGGAAAAGAAATTAATCATTTCATTGCACAATTAAGAGATAATAAGTAGGAAAAGAAATTAATCATTACATTACACAATTAAGAAAATATTTTTAATGGTACAATGATGAAGTGAATAAGCAATAAATATATATTTTTCCTATGACAGAGAATTATTCCCTAGAGATAATCAAGGGAGCAGAAAATCAACAACACATCAGTTTGGAGATAATCAAGACAGCAAGAAATCATTCACATCAGAATATCAATCCCAGCAAATCAAACCAAGCATCAAGGAGCAATACAAGAATGATTAGTTGCACATATAGAATGTGTAGATATTTTTCTTTACATAGTTTTTACTATTATATACTTGTAGTCTTGTACAGTTTCTATACTAAAGTTTTCTATATAATAAAGAAAATCTTACACCATAAGCAATTGCTATGGTTTCAATATTGTCTAAAATCCTTTCATCCTAGACTAAAAAATAAAAATAAAAAAATGAAGGTGTTGACCACCTTGACAATGTAATTGGTAGAGGTCGCATTTTATCGTGCCAAGTTGTATGCCAGTGAAATAGGAGCGACAAAGCTAAAGTTTCAACATGAAGAATCTTTCATTGCTTGTTCGTTCCCATTTCTATTATTTTCCTCAATGATTTTAACTGGCTTACTTCAACTTCAATATAATATATTCTAATTTACATTTTCAATTTCAATTTTATTCAATTAGAAATTTTATAGTGTTTATTAAGGTGTCCACAATGAGCACTTGTCCCCCTATTAAGAAGATGTCAGGTGTATCTCACTTGACAACCACTATCCACCTACTAATTTTATGGTACCCCTTGAAAATATCATAAAATTACGTTTTATTCAATATACACATTATATAATTTCAAGTAAAATAAATAAGAGCTTAGAATTTGATAATAGAATTAATTAGATCCTAATCTATTCCTCCCACATGTTTTAGAAAATTACGTGTAATATGAAAGGTATGGAGAAAAATCACTTTAGTTTCCTCTCTTGTAAATCTCTCTCCCCAATCAATTTTTCTCTCCTAAACTGTATCACACTCTCATATATCTCAATCCTCAAACTGAAATCCCCTGTTTTTCTCTCAAATTCATCTTAAATCTCACCTCATTACCTTGTCATTTTCACTCCAACCTTCCAAACCCTCGTGACAAATTACACGACTTATGATGGTGAGTACCCGATTTTACTTGAAATTCATTTTGGGATTTTCGTTTTTATGCTTTATTTAGGGTCTTTGATAACTAAAGTTTGATTTTCTTGGTAATTTACTGGGAAATTTATGTATGATGCTATTCTAGGTTTATTTTGTCAGTGATTTTATAATTTTTTCTTTAATGGCGTGCACCAACGGGGATCAACGGGAGAAACTGGTGGTGCCAGGCAGTTCTCGACGGGGTTGATGGTGTTGGTGTTGGTGGTGGACGATGACGTCACATGCTTGCGTATTCTCGACCGAATGCCCCGCAAGTGCATGTACAATGGTAATTTGTAAGTATTCGCCATTTCTCCGTTGCAATATTATTACTTGAACTATATTTCACTCGCAAAACTTGCTATCCGTGATATCGATTTCGAATATGTATTCGTAAAATTTAAGTACTTATATATAATCAACGCAAATACAAAAAACATAAGAAGTAATATTTAATTACAATAATTATTAAAAATTAAAAAACAACCTAACTAATCCAAGTTATTAAAAACTTCTTTGAATAATATAAAAATGATAATTTATATATTTAAATAATAAATTTTAAGTACTTATACATAATCAACTCAAATACAAAAGACATAAAAAGTAATATTTAATTACAATAATGATTAAGAATTAAAAAACATCATAACTAATCCAAATTATTAAAAACTTCTTTGAATAATATACAAATGATAATTTATATATTTAAATAATTTATTAGTCTCAATGGCTTTTATGAGTTACTAGCTGTCTAAACATAATTTGCCCCTTAATTGTCCATATAAAATAATTTTAAAAATTATGTCCGACAAAAATTTCAAGTTTTTCTCAAGAAAATTAGTCAAACATATAGGACAAATAGAATTAAGAAAATCTAATAATTTTTAACATTTTAACAAAGTTTTTGAAATAATATTTTACTCTCTCAATCAAAATATGGCTAGACTCACTTATTTGATGAAATCAAATATGAAATTCACGTTGAGAACGATATCGATAATATTTGAGAACAAATGATAGGTTTTATTTATATAATATTTGAAATATTATAAAAAAGAAGAAAAAATTGTCAATAAAGATTCAATACCAAGTATTTTTCCTTCATAAAAAAGTTTGAGACTTCTGAGAATTCATCAATGCATAAATTTGATAGATATAATCTTCATTCTCATCAATATTGTTGTTGACATCAAGTAATTTCAATTTCATCGTGCTCATATGGTAATATATGATTAGTATTGGTCTAATTTTTCATGATAAAGTTCATATATATTTCATTTCAGAAGCGTGTGAGTAAAATTTTCAGTTGTGTCTCAAAATTGTATACCAAGAATATGGTACCTTGCAAGTATTAAAAAAGATAACATTTTTAAGGTTAGAAACGTTCAAAAAAGTTTCTCCTTTTAAGCTACTTTTAGAAGTTGTATGTACATGGACGGATGTAGGAGCTAGCACGACCGTGCTAGCTGACCGCCGACCGCCGTCCAATTTTTTTTTTTTTTTTAAATTGAAAACCTGAAAATTTGGGAAACATGATAGAATTTTTTAGATTAGTTGCACTGATTGTGCAAACCCCATAAAGAATTTACTGAAAATAGAAAAAAATCTCACCTTGGGGGTTAAAATCGAGACCTATATCAAGAAAGAAGACGATGAAGTTTGGATTTCGGTTTTTTGAATGTTATCTGGTGTTGGGTACTTGTTTGACCCATTTCTTCGTTTAATTTATTTTTCTCTTTGATTCGATTGTTCTAAAGGTTTTTGAGTTAATTTGATGGTGATTTACAGGCTTATAGGAGACAGTAGTGACACATCTAAAGGAGGGAAATGCAAGGCTTTTGAGAGAAGATGGTGCTAATTACCAAATTTTATCTCATAAATTTTGTAATATTCTAATATTTTAATTAATTATTGAAAAATTCAATTAAAAAGAAATTGACCTTTTAGGATACAAACTCTACATGTTTTTGAATTATCTTTACGTACAATAAATATATGTATTGAGAAACCAATAAATTGAACAATCATAGAGTGTTATATTGTGATCAAATAGAGAGAATTGTGAGCTTTTAGTCAGAATATGGATTTCAGTTGGGCTTCTAGTATGAGCCTCTGTCTTTCTAGTGAAAAATATTTCTACTACATGTTAAATACCCAGAAAAATTAAATATACCCAACTAAATAATTTATATGGATATATAACTTATTCCTTTAAAACTATTAAAAAAAATGGTACTATTTTTAAAAATTGAAAAGATCATTATAATCGTATCAACATTAATTGAATGAGGATATTCAAGCACTTGACAAAAAAGCGGCCTTTAAACAAATTTTGTGATTATTGATTTGCTGATTATGGAATTTTTTTTTTCAATATAAATGAAAGTCTCAATCTAGTGATTCTAGTTCTAATTGTCTCGTAACTGCCTTTAGTAGAGTACATGGGTTATTAGAATTTGAAAAAAATAAAAAAATAAAATAAACCTCTCACTGAAAGATGAACTTAATATATTTCTATATTGATTGCTTGATTTTTCAATATTATTTAATTAAATAATAATTAATAATATCAATGTTACAGTCGTTGACCGTCACGAGTCAACGATCAAGGATTGACCGCTCTAGTGGGATTTCGGTCCTAGATCCCTCACTCTGAATGTATAGATATAGATTATTAACTTCATTGAAAATGTAAATTTGGTCTGTGTGTGTGTGTGTGGTATTGTTTAAAAAGATTTTTTTTTTTTAAAATGAATAGTGAGTTTTAAGAGAATTGATGGTTGAGATTATGTTGAAAAGTTAAATATTGTGAACTTGACTTTAAATAGATGGTTGAGATTGAGTGCTGCAGAAAAAAGAAATTTTTAAAGAGAATCAAACAAAGACTTAATAGTTTTTTTAATAATATATAATGTTTGACCCCTCTTTGGTATAGATTAAAATCGAATATTTAGTAAATTTTGATAAAAAAAAATGATGAGGTGTGTGGTTGAAAAGTTGTGGATCCCATAAAATATATGATTAAAATTAATTGTTGACTTTGACTTGATACTAAAATCAAATTTTAATCAGAACCAAACATAAGGTTAATGTAACATTACGGGTAAGAATATTAATTATGTGGAAGGTATTAATATATTTCTCATAATTTATACATTTGCCTCTTATATTTAACGATTTTTTTCAATTTTCTTTCAAAAACATCAATCTCAATAATTATAAATAAATGTGAATTTAAATCTGGTTTTGATGCTTTCATCTAGTTTTGAGCAATTGAAAGTTGAGTCATATACCCTGCATGATGAATTACAGACCACGTAATCTTATGTTGTAATATTAGTTCATTATTACAGTTCGATTCTCCTACGCTTGAGTTTTACCTTTGGCTAAAAAACAAAACTCATATATTAATTGAAAGTTGCCAATCGCTTGGCTGACACCTTTCTTTCTTTATTTTTTTTTTTTTTTTTGTTTAATTATTTTCTTGTTTTGTCTTTATATATGATTATTTTTATTCTATTTATTTTGTCTTGTAATTTTGTCATTTTATATAGTATTTTTTTCTTCTTTTATTGTGTGGTAATAAATTTAAATTACTTTAATTACACATATTTTATCTCCAATTTTTAACCACTACTTTTACCTCAAAATTATAGATAAATCAGTTTATTATTTTATTTTGTCATTTTGTAAAGTATTATTTTTTTCTTTTAATTTGTCATAATAAATTATATTATATGTATATGTATTAAATTTCGTTTGATATTCAAAATAATCAATCTCGTTCTTTTTGTTTGATATTCATAATAATATCGCAATACATTAATATAGAATAAAATAAAAGAGAAAAAATAATATTTTACAAAAAGACCAAATTATAAAATAAAATAATAAATTGGTTTATTTTATGATTTTGAGGGAAAAAATAATGATTGAAAATTGGAGAAAAAAATGTGTGTGATTAAAAAGTAATTTGAGAAATTATATAATTTATAAACTGATTTATAAATCAATTTATTTTATTTACCAAATACTTACTAAAATAAATAGAATTATCTAAAAGCAAAATAAGATAAAAACAAATAAAAAAATTGAAAAGAAATAAATAAAGAAAGTTGTCAGCCGCTTCAATAAAATAAAAATAAGGTTCTCCTGAGCTTGAAGTTCAGGAGAACCAAATGGTAGTTCATTAACTGATTGCTTTAGTTGTAAATCCTAGAGATATTTTAAGATCGTTTTGTATGGATATTTGTTTATAACACTGTTTTCATTACCGGTTTGATTATGGGATGTTTGTGATTAAATATGTGATATGAAAGATCTTGGTCATGCCAAGAAAGTTTTAGGCATGCAGATTTTCAAAAATAAAGAAAATGATTTATTGTTTCTGATAAGTGTATAAAAATACACTTATTAATATCCTGGTTTAAGAATATTTGCTATTCATTTTGCTATTATTTGTTAATATTTCAGAAATAGTCTCAAATTCGTGAAAACAAAGAAGTTGGAGCAAAACCAAGTCAATTGGATGATAAAAATACTAAATGGTGTAAAGGAAGTGTTGATGAAGTCAATCATGATGCAAATTGAAAGAAAATCCAAAGAAAAAATCAAATTGGAATTGGAAGTTCAATGATTAAAGTATACAAATCAAATGAAGATAATCAAATTGCAAATACTTAATGATTGATTCGAACCATGATACTATACTTAAAGATTTCTAGGACTCAATTGGATGCAATTAGAAGTCATAAATGAACGAAATGTTACAAGAATATTACCATAAATTGATTTCAATCACTCAAGATTTTCGGACAAATGTTTAATTGGACTTTGAAACCTAATTTCGGGGTAGAAAACGTTCGAATAGAAAAATCCTATTTCAGGAAGAATTGTAGCCCTTTAAGTTATATTTCTAATCAATTTTAAATCACATCAATCGGATAAGGGAATAGAAAGATATGATCAAAATATTGAATGATGTGCAATGACAAAAAGATCCCCGCAAAGGTAACTTTTCATGTTCGGTTGGAACTCTTTTGGAAGCCAATTTGGATGTGATTTTCAGCCACTTTTCGACTTCTACAAATAATGAACAACAAAAACACATGAAGGGTTCCCAACTTGTTGATTCATACCAAAACACTGTCCAATTGTTGAGGAATCTATGCAACGCTAAGAACAAGGTTGAAGACCAGGGATCAAGAAGATGAACGGGATGATTTCTTTTCATATTTCTTGTGACTTATATTCAATCATGTATCTAGGGTAGACTTTTTAGTGTTAGGATTATGATGAAGTTTTAACTTTCGGATTCCATGTTTTAATCTATAATTTAATTTATGTAGTTTATGGGTTTAATGCAATTGATATATGTTCTTTAATTTTCATGCAATTACTTGATCACTAGTTGTATGAGTTTGTGGTCATTTTATATATTCGAAAGAGTATGAGATTATTAGACTTGTATCAATTGCTACAAAGTTCGATATGAGATAGAAATATACTCATATACTTTGTGATATTCTTGAAAGTGTTCACGAATTCTTTAATGCTTTTCTATATGTTTAATTGTCATAGAAATATTCAAATATAGTCAATTTACATTTAGGAAAAGGTTTTTATGTATCGTTGAAGGGGGACTTAAATAATTTTATAAACATGGATATTCAAAACCTATGAATTGTATTTAAATGATTTGGTTAAAATATGGATGATGTGATTAATGGATTTATAATTCTAACGCGCTTGTTTTTTATAATTTTAAGTCGATTTTTCTCCTTGTTCTTAGTTTAATTTTTAATTTAGTTTTAATCCAAAGTTCTCAAAATCAAAGTTTTTTCTTAGTTCCGGTTAAGGAATATAATCTAAAATACATTTTACTCTATACTCGTGGGATTGATACTTGGACTTACCTCCATTGTATTACTCGTGCGACCCGTACACTTGTGGTCAGCAACAGTTTCTTTGTCAAAGTGATTATGTGAACAAAATGTTGAAGAAGTTATGCATGTTTGATTGTAAGCCTGTAACTTTACCTCTTGCAGATCATTTCAAATTTTCTTCCAATTACTCCCTAAATCTAAGGATGCGTATCACAAAATGTCAAAACTCCTTTATTGAAATGTTGTGGGATCTATGATGTATTTGATGGTCTGTACTAGGGTTGACCTTACTCATAGCATTAGTATAATTAGCAGATTTATGAGTAATCTTGGGGAAGAACATTGGAATGCTCTGAAATGACTTTTGAAATACTTGAAAGGAATCTCAAATTTTTGTATTCTATTCAAATTTAATAAAGAGGGGATAACTTTAAAAGGCTACACTGATTCTGATTTTTCTAGGGTAGGGACAATATAAGATCTACCTCTTCTTGTTTTTATACTTTGAGTGGAACTGATGAGAATCAAGGGAGTCAATCGAGTCAAAGTCAAACAAGTTAACCTTTGATAAGAATACCGGTGGGGCCTATGACCAGATCCAAGGCTAAAGAGGTTCAAGAGTCGATGGCGGGACTCATTTTAAGCTTTGAAATCAAGTCCACATGGAAGAAAGCAAGATTGAGGTCAATTGCCTAATTTTGGAAGCTCAGGACATTTCGGTCGACCGAAAATCACTTCGGTCGATCGAAACTCTGCAGGAATTTTAGAGGTAGCCTCAGGCGGGTTCGGATGAGTTTTGTACGACCGAAAATGCTATTTTGGTCGACCAGTTGTTCGACCGAAATAGTTTCGGTCGACCGAAAGTTTCCCGAATGTAAAAGCGGGGTTTTTTGTGCAATTTCTCAAACTTTTTGTTTTTCACTTTTCTATACATATTGTAAAGATCCCATAACCCTAGTTTAGTTTTTGGCATTGAAGACACTCCATTGAGAGCTTTTAGAGAGGTAAATCATTTCTTCACCTTGTAACTATTCTTGGAATTTTTGTCAACTTATGTAGCGACCGGGAATTTTCTTTCTTTTTAAATAAAGTGTTTTAAAACTTTAAATGCGCGTCGCTACGACTTTTCCAATTTAATTTAAATGAGTGTTCGTCTAGCCAAAAATATAAATAAAATTTATTTAATTTTCATCGTAATTAAATTTCCGAATTTTATAAAAAAAAAAAATATTCCAAGACCACAATTTATTTTAAAGATCAGGTTTAAGATAATTTAAATCCAAACTTCGAATTTTGCGTCAAAATTTACTGATTTCAATATTTTAAATTCTTGTCCAACTTAAATTTTCTCTAATCCCTCCTAAATCCAATTTAGATATTCTGAACAACCCCCAATTAGTAAAATTCATTTCTCCATGTTTTCCATAAATTTACCTCCTAAATTAACATTTAACACCTTACAATTCTCTGCAATTCTCTCCAGCGCAAGCAATATTCCATTTTCAGATTTCAAGCTCCAACCCTACATAGAATTATTCTGAAAATCCATTTTCCCCACATGTTAATTCCACCCTCACATTCCTAATTCTCTCCCTCTTCCCTAAATCACAAAATTTTCATCCTACTACAATCCTGCAAATCAGCCTCAATCAAGAGATTTCAATTTGCAACCTTCCAAAATCTGTATCCCTTTTCAGCCCTCAATTCCGGAATCAGCTCCCTGCGATTCATCCTCAATTAGCAATCAATCCGCAACCTACCAAAATGCAACAGCAACCTACCAATTTCAGCAAAACCAACCATGACATATATCTCATCTTTTCATCCTACACGAGCCCAACCAAGCCAGACGACATTCTGGTAAAAAAAAAAAAAAAAAAAAAAAATTTCCTTTACTGCATTTCACCTCCCACCCCTCACCAATCTCAATTTCTCTACAAGACCCATGTCACAAACGAACCAACAAACACCACCACTGATATCATCACTGCATAACCAACCCAATCGAACCATTTCCAATTCACAAATCAGCCATAGCACCGCTGTTGAACGGAATGCACCGCCATCTTCAAACAATCTGCAGTCAACCATCAACCGAACCAAAATACACCCAAACCGCCATCACCAACTCCCCGTCCAAACACCGGTGGAAACACCCAACCGGACGTCACCCCCACCTCCTATTTCCCGACCTCAAATCCTCACCATTTTCTCTCAAATTAAACCCAAAAACCAAGAATCAATTTACCCAAGAGTCTTACCTTGAACTCAGCCCTTCGTTGCCGGTATTTCTTCGCCGGAAAACCCAAAAAACGTGCGATCTCCCAACCCCGCTCGCCTCTGTCTTTCATACCAAAAATCAGCCCAAACTCCATTTTTCTCGCATGCCTAGGTTCCCTGCTACTGCTGCTTCGCACCGGCGACATCATCGCCGGCCTTGCGCCGACGATCGACCAGAGAGGAGGGCGTCCGCCCTCCCCTCACGCTCCGTCTCTCTCTCTCTGTCGTAACATAGAGAGAGAGATAGGAGTGTATGTATATATATATTATATATATAATCTTGTTTACAAATTGATCCTTTGAGTCCCCGATTTTTGAAAAAGTACTTGTTTCAGTCCTTAAGTTTTGAAAACATTTATTTCAGCCCCACAGTTTGATATATATCCGTTTCAGCCCCTCCTTTTTGAAATGATTTTCAATTTAGTCACGAATGTTTCTATAAATAACGAATCAACCCTTATTTTTGTAAAAGTCTACTTCAGTCCCTAAAGTTTTATTTAAATTCTAATTAAATTTCATTTAAATCTTTATATTTATTTTTAGTTACTTTAAATTTAAGTCTCGAAGATACTAATTTAATTTAATTTTCTTGGCTAGACGAATCATTTGGAGAATTTAGAGATTGACGTACTTCCCGCTCCAATTTTTGAGAACTCGTAACGTTAAAGGTAGACTCGCCCCCACTAATTGATTTATATTATAATTGCACGTGACTATGTGAATTTGTGTGATATTGTATGCTTAATTGCATGAGAAAAGAAAAGAATATCTCGTATGAGATAAATTTGAGAATTTATGTTATGCACGTCATAACCTATCTGCTAGCATGATTTAAGAACAGAATGGTTCATTTGCGTTCACTATGTGATGCCTATGAATAAGAAAAGAACGTCACTACATTATTTGCATGATTACTTGTCCAATTATATTTTAGATTAATTATTGGAGTTGAGTCTACTGAGTATTTCATTTTGAAATGCTCACCCCGTGGTTTTAACAATTTTGCAGATTTCGGCGACGGTGGCGAGTGATGGGCAATGGCGAAGAAAAAAAAAAAAAAAAAAAAAAAAAAAAAAAAAAAAATTTGGATATCTTTTTTTTAAAGTCGTGGATTTCGAAATAAACAATTTCATTTTATCATGAATTTCCATTTTTAATAAGTTTGTAAGAATTATTCCATTTAAATTGAATTATCGCTAAACTTTGATTTATTAAACGTGATATTTAATATTTAGTCATATTTCCGCAATAAAGTGTAAAAAGAAAATTTAGAAAAGTGACGTTCCGGGCTCCACGGAACTCGGGGCGTTACAGCGTGGTATCAGAGCGGGTCTACGTTTCTGTAGACTTACAAATTTTGAAAAGAAAAATTTTTAAAAAAAAATAATAATAATAATAATAATAGAAATAATGTTTTGACGACTTTTTGCCATTGCCATCATTTTCCGCCGACTCCGAAGGTAACGAAGTTTAGTATATTGATTTATTTCGGATACTTAAGAATAAATGTTTTGAGAATTTGACGAGAAAAGAAAAGAAAAGAAAATACGAGAAAGAATTAGACAACTAGTATCCGAATTAATGAGAAAGAAAGAAACGAGTTTTGGAGCATAATGGGAATTAGTACAATTTAAGAAAATTTTCATAAAATATTTCGTCCCTAGATTTAAATAAATAATAAAACTCTAACTGGACTTTGCATAATGGATTCTAGGCATGGCACCAATTGACGGGATATCAAACCACATCCTTCGTTTTTGCGCCATACGTCATGACGCTATAGCTAGTGGACTTAGGCTGACTGATGCTCAATCTATTAGCCGCCTTTTGACTACATTTCCAGAATGTCAGCGTGAACTAGCGATCGATTTTTATAATGACGTGAAGAGATGCCTAGGAGAGGACGTGAAATTCCAGACTGTCTGCGACGAATTTGTAATGCGGTGGGACCGCTACCTAACCCATGCTCCAGCGCCAAAAATAATTATTCTATCAGATGACGAGGGAGAACCAATTGAGATAACCGACGCCGAGTCAGGCATATATGACTACACTCCTGGCTCACCAGGGTATACCCTTGACTCACCGACTATGACCCCGGGCGCACCAGATTATACCCCAGGCACACCAGGATCGATATCTCCTATGTCACCACCAAAGATGTAGAATATATAACGGTTATCTTAATTTTAGTCTAGCAGTATTCCCATTCCCAGTATTGGCAGTCCTATGTCTTGTATCCTCAATCGAAGGAAATTTTAATCATTAATGAGAATATTTTCAATTTTCGTTCATATTGGAGTTGAATTTATTACAATATTTGGTATAAATTTTATCAGAAGTTACAATACACTCCTTGTTTTCATTTAAGGGAATGGCTAGACGCGTTAACAGGAGTATTATGGACCGTGCTACATCTGAGCAACAGAACTCAGGACAGGGCCCCACAGCCCAATCCAGTATCATCAGGGATTTACTTTTGGCTGTGCAAGATTTGAGGCAGGCCCCAACAGGTTCCGCAGTGCCAGTTATTGAACAATTCAGGAGGTACCGTCCGCCCACTTTTGACGGCGGGGATAATCCACTGGCCGTGGAGGAGTGGTTACAGGGAATCGAGAGGATTTTCAAGCACATCTCTTGCCCTGAGGACAAGAAGGTTACTTGCGCAGAGTTTATGCTTATCGGTAGGGCTGGCTTTTGGTGGGAGTCCGCATCACGGACTCGGACCGAAGAGGAACAAGCAGCGTTGACCTGGGAAGAGTTTAAGGAAGAGATCAAAGACAAGTTCTTCCCACAAGCCCTCCGAGACCACAAGGAGACAGAATTTTTACAGCTAGTCCAGGGTGAGATGGACATCACTGACTATGAACGGAAGTTCGAGGAACTGTCACGGTATGCTCCACATCTAGTGGAAACCGAAGTTAAGAAGGCACGCCGATTTGAAAGAGGTCTGCGTTCGGATATCAGGCAGATTGTTGGCTCACATGAACTGCCCACTTACCGGGAAGTTGTGAAGAAAGCTCAGGCCGTGGCTTTTGCTGGTGCAAAGATTGGCAACCAAGGAAATCGGAACAATCAAGGGCATCAAGGTAAACGAAAATGGCATGGTCATCATCAGAACAGGAACCAGAATTTCAATAAGAGACAGAATACAGGACCTAGCAGAGGTCAGGTGACCAGTTTCCCTCCACCATGCCCGAAGTGCCAGAAGACGCATAAAGGAGAATGCCTCTTTGGAAACAAGGTTGTTTGTTACCGATGTGGCCAACCGGGCCACTTTTCTCGAGATTGCAACACAGCACCCGCTCAAGGCTCGGACCAGAAGAAGAACATTGACCAGAACAGAAAAGGGAAGGCTAGGGTATTTGCCATGGACGCCGTTGAGGACTCCGACGTGATTGCAGGTACACCATTACTTCAACATTCATATACTTGTATTACTTAATTTCATGTATCATGCTTTGCTCGAATTAATAATATGAACGACGATAACAGGCATTTTATCTGTTTCTGGTATTCCCGTATACGTCCTAATAGATTCGGGTGCTACACATTCATTTATTTCCGACTCATGCTTAACTAAATTGAATTTAGTGGGTGAAATAACTGGTAGCATGCTTGAAGTGAGCTTACCGTCAGGAGAAATTCTTGACACTAATAGGATAGTCAAGTCTGTGCGAATGGATTTCGATGGGATAGTGTTTGAGGCAGACCTGAATATTATTTCGATGAAGGATTTCGACATTATCCTAGGAATGGACTGGCTGAGTGCTAACCGTGCCGCAATCATGTGCCATGAGAAGGAAGTAGTATTTCGAAAGAATGGGGATGAGGTGTTCAGATTTTTTGGTTCGAAGGTTAAAGCACTTCCTCGCCTTATCTCGGCTATGCAAGCTGAAAAGCTAATTGCCAAGGGAAACTGTCAAAGTTATCTGGTTAATCTCCAAGGAAAACTTGCCGAGGAAATCAAATTGGAGTCAGTGCCAGTTGTGTGTGACTTTCAAGATGTATTTCCAGAAGACCTATCTGGTACTCCGCCTGATAGGCAAGTGGAATTTGCTATTGACTTGGTGCCAGGAGCTGCCCCTGTTTCGAAAGCCCCGTATCGTATGGCACCGAAAGAATTACAAGAATTGAAAGTCCAACTGGAAGAACTGCTAGAGAAGGGCTTTATCAGGCCAAGTGTGTCCCCGTGGGGAGCACCTGTGCTATTTGTGAAAAAGAAGGATGGCAGTATGAGAATGTGCATTGACTATCGGGAATTGAACAAGTTGACGATAAAGAATAAGTACCCCCTGCCCAGAATCGAAGATTTGTTTGATCAATTAAAAGGAGCTGCGGTATTTTCGAAGATGGACTTAAGGTCCGGTTACCATCAATTGAAGATCAAGCCTGCGGATATACAAAAGACAGCGTTTAGGACTCGATATGGACACTATGAGTTCACAGTGATGCCATTCGGTCTTACGAACGCACCGGCAGTATTTATGGACTTGATGAACCGGGTTTTCCATCAGTACTTGGATAAGTTCGTCATTGTCTTCATTGACGATATTCTGGTCTATTCCAAAGATTCACAACAGCATTCGGAACATTTGAGGATTGTGTTGGAGACGCTACGGGCAGAAAAGTTATATGCCAAATTTAAGAAATGTGAATTTTGGCTTGAGAAGATAGGCTTTCTGGGTCATATTGTCACAAACAATGGCATCGAAGTTGATCCGTCAAAGGTGGAGACAGTGAGTAATTGGACTACGCCAGCGAATGCAGGTGATGTGAGAAGCTTTTTGGGACTAGCTGGATATTACCGACGATTTATAGAGGGTTTCTCTAAGATAGCGGGTCCCATGACTCAGTTGACACGGAAGGGTGTAAAATTCCAGTGGACAGAGCAGTGTGAACGAAGCTTCCAGGAATTGAAGAATAGACTGGTTTCAGCTCCAGTGTTAACAGTGCCGGATGGATCCAAGGATTTTGTGATATACAGTGATGCCTCGAAACATGGTTTAGGATGTGTGCTTATGCAGAAAGGTAAAGTAATTGCCTATGCTTCGAGACAGTTGAAGCCATACGAGAAAAACTATCCGACGCATGATCTAGAACTGGCAGCTGTTGTACATGCTCTTAAGATTTGGCGACATTACCTATATGGGAGTAAATGCGAGATTTACACCGACCATAAGAGTCTCAAGTATTTCTTCACTCAGAAGGAATTGAACATGAGACAACGTCGATGGTTGGAACTGGTGAAGGATTATGATTGTACTATTCTTTACCACCCGGGTAAGGCTAATAAGGTTGCAGATGCACTAAGCAGGAAAGATGTGGGTCAATTATCAGCTTTGGGAACAGTACAAGAACAGTTGATTCGGGATTTTCAGAACTTGAGAATCGAAGTGAGAAACAAAGGAATCCAAAGTTTTAGCCGATTGACAAATTTGACAGTGAAGCCAGATTTGAGAAACAGAATTGTGATGGCTCAGGAAAGCGATAAGTTTTTGGAAAAGATCAAAGCCGAAGTTGGAACTGGCAAGAGAGCAGATTTTGAAATCGGAAGCGATAATGCACTATTATTCAAGGGTCGCCTGTGTGTACCGAAGGATGATCAGATTAGGAATGAAATATTGAGGGAAGCCCACTCAGCTCCATATGCAGCTCATCCAGGAGGAACAAAAATGTACCGAGATTTGCGTACTACATTCTGGTGGAGGAATATGAAGGGATGCATCGCTAAGTTTGTCTCACGATGCATGACCTGTCAGCAAGTCAAGGCTGAACATCAGAGACCGTCAGGACTACTAAACCCTTTAGACATTCCGGAATGGAAATGGGAGAAGATTTCCATGGATTTCGTAACAGGCTTACCAAGAACAGTGAGGGGACATGACGCCATTTGGGTTATTGTAGACCGACTTACAAAGTCAGCCCATTTTCTTCCAGTGCGGATGACTCTCAGTATAGATCACTTGGCCCAGATTTATATAAGGGAGATCGTTCGACTTCACGGGGTTCCAGCGTCTATTGTTTCAGATAGGGATCCGAGATTCACTTCGAGATTTTGGAAGAGCTTACACACGGCTATGGGGACTAAATTAAATTTTAGTACCGCTTACCACCCGCAGACGGACGGACAGTCTGAACGCACCATTCAGACCTTAGAGGATATGCTTAGAGCCTGTGTACTGGACTTAAGCGGCAATTGGGAAGCTCACCTGCCATTGGTAGAGTTTGCTTACAATAACAGTTTTCAGGCTACCATTGGTATGGCACCGTATGAAGCACTGTATGGGCGAAGATGTCGATCACCGGTATATTGGGATGAGGTTGGCGAGAGGAAATTATTGGGTCCTGAATTAATTGAAAAGACTGTAGAGGCTATCGAGAAAATCAGATTGCGAATTAAAGCTGCACAGGACAGACAGAAAAGTTATGCTGATCAAAGAAGGAAAGACTTGGAGTTCGAGATTGGAGAGAAAGTGTTTTTGAAAATCTCTCCTATGAAGGGCACTATTCATTTTGGAAAGAAAGGGAAATTAAGGCCTCGGTTTATCGGACCTTTTGAAATATTGGAGAAAGTAGGTAGTGTGGCTTATCGTCTAGCATTGCCACCCGAGCTCTCGGCTATACACAATGTTTTTCACATCTCTCTATTGAGAAAATACGTTCACGATCCCAGTCACGTGGTAAACTTTCAGTCAGTCCCGATTCAGAAAAATCTCTATTATGAAGAAGCACCCATGTGCATCATTGATAGAAAAGTCCATGTCCTAAGAAATAAAGAAATCTCTCTAGTCAAAGTCCAGTGGGGTAGACATAGTAGCGATGAGGCTACATGGGAAAAAGAAGAAGAAATTCTGGCCAAGTATCCAGATATTTTAGACCAAGTGAGTTTTAAATTTCGAGGACGAAATTATTTTAAGGTGGTAGGGTTGTAGCGACCGGGAATTTTCTTTCTTTTTAAATAAAGTGTTTTAAAACTTTAAATGCGCGTCGCTACGACTTTTCCAATTTAATTTAAATGAGTGTTCGTCTAGCCAAAAATATAAATAAAATTTATTTAATTTTCATCGTAATTAAATTTCCGAATTTTATAAAAAAAAAAATATTCCAAGACCACAATTTATTTTAAAGATCAGGTTTAAGATAATTTAAATCCAAACTTCGAATTTTGCGTCAAAATTTACTGATTTCAATATTTTAAATTCTTGTCCAACTTAAATTTTCTCTAATCCCTCCTAAATCCAATTTAGATATTCTGAACAACCCCCAATTAGTAAAATTCATTTCTCCACGTTTTCCATAAATTTACCTCCTAAATTAACATTTAACACCTTACAATTCTCTGCAATTCTCTCCAGCGCAAGCAATATTCCATTTTCAGATTTCAAGCTCCAACCCTACATAGAATTATTCTGAAAATCCATTTTCCCCACATGTTAATTCCACCCTCACATTCCTAATTCTCTCCCTCTTCCCTAAATCACAAAATTTTCATCCTACTACAATCCTGCAAATCAGCCTCAATCAAGAGATTTCAATTTGCAACCTTCCAAAATCTGTATCCCTTTTCAGCCCTCAATTCCGGAATCAGCTCCCTGCGATTCATCCTCAATTAGCAATCAATCCGCAACCTACCAAAATGCAACAGCAACCTACCAATTTCAGCAAAACCAACCATGACATATATCTCATCTTTTCATCCTACACGAGCCCAACCAAGCCAGACGACATTCTGGTAAAAAAAAAAAAAAAAAAAAAAATTTCCTTTACTGCATTTCACCTCCCACCCCTCACCAATCTCAATTTCTCTACAAGACCCATGTCACAAACGAACCAACAAACACCACCACTGATATCATCACTGCATAACCAACCCAATCGAACCATTTCCAATTCACAAATCAGCCATAGCACCGCTGTTGAACGGAATGCACCGCCATCTTCAAACAATCTGCAGTCAACCATCAACCGAACCAAAATACACCCAAACCGCCATCACCAACTCCCCGTCCAAACACCGGTGGAAACACCCAACCGGACGTCACCCCCACCTCCTATTTCCCGACCTCAAATCCTCACCATTTTCTCTCAAATTAAACCCAAAAACCAAGAATCAATTTACCCAAGAGTCTTACCTTGAACTCAGCCCTTCGTTGCCGGTATTTCTTCGCCGGAAAACCCAAAAAACGTGCGATCTCCCAACCCCGCTCGCCTCTGTCTTTCATACCAAAAATCAGCCCAAACTCCATTTTTCTCGCATGCCTAGGTTCCCTGCTACTGCTGCTTCGCACCGGCGACATCATCGCCGGCCTTGCGCCGACGATCGACCAGAGAGGAGGGCGTCCGCCCTCCCCTCACGCTCCGTCTCTCTCTCTCTGTCGTAACATAGAGAGAGAGATAGGAGTGTATGTATATATATATTATATATATAATCTTGTTTACAAATTGATCCTTTGAGTCCCCGATTTTTGAAAAAGTACTTGTTTCAGTCCTTAAGTTTTGAAAACATTTATTTCAGCCCCACAGTTTGATATATATCCGTTTCAGCCCCTCCTTTTTGAAATGATTTTCAATTTAGTCACGAATGTTTCTATAAATAACGAATCAACCCTTATTTTTGTAAAAGTCTACTTCAGTCCCTAAAGTTTTATTTAAATTCTAATTAAATTTCATTTAAATCTTTATATTTATTTTTAGTTACTTTAAATTTAAGTCTCGAAGATACTAATTTAATTTAATTTTCTTGGCTAGACGAATCATTTGGAGAATTTAGAGATTGACGTACTTCCCGCTCCAATTTTTGAGAACTCGTAACGTTAAAGGTAGACTCGCCCCCACTAATTGATTTATATTATAATTGCACGTGATTATGTGAATTTGTGTGATATTGTATGCTTAATTGCATGAGAAAAGAAAAGAATATCTCGTATGAGATAAATTTGAGAATTTATGTTATGCACGTCATAACCTATCTGCTAGCATGATTTAAGAACAGAATGGTTCATTTGCGTTCACTATGTGATGCCTATGAATAAGAAAAGAACGTCACTACATTATTTGCATGATTACTTGTCCAATTATATTTTAGATTAATTATTGGAGTTGAGTCTACTGAGTATTTCATTTTGAAATGCTCACCCCGTGGTTTTAACAATTTTGCAGATTTCGGCGACGGTGGCGAGTGATGGGCAATGGCGAAGAAAAAAAAAAAAAAAAAAAATTTGGATATCTTTTTTTTAAAGTCGTGGATTTCGAAATAAACAATTTCATTTTATCATGAATTTCCATTTTTAATAAGTTTGTAAGAATTATTCCATTTAAATTGAATTATCGCTAAACTTTGATTTATTAAACGTGATATTTAATATTTAGTCATATTTCCGCAATAAAGTGTAAAAAGAAAATTTAGAAAAGTGACGTTCCGGGCTCCACGGAACTCGGGGCGTTACAACTTATATATTGAGAGTTTATCTTGTGTATTTGCTGTTATTCATTACACACAATCTTGGTATTTGTCTTAATATTTCCATTGGGCTAGGGTTAACTTTCCTTAAAATTTTGGTTGGGTTAAACTTGGGTCAAAATTCTTCATTTATTACCATTTTTAGCTTTCTTGGGTTGATACAAAAATTGTTGTTGGATTTTTTGGTTCAATCACCAAAGGGGTTCGAATCATTACCAAATGATGCGAACCCCTTCAGTATATTGATCGAAAATTTTCACAACAATTTTAATACCAACTCAAGAAAGGTAAAGTGGTATAAAAGAAATAAACACCTTAACCCATTCCATGGAGACTTGGAGTGATGAATTTTGCATTCTCGCACTATCAATATTTTCATCAACTCCATTTCTCCTATCTTCTAACCACTCTCTTCTTTTCCTATTCAAACTCCCATTTTGTTCACCATCCCCATCATTTCTCAAAACATCCCCACATTCACCCCTAACTTCTTTTCTATTCAAACTCCCACTTTGTTTTCTACTTCCATCACTATACACAATGTTTCCAAATTTATCCCTCAACCTCCTACCATCCCATTTTTCTTCACCACTACTAGTTGATATGCTCTCCCCTCTTGTTCCTAAATTTTCCAACTCACCCCCACTTTTCTCCATTTGTCTAGCCATGGTGGTTGAAAGATTTTGTAATAAGTACTTCAAATCTTGAATTTGAGCATTGGAATTTGACATAGTGTGCAAGTGTGAAAGTGTTCTCACAAGAATAATTTTTATTCGTGTTTCACTCAATTTAGGCTTTTACCCTCTAATGAGCTCACTACTCTTGCCTTTTTCTACTCAAAATCTCCTTTCTCAAGTTCTCCAAGGAAGATAATCAACTAAACCACAAAGTATAATTCTTGTGGAGTCAAATAAATCACAAAGAAAGAAAGAAGGAAATTATAACAAGTAAGTACAATAGCAAGTGAAATTTATGTGCTTGCTAAACACAAAAGGAACAATATTTATGTGGGATAAGATGCTAGAAACACAATTTTAGCAATGGGATTGACAAACCACAAATAATTGATAAGGCAAAGATGTAGAGCAATAAGCACAAGAAGTGTAAATTTTCAATGATGCAATTTATCAAACACTTTGTACTCAATCTTTGAATGGCCTTGAATGTGTATAATGTGGATATATGAATAAATTCCCAACAACCCAAATGTGGTAAGGAATGAATGATCAACAATTTCCCAATGTATGGAGCAAGTGATATATGGAATAAAATGTTGATAACACAATCTCAATGATGAGAATTGGATAGCCTCAAGTAATTAGCAATATATGGGCATTGAACAACAAAGCATTAATGGAGTATTTTTCATTGGGACAATTTATCAAACACTTTGAACACACAATTTGGAAAACGTAGGTTTTGTAGTGAATGAATATGGAATTCCCCCAACAAACTCACAATCAATATACCTAATACATGGAATCAACAATACACATGAGCATATAAATTTTTCCCAATTTTTCTCAATTTTCGGATTTTTTTTAACAACAATAAGATAAAGATAGGTTTACCACATTAGAGCCAAGCTCTGATACCTAATGATGCGAACCCCTTTGGTGATTGAACCAAAAATTCCCACAACAATTTTTGTATCAACCCAAGAAAGCTAAAAATGGTAATAAATGAAGAATCTTGACCCAAGTTTAACCCAACCAAAATTCTAAGGAAAGTTAACCCTAACCCAATGGAAAGATTAAGACAAATACCAAGATTGTGTGGAATGAACAACAACAAATACACGAGATAAACTCTCAATATATAAGTTGAAGAAAATTCCAAGAATAGTTACAAGGTGAAAAAATGATTTACCTCTCTAAAAGCTCTCAATGGAGTGTCTTCAATGCCAAAAACTAAACTAGGGTTATGGGACCTTTACAATATGTATAGAAAAGTGAAAAACAAAAAGTTTGAGAAATTGCACAAAAAATCCCGCTTTTACATTCGGGAAACTTTCGGTCGACCGAAACTATTTCGGTCGAACAACTGGTCGACCGAAATAGCATTTTCGATCGTACAAAGCTCATCCGAACCCGCCGAGGCTACCTCTAAAATCCCTGCAGAGTTTCGGTCGACCGGAGTGATTTTTGGTCGACCGAAATGTCCTTAGCTTCCAAAATTAGGCAATTGACCTCAATCTTGTTTTCTTCCATGTGGACTTGATTTCGGAGCTTGAAAATGAGTCTTGCCATCGACTCTTGGACCTCTTTAGCCTTGGATCTTGTCATAAGCCCCACCGGTATTTTTATCGAGGGTTGACTCGATTGACTCCCTTGATTCTCATCAGGAACCGTGATCAATTGGAAATCACAACTGTAGAAAGTTGTGGCTTTATCTTCAATGAAAGCTGAATATATTTCAACTACTGATGTTGTTAAAGAGGGTATTTGGCTAAGTGGTTTAACAGGGGAACTTGGTTTTGTGGATGACAATGCTATTTTATTTTTTGATAATCAAAGTGCTATTCACTTGAGCAAAAATCTTATGTTCCATGACATGACCAAGCATATTGATATCTTTATTATTATTTATATAATAGTATGGTATAGTAGTTGTTGTAATAGTAGAAGAAGTGAGGATGGATTAGCATTAAAAGTCATTTTCCCTCCAAAATGTATTTGCAATTTTTGGAAACAAAAAATTAACATAAAATAAAAATTTGTATAGATTAATATCTTATTTAAAACTGTGTTGATTAATGTAATTTGCATTTGAATTCGTGTAGATAATACTAAAATTATAAAATACTATGTTTTTTAAGAAAAAATGAAAAAAAAATGTTAAATACAAGAAGCAAATCAGAAAATTATATAAATTTTTATTTTCAATGAAGTTAACAATAACTCATAAATATTATTGAAATCTAAGGTCATTCATTATTTAAATATATAAATTGATATTTACTATCCAAATAAGTTTTTAATAATTTGGATTAGTTATATTGTTTTTTTAAGTTTTAATAATTATTGTAATAGAATATTATTACTTTATGCATTTTATATTTGTAATGATTATGTAAAAGCATTAAAAATTTACAAATACTTATCGAAGTAGATATTGTGGAAAGAAACTTTTGTACATCGCACGAGGTAAATACTAGTTAAATATCATTTTATAAGAGATGTGATATCAAAAGGAATTTGAAAATTGGTCAAATTGCTACACCGTTTAATCCTTCTGATATGGGGTTAAAAGTTATTCCTTTAAAAATGTTTCTTAACTATTTGAAGTTATTTTCTATTGATTCTATTCAATGTGATTTTGTTGTATAGATACTTGAGCAAATGAAATAAGGATGACGCTCCTGGATGCTCTATAGGCCCAGAATTGCTGGTCGCAAGATTTCTACTATGCAATGTGTTTTACCACAATTTTGGTGAAAGCTTGTTTTGTAAATGTTAACACTTCTTTAGTGGTATGCGATTTTTCTTGGATGTTGACATTTGGCACTATCTTAGATTCTGGATTCTTCCACTGATGGACTCTACGTATGCTGTTTCACTTGGATTTGGAGTCATTCAAAGGGTTTCTTCTTCTCTCTGGCTTCTGTTTGCGATTTGGGAGAAAACTAGTGTTAGGTTTTCTTGTCACTAGAAGGCTTCTTTCAAGAGAGAGATGTATATTCTTCCTCCAGAATGTGTTCGGTAACCATTAAAAAATGGTTTATAAATCATACAATTTTTCAAACCACTTTTTAATAACACATATTTTCTCTCTTCAATTTTCAACCACTATTTTTTTACCACAAAATCATAAATAAACCAGGTTATAAATCAAACAGTGTTACCAAACGGAGGCTATAGTACATTACTTAGTGAGATAGTTAGGGCTGAGTGTTCTAATATGTTCTTCTGGAGGTTTGATGGTTCTGCATGTTCCTTGGTGATTCTACTGATGTGATCCAAAATAGGCATTGAAAGGAGAAGTCGAGCCATTGGCTATACGACGGTGATTTATTTGAGAAATGAAGCAAGTTTCGTGTTGGGCCCGAACTAAGAACCAAACTAGGTCACGTTGTTTCAAAAGGAAGAAAAATGGTGCAGCCAGGACTACTAAGCGATTGCGTGGTGAAAAGGGGCACGCGGTTGTGCGTGACATCAAAATTTCACCCGAGAGATTTAGACGACTCCACGCGATCGCTAAAAGTTTGCTTGCGCGATCGCGCGGTTATGACGGGATCAGATTTTCGCGATTTTAATTTAATTTCCGTTTTATTAATTATTAATTTTTATTTTTGAACCCTAATGCGGCTAGGGTTAGTGCTAAGTCGTTTTTTCTTTATATTATTCATATCCTCATTATTGTAAAACAGTTTTGAGATTATTGAATTTGAGTTGAGATAGTTTTCTCCAATTGAAAGGTTGAAGAGTCTCTTTTGTGTTCTTCGAGAACAAATTCAACTTATCAAATATTCGTGAGAATATTTGTGGTGTTTCCAATTAGAATCTTATCAAGGAAATTGACAAGTCCTTGTGGTGTTTCGAAAGCCTTGGATCTCGATTACGCATTGTCAATCTTGCGTCGTGAATCTTGGGTCAAGGTTTTATCGTCAATTCTGTCATTTATTTATCGTTTTTATTATTTTTTTAGTCTTGTTTTACGTGTTTGGCTGAATTTAGACCTTCCGTTTGTTGTTTCGTTTATTCCGCGTCTTTATCGTGATTCTCGTGTCCGGGATTACATCAGGTGGTATCAGAGCTTGGCTCTAAATTCAGTTTTGGTGTTTTCTTGATTTTCTTGATATTTTTTCGCGTTCTTCGTGTTAGTCATAATTTTCTTCAGTTTGATCCATAAGAGTCAGTCCTAAAAATTTAAAAGTGTTTTTCTTGTTTGTTTTTCCTCCAAATCCAATTCCATTTTTTCTGCCATACTCGTAGTCCAATTCTCTGGAAGATTAAAAAAAAATTCCTAAAATTCCCAAATATTTTCCAGATATTCCGAATTTGTCTCAATTTCCAAATTTTCTTGTTCTTACTCGTGTCCTATCATGTTCTACCCTTGATTGAGCTCTTGGATTGTTTTTTTGAAGTACTTGGAAGGGGATTTTGAGTGATACACGAGTGATAAATTTTGTGAGAAAATCTTGTTTCTTTTTCTTGTTCTTAACTATGTCTCGCAAGGAAAAATCATCATTAATGGGTGACAACAAACGACCCGAAAGTGGGAATAGGATATTGGAGCAGGGTGTTCAATTATTGGCAGCGATGCGAGCAAAATTTAAGAAGATAATGACTAGGATGGATGAAACAGATGCTGTCATTGCCCAATTGAAAAGGGAGCGACCACAATCGAATTCTAGAACTAGAAGGGATAGGAGGCGTGAATCCCATACTGGGGGTGGCGATGGGGTTGATGAAAGGTCATTAAAACGAAAGGAGGATCCAAGGTCATCTCCGCATTCTTATCCTACATCTCGGTCAAAACGAAAGACTGGGGACCACAGTCCAAAAAGGAGGGAGGAACCAATACCGAAAGGTAAATATCACTTTGAGTCAAAACCTCTTAAGGATAAAAATGTTAAGTGTTTTAAATGTTTGGAATGGGGTCACATTACACTTGATTTTCCACCTAAAAAGGTTAGGTGTGATAGTGAAAAGTTGAAAAATGTTGTGGTGGATGAGTCACTTATTGATCGACATGCTCGTAGCGCTAGGCGTAAGGTGAATGTTTTGAATAATGTGGATGGGCAGAGAGAATAATATTTTTCGCACTAGATGCATAGTGAATGATAAAGTGTGTAGCATGGTGATTGACGGGGGGAGTTGTACTAATGTAGTTAGTACAATGTTGGTGGAAAAATTAGGCTTACTTTTAACGAAACATCCAACACCTTATAAATTACAATGATTGACTGAGTCAGGGGAAGTTAAGATGAAGAGACAAGCCATGGTGTCATTTTCTTTTGGTGGATATTTGGATGAGGTAATTTGTGACGTGGTTCCTATGCAAATTAGTTACATATTGTTGGGGAGGCCTTGGCAACGTGAAAAGGCTATGCTACATGATGGGTATACGAATAGATATAGTCTGGTAAAAGGGGGGAAAAGTTTACTCTAATGCCACTATCTCCAACTGAAGCCCTGGAAGACCAATTGAAAGTTAAAAGTGAGTTTGAGGGGAAAAATAAGAGAGTTGAGGCCACGACCTTAGAAAAATGAGAGGGAGTGGAAATTAAAGAAAATACAATTGATGACACGACCTCAGAAAAAGGAGAGAGAATGAGAAATGAAGAAAAGAGGGTTGATGATCAAAACTCAGAAAATGAGAGATTGAGTGCAGAAAGCAAAATAAAAGAGAGTATACCACAAAAATGAGTCTATTTGCACTTATTCACGCTAACACACCCCTCCCCAATTCTACTAAATCTATTTTACAGGTGCCTAAGTCCAACTATGATCTTAAGACAATGACGAAATCCATTGACAAAAAAGAGCATCCCAAAAGGCCGAGAAAGTTAGAAGAGAGAAAGAAGCAGCCCAAAAGGTTGAAAGAAAACACGAAGCATTAGCATGCTCATCTAGCCCACAACAGCAGGAGGTATTTGAAAAACCGACCAGAAATTGATTCGAGGTCGAATCATTTTCAAGAAAGGAGGGATGATGTGATCCAAAATAGGCATCGAAAGAAGAAGTCGAGACATTGGCGATACGACAGTGATTTACTTGAAAAACGGAGCAAGTTCCGTGTTGGGCCCGAATCAAGAACCAAACCAGGTCACGTTGTTTCAAAAGGAAGAAAAATTGTGCAGTCAGGACTACCATGCGATCGCGTGGTGAAAAGGGGCGCGCGGTCGCGATGACATCAAAATTCCGCTCGAGATATTTAGACGACTCCACGCGATCGCTACAGGTTTGCTTGCGCGATCGCGCGGTTATGAAGGGATCAGATTTTAGCGATTTTAAGTTAATTTTCGTTTTATTAATTTTTATTTTTAAACCCTAATGCGACTATGGTTAGTGCTAGGTCGTTTTTCCTTTATATTATTCATATCCTCATTTTTGTAAAACAGTTTTGAGATTATTGAATTTGAATTGAGAAATTTCGCCCCACCCGCACTCGTTTTCCCTTTAAACCTCGGTGCCTGACTTAATTTTTTAGTTTTCAGCTTGGTCGCCACTGCAGCAGCTAATTCCACCTGCAGCAGCACGTTTCCGGCAGCAACCCGTCCGGCGAAGGTATCTTCTTTGAACTCCCCATCACTCCACGGCGTAAATGAGCTGTTTCATTTCCTGCATTTCAAGTCTTTTTCTCGCACTGTGGTCTGCCTAATTTCGCTGCCTCTCATGAATACTAGGTTTCATGGATGCACATAGTGAAGTTAATTGTGAAGCACCAAGTATTGATGAAATAGAAGCTGCAAATAATTTGTATATTCCTCAAGTGTGCGTTGGTCGAGTACCGAAAATTGGGCAAGAGTTTAAGTCACATGATGAAGCATTCAACTTCTATAATCAATATGCTCGTGAAGCTGGGTTTAGTGCACGAATTGCAAATAGTAAGAAAAAGAAAGATACGGATGAAACCTACTGGAAACTATTTGTTTGTTATAAGGAAGGGAAAACGGATGACAGTTGGGGCAGAAAATATAGGGATGCTATGCCACGGAATGGACAACGGAAACGTGGACAAACCCGTGTTGGATGCAAGGCCAGATTATCTGTTATAAAACAGCAAACCGGAAATCTATGGGTTGTGAATAAGTTTATTCCAGAACACAATCATGGGCTCACCACTCCTAGTAGAGTGCACTTGCTTCGGTCACACCGCAGTGTTTCGACGGTAAAGAAAGCACTTACACGACAATTGGCAGAAGCGAATATACCTACATGTCAGCAGGTGAGAATTCTGGAGATTGATTCAGGTGGTCCTTCGTCCATTGGATGTACTGAGAGAGATATTCGAAA
The DNA here is from genome assembly GCA_963555705.1 of Ligustrum vulgare. NCBI lineage: Eukaryota > Viridiplantae > Streptophyta > Magnoliopsida > Lamiales > Oleaceae > Ligustrum > Ligustrum vulgare. Next base: position 17,739,598 of record OY743176.1, on the reverse strand, counting down.
CCACCAAAGGAATGTTCGAGGAGAACATACAGGTCATGATGCAGAAACACTAGTCGAGTATTTCACATTCGAGAAAGAGAAAAGTTCGAATTTTTTCTTTGATTTTGAGACGGACGATGACAAAAGGTTGGTTCGATGTTTCTGGGCTGATTGTGAGTCCCGTAGATCCTACGCCATATTTGGGGATGCTGTTGTTTTTGATACTACATACAACACTAATAAATACTCTATGATCTTCGCCCCGTTTGTTGGGGTAAACCACCATGGCCAAACCATACTATTTGCAGCGGGATTATTGAGCGACGAGACTGCAGAGTCATTCATGTGGTTGTTTTCAAAATTTTTGCAAGCAATGCATAACCAGCCTCCTAAAATCATTATTACTGATCAAGACGCGGCAATTTCGAAGGCAATATCATTGGCGTTGACCGATACATTTCATCGATACTGCATATGGCACATATTAAACAAATTTTCTGAGAAGATTAATGCGATGGTGTACAACGAGCACTACCACCGTTTGGTTGACATAATCAAGAATTCAGAGACACCAGAAGAGTTTGAGCGACGTTGGAATGGTATTTTGGAAACCACGAACTTGCACTGCAATGCTTGGCTAAGTAGCATGTACGAAATCCGCCAACGATGGGTTCCTGCTTATGTGAAACACATTTTTAGTGCGGGGATGTCTAGCAGTCAGAGATCAGAGAGCAACCATTCCTTTTTCAAGAGATATGTAAACGGGAATAACTCACTAATGGATTTCATCACGCGTTTCACCATGGCCTTAAGACATCAGAGACATGAGGAGCTTGCTGCGAACCATGTTGACCTGAATGAGAGACCTAGGCTCACGTCTGTTCATATGATGGAAAATCAGGCTGTTGACATATTCACCAGGTATATGCTTTTGTTGTTCCAGAAAGAATTCGAGCAAAGCAATTTCTACATTTGTTCAAAAAAATCTGAGAATTCGGAGTCTAAAGTTTATAAGTTGGAGCGCTTTGAGGGAGGAAAATTGTTTGAGAAGAGTCGTGAACTAGTTTACTTCGTGCAATCTGATTATGTAACATGCAGTTGTCGGATGTTTGAATTTGTGGGTTGTCCATGTCGACATATGCTATGTTACCTGAAGAAAAAACAAGTGCTACTTTTACCGCAAAAATACATTTTAAGAAGATGGACGAAGGGCACAAAAGCTGGTTGTGTTGCTGACTCCTTGGTGCTTGAACAATCAGGTAACACTTTACTTGCAAGACATGGTTTGTTATCCCACATGGCTACCATGTTGGTAGATGAAGCTTCTCTGACAGAGGCACGTAGCAAGTTCCTCTTGTCGGAGTTTGAAATATTGCAAACTAGAGTGAAAGATATAGATAATGGAGTGACTGCAACGAGTGTGGGAAGGAGCAGAAATCATGTGGAGAGTCCAGGTATAATTGATCCAATTGGAATTAGGACTAAAGGGTGTGGGAAGCGGTTGAAGTCATCAAAAGAGAAAGCCATGTCCAAAAGTGGCAGAACATGTCGTGGTTGTGGCCAACATGGACATGATAGGAGAACATGTCCGCAGTTGCAGGGTATCGACCAACAAACCCAAAATGAAGAAGAGGGGTCATATGAGGGTCAAAGAGAATTGACGAGATACACGTCAGAAGATGAGATCAACTTGTGATACACATTATGTTTAGTTGTAATCACGTTGTTAAGTTTGAACTAATGAACATGTTTAGGTAAATGTTGGTTGGATTGTATTTGAAAATGTTGTTGCTTTCCATTTTGAATTCGAGTGAAAATGTTGTTGCTTTCTATTTTGAATTCGAGTAAATTCTCTTCACGTAGCATTTAAGTTATTTCTCTTCATATAGCAATCAACCTGAAGATATCTTCAATTTAAATTCATTAAACCAGAACCAGAACCTTTCAAGCTTAGCATATGCCAGTAAAGGAAACCAAGAAAGAAAGAAACTAAATTCATTAAACCAAAACCATAGTACAATAGGACTTCAACGTTACTACTGGACTTCAAAATCTATACACCAAAACGAGTCATTCCAGAACATTGTCATCATCTATTTCAAATTAACTTAAGAATTACAAGAGCTAATACAACAATTAAGCTAAATTTAATGTACTGTGACAAGGATCATAGCAGCTCAACTAGTTCGTTTAACTTCTCCAATATCTTCAAGTTAACTTCACAGGCCTCTGTATTATGTTTAACTTCATCGTCCCAAACGAACTTTCCGCATACAAAGCCATCCTACAAAACATCAACAAAAAGCAGCAGGAATCAGTAGCTGCTTTATGCACGGAACATAAACAGGGGTCATTTGTAGGATTAGTACCTTTGCATTGTGGCATTTCCAGTATAGACGTTGGGGATTCCTATCGGAATGTGAAGTATGTAACTTCATATACGCCCCACATCTGCTACATCTAAGCCCGGACAGCCCCTCATTCCATGAAGATGAACTCATTATCCTCCCCTTCCTTGTACAGGTATATGAACCAGAAAACCGAAACAAGTGGGAAAAAAAAAACTGCAGATGCATATTTATGAAGCCTGACATTGAAGATGGCCCATTCTCCTATATTCTCAAATCAGCAGGGAATAACCGGAAACACATTTTCGAAAAACTTTAACCAATCCTCAGTAATTTTCACATTCCATGACAGTGAGAGAAATTATATTATATTCAAAATGGTGAGAATGTATGAAAGATGCCTTAGTGAGAATGTATGAAAGACGCTTGGCTTCGGTGCGAAATTAGGGCAGCGAAATTAGGCAGACCACAGTGCGAGAAAAAGACTTGAAATGCAGGAAATGAAACAGCTCATTTACGCCGTGGAGTGATGGGGAGTTCAAAGAAGATACCTTCGCCGGACGGGTTGCTACCGGAAACGTGCTGCTGCAGGTGGAATTAGCTGCTGCAGTGGCGACCAAGCTGAAAACTAAAAAATTAAGTCAGGCACCGAGGTTTAAAGGGAAAACGAGTGCGGGTGGGGCGAAATTTCTCACCTTCGCCGGAGTATTGCCGCCGGTACAGAGGGTCAGAGACGAAAGACGCTGAGGCGAGAGATGGGAGCTGGAGCAGAGGAAATTAGGTTGAGAACGTAAGAATTCTGATTTATTTTGTACAGATTTCGGTGCTTGAGTAAATGTAAGAGGTGGGGCCCATCAGCTTTTGAATTCTTTATTGCCAGGTAGGATGTGGGCAGGGTATATTTCACCAACTGGGGGCATGTGATCAGAATTGTTATTATTGAATACTTATTTATCTATAAATATATTTTAATAATTTACCTCTTATCGCGCTTGAGGAAAAAGAATATTTTTCTTCAAAATAACTCTCATCTTAACGTTCAAATAAATAATTCACTTTATTTTTGTTTTGATTATTCAAAAAGTTATTGATTTTTTGAGATTATTTTAATTCAGTTATAATATTACCAATATCTCGTATTTGATAAGAATTATACGTCTATATTTAAATGAGTTATTGAGTTAATAACAATGTAAAAAAATGAAGCAAGACAAAATAAACTTCCAGTGTCAAATTATCGTTAGAAAAGTTATAGTTTGTTCTTAAGCATTAAACACGATTAATCGTACAAATTTGAGATGATTTAACATTGTAATAATTGAATTTGAAAAACTGCATAAACTTATATATTGAATTACAATATGATAAAATATTGAAAAAAGTTATCAATAAACAGGTTTTGTAAGTTATATCATTGTTTAATTAATCAACCATTGCTTTTCTTTTCTTTTTTTAAAACATCCTCTATTTTTAAAACTGGCAGATATAATGTACATATGGCGTCACGTCAACTTCAATCGATCAATCACAACACACCAAATTACAACATAAGAAAGCTTTACAATGATCATCGATTAGTCACTAAAATTTTAAATTCTCAGTTGTATACAACAAATCAACAGTAAAAAATATTTTTAAAAATTTAGTGATCAATCGAAAACGCTCTTAAAAATTTTATTTAGCAAGTTGGTGTGATATAATTGATCGATTGAAGTTGACGGATATTTTGTCTGTCACGTCTTCAATTTTGTTACAAAAGTTAAGTCATTGGCTTACGTTTACAATTTTGATAAATTTAATGATCAAAATTCGACATTTATATAAGTTCGATGATTATTAAAATAATTAACTCAAAATTTAGTGATCAAAACTTGATATTTTAATGTTCAGTGACTAATCCAAAACGTATACATAAGCTCAGTCTTTAAAGTTTAATTATCAAGACATACCCTAAGTAGTTGAGTGATCGTTCAAACAATTAACCCACGATTCATTCATTCATCATAGAGCAAGGAGGAGAAGCGGTTAAGGTTTTCTTCCTCGGTGTCACGCTAAAAATCGGGGGAGAGGCAAAAAGGAGACATATTCATCAAAACCTTGGCACCAATTTCTCCTGTGTTGTTGCGTAGAAATAACCTCTTCATCAACAAAATCGGAAGGTAGTGTCGGATTTTATTATTATTAGTGTAAGAAAGGGCTTTATACGTTGATTTCGCACTCTATCTGATTTTTATGAATGAATGACTTAATTTTAACTAAGCTTCATGAATTTATTCGTTATCCAAAATTGTTGTTTCTTGCTGGTAATCTTCCTCTAGTAGCAGTGATTTTGTCGACAACATTTCTCTTGAATTTGTTTTGATGTGGTTGTTTATGGTTTCCTGAAAAACTGATCGCCCTCCATGCGTAATAGGTGAAATGCCCAGGACCAAAATCCACTGAGGGGCAGTTTCCCCCACTAGACTCCAGGTGGCTCCGCCACTGGTGTGCCTCACGGAAATAAAATGCCTATTTAACTCTGCGCGAGATTTTGGTGTTTATTTGCATATCCAATAGAATCCACTGTCTCAAGCCAATATTATTTTTTCGTAGATGACGGATCACGAGTTTCTTTCAGTGAAAGCTTATCATTAATACGTGAACTTTTCTCACACGGGGTTCCTACTAAGAATTTCTTAGTTGCAATTTATTCTTGTTTATTTTGATTTTGATAAGTGCTGGGGAATTTTCCTTACTGTAATAGGGAAATTATGCCTTTCATCATCGCAGGACACGGTGTGAGGAAAATTCTCTGATTATTTTGTCTGATAACTTTGGGTACTCTGATTTTTAGTTATTAGGCTCAGATTTCTTGGTTTCCTTCACATTTACCATGCATTTTTTTTCTTTAAGTTCAATTTTCGGTTGTGGAGCATTTCAATGTTGTTGATTTCCTAATGATTCAAGTACAATGCTGCTTCCAAGTTTCAAGAATGACTGTAAGTAATTTATGTATTAAAAGTGTGAAGTCAAAATTTTTGTGCATATATGCAAGTGTGTATTGATAATTGTTAATTAAAATTGAATGATCATTATTTTTCTTTTCTTTTCTTTTTTTCTTTTGTGTGTCAACTTTTCATCACGCTTTAAGTTTCTGAAGCTTGGAAGAATTCTCACTCCTAATTGTCTGCAGAAAGCGGAAAGAATTAACATTAGCTGTACGATTTGAAGGGTGAGGAGCGATACAAGAATATCTGGGAAAAGATGCTGCAGATTCGGCTTAGCAAGCCATCCAGCGAAGGTGTTGGGGTTGCAAAGCCCTTGCCAACTGTTGCTTGTCCTCAGCATCTTGTCTTAGCTGATCTTCCTGTAGCCAAGGGTCTCGGGTCGGCAAGTGTGAATTCAGTCATCAAGACTGCTGGTCGCAGATCTCGTCGACAGCCTGGGGAGCGAACTCATTTTTGCATCCGCTGCGACTTCCCTATTGCTATCTATGGGCGTCTGGTACGTGTTATGTCTAATTTCTTTTTCTGCACTTATTATTAAGTTGTTTTAAATCTTGAAATGTGTATATACTATATATCTAGCCATGTCATTTAAGATTTTAGTTGATGTTAGCAGCCATTAACCAGCAAACCTTCTAGCCAATTCCACTTAAGTGTCTTTTGTTATGGAAATAAGAGCATTGGAATTTTGGGGAAATATACTTCGGGGAGAGTTTAGATAGTGGATGGAATATTTGGTTTTATGTCGGTTATATAAAATTCTTTCAACAAGGTGGTTAAGTTTAACATAGCTTTCAATCTATTAAGGAAGTTGGTGTTATTTTCGAATTTCCAAACATAAGGGTCATAAAAAAAATAAAAATCCATGGCTAAAATACATGAAGATGGTTATTTATTCTGGCTATTACATACAAACATTTTGCATTTGTTTTGGAGAGATTTTTCCTAGTGAAAAATGATTTTTTGAGAATGTGTGGTTGAAAAGTGGGAAAAAAATGTGGGCCCCAAAGAATGTGTGGTTGAAATATTTTGGGAAAATTATTAAAAAAAAAATAAAATCTCCTAAACTTAAATTGATACTTTAATCGCGGAAGTTGTATTATCTCTCTATGGAGATCCTTTATGTATCACAAGCATGACACTTTCTAAGTTGCAACTTTTACTTGATGATTCAGCATTTGAATTCAACAATTCGGATGGATATCCTTAACAAACCTTTATGTGCCCAATTATTTATAGAATTAATCTGCTTGAAAGCAAAATTCAGGTAATAAAATTAGCTCACATTGAGCAAACAAGTCTTGTGTTTTCAGTTCGACTTGGATCTTATCCATTAACAGCCAACTCTTTAATCGTGAGTTCTGCAGTCATTTGCTTATACGTTTTGTACGTTGTGTGAGGATCATTCTCTTTTCTAAGATGCATATTTTGCTTTCTTTATAATATTGGTATTTTATGCAAATTAAACAATCACATGATCTTAATATGCTCTACATTCTTCTCCTTTTTCTTACATGTTGACATTCTTATGTTATTGCAGAGCCCTTGTGAACATGCCTTCTGTTTGGACTGTGCTAGAAGTGATTCTATTTGTTACCTGTAAGTTATATTTCTTTTGAGTATGTAGTATGATATTCTACTGGAGCGTCATAATTATGGTCTAGGAAGAACTGACAAAGAAATGGCAACACGCCATTTCCCCCCAAAAAGTACCAACCTGACACATTCTCGACCCGCTGAATAAAATAATATTATGCCCCCGTTTGGTAGAGATTAAAATCAGTTTTTTAGATTTTGATAAAAGTTGATGGAATGTGTGGTCGAAAAGTTGTGGGGTATGATTAAAATCAATTACTGACTTTGACTTACATTTTAATCAGATTTTTTAGAGTTACCAAACAAGGGCTATTTTTTCATTTTTCATTTTTTTTTTTTTTTTTTTTTTTAATATTGTAAAGTAATTTTTGTTTAATTCCAACTTGTCAACAATTTAATTTTCCGTCATGCTGGCAATGTATCTCATAGTGTGTTGGCTATGTCAGCAACATGTACAATGGTACAAATCAAAATAAAATATGGACACACGACCTTGCACTTTCGACATATGTCATTGTTGTGTCAGTGTCAACATGATACATTTTCCCGTGTCAGCAACGTGTCTAACTGTACAAAATCAAAAAATAATTTGGACACTCCACTTGGCCTTTTTGCATTTGTCGGCATTGTGTAGGTGCTCGACACGTGGAGCTAGTTCACAAGTGTTGGGTGAGTGTCGTGCATCCTAGATTGTGATCAACTTTCTTCCTTCAGCACTAACCACGTGGCTTCGTCTTTGTCAAAATTGGTATTTGGTTAGGATGACATTATGAGTAATATAAGCTACTTCATCTTGGTACAGATGTGATGAACGCATTCAGAAGATTCAGACAATCAAACTGATGGAAGGAATCTTCATTTGTGCAGCCACTCGTTGTTTCAAGTCATTTGTAGAGACGACTGAATTTCTGTCTCATATGAAAGAGAATCATGCTGAAGACCTTCCTCACAATACAGAGAAAGAAGGAAACAAGTTAGAAGCTGTCAGTGCCAGAAAATCTTCTGCCTCTGATTCCACTGTTCAAGCACCACCAAGGCCAGTTGTTTACCCTAATTCGAATTCACATGTTCATGATCGTGAGCACAAGGATCAACATCCCCAATCCAGAGACCAACCATCTCCAGGGCCTGTTTTGTACTCAAGGCCGCTATTGTTTGAACCAGTCCCGAGTCATACACCAGAGCAGCGACTTGATAGTAACCAATCCCAAGTGTTTGACAGGGTTGGTCCCCAGAACGGATTTCCTCAACAAGCTTTTGACTCACAGGGTGTCCTGCAGCGAGATTCAGGTAAATTTCTTGACAAGAAATAAAAAATTATATCTGAATCTCATTTCTGTATAGTATGAAGTTTCCATCAAACTCCTAATTTTTGCAGTGACAACCTCACAATTTGGTTATGCCCCTTCTGTTGTTGATGGAACCCAACAATTATATGGCACTCCCTGTAACATGGTGAGGCCAGTTTCAACACCAGAAATCAGACCAGAACATGGTTCACTCTTTGGTTTCCCACAAGTTCCTGCTGGAGCATTGAATCCTGTACAAAATTACCCTCGACCCTGGAGTATGGGGCCTAGTGCAGATGGCTTCATGAATGCATCTGATCCTCAAGGAATTGCATTCTTTCAAGGTGATTATGGACAGAATATGGGCATTTTACCACCAACCCCCCCTCCGCCTTCAGCCACCAAGGTAGAACAGAGGCAGCCTGGAAATTGTATGGACCCGAGGGATGGCAATAGAATACTGCCACCACTACCTTTACCTCCACCAGCCTCATCACAGTTTCAACAGGGCACACCCTACTATGGTACTGGAAGTTATGATGCACAACCAGGCTTTGGAACTGGCCAAGACTAATTAATCTACTTATTTCATTGAAGTCTTGCTGAATATTTGGCTTAACCATGTCTTCTGCTATTTGAACTATTAAACATTCAATAACAGGTCACGTATTTTGATAATTTTGTCGAGGAACCATGCTAAAGAGAATTTTGAATATTTTAATTGATCTTCACTTTTTTTTTTTTTTGTCGGATTACACATACTGTCCGTCTTCCAATAAAAAACCAGGAACCAAGAAATTGTGCAAGCCAACAACTCAACCATAAACACAAATCCCTATATAATCTCTCGCCCTTTTTTGATGTCCAATTTTAAGAGTGTGACTTTTTGAATGGAAATTTTTTGAAGTGTGATTGACAAGTAGGGAAAATTTTTGAATTTAAGTGCAAATTATTTATAATGTGAATGTTTGATTGGAAATGAGTGAGAAAGAGAGGTTTGAAAAAACTGGATTCAAACATGAGCTTACCTGTGCATAACTTATATTTGCTCAAACTAAGATCTTGTGCAACAAATGGAATACGATCTTGGGGTTAAAACTATGGTAAAATTCCTAGATATATGGTCATTATTTTCTCGATGGAAATCTTTATGGTATCAAGCCAAATGCAATGTCTTTCTCAAACAATAAATGTACAATGCATAACTCATGCAAGGAATTACCAAAACTGACCACCGCTTAACATAAAAACAAAATCTCTCTCACGTCGCTTCTGAATTTGTCTTCTTATTTTCATTTTCCAAGGTCCCAACTTCTTCTTTGATATCTGGAGTGGAATCCATCAAACTGGCCGCTATTGCAGCTTTCAAATCCTCATCTTCTTCATCATCACTATACTGGACACGGGGATCAGAAAGTTGCTGCATTTGACCTGCTCTAGGATTCGACACCGAGTTGCAAGATTTGGTGATCCTCTCAGCATCTTCAGGTGACAGCCACTGCCCATAACCATTGGAAGCTTCAGAAGATGTCATGGGACTCTCCTTTGGAAAATTCCCCCTGACGAGAAAAATGCTCCAACCAAATCCTTTCAAGGAATCGAGGTAGGCTGAAAGGTAAAACTTAGAGAGGTGCTCGGGTGCCGCATAGAGACTGTCAAAATTGTACCACTCTCCATTCACTTTCCGGATGCAAAACCAATGGTCCTCCAAATGACAAATAAATGCATTTTCTGATTCTGGGTCAATCTGAGCAGGCTCGGCCACAGGACTGTCCAGTGGAATGACTTGCAGATCCCACACCTCCAAAGCTTTTTGTAAAACCTATAAGCAAAACATTCATATTACCATGGGAACATTGGCATCAGGAAAAGTTTCATGGAGAATGGTGATTTCTGGAGACTTGACTTTTGCATCTTGCATGACATGGAATTATTTGCACCCTAAATCACTTTTACAGTATGCTGGCATTTAGCCACTTTTATCTTAAAGCATATTTACGAGTTTGCTAACTGCAAAAGCTACAGCTTTTGGGTTCAGACACAAATAAAGGGATTCTAGAACATCTAAGAAGCATGTACACAGACACACAACATAGACACGACGGGACAAGACATGAGACAACATGAAACATTGACAAGCAATTTGTCAAAACTGTACAACATGGACGCATCAATTTAAATTCTTTAGAATTATATAATTATATTAAGCCAATGTTTGGTGTAAAGTTTTTTTGGAGTTTTTGTGGTTTTTTGAAGAATGTGATTTAAAATTGTTTAAAAAGTCAAATATTGTGGACTTGGTTAAGAATGGATGGTTGAGATTGAGTATTTGTAATAGTTGTTTTTCAAAAAAAGGGGGGCTCAAACAGTGCATAAATCTTTATTTTCTATTATAAATTATAATTATTGATACAGGTACTACATATGGCATGACAAACACACTAATTGTGGATGAGTTACACAATGAACTCTTAAAATTTGATGGTACATGTTTATGAATTATATATTTATTGTATAATAATTCAATTACAACCAAGTAATCTTCTATATTCTCAGTGACTGTGCACGTTTGATTTAGCTTTTCAAATTATAAAACGCGACTAAGCCTATGTTTGGTAAAAGTTTGTTTATATACGGTGACGGCAACATCTCATTAGTCCTTTAAAAAAAAAAAAAATTGAAAATGGTGGCGAAAATCTTTGACTAGATGAAATTGTAGACTTTTTTTTAAAAAAAAGGTTCATTGAGATGTCGCCATGTGGCTGTTTATTAACAAAATTTAACCAAACAAAGGCTTTTAGCAACTAATTAGATATTGCATGAAAGGGCTTCTATCTTGGCTTTTTAACTCTAAATTAAAACAAACTCGTATACTCCAATTCGTGGTTGCCAAATGCTGAGCAAATACTGTGAACCCCCACAGCCAGCCAAAATAAAAAAAAAAAAATTAACAAACAAGGAAGGGAAACTGCAAAGAGAGTGAGAAATCCAAAACTTTTTTGTTCCCTCGTAAAGAATGAAGCTCATTCTTCAGCAGTTAGATACTAAAATATAATCAATAGATAAACTAGAAAGCTCATGAATTGTTTACAGACTTTCTAAATGCTTTGATGTTGAAATTTAAGATTCCCTTGTGGAACCATTTCCTCATCTCGGTTTCCTACACTTTTTCCTCCCTCGTTTTAACCGAACATCTTAAAAAATTTTGGCCAGTTTCTTGATAAAAAAAGAAAGAGACGTATAAAAACTACACTCAATTTTGTATAATTCTGCAATCTTAGCACTCACCCATATCTTTCTGTCAATTACATACAATTAGCCGGTCACCCTTTCAAGAAACTTCCACGAGACCAATGTTTGTGGACAACCTGCCATCAGGATCTGTAGTAGAAACCATCAGACTTCACTCAATGATCAAAAGAATCAAGGAGTAAGAAGAAAGAAGAAAGATGAAACTGGAAAGAGAATACTGACATAAACCTTCATGGATTGGCCAAGAGGAAAGACAACAGGTTTTCAGGGATTGGGACTTAGAAGGTGGCAGGTTGTATGATGATTTGTGGGACGAATTCATGGCCATTAATGGGCTATTTGCAGTTTGAAGAGAGTCCAAATGACTCTATTTTTTCTTTCCTATTAATGCGGCTCACGTGGGTCGTGGAAGGAAGACCCGGTATCACTTTTACACCCCATCACCCAGAGTGATAAATAAAGATTTAAAATCAAACAACGTCTAAAACAAGGTAAATTACATTTTTCTAGTGTGAAACGCAAGACTGCATTTTAAAAAATTAACCGTTTGGAAACAACGGCATATAGTACAACTGCATCAAGTCCGCTCTTGCCAAAACCCTTATTTAGTAGAACTACACGGGTAACAATCTTTTTATTAATAATAGATAGATTTGATAATAAAAATCAAATGCTACCATAACTCGTACCATACACGTGTTGACATGCAATTCTGGAAGAATTGCCCGAAATTAAGTATATCCCTCATAGTAACTTCTAGACTCTAGTTTCTTTTCTAACCTAAAAGGGTTAAAAAAAATTAATATATAGATATAGGAACAAAATCAAAAAATCACTGTCGCATAAGACATTTTAAACAATTTTTTTTTCCCTCAAAAAATATATGAGAATGTCAAGTACCAAATATGGAACTCTCGGTAAACAAGAAAAATTACTCATGATGGAAAGTAAATGCTGAAATTTATGAACTTACAAGAATTGATGTATAATTAACCACGAAAATCAAGTATTCTCATAGCGACTGGAAGATCTCTCCACCCTAATTCCAGAACATTCCAATTACAAACATGAAACTGTACATCACATACACATACCCACATCCAATGTTTCGAGAGTATCCTTACTAACATGATTGTGCATAGCATAATTCATTAGGGGACATAATAAATGGTCTATTTGAAATTCAAAACCTCATATCCTTGTCTTCAAATAAATAGAATCAGAAAAACCCATACTGGTGTGATAGTTTTCTTCTCATCTAAAATCCTAGTTTCAGCCTTCGCTTGTAAAATCAAAAAATCTTATCTTGCTAAAATCAAAGACAAATCCAGCCAAAATTCCAAATTATCAAGTTCAAAATACTCTACTGGTAAACAACCAGCATATGATGATCATCCATTTTTATGCTTTCCACTTGTAACAATTTTTTTCTTTAAATCAAAAACTCGCCTTTCAACGAATCAATTACCAAATCAAATCAACCAATTCATTCTTTATCTCTCAAAAAGCATAACTCTCCTATTAAAAAAATTCCCCTTTCCAGAAAGACGCACAAATTTTCAAAAATATCCGAACTAAGAAAACAGAAATCGAAATTAAACTAGAAGAAAGAGTAAAACCTGGATGCTGAAGTCTCCATCAAGCGAAACGTTGTGCGATAGGTGAGGGAGGAAATCGCCAGTAGCAGAACCGAGCATCATCTGACGCTCAGTGCGGTCTAAATCAGATGCCAATGCGGCTAAATCGAACTCCGAGAAGAATGGACCCTGCAGCACTGTGTTGACACAATGCACCGCACAAAGTTTGGACTCTTGAACCTCGTGGTACAACATCCCTCCGTTACTCGCCCCTCCTCCTCCTTCCATCGCGATTAGTATTGGAAAATTATTTTACTTTCCGCAAATGGTGGAAACCCTTGATTTGTTAGTATTTACTATTTATTGCTCATCTTTCCTTGTTTAACGTCGTCGAGTTCCATAGACGACGGGGGGAGAAGTACAAATTGGAGGAAATTAATTTGTCAAATAAATATCGTATCTCTTTCTTTGGGTAAAACAATATTTTAGTACTTCTTTTAAAAAAAAATGCATTTCAATCAATAATTATTTTAAACTTTGTTTGATTTAATTAAAATTATATTTTTAGTAAAGTTGGACAAAAATTACAAAAATTATTGTTCAAAATATGTGATTGAAAATGAATTTAAAAGAATAAAAGACTATCAAGAACTACATTGAATTCAAAATTATTATACATTTTTTATCACTCATTTTTATTAAAATCAGCTTTCAACTCTCCCAAATAAATATAAATAATAAGTAAATGTTTGAAACGTGTGAATGAAAATTCTCAAAATGAAGGACTATCAAGCGAAACAAATGACTCATTTTCAACCCTTTCCCAAACAAATAATAGTAAATTCCCTTAGAGGTCTTCCGAATAAGCATGGCATATGTCTCCAATTTTCCATTTGTCGCTCTTATGTAGAGTATGCAAGGAATGGCAACGCGCAATTCTCTTCATATCCCGTTCCTCTAGAGATTCGAGAGACAAGAGGATGTGGTGGAATGGAAATGGGGTCTGGGAACAAGGAAAGCATCGTGCTTGTCCCCATTCGAAGAGGTGCAGTAGGGGTGAAAACGAGGCATTTTTGTCATCTCTATTATGTCCAACTTCCTACCTAAGTTGTAGCACGTGTCCATGACAAACTAAAAACTTTTATTTGAACGTTGTGATCACGTGACGTTCATGTATTATCATATGTATATATATTCTTCATTTCAGAACAAACTAAAAATTATGACTTCAACTTTCATTTGAAAATTATCACTTGTATCATATATACGGGTTTTATAGACTCTACATGATCATTGATTAATATGTTTTACAATTACACCCGCTGGTTTCTTTATAGCTTAAGTTAAAATCATTCATCCTGATTTTGTGCATTTTTAAATGCATATCAAATCAATTTTCTAACAAAATAACAGGGCTGGCGCTGTGATGAACCGAGTGGTTCTCTTTCATGTAAACCGATTGATCAGTTTGAATTTGAAAGAGAAAGTTGCCGAGGTCATGAGGCAACCCTACCTACCCGTACTCGTGATAACCAAGTCATCCTGAAAATAGTAATTTGTTGATTGCACATCCATACATAATAAAACATGTCTTCTTTTTTCCCCATAACAGCATTAATTAATTAATTAATTAATTGTTATTAAAATGAGAATTCTAAATTGACTTAATTTGAGATAAGGATAACCTGATGAAGAATTGTAAGATTTTGACAGCAAACCAAAGAGTAGAAAAGCAGAATAAAACTAAAATTCACCAATTCACCAATTAGATAAATAGAAAGAGTATAAAACATGGTTGACAAGCATATAGAACCATAATAATAATAAGAAAAAGTTCAATTTCAAAAGCAACTTATTTTATAACAGAGGAAAAGTTCATTGAATTATTATTATGCAATAGTTCAACCAAGTTCAGGATAACATCCAATGAAAAATGCATTGGTCACCAGAATAAACTGTATAAGAGGTCATCTATGGTTCATTGTCTGTTAGCAAAGTATCAGTACTCTTTTCATCAGTCAGTGAGAGACTATCTGTATATACTTCCTCTTCCAATGGTACCGAGAGCTTCAAAGGGACGACAAAAAAATCGAGTCTCTGAAGCACTTTACACCCTGAAGATTTAATGCACGAACCCAACTTCATTGCTCACTTCTATTCTATCTCTGAAGTAGATAAAGAATATGTTATCTGTATCTCGACACAGAAGATTTCCCTTTAGACTGATAATGAGGTCTCTTCCCTTCAGACAAACCACTGTCACTGATACTCCCCCCTTCAAAATGGTCATCATGCACATCGGAGAATTCTTTTGCCCGTGAGTTCAAAGGTACGAGATAGCTATCGTCTTTACAATTCTTCTTACGTTCCTCCTCAATCCGCTTCACATTTTCAGAAATCTGACGGAAAGTTTTATTTATTTTAGCTATTCCTCTTTCGACTGGTTCTGCAACATGTGAAACTGTGAACTTCATATCATCGGCAATCTGGTACATTAGAGAGCCTTGGTTAGGATGTGAAAATTATGGAAAATATTTAAAACATAATTTAATTAAATAAATTTTTCTTTTCTCTAAAAGCTTTAGCTTCAAGATGTGGTTTAAGATTAGTATAAGCCAGCTAAAATTTAACTTGCTGCGTGTGAAAATGGCGAATTGAAAACAATATTTAAATAGATAAATACATCCTCCCTCTAAAAGATTATGAGGTGCTTCAACAGAAATAACAAGTGTGTTTTCAAGGAATGATGAACTCACAATTTCACCACTTCCAACCACCACATCACGAACACTCTGATGCAGTTTCATACGTTTTTCTCTCTCATCATCTCGAGCAATACGTACCCTGGTGGATCTTTCACAGTCTCTAACCTCTTCTGGGTCTGGTGGAGATCCTAAAGATGCATAATCTGCCAACACAGCAACATTTCTTACACCTCTCTCTCCACGCTTGTAAGGTACAGCTGGGAAAACGTAAAGGTGTACCACAGCAGCGATACCCATCTGTTTTACAAGCCTAAAATTTCATAACTTGAAAGCAAAAGGTAATACACTTCAAAGATAAATCGATAAACAGAGCACATTTTTTATAGAGAAGATCTTTCAACGCAGGCACACAATATCTTTCATCAATCATGATTAGGTCCTATAACACGTACAGAAACCAAGAAACGCAGAAAATTATATTCTCTTAGAATTACTCTGCAAACCTCCACCTCATTCAGTAAGTACCAGTAGGAGAACTCCTGGGTTGATTACATAGTTCAAAGGAAGCATTATCGCAAATAAAAAATAAATTACGCTTTACTAATAAGTATCTAATCAATTATATGCAGTACAGAACAATGCAATAAATATTCAATAAATGAAATAAACAGAATTCTTCCCTTGCTATCCCGAACATTTATTTACTATAATAAGCGTGAGCAAAATATGTCCACATATTCATCAACCCCCCCCCCCCCCCCAACAAACACCCACACAAAAAAAAAAACCATTTATATCTCAGACAAGCACATTTTCCTTCCATAAGTAATCTTGCTTTTATAAAGCATGTGCGTGTACAATCTTACACATCCATGCATAATAGAACAGACAACATATGTATGAACACAATTTATGTGATAACCCAACGGACGATACAGAACTGAAAAATAAAATTTTACCACTCACCTCAATACAGATGATATAGTCTTGTACGCGTGTTTTCAGAACCCTTGCCAAAGACCCATTTAAAGCTCCAAACGAGAAAAGAAACGCAACAGCAACACCTTGCCACCATGTCAGAAAAACAATTGACTTGAATGTCAAAAACTTGGCCAAAGGTTTGATAGGTGCCAACTTATTCTTGGTGACGGAGTAGAACTGGACAAGGCAATATAATGCCCAGGTCTGGCTAAAATTCAGAATGACTGCCAAATATGGGTAACTGCAGGCCAACGACAAGCTTTCAGATCATAATGAAATAAATAAATATTATTTTAATTACTAAAAGTATACGACAAAATAAGATCACTAAGAACATTGAAGTAATGCTAGGAGATAAACTAAAAAGTTTATGCTGTCAGACTAGAATAACCCGTTACATAGATAAAGCAAATGGTAAGTAGAAAATTGTCACATTTAGCTAACTGGAAAGCTTTCATATCTGCCTGAGTAAAGAAGTATAACTTACGCATAACCCCACTGGAACTTCCCTTCCCCATAAACACCGAGAAATTGAAATAGCATGGCCAGTAAAGCACACACCATCTTTAATATCATCTGTAAAAGTAGGCACTTCAGTTAATGGCACAGCTAAACAATCAAACAGGATAACGTCTCAGAAAAAAGGATTGCATACATATTGCACAATGCCAATTTTTACAGCCTGATAGAAGAGCGAGCCAAGCTGCCAGTCCCTGAGAAAGCAATTCAACGGAAAAGGATGTTCAACAACTCCATAAGCATATGCTTCGTCCAGAAGAGATATATCAGAAGTAACCCAGCTTTGATTTTCCATAAATTCAATAGTACTTTTCTCTCCACCTGCAACACATGATACATTATCAGATTTGAAGTCTCCTCCTCAATTTTTGGGCAACCACCACCACCGCTAAGAAACATCAAACAAGCATAGAAAGACCAACCTCAAGATGAGTGAGTTATATGGAAAAAGTATAAAGAACCTACTAGTTCTAGCCTTAACTCTATTGTGGCCAATTTAAATTTAAATGTTAGTTTATAAGAGGAAAATGAGATCTCTCTTCTTAAGAAACCTATGTGCACGCAGGCAATAGTGCACAGTTAAACCCTTCCATTCCACAAGATTCTAGAGTTTCTGGTCTTGATAATTCAAGAGTTCTCACATGCTAGTCTGTTCTCTTAATACACCAATCATTCTAGCCATTCTTCATCATATCTTTAACCTCTTCTTGATGGAATCCTCCAAATTGGATACGTATTTAGGCTTTTAGATTCTCTAGTATTTTAACCAATTTTCTATGTATTTTGTTAGATATTTCTTACCTAACTTAGACCAGTTTAATTCTTATATAAAAAGACTTGTGCTTTGTAATAAGACACAACTTTGATATGAAATAAACTTGATGTTCTCCCCCTAAATTCTCTCCCTCTCCCTTCTTATCTTTCCTCTCTCTTCATACTTTTCTCAATCTTGTTCTCGCTCAATAGGTGTTTCGCTGAAGATACGGTTGAAATGAAAGAGAACTAATAAGTGGTGTGCATGCATGATTCATATGTATGCACAAATCTCAAAACATCTGCATGTAGACAGTGGTGGCACTTGGAAAATCCAGAAAAAAGTAGTTACTGTCATGGCGGAGTCATAACATGTCAAGGACAAAGGGAAAAATGTTATAAAGTTCGTTCCGCATTTTTTGGATTTGGCACAGAGCTTTGTCAAAACTTCGTCTTCCAAGAGTGGAGGATCCCCCATAAGACCATGAACTTGTGGAAATAAGACATATTTCACATGAAAGTTGTGGATTGTAATATATTTGTTTGCAATTATAAGCACCACTAGGTCAATATAACATTATCTATCATACTTCAGTTAGGAACTTCAAAGATTAGAGGAAAACAGAAGGACTTGATGATCCTCAGTTGGAAGAAACTCAAATCAAAACATAAATCTTCATCTCACCATATCACGAATAAGAATCATATTACTTGATTAATGAATGATCAAAATTACATGTAGAAGTTTTCAAAGCAACGACTTTAAACAAAAATCTATATACATATATAAAAACAAAGTCCATGCTAAATAACACGAACATAGTTTCCCACCTAAAATGACTTTCTAAATCTGAAAATTTATGAAAAAAATAATATGCAAAAAAAAAAAAAAAATGTATTAAATATTTTAGCAATTATTATGGTACATAACTTTAGAATTCGTGTTATGCTATTAATGATATCAAGATTGTAATTTATTTTAATGTATAAACTATTTTTTCTTTTTCTTTTTTTTATTATTCACTTGATAAATATTATTTTATTATATTTAAGTAGAAAAATATGTAATATGGTTATCAAATCAAATATCTCAATGAGAAATTTAATACAAGCTAACAATTAGGAACAAACTGTAAACCTCTCAAAGATCGAATGTGAAAGTTTTTACATCTTTTATTTTTACTCAATATCTCATTCATTTTAAATTATATCATTTAAGTTCTATAATACTATCTATAAACTATTTTTTATTAATTATATTAATTATTATTCTTTTTATAATTATTGTATTATTTTGAAATCGAAAAAAAATATGTAATATGGGTATCAAATAGAAGATTTCAACTAGAAGTTTAATACAAAATAACAAGTGAGAGCAAACTGAAACTATAGTCCATAAAATCGTATCAAAGATCAAATCATTCTGAAATTTCTTGGTCTGCCTCCCCCTCTTGAAAATCAATTACAATTTCTTTTTTAAATTCGAAAAAAAACACAAAAACAAAAAACAAAAACACAAAAACAAAAAACAAAAAATAAAAACAAAAACAAAAAAAGTTGTCAATATCACATAAATATTTTTTTATTTAAAACTAGAAAATGAAAAAGAATAAAATAGGAGAGTTCATCGATTTATTTTTTATTTCATTTTCATTTTAATAAAATTTTGATTGTATATGGCAGATATATCTATTTTTCACTTATTATAAATTCTATTTATAGATAATTTTGTTTTCTCACTTTAAGCTTTAAGTCAATTTAAATAACAATGTTTAAAGAAATTTCCTGGAACAGTAAACATACAAACCATAAAAAAATATAAAATTAAGGTATGTATAATTATACATTTTTTGTAATTAATTGTCTTTTTTCGTTTCTTATTTTTAATTAAATATTCATTTCATATTTTAACATACGAAATCAATTATAATTTTTTTTTATATTCATAAAAAAATAAAACGTTGTCAGTATCACATAAATATTTTTCTTTAAAAATAGAAAATGAAAGAAAATAAAATAGGAGCGTTCATTGATCTATTTTTTATTTTTCTTTTCATTTTAGCCCCCATTTGGTGGAGATTAAAATCAGATTTTTAGTAGATTTTGATAAAAGTTGATGAGATGTGTGGTTGAAAAGTTGTGAGATCCATGATATATATGGTTGAGATTGATTGTTGACTTTAACTTAAATTAAAATCTAAATTTTAATCGGTACCAAACATGGGCTTAATAAAATTCTGAGAAATTTCCTGAAATGGTAAACATACAAACCGTAAAAAAATTAAAGCATGTGTAATTATACATTTTTTATAATTAATTGTCTTCCTTCATTTTTTAATTAAATATTCGTTTCATATGTTGACATATAAATTCGATATATGTGAGTAACAAATGACCGTGCATCGCATGGGTGTAACACTAGTTCAATATAACAAACCAACATGCAAATGTAACAAAGAAAAAAGAAAGTTTTGGGACATACCTAAGCAGGCAATAAGATATCTCCAAAAGCAGTACAAAGCAAAAGCTTCGTAACAATCCCGTAAAATTTCACAGTAGAAAGCAGAATCCGACTTTAACAGTGACAAGAACTGTCAAAAAAAAGAACAGGTATAAGAAATCCTAATTAAAGTAACAAGTCTCTTCATATAAGAAAGGCTTCCAAATATGACAAATGGCTCTCGAATTATACATCTTGCATTTTAACAACAAGCATCGCAGATTTCAGTAATGACAAAAGATAATAAATCTATGTAAGTTTGGAACTTTCCTATAACAAGAATGTACTCATTTTTGCATGTTAGTATGAGGCATTTCAGTTTTAGCAGTTCGAGAATCCAACATTTAAACTCCAGGGTCCTCAGGTGACTAAGGTATCATATAAGGCTCTGTACAGTAACACTAACAATTATAAATTGGTTTATTTATGTTTTTTAGGTAAAATGTGTGGTTAAAAAGTGGAGAAAGAAAATGTGTGTAGTTAAAAAGTGATTTGAAAAATTGTATTATTTATAAATTGTAATGATTGCATTAAAGGACAAAGGCTAAATTACTATTTATCTTCAGTCAAATTCTTCTCAAAAAAATCGGGTAAAGTTTACAAAAAGGTGAAACAAAATTACAGTATCAACAATAAGAAGTTATTCAGTTGCTAAAACATTCTAACTCTGAAACTTTCTTATGTTGCATATGTGCATTTTGTTTATGAAAAAAGGGGGAATTTGATTTGATCCAAAATTTCAACAGAAAGCAGAAGAAAAAAGCCAAATCATGAAAACAAGGATAAGACGGGAAAGAATAAATCAAAATTCCCTAAAACATTTTCCTGTCTGTAAAATGCATAAAAAATATTCTCTCCAATGTTCAAATACATAGCAAGTATAAGATACAGGTCAGATATCATTACCGATTCCAGTGCATAAACAGGAACCATTAGTATGAGTCCAATCAAAAAGGTCTGCTCCTGAAATGAAAGAAATCTAGCTTCTGTCAGGTTTGAGCAAAATGAAGGAACCTACATATCTAAGACAAAGAGAAAAAAGAGCTACATTTGCTTTTGGCTTTTGCATATTCAGAAGCCATTGGAAAAGGCAACAAAAAAGTAATCATCAGAAAGATGGACCAAAGAAACAACAGATGGTGTAGCTAAAAACTTAGAAATGAAGAATGTCACAAACCTCAGGCTGATGATATGAAGTTAAATGCTCAAAGATAAGGTACATGGAAAGAACAAGAGCCACCACTACAAATATTGCTGCACTGTAAATTGTCCAGCTGTAGAGCGATGAAGACTGTGTTTGTAAAGTAATGGACCAAAGTTTTCCTGGTCTGCTTGTCGACTCAACCAAACTGGCAAGATATAATAAAGAAAGCAAAATCCCCTTCCATCCCATGGCAGGTCTTAGAAGTGATAGCTTCCCAACAATCAATTAAGATATTCCGCTTTAGATGCATAAATCACTTATCCCTTTGAAAAAAAACAAAGTAACTGATAAAACTGGTGTAGTTGACCTCGGGAACAGTGTCTAAGTTACTGCATTTCAATTACCGCTTATGCAATAGGAATTTACAATCTTCAAAGGCTGGCACGAGAAGGCCTGCCAAGAATTCAGAAAAATGTATCATGAAATAAATAAGCAGCCTAGATGAATGCAATCTTAACTGAGCTTTAATAGTGTTACTTTACTTGCCATGCAGTCAATGAAGGAGTTTATAGCCAAAAGGTGAAGTCTACCAAAGAATAATAAAATTCATATATGATGGCAGACTTTTGCAAGACGGCATAAATTTAAAATACAAACCCTGTTATCCAACTCAATTTGATTCCTTGTAAGATGGAACAGAAATATATACCAGCCCCTTTCAAACTCAATGTCCAGAGCAGAAACCTGGCAATGGGATTACCATAATTTCTAAACCTATTTGCAGAAGTCCCGTGACTCATAATGTGAACTTGTTGTGTATAATTTTCAGGTTGAGGCTGAAATAAGTTAGGGTGAGCTGATGAACGGAAAATGGTGATTGACTTGTTTAGTTTAGATTTGTACCTTTTCCCCTTAAATGCAGCATATATATAAAATATTTACTTAAGTTATTTTATTTTTTCTTGTCTAGTATTAAATCAATAAGATAAGCATACACATTTTAAGCAAAACTAATGAATCGCGTGTCTAAAAACTTGAGTTGTTAAGGAAACATAAGCATATTTGTTTAAATTTTGTCTTCAATGTGACCATCACATGCTTTCTATATTCATTTCTTCATCAAAAGCATGTTGTGATGGGTCATGTGTACAACTTTTTTCATGAATAGGAGGTGCGAGACTTGAAAACACAACAGTGGTTGCATTTAATTCATCCAAAAGCTTAAGCCATTTGGGGTAAGAAATCTTATTTATTTGTATTTATTTCTACAGCATTCTCCCTCAGATGATGACCAAACTCACTTTTAACCAAAAGGCTAAACAAATGTACAATTTTGATACGTAGTATACAAGAACTGAATCAAGACTTTTATATGGGGGGGTGGGATGTAGAGCTTAAGTAGGAACAAATTATTTATTTTTCAAAAAAAAAAAAAATATCATTAATTTCCTGTAAAAAATATATGTTAAGCATCAAACAGTGTGCCGCGAAGAATAGACAAAACGATCACACATTGAATAAATTGAAGCCCAGCGAGTGTAAAACCCTAAACATAATTGATCGAAGAACAAAATCGACACAAATCAGAGCAATGTTTTCATTGCTCAGTAAGCGAACGTGTAGAACCCTAAAACATAATTGATCGAAAATAAAATCTACAGATACTTTCAGGATAGAACTATACCTCTCTCCAGTCGAGAATCTCCAACTTCAGATCAATTACTCTCTTTCCTCCAGTTCCTGGGGCGTGGTCGAAAGTGCAGATACAACAAATTACAGTTAAAATACTAATTTGCTTTACGTTCGTGCGGTATACATGTATTGAGTTCTTGGTTTATGCTTCGGCGGTTGGTAACTTCAATTGATCCAGAATTTAATGCTAAAAATGGGTCAATAAAATCAGGCCCCTTGTCTTTAATGTTTTCGGGCCATTTTCAATTTTCGAAAATTCTAAAAACGTGTTCACTTATTTATTTTCAAAAACGAGTTTCCAAAAAATCAAGAAAAAAAACACACAAAACGAGTAAAACTGATTTTGAGCGTTTTCTTTTAAAATATCCAAAACATGTGTATTCTTAAAAAATGTGGCTGGGTTAAAATAGGGGGGGCGTCGACCTAGGGCAAAAGATCAAACAGCAAACCGATCTCTCTCAAGCCACTTTGAAGCGATGACTTCAAGGTTTCCTTCCAGAGCGTACGCATCCGACCATCCATCCAGCTACCACGTACGCAATATCTCCTTGTCTTGGCTTTCGATTTCTTTGGTTTATTTTATTTTATTTTATATTTCTTGCTGATTCTTAAATTTTCTTCACTGGGAATGGATTGAGATGTTTTGGTAATTTATGTATGGTTGTGCTCTTTTTTTCTTTGAATACGACTGGGCTAGCATTTATTGTTGTGTTCATGTATGAGCAGTCCACGCTGAAGATTGTCCTAGGAGTCCAACCATATCTCATTCTAGATCCTACGGATCTTAGTTTTAGTTTAGTTTTAATATCATCATTGCAACCTAACTGGATTCAGTAACTAAATGCTCAGGGGTGATTGAAAATTTGAAATTTATTTCATGCATGTACTACAAGTAGGGACTAAAGGGATGCAATCTAATTCTTTCGTGCATACTGGTGGTGGTAATACAACATCATAGAATGGAGATACCTGTCAATTCATTAATTTTATTATGAGTTTTTGATTTTGTTATTAGTTTTCTATTTTCGGTGATTGTTTTGAGATTGTTGAAAATGTGTTATTTTATAATTTTGGAAAATTATTTTTCAAAACAGAAAACTGGAAAATGTGTTTACTTTGAAATTTCAAGAATCATTATTTTGTGATAAGTTGTATATAAAAATGGTTAATTTGTTTAATTAAAATAATTAATAATTTTAATATATCAATCAATGTTATATTTTATTCATATTTAATTATTACTTTGACAATTTTTTTCTCTTACCCAAAAAAAGAGATGGTTTCTAGTCCATGATCCAATTCTTTAAACAAGAAAAAATGGCATCCCAAGTTCAAAAATTGAATCATAAAATGAACTTGTGTAAACGAACAAATTCTAGAACCATGAATAGATATCCAACATTCATACATCCTTTAAGGTTGAGGTTGAAAAAATTGCGTTATCAACATTCATAACATTGCATTTCAGAAATAAAATGGTTACATCAAGGAGTAAATTTAATGAATGATCATTAAACTTTACTTATTATTACTACTTGCTCATCCATGAGAAATATTACCCACTACTCATCCATCTTCCTTTAACCATTTCTCATCCATCACTACACTCATTTTGGTCCATATATGTTCGTGGAATGCCCTACGTGGCAAAAAGAAATCTGAGGTGACATTTGACAGAAAACAAATCTTCCAAATGGCCAAAATCGAAAACACTAAACCCACTTTTAAAAAACGTTTCTTCGTAACCCAAGTGAATAACAGAAATCAAACCTTGAAGAACCCTAAAATCTTCCCCAAATCACCCAATGCCGAAATCTTAGCTAAATGTTAGAGAAGGAATACCGTGAAGTTGCTTAGAAAAGGGAAGCACTTGATATGGAAGATAACCTTATTGTGGAAGAAGCCTTATTGGAGGTAGACGATCAAGGACCCTCAGGAAGAAAAATTGATGTTCCTTTTAATGTATTTTTCTTTTGCTTGTTGTCTTTATTTGGGACAACAAAAGATTCTCGAACATCTATGTGACCACATTTTTATAGTATGAAAGTGAATTTGAAATTCGATGTTCTAGTAACATACTTAATGTCTGGGACCATATTCATGTACTTATTAAATTTCTAATGCAGATGAGACTTTTGAAGAAGAGGAAATTATACCTCTCGATTGCAACTTGAGTGATTCAGATAATGAGGTTGATGGCGATGGTTTTCTGTATGACACGAATGCACCTGAACGTGTTGAAGTGGGATTAAATGCAGACTCTACAATTAAGTTTGAGGGTACAAGTATAGAGGAGTTAGGATTAGATGATGGTTGTTTTCCAAGTGAAGAGGAATTAGAAACTGATTATTCTTCCACTGAGGAAAATAACTATCGTTTTCCTATTTATAATGTCAAGAAAGAAATGTACAACCCGCAGTTAGAGCTTGGGAAGGAGTTCAAAATAATTGAGGAGTTTAGGCAAGCTGTTAGGAATCATGGGGTCACAACTAAGTACAATTTTAAGTTTAGGCCGAAAGATGATGAGAGAGCACAAGCTAGATGCAAGGAAGAAGGTTGTAACTTCATAATACAGGCATCCTTGAACAAGGCAAAGGGCTGGATCCAAATAAAGTCTAAGAATTCGGAACATACTTGCACTAGGGACAGGACAAATAGACATTGTACTGCAAGGTATATAGCTAAGAGGTATTTGGAGACTTTTAGAGTTCAACCCAATTGGAAGACTAGTTTGATGAAGAAGGCTCTGAACGATGATGTGAAATTAAATATCAGTGACGTTACTACTTGGAGGGCTAGAAGATATGCTAAGATATTATTAAAGGGTTCGGATAAACACCAGTTTGGTTTGCTTAGGTCTTTTGCTATTGAGATTCTTAGAACTAATCCGGGTTCTACGTGCATAGTTCTCATGCATGATGTAAAGTTTCAAGGAATAAATATTTGTTTAGAAGCTTGCAAGAGAGGGTTCCTAGCTGGTTACAGATAACTTCTAGGGTTAGACGGGTGTTTTCTGAAACGTACTTTTGGAGGTCAAATGCTCGTGGTCGTGGCATTAGATGCCAACGATTGTATTTATCCAATAGCATATGCTATAGTGGAGAGAGAATTTTAGGACTTGGAGGTGGTTTTTACAACATTTGGGTGAAGATTTGAAGACATTGAATAACAACTAGTGGATTTTTATGACTGACAGACAAAAGGGTTTACAAAATGTAATAGAGGACTTGTATCGTAAGGCAGAACATCGATATTGTGTCAGACACATGTACACTAATTTCAATAGTGCTGGTTTGAAAAGCTTGGCTCTAAAAGACTACTTATGAAGTGCTGTAAAGTCAGTAACAATGCCAGACTGGAAGCATTGGATGGATGAGATTGAAAAGGAGAGCAAGGAAGCACATGGTTGGTTGATGAAATGGCATCCAAGTGAGTGGAGTAAGACTCACTTTTTGACTAAAGTGAAGAGTGACATAGCTGTGAACAACCTCCGTGCAATATTCAGCAAGGTGTTGTTGGAGGATAGGGAGAAGTCCATCTTGACCATGTTAATAGATATGAACATAAGCATCATGAAGAGGATGGAGTAAGGAGGGACAAGATGAGAATAGTCACTGGCCTGTTGTGTCCTAAAGTGCAACATAAATTGATGCAAATTATTGAAATAGCTGCGGAGTTTGAGGAGGACATGTGCTTGCAGGAAATGGGATTTAACATGGATTCCATGTTCTCATGATATTTTTGTTATGCAGGATAGAAGGATTGAACATTGGAGATATGTGCATGAGTGCTATAAAGTACATACGTACCTTAGTTGCTACGAAAATTTCGTCAATCCCATTAATGGGATGAAATTATGGCCATCGGTCGATGACACCCAAATTAAACCATCAGGTTGATTTCAACCCAAAAGAGGGAGAAAACAGAAGAAGATACGGAGACAAAAAGAAGAAGTTTTTTGGTAGAATGTCATCACCCATTTTGACAGATGCTTCCTTGAGTTGTGAAAATTACAAGAGTGCTAGAAGATATGCTTTGAAAATTACAGATTCCATCCATTTTTTGTAGAATCTTATCACCTATTTACAAAGCTTAATAAGGTGTTTTGTAATTTCAATGAACTTGTTGTTTTGAAGTTATGTTAATCAGATGTTCTTCTTACATGCTTTTTTCATGAACTTGCTGCATTAGATTGCTGTCAGCTGATGCAAAATCTGATGCATTAGTTAAATTATGCATTCATTAGCATTGTGATGCATTGATCTCCTACAATTCTAAAAACCAACATGCAAAAACCAGAACCAGCAAAAAGCAGTAACTTTTAAGAATTCATTTCCAATCAATTTAACTACAGTGATAATACAAACAGTACCGGAAGGCTGCCCATTTTTTACTACTACAATACAATCTAAAACCAAAATAATTGAACAATCAAAAAATTACAAGATGTCATACGACAACCAAATGCTCTATATAGCATTTTGTCATGCATGAGCCACCAGAAAATTACACGCTCTCAGGGGCACCTTCTGCGACATCTAATTCATCATCAACAATTACTACCTAGAGTCTTAGTCTACTTCTGCAGCATATACTTTATCACCAGCAGTCTATAATGACAAAGAACTCCCAACTTGGTATGCAGAACCCATCAACGTCGGCCATGTCGATATTCGTTAGTCTGATTGGTGGCCAAGTTTAGCCACACCGAAGGACCTCACATCAATTGTTGGAGCCATAATCCGGTTAGCGTATGTACGCGATGCTGCTCTGAACTTCGACCAGTACCCCTACGGTAGCTATGTTCATCGCCGACAATGAATTGAAGCTAGATTTTAGGGAAGATTTCGACAGTTTAATTGGGTGATTTGGGGCAAAGATTATGGGGAAGATTTTAGGGTTTAATTTCAATTATTCAGTAGGTTTATAAAGAAACGTTTTTTAAAAGTTGGTTTATGTTTTCGATTTTGGCCATTTGGAAGTTTTGTTTTCTGTCAAATGCCACATGAGATTTCTTTTCACCACGTAGCACATTCCATTAAGATTGCGTTTAATAGTGAGAGTGGAATTTGAGTGGAAAAAATAAATTTTAGGAAATTGAATTCCTGAAAATTAGAAGTTTAATATGTTTGATTGGTTTAATTTTTTAGGTAGAAAAAGTATGGAATTTTTTAACTTTTGTTGTTTGATTGACATTATTTTTCATGGAAAATAAAGTAAAATTTATCTATTTTAATAAAAAAAATTATTTTTTCACACATTTGTACTTGATAATAATAATGTTAATTTTTAGAAAAAAAAATAAAATCAATTAATAACAACAAAAAGGATCAAACGTAACGAAAATGGTATAAGATTTTCCATTAAAAATAAAACATCATCCCTTCCTTAAAAACAAATTCATTCAAAACAAAGAAAATACCGAATTTCGAGATAAGTGGAAAAATGAATTCCATTGAAAATTTAGGCAATCAAACAGTGCAAAGTTGAAAAATCACATGAAAAATCATATTTTCCTTGAAAAACTTAGCGTATCAAACGCACCCAACATCTATGGATAGAAATTAGTGTAGTGATGGATGAGGAATGGTTACAGGAAGACGGATGAGCAGTAGGTAATATTCTCAAGTTGGGTGAGCAAGTAGTAATAATGGGTAAAGTTTAATGAACATTCATTAAATTTACTCTTACATCAAGTATTTAAATTACATCCATTCAATTCTAGCTTATTAAAATAATGTGTGGTTGAAAAAAAAATTGAGAAAAAAATTAGTTTTGAACAATATAGATCAAGCATAGGCAAATAGTGTCACAGTCGCATATTTTTGTTAAATTATTAAATCATGTGTTAATACACTTTGGACAGCCAATCTCAGCCCAAATTCTGATCTGCATTGCTGTGTTTGGACTTAAACTTGTTGGAAGCCCAGACACCAATTCTGTTTTATATTTACCGATCTGAAGATTTAAGCCCAAGTTCTTTGACCCGGTTGAGGCCCATATACATTCACCGCCTCATTATACATCGTTGGATCAAATTACTCTGATCAATACCGTCCACTTGTTGATATAGCTTGGAGGAGACGCTTTATCTTCAATAATTGAAAATTGATCCAGATAGTTCTCTTCTTGTGGCTCTCTCTCATCTTCGTCTCTTCTTCCAGAAAAAACTCTCATATTTTTCTCTGATCTCTCGCATATTACTTAGTGGTTTCTACTGATTCTTTGTGTAAAATCAGTATTACTTAGTGGTTTTTATACAGATTGTGCTTCTGTGTATTATTCTTTGTGGATTTGCGAGTTTTTGAGATTTCTGGTTTTCTTTCGTAAAGAGACGTGAATATGTATATTTTGTGTTTGATATCTTTACGATTTTATGATTAATAAAATTTTCTGAAGTTTTATTATTGAAATTGTTTCTTGTACACTTTGTGGTTGATTCTGAGCCTTGATTTCTTAACATCATGTTTAATATAAATTTCAAGATGGTATACATGGAGGGTGAGTGTATCCACAAAATTCACCCTTAAATTATTCAAGAATTAGGAATATCAGGAATTCAGTTCCATATTTAACTAATTAGATAATCATTTTGCTTTTGAGAATAAGTAGCCCGTGAGAATTTATTAACTTGAATAGTCTTATGGTTCTTTAGTGAATGTCATTTTTGGAATCTCAACCATTCTTATTATTGAATTGGGATGATCCAATCGGTCATGTCAAATTATAAGATTTTCCCTCATGCGATACACAGAATTTCTATTCGTAACAGTGATTTCGATGAAAATATGTTGATCATACAATCATATTAAATAGAAAACATAGTATAAATAATATTTTATTACAAAATGTTATCGAGTTTGAAACTTTAAAAAATACAAAACTAATCAAAATAAGAAATGTTATATGTACACCCCTAGCGTACTCCGTCTCTCAAAGTATGGCACTTAATTGCACTTAATTAAATGTTTTGCATTAAATTTGTTTTGACTTTTATTTACATTTTTCGTTGAAAAATTGTTAACTTTATCACCAATTTTCCTTTTAATATATTTTAACTTTTGATTAAGCTTATTTTTAATGTGTTACTTACATATATATATTTTATTCGAACATCAATATGTTAATTAATATTTTTTTTTTCTTTTTCCATCATTTTTTAAACATGCTAATTTTTGTCAAAAATGAAGAAATGATTAAATTTTATTTAATTTATGCATTTGTAGCGAAAATTTGAATTGTAATATGCACATTGAAGAACATACTCATTTAATTGACATATTGGGAAGTAAGTCTTTAATGATTTCATTTATTTATTTCAAAATATATTAATCAATTTTTTCATTTCTAACATTACACGTTTATATATACCATATATACTGATCCTTGGCTCCCCAATCCTAATCAAGGGCTTGTTACCTCAGCACCAAGGCCAGGTACAGAAAATGCAACAGTAGACCAGCTCATCAGTGAGGGAGGAGGAAGCTGGGATTACAATCTTGTAACCGAGCTTTTCAATGAGGAGGACCGCAATCAAATCATGAATATCCCTCTTACTGGGCTCGGAAGGGGAGATCAAATGATTTGGATCCACGACAAAATGGGCACCTACTCAGTTAAAAGTGGTTATCAGCAACTAGTAACTAGCTCCTTCATGCATTCTCACACTGCCGTCGAAAGCTACTGGAATAACCTTTGGAGGTGTAAGATTCCACCAAAAGGCCCAGAATCTACTTTGGAGGGCAGCATGGAACGTCCTTCCTACTACAGATCAGTTGAGAATTAAAAGAATTGATATTGATAAGCATTGCCCTGTCTGCGCGACGCACGAAGAATTAGCCTTACAAACTCTTGTCACTCGCGAATTTGCTAAGAGAGCTTGGGAAACTGTGGGAGTTGTCGGAATAACTACTGCTGCTGCCAACTTTAGAGAATGGCTTGAAAACACCTTCAGTAACCGTAAGCGGGAACATGATATCATTGCTATGATGTGCTGGGCCATTTGGAAGAACATAAACGAAGTAGTTTGGAAAGCCAAATCGTTCACAGTTGAAAAGGTGGTGAGATTTGCAAGAACTATCCTCCAACAATGGCGTGAAGCCAACCAACTTATAACATAGGCAATGGCTAATCCCAACAAACCAGTGGTTGATAAATGGAAACTGCCTACTTCAGGATCTTTCAAAATAAACACAGACGCGGCTATCTTTGAAAACCTAAGGAAAACCGGGATTGTCTTGGTGATCTAAGACGACTTAGGGGCCTTTGTTGTTGGCAAAATTGTCCCCAGACAAGGTATCGTGGATCCAATTATTGATGAAGTATTAGGGGTTCGCGAGGCCCTTTCTTGGCTAAAATCAAACTTTCCGCCGACCCAAACTGTTGAAATGGATTCCCTCTTAGTCTACAATACTCTACAGAATACTGGAGTCGATAATTCATATTTTGGGGAACTCATAAAAGAATGCCAGTCTCTTGCAATAAATTTGTCAAACCTCGAATTTAGCTGGGTTAGGATAACAGCAAATAAAGTGGCCCATACTTTAGCCAAGGCCGCAAATTCATTCAATGAGGCGATGGAGTGGTCTTACTTTCCATCTTTATTTATTTCAAATGTACTTCTTGACGATTTGATGAATGAATAATCGTACTTCCTTCAAAAAAAAAAAAAACATATTGTGAACTAGAAGAAATAAAATAAACAAAAAATTGAACGAAAGTGAAAATTTATTACATACCATTTTACATATATTAAGATATAGATGAAGGCGTCATTTAATTTTCCAATAGAAATATTTTTTTTCTTTTGAGAATAGCATGATTTTGAATTAAAATGACATCGACACTAATTATCTCAAAAGCTTAATTATGACTCCCGACTCTTCATCTGTAATTGAAATTAGAATATGAATATTAAATATGAAAATAAATTAGAAAGGAAGAAAATTGGATTTAACAGCAAAAATATTCTTCAAAGTTATTTTGACATCAACAATTTTCATTTGCTAATTATTCCTTCTTAATAGATGATCGAGTTTGAAATTCTTATATTGAGTGATTGGATTGCTATTTTTTTAGCATAGATTTTCTTTAAAAAATGATTTATTTGCAAAAATTCTAGCACATTTATTTATATTCAAATATATTAATCCAAATTTTTTTCATTTTCAATGTAACACATTTACATAAAATATAACATTTATTTATATTAAATTCAATTTTTGTTTTCATTTCCAATATAACACATTTACATGTAATACATTTATTACAACTCTAACTGATAAGTGTGTTTTACACACTTATTTTGCTTTTAAATCGACAATTTAATTGATAAATTGAGCGAATTTTTACTTATAAATTGTGTTTATCTTGTACAATTAGGTACAACCTCAATTGGAAAGAAAATGGACAAGATTGAAGAGCAATTGAGCGAAAAAAAAGGAGCAATTTTGATGTTCAAGGACATAATTAAAAGAAATCAAAAGTTTGTGGACTCAATTGCAACATCTCAAAAAGTTAGATGACTAAATATGCAAATATTTCATGAGCATATTTGTAATAAAAGTAAAATTTCGAGGACTAAATTGAAGAAGACCAGAAGACGAGGGACTTCCTTGCAAATATTTTAAAAGAAAAAGAAAAAAAAAAGAAAAAAAATTATTATTATAATATATATGGCATGGGCTTTAGTGTCCATGCCATTAGAATCAATTTGCTGGGCTCTCGCTGAGTGCCCAGCAAATTGAGGCAGTAAGTTTATCTGCCTTTCACGCGATTGTGTGGACAATTTTCGACTCAATTTCGATTTTAATTTTCTGTTTTTATTATTTTAAATTAAGATCGCGTTGCGTTTTTGGACCATTTTAGGTCTAATTTTTTGGAGTATAAATACTCTCATTTCTTAACATCAAAAATCACAATTTTCTTTACCAAACCCTAACCCCTCTTCTCCCATTTTCTTCTTCTTTTCTTTTCTTTTTTTTTGTTTTTGCTTTGTTTGTAATTTAGTTTGTAATTTATTTTTGATTTCAACTTGCTAGCACCCATTGGATCAAAGAAGCAAGAAGTCAAGTGGAAATACAAATCAAAGTTCAAGGAATTTTGGGGCAAAAAATCAAGGGAAGTGATTTATTTCATTATCTTGTATTTTTAATCTTTGATTTCTATATTTTGTGATGTATTTTTGTAAACCTCAACTTTTGTGCAATATTTATACAATGGGCTAGTTGTTTTATGTTGGGATGATTGATGTAGCTTAACTTAGTTTAAGTAATTTTAATGTTTGTTTATTAATGTTGAGCTTATTTCATGTGTGTTTGTTATTGAGATTATTCTATGTGTTTGATTGATTATCAAATATATGTTTTGTGAAGTGTATGATAATCGAGAGATATTATGTATTTTAAACCAAATAACAAATGTTTTAGGTTCTTGTTAAGGATATAGATATAACTTAAACCCTAGATGATCAATTGAGCTATTTTCACAAATAGTTAATGCAATTAATTGGGTCTTAATCGACATAGAGATATAGTAGGTTAAACCAATTAATTAGAGTTAATTTCACTCGAGAGAGGTAATTAGCTAAACTTGAAAAATCAGGTCTAACATTTCAAATGAGTAATTTATTAATTTGCATGTGTTGAGAAATTACTTAAGCAAGAGTTAAGTGAAATCATGAATCCCAACTATTTTATCTTTCATTTTCCTTATTTTAATTTGGTTTAAAATTAGTTTCGTTAATTTAGAATTGTCAAAAATTCATCTTTTAATTGTGTGTTTCATTTGTTAAGATTAAATTAATTAGAGTATAATAGAGTATACATTCATCATGGGATCTACAACCCGAACTCAAAAAGTCCACTTTATTACTTGTACGCGACCCGTGCGCTGGCGGTATACTATTTTGAGAGAACAAGTTTTTGGCGCCGTTGCCGGGGAATGTTTTTACTTTGATTATTACTTTAGTCAGTTTTAGTTTTAACAACTTATAATTATTTTTATTTTATATTTTATTTTGTTACCTTTGGTTAACCATCACTATTCTAATATTTCTTGTGTTTGGTTTTCTTTCTATGCATATTTGATTTTAACATTGGCAAAATAGGAAAGCAATTGCATTGAACAATCTCAACATGGGTGATAAATACATACTTGAAGAATATTCAAGTTGTGAAATTTATTACAAGATGCATTGTAATGGACAATATTTGTTTTCGGTGAATAATTTGATTACGTCGAAACTTATTAAGGTTATTAATTGTTTTGATAGGTTATTCACATATTGCTCTACTTCTAATATTTGTGTGGGTATATTTTTGTTTATATCCTTATAATCATTAGTTATTTCTATCATTTGTCTTATTTCTAGTGGCAAATTATTGTTAATTTCTTGAACTTGTTATGGGTTTTTTGCTTGTTCTAAGTTTTGTGCTGTAGTTTTATCTAAACTTATTCCTAATTTATTTAGTAAAAATAAATTTGTCCAATTTAATTGTTTATGTTCTCCAAATCTTCCTTCTCCAATTTGTCCAATTTAATTGTTTATATTCTCCAAATCCTCCTCTCCTAATAGTATAAATGGTATAAATTTTTCAAATGTTTCAGTTATTAATGGCCAATAGCTATTATTTGATAAATCTTTAGATTTATAATTATATACTCTATGTTCGATTATTGGTAATTTTTTATACATTTTTCTAAATATATTTCTAAGTATAACTACTATCTCTGATACTACACTGGATCGGATCGACAATTTAATTTTTGTGGAATTATATTATAGTCTTCTTCTTATTCTTCTTAAGGCCCTTTCTCTATATTTATTTATACTTCTATCTCCTTCCTGTCTAATTTCAATTATTTCTATTAATGTGAGATATTCATTATGTTGTCTTACTAATCTTCTAATTTCATCATTTATTTTTATAGCTTCTGTGCTTAAACATCTTCTAGTTCCGTCTAATTCTAAATATTCACTATGTAAACCTCTAATTAGATCTTTTCTTTTTTTATGAAGTAGATGAGGGTCATAAACAGGCATAATATTTTTAATTGTGAAATAATTTATAAAAATTATTTTTCAAGAATTTTATTATATATTAAACTTAGTAAAATAATATGTTAAATAAGGTATTTGTTAGATAAGTTATATCCTTAGCTTTTAAAGGTTAAAATGGTTATTTTATGTTTGTTAGTATGTTGTTAGTACATATTGTTAGTAAAAATCCATTTGGTTCATCAAGAATTTTTACCAAAAATTTTCAAACTCAATCTCAACCTTCTATCCTTAGCCAAACCCACAATATTTTACTTTTCAAATCAACACACATCCATACAAAAACACAAAAAAATCATAAAAATCAAAATCTTTTCATGAATCAAACGGGCTCTAAGTCTAGTATTTTCCCGATAATATTATCTAATATTGTATACATTACAAACTCGGAATAATACTGGTTGTACCCCCTGCTGTACTGCAGGGGGTACCGACCAGAGAGAAAAAAAGGGTGGTGGGGCCCAAAAAAAGGGGTCCCACCCCCATGTATGTGAGGGGCGGTACCGCCCCTGCGGTACAACAAGAATTCCACAAACTCGGCGTACGCGTATTTTTTGTATTTTTTTGTTAAACAATGACAACCTTAGTATATATAGACAAATGAAGATTCTTCTATACCATTTCCATATTTAGTGACTAGTGGAAGTATGCAAACGTACAAACAAGGACAATTAGCTCATATAGAGTGTTTTCCAATGCAATCAAAACTCACATAAATCTTTACACAGGAGCCAAGTCTATGAAATCTTGAAAGCATTGTAAAATACATATATTCAATGCAAACCAGTACTATAAATATGCTCATGGAATTTGTCTTCTCATCAACAAAATCATCCCTTCTCTGAGCTTAGAAGAGCCAAGTCCACGAAAACTCGCCATCTCCAAAACACAACTCAAAAATGGCATCGCCGGTTAACTCTCCCCATTTCCCCACCCCACCGCCTCCATCCTCCTCCGGCAACAGCACCACCGTAATCATAGTCGCGTTCGTCTCATTCGGCTGCCTTTTCTTCGTCGCACTTTGCCTATTCGCCCTGTGGTGCCTTGTAAGGTACAAGAAGAAGAAAACAGTGCAAAAAACCGATCTCATACACGCCAACGAACACCGCAGAATCAGGGAGGCAATTGTAGAAAGGCCGCGTGGGCCACAAACTGTGGTTTTATCGGTGGACGATGATAAGCATTTCGATGAAGAAATTATCAAGAAGGAGAAGCTGGGGAAAAACATGCATGCAAAGTCTTCAGAAATTGTTGCTTCGAGGGATATTGAATCAGGAAAATCCTCTTCTGATTCCAATCAGAAGGCTTGAATGCACACGTCTTTGATCTGTTAATGATCATCAGAGACCTAAAAGATTGGCACATGCGAGGATCTTTTCAGAATTATTTACATTAATTGTGAAATAAAGAATATTTGAATAATTGTAGGGCAAAAAATATATTCAAATTCAATGTAATTCTTTTCAATAAGATTCTTTTTATAAAAGAATAAAATAATTTGGTTTCTACCCTTTTTGTCTTATTTATTTATTTTAAAATAAAATATTACCGAAAAATTAAACAAACAAATAAATAAAGAGTCTATTACGAATCATCTTTACTTGAAGGTTCTCCTTATAAAAAGTTATTAATAAACCATTTAAAATTGAACCTAAAGAATCCTCGTATAGTATTCCAAAATAATAATAATAATAATAACAACATTTGATTAAAGATTTCAGGTTGCCAAAAAATTAACACTTTTATCTACTTAGAGCATGTTTGGTAATGTAATTTTTAGAAGTTTTTGTGATTTTTTTTGTTTTGAAGAATGTGTGGTTTAAAAATGTTTGAAAAATCAAAAATTGTGAGTTTGACTAAGAATTGATGATTAAAATCGAGTTTGGAAAGTTGAGGTGAAAAAAATTTCGTTACCAAAAAAACTTTTAATTTTAATATTTACACTGAATTTAAGATAAAAATTATGCAAATCAGATTTTACTAATTATAAACAATACTACACGGATACACCAATTTGAATGACAAAATGATTGCAAAATGCACATTGCCGAACCTCTTCACACGTAAACAAGCTATAGATTTTCTAAACCCATCAAATTTGTTTTTCTCATTTTTGCTGTTTATTTTTATTTGGATTTTGTAAAAAGAAATAGAAAATCCAAAAATCATTATTAAACCTTATTTAATTGGTAACTAAGCCTCTTATCGATAAACTGTTAGAAAATATATCACAGATAATTGTTTATCTACGATCCAAAATCATCATGCTGAATTATCAAGAATGAATATATGAAGAGGGAGCGTACCTTAATCAAACATGGTTCACGATGATCGATTTGCCGGTTGAATCTTCTAAATTAATATGTAGTCTTTATTTTCTCTCTGATGATGAGATGTCAAAAAGAATGAACAAATACGTACGATTCAGGGATCATAACCGACTTTATATACTGAATTGCCAGTTAACCTAATTCGGCCCATCATAAATTAGGTAATGGTCTGGTATCTACACATAAAAGCTCATACATTAATTAGATGCATTAAAGCCCGATATATATAAAATTCTTATTATATCACTTTAAATGGGCTTAACCAAATTTGATAGTCTTTTATTCAATACACAATAATTCACATATAAGCCCACACGATTGATTAAAATCCTTATAATCTCTCACTTGGGCTATATGTGTAACCTTACAATTGTGTATCAATCATAACCTTATGAGTACTCAAAATTTTGCTATCATTACTGAATGCATCCTCAAACAATCATGTCCATCAATTATATCAACATAGGATCAAAGCAGCTTTCGCTACATTAATCATAACTAAACCTATCAATGGTCACGTATATCGACATAACTGAATGACATGGATTAAGTATGGATGTGTATCATGAAAATTACATATAATGTGATCTTCAACATGCCTATTTCCAACTGGTCCAACTTTAGTGAGATCATCCTCAAATAAGTTCAGAGATAATAAACCTGAAATCATACAGTTGTAAATAACTTTAACTTTAAACTGTATCCAAAAGGACAGTAAATGTGTCTAATGCACCCAAAATACAAACTCTCACTGAAACCAAATATCCTTAAGAAATACAACACCTATACGAGTATTGTGCTCATGAAAGACCTTGGGTTGTAACACTTTAGTAAGCGGATCCGCAATTATGGAGTTTGTCCAAATGTGCTCTTATTGACACGTGTCCACTCTGAACTGTATCCTTCAATACCAGGAACTTATGTCAATGTATTTTGACTTAGTTGAGCTCATGTTGTTACTGGAGCATAAATCTACTGAGTTATTATCACAATATAACTTTAGTGGTCTTTCTTTACCGAACATAATACGCAACCCAGTGACAAAATTTCGTAGCAATATTCCATAATTAGATGCCCCCAAAATTGTTACAAACTGTGCTGCCAAGTGAAAGAAGCTAAAGTGTTTGTTAAGCACTCCTTCCGGAAATAGCTCCTCCAACTAGCAAATAGATGTAGCTTGATATGGATCATCTACTGTTTTGGCATCTAGCAAAAATCGGAATCATAATACCATATGAACTCCAACTAATCCGATTTTCTGTATGTGAGCATGTAATCTTTTGTTCTCTTTAAATACCTTATAACCCATGTTTGGCTGCTTTCCAAATGATCCATCCCAAGGTTACTTAAATATCTCATTAGTATTCCAATAATGTATGTAATATCCGAACGCATACAAATTTGAGCATACATAAGATTTTCTATAGCTTAACTATATGGGATCCTCTGCATTTCTTTAACTTCAAGATAACTTTTCGGGCATTAGTTGAGACTAAATTGTCTTCCTTAGCAATAGAGGTGTCCCCTGGTTTACTGTCTTGCCTGCCAAACCTCTTAAGTACTTTATCGATATAGCCCTTTTGTGACAATCCAATAATACCCCGAAAGCAATCCCGGTGTATCTGAATCCCTAATACAAAAGAGATGTCACCAAGATTTTTAATCTCAAAATTCCTTGACAAAAAATCTCATAATTTTATGTGACATGCCTATATCATTGGTGGCAAGCAATAATCAACATATAAAACTAGGAAAATATACTTACTCCCACTGAACTTGTAATACACACAACCATCAACATCATTAATCTCAAAACCAAATGAGATAATAGCCTGATAAAATTTGTATTACCATTAACGGGAAGCTGGCTTGAGCCCACAAATGGATTTCTTTAATTTGCAAACCATGTTCTTTGAGTCTACTGACACAAAGTTTTCTGATTGCACCATATAGATCGTCCCATCAATGTCGCCATTGAGAAACTCCACCTTAGCATCCATTTAATGTAACTCGAGGTCAAAATGTGCAACAACTATAATTTGCCTGAAAGAGTCTTTCGTTGAAACCAAAGGGAAAGTCTCTTTGAAGTCAATGCCATCAATTTGTGTAAAGTCCTTAGATACAAGACGAACTTTATATCTTTTCACATTACCTTTTGAATCTCTCTTGGTTTAAAAATCTATTAAGACCAATGGGCTTCGCACTTTCTGGTAATGGGTAAGATCCCAAATTTTATTGTCTTGTACATGCTTATACTCCTTATTTATGGCATCAATCTACTTTTGAGTGTTAGAACCCTGCATGGCCTGATGGAAATTGATTGAACCATCTTCCACCATTCCATTATTTTCCTTATGTTCTTGGAGAAATACTATTTAATTATCCGGAACAACATTTTTCCTTTCTCTTGTGGATCTCCTTAATGACTTTAGTTATTGAGGTTGTTAAGTTTGTACTTCTGAAATTTACCTTATTTTGGATGGGAGGTTCTTCAATATTGTCGAATTGAAGTTTCGGATATGCTTGTTGATCAATGACATGCATAAAAACTTGCACTTTGTCAAAAGCAACAATAGGAATCGAAACCGATCCTTCCTCAACTTCTTCCTTAAAGACAATATCTCTAATCTTATTTCTCCCACAAACTCAACATCCTCAAAAAATGTTGCATTTCCCGTTTCAAAAGTTGACTTAAGTGTGAGATCATAAAATTAATAGCCCCTTAAACACTCAGAATAACTAATAAAGTAGCTGCTGACTGTTTTGGAGTCCAATTTCTTTATGTGGCCTATAAAGCCTAGCCTTAGATGGACATCCCCAAATGTGGAAATACTTTAGACTAGGTTTTCTGCCTGTCAAAAGTTCTTAAGGTATTTTAGCAGCAGTTTTAATTGGTACTATGTACGATCTTTCTTTAAATATCCATATTTTTGACAAAGAAACAATTCTCAATATCTTTATGTGGTTTCTTTTGTTTTGGACCCTTAGCAACTTTATATTCTTTATTTGTTTACTTACCCTTATCTTTAGAGGTGTTTTCTAAGTGAACACTTTCAGTTCTGTCCTACTTCAACTTTTCTTCCTCTTGCACACAAAATAGAATGAGCTCATTTAGAATTCATTTCTCCCTTTGATAGTTACAATTGACCTTAAATTGATTGAATTGTACAAGAAGCTTGCACACTATGAAATGAGCTCATTGAGAGTCCATTTATACTTTAACAGTTATAACTAACCTTAAATTAACTATATTGTGCAGGAAGCGATATCAATACCAAATGCACGAGCAAGTCATTAGACAAGTGGAGTTTTAGTTCCTTAAGTTTTGAAGCAGTGTGAGACATCTACATGATGTACTCCCTTATTTTCCCATTACCTTTATACTTTATTGAAATCAAGCTTTGCATAAGCATGCTTGTTTCAGCCTTATCATTTTTCGCAAAACGTTTCTTAATTTCGGCAAGGAATTCATTGGCATCATTTACCTCCTCAGATACTATGCCACTAAAGGCTTCCGGAATGCCGCACTTAATGATCATGAGACTCACGTAATTTAAGTAATCCCACTTCTCAAAGTTCCTCATTTGATTAGATGAACTTTCATCCGTAAGAGGAGCATGTTGCTCAATCCTTAGTACACGGTCTAGATCCATGCAGCCAACGAAAAGTTAATGTTCTTGTTTTGATCCTTGAAGTTTGTTCCATAAATACAGTGATTAAATTTGAGCTTGTAGATATACTACTAGCAGAATTTGAAACCGAATAGAGAACACTTAAATAAAATAGCTCACATAAATACCTTATTATGCAAATCATACTTTCAAACAATGGTAGGGCCCATCACAAGATACCTAGCACAACATCAATATTTAGTTTTTGGACAGAAATATTGACTTGTAAGTGGTACCCTTGGTGTAGTAATCAAACACTGACAGTAAGACATGTCAACCAACAAACCTTTCTTTGGACCGATTTATTGATCACACGTAAAACCAAATAACCATCACGTATTTATCACTACAAGTTCATGTGAAATTCGGGCCAAATATTGACCTTCCTTTGGGCCAATCAATATCCACATGAAATAACACACAAACACCTAATTTTCCCTTGGTGTAGTGATCAAACATTGGAAATAAGACATGTTACCCAATAAACCTTTCTTTGGACCGATTTATTGGTCACACGTTAAACCAATTAATTACCACGTGTTTATCACCACAGGTGCATGTGAAATTCGAGCCAAATATTGACCTTCCTTTGGGTCAATCAATATCCACAATGAATAACACACAAAAATACCTTCTAATATTCAAAGTTAATTAATATCCATAAGAGAGGTTGCTTTGGCAACATGTTGCTTCAACTAACTTACTTTCGAATATTATATCTCTCAAAAGATTCTGATGTACCAAGATTTGAAACTGAAATCGCTGATTTGCATATATTTTGACTTTAGGATTTGAATTATAGAATTTAAAACTTTAGAATAAAGTAATCCTTAAGTTGAGAGAGTCAATTGCAATATTCTTAAACCTTAGGTGGCCAATTATGTGAAATTTTAAGCTTGAAGGGGTTAAATTACAATTTTTCCAAAACCTTATTGGCCAATTTATAGAAATTCCAAACTTTAGGTCCCAATTTGAAAGAAATTCAAACTTTAGAGGGTCAAACTAGAAAAAATTTCCAAAGTTTGGGGACTGAATTAGAAGATTTTCAAACTTTAAGGACTGAAAATGAAAATATTCAAACTTTAGGTACTGAAAATGAAAATTTTTAAACTTTAGGGATTGAATTAGAAAATTCTCAAACTTTAAAGACCAATTTTGAAAATTTTCAAACATTAGGGGCTGGATTAGAAAATCTTCAAACTTCAGGGGTTGAATCATAAAATTCCATAACTTGAGAGGTCTTGACTTAAATAAATTATAACTTTAGGGGCTCAATTATAAATTCCATAACATTCAGGGATCAATTTTAATTCCTTAATAAGATTACAGGACCCAATTGTGCAATAAACCTAAAATATGAAATTGCACATTGAGTCCCTGAAATCATCGAATTTCCAGCCAAAAGTCCCTGTCTAAAAATCGAACAACTAGGGTTTACAATCCTACCCCACCGCCGCCTGCAAATCATGCGAACGCGGCTCCACTACTGGAGAACCCCACACCAGTACCCGCAAACTCCAATGCTGCAGCATTATATCCCGGCATTGCACTGCTGCACCGTCGATCGCAGTGCTGCGTGCAGCACCCGACCAGTGCTGAGCGCCTAACCACGCAGCTAGTGGATGTGCCGGCGACTGTAGACTCAGTTTTCATTATCAACATCATCTGAAATTCAATATCCAATTCGAAAAAAATAATAATATCCCTTCAACGAGAATCTGAATTCAAAATCAGCACCGAAAATAACCCAACGGCCATATACATACACACAGAAAATCCACAACCCGATTTCGAAAAATTATCCCCTCCACCGAGAATCATCAACTGGTCCATATTTAATCCAATACCAAAATGAAAAATCATACACAATATGTATCCATATCTTCAAATTTGAAATTCTGATTTTGCATATTCATACATGCTGAAAAGTTCAATTTGGTTGAAACCCAAACCCAATACAAATTTCGAATCCAGATTCACATATAAAGGCTGTAGCCATTATACAGATTTTCTAAATCTAAATTCTAATCAAATTATTAAACACAAGTATGATAATCCAACTTGATAACCCGGCTGTGATACCACTTGTTAGAAAATATATCACAGATAATTGTTTATCTACGATCCAAAATCATCATGCTGAATTATCAAGAATGAATATATGAAGCGGAAGCGTACCTTAATCAAACATGGTTCACGATGATCGGTTTTTCGGTTGAATCTTCTAAATCAATACGTAGTCCTTATTTTCTCTCTAATGATGGGATGTCAAAAAGAATGAACAAATACGTACGATTCAGGGACCATAACCGACTTTATATACTGAATTGTCAGTTAACCTAATTCGGCCTATCATGAATTAGGTAATGGCCTGATATCCATACATAAAGTCCATACATTAATTAGATGCATTAAAGCCCGATATATATAAAATCCTTATTAGATCATTTTATTGGTAAAGAATTATTGCATCTATAGGTTAGGATAATTAATGTATATAAGGTAGTGTTTGATTGTAGTAATTTCCCTTGCAAGATGTAATTCATTTGCCTTTTTCAAGTTTTAACATTGTTTGATTGACAATTTTTGATCTAGAATTCAAATTCCTACCTAACCTCACATGACAAGGTTTGCCATGATTTTATAGAATTCATTTGCCCTTGGTTGGTTTAGTAGATAAATGGTTTCCATACTTAGTTAGCAAATACTTTTGTGTCACGTTTGATTATTTTTGTTGTTTTTAATTGATTTAATTTTTTTCCAAAAATTAAGATTATTATTATCAAGTACAAATATGTGAATAAAAAATTTAATTAAAATAGTTACATTTTGCTTTATTTATTATGAAAAATAATGTCATTCAAACAACAAAAATTAGAAAATTTCATACTTTTTTTACCTAGAAAATTAAACCAATCAAACACATTAAACTTCCAATTTCTAGGAAAATGAACTCTCTCTCTCTCTCTCTCTCTCGGGAACTCAAAGTTGCTAACCACTAGATGTGGATTGAGTAAATCCTTGGGCAATGTAATAGTTTGCAAACCACAACAGT
Organism: Ligustrum vulgare; assembly: GCA_963555705.1. NCBI lineage: Eukaryota > Viridiplantae > Streptophyta > Magnoliopsida > Lamiales > Oleaceae > Ligustrum > Ligustrum vulgare. The sequence goes on along the minus strand of OY743176.1, from coordinate 17,695,165 downwards.
TAGGTAAATCGCACTAGCAAGCCTGATGCGAGACTCGACCCAGAAAGTTTTGGTAGGGAAATCAAAATCGTGACCAAATATCTCACTGCTTACCTACTATACCATCTTGGCCACCCCATGAGAGTTAAGTTCATCTTTTTTAAAGTATTAGTTATTAGCACGTGCCTTGTATGTGATTTTGTAATCATATTATGAAATATATTTGGACGTTGTGGATTGCATGTATTCATAATATACATTATTTATTTTAATATATAATTTTAAAAATTATATAGATTAAAAGCACTTATTTACATGTTTATTATCTATTAGATTAATGTCGAAGTCGGTATCAGGAGAACGATAGACAAACTGACAAAGTGAAATTGATTGACTTAATTGCGCTATTTAATATATTATTTTTTAAAAGTTGTATAAATTAAAAGCATATATTTACTATGTTAATTACTTTAACTAAACTTATAAATAAAATTTGAAGGGACAACAACAACCATCCTTAAATTATAAAATAGTATATTAATTATAAAATATTCTAATTAAATTCCTTTAAAAAAAATTTAATTAAAGAAATTAATTGAAGGAAAAAAAATATAAATTAATTATAAAATATAATAATTAAAAGATAAATAAAATTTATAAATTATTATCGAAAGTATTATTATCCAAAATATTTCTCTCTTAAGAGCATTTTAAAAGGAGTATAGATCATTCTTTTGAACGTAAATAATAAATAATCAATTACGTATCAACATGTACATTAATCTCAAATTTCAAAGAAATGAAAAATGTCTTATGTTAATGTATTTATTACGTTATCTAATTTAGCGTGTTTGATGGAGATTAAAATAAAAATTATAGAGTATTTTGATAAAAGTTGACAAAATACACATTTAAAAAAGCATGAGATCCATGAAATATGTGTTTAATATGTAGAGAGTGTTTGATATTGTTTAAAATGAGTTTTTTTGAAATGAATAATGATTTTTAGGAGAAATGATGATTGAGATTTGGTTGAAAAGTAAAAAATTGTGGACTTGACTTTTGATGAATGATTGAGATTGAATACTGTAGAAAAATGAGAAAAATTTAATGAAAATCAAAACGCGACATATTTTATAATTAACTAGTGAATCATCCCGTGCGATGCACGGGAAGAAACATCTAAATAAAAATAATCTTATTCGAAATTAAATGAATCCTTAAACAAAATAAATAACATTCACAAATAAGATATAAGTTCATCATTTATTAGTTTCATGTATAAACATCAACATTTTAGGGAGAAGTCATACATGCGAAAATGATTGTGCCTGACTCTTATTGATAGTCATGGCATATGACACCATCAATGAAAATTGTTTTTTTTTTTTTTCGAAATCTAATAAGTATCCTAAAATTCGAATGGCTCAACGATATCCTTGGAATAAAGAACTTGTATCATGTATTACTGTTAGATAGAATTTGATCTTATAGAATATGATCGTCAAGTTTTGTAACAATTATTTACTATCTCCTCGAACCAAAAATTCGCTTTGTAAAATGAACATTTAAATGTAAGATCTCCAGTATTCATGTACTCTGAACATTCAAACAATGGATGAAAAAATTAATAATAGAGATCATGCATATAAAAGATAAAATTCAATATTTTGACCATTGACAATGAAAAACAACATGTATAATAATAATAATAATAATAATAATAATAATATAAAAAAAAATTGCGAGGTTGACAAAGATATTGCATCAAATTTATAATATTTTAGGTTTTCAATATTTATACAACGTAATTATTTTCTGATTGAAATTATAATTTCGTATTGATCATCTCAATTTTTAGTTAAGTAAATTGGGAGACAATTTATATATTATTGTGAAAAAATATCATAAAATTTGAATTAAAATATAGCAAAGAATATCTTGGAATAGTTATTTACTTTTTGAAATTTTAAAATTAACAGTTAGGACAAAAACCATTAATAACTATATCATTTCAAACAATATAGATAAATTTGTTAACCGTTAATGTTAAAAATGTGATATGAGACTTTTTGGAATAAAAGATTAATTAAGAATTAAATGTAATTGTCATTGAAATAATTTTGATAAATAATGCAATATAGGAAAGAACTTTAGTATTTATATGTAATAAATAACTTAAAAATAGGATTTAGTTATAAAAATTTCAATACAACGTGATTTATAAAAATATGAATGTGTATAAATTTTAAATATAATTTTAATAGAGAATTTGACATTGGATCTGTATGACTGAACCAAATATTTATCCATAAAATTAAGACCAATAAAATATCACAATTATTATAAGAAATTAATTACGCATTAAATGTAATTATCTATAAAAAAATTTAATAAATTAATAATACGCTATAAAAAAGAGCTCCAATTTCTAGATTTACTAAATAACTAAAAATAAGATTATTTATAAAAAATAAACTATACGTATGATGTGATTTATAATTTAGTACTCCCTTCGTCCCATAAAGATAGTCCGCTACCCATTTTCACACATATTAAGGACAAAAATGAATATAAAATATTAATTTCACTCTTAAAAAATAAAGTAGACTATCTTTTTGAGACGGATAAAAAAGAAATAGTGGACTATCTTTGTAAGACGGAGAGAGTATTATCTAGTAATAAAATTTTGACATAATTTTTAACTGAAAATCTTACGTTGAATTTGTATAACTGAACACAGATATTTTATTTGTAATATTGTAACATTAGAAGAACACATTTTTTTCATGAAAAGAGAGATTTTGACACAAAAAAACCAAATATAAATAAGTAAAACAAAATAAATTATCGTTCTTATATCATAAAAAATAAAAAACAACTTTTCGATAAAAGCAAATTTAAAAAAAATAATAATTCTAGTTTCTTGTTTTTATTATTTTTTATACAATGTGATATACAATTTCATCAAATATATATACTGACCCATGAATTTTATGTTTTTTCTTCACTCAACGGCCGAAACCATTAACATATCTATCCAACCCAAAGCTATACTAAATAGCCCAACATTAATTAACACATTGCAACCCCAACAGAGAAATTTAGAACATAATATAAATAGATTATTAACAAATCCTCTTATTAGTCCAAAATAATTTTGCATTCTATATTGTTTTCGAATTTTTTTCTACAATATTATTGTTTTAATATTTTTTTTTCTTTTTTGTCAGAAGCCCAAATCTATGTTCAACGACTCAAAATATCACAGGTCTTGAAAAAAAGAGTAGTGTCAATCCTTTTTACTTTTTCAAAAAATAATTTACGATTTTTTATTTTCAACTGGTTTGTAATATTAATAACTAATAAGCATTACCACCGCAACAGAAATTTTGAATCGTAAAACGTGATAAATAAAAGGTGGAGTGGAGGGGTCATGTTAAACAGTACATATTTTTTTCAAAGAAATAACCCTTTAATTGAATCTTTTATTATTGTGTATATATTCATAATAATTATGTATAACAACAATGAAAGAGGTTGTATATCGGGAAATTGAAAAAAAAAAAAAGTTATAGAAAACAAAAATGAATAAACAGATTTTGAAAAACGGGAAAAAAATGAAACAAATTCTGAAAAAGCGAAAAAGGGAAAAAACTGTCTTTCTAATGTAATTAGGATGAGGGAAATAGAAGTCATATAAACACAATAAATATTGAAGAATGTAAATAGATGTCAGCGATTTTGAAAATAATAAATAAATATTGAAGGCCCAACTATTTTTGAAGTGGGTTTTGAAGTTGATTATTGGATAAGATATATGAGTAGTGTGAACATAATAAATATTGAAGTCCCCAAAAATCGAAAAAATAAATAAATAAAATCTGCAGTACAAGAGTTTTGGAGGGAAACAGTAAAGTTGACTGGGTTGACTCAGCTACTTTTATATATTATATAGATTGTTGACTTTGTCGTTGTAAAAAATTTAGATCAAATGAGGGATGGTGAAAGATACATGCTGTGAACCTGTGATGGAAAAAAAGATTGATTTACGGTTAAAAAAATATTTTTATAACCAAACCTTCTGTTTCTCCTAAAACTATCAAGAACCCAAAACGGCAAAACCGCACACACCACCTCATGCGGATCAGGTTCAAAACATCTGTAAGCGTACACACAAGATATATTATATTTGAATAAAACTTCTGGAAAATTGAGGAATCCAAATCAAATCTTGCATCTCTGACTCTCTGATTGTAGTGTACTCTCGTTCTGCAGCTGCTGCTTGTACTTGTACTGGTACTTATTATCCGAGTTTCTTTGTCGCCCTGATTTTATAATTTGACCCCTTTTGTGAATATTTTTTGGTTAATCACAAGCTGTTGAAATAATCCGGGTTGCTTGTTTCTGTTTGTTGAAATGCCCAGAAGAAAGATTTCTTTGTACTTGATGATCATGATAATTGAATTCGCTAGAATGGATAATTGATAAATTTGACGAAGCATAATGTGTTTGAATGAATATAACTCAGATGCAATAGATATTATGAGACTGCTTGCTAAAGAATGCATTTATCTTTGTAAGGGTGCAGCATTTCACTTGGCTTTTGTTACCGGTAAATTAATATGATCACATTTTGATCTGCACCTTGGCCGAATCCCATCATCAAAAGTGCAAAACACGGATTGTTATTTCCTGAAAAGTCAAATGTCGAGTTCGTTACCACCGTTGGGAAAGGTACCACTGCAAATTTGTCGGCCGTCCTATTGCTCTTATCCTCGTCGTTTTGAGTTCATTTTCTGTTCTCAACCATACTCGAAGCGAACCATCCATGAAAAGCCCAACTTAAAGGAGGCGCTGGTCTTTGGACTGTCAGTCCGTTACCGGCTCAAACCACTTACCGTACTTAACTCTGGTGAATCACATCCCACAGATCAGGTACCATTATATGTCAGCTTTCAATCTAAATTAAAAATAGTCTAGGTGTAGTATTATCCTTGCATATCTAGTATTCTCCTTAAAGTAAACTTCGAAATCCATCTTCTAGTTAATATGCGATTTAATGCAATTCACGCAAATGATTATACTTTTGTATCTCTATTGTTTACTAATAAGTAATAACCCGCCCGTAAGTTTTTTTAGTCCTGGGTAAAAATTCCTTCCTTGCTCGTTGCTAGGGAAACCAAAAAGAATCATCCACGTTGAGAAGAGGCGAGAACTTTGAGCAATGGGATTCAGTGACAGCAAAGTTCGCTGGAGCTGCAAATGTACCATTTCTGTTGTTGCAACTGCCTCAGATTATACTGAATACTCGGAATCTTCTATCAGGGAACAAGTCTGCACTCTTAGCTGTTCCATGGCTGGTACCGCATTCTGTTTGTCCTTATTACTGCTTAAGATTTGGGTTTATATGTATGGTTGTGAGTTACTAAATTTTCCAAACATAATGATAAGCCCCTGCTCACGATTGCAATTTCAGCCACAGATTACAAGTAGAAGGGATGAAGGAGACATCAAAAATAGTATCTAGAATAAGACTTGTATTATATTTCTATAAAATGGTAATATTACTCTAGAAATGAAATAGGATTTGATGATAGTAGAATATTCTTGTAAACAAAAATGTAAATGTACTAAACAGAAATAAAATGTATTTGGCTTTCGAGAGGCCAACTCTCTCCCCAGACTTCACTCAATTTTTGCCTGCCTTCTCCACTGTTTTCTTCTCTTTTTTTATAGACTATGTGATCCTCCAGAAGCTTCCTAACTGGTGAATTGCATATGAAGTGGTTGCATTCCTCCCCTTCAGTTTCCTTCCCATGCCCCTTCAGTTTCCTTTTCTGCCCATATTGATTTCCTGTGCCTTCATGCTCGACTAACTGGTGGCCTATAACGTAATTCCCAAGTTTGCTTCTTTTAATAATAAAACTTACTTTTCAGCACAACCAAACATGTGAAGTTTTAAATTAATTGTTCTTGGGTACAGGGGATGTTCACTGGAGTGCTGGGGAATCTATCTTTGATGTCGTACTTTATCAAGAAGAGGGAAACTGAAGCAGTGGTGGTGCAGACTCTAGGAGTTGTATCCATGTACGTGGTGATGTTGCAGCTGGCCATGGCTGAAGCAATGCCTCTTCCTCATTTTATCGCTACTTCCATTGTGGTTGGATCTGGTCTCATTGTGAATTTTATGAAATACTTTAATTTGCTCAATCTGGAAATCTGGCGGGTTTGGGAAGATTTAATTCTTATTGCTGGGCTCTCTGCCCTCCCACAAGTAAAATTTCTCTCATTCAAATGCATAGAACTAACTGGATTAAGAACAACATAAATTTTCCTCGTTCTGATCTTTGTCCATCATGGATGGAGTTTTAGGTTATGTGGTCAACATTTGTCCCATATGTTCCGAACACTATCTTGCCTGGAGTGATTTCCTTTTCAATGGCTGTGCTTGCTGTTCTTATGGTAAGAATGACATCACTAAATGCTAGTTGGATGTGAAAGTTGATATGTATATAAAAGATTGTTGTACATTTGGCATTTTGCATCATTTTCTTTTTGTGATGACCAAATTAAAATTAGTGCCCGAGTACATGAATGTAGGGAGTGAACCTCAATTACACATGGTTATGCAGCAATTCCCAGCCTATCCTGATCATAGTATTTAATAGTATGTCTCCCTTGTCAACCAAAAGAACTCCTAATAATAAAATAGTATTTCGCTCCTTCACAATGGAATGACATTTGATTTCACGGTCAATTGGGAAATAAATATTCAACGTAAAATTTTGTGTCAATTTATTTAGTTTGAGATAGTAACCTATTTATTGAGAAAGCTTCCATCAAACACTATGTCTAGAAACTTTCACAACTAACCAGGTATGAAGCCTACAGAAATAAGCCAAAAAAAGGATGTTTCACTGCAAAGATCATTGGGAGTATTCATATGATATCAGCCAGTCATTTGACATGCATTCTAGTCAGTTTATGCATATTTATTTAGCTTCATGCATATGTCTATGTCTCTACATTCACCAATCTGTAATTCACATATTATCTTTTTGGGAGTAGAGAAGTATCTTTTTCCATTGAAGTCGTTGATCTAAAACTGAGAGGGAGGATATTGATCTAATCTTGCCTCGGCTTAACTTTTTCAGGCTCGGATGGGTAAGCTCTCGGACCAAGGTACAAAATTTCTTGGATCAGTATCTAGCTGGTGTGCCACTCTTCTTTTCATGTGGATGCCTGTTGCACAAATGGTTATCTATCTTCTTCTCTCGTTTATATAAATTAATATTTCACGCGGTCATTAAGTGTGACTTCTTCTTGATGTTAATACTTCCTTGTCAGTGGACAAATCTTCTGAATCCTGATAACATAAAAGGTTTGTCAGCTGTCACAATGTTACTTGCCATGATTGGAAATGGATTGATGATTCCACGTGCCTTATTTATTCGGGATTTCATGTGGTACGTATGTCCCTCTTTCTACCGTTGATTCCTTTAAGTATGGTTAATCTAATGCAAATTAGTCCTGTCAACATTTCATCATTAAGAAGGCAATGCTAACGTCGTTCTGTTTAATAAATTAAGTTTTGGTCTAATGATGTTTCTTTGTCATAAACACAATAAATTCAGTATTGTGGCCTTTTGTGCTAGTGTTGAAGTATTTTTAAGAAGTTATTTTTTTTTTTTTTTTTAAGTGAATTTTTGGAGAATATGTGGTTAAAATTAGGGGAAAATGTGAAAAATGTTTTTTTTTTTGGAGACAGTGTAGTTGAAAATGAGTGTAGAGAAAAGTGATTCGAAAAAAATTACCGCGTGCCCTTAATGTATTAAGGAGTTAATAACGTGCTCTAAGTTTGGCAAAGTTCTTGTAGATTATAAGCTAAGATATGTGTGGATAATGTGGATAAAATAAAAGTTTGGGTCCTACGAATGTGTTTGATAAAAATAGAATTTGACCAGCTTAGAGCATATTTAAACTTAGAGCGTGTTTAGTATTGTTTAAAAAGATGCATGCAAAGAATTTCAATATATATATGTTAACTAAAAATAAAGAAATACAATAATAATTTTATGAAAAAGTAAAATAAAGAGCTAAAAATAAAGAGTTTGTTGGAGCGTGTCAAAATTTTGCTATTTAAATTTAAGATGTTCTCTATTACGTAGAAGATATTCTTTAAATATACAAAATCTATTGGAGATACTCTTATAAGCAATTATAAGCTTTATCAAACATGCACTATGTCTCATCATACTTTAACCTCGTTATTTTCATTAGTAATTGAGAAATAATTGCAATTCCAATTAAAAGTACGAGTAAAAATATGTGATCTCTACGAACTTATAGGTTCACTGGTTCAAGCTGGGGCTGTATATTCTATGGATTGGGCAACCTAATATGCATGTACTGGTATGTGCTTTAAATGTTTATTTGAATTTTAGAAAGAGTATCTCTAGTGGCTATGCTACTTTTATTAACTGAAAGCTTTGGGTAATTCAGCTTCAACAGTATTAGCAAGGAGTTCTTCTTGGCTGCAACCCTTGGCTTTATTGCCTGGATAGGTGCGTCCTACTTTACACTTTTCTGTATGAAGTTAAACATTGTACTTGATAGCAAGTAAGAGCTGCTTGTGGCCTCGTTTGCTCCCAACCATTCTTTTCAACATTTCACTCCAATTCATTTTCATCCACACATTTTTATGGGACCTTAACTTTTTCACTATTTTCAATCACTCTTCAACCACACATTTTTCCAAAATTCTCCAAGACTACCTATACCAAACAGGCACTAAACTTTAAAATGAATAACATGTCCAAACACGTTTACAAGGGGGGGGGGAAAAAGCGATTTTTTTAAGCTTAGCCGAATATGTCGAATCTGAGGCCTCTTGTTTTCCATTCTATATGTTGGCTGATTGTTGTGCTTTAAATTTCGTGTTTGCCTTGTAATAGGAATCACTGTTTGGAGGGATACTCGAGCTTATGGAAACTCCTCACCATTCACATCCTTAAAGGAGTTGGTTTTTGGCCCTTGAAGTTTCTTCTCCACTGCTTCTATCTCAACTTTCAGAGACGGTCGTGGCAAGAAATGCAACAGTTCCTCTAAACTTCATCAAGATTTTGAATTGAATCAGTTTAATTTTGAGCATGGCAAATGGAAGTGGGGACAGTGATAATTTTAGTCTTCAAAGCAAATGAAATGCCGTTAATAAAAGTAGTTGGCACTGATTCTCCAGTAAATTCCGTCTCCTGAAAAACAAAGATTAGCAAGAAATTATATATTTTATTTAAAATGCTTATATTCAAATTCAAATTTTATTTTTAGCATTGTGCCTTCTAACTATAATTTCTGTACAAGTTTGTCAAAGATATAAGTAAATTAAGCCTATGTTTGGCAACTCGTTTTTAAACGATTATTTATAAATATGATTTATAAATGCGACGTGAAAATATTTCTTTGGTTCAATTTTTTTTTAAAATAAAGAACAGTGACATGAATTTTTGACCAGTTAAATTTGTTGACTTAAAAAAAATTCAATGAAATGTTACATGGCCACATATAAACAAAATTTATAAATAAAATGTTGAAAAAACACTATAAATCAATTTCTTTTTTTCTTCAAAAGTTTCGATTTCTATCATTTGATGTGGTATTTTGACATTACATTTATAACAACGTACATTTTTTTTTAGTAAAAAATGTGGGTGTGAATCTTTGACGAAAATTGTTAACTTAAAAAAAAAAATGTCCAATGAAATTTTGTTTGTAACCACTTAGGCACCGTTCGGAATCTTATTTTTACAAAATAAATGGAATGTTTGTTATCAAATCAAAGAATTTAAATTATTTGTTGATTTATTTGTATTTTCGAGATAAGATGTGGGGTTAAAAATTAGAGAGAGTAAATGTGAATGGTTAAAAAGTGGTATGGAAAATTGTGTAAATTAAATCAAAATAATCATTACAAATTAAAATGTAGCCGAACGGTGCCTTATAAACAAAATTTATAAGCAAAATGTGATATTTTAACATTATCTTTATTGTCAACGTGACAATATTTCGTTGATCACTTTTAAAAATAAAAATAAAAAAAATGGTGAGCTCAAACTAATCGAATTGTTGACTTTTCAAAACAATGGTCTAATGAAAAAAAAGGTTGAGCTGCAACCTTGACGGCCCTCACCTACCCTGTCTTGTACCTTGGTTAATGATGTAAATCGCATGTTATGCTTCCAAAGGTACAGGGTGGAAGGTTACTTGTACACTTGCACTTATTAAAGGGCCAAATCCATCTTTCCCTTTTACTACTTGGAGATGTGTCCTGGGGAATACAATAATCTATTGAAATTTTGTCACGTGACTGTTTATAAATAAAATATATAAAACAAAATGTTAGCAAATACACAATAAATCAATTTATATATATATATATATATATATATATATATATATATATATATATATATATATATATATTTTAATCAATTTCTATCATTTGACGTAGGCATGACAAAAAAATCAATCAAAAAATTTAGAAAAAACACTATAAATCAATTTCTTTTTTACTTCAAATGTTCCAATCTCTATCATTTGATGTGGTATTTTGACATTACATTTATACCAAACAAGGGAGGGATTACCCGCCTAAATGAGTTTATAGGTCGAGTATGAAATTTACTATTAAGCCTCTGTTTGATATTTTTTTTTTGTTTATAAACAAATAATGTAATGTTTTCGAGATAAAATATGTGGTTGAAAAGTGGTTTGAGAAAATGTGTTGTTTATAATAAGTTTACCAAATAGAGCACGCCATGAGTTATGGTCAGGATTGGGTTTAGAAACAAAATACACACTTGACCCGTACACTCGTTATTTGCTTAAAAATAACAATTAAAATTACAAATTTGGAAAGATTGAAAACTTAGCCGCGATACTTCATTTCTCTAATTCTCTCATTTGGAGATTCTATTTTTAAATTTTGTTTGAATTTTTTTGTAAAATATTAATTTTTGTTTACAATTCAATTCTCTCCACTTCCCAAAAGATCAAAATAAAATAGGTAACGAGTTTTTAAATAGGTATAGAAGCATACCGATAATATTCACTCCGATCTACATGACCCGCCTTTCTTACATGAGTATATGGATCGAGTATAAATGATACAAATCTTTCGTGTATAAATTATCATAGGTTATAGCAAAAAATATTTATTCATGGAAGAATTGAGCTTATCTATGTGCCCTTTAGTTCCGAAAACTCAAAATTTTGGTCCTGTTCTCTTTACTATTTTGAGGTCGTTTTCTGTTTTTATTTTCGAAAACACTAAAAATGCGTTCTCTTTACCATTTTCGGAAACGCATTTGAAAAAAATTGTACAAAAAATGCAAAACGTCCAAAACCTCGTTTTGAGCGTTTTGTGTGTATTTCAATAAAAAAATGTTCAAAACGCTAAAAAACGCATTTTGGAAATTTTTTTTTTTTAAATAATTATTCTAACTTGGAACTAAGTCTAAATAAAAGTTTTATTTTTTTAAAGAATTATCCTGACTTGGAACTAAGCTTAAAATAAAGTTTTTTTTTTTTTTTAATAATTATCCTAACTTGGAACTAAATCTAAATAAATTTTTTTTTTAAAAAAAATTATCCTGATTTGGAACTAAGCTTAAAATAAAGTTGATTTTTTTTTGAATTACCCTAACTTGGAACTAAACCTAAATAAATGTTTTTTTTTTTAAATAAAGAATTATCCTGACTTGAAACTAAATTTAAAATAAAGTTGAATTTTTTTTTTTTAGAATTATCCGGTCTTGGAACTAAGTTTAAAATAAAATTGATTTTTTTTATTTTTTTAGAATTATCCTAAAATAAAGTTTTATTGAATTCAATATTAACATTACAAAAAAAAAAACTAGGAATTCTTATTGTCATATTTCAAAAATTAAGTAGGAATTCTTGTTGTTAATAGTTTAAATAGTATTTTGCAAAATTTCAAACAGAACGTGTTTTTCAGCTTTTCATTTTCAAAAACAGTTTTTAGAAATGACAAACTAAACGCGTTTTCAGCAAATTTTAAAACAAAAAATAAAAATAGGAAACATAAAACATTTTCGAAAATGAAAATACAAAATAAAATACAAACAAAACGCCACCTTTGTGTTTGGTAAATGTACTTTTCTTGGTTTATAAACCAGTTTATAAATCACACAATTTCACAAATCACTTTTTAACCACAAACTTTTCTCTCTCCAATTTTCAATCACTAATTTTTACCTCAAAATTATAAATAAACCAGTTTATAAATCAAACAGTGTTATCAAATGGAGGCGACCAACTTTTAAAATCTCAATTTTTTGCAACTGTCAAATTCGATTCATATTCGACTCATTGTCATATCTAATTTGACGTGAAATTTTTAAATTCCTTTATTACCACATGGTACCAAGTACCAACAAAGATTATGCTAATCTTGTCTTAGAATCTCATAATGACAATCAATTTGATTTTGACTTTGAATGGTTGTATTTGTTGGGAATTCGGATTGCTCTACTCACAAAAATTGATTTCTTGTGATAGATCATCCGTTACAGGATTTTTTGTTCTATGTATTCAACTTGGAATAAATAATTTTGCGCACACAAAAAGAAAAAGATATTACCCTTGTAACGTGCTTTACAATAATCTCTTTTTGCTACTTTTTGATTTCACCAAAGCTTCAAACCCTCGAGCTTTCCTCGGTGTTCTCCAATGACAGCTGTGCAGGTGCGTGATCACCTTTCTCAAAACCTATGTTAAACTAGGTTTAGGGTTTTTTTTGTAAAGAGGAAACACACACTACACACTTTAGTGTGTGTTTCGCCACTTTGCCAATTAGGTTAAGAAAAATAGTTTTGGGAGACTATTTGTAACCTCTTTACACTCCAAAACCCTACCAGGCCTAGTACCATAACCCAGGCCCATTTCTGCACAACCCAATACGGGTAATAAGCCTGTATAAACCCATTATATTGAAGCCACCGAGGGAACCTGATCGGACCCAATTAAACTAAGCTCCAATAAATTAATTATGACCCGATCAACTCTTAATCAGTCAAAATTAATTTATTAATCACGTTCTATTTCACTAAAAGAACGAAATTGCACTATTAGTACAATTGAAATTACTGAAACAATTAATCAATAATTATATCATCTGACTTATCGTTCTTACATGTTACTCCCGTCGATCAACTCGAATATTCGAAGCAAGTTAAAATGACCAAAATGCCCTTCTTCGAATATTCATAAATTCTCAACTCTCATCTTCTATTTGACAGTTCGATGTGATCCCATCATATCATAGAATTCAACAGTCACTGTCGAATTACTGAGCTCATATTCAACTGTCCACTAGAAGAACCAGTGAGATTATGATCATACCTAAAAGGTGACGGATTCCATAATACGAATATATGTTTCTCGTTAGTTCACTTTAATTCCCAAAGTACCGAGATATTGATCAGCAATTTGATCTCACCCATTGATACCTCAAAGAACTTCAAGTTAGTAATCGAAGTCCATTATCCGATTAGGATTAAGGTCTCACGTACGATAATCAAGTGAAATTAAATTTGTATGGTCAATGTCACAAATTAATTTCACGTGGTCCCGTCCAATACGTTACAAACGTACTCTCAATTTTTATTACCAAAGTCAAAGATAGACTTTAATAAAATCGAGACGATTTTATCAAAATAAATTGTCCATATTTATTTAATGATCGTGAACGTTAATTTTAGATCGAATCATAAATTGAATCTTTCTGTGTTTAACAATTTAAACACTCAATTTGTAATATCAAATCGACCCGTGGACAAACGCAACTTCATATTAATACAATCAATTAATATTTTATTTTAAATGTCGTGAATTATACTCTATGAGCATATATATAATTCCAACAGTATTTTGCCTCACGCGTGTGTTCTTACGGTTCTGCGAGCAGAGAGTACAATATTCCAATGCATCAAAGGAATCTCAAACGAAATCAAAAAACAAGAGAAAAGACAAATTGCACTCAACACCCATCGAAACGGAACGGTAGCTCCCCGTGTTAGATGCAACAAAAAAGCAAGAATTTGGTAAATGGTTTATAAACTAATTTATAAATTATACAATTTTTAAATAACTTTTTAATCATACATATTTTTTTCTCTAATTTTCAACCACTCATTTTACCTCAAAATCATGAATAAACTAATTTATATTCTTTCGGGGTCATTTGATTACATATATAAAATTTGGGTGTAAAGAAAATAAGTTATAGATAATTAAATTGTCAATAGCTTGTTTTTTCAATGAAAAACAAATTTAAAGAATTTGAATTTATTTGATTGTGAGTGAAATTGACATTTGAAATTATAAGCTTGTTTTGTAAATGTAAAATTTTTGCCAAAATATTTTAAACTCAATCTCAACAATTCATTCTTGGTCAAACTCATCATTTTTTTACTTTTCAAACATTTTTAAATCACACATTTATCAAAAAACTAAAAAAAAACTATAAAAATCAAAAATTTTCATATTACCAAACAAGGCCTAAGATAAAAAATGAATTTTTAACTAAATTCAAGAAAAATATTTTCCTTATTTTCGAGGAAAAATATGAAATCGAACAAGATGAAAAATGAATTTCCCCAATAAAAACGTAATAAAACTAATGAAAGAAATTTTATGGAAAACATTTTCATATTTATTGCTTTTTAAGTAATAAAATTTACTAAATTTGTTACTTTTACCGAAGTAAACATGCTTAAAAGAAAAACCCCTTTCGCAAATAATAAATGGAAATAGGAAAAACTGTACATTATATTATCGTGCTTCATGTGATATTTCGCCGACGGATAATTTATTTATAAATATATTTTTTAAATAACTTTTTAATCATATATTTTATTTAAAAATAACAAATTCTTTGTTTATATATATCCAAATAAAATACGTGTGCAAATTTCATAAAACGAGGTGGCAGGGTGACAAGATTTGAACTAGTGAGCTTACGTTTGTAATTTGTAGAGAGACTTTGGGTCATATCAGGCAACAAATATATTTTTATAAATTAATTAACATTACTCCAAAATTAACTATCACGGTGCGTGTTAAATATATGGATATATACAGGTTTAATCCCCTCCCCGTCGCAGAGAGGAGATTAATTTGCCCGCCCCTCTCACAGGGGACGGGTCCCACTGCCACCCCCTGGGGCCCACCCCTGTGAGGGGCGGGCATTTTATTACCCTCCCCGCCACGGGGAGGGTAACAAAATTTTGGATATATAATAATATTGTTCAAAATAATCTTTGTTTAAAAATAGGAATGAATTAAAAAGAAATGGAAATAAAAATAAAGGTGGGCGACTGCACAAAATTAAACTGCACGATGCAAATTTTTTGCCGTTTTTATGGTTTATTCAAATTTGAATTTGACGCTTTTTTGATTAAATGATCAATCTCTCCATGAAATATTGATACCAATTCGTGAGTGTTGATTGAATATCTATAAATAGGAGTTAATACTCCATTTCAACACACTCGAAATATTCTTGAATCAAAGATTGATATTCAAATATCCATTTCTTCATTCCATATTTTAGTAGTCTTGGTTTTCTTTCGAGTTCTTACTTTTTTTGAACTTGTTATAAGGTTTTATCAATCCTACAAACCTATTTACTATAATCTTTCAAAAGCGAACTCGAATCTCGGTAGAGCAAATATAGTGTGAGGACAACGCTCGACGTGTTTAAGCCTTCTACCTTTCTTCTTATTTTTATTCAATTCTTCGTTCTCTTACACTACATTTTCAACAATTTCAAACTATATTTCATCTTGGAGAATGAAACAAAATTTGCAATTATCAAATTGATAAATCAAGATTTTGTGAGGCTCGATAGATTTGATGGAACTAATTTCATACGTTGGCAAGACAAGTTAAAATTCCTACTCACAGAATTGAAGATTTTTTACATTTTGGATCTGGATTTAGAATCTTTAGCGGAACCAGCGAAGATGGACATGAAAGCAATAAGGGCCGAAAGGAAGAAAAGACAAGATGATGAATTAATATGACGTGGCCATATATTAAACGCTTTGTTGGACCGACTATATGATCTTTACATCAATACTTCTTCAGCAATATATAATTGGAGCGAGTTGGAAAAAAAATATAAGGCGGAAGAAGAAGGAACCAAGAAATTTTCAATCACAAAATATTTTGATTTAAAATTTTTGGACAATATTTATATTCTTCTTAAAGTATATGAATTGCAAGTATTTATCAACAAATTAAAAGCTGTCAAAATAGAACTCCCGTAATCTTTTCAAGTGGGGGCAATTATTGCCAAACTTCCAAGTGTTAGAAAGGATATTGGAAAAATATTCTTCTTAACTCCGAAGATTTCACTTTAGAACGTCAACAAAAACATCTACGAATTGAAGAAGAATCAAGAATGAGGGATAAGAATGAAAATTATAAAACCAAATTTAAAACAAATGCAATTGAAAAGACCAAACGCTCAACGAAGAAAAGTTTAAAGTGAATCCTCTTGCTCTTAAAAAGGATAAAGGGAAATTCAAACCAAAATCAAAGAGACTATGCTATGTTTGTGAAAAACCCGTTCATTAGGCCAAGGTATGCAGGCATAAGAAGAAAGTCAATGGCGAACGTAAAATAAACTTCATTGAAGATGACAACACCGTGGCTACAATATGTGAAGTCAATACTATTAGAGGAAAAGTTCAAGGTTGGTAGTACGACACTTGTGCTACCATATATGTATGTTATGATAATTTTTTGTTTAAAACTGATCATGATTTGGAAGGTGGACATGAAATACAGATGGGTAATAAAGGCCGCTTCAAAGTGGTTGGAAAATGAAGTGTATCATTTTCACATCTGAAAAAATGTTACTTTTACTAATGTATTCCATGTTCCGGACATGAATATGGATGCTAGATGTTAGGGGTAATGGGTAGGGGTGTGTGGGTGGGTGGTGAAAGAAGAAGATGAACTTTTTTTCCTAGGTAATAAAATAGATTTTTTTACCTTTCATTGAGTGTTTGTTTGGTATTGTTTAAAAATGGTTTTTTTTTTTTAAATAATAGTGATTTTTAGGAGAATGATGATTAAGATTTAGTTTAAAAGTTAAATATCGTAGGCTTGACTTTTAATAAATAGTTGAGATTAAGTATTTGAAAAAAAAAAAGAAATTTTTAAAAAGAACCAAACAAGGGCTAAAATTGCCAGCAAATGATTTATGAGTCAAATGTTAAACGAAATTAGATGGTTGTGACATTTTTCATAAAGAAAGGTGAAACTAGCGGTGCATAAAAAAATCGTGAAACTACAAATCGAACTTAACTCGTTGTTTGAAACCGTTTGTTTGAGACTGCATGGATCTGTGAGTTTTTTTTTCTCTCAAATCAAATCAAACCGTTTCAAAATTGTTTGATTTAGGTTTTGATTTTCAAAAATCGCAAAAAATCGAAACAAACCGTTTTTATTTTTTAATTAAAATTTAATTTTATTAATTTGAATTTATCATTTTTTGCTCAAAAATTCAAATTTAGCTATGAAAATAAAATTCTCATGTATATCTTTTCTCATTTTCATTGCATTATTATAATCCTAAAAAAAAATGTATAGAAATTTTCTACCTTACAGTTTGGGCCATGTATCTAAAGATAAAAAATCGTATTAAACAAGAAAATTGATCAAGATAATGCAACAATGAGTCGTAATTACAATGAATTGCTGAAAATGAAGAGGAACTTAAATAATTGATTAGAGTTATCAATCTTCATATGATATGTAGTACATATCGACAATTAACGGTCTGAAAATCATGTTCCCACATTTCAGTAAAGTTATTAACTCATCATAAAGCTTTTATTATCAATCTAGTGCAAGTGTAACTAGGTAAATAATGAATCAAATAATGTTAACATATTTTAACTTACACTAACTTCTAATTTACCTTTATATATTAAAACATACGAATTAATTTGACATTTAAAATATATTATATTATGTCGGTAGATAAATAGTGAATTAAAATAGAACCAAACCAAAAAAAATGGTTTTGTTTGGTTTGGTTTGTAAAATGAAATGGTTTGATTTGGACAAATGTCAAATATCTTAAAATTGTTTGATTTGAAAATATGTCAAAAATCATTTAAATCGGAATGTGAGAACTAATCGAAAAAGAGAATGGGATTTTGTGCCAATTACTCATTTAGTTAGTTAAAAATTTTGTATTTAAAAATAATTTTTAGATAAAATACGTTATTGAAAAATAGAAAGAAAAAATATACGTGATTAAAAAATAATTTGAGAAATTGTATTGTTAAAAATATTTAAAAACAATTTTAGCAATTCTTCTACAAAAAACTGATCCTAACCCTCCTGCCCCGTTAAGTACCGTCTCAAATTTTTACGGAACACTCGACTCTGGCTGGTCTCAGTTTACCTTCTCAGTTCTGTCATCATTCATCAACAACTCTACATACCACTGTACAACCGTGAAGGTACAACCTCCCCACTCCCACTCCCACTCCCACTCCCACTCCCACCCTCAAACTCTCTCTCTCCCCCCCTCTATTTCATTGTATTCAGGGAATCAGGATGTAAAAACTTCTCACACACAGTATATATTTCGACATTTCTCACTGTGTATATTTGATAAATTTTTCTCCATTTTCGCTTTTCATGGACTGGATACACCTCTCTGCGATCTTCCGCTCATTTTCTCACTCTAGGTTTTCATAAAAGTCGAAGTTTGTTCGTTCATGTATTTTTCCGCTCAATTATAGGGTTTTGAGTTGTATATACGTTGGAAATATTTATTTATTTATTTTTAAAATTTTGTTTTTTCCTTGTGTTTTATCGAGCTAGTTGGATGTTCGAAGTTTTTAAGCGAGAACTTTTTGGCTGAATGTTTCAATTTCTGTCTCTTTTTACTCGAAGTTTGAAGTAATTTTTTGTTATTTCAAATTCAGAATTTCTATTATGAAGTTTTAATTTTAATTTTCTTAACCTGACTGGCTCGGGTGTTTGTGAAAAGTATGAAATATAAAGTCTAGTTTTCAAACAACTTTTAGCATATATTAGATCCCGTTATTGATTGCAAATGAAAAGGTTATATTTCCAGCTTTTTAGCCCTTGAAGAGGAGATGGAATGAGGACTTGGTTTAAAATTACTCTCTCAGGTTTGCATGCAGGGAACAGATAAAATTACCTAAGAATTAGGGATAAAAAAATTTGATAAGATTTGCAATTGAGTTACGAAAAATGAACTATTTGTAGCCTGAGCTGTTTATGCATTGGTTTGTGGCAATTTGCACTTAGAAGTTTGAACAGTCATACTGTTATCTTTTACCTAGATTCAGTGAGGGTCTGAGCGATGCCATTTGAAAATGAAGTGACATATTTCTTTTTTAATTCTGAAGAAGTTTAATTCAATGGTCAACCAATGTTCTTTTGCTCATCTGTCGCCCAATCAATTGAGGCAAAATTCATAATTGTTATTTGGATAGTTGGACTTCTCTGTTTAAATTAAATGCATATGACTTATTTTGCGTCTCCATGGAAACCCATAGAGTTATTGCCCCCATTTTAATGGATACTAGTGGCCATGCACTCTTTGGCTAATATGTAAGATACAAATTTAAGCATCATCACGTTCATGTTCTTACATCACAGTGTCTTTTTGGCTTTTTCTATGGCTTAATTGGATTCCTCTTTTGAAAATGCCCTTTGATCTGCTGTTGTTCTCATAAATTTAATTATATATTTCTTGAAGCCAAAGGTGTTTATGGTTTCTTTGCTTCTCTCTCACTTAGTTCATATGGTTCATTTTATTATTAGAGAGGAGAATTATGATTAAACTAAGTGGTTTAGGAGCATTTTCCTTTTTATGGATATAGACTGTTAATAAGAACCTTCCCCATAAAAGGTATCCAAGAAAAGGGAGGGAATGTTAAAGAAGGGAAATTTTGGAAACGTTCATTAACTGAGAGTAAGGAGACATGTTTCTTGCTTCTGTTTTAACTGTGACAATACAATGGAGGCTTGCTTAATATTTGCCATTATGTTTTATAGCAAGGTGATATTTTATGGCACCATTTTACTAATGCTCTGTTCGGATCATAAAATTGGTTTATAAACCAATTTTTTGCAAATTTCGAGGTAAGATGTATGGTTAAAAATTGGAGAGAGAAAAGATGTAGGGTTAAAAAATGGTTTGAGAAATTGTGTAGATTATAAATTGGTTTAAAAACCAAAAATTCAAACTTACCGAACAGAGGCTAATATTTTTGTGAGAGAGGGTGGGGCCTTGGCAGTGGGAAGGGAGTTAATTTATGATATTTTTGTTAACCCTGATGTGTTGCAGGAAGTTCATATTTTAGTAACTTCTGTTTTCTTTATTGCTGGCTTAGGAAATAAAGTCCATATTGGCGATTCAGAAGGTAAACCACAATTTGTTCAGAACTGCCTTGACAAATGTTTTTTAGTGGATTTGAATGATTGCCAGTATGGACTTGAATGCCTCCCCAGAACCAGAAGAGGATGACGTGTTTCCTGAACCACACTTAGAAGGCAATGGGCAAGAAGAACATATATACAATGAACGTGCAGAACGTGGGGAGAGCGCTGTTCAGATTTCACGTCGGGTATCTCTCTCTGACTTGGCATCTACCCTTCTTAATATCGAATTGAAATGGCTGATCTGATTTTACCTTTCCATGTTTCAGATTATTGCTGCTTTAAATTAATTAACATATTTATATGAAGGCTTTTAGCTTAGTGACAGAAAAAATCACGCTTTAGAAGGTAGAATGGTAGGCATGAAGAGCACTTCTAGATCACAGTACAATTTTTAAGTTATTGGAGTTGAATTCTCACTTCAGTGCAGGAGAATACCGGGCACACAAAAATGACTGCAGGATTTAATTGCTTCTAGTTATTGGCAGTAATGCTGACAATTTATATGTTCATAAATTATCACTCTGAGCTTGTGAAATGTCACGACACTTGGTAGATGAGTAAGGCAGTCATGGTTATGTTATTCATTTTTTCCCGATTCTTCTGTTCCATCTTAGACCACATTTCCACCTCGAAATTGTAGTATTGGCTGGTGTCTTTACTTGCATCTTTACAATACTTGTACTGAGTTAATTGGGAAAGTATGACCCCATTCTCAATAGTCTACCTGTAACGCCCCAACCCTCATGAGCTAAAACGTCACCAAAACACTTATAGCATAGACCGTAAGCTTAGAACTCAATTAATAAACTAATGAACTTATTTTGCGGAAAATAGCCTAAATGGCAATCATCCTTCCTTCACGACTTTGAGGTTGAGAGTTTGAGACCCCTATGTTGCATGTCTATAACAAATTTTTTTTTTTTTTTTTTTTTTTTCTGGACAGTACCATGTTGCATGGTACTGTTCACGTGCAGTTTAAAAAAAAAAAGAACAACTTCCTTTGGTTTAGTTTCTGGGCATTGTATTGATGTTTAAAAATTCATTTGACCTAGCAAACTACTTCATTTTTCAATGAAATTTTAACTGTATGTAAAAGACTCACTAATGCACAACATATCCAAAAATCGGCTTCCGTTGACAAGATATGTAGTACTAAAACAATTTTCAAAACACTGTTTCGACTCTAGTTGAACACTAAATTGTGCAGCTTCACTTATCATGACATTACAATTCCTACATACATTGGAATGACTTGATTTCAAGTTTATATGATAGCTAACTCATTAAGTTATCAAACCTCACTTGTGACATTCAAAAATACCAAGTAATGAGTAAGATCTGAAGTTTTGAAACAAAGGACAGAAGCTGGAAGCTCGGAAAGAAAACAGTGACGTACACCTCTTTTTAAAAATTCGTGGTGACCTCTATACAACTTTGAATTAAGTGATTTTTGCGCTCATGGAAAGATAATCCAGTGACGAGTGTCACCGTGTCTTCGGAATTTCATTCCGAGGTCTGTGCTATGAATAGTAATGTCCTGAAGTTGGCTGGATAGACTTGTTTCGACACAAATTTTCTTTTCTTATATCCCGGATTTCAATTCTTATGTTGCACAAACATTCCACATAAAATATATGTTTTCAACATAACAAATTAACATCCATTATCATGGCAAAATAATTAAACTTAATGTGTAACAGTGTAAAAATCCAAATGCAGATTATTCATCTCATTGTCTTTAAAGAAAAACTCCTGCACTTGACACCATCTCGCATCTCCATCGCTCAGTCCACAATCCACGACCCCAAGCCACTAATTCAACCTGTAAAAGGGAGTTAACCAATGAGTCGAAACTCAATAGATGTCGTAGGTACATTCCATCATCAAGTTTAGAAAAACTCAACTATAGTTTCATACCATTGCACGTAGATGGATTTTCGGAAAAATCCAAATTTCTATAGCATTATCATAACACGTAGAGCCGGAGAATGATCCTTCATATAGTAGTGCCAAAGCATCATACCCGAAGGTACCATTCTTTCATAACATTTGAGAATTTCATAACTCGAAAATGAAATAACCACTTGTACCTATACCTACCTCAATTCAAAAGCGTTGGATATAAAAGCTTGGATGGTGTATGGCGTTTTCCGACGGTGAACCGACTATACAAATCCGATCACCTTACTTGCTTTGAACTTTAAGCTTCCTCAAAATGAGATTTTTCGTGTGATTGTGATATATGAAGCCAAGGAACTTGCACTTTACCTTGGAAGACCCCTTTTATAGTAGAAAGAATGTGAATGGGTGAAAGGAAGTGTAACCACCATTTCTACCTTTTCAAGAGACGAAACATGTCTACTTTATGTGATAATTATAAATGGTGTAATGGGGGTGTTTAAATGGAAATTTATGGAGTGCTTAAATGGAGTAAATGTGTTAATCTTACTTTCATTTCATGTTCATTGCAAGTTTTGGTTTTCTTACAGTGTGTACGAATGTATATAATATATATGTATCTATATCTTGCTTGTAGGAAGAGAGAGAGAGGGAATGGGTTTAAAAATCAAAGTATTTTGAGCCTTTAGTCCCAAACGTTTCAATAACCATAATAAAGTATATACAAGACTAAATAAACTTTATAAGCCCCCATTTTTTTGTTTATGCTTTTGAACTATGAAATTGGGTCCTTTTATAAAATAAATTGTGCAACATAGCCCCTTAGGATTTTATAAAAAAAATATAAACTTTTTTATTTTTATTTTTTATATATAGAGTTTATCATTTGAAACAAATATTACTCAAATCATATATATTTTAAAATAATTTAATAAAACATTCATTTAACAAAAAGGGATGCATGACGACTCGAACCCATGTTGCTTGTGTGAATCACCATGACTTTTAGCATTATGCCAACAACCCATCATTCATTTATAAGTGCATCTGAATTTAATTTAAGGCATATGATAAATTTGTTTGGACAAGTATATATTGGGCTTTATTTATCTTATGTGGACCAAACATAATGTTTTTCTTTGGTCTAGGCCCACGGGCCACGACGCTAAATCGTCTCCTTTTCAACGTACACTAAAAAGGATAAAAGTTTTCGGGTTTACATACCCAAATAAGTAGTGTAGAAAATAAAAGAGAAACAAATAAGGATATAAGTCTACCGAAGCACAAAAAATCCCCAAGCCCATGTATTTGACATAATTTTTTTTTGAGCATTATTACAACTACTAACCCCAACCCCATCACCTAGGGCTCGAACCCAAGTATGAAACTTGGTAAAGGGGTGTCTCCCCCACTAGGCTATCCCCTTTGGCCCTCATGTATTTGACATAATTAATTTAATGCTGATACATAATTTTTTATTTATTTTTATTATTATTATTATTAAAATTGAATATGAAAGTCATATATACTGACTTGGTAGCAAGATATTTGATGTGTGCTTTTGCAATAGGAACGTGAGGAAAGGATTCAGCGGATTAAAAGACAACGAAATGATGACAAACCATTATATGTATCCAAGCGTCCTCGTGATGATGGGTATCAAATGAAAAGGCAGAGACCTCATAATAAACTTCCCCCAGGTAAGTGCGATTTGTAATGTGTATCAGTTGATCTTTTCTAGTACAACTTCTTGCGTGGTGTTAACTAAGAAATCAGAGAAATGATAATAAACTTTCTCCACTGACTTCTGAGCTTGATTTGTGAAGAACTGTTATGGTGTTTTATTCATTGAAATTGACTTTGGCGTTTTTTTTTAAATATTTCAATTTCTTATCAATAATCTAATCTGAAGTATTCAGAGAGGGAGAAGAATGAAATGTGTTAATGGAAGTAGATTCAATGAGTATA
The DNA here is from genome assembly GCA_963555705.1 of Ligustrum vulgare. Taxonomy (NCBI): domain Eukaryota; kingdom Viridiplantae; phylum Streptophyta; class Magnoliopsida; order Lamiales; family Oleaceae; genus Ligustrum; species Ligustrum vulgare. The sequence goes on along the minus strand of OY743176.1, from coordinate 17,670,796 downwards.
TAATTTGTAGCTTACTCCAGTCATTAATAATTAAAACAAATTAAAACAGGTACTGGTTCCAGAAAGTCTGAATCATCACTCCTAGTTGTATGGTCGAGCCATTGTACTGTTAAAAGAAAATTGAGAAATGGTAACTCAGTGTGTCCACAAACTTTAAGTTCGAAAATCATACAGTCCAAAAAATGGTGAAAAATCCAAATTTTTTATTAAGTTCCAAAATATTAGTACAAACAATTTTTAATTCAAATAAAGATCTTCAGATTCTCTATAAAATGTGAACTTGAGTCAAGGGTTTTTCTCGAATAGAAAAGACGTAATTCGTTGAACTCTTACAGATGCTTTCTTGTACTTGATTAACTTTTCAAGGACTTCATGCTCAAATCTCAAATCAAATAGTGTAATTTGATTGAATCGCTTCAAGAATCTTCCTATTATGATCTTGGACTTGATTGACAGTAACTCTAGGGCTTTACATCATAATCTCAAAAATGAAATGACGGGTTTTAATTGAATTTTGCCTTGAATGATGATAAATAACTTTGCCGCATGAGATAACTTGCTTGAGTACAGAATTGTGCCTGATCACTTTGTACAGGTATGAAAGGGCCATTCATAATAAACTGATGATGTTTCCCAATGTAATTGATGCATGTTCTATGTTGCAGAACTTGATTTGACTGGACGTATTGCTTGACACCGACTGGGCATGAATTTGTCCAACCAAACATGCTCTTTATTTTGTCCTCGATATTTTTGCTTGGTCGGATGATGGGCATTTCAATAAGTATTGCTATTGTTAGTTCCTTTTCTTCTTCGTCCATTTCATTTTCTTTCTTGAACGTTATATTCCCCTCGTTGCAGGTTGGTTGGACTGCCCTGCGTTTGGTCAAGAAATAAACTGTATAATTCCTTCAAAAGTACCTTTAGGTGAATCGTTCAATGATTATGTTCTTCCTGGTAGAAGATACTCATTTAGGCAGGTGATTCATCAGCAAAGGGTTTTAGGAAGAAAGGTGATTTCGTGTACCACAACTTTCTCTGTATTGATATTCTTAGTTTCCCTCCTTGGAACGGGATGGGTTGATGTTATCAATTCGATGTCGACTTTTTGAGGAAACACATTAGATGTTGAATTTGTATTGGAACAATTGCTGAAGTTTCTTAAATATGTGCCTTGCTTGATGAGGATTAAGATTAGATTTTTAGCAGATTTTGATAAAATGGAAAAATGTGTGGTTGAAAATCTGCGGTTCACGTGAAATATGTGGTTAAAAATAATAGTCGACTTTGACCTATATTAAAATCTAGATTTTAATTTCTATCAAAAGGTTACAATTGTAAAAAAATTATCATTTGCCAAAAAAGGGGTTATGGAAAAATTGAAAGTGAGTCGGTAAACTAAACATGTGCATGTCCTTTCAGGATGTAATGGAAGAAATTTAAGCATGTAATGATATAGGTAATGTATATGATGCCACAATCATCTTCTTTTCAAATGGTGTTACATAAACCTCTAGTACTACATGGTCCATGAAACAAAATTCCTATGGCTTACTTGAAAGATGAAGTCACTTTAAGAGGACTTCAGAGCATTATTTTAACCATTTGAATGTCTACTGATGATTTTCAGCTTGGTTTGGTGATTGATCTTACAAATTCAAGTAGATATTATTTGATAAACGATTGCAGGAAAGAAGGTATCAAGCATGTCAAGGTGGGTAACAATCACTCTATGTCCTTGAATGAAGATTAGATTTCCACTAATATGTGAATCTTTTATTCTTGAGCTGCTGATTATGTCCATTCTAATTTAGATTCCATGCAAGGGGCGTGATTCTGTGCCTGATAATGAGGCTGTTAATAGTTTTTTTAATGAGGTACGTTACCGTATGGAAATATTCATCATATCTTGGTGCTCGTAAAAGGCTCACAATCGACATTGTCTCTCAAAAATATGTCCATAATATTTTATACGAGTCAGTTTCCATGTCTATATAGTATTTGTTCCAACTGAGAGAAACTAAAGAGGGTTCTCCTGGATGATCGCTATAGATGGGACATTCTCTGGGTTCACATCTCATCTTTGTCCTCAAGTCAAAAACATACTCCTTTTTTCTTTTAATTAAATTGGTCTTGGGTTTATGAAATTGATAAATGATTGGCATTCGTTATTGTGCCCTAATATACAAAAAATTATAATGATATTTTTACATCTATAGGTTTCACAATTTCTCAAGCGGCAAAAGCAGTCAAAGAAATATATTCTTGTGCATTGTACACATGGTCATAATCGCACTGGGTACATGATTATTCACTATCTCATGCGTACACGATCAATATCTGTCACTCAGGTCAGGTATCTGTCTTACTTTATCCTCATTTATTTCCAATGGAGCAAAATATTTCCTAGGATTACCTTTACTAACTCTCCTTTCAGGCAGTCAAATTATTTTCTGATGCACGCCCTCCGGGAATATACAAACCAGATTACATTGACGCCTTGTATAACTTTTATCACGAAAATAAACCTGAAATGGTTGTCTGCCCTCCAACTCCAGAGTGGAAAAGATCTTCAGAATTTGATCTAAACGGAGAGGCCGTTCCAGATGATGAAGATGACGATGATGAAGGTCTTGCAGCTCCTCCACATGTATGCTTTTCTTTTTTAGAAGTCAGTTTCTTTTTCATAGTGGATTTTGGGGCACATTCGTGAAGAGAAGTAATGAAGTTGAACCAGCCCTGGTGAAACGCCGTTCCAGTGCCTTGAGATTTTATGCCTGATTCCTTCTAGTTAAATTTTTTCACTGATATCTTAGTAGTTATGTCACTGCCCTGTTAATTTAATTAGAAAATATATATTTTTTCAGGAAAGTCACGAGACACAGTTGGTAATGACAAATGACGACGTTTTGGGAGATATTATCCCTGCCGACCATCAAGAAACCCTGCGACAGTTCTGCTATCAATCGATGAAATTGCCTGGGGTGGTAGGAATTCAGATGCCATTTCATTCTCAAAATTTTCATTCTAATGTATCCCGTCAATACATCTGATGTAGGATTTTTTCAAATGCTTCTGAGTCTTTTAATCACTTATTACTGTCCTGGAGGAGTAGGAGCTCTTTTGCTTCTGATTTTTTAGTTTTGCATGCTCACATTTATCTTATCTAAGATATATCCTATGTAGGATGTTTTCATCCATTCCTTGTATTCACTTATTCTGTAAAGGCTTGCTTTTCAAACTCGTATTATATTCTGCTAATTTGTTTGAATTAGCATTATTATTTGAGATATCTATCTCAGCTGATTATGTGCTGCTAATGCCATGTTTATTTTCTCAAACTTCAGGTTAGAGGAAATCCACAGTTTCCTGGGTCCCATCCAGTGTCTCTTAACAGGTCTTGTTCAACATCTTTGTCTGTGCAGACTCCTATATGAAGAGCCATTTTACCATGCAACAAATGGATGGAAATGTAACAACACAAGGCATTGAAACAAACTCCTATCCACATTCCCATTCCCATTCTCATCTGAAAAATCAATTAACTTTGAAATTCTGTCCAGAATAAACAAACCTTAATGTGTACCACAAGCTTTAATCTTTTCATCGAGGATAGGTGATAAAGAAACAAAGATTTAAAATTTATTCCAGCAACTCTTTTGACTAGCTTTCATACTTGATCACTTAGGGTGGCCTGCTTTGCATAGACATGAGTAGCGTACTTGATATTTTTGTACATCCATAAAGATTTCGCTATAACACTGTTAAATAACTTTTGCATCTTGATGGGAAAAGCTGGTTTAATTGAATCAACTTGGAATTTGGTAGCAGGCAGATTATATGTACTTTGTATATGTTCTATTTCAATTGTATCATCCGTGACTGTATATTTCATTTTTTTTTTTTTTACATCCAGGGACAACTTACAATTATTAAGACAATCTTACTATTATGCGACATGGAAAGCTGATGGAACACGATATATGATGTTAATAACTATGGACGGGTGTTACTTAGTTGATAGGCATTTTGTTTTTCGAAGAGTTCAAATGAGGTTCCCTTGCAGACACAGCAATGATGTATGCATTCTTACTCGCTATCTGGAATTTTTTCAGATTTAAATAGCTTCATGATGAAATTATTCTCCCCGATGATTTTTATCTTAATACTCTGATGTCTCTCTGCTAGGGACTGGTTGAGAAAGTCCACCATTTCACATTACTTGACGGGGAGATGATAATTGATACCTTGCCTGATTCACAAAAGAAAGAAAGAAGATATCTTATATATGACATGATGGCAATTAATCAGGTGTCAATCGTAGAGGTAAAATATAAAGTTATGCAGAGCTTAGTAGCTGTTCTTCTTGGAAACTCGATGACTATATCTATATATCATTCTAATGGCTGTAGCACCTCTATCCAGTGTTACTGATCTGGTTGTGTATTTAGGGTATGGTTGTTACATTACTCATGGTTAATTAGATCACATTGTAAACTATTTCTGTAGTTTTACCAAGAGTGTTAGGAGTCTTTTATTTCAGCTATTGAGTTCACTCCATTGCCTAGCACTTCTATTTCTACTGGTCAGGGAATAAGTTCATGCCTGATGCCTAAGGTGTCTTTCTTTTGCAAAAACAGGAAAACGATTACAGAGAGTAAAGAAAATCGGAAAATGGAATTTCATTGCTTCTCTTTACCTATACTCTTAGTTAGGCTATTACGGGTTTTTAACTCTTTAGTCTTTACCATGCAGTTTCTTTGGCCAAAAAAAAAAAAAAAAACACACACACAGTTTGCTGCCTAGAAAATTTTGTTCTACATTGTTTCTGGGTTAATATTTTTGTGTACATTTTGATGCTTGAGGAGAATCGAATTCATAAGAAATATCCTTTTCCCTACAAAAATAAGTATTGTTTTGATACTAAGGAAGATAAAGTGTCTGTTTATTGAGATGCAGTGATGGAGGGTTTATGGTAGTGGTAAAGGAAAGGTGACTAGATCATTAAAATTTCATTTGTTATCTTATCAAAAAGTTCATACTCAAGTTCAGAACCTTTTTCTCAGTCAGAGTTGATTGATCTTAACTGTCACCATATCTCTTGTAATTTGCATCCTTCTGTGGTTATTATTTAGATGGCATGAGGTCGAAACCTAACGTGTGATATATTAGATGCACACTCACTCTTCTGTTTGAATATTTATGTTTAATATAAATGCTAGATATAGTAGTGCAGAGGTCTTGTATTGTTACTGAAATTCACTATTTTAGCAGTCGAATGAAATTGATGATACTGGAGAAGACATATTTCATTTAACTTGCATCTGATCAGTCGTCAACTCAACGCTATCGCATAGAGCCTGCATCGCTTGGAAAGTTGTTGATAGTCCATAGAATGCAATTTTATTGCATATCCAGGCAGTATTTACTTGATGGAGAAAAGGCTGTCAATTATTTGACAGAGATAGTAATAGATATTTAGCGGAAGACTTACCAAGACTGGAAGCATACTATGAGAGAAGAATTTTGGTGCATTTTGAAGGATGTTCTTATTTTTATTTTATTTCTTGGAACAAGTTTTTTATTTCAAGTTAGATACTTAGATTTGAGTTAAACCCTTATATAGAGAAGGGTATGTGAAGATTTAATTACTCTCTTATTATTGAATACAGTGGTACTATATTCTCTCAATTCTCTCCTCATTCGTGGCTCTCTCTCTTGCTTCCCTACCTTATCCCCCCCCCCCTCTCTTCCCCAATTTTTTAGTATTTCTTTCAAACTGTGATTGTTACAAATGTACTCCTCTGTTACTTTTAGCTGTTTAACAGTCTTATCCAATCATATCTAGTATCTACCAATACTGTTCATATGCTTGTACGACTTAGTTATTACTTACATTCCCATCTATAACAATTTTGGTTTTTATTGCTATACATGGTTGTACCTGACTATATTCTATAATAATCGGATGCAGCGGCCTTTCAACGAACGTTGGAAAATGCTTGAAAAGGAAGTGGTTGAACCTCGGAATGTCGATCGGCAAAATATGTATCAGAGCAGGAATCCTTGTTATAGATATGACATGGAACCATTTAGGGTATGTCTTATGAAATTATAGCTATTGATCCTTTCGTCACCTATCCCTGCCTCCAATTCCACTACACCCATTTCTCCTTCTCTCGAAATGATGGGATTCACTTCTAATTTTCCAAAGCTTCATAGGTAAGGAGGAAAGACTTTTGGCTGCTGTCTACTGTAACGAAACTTTTGAGGGGATTTATTCCAAAGCTATCACATGCAGCAGATGGTCTTATTTTTCAGGTGCCTGCACTGACAGTTACATTGAGTACTTGTATTCAGAGATTAATCTTCTTGCATTGTAATCTGCTGCTCTTGATTATTACTTAATGCCTGAGAAGTTACTCTGATTGGATAGTTTTACAATAATGTCTATCAGCTGCTGTGAAATTCAGGAAAAATAGAAGAAAAAAGTTTTCACTGTGAAGGATCATCAGATCGTTGTTACCGAGGAAACATAATATATTATAGAGCCTGTAGCAAATTTAATTCTCAGCATTCAAATTGTGATTTTTATCACTATTTGTGCCTGTTTAATGTAATTCTTGCTTGTATTGTGGTATGGGATCAGAGTATTTGATGTCGTCGAATCTTTTTTCTTTATTAAAATTCGCTTAATAAATAGATGATTGTGGCCTTTGTAATCCAGGGCTGGGATGATCCTTATGTTCCTCGAACACATGAGGGTCTCTTGAAGTGGAAATACCCTGAAATGAATTCGGTGGATTTTCTCTTTGAGGTTGGTATCAATTTTATGGTTTTTTCATCTCCCGCTTCCTATCAAAATTTTTTGTCCATCGTATGCATTTTTACGTTTTCAATTATAGTTGAGTACAAGTAATACACTGAGCATCATCTTTTGTTATTCTTTTTCTTTTTGGTTTACAGATGGTTGACAGCAGACAGTCACTTTATTTATACGAGCGAGGAAAGAAGAAACTGATGGATGGGAATCGGGTTATTTTTCCTGGTAGTATTTTTATTAATTATTTTCAATGCGCTTATCACTTCATTGCTTTTTAGGGATGAAAAAGTTCTGTTTCCAATCAAGTGACCAGCATTTGAATTTTATGCGTTGTGCGAGAGTCTTAATTTGCATCGTGACAATAAAGAAACCAGTGTCTCGCAACAGAAAATTGGAGCTCCTATCATGTCTGTCCTGTTCATCTGAGATATGCAGCAAATAGATCACAATAGTTAGATACAAAATAATTGTGACTTTAGAACTGGCATATTCTTCCAGATCCTGCAATCTCTATCCTGTGTTTCTGCATTATGTTAAATTTGCCAAACATTCTTTATCTTGTACGAGGTTCATTTGCTCATCTGATGCCTCACTCAATTATGTTACTCTTTCTGTATACTTCTTGAATTTTTACTTTGGCTTGGGATTCTCAAACGAAATGCAAGTTCTCAAGTAATTTATGAGTTGAAGCAATAGTCTTATATCTACGAAATAGTCACTTCTGCTATCTGTGGCTGTACCCTTTTTATAGCACAAGGTGGGAATCATTTTTCTCAAGCATTCAAGTGAAATAAAAATGGATAGTAGTGGAAAGATTTCCCTGGCTTTGTGTACCAATTTGTACGGTGATATTAAAAAGATAAATAACTATTTATAATTTGATGTACTAATGTTAAATTAATTGTGAAAATTAATATTCAAAATGTTCTGCTTCTGTGTTTCGTTTTCCTCCATTCTCTGCTTTATTTGTCCTGTATGGCTGATGAAGGTCTGTCTTTGTTTATGATGAATTGCGTCCATGTCATTAAGCCCCTGTTTGGTATCACTGCGATTTTAGATTTTAATTTCATTCAAAGTCAACATTTAATCTTAACCACACCTTTTATGGGACCCACAACTTTTCAACCACACATCTTATCATCTTTTATCAAAATCTACTAAAAATCTGATTTTTATCAATACCAAACAAGGGCCAAAAATGATTCACTTCTGGACTTCAACAATCTTATTGATTAGTGTACCCATTGAATTTGGTATTTGCTTCTCCTGATGGTTGGATTTGATGTTACTGCCTCAGCCCCTTTTTACTATTTTTGTCGTCCTCCGACAATTCTCCTTCTAATCAATTTTTTATGAGGTCACAGATGGGTCTGACCCCTCAATCTACTCGGGAAACATTATCGAGTGTTCTTGGAATTCTGAGGAAGGCGTATGGGAGTGCATGCGAGTGAGGCCAGATAAAGGGACCCCAAATGAATTTAACACCTACTTGAAGGTATGTTTATATCCCATAATCACTATATATTATTTCCAGATTCCTCATCTGCTATCAGATCCAGTAATGGTGGTCCCAAAATGATAACAGGTGATGAGAAGCATAAAGGACAATATAACAGAGGACATCTTGTTGAACGAAATCAATGAGATCATTAGCCTGCCAATGTATGCAGATAGGATCAAGAGTGAGAGCAAAGCCCACCAACACAATAGTTCTTCTCGCCATAGGTGACATATCAATCATCAGTAAGTGAAAGATGTTCATTAAAAATAAGCTTGCTGTGCAAATGCTTGTGGGATCTAATAACTGTAAAGTCGACAGTACAATGTAAATATTATACAAAAGGATGACATCTAGAGAGCATTGCCGGTTACAAGTTTATGACGTGTCCTGAACTATCTAGTTGTATGATTCAGTAGGTACCCCTTCATTTGATCCTTCACAGCCGGACTTGTGTTTATTCTCATAGGAATTAGCAGACAGTCTCACTAATCCATGTATTTCAATCTGAATAGTTTTTTCTGTTTATTAGTAGTTTAGTTGTCGAAAATGTAGCCTTTTTAGGACAGTAATTTTGAGTTCTATAGCATCCTCTTTTGTCAGTATGGCATAATGGTTTCTTTGAATGTGTATTCCTCTGTTTTCCTGTAGTTGCAATGTTAATGTTATGGGAATGAAGGAAAATGATGACTTGATAAAACTGTAATAGATCAATTACAAGTTACAACCGTGCTTAGGTGATTTCTTTTAGGGATTTGAATGAACATTCTTTGGTATTTCTATACGTTTCTTCTTCTCATCCAATGGAGATTCCAGCTTAGTCTAGTGTTCAACTCCTTCGGACATACGTCTCATTTCATGAATAAAATATGACCAAGTTAAGTCGATTGTCACCATTTGCTCCCACATTCTCAAATCTCTAAATCCGCAAGCAGCACCCACCACAAACAAGTAGAAATAAGCCTCATCTCGAGCAGAACATAACTTCAATTACTATATGGAAGCTTAATGCATGTCCAATGACTTTAAATCCAGTTATTGAAGAGTGAATTACATAAAGAAGACTAACAGAATCTATCAAGGAAATAGAAATCTGGGGTGACGAAATGCATATGAGGTTGTCTCTCGGCTGATTTATATATGATATATGCAGGGAAAGGAACAAGAGCAATTTCCAGCACAAGCCTGGACCACTTTTTGGAGATAAGCTGCAAGTTACCATGCTGCGAGTATTCAAGAATCGAAACAGAATTAAGCGCTATATTTGCTATGGGAGGATCACTTAGAACCTTTTCCTTTTACTCCCCTCCAACTGTTGTGTTAGGCTGGCCTATAATTCCTAGACTTCCCCTTCATAATGCATTCTTGAAACCCAGAAAAGCTTATTCCACAAACACTTAACATAGGTCTAACTTAGGTGATATGGTCACGAGCTTAACCAGAAACATCTTTGCTACTTGTACAAACAAAGTTTACAAACTAGTGTACTAACCCTTACATTACAGTGGTTCACCGTCGCATCCACAGTTTTACTTTCAAGAAGAAAGAAGACTTGTAGGGTGATATTGTGATCTCCCACTTCTTTCTGTCTCACCCCTAAATAATCCCATCTATATGCAGCAATATTAGGTATATATATATATATAGAAGGAAAAAGGGTATGGTATTAGTCCAATCCCTTGAAAGCTTTACGTCTTTACATTGAAACATAAAGTACAAGTTTCATGATAAGAGTTGAGACATAATAGAGCAAAGAACAGAAAAAAGGAAATATGTAAAGTGTAAACAGAATAGAGAAAGATCCAAGCTTTTATCTTCTACACAAACTAAAATCAGAAGGCTTGCAATATAGGCCTCTTACCAAGCCTCTTGATTTCTCTATCCATTTGGCCAGTAAGCATCAGTCCAAACATCTTCCAATCACATAGCAGAGACCAAAAGGGGTGCCCAAAAGTTGCTGGAACGTTCCCTTCAACAAAGAAATGGCTATACCAAGCCAAACAGTAACCGAACAAAGGCACAAAAATCAGGCACCGCCAATTGAAGAACACCGAGTATACCAAGCAAAGAATACTACACAAAGTGCCCGCGAAATGCCAACGTCTTGTGGCCGGTTTTGAGTGCTGGCCCATATAGAACGGCCAAAATTCTTCCATGCTTCTGAAATTCATAGCTCTAAAGCAATCTGGGCTAATCAGTAATCACGGGTCAGAATTTTGATGAAAATCTAATAAAAATAAATAAATCAAAACCCAGCAAAAACTATTGATTCTTGATCCCGGTAAAACTTTGATCTAGACCCAGAATTGCTATATGAAGTCGTTTCTGGGAAAAGCAGAATCCGAGCTAATCCCAGATCAGAATGCTGATAAAAGGAGGTTTATAGAATTCCGAGCAAATTCAAGAACAAGCCCAGCAGAAAATTTGATTCTTAATCACAGTAAACTATGATCTTAGATACCTAAAATTGCTTTGTGGGCTTGATCAAGATTTCTGAATAAACAGATCACTAACAACTTTCAGACGTTTTAAGCTTGATGATCAGGATTTAAATAAGAAGATTGGAGAAAAGAAAATCCGTTGACTGAGAATTTGTAGCCAAACAAGATAAGGAACAAAACCGACACAATTAATTAGGGAAAGTAAACGATAAAGGTGGGTGATTTGCTAAATGGATAATTGATTTCTTTCTGATAATTCAATGTGTGTTAACGAAGAGACGGGGGGTTTGAGGGTCTCATCTGAAAATAGTTAATCCGTTGTGATCATTGGTCCAGGTTTTTTTCGTTTTCTTCTGAAAATCAATTATGGGATTTTTGTCAAATACTAGTGTCCGTAGCGGTGAAAACCTCATTTTTATCGACGCCATCCACCCTTTGGTTTTTGCCTTCGATCCATTGAGGATTGAGCAACCCAAAGAAATACTGTTCTTTCACATGCATGATTTTAATTAGATAACTTTGTCAAATCTAGGGCAGCGGGTTTGGTTGAAAAATTCGATTCCCTTCCAGATTTTTTCAAAAAAAAAAATTCGATTTTGATTGGTCCAAAATTCGAAACTTCCGAATTTTGAAATTTCTCAAAAAAATTGAATTGGAATTGGAACTAGTTTCAAAATTTCAAAAAATCCGAATTTCCGATCCAAAAAACTTCGATGTATTCCGAACATATTTTGACCGAAAATTTTGATTTTTGTCGAATAAATTTCTTAAATTCTTGCATTTGCATTACAATTAATATATAAAATACAATAAAATAATTTATTGAATAGATAATAATAGTAAAATATTATTAATATGAGATTTAACATACAATTAACTGGTAACATTTTCATTTAATTGTGAGTGAGAGAAAGAGAGAGAAGGGGGGAGATAGAATATCACTTTAATTTTAGCATAGGATATAAGCAGTGGCGAACCCAATGCATGTCAAGTGCAGGCATATGCCTGCACTAACTTTGGGTCAACCAATGTTTTTTTTTTAAAATAGACCAATTTTGCCTAATTTTTTCTGTCAGTAATTTAAACTTTTAAGCAAGCAATTTAATCTTAAAAGAACAATTGAAATAGATCAAATAATTGACCCAATTTTAATTTAACTAAATTTATAATTTACACTCAATTTTCCAAACGTGAAATGTGAACATTGAGATTTAAAACCGTGATTACACTTACCTTGCTGCCCCACGCCTAAGACTTTGGTCCTATTCGTTAAAAAAAAAATTCGATCAGTCCACCTCCGCCTATACTGAACAAAAATCCTAGGTCCGCCACTGGATATAAGTTAAGGTAAATTGGTGGTACGGATGGTAAAACGGCTTGTTGGCTCAAGCTGCCCGGGCTCGGCTTGAAAAAGTTCGGGCTAAGCTCGCGACTCGAGATTTTGAGCAAAAGCTCGAGTCGAGTTTTTTTTTGAGAGACGGGCTTTGGCTCGGCTTGAGCTAAAAAAAGTCCGCTAAAAAAAGCTCGATGGGAGCTTGAGTAATGAATTTTGACCACGAGCTCGGCTCACTTGCTATATATATACATTTTCAATAAAAATTTTATGAATTTTTGCTATAAAAATTAAAAAATTAAAAACTCGAGCAAAAGCTCGAGTCTAACCTTATTTTCGGGGACGAACTTTAGCTCGACTCGGGCCAAAAAAAGCTCGACCCCTAAAAACTCGAGCCGAGTTCGAGCCTTGATCTTCAGCTTGCGAGCCGACTGGGCTCGGTTCGGTTCGTTGACATCCCTAATTGGTGGTGAAAAAATATTTTACACATCAAATATAATAAAAAATTCAGATTAAATCAAAAGTTCAAAATATGTTCAGTTGTGATATCACAAATTTTACTTTACTTATTCACTGTTACTGTGATCATCAGGTTTGAGCTTTGGAGCATGACACTGTTTACACATATAACCAAGAAAAAAAAATCATGAAATACTACATGATAGTTTATATGCTAGAAATACTAGATATTATACAAAAATAAATTAAAATTACTTACTGCTCAAAATCTCACTAATTTTTTTGTAACAAAACAACTAATAACTATTAGTACTCCTACAATTAATGACATCCCAAATTGATAAATTTACCAAAGTAAAATTGCTTAAATTATTGACATTCCATGCTTAATCTTGTTAAGCATAAATTGATAAATATTTTACCAAAATAAAAATAAAAATTCATGATGGTACTCTTTGTAAGGATTTTAATCAATCGTGTGGGCTTATATGTGAATTATTGTGTATTGAATAAAAGGCTATCAATTTTGGTTAAGCCCATTTAAAGTGATATAATAAGGATTTTATATATATCGGGCTTTAATGCATCTAATTAAAGGTATGGACTTTTATGTGTAGATACCAGGCCATTACCTAATTCATGATGGGCCGGATTAAGTTAATTGGCAATTCAGTATATAAAGTCGGTTATGGTCCCTGAATCCTACGTATTGTTCATTCCTTTTGACATCCCATCATCAGAGAGAAAATACGGATTACGTATCGATTTAGAAGATCCGACCGCCGAATCGTTTATCGTGAATCACGTTTGATTAAGGTACACTTCCGCTTAAGTTATTTAATTATTGATAATTCCAACATGATGATTATTCAGATTATAGATAAATTATTATCTGTAATAAATTTTCTAACAAGTGGTATCAGAGCCAATCATCAAGTTGGATTGTCAGATCTGTGTTTAATAATACGATACTAATTTTGGATTTTAAAGCACGAAAATTGATTAAGTATATCATCTGTTGAAATCGAATATGGTTGCAATTACTATCTACTGCCTGCATATGAAAAGCATGGATATACAGATTTAAATTGAAATCGGATTAAGTGTACTGCATGTATGTAAGTGCGAAATTAAGGTTGGATTTTGCTGTTGAATATGGTGTTTTGAAATCTGTTGGGGTCGAATTTTTGGATGATGTTTGGATTCGAGTTTTGTGATGAAGAAGAAGGTGTGGCCGGTGGATGGAGATCGATATAGGGTCGGATGGCGTTGACAACGAGCGCCGGGTCTTGGGTGCGCGCAGCGTCGCGCGCTGTGGGCTGTAGCGTCGCACACAGCGGCGCTGCTGCAGGAGAGAAGCGCTGGTAGTGGTGTCCGGTTCAGTGGAACTGTGTTCTGGGCTGCAGCGCCGGCGATCTGCAGCCGATGGACGCTGGCGCCGTGTTCTCCGGATCGTGGAGGCTGCGCCTCTGCCGGTTTTTGAGGAGATGGCGGGCTGGGGTTGAAACCCTAGCTGTTGTGTGGTCGTTTTTTTGGAGTAGGGGCCTTGGTTGTGAATTAGAAGTCTTCAAGGACTATTTTGCAATTTTGAACATTATGGTTATTTGCACCACAAGTCCTCTCTCATTGTTTTGAAATATAGATCAGGCCCTAAAGTTATGGAATTTACGACCTCAGCCCCTAAAGTTACAAAATTATTTAAGTTGGCCTTTCAAGTTTTGGAATTTATAACTTCAGCCCCTAAGGTTATAAATTATTAAAGTTGGGCCTCTAAAGTTAAAGATTTTATAATTCAGCCTCTAAAGTTTGAAACTTTTCTAAAACAGTCCCTAAAGTCTGAAAATTTTCAAAATTGGTACCTTTAAGGTTGAAGGTAGAATATTTCAGCCCCTAATGTTTGAGAATTTTCAAAAATGGTCCCTAAAGTTTGAAAATTCTCTAATTTGGTCCCTTAAAGTTTGAAATTTTTTTAATTCAGTCCCCTAAAAGTTTGAAAATTTTCTAATACAGCAAATAAAGTTCTGAAATTCTTTAATTTGGTCCCTAAATTTTGAAAATTTTCTAATTCAGTCACTAAAGTTTGGAAATTTTCAAAATTGGTCCTTAAAGTTTGAATTTTTTTTTAAAATTTAAGTCCCTAAAGTTTGGGAGTTTTCTAAATTGGCTCCTAAAGTTTGAAAATTTTCAAAATCAACCTTTAAAGATTGAAAATTTCCTATTTTGTCCCTCTAAAGTTTGTTTTTCTTTCAAATTGGGAATTAAAGTTTAGAATTTCTCTAAATTGGCCAATAAGGTTTTGGGAAAATTGTAATTTAAGTCATTCAAGCTTAAAATTTTACAGAATTGGCCACCTAAAGTTTAAGAATATTGCAATTAGACTCTCTCAACTAAAGGATTGCTTTATTCTAAAGTTTTGAATTCTATAATTCAAATCCTAAAGTCAAATATAGATGCAAATCAATGAATTTCAGTTTCAAATCTTGGTACATCGGAATCTTTTGAGAGATATAATATTCGAAAGTAAGTTAGTTGAAGCAACATGTTGCCAAAGCAACCTCTCTTGTGGATATTAATTAACTTTGGATATTAGAAGGTATTTGTGTGTGTTATTCATTACGAATATTGATCGGCCCAAAGGAAGGTCAATATTTGGCTCGAATTTCACGTGCACCTGTGGTGATAAACACGTGGCAATTATTTGGTTTAACGTGTGACCAATAAATCGGTCCAAAGAAAGGTTTATTGGTTAACATGTCTTATTGCCAGTGTTTGATCACTACACTAAGGAAAAATTAGGTGTTTGTGTATTATCTCATGCGGATATTGATCGGCCCAAAGGAAGGTCAATATTTGGCCCGAATTTCACATGAACTTGTGGTGATAAATACGTGACGGTTATTTGGTTTTACGTGTGATCAATAAATCGGTCCAAAGAAAGGTTTGTTGGTTGACATGTCTTACTGTCAGTGTTTGATTACTACACCAAGAGTACCACTTACAAGTCAATATTTCTGTCCAAAGACTAAATATTGATGTTGTGCTAGGTATCTTGTGATGGGCCCTACCATTGTTTGAAAGTATGATTTGCATAATAAAGTACTTATGTGAGCTATTTTATTTAAGTGTTCTCTATTCGGTTTCAAATTCTGCTAGTAGTATATCTACAACCTCAAACTTAATCCCTATATTTATGGAACAAACTTCAAGGATCAAAAACAAGAACATTAACTTTTCGTTGGCTGCATGGATCTAGACCGTGTACTAAGGATTGAACAACCTGCTCCTCTTACGGATGAAAGTTCATCTAATCAAATGAGGAATTTTGAGAAGTGGGATTGCTTAAATTACGTGAGTCTCATGATCATTAAGTGCGGCATTCCGGAAGCCATTAGTGGCATAGTATCTGAGGAGGTAAATGATGTCAATGAATTCCTTGCCGAAATTAAGAAACGTTTTGCGAAAAACGATAAGGCTGAAACAAGTACGCTTATGCAAAGCTTGATTTCAATAAAGTATAAAGGCAATGGGAAAATAAGGGAGTACATCATGTAGATGTCTCACACTGCTTCAAAACTTAAGGAACTAAAACTCGACTCGTCTAATGACTTGCTCGTGCATTTGGTATTGATATCGCTTCATGCGCAATATAGTTAATTTAAGGTTAGTTATAACTGTCAAAGTAGAAATGGACTCTCAATGAGCTCATTTCATAGTGTGCAAGCTTCTTGCACAATTCAGTCAATTTAAGATCAATTGTAACTATCAAAGGGAGAAATGAACTCTAAATGAGCTCATTCTATTTTGTGTGCAAGAGGAAGAAAAGTTGAAGCAGGACAGAACTGAAAGTTTTTTACTTGGCAAACACCTCTAAAGATAAAGGCAAGAAAACAAATAAAGAAAATAAAGTCGTTTAAGGGGCTATAAATTTTATTATCCCACACTTAAGTCAATTTTGAAACGGGAAATGCAACATTTTTTGAGGATGTTGAGTTTGGGGGGAGAAATAAGGTTAGAGATATTGTCTTTAAGGAAGAAGTTGAGGAATGATCGGTTTCGATTCCTACTATTGCTTTTGATAATGTGCAAGTTTCTATACATGTCATTGATCAAGAAGCATATTCGGAACCTCAATTAGACAATGTTGAAGAACCTCCCATCCAAAATAAGGTAAATTTCAGAAGTACAAACTCAACAACCTCAATAACTAAAGCCATTAAGGAGATCCACGAGAGAAAGGGAAAAAATGCTATTCCGGATAATTTAAATAGTATTTTTCCAAGAACATAAGGAAAATAATGGAATTGTGGAAGATGGTTCAATCAATTTCCGTCAGGCCATGCAGGGTTCTAACTCTCAAAATTGGATTGATGCCATAAATAAGGAGTATAAGCATATGCAAGACAGTAAAGTTTTGGATCTTGTCATATTACCAGAAGGTGCGAAGCCCATTGGTCTTAAATGGATTTTTAAACCAAAGGGGATTCGAAAGGTAATGTGGAAAGATATAAGGTTCGTCTTGTATCTAAGGGCTTTACACAGAATGATGGCATTAATTATAAAGAGACTTTCTCTTCGGTTTCAATGAAAGACTCTTTCAGGAAAATCAGGTTGTTGCACATTTTGACCTCGAGTTACATCAAATGGATGTTAAGACGACGTTTCTCAATGGAGACATTGATGAGACGATTTTCAAATTAAAGAAATCCATTTATGTGCTCAAGCCAGCTTCTCGTTAAGGGTAATACAAATTTCATCAAGCAATTATCTCATTTGGTTTTGAGATTAATGTTGTTGATGATTGTATGTATTACAAGTTCAGTGGGAGTAAGTATATTGTCCTGGTTTTATATGTTGATTATTGCTTGCCACTAATGATATAGGTGTGTCACATAAAATTATGAGATTTTTTGTCAAGGAATTTTGAGATTAAAAATCTTGGTGACGTCTCTTCTGTATTAGGAATTCAGATGCACCGGGATTGTTCTCTGGGTATTCTTGAATTGTCACAAAAGGGCTATATCGATAAAGTACTTAAGAGGTTTGGCATGCAAGACAGTAAATCAGGGGACAGCCCTATCGCTAAGGGAGACAAATTTAGTCTCGACTAATGCCCGAAAAGGTATCTTGAAGTTAAAGAAATGCAGAGACTCCCATATAGTTAAGCTATAGGGAATCTGATATATACTCAAATTTGTATGCGTTCGGATATTGCATACGTTATTGGGATACTAAGGAGATATTTAGTAACCCTGGGATGGATCATTTGGAAAGCAGTCAAACATGAGTTATAAGGTATTTAAAGAGAACAAAAGATTACATGCTCACATACAGAAAATCGGATCAGTTGGAGATCATATGGTATTATGATTCCGATTTTTACTAGATGCCAAAACAGTAGAAGATCCACATCAGGCTACATCTATCTGCTAGTTGGAGGAGCTATTTCCGGATGGAGTGCTTAACATACACTTTAGCTTCTTTCACTTGGCAGCACAGTTGTAGCAATTTTGGGGGCATCTAATTATGGAATATAGCTACGAAATTTTGTCACTGGGCTGCGTATTCTGTACGGTAAAGAAAGACCACTAAAGTTATATTGTGACAATAACTCAGCAGATTTATATTCCAGTAACAACAAGAGTTTAACTAAGTCAAAATACATTGACATAAGTTCCTGGTTGTGAAGGATACAGTTCAGAGTGGACATGTGTCAATAAGAGCACATTGGGACAAACTCCATAATTGCGGATCCGCTTACTAAAGTATTACAACCCAAGGTCTTTCATGAGTACATTACTCATATGGGTGTTGTATTTCTTAACGATATTCGGTTTCAGTGGGAGTTTGTATTTTAGGTGCATTAGACATATTTACTGTCCTTTTGGATACAGTTTAAAGTTAAAGTTATTTACAGCTGTAAAGTTTCAGGTTTATTATCTCTGAACTTGTTTAAGGATGATCTCACTTAAGTCGGACCAGTTGGAAATAGGCATGTCGAAGATCACATTACATGTAATTTTCATGCTACACATCCATACTTGATCCATGTCATTCAATTATGTCGATATACATGACCATTGATAGGTTTAGTTACGATTAATGTAGCGAAAGACGCTTTGATCCTATGTTGGTATAATTGATGGACCGGATTGTTTGGGGATGCATTCAGTAATGATAGCAAAATTATGAGTACTCATAAGGTTATGATTGATACAAAATTGTAAGGTTACACATATAGCCCAAGTGGGAGATTGTAAGGATTTTAATTAATCGTGTGGGCTTATATGTGAATTATTGTGTATTGAATAAAAGACTATCAATTTTGGTTAATCCCATTTAAAGTGATCTAATAAGGATTTTATATATATCGGGCTTTAATGCATCTAATTAAAGGTATGGACTTTTATGTGTAGATACCAGACTATTACCTAATTCATGATGAGCCAGATTAGATTAATTGACAATTCAGTATATAAAGTAGGTTATGGTCTCTGAATCCTACGTATTGTTCATT
Organism: Ligustrum vulgare; assembly: GCA_963555705.1. Lineage (NCBI taxonomy): Eukaryota > Viridiplantae > Streptophyta > Magnoliopsida > Lamiales > Oleaceae > Ligustrum > Ligustrum vulgare. The sequence continues at coordinate 17,651,728 of OY743176.1, read as the reverse complement.
CCTTTTGACATCCCATTATCAGAGAGAAAATACGGACTACGTATCGATTTAGAAGATCCGACCGCCGAATCGTTTATCGTGAATCACGTTTGATTAAGGTACGCTTCCGCTTAAGTTATTTAATTCTTCATTATATTTCATGATGATTATTCAAATTATAGATAAATTATTATCTGTAATAAATTTTCTAACACTCTTGTCATTAGGAACGTATAAGTAGTAGTGCTGACAATTTGTCAAAATATTATCATTTTTGTGCAATGTACCACTGCTAGTATTTAATCTATTCTATTTTGCACGATTCCAATTTGAATGCCAAGGACAAAGATGAAAGTGACAAGGACATGCGTGGTTTCACTAATTACATGTTTCATGAAATTATTTTTTGAAATGAATGCATTCAGGCATTTGGTGGATTTCATTTAGGTGCAATTTCATGAAACAACCATTGAAGTGTGGAATTATGCACTTATCAAAATGCATGTTATTTGAAAAAGTCAAAATGAACAAGTTATTGTTCTTTAAACATGAAACAAACAAACTATTAAAATAAATAAAGAAGGTGTTGAAACTAAAAACGAATACACTCATTAAACATAAAATGTGTCTAGATCTTCCCCTCTTATAAACAAAAGTGTAGCAAAAGATGTTCATATAAAGAAATGATACTTAGCATAAAATGTTATCTCTTATGAGTCTTATCCTAGCGTATATATAACTTTGGTAAAAGTAATTGATTATTGTTACATCTAAAAGCTCGATCATTGTAACCATTTTTCTTTTGTTATATAAAATTGTATGTGATACAATAGATAAATATTTTGGGTTGTGAGTGAACTGCTTTATCTTATATTGTTTAATATACTACAAACGAGGTTATTTCGCCTTCAATGATAAACTTTTAAAATATATTCATTTTTTGTATGATTTGATTAGTCACATGACAATTGTTGTCATTACAATTCGAGTGTGATAATAATATGTTGCATACATTAATTGTTTGTCCACGGTGAAGTACGCTAAATTTCACTTCTATTAATCTTGAAATGCACTTGACTTCCATTCTACATAAGAGTAGCAAGTTTACATTCGTTATTTAATTTTAATCTCCAAAAATGGTGTTTGAGATATCAACGGTTAGAGATTTGGTTTTAGGATTTAAAATGTAAAATATGAAAAAATTGATTTTTTTTTTTGATTTATCGAGATTGAATAATTATAGAGAGATTTTAAATGGTGATTTGGGACTACAATGTTTGGAGTGATTTGATGATGAATGCAGTAATTTTATTGATAAGGTAGGTGATAAGTGTATTTTATATACTTATTTATTTAAAATTAGAATATTTTATTTTTCTTTTTAAATAAATGCTATTTAATTTGTGTTTATTTGTTTGCATTTCAGAAAATATCTCAAAAAGATGAGCAATTGAGGTATGAGGAGCTAATTGGAGCTTAATTGAGCAATTGAGGAGTTAATGACGTTAATCGGGAATCATGCATGGTGCCGAAGTGAGTAAATCAGAAGTTGGAGGCCCAATTGAAGTAATTAAGAGTTGAAATGAGCAAATCGAGAAGATTCCAAAGTATGTGGATTAAATCGCGTCAATTGAAAGTGGAGGGCATGAGGTGCAATTAAAAGACATGGACCAACTTACATGGACTTCAAAGTGGAAATTTGCACCAAACCTGGAAGCCACGCAATCGCGGCATCCCAAAGCGTGCGATTGCGTGAACCCCCAAATTCTTAACCCGAAAGTTATACGCTTTACCATGCGATCGCGCGGTTCACTTCTGGGCCGTGATTTGGGCTTTTTGCTCGAATTTTTTCAAATTTTCCTCCTCTTTCTCCTAGATCTTCCCAATACCTAAATATAGTTATATACAACTTGTGAGGTATGAAAAATAGACATTTGCTTCACCTAAGAACATCATAAAATTGAGTTTTTCACGTGGAATTTTTGGGAGATTGAAGCATAGCAAAGGGGCCCGAGTTGAAGATCACTTGGAGAATCGATACTTGGTGCAAGTTTTTCATTTTCTTATATTATTTTCAATGAACGCTATATTCTATTGTTTTTGTTGTTTATTCATGACGTGTAACTAAATTTCATGTTGGGATGAACGATGTAGCCTAACTTTATTATTATAATTTCAAATTCCATAATTTTAATGATTTGTTGTATGTGTTGATTTATTATTGCGTTTAATACGTGAATTAATTGGCCACAAGTTCATAATTTATTGAGTTATTTTCATAATCTGAGAGGTGAGTTAATAGCTTAGATCAAGGTAATAAATACAGTAATTGGATAAGAGATAGTGATATACTTTTATTATTATCACGACTGTGTGTGAATTTTTGTGTTTATTGCATTTAAATAAGGAATATTCGGACTCTCTGTAGAGATATATGATTGACTTATTTAGGTAGAATTGATTTAAACTCAAGAAAGGAATCTCAATTTAAATTAGTGAATTCGACCGAATGCATATTTAGGAAATAAAACTGGAATTAGAGTTAATTTAATTGGTTATGTGAAATCGTAAATTTCAACTACTTTACAATCATTAAAAAAAAAAAAAAAAAAAAACCAATCTTGCAATTTAATTCTTTATTTAATTTTCTTAGTTTTAGTTTAAAACATCAAAATGCATTTGTCCGTTCAAATAGGGATATGAACTAAAATATTTCGGTACTTAATAGCAGTTTTCGTGGGACGATAATCCGGACTCGTTTATCTATTTTATTACTTTTCACGATCCGTACACTTGTGGGGATATTTTGCATCTCAAAATATAGTGAACAGTAGGAGAGAGAGAACGTGTTTACTTTTTCTAGTGTTGGAGGGAAGTGATTTATAGTTTTTGAATTTTTTCAACTTCATATTCAAGTATTAATGGAATAAAAAGATTTAAATAGTAAATGTGATATATTTTTAATAAAAGGTGCATGAGGTGTAATTTCCTCAATAAATTTTTGAAGCAAAAATGTTAGATCTACATGAAGTTATTGGATGAAAAAATGTAAGAATTATCCTTGTTAACTTTTATTTTATTTGATTATAATGAAAAAAATATATTTTAAATCAATTTATAGATGTTATATTGTTATGGGTTAACTGCACAAATTACTATCTTAAACTAAGCAAACTGATTTTTACTAACCCAAAAGAAAATTCTGAAAAATACGTACAACCACCGTTGCTCATTCTTCCTTGATTTTTTTCTGGAATTCTCCGACTGTTGAAGCTATGATCTTGATTCCAAAACATTCGATCTGGACAAAGAAGAGTGTCCTGAGGTGTGTGTTCACCCGCACCACATTAAAAAGTCCACTTAATAGAGAGCAGGTTTGAGAAAAATCCCAAAGTCGAGATATCGCCGGCGAAAAATGGTATCCTTCGTTCAGCAGTTGGCTGGCCGGAGTTACTATGCACTGAAAATGGTCAGACACTTTTTTCACTTAGCTTCTGTCGGTCACTGGCTCCTGCTTCACAGCTTCTTTTTCACAGTTGATGTTCTGGTCGTTGTACTGGAGCTTATGAGTATGGGGTCTTGTTGTAGAGTTGCAGGAGAGAGGGAGATCTCGTTTGTGGTTTGGGGAGGTTTGTTTTGTTTGGCCAACTTGAAATATAGTAGACAATGGTGGTTGTGGTTGTGGCGTGAAAAAATGTAAAGAATAATGTATGGAAACTGTTTGATTTTATGTTTGAGACAAAATATCACAAAAAATTGTAAAGTATCATACTATGATACTAAGAAAATTGAAAAAATATCATAAGTATCAAACTCCGTTATTAGAAAAATTGAAAAATATTATAAGTATCATACTATGATACTACAAAAACTGGAAAAAGTATTATAAGTATCATATTGTGATACCAGAAAAAATAGAAAAGTATCATAAGTATCATACTATGATACAAACATAATCATAAGTATCATGTATGAAACTAACTTATTTGAGAAGTATCATAAGTATTTTTCAATTTTTACAATTTTTTAAAAGTAATATTCAAATTTTATAAAATTGAAGTAAATTTCAGTCTGACATCTAAAAGTAGGGTATTTTTTTAAACTCCTCTTTAATTTTGTTATCTTTTATGACTTATAACTTTGATTATAATTTTTGACTAGTTGAAATTTTGAACTTATTTAATTTCAAACATTCAATTCCTCAATTTTTTTTTTCATAAATTATTATAAGTCTTGATAAAATATTAATTATTGGAAATTTTCAAAATTTTCTGAAATTTCTAAAATTCTGTTTGAAATGAAGTTTGTGTGTTTCGAAAATTTTGGAACCGAATTTGAAATAACATTTTGATTTCGAAATTTTTTGGAATGGAATTTGGAACACCAATTTCCAATCCGTTCCGTCGAAAAACACCCATAGTCAAATTTATCACTTAAATAGATAGAATTAAACCGATAGTAATCAATGATTTGACAGTTAAAAATGAAGACTACTCATTTCACTTGACGTAGAGATGACAAAATTATAATATTTTCGGCAACTACAGGTCGTCGTTATTTTTAGAATATTGTTGTTTTCTAGATAAAATTTGTGATTAAAAATTGGTTTAAAAAAATGTGTAGGATTAAACCAAGGTTCTCCTATGCGATGCTGATGCCGGTGCTGGTGCTGTAGCAGGTAAATTCTCCTCATCGTTGCTTCTATTATTTCTCTGATCAATTTAGTGTGCTTTTTACAGACTCATTAGTTTAATTATGGTGTTGAGATGGAAAGAATTGGGAACTTACATTTGTTGATTTTTTTAGTGGTAGAGTCAGACAAATAGGATTTGTATGCAAAATCTAGCAGTTCTCTATTTCTTGTTGATAAATGTCAGTACATTGACTTCTTTTAAAATAATGAGTTAATTGCAGGAAATTGAGAAATTCTACCAAAATAGAGTTAAACTGTTTATATTAGCTTAATAGTAGCACAAACTATATTGGTATGTGATACGACCCAACCCTCTTTTGTTGGCCATAAATTTAGTGCCTAGGGTATACTCTTGTAATGTTAGCTTGATAAGAAACTGAATCATCATCACTGTCTTCTTGATTAGTATTGATATACGTGGCATCAAGAATTATTTATATCTTGAAATGATTCTGTTTGATCCTATTTCATATCCGTTAACTACACTAGGATTCATTACTGTTGGCCTAACTCTCCTTTTTCACATTTCTTCTTAGTTGCTTGCAATCCCAAATCGAGGAGAGTTGTGGTAGGTTGATAGTTAGTGAAAGATTTTTCCCCTGTTTGGTTTTGACAAAAAATCAAATTTTTAGTAAATTTTTATATAAAAGTTGATGAATCTTTGTCAAATCTTTTATGACTTGAATTCTTATGAACAATTATTTTTGTCTTGCGTTTTCTCCGAACAAAGTTTATACATAGAACTTTTGCTTCAGCAAGAAACATTTTTAGAAAAGGCAAGAATATAGTGAATAACAATCTGCTGATTTTCAGTTCAAATTAGGCAGTATCAAAGTTATATCATGGTTGATTTCAACATCTTCTGAGCTTGAATTTAGGGTAGTTACCGCGAGGCGGTTTCTTCTTCACTCCCATCCTAAAATAACTCTCCGGTTCTTCAACGTCTCCCTTCATCTATCAAAGCGGCATTTCGAGTGGTGATGACGCATTTGTTGATAGACTCCTCGACTTCTCTAATACATTTTCAGAGAAAAAGGAAGAAGAACCCAGGTAGTTTCAGACTACATAAAGCAGTTGTTTGTTGATATCATTTCTGTTAAGGATCCTTTGAAGTCTATGTCCTATGTTATTAAGGATGTTGTGGTAGTTTTTTTGGATTAGCACTACTTCATTATATCACCTGTAGCTTATGCCGAAAGGTGGATTGACCAATATTAAGGATCGAAACTAAATCAAAATCATGTTCTCCTAGGCCTCCCTTCCAGTCTAATATGTATAACAAACATTCTATAAAGAAGTTTTTGTGTATATTATGTTTCTGATGGAGTTTCAGAACTTCAAAATCTTATAGCCACCAGTTTTCCTCTTTTCAGACATGGTAACTGAACTTCAACATACAATATATCCGTTGACTATGGCTTCAAGCGAACACCTATTTGTTTATCAATTGAGGTCGAAGATTCATTCAAAAACTGAGTTTTTGCAAACTTAGATGTTCAATGGATTATTTGCACTGTATAATTGTTAATGCTTAAATTATCCCCAGTAACTATTAATATTGTATTTGTGAATTGTGTTTTGGTGAATATTGGATTATATTTCATATTTCATTACAATCACGTTTCATTGTTACTTTTCATTGATTTTTTCCCAATTTTCCATGTCAGTGCAATATGTAGGTGCATCACACGGGTGTGAAATTAGTTTATTATAAAATGATATAGCATAATGTCAATTTTTAAATAGCGTGCTAGATACCTCAATGATGAATAGTGCAATTTTTTTGCTAGTTATCCCTCTATTTTTCCTTCTTCCATACTCTCTTTATTCACCTCTTTTGCCACACCATCTTTTTGAACGATATCTAGTTTTGAATAATTAACTTACATATGCCTTTGTTTAGTAACAATGTTTTGGTTATAAATTGGATTATTTATAATTTTGAGGTAAAAATTAGCGGTTGAAAATTGGAGAGAGAAAGTGTGTGTGGTTAAAAAGTATTTTTTGAATTCTCTTATTAAATTTTTGTCGTATTCTTATCTTTAATCATTAATTAATTAATATATCTTATCTCTATTGACATTTTATTTTAGATATTCTATTACATTGAAAAAAATATTTTTTGAATTCTTACAATTATTGTTTATCTTACTTATTTAAATATAAGAGAGACAAATTAAAAAATTTCTTCACTCCTAAAGAATTTTTTAGCCATCACTAGCGTGATAAACTATGCTAACTAATAGAAATCAAGGATACAAATAAGACAAAAAAGTTAGGAGGTGTAAGTGCAAGTTAATAAAAATTAACGATTATCATTGCATTAAATTGTTGTGCACTTAACAAAAAATGTGTTTTTTGTTGGTAGGTAGTCCAATTTTAGTGATGATGTGACGACGTCAGTCGAAAAGTTCGATCCAGACTGTCATGATGACCCGTACTAGTGTCTGACCTGATAATGTCAGGTCGGATATTATTACAACATACTTTGGAGATTACAGACGAATTACCCGATCTAATTCCGACGTGGTCCAGTGAAGTCAGTTTCTGAAGATAATTCCGATGTGGTCCAGTGAGGTCGGTTTCTGAACATAATTCCGATGTGGTCCAGTGAGGTCGGATACTGCTCAGGCGAAACAAGACCAACTACCTTCTTACACGCTAGTTAAGACAGTTATTCAGACATAAAGGTAGTTAGGTTAAGTAAAAGTCAACTACTTTGTACTATGTAAGAATTCAAGTAGTTCAGTTATATACTTATGTTAGATAGTCATGTATGGTAATAAGCCAGCTCACCCCCTTCTCCCTATAAATATAGGAGAGGAAAGCTCATAAAGGGGATAGAACATTGGCTATTCAAAGCCAATATATATCTATACAAGAAATCATACGTGGAGTCCAGGTCATTCACACGATCTGGGATCCACCTCTTACAAACATCTTTTATTACTTACGTGGAGTCCGGGTCATCCATTACGACCTGACGTCCACCTCTGTCACATAACTTTCGATTACATAACTAACATTCACTTATTTCTTGCTGACTTGGAATATTTCATATTTCAACTGTCAACAATTTGCTCTAGAAGGAGGGCCCACTTTGTGATAGAATAGCAGTCCATTACACCAACTCATTCAAATACTTTGCAACCTCTCTCTTCAGATAACATGGATGAACAAGGTTCAGGAAGCAACCATGGAAAGAAACCGGAGGCCCAGTGGGGTACAAGGATGGAGGCCGACCCGGAAGTCAGGCCTTACCCAAACTCCCAAATGGTTGAGGTAATGCGTCAATTGTGGAATTTGACACAAGTAGTAGAAAAGATGCAACATCATCCACCGGGGAACACTCAGGCCCCTTATGCTATTCCGGTACCACCTCATCGCTCCCCCGGTAACCAACGAGTCCGCCGAAAACTCAACTATGTGCCCGATAGGTCTGAAAGTTCTACTGGAGAGAGCAATTCCCGCTCTCCACGTAGGGGATCGCCTAAAAGGACTAACAGAGTTTTCAGCAAATTAGGCCCGGATCGCACGACCCCCGCAAGGGAGGGTCTAACACTGGGAATAAACAGAAAACCTGCAACGTCGAACTACTCGAAAAGATCCGCACGTAGCCCATATAATGAGCCCACACGGACTCGAGGTAGGAACTTCAAAGCTCCTACCAAGAACGCACCCACTTTGAATCTCAGTGATCCGTCCTATGATGAAATAGGAAACCTGGAAGAACTCAACGCGTTGAGGAAACAACTCAGTGATCTGGAGGGCCAGCAGAGAAAGGACGGCCAGGATGACAAGTATACTACCTCCAGGACTACCCCGTTTTCAAAAGAGATCCCTAAAGAGACGTTACCAAGCAAGATCAAGGTTCCGCAAGTACCCAGCTATGATGGGATGACTGACCCAGTGGCCCATATAGACCGATATGTTTCATGGATGGAGTTACAAGATGTGAGCGATGCCATCATGTGTAGGACCTTTCCCCTCACTCTAGGGGACATGGCTCAGAGGTGGTTACGTACTCTACCAGACCACTCCATATCAAATTGGAAAGATCTGTCTTCTCAGTTCCTCTATAACTTCATGGCTGCAAAAACAAGGACGACCCCCAAGGAACAGCTGGTAACCATCAAGCAAGGAAGAACTGAGTCGTTGAAGAGTTATCTAGACCGGTTCAATAAACAAATCATGGATACGGACAAAGTGTCAGACGATGCACTCCTAATGGCGGTGACATCAGGCCTATGGCCGGAATCTCAGTTCTGGTGGACAGTACACGAAGAGGGGCCCAAGACCTTTCGAGAATTTCTCACAAGAGCGGACAGAGCCATTGGAGCTGAAGAGGCGAAGTCCAGCAGGATGGAAAACAAGGGAGAAGCAAAAGATCAAGAAAGATCTAAAGGGAAGGAAAAGGAAACACAGAAGGGTGATAGGTATAGCCAGGAAAAGAAACAGGACTTTCGGGGTCCAGGGAGTTTTCGCCCCCATTCATCAACTTCTTCACCAGTAGACCTCCAGAAAGCCAGACCTGAGACCATATTCATGAGCATTAAGGATCGGAATCTGCTACCCCGGCCCCGGTCGTTAAGGACAAGCTCATCCGAACTTAATCAGTCTAGGTACTGTAGGTACCACCGATCAACAGGCCATGACACAGACTACTGTAAGGACTTGAGGATAGAACTCGAAAAATTGATTAAGGCAGGCCATCTGAAGGAGTATACAGGAGAATCTCAAATGGATCACGAGAAGCAAGGCCAAGTAGAAATCGGAGACACCTACAGCTGAAATCCGCATGCTGGTGGGCGGCAGTCAAAGCCAAGAAGGATCCAAAAGGCAAAGGCGTCAGTACATCAGGGATGCTCGGAATAGCTATCAGATTCTATCGGCGAGGGCCCTAGTACTTGTCAAAGAAGACGAATCCTTCAGTTTTGATGAAAGAGATGCTGAAGGAGTCCTTCAACCACATGCGGATGCCTTGATCATAACCATGCCAGTGTCGGGAGTGAAAATCCATCGTACTTTGGTGGATAACGGGAGTGCCGTGAACATCTTGTACTGGAAGAACTGCCTCCAAATGAGAGTGGAATAACGACATCTAAGCCCTTACACAACGAAATTACAAAGTTTCACTGGAGATTACGCCACACCGATGGGATTGCACTGATGGTAGAACTCGGGAATCCTCCATGCATTAGGCGAGTAATAGCGGACTTTGTCGTAGCAAACATACCGTCCAACTATAATGCAATTCTAGGAAGGCCTATTTTACATGAACTGAAGGCTGCCACCTCAATATACCACTATGTGATGAAATTTCCCACTTCCCGTGGGGTAGGAGTAGTGAAGGGAGATCAGAGGATGGCCAGAGAATACAATCTTAGTTTCTGCCCTTGCCAAGCACAGCAAGTGGAGGTTGTCTAGATGAAAGACCAAGTTGAGATCCAAACGTTGGATCCCCGCCTGGACCAAAATGAAACCAAGACTGGGCCAGTGGAGGACTTGACATTGATAACTCTGGACCAGGACAAGCCTGATTTGCAGTTGAAAATTGGGAAAGACCTTCAGGAGCCAGTAAGGTCTGAACTTGTAGACTTTTTGAGAAAAAATAAAGATGTTTTTGCCTGGACTCATGCTGACATGGAAGGGATACCCACGCATCTGGTCTGTCACAAGCTCAACATTGATCATGGAGCGAAACCGAAAAGACAGAAGCATCGTCCACTAAATGGGGAAAGGTATGAAGCTCTCGAAAATGAGATCCTGAAGTTATTGGGGAATGGGTTCATACGGGAGGCTAGGTATCCAGAATGGGTGTCCAATCCAGTCCTCATGCGGAAGAACAATAAATCCTGGAGGCTCTATATTGATTTCACATACCTGAACAGAGCTTGCCCAAAAGATTGCTTTCCACTTCCACGCATAGACCAAATGGTGGACGCCACGGCTGGGCATGAACTGTTAAGCTTCATGGATGCCTACTCAGGCTACAACCAGATTCCCATGTACGGCCCAGATGAAGAGCACACATCATTCATTACAGACAAGGGGTTATATTGTTACAAGATGATGCAATTGGGGTTGAAGAATGCAGGGGCAACCTACCAGAGACTGGTCAGTAGAATGTTCACAAAGCAGATCAGTAAGACTATAGAAGTATACGTGGATGACATGCTGGTAAAGAGCATCAAATCATCTAACCATGTTCAGCACCTGGCTGAAATGTTCATCATTCTCAAACAATACAAAATGAAGCTAAATCCACAAAAGTGTTCTTTTGGAGTGGGATCCGAGAAGTTTTTGGGATACATGGTACATCAAAGAGGAATCGAAGCTAACCTGGAAAAAATCAAAGCCCTGATTGACATGAAAGCCCCAACCAACATAAGAGAAATCCAGAGTTTGACTGGAAGAATAGCAGCTTTGAACCGATTCGTCTCAAAATCGACAGATAAGTGTAGACTTTTCTTCAAAGTGCTAAAAATGGGAAAGAACTTCCAGTGGGCGGAGCAATGTCAGAAAGCCTTCGAAGATCTAAAAATGCAATTGGCCTCACCACCTCTACTCTCCAAGCCAATAGCAGGAGAAGTGTTGGAATTATATCTAACAGTGTCAGAGAGGTCTGTTAGTTCAGTTCTGATAAGGACAGATCATGGTGTTCAGCACCCCGTCTACTATGTCAGCCAGGTCTTGAAAGATGCAGAGTTGAGATATCCGCCTATGGAGAAACTAGCACTGGATTTAATAATGAGTTCGAGGAAATTGAGACCTTACTTCCTGGAGCATTCACTGGAGGTGCTAACTAACTATCCATTGCGACAAACCTTACAGAAGCCGGACACTTCGGGAAGATTGATGAAATGGGCAGTAGAATTGGGACAATTCGACATCACTTACAAACCAAGGACTGCAATTAAGGGACTAGCACTGGCCGATTTCATAGCTGAATTCCACATGGAAATAGACCCACCCAGCCGGGACGAACTATGGTCCCTGTATGTCGATGGGTCGTCAAATGAAAATTGTGCAGGAGCTGGAGTTGTTCTAGTCAGCCCCGAGAAATTATTATATTGCCAGTCCCTCTGCTTTGAATTCCCAGCAACCAATAATGAGGCAGAATATGAAGCCCTCATTGCAGGTCTAAAAATGGCAAGAGGGTTGAGAATAACCAGAGTGACTGTACACAGTGACTCCCAGCTAGTTGTGAACCAAATTCGAGGGAGCTACAACACGAAAGAAGAGAAAATGGCATTTTATCACAAGGTGGCCAAAAAAGAATTGGAGAAGTTCATCCATGTGGATATCATGCAGATACCAAGAACCCAAAACAGTCCGGCAGATGCTCTCACTAGGCTAGCCACTAGCGAAGGAGCCGAGACTTTGGACGGTGTGCCTATTGGAAGGGTCCAAAACTCAGCCCTAGCGGAGGCGGAAGTACTAACGATGGTAGTTGACACAAATAAGAGCTGGATGGATGAAATCATCCGGTACTTAAAGGAGGGAGAAGTGCCCCCGAGCAAGGACGACGCTCGGAAGCTCAAAATCAGATCCGCCCGATATACTCTGATAGACGATGTGTTATACAAACGAGGTTTTTTCCTCCCACTACTCAGATGCTTGAATGAAGAGGAAGCCCCATATGTCATGAAAGAAATACATGAAGGAGTGTGCGGCAACCATACGGGAGGACAATCTCTAGCATTCAAGATCTTAAGACAAGGATACTTCTGGCCGTCCATCAAAAGAGATGCCATGGAATTCGTGAAGAAATGCGACAAGTGTCAGAGATTCATCCCAATGATCAGATCTCCCCCGGAAGACCTAACTTCGGTCATGGCACCTTGGCCATTCGCAAAATGGGGCATTGATTTAATTGGACCGTTGCCAACAGGAAGAGGATCAACAAAATATGCTAAAGTGGCAGTAGACTATTTCACAAAATGGGTTGAAGCAGAGGCCTTGGCGAAAATCACTGAACAAAAGACAACGGACTTCATAAGGAAGTCAATCATCTGCAGGTTTGGTATTCCTCATTTGATAGTCACTAACAATGGGAGACAATTTGACAATGCAAAGTTCAGGTCTTTTTGTGAAGAACTGAAGATTAAGAATCACTACTCTACCTCATGCCACCCACAAAGCAAACGGGCAGGTGGAAGCAATTAATAAAATCATCAAACACACACTGAAGACCAGATTGGATGAATTGAAAGGGGCATGGGCCGATGAACTACCTGCAGTGCTATGGTCTTACAGGACAATATGCATGATAGCAACGGGAGAACTCCTTTCGCCCTCACCTTTGGATCTGAAGCTGTGATCCCCATTGAGATGGGAATCCCCTCGAGCCGAACTCAATATTTTGGAGAAGGAAAAAATTCTGAAATGCTACAATCCACGCTAGACCTGATTGAGGAGAGGAGGTTAAACTCAAATCTCAAGAATGCGTCCTACAAACAGAGAAGCACCAGGTACTATAATTCTAAAGTGAGGAGCCGAAAGTTCCACGCGGGAGATCTGGTACTCAGGAAAGTGTTTTTAGCCACAAGGGAAGCTCAATCTGGCTCGCTTGGCCCATCTTGGGAAGGACCTTACAGAATTAGAAAAACCTTGCAAAACGGGGCATATGAAATAGAAACTTTAGAAGGAAAAACTTTACAACATCCATGGAACACAGAACATCTGAAAATGTACTACCAATGATCGTTTTAACTAGAAGATATGTAATGACCAATGTGTCTTAAAAGATATTCCGTTGAATAAATTTCTTTTTTTACTAGAATTGCAAGTGTTGTTGATAAAATAGGCCACGTGCCTCGTCAGGTCTGCAAAAGGGGAATTTACGAATTCCTTAGGACCTCAAGCTAGAAGCTCACCAAGTCCGTCACAATGGAATTTACGAATTCCTTAGGACCTCAAGCTAGAATCTCACCAGGTCTGTCACAATGGAATTTACGAATTCCTTAGGACCTTAAGCTAAAAGTTCATTAGGTCTATCATAACGGAATTTATGAATTCCTTAGGACCACAAGCCACGGGGTTCATCAGGTCTGCAAAACGGGGATTTACGAATTCCTAGCGACCATTGGTCGCGTGCCCATCAGGTCTACCACACCTGAGGTCGTGAACCTCTTACGATCTCAAGTGAAACCAGGAGCGAACTAACTGATCAGTACATATGTTTAATTCAAGTCACATTAGACCAACCATACCGCACTCCTCCAGGTCGGAAACTGGTTAAACAAAAGTTTAAAGCATTCTGGACTGAAAGCCCTACTATGTTCGTGAGTTTATCTCAACATCAAACTTAAGGTTAAAGCACACAATCAGATCTGATAAATTTGTTATTACAAACAGTGAGGAAAATAATCACAAAAGCTAATTTCATTTATGTAAAAACTGGGCCGGACTAGCCCTACAGACTACCAAAGACAAATATTTTTACAAATTTTCACCCAGGCGCGGGGGCCTCACTCCGATCTAGTTCAGCCATGGCCATAGTCTGATCCCTCCTAAGCTTCTCCAGCTCTGGATTCAACTGGTCTGCGTTGAATTCGGGGTGGAGCTCCTGAAACCTTTTTACAGCATCTTCTAATGCCGTGATGTAGGTGTCGGTATGATCCACCTCATATTCCTTGGACTCCTTGTACGCATCAACTGCGGAACCTAAGTTCGATCTGGCCTGTGCGAGATCCTTCCTGACCAGATTAAGCTCCACCAATGCCCCCTCTTTAGCTTGCTGGTCCGCTGCTGCCTTAGCCTTCAATTCAGCATTTTCCAGTTGTATCTTCTCCAGCTAGGACAGAAGCAGACCGTTTCTCTGTTCCAGACTCTCGCACTTCAGCTCGAGTTCTTTCTTGGCCCCAGCCAATCTGTCCCTCTCCATCCCAAGTGCGTGGTTATGATCCTTCACCACAATGCTTTAGCGCATTAATTCGTCATGAAGCTCTGTTTGCGCATGGGCTTTAGCTCGGACATGGGATACATAGTTTTTTGCAAGCCCGAGGAAAGCAGATGTAGCATGGGCAGCGTTGAGCAGGTCCATCTCGACGGCCATGGCTTCCTTCTTCTTGTCCCAGGTCCGCACCACTATATCAACTGAGTTGTGGACACAACTTGGAAGGACCTTCAAAGAATTCGACCCCGGACATTTATGAGACCGAACATCCCTCAGTGCTTTGGGGAGCTTGCCCTTCAATTTGGCCATCTCCATAGCCCAGCCCTTATGGATACCGAAGTAGGAGAAATCAACAGGATCGACGGCTGCAGACACAAGGGGTGGCATATCTAAGGCACCCTGCAGGCCGGACTAGTCTGCATTCTCAGATGATCCTTGGTTATCTGAAACTATAATCGGATCAGCAAAAGGGGGAGGTGGAGCTATCGTGTCTTCTTCGACCATCTTCCTTTTGCCGTGGGAATATCTGGAAGGACTCAGAATGGAACTTGGAGCCCGGATGGATTGACCAGACATGGGAATGGGGCCCATGCCAGGAGGGAGAGTTTTCCCACCAGTACTAGGTCTCTTCCTCTTGTTTCCGACGAATGCACTTCGGTCGGAAGGAGGCATGTTTCTTCTTTTTGACTTATTCGGTTCTGCGAAAACAACCAAGTAATTAGTATAATTAAGGAGAAAGATATGAGTTCGGGATAATAACTACTTACGACGTGGAGGAGGTGAGGAAGTAGCAAGATGTACGATAGTGAGCCCGGCCCTGAATAGATTCTCTTCAGTGATCAATTCTCTGAAGTCCCTGTCACGCCGGTCAAGGTCACCTGCCCTTTGCAACTGCTCTTCAAATGCTAAGGACCTGGAGGGATTAGACGGACCTGAAATACAAAAGACATAATTAATATTAGAAGAGGCAGTTCAAAAATGAAGAATAAGGTCTGAAACATACAGTAAGGTTTGTAATGGGTGGGAACAATGTAGTCCAGGTCCTCAGTCTGCTCCAAAGTTTGCCACTCGCCACCAACATAAAACCACTGATCCCTCCACCCCTTAATTGAATCTGGAAGCTCCTCTATTAAATTCCCGCCAGTTCGGGGTCGGACCATTACATAATACCAGCCAGAATCCTTCCCGTTAGATCGGAGCTGGTAAACAGAACTGAACTCACTGGCACGGGGTGGAGGTAACCCTAATTTGCTCCAGATGACTAAAAAACCTATTACCACCCTCCACCCATTAGGAGTGATCTGAGAAGGGGCCAGACCCCAGTACCGTAGGTAACGGTTTATAGTGCGAGATAATGGGAATCTAAGACCTGCTTCCAACATCATTTTGTTCACCGCCACGCAACCCTCAGGGGATTCATCAGCTCGCTCATCATTCCTAGGTAGGAAAAAAATACTGAGTTTGGGATCCCAAACCTGTAGCTCCGCCATTCATTCAGGTCAGACTCAGAAACAACAGAAGGATGAAATCCGGCCTGCCAGAATGTCGAAGTGGAACTGGACAGGCCCGCTCTATTAGAATTTCTTTGTGGAGGTGGAATAGGTCGAGGAACCAAGGAAGGGTTTGCAGATCTAAGTGGTTGCACCTCACAGGTTACATCTCTCAGGTTAGATACACTCACGTCTGACCCACTCGACCTAGATTCTAAATCCGGACTGGACTCCTCATTTCCCCCACCCCAAGAGTCATTCCTAGTAGCCTTACTATTGCTGCCGGAGTTACTCATGATTGTTCAGGGATAGGAAGGAATACCTGGAAAATAAAACAAATCTGGACTCTAGGTCGTGTATTAAACAAGTCGAACAAAGGGTCACTTTGGAAAACAGTCAGAAGCTTACAGAGCGTTTTGAAGAAATTATGAAGGGGAAAACCGCCCAAGGGTCCCTTATATATGAAGATGTCATTAATTATCAGTACAGAATTCGAGAAGACACCTAGAGCCCCTCAAAGAGAAATGACGGCTGACGACATTCTACTGGTATTGTCAGACCTAGGTGCCTGGGACTAAGACACGTGGCAACATCATTATGACTTATTTTAATATAAATCCTCAAGAATTATCAGTAGGAGCGGACCAAAAGTCCTTTCTGAACCACTCATAGGGGCAATTGTTGGTAGGTAGTCCAATTTTAGTGATGATGTGACGACGTCAGTCGAAAAGTTCGATCCAGACTGGTCGTGATGACCCGTACTGGTGTCCGACCTGATAATGTCAGGTCAGATATTATTACAACATACTTTGGAGATTACAGACGAATTACCCTATCTAATTTCGACGTGGTCCAGTGAGGTCGGTTTCTGAAGATAATTCTGATGTGGTCCAGTGAGGTCGGTTTCTGAAGATAATTTCGATGTGGTCTGATAAGTGTGCGTTTTACACACTTATTGTGCTTTTAAATAGACAATTTAATTGACAAACTGAACAAATATCTACTTATATATGGTGTTTATTTTGTACAATTAGGTACAACCTCAATTGGAAAGCAAATGGACAAGATTGTAGTGCAATAAGGCTAAAAGAGGAGCAAATTTGATGTCCAATGACCTAATCGAAAGAAATCAAAAGTTCGGGGACTCAATTGCAATATCTCAGAAAGATGGAGGACCTACTTTGCAAATATTACAAGGGCATATTTGTAATAAAAGTCAAAATGCGAGGACTAAATTGAAGAAGACCAGAAGATGGATGACCAAATTGCAATCATGGAAGAACAAAGCTGCAGGTGAACCACGCGATCGCGTGGTTCGACCATGTCGCGTTAGCGAAGTCAGGCCATAACCCAACCCGAGAGTTTTCATCACAACCACGCGATTGTGTGGTCAAAAAATTGAGCAATAATCTGGGCCGACCCGGTGCGACCCGGTTCGGCCCAAATGCTGTTGTTCGCGGATCCACGTGAAAATTGGGTGTTTTAGGGTGTTTTTGCTAGGGTTTGCTCATAACTCACCTCACCAAACCCTAGCCTCTCTTCTTCTCTCTTTTCTTCTTCTTCCTTTTTCTTTTCTTTTCTTTGTTTTTGTTTTGGTTGTAAATTAGTTTGTAGTTTAGTTGTATTTCTAAGTTACTAGCACCATTTGGATCAAAGGAGCAAGAAGTCAAGTGAAAATACAAATCAAAGTTCAAGAGATTTTGGGACAAAAATCAAGAGAAGTGATTTATTTCATTATCTTGTATTTTTAATCTTTGATTTCTATATTTTGTGATGTATTTTTGTAAACCTCAACTTTTGTGCAATATTTATATAATGGGCTAGTTATTTTATGTTGGGATGATTGATGTAGCTTAACTTAGTTTAAATAATTTTAATGTTTGCTTATTAATGTTGAGATTATTTCATGTGTATTTGTTATTGAGATTATTCCACGTGTTTGATTGATCACCAAATATATGTTTTGTGAAGTGTATGATAATCGAGAGATATTATGCATTTTAGACCAAATAACAAATGCTCTAGGTTCTTGTTAAGGATAGAAATATACCTTAAACCCTAGATGATCCATTGAGCTATTTTCACAAAGAGTTAATGCAATTGATTGGGCTTTAATCGACATAGAGATATAGTAGGTTAAACCAATTGATTATGGTTAATTTCACTCGAGAGAGGTAATTAGCTAAGCTTGGAAAATCGGGTCTAACATTGGGAATGAGTAAATTATTAATTTGCATGTGTTGAGAAATTACTTAAGCAAGAGTTAAGTGAAATCATGAATCCCAACTATTTTATCTTTCATTTTCCTTATTTTAATTTGGTTTAAAATTAGTTTCTTTAATTTAGAATTTTCCAAAACCAACTTTTAATTGTGTGTTTCTCTTTGTTGTTAGAATTAAATTAATTAAAGTTGTATAATCTAAAGTAAACATTCCTCCTGTGATCGACAATCCGAACTCAAAAAGTCCACTTTATTACTTGTACGCGACCCGTGCCCTTGTGGTACACTATTTTGAGCGAACAAGTTTTTGGCGCTGTTGCTGGGGAATGTTTTTACTTTTGATTATTACTTTAGTTGATTTTAGTTTTAACAATTTGTAATTATTTTTGTTTTATGTTTCACTTTGTTATTTTTGGTTAACCACAATTCTAATCTTTCTTGTGTTTGGTTTTCTTTCTTTGCATATTTGATTTTAACATTGGCAAAATAGGAAAGCAATTGCATTGAACAATCTCAACATGGGTGATGAATACATGCTTGAAGAATATTCAAGTTGTGAAATTTGTTACAAGATGCATTGTAATGGACAATGTTTGTTTTCGGGGAATGATTTGATTACGTCGAAGCTTATTGGGTTTAGACAATATTTGAAATGCCGAAAACAAGCAATTGATACATTGGATGTGAGTTACATGCTCTTGGGAGATTGTGTACCGGATGATTGGGATGAGGACATCACTCTTGTGGGAGACGGTCCTCCACTATTGAATGAGAAGGTACTTGCAAAGTATTACAATGAGCTTGCCAATTTGGATGAATATGATATGCTTATGGGGGATGCCATGTATTGGGAAGGATTCCAAATGTGGGGTATAATCCACTCTTGGGAATTAATAGGAAAAACTTGCCATTACCCATGGATTCAAATTTTGGATCGGTCATTCAATCTAAGGAGACATCAACTAATGGAGATGAGCTTGAAGAGAATGATAATTTAATCACAAAAGAATCACTTGGAGAAGTGGTAATTAATGAGGAAGAGATCAAATCAAATTCTCTCAACTTTATTGATTGTCCAATAATTGATTTTGTGATTATGCCACTTGAGGAGGTGCAAGTCTATTTAGTTGAGTTTGAATTGGATGGAATAGGCAAGTCCCATGACTTTGGAAGGGGCAAGGTGCAAGTATTTCGAATCAATGAAGAGTGAGACAAAGCCAAAAGAAGCAAAATGGGGAAGGCATCAAAAGCTATGTTTAGAGTGCCATGAAGTGCTTATGCGGAGAGTTGAGCTAATGAATTTAAAATAAGCGCTTAATGGGAGGCAACCCATTCTCTATCCTTTACTTGCTTTATTTTTATTTTTTTTGCATATTATTTACTTTCTTGCAAATAAGTTGGTTATGCCAAGTCTCTATCTTCTACATTTATTTCCCTCAAGATGGGTAGTGTGAAATAGCTCAAATGCATTCTCATTTAATTCTAGCATATACTCATATCAAATTTTCAAAGTCAAATATTTGCTTAAAACTCATTTTTAAATCACTTGGTTCATATTGTCTTTTATCTTCAAGTGTGATTTAATATTGATGTGGATGGGCAAATTGTATTGGATTTATGAGTTAGAATTGAGATGTTGAATGTGATTTAAACTTTTGGGTCATTCACCACTTAATATCCACTCTTTTCTTGTGTTTTCATAGGATGCTCACAAAGTGTTCGACGAAATGCCTCATTGGAGAAATTTGTGTTCGATCGATTGGAGGCTTCAACACAAGTTTGGGGGTGGATTGTTGGTGCTTGCAATGAGATGTTCACATGCCCAAGACTATTTATGAGTGCCCCACCACTTTTTGGGATGTCTAGTAACTTCTTTCCTCTTACTTTGATTTTATTTTACACATTGAGGACAATGTGCATTTCAAGTTTGGGGGTGATTTCTTATTGTGTATTGACATGTTAGATAGCCTTGCTGGCCAGGATTACTTGATGTTTAAAATTGTTATTGATTCATGAGTTATGACCAATATGCTACTTGTGTCTATTTTTATAAAATGCCTATCCATGCAAGATCCTAATTATCTTGAGCACAATAGTCATAATTAATTGTTGGTGAAGTTTGGGAATTGTTGAAGGGCGAAGAGGTTAATGGAGTAGAAGAATTAGTTTCCTTATTTTAATTTGGTTTACAATTAGTTTCTTTAATTTAGAATTTTCCAAAACCAACTTTTAATTGTGTGTTTCTCTTTGTTTTTAGAATTAAATTAATTAAAGTTGTATAATCTAAAGTAAACATTCATCGTGGGATCGACAATTCGGACTCAAAAAGTCCACTTTATTACTTGTACGCGACCCGTGCGCTTGCGGTACACTATTTTGAGCGAACATGGTCCAGTGAG
Source organism: Ligustrum vulgare (assembly GCA_963555705.1). Taxonomy (NCBI): domain Eukaryota; kingdom Viridiplantae; phylum Streptophyta; class Magnoliopsida; order Lamiales; family Oleaceae; genus Ligustrum; species Ligustrum vulgare. The sequence continues at coordinate 17,631,045 of OY743176.1, read as the reverse complement.
GTCGGTTACTGAAGATAATTCCGATGTGGTCCAGTGAGGTCGGATACTGCTCAGGCGAAACAAGACCAACTACCTTCCTACACGCTAGTTAAGACAGTTATTCAGACATAAAGGTAGTTAGGTTAAGTAAAAGTCAACTACTTTGTACTATGTAAGAATTCAAGTAGTTCAGTTATATACTTATGTTAGATAGTCAGGTATGATAATAAGTCAGCTCACCCCCTTCTCCCCTATAAATATAGGTGAGGGAAGCTCATAAAGGGGAGTGAACTTTGGCTATTCAAAGCCAATATATATTTATACAAGAAATCATACGTGGAGTCCAGGTCATTCACACGATCTGGGATCCACCTCTTACAAACATCTTTTATTACTTACGTGGAGTTCGGGTCATTCATTACGATCTGAGGTCCACCTCTGTCACATAACTTTCCATTACATAACTAACATCCACTTATTTCTTGCTGACTTTCAATTCAGTTCAATGGATTATTTGCACTGTATAATTGTTAATGCTTAAATTATCCCCAGTAACTATTAATATTGTATTTGTGAATTGTGTTTTGGTGAATATTGGATTATATTTCATATTTCATTACAATCACGTTTCATTGTTACATTTCATTGATTTTTTTCCCAATTTTCCATGTCAGTGCAATATGTAGGTGCATCGCACGGGTGTGAAATTAGTTTATTATAAAATGATATAGCATAATGTCAATTTTTAAATGGTGTGCTAGATACCTCAATGATGAATAGTGCAATTTTTTTGCTAGTTATCCCTCTATTTTTCCTTCTTCCATACTCTCTTTATTCACCTCTTTTGCCGCACTATCTTTTTGAACGATATCTAGTTTTGAGTAATTAACTTACATATGCCTTTGTTTAGTAACAATGTTTTGGTTATAAATTGAGTTATTTATAATTTTGAGGTAAAAATTAGCGGTTAAAAATCGGAGAGAGAAAGTGTGTGTGGTTAAAAAGTATTTTTTGAATTCTCTTATTAAATTTTTGTCGTATTCTTATCTTTAATCATTAATTAATTAATATATCTTATCTCTATTGACATTTTTATTTTAGATATTCTATTACATTGAAAAAAATATTTTTTGAATTCTTGCAATTATTGTTTATCTTACTTATTTAAATATAAGAGAGAAAAATTAAAAAATTTCTTCACTCCTAAAGAATTTTTTAGCCATCACTAGCGTGATAAACTATGCTAATTAATAGAAATCAAGGATACAAATAAGACAAAAAAGTTAGGAGGTGTAAGTGCAAATTAATAAAAATTAACGATTATAATTGCATTAAATTGTTGTGCACTTAACAAAAAATGTGTTGTTAATATAATTACCCCTTATAAATTGATTGATAAATTAGTTTATTTTGTTTACCAAACGAATACTTAATAATAACATTATTTACTTTACGTATAACTTATATACTTGTAAGTGAACTTAGCAAGTGTTCGTTTGTTAGTAAATTGTGTAGTTTAAAGTAGAAAATATTATAAATCTAATGAAGTGCGTGGTTAAAAATAATTTTTTTTTTTTAAATTAATATTTGGAAAATCTCTCTGAAATTAATCCTTAGTTTAGTGATGGAGTGCAACCTAGTGATCAATGAGAAGTATTCTAAAGTTCAATGAGTAACACGTGACAACAGTCAAAGTTGGGTGGATATTGGAGTACAAAGCTCTAAAGATGAATGATCAATAAAAAAAATTCTAAAGTTAGGTGATTTGTGCGTGACCGCATCCAGAATTGGATGAGTGATGAAATATTACATGCGAACAACTTGTTGTCAAGAATGAACTTGTAATACAAGAAGTTCAGCCCAACACTACTATTTTTTCTAGATGAAGCCTACTTGCCACCTTGAAAAATTAGGGATGAAAAAAAAATTCGCCCCGTCCTGAACCTGATGGGGCCCCAATCTTAATGAGACGAAAAAAATCGTCCCGCAGGTTGGTGGGGGCATGTATGAGATTTCAAAACAAGACCTAACACGGGTTCGGGGTGGGTTTTATATGACCTGCCTTGCTAATTACCCACCCCGCCCCCTAAATTAAAAAAAAATCCAAAAAATTAGCTAAAATTAGTAAAATAAAAAATAAAGTTACTAAACAGGAAAAAACGTCAAGAGATTTCATTTCTCAAAAGTTCAAAATCTTAATCCGTCTCTCATTTCTCAATCTCTCTAAAACCCTAATTTATCTCTCATTTCTCGATAATATCTAATGCGATATTTAATTCATGTTACAGGAACCTTCTAACATGAATAATCAAGAAGATTTTAATGATTAAGAAGATTGCAAATGAGGTTGGAACTTGGGAGCAAGGCTGGAACAATTTGAATTAATTGTTTGTTTGTTTTGGAGTGTTCTTGATTTCTTAGCATATGTCATAATATATGTAATATCATGCTTTGTTTTATCATGTGTGAAAGTACTTGGAAATGCTCCAACCTTGTTTCTGGTTATTCGTATGTTCGAACTACTGGTTACCACTATCTATTGTATTGTTACACGTGACATTTTTTTTAATGAATGCTTAACAAATGTTCAGTTCAGTTGCACACCTTACTACCTTAGACACCTAAACATAAAATTGAAATATACAATGAAAAATTAAGAATGTAATAAGTTACAGAATTGTAATCAAATAGGAGACTGGAAAGTGTAAAGTTTGTGTTTAAATTGCTTGTTGTTGTAAAAAAAAAAAAAAAAAGGCAGTAATAGGGTGGATATGGGATGTCTCACCCCACCATAACTTGACAGGTCATGGGGCGGGTATAGGTTCGAGAATCTTCTCACTGGGTAGGGCGCGGGACAGGGGTACAGCCCCGTTGACATCCCTAGAATGGATTTAGAAACACCAAAAATTATGCCAAAAATAAAAGATCAAACAAGATTTTAGAAAATCGCTGTCCTAAAAGTACATTTGCCCTCTGACGGCCGAGAAGCTTAATGGTTTAATGAAAATGGTTTCAGTGTATTTAATTCAAGCCTTCAAACGAGTATATTCAAAGTATAATGAAAACTCGGAAGATGAACAATAGAAAAAAGAAAAATGAGTATATTTGATGGTGCAAGTGATCTCTCAATTTATCACAATAATATAGATGTTGTCACTTGTTTTTATGATCAACGCAACATCATATAGTAATTGATCCACCAAATACAAAAGTGCACAACACTTGAACAAAAAGGCACATTTTGGTGCCAAAAGACCATCTTATGCGCCAAAAGGTACCTCCCGTAATACACCTTTCGATTACAAGGCACATAATTACAATCTGTTGAAATTATCGTCCGACTTGTAGCCTTGCAATCGCAACATGCTAATGCCTTGAGATCACAAAGCCTGATTTCGTTCTTTTTCAATACCTCTTGGCATTGATTTATTTATGTACCTTAACATATATTTGAACAACTATTTGGAAACAAAAAATCTCCAATAGTCTCGAACTCGATGTTTCATTGATTGTTCTCAATAGATCATAATAAATCAACTCACTTTTCCACCTCATTAATTGTTATTTTTTTTCCATATTAACAAATTTGAAATGTGGTTAATACTCTTTCTGTCCCAATTATATAGTCTGATTTGACTTTTCACACAGATTAAGAAAGCATATTTAATACTATTGAAAAAGTAATTTTTGTAAAGAAAATTCTCAACTTACCCTTATTTAAATATCAAAACTATTATTATTGAAAGTAATGAATAGGGGTACATTCAGTGACGGATCCAGCTGGTGTCGAGGTAGTGCAGCAGCGCTATTTGGATCACCGGCCGATCTGTTTGAGGATTTTTTCTCCTTTCCTTCCTTCTCCATGTAAGTAGGAAACTGAGATTTAAATTCGTTTTTGATTTCTGTGGTTTCATTTCTTTCCTATCTATATGTCTCTGTGATTTAATTTCAAGTGGATATGTTTATCCATCCACCGGTGGCTGAATAAGAAGTCAGGAGGCGGAAGTCGGAACCAGTTACCATGCAAAGGAAAGCGTACAAGAAGATGAAGGTTATGTCTAATATTGGGCTCTTTTTTTACTATTTGGGCCATCTAAAATTGGCCCAAATTGAAATGAAGTCTTACTTTAGTGACCCAATTTCTAATTCATATACCTGCACCAGCAATACTCATGATATACATTCGGAAGTTAAGTTTGTAATTTTCAAAATTGGGGAAAATTACGTAAATGTGTATATTAATTTTATATTTTCAAAATAAATGAATTTAGTTGTGTTAGTTAACTGTTCATGTTTAATTTTTAGGTTGTAAATTGTAATTTCAGATTGGGGAAATCATAAAAGGATGTATATTAAAATTTTCAGATTTATTATTAGTTAGAAATTTAATTGAGTAAACTGATAAAGTTAGGTTAAGTTATGAAATTTCATGAGTTTTCTTTTTCTTCATTCTACATATTGCGTTGATTGGATACTAATTGGTACTTGAAAAATTCTAATTCCCGTTTCCTTTGTTCCACAGACTATGCAGTTCTTTTTAATATTTTATAGCACTACTATTACTTTGCTTTCCCATGTTTGTGCACTATGAGACTGAATTAGTATTGACTGGTGGCTTGTTTATGTGCGTGCCAGTTATCTTCGAAGTTTCTTATATCGTAGAGACGGTGATGGTCGTCGATCAACAGTTAACGGTCGACCGCTCTAATTGAACTTTAGTCGTGGATCCGTCCTGGGTATATTATTAAACAAACAACATAAATACTTTCCAATAAAGAAACAAGTCTATATAATTGGCTTAAGAGAAAAAGGAAAGATAGTCTATATAAATGGAAGGAGGGAGTAATATTTGCAACTATGAGTATCTTCTCACAAATCAGAAACACACTTCTTCTCGCCCCCTTCCCTCCTACAAATCACAATTATTATTATTATTCAAAAATAAAATAAAATAATATATGTAGGCACCTACATCGAGAGAGCTAGTTAAAAAACAAGTCTATATAATTGGGATAAGAAAAAAAGGAAAGACAATTTATATAAATGGAAGGAGGGAGTAATGTTTACATCTATGAGTATCTTCTCACAAATTAGAAACACACTTCTTCTCGCCCCCTTCCCTCCTACAAATCACAATTATTATTATTATGATTCAAAAATAAAATAAGAAAATATATGTAGGCCCCTACATCGAGAGAGCTAGTTCGGTTGTACTATATGAACCATCCTTACTTTCAACAAAACATAACCTTATGAAAGCCTCTCCACCAACGTCACCCTAGCCTTTGTGTAGAGGAAGTCATTTTTTTAATAGTACTAGTGAGGGCACGTGCTATGTACATGCATTTGTATTTAATGTAGAATATATTGAGGGTGGTAATAATAATAATAATAATAATAATAATAATAATAATAATAATAATAATAATAATAATAATAATAATAATAATAGATGGGATGTTAATGTAATTAGAAATTTAACTACTTACTGATTTGTTCTTGTGTATCCATGAAAAATTGAAAGTTTTCAAATGGTATGAAGTTGCAAATTGAGGAAATCGAACTATAAAGCTATAAAGAACAACGCAATCAATATTTTCACAAACATAAAAAGAACATTTGAGGATAAATGTATCATTTTAAAATGATACGCTAATGCAATTTATATAGTTTGATGAAGACTTCCAAAATTAGATCATATGGAACTATAGAAAAAACTAATTTTGCAAAGAAGACAGAAGAAAAAATTGCACTATCACACTTTCTTAAATTCCCTAAAAAATGTACTTACATACAGAGAAGTAGTCACCAGAACAAGAAAAATACTCACATCAAATATCCAATGCCCAAAAATGAAATATAGAGGAAAGGAAAACAAATAATCGACCTATAAATTCACTTGTAGAGAATCAACAGTTGTTGAAATTATATAATCAACCCTAGATTGAAAAATAGGAAGTTATTGAATGGAAGAAATTATTTGAGAGAGCAAATTAAAAATAAAGTATAGAAATATCTTTTTATTAGTAGGAAGTAATAGGACACAGAAGCTGCAAAGAGACATAAGGAGCTCACTCTAAACGTAAACGATGATGTATTTGTTCCATTAGATTTAAAAAAAAAAAATCAACAATCAAACACACTCTTAAGAGCTAGGATAGATAAACCAAAAAATAAAGTATAGAAGTGTCAATTTTTAATAGAAAATAATATGTTAGAGAAACTGCAAAGAGAGACGTGAATACCTCACCTTAGATATAAAAGACGATGCATTTGGTCAACTAGGTTTTGAAAAAGAAATCATCAATCAAACAAGATCTTAAAAGCAATTCAAATGAACAACTATTTTTTTTAAAAAAAAAAAAAAAAACCCAAAGACTATCACAAATGAATAGTAAATACTATCTCACTTTTAATATACATTTTTTTTATACACTTTTTGTTTTACACTCACTCACATGAGATACATTATTTTAATTCCCCATATAATCGGGTTCCATTCCCATGTAATTGTGTGTATAAAAAATGTACAAAAAAATGTACATGTAGCATGTTTAATATATTATAGTTAGTTAGTTAATTAGGAAAAGAAAAAAGAAAAAAAGTCAATCAAACGTGCCTTTAAAGACTACCAAAAATGAATAGTAAATCCTAACTCATTGTGATTATATTAGTAGTACTAGTAAGAGGAAGATAATATAAGAGAAAGAGATGAGATGTATTAGCCTCTATTTAGTAACTTGTTTATAAAAAAACATTTTTTCAAATCACTTTTCAACCACACATTTTATTGTGAAAACATCACTCTTTGTTTATTAAAAAAAAATTACCAAACAGAGGCTATTACTAAGGGGCTATTCTCTTTGTGTTTCGATTTTGGATTTTGTTTTGAATTTTGGATTTTTGTTATTTGTTTTGAGATTGCTGAAAACATGCTCTCTTTGTAATTTTGGAAAACTGTTTTCAAAAATAGAAAACTGAAAAATGCGTTTACTTTTTAATTTTTTGATATATTTATTTTGTGATATTTTATACATAAAAAATGGTTGATTTGTTGAATTAAATTAATTTTAATGTTAATAAATCAGTTAGTTCTCTATGTCAATAAATTCATCATTAATATTGTTTCAATTAAACAAAAAGTTAACCCCATACCAACAAAATCTTAACATGAATCTATATATAATGACAAAATAATATAAGAATTTCAAGTGAAGGAAGAGTCTCACATTTACAAAATAATAATAATAATAAATAAAAAATTACAAAAAAAAAAATCTTAACATGTATCTATATAATGACAAAATAACATAAGAATTTCAAGTGAAGGAAGTGTATAACTTTTACCCAAAAAATAATAATAATAAAAAAAAAATTTACAAAAAAAAAAAAAAATAAAAAAATCTTAATATGGATCTATATATAATGATAAAATAACATAAGAACTTCAAGTGAATGAAGTGTCTCACTTTTACAAAAAAAAAAAAAAAAAAAAAAAAAATCTCAACATGGATCTATATATAATGACAAAATAATATAAGAACTTCAAGTGAAGGAAGTGTCTCACTTTTACAAAAAAAAAAAAAAAAAAAAAAAAAGAATAAATAAAAAAAAAATAAATAAAATTTAACATGGATCTATATATAATGAGAGGGGCTTGGTGTACCCCTGGGGCCTGTATACAGGCCCCCTGTACAAGGAGCATTCTCCATATATAATAACAAAATAACATAAGAACTTCAAGTGAAGGAAGTGTCTCACATTTAAAAAAAAAATTTAATAATAATAAAAAACAAATAAATAAATTATAAAAAAAAAATCTTAACATGGATATATATATATAATGGCAAAATAATATAAGAACTTCAAGTAAAGGAAGTGTCTCACATTTAAAAAAAAAAAAAAAAAAAATCCAAAACGGGCGTTTTGGTCTTTTTGGACTTTTTTACACAAAATATCCAAAACGCAATAAACTCGTTTTGAGTTTTCTTTGTATTTTTTTTTGGTGTTTTGGAAAACGCGTTTCTGAAAATGGGCAAAGTGAACGCGTTTTCGATATTTCCAAAAATCAAAAACTCAAAACGGGTTCAAAACAGTAAAGAAAACGGAGCCTTAATTTTTAATCACGATTTCAAAATTATTATGTACTATAATATATTATATTATATACTAGATTTGTTTGCATACATACACATACAACCTAATCTTCTTTTAACTATTAGTAAAAGCATGCGGAGATCAGTGACGCGTTCAGAAAAATTCATGGATCTTTATCTTTACAGACCATGCTCTGATACCACATAAGAGAGGTATGGAATAATCTAGAATCTAGTCTAGATTATATATTATACTTTTTATTTATTTAGTATTAAAAATAGAAGAAAAATTAATTCTTCATTTGATAAATACTACTTTGAATATAATATATTGATATAATATTTAAAATATTACATTCAAATTTTAAAAATTGTTCTGCCTACTAAAATTTCATAGTTTATATTGCATATATTATATTATGAATGTAAAAACCCACGAACTATAATTTCATTAATTCGTAACTTTTATTTTCATATGTTACATGAAAAAAATATTTCACAACTTTTAATTCACGTTTACGTCTCTTTTACCTCTTTTTATTTGGATTTTCTTCTCAATAATTTTTCAAGTTTTGTGTTGATTATTATTAGAATTCTTACTTTAATTGTTATGAAAAGTTATGTTATTCATCCTTTAATAAATATTATTGTGATTTAAAATATTAATATAATAGTTAAATATACCAAGACAAATTTTTTTTCCAATTTTAAATTCACGCTTACATTTCTTTAATCTTTTTATTATTTGGATTTTCTTCTCAATAATTCTTCAAGTTTTGATTTGTTATATTATTATACTTCTTGCTTTAATTTTTAGGAAAAATTATGTTATAATTTTTATTCTTTCTTTTTTAATTATTATTGTGAATATAACTATAACACACACACACACACACACACACACACACACACCCAATATAACATTAATGACATAATTCATTCCATTAATTTACTATCTAACAATATAAAATGTTATAATAAATTTAATATCTTGAATACTTACCATATTTCATCCTTATTAATTAATAACATTAATGACATAATTCATTCCATTAATTTACTATCTAACAATATAAAATGTTATAATAAATTTAATATTATTTTATGCAATTTCTTTTAATAATGTAACACAACATAAAAAAAATTCGACAAAAAACGATTATGTAAATTACCTCATTGACAAACTAAATGAGTTATTTCATGGAGAAATTAGAGAATTTGTCAGTTTTAGTGAAGCAATATATGGCACAAATCAATTTTACTAAGAGGATTCTTAAATACATTGTTTTCAAATGGTATCTCATCACATAAGTTAATCTTAAAAAGAAATTCTCCAATGATCATCTTAAGGAACATGAACATCCAAGGATTTTTATAATGAAATAACAATAATTTATCATGATTCCAAAAGACATATTATCAATGCAAAAATAATCATTAAACAACATCTATGTTTTTTATCCACATATCCTATTAACTCTAGCAAATAATGAAGGATATTCATTCAAACTCGAGATAAACAATTTTCAGTACGTCTATAATTTGCAATAACTTTTAACAAGGGCTCAAGGATAAACATTGTACATTATTTGAATATACATTTCAGAACATGTATTCTCTCACAAAAAACTATATGTAGCACATTATATAAATAATTTCATATTAAAAAATTATTCATTTATAACCTTCTAATAATTTTAATTATTTTCTTTTAATGATATCTATTACCTCAACTATTTTCAAAATAGTATTAGTATTACAAAATATTATGCATCTCATTCATCCTATATATAAAACGTACCGCGCACGTGCTTACTACTACGGAAGAAAAAATAGAGAAGAGAGATTTTGAAGATTATGTTTTTCTCATTGATGAACTTACAGAAAGCAAATATAAATAATACAACAATTGTAACCTTAAACTTGATAAGCAAGAAATAGATACAAGATACGTACAGAATATTTATTTTGATAAAGGAAGATAATATCTTCAGGATTTTGTGATGCAATTAATATCCTTGATATGAGCACAGGCTGCTGCGAAAACGCTATCCCCGCCGGCCTCAGGAAGGGGAGGTGCTTCACAAACGAGGGATGGGAAGGGATCGTTCAGTCATTCAACGCATTTGTGTTGGAATTAACGCATCATATTTCCGAATTGTTTTTGTTTGGCTTCAATTCACAGATCAGGAAAGAATATGCTAAGTGAAGGAACATGAACTGCTATGAGATTTATCATCTTTACGGGAGACTTTTCGTGGATACTTTCAACTCCAACAAGTACGCCTTCACTCCGACAAAGATGGGTTGTAAGGGAAGATTCTTTTCCGCTGGATTTTTTATTGCAGGTCCATCGAACGATACCATTCCGGTAAATGCGGAGATGAGCCACTAAAGTCATGGATTGTCCGGCAAGTTGCTGAGTCTGAGGGAGGGCATTCGCGCTGAACGTGCGCGAGCACGTGAGTTGTGTCCCAATGCATCAAGGAACCGATGATCGCTGGCCTGTTGGTGCCGAAGTCCAGATTTCACATGTTCGCACTGACATTCTTCACCAAAAAAAGCAACCGTGAAAATTATGCCACCTGCGACACTCTCGATGAGAAATTTGACTGGCTTACTTTCAGCTACGAGCAACGGGACTCGAAAAAACCTAATCCTAAACAAATAAAAGATGCTAACAAATCTACTGTTCATTTGCATACGTGTCGTTCATACCTATCGTTCTGTTCTCTCTCCTCAACTCCCGCCGCGGCGTAAACCAGAGGGTCTTTGTTTTTCTTCTCTAACAGTGGCTTCGAACCTTTTCCAAAGTTTCTTCAAATCGATTTCAGAGAAATTTTGTCCCCAAAAATCATTCACTGGAATCTGCAAAAGGAAATTTTGCTTCTTTCCTATTTGAAAGGTACATCATGTTTGTTTTTCCCTTTTGAATTTCTTGATTTCTTAACATTTTGCTTATGTTTACAGAAATTTTGGCGTTCCATTTTCAAGGCAATCCAAACTCTCGATCCGTTTTTAGGTTTCACTCTCAATGAGTTTTTATATTCCATTTATTTTCTAATAGATCAAGTGATTGAAAGAGTGGCAAATCATTGAATATTAAACTTATACATTGCAACTTTTAGTACATTTTTATTTCTTAAAAACATGAGCAAATATTGGGCCACTACTAATGCTAAAAGGAACAGAAACTTGAAGTTTATTTCCAGATGTGGTTGAAATTATACTGGTTTCTCGATTGTGGTCTTGAGTTTCTCCAAGTTTGAACATTGTCACAGATCCTGTAAGTTATACTTTTGGATCTAACCCATAGAATATTTTGTTTTGTTTTGTTTTTTTGAATTTTTTGGTTTTTTTTTTCCTCTTGGAGTTCTTTCATACGATTGAGCTAATATCACAATGGGATTGGGACAAAGGGATTGAGAATCTTGACTGTGAACCGACACAATCAATTTATATATGAATTAATCTGATAATATTGATGGAATTGGATTTGAACAATCTTCATTTTGTCTCCACTTAAGTGCATTCATTCATTTTTCTAGCCATTGCTTTAAGATAAGAAGATGAAATAAGTCCTCTCATAATATTTATTACAGATAAATGATTCTACGTTTATTTCACATTATTTTCTTTTTCCTTTTTCGATAGGGAACTGGGGACATAACATGATACGTGCAAAAATATTAGTTTTTTTTGTTGTTTTAATTGACTTAGTTTTATTTTTTGAAGTGAAATTAGTCTAGAGTAGTTAGGATAATTTCCATGTTTTTATTGTTTAGATTAGTAGATTTGTTGTTCTTTATTTCGAGCTTAGACAATTAATTACTTTGCTTGAGGAGGGTCAAGTGTAATTGTGTTCTATAAAGATAGGCACAATGTATGGAATAAATGATGAATATGAAGTTAATGAAATACAAGTCCCCCTCTAATTATTCTTCTTGACAGAATGTGGACAGATTCACCACTTTCTCTTATTCTATCAAAATTCTTTTGTAACATAACATTGTATCTTCGCTTTTGGATTTTGGTTTTGAGAACCAAACTTATTGGGTTTAAAATTAATGTACAACTTTTTATTTTACACATAATTTATAACATGTGGAGCAACATAATAATTTTTTATTTCCTCTAATCAGTCTATTGCTACCATGACATTGGGATCTTCATTTTTCCATTAGTGTACATGGATTTAGCTGAAAGTTGTTCACCTTGATATTTGCTATATTATTTATAGCAGGTAACTAAAGAAGTCAATCTATTTCATAACTTGACAATGAATGAATCATACCCAACATAAACTATTAACTCATCAATTATAAATTTCTTTACAATTCAACGGTTCTCATTTTGGATTACCATTATCCCATATTAACTGTTAAAACTTCACTGTATGCTGTTTGCTCATATTGTTTTACATCTCATAGGTTTTCCATCTACATTTCAGCTAAAAGTTAGGATAGCTGGTATCCCAGAATCCCACATTTTGGATGAATTCATGCTATAAAGAAACAGTGAAGGTATATATATTATTTTACTGTATCATTTATTTTCCTGTTATAAAATCTCATTGGTACATCTTTATTGCTTCCAGAGATTGCATAAAAATGTGGTATATCCAAACTTAACTCCATTAGTTAAGTTGAAAGATTATTATGTTCGTGGTAATCATTCGATGATTGTTCCGATCTGTGAACAGATTGTTCTCCTGGTGTTTTGTTTGTTTCTCTTCTGTTTAGTAGCTTCGAACAATAGATTTGGATTTCCGAAATTTCATTCTGGCCTTCAATTAAGTTTCTCTATACAACCCGTTTATCCCGTCTTTGATTTTGTTTATTTTGTTTCATTGTTTTTCTTCTTCGTCCAGCTGTACCTTGCTACCCAATGTTGTCATTCTCAGTTGGTTGGATTTTTTTTTTTTTTTTTTTTGCATAGGACAAGAATAAGTGAAGATCATTCAATCAACATAGTGCTTTTATTTTCTTGTTTGTATGTTTATGCAATTTTGCATCTTTTTGTAAATGTTGGGAAACTTCCTGCAAGTTCTGTGAGTGAGGAGAAGCTAAAAGTTGTTGACAATAGTGATGAAAAAAAATGGCCAAACAATTTCCCAGTTTATAGCCTCACGTGGAAGGGTTGGATTAAATAAAAATTATGATCTTCGAATAGTTTATTTCAATCATTTAGAGTAATTGTTTGTTGGGTCTTTTACTTAATTTTGTTTGCAGATTAAAGCTCAAGTCCTACTGGTAAGGTGAACTTCATTTTTGTCACCATTATTTCAATAATGTTTCAAAGCACAAGTTTAACATTCATAAATTGGTGAAATGTGAAAATTTGGTGAATTCTTCTGAAAGGGCTGTCAACCTTAGTTGGGGAAAGACTCGAAAAATTTATCCTAGAATGGATAACTCTATAATGAGTTATTGAATGAATTCCCCTTTTTGCTGACCATTCGACTTTTTATATTTTATTTCTTATAAATAAGCATTCCAATTTTCAATATATTGTCATGAGCTCGCATTAGCGCTGAAAGTTCTTGTTGGGAATTAAACGTTGATTCTCCTCTTTAACTCACATGATCTTTTGATGTTCAAGAATTAATTGAGCAACAAGAAAATAATAACAACAACGCAAAATTTCCGATCGCCAAAGCCTTTCACTATATAATAAATTATTACAATTATATAGAATTTCACTCACCAACCCAATCCCATAGATTACAGAGAAAATACTAATAATAAACTTCTATCTAACCCAAGTTTCTACCATATGAATTATCCCACAAAGAGTTCACAAGAAACTACAAAGATAAAGTTCTCCAATTCTCTCTAATTAGTCTCACATAAGATTCACAATATTATGGCTCCATAACACACATATTTATAGGTAAAAACAACACCTAGAATATGTAGAATTCGTGTCTAATTAAGTTTCCTTATTGAAGTAGAATACTAAAATAAAGTCTTTTATTTTCTTTTTCATCTTTAACTTGGTCTCCAAGTTAACCACTTTAATAGGACTAATTGTCCAAGATATTTTCATTCTTAATTTGGGTCAAATATCCCAACACCTGACACGTATTCATGTACTCATGTTTCGAAAGAAAGATCACGTACGTGTAAACAACTATCTGTAGTTTGAGTCTTAATTGTCCTGCCTTTAACTTCTATTTTGAACTTGCAACTAATGGAATCTTTTCATCATGTAAATTGTCAATGTCAAGTATTTAGTGTTTGCGTCTCTTGCTTATGCATCACTATATGGTCTTTTGAAGTTTGTCAATTCGATAATAAATATCTTTAACGTTTACAAATTAATATCTATCAAATTTATGTACAATCATTTTTAATATTATTCAACTAACGTGCAGCGCACGTTTACCCCACTATTTACAAAAATCACGAATCTGAAATTGTATAGCTCGCATGGGCGATTCTGTCTATATGTACAACTCTCTTGTAGCATGAAAGAAGGGTCTTTCTGCTTTGTCTAGGTCTGTGGCAGTTTTTAGTAAATTAGTATTCGCACACGTGCAGAACAAAAGAAATTGAAAATATTAAATATTCAAAAATTAAATAAATAAAGATATAACCAACGGTTCGATTTCAGATGTATAATAATCACCGTTAGATTCCTAAAAATATTAAATTGAAAATAAATTGACCAAAACATATAAGAATTATATTTTGTAAAATTTGTATGAAAACCAACGTTTCAATTTCAGATGTTTAATAATCATCGTTCGATTCCTAAAAATATTAAATTGAAAATAAATTGGTCAAAACGTATAAGAATTATAGTTTGTAAAATTTGTATGAATATTTATAAATAAAATAAAATTGTATGAATATTTGTCAAATTTTATGAATATGTAAAATAAAATAAAATATAATAATTAATTCTTGTTCACCTCCATCCATCAAATTCGATGCAGCCCTGCTCAACAATTGAATACATTCAAGATCCCAAAAAAGCAACGGAAGAGTTGTTTTGTCATCAACGACATTTACTTGAATTTTAACCCTTGATGTTGATGAAGTGAAAATACATGTTTATTAAAAATTAATAATATAAAAATAAAAAAATTGTCTATTCTTTTTTAAATATTATAGCTAACTTTAAATAATAAATAGTACTACCTATGAATGACATCCGTATCCCTTTTTTTGCACCTTTCACAATAAAACTGTTTTTCAATTGCGTGAACCTTTTCAATATTATACCTTTTGCACTACAAATACTACCATTTGTTAGATTCAATGACAAGAATCGTGGCACGTACCCAACATATGATTTCCTAGCAGAAGAGTCAAGCAATTAATTTTACAACAAACATTTAAAAATAATTAGTATACATTTAAAAAATTATTATACCTTATCATAAACAATTAGTTCTTTAAAGGTTCTCATCTAATAAACTCCACCTTCAAACTCATCTTCGATAGAAAAACTGGATGTACCAGATAGTTGACTAATTCTCTGAGAATTACTATTATCCTCTTTCCCCTACATTAGGCTTCTTGAATGAATATTTTTAGAAAAAAATTATTAATTGAAGATAATTGAAATAAATCAATCTTGATTAATACATTTTAGAATAAAATTGAATTTTTTTTTTATTATTATTATTATTATTATTATTATTATTATTATTATTATTATTATTATTATTAAATCTATCGAAAATTCACAAACTCAGGGACGTAAACGTTGATCAATAAGTTCGTGGTTTGAAACATGTTTGAAACTTGTACTTCACTTTCATTTAAAAAAATAAAAAATTAAAGTATGATAAAAACAATAGACATACAAATTCAAAATTAATCTGCACATTGATTACCAATTAGTGTAAAAAGTATAAATCTAACCCAAGTAAAATCCCAGAAGACTATACAAATACATTAAATTAAATAAAACATTTTTCATTAATATATTATAAATGATTTTATTTTTTCCCCAAATCTTAAAAATAAAATTATTAAATCATTGCTAATTATTTAGACAATTAAGAGGAGGTGAAATTAATCTTTTGTTAGTATGAAAATGACATAGATTTTTAAATATCAATTCATTAATGATAAATATGTTGTAAAACTACCAAAATCATGACAAAGAAAAATAGAGAGAGAAAAGAGAGAAAATTCTCACTAATTCTCATTAATACGCCTCAACTGCTGTCTCATTAAAAACCTTGCTAGGAAAACCCTTGGAACAAAACCTCAGCTAAGGAAAAAAGAGTGCAACGCGTATTTATTCCTTTCATGGAATGTCACAAGTATATTGATGCAATCATGAATCTTTTCATCAAACATATCATTTATGATGAGATTTATATAAATCGTTCATAGCTCATTTATGATGTCATAACATGCTATATTAAGCAATGTTTTACTAATTTACCGATTGCATCTTTCACTTCTGGTGAATAATTAAATCTAGAATTCACTTCGGGTGAATAATCAATTCTAGAATTCACTTCTGGTGAATAATTAAACATATTCATTTCCATATTCACTTATGGTGAATAATAAAATATTCATTTTCAAATTTACTTCTGAATAATCAATTTCCCAGCTATCATAAATAGTACACTCCAATTTCAATTTCAACATATAATATCAGGAGTCATTTTGATGAGGTTCGAAGCGCGGAAGAAACGCCGGAAAGTTCCGAACTCAGGTTGTGGTTGGACGGATGAATTATGACCCGATATTCACGACGCGATGGCTCGACGATGCGGAATAAAGAACCACGACTTTCGAAACACCACAAGGATTTGCCCAATCTCCTTGATAAGTCTCTGATTTGAACGCCACAAATATTCTCGCGAATATTTGATAAATTCGGGATGAACGCCACAAGATAATCAATCTTGATAAGTTTTGATTTGTAATGTGAATCCACACATTAAACAATTGAAATACATTCAATCTCTTTTATTTAATCATCAAAGTCTTGATGACGCGATCCCGGTCGGGGAATCTCGTCGAACACGCGGAATAACGATAATTAAAACCCTAGGAAAGATCTAAATCAGATCTGACACGAAAATAACAAGAATTAAAATACTGGAAAGATAAAATTGACGATAGGACTTTGACCCAAGATTCACGACGCAATTAATTGACGATGCGGAATCGAGATCCAAGATTTTCGAAACACCACAAGGACTTGTCAATGTCCTTGATAAGATTCTAATTGGAAACGCCACAAATATTTCACAATATTTGATAAGTTAGGTTTGTTCTCGAAGAACACCAAAGGGACTCCTCAACCTTTCAATTGGAGAAAAACTTTCTCAACTTTATTCATAAACTCAAACTAAACTGTTTACAATGAATTGAAAAAGCGTATAAATAAGCAAAATAACCTAGCATCTAATTTACTCAAAATAGAATTCTAATTATACTAAAATTCTAAACTAGGAAAATAACCTAAAATAATAAAAGGAAACAAAATAATTGAAAATCCGGAAAATCTGGCCGCTACTCAATTACGGCCGTGAATAATTTTTTTACGGCCGTAATGGCCTTTCTGATTAAAATTGTGTCATCGATTACGGCCGTGACGAATCTTT
Source organism: Ligustrum vulgare (assembly GCA_963555705.1). NCBI lineage: Eukaryota > Viridiplantae > Streptophyta > Magnoliopsida > Lamiales > Oleaceae > Ligustrum > Ligustrum vulgare. The sequence goes on along the minus strand of OY743176.1, from coordinate 17,613,387 downwards.
TACGGCCGTGAAATGCTCCTTTTACGGCCGTAACTTCTAAGCTTACGGCCGTAAGCGTCGTTCTGCAGAAGTTCTTCCTTTTTCTTCGATAACTGATTACGGCCGTGATAACATGATTTACGGCCGTGAATATATGTGTTACGGCCGTGAAGGTCCTCTTTTGCAGCCGTAATGGAATTTCTGCCCAAAATACTTCGACCCCTTGATTCGGCTTGATCCGTCCCCCTTCTCGGCTCGACCTCAACATGGAACTTACTCCGTTTTCCACGTAGGTCACTATCATATTGCCGATGGCTCGACTTCGCCCTTTGATGCCTTGTCCGGATCACATCACATTTGTATCATTCTATAGTGATACTAATCTTGGTATATTGAATCTTTCAATGATTATGTATGTTCTTACATCTCATAAACCACAATTTCTGATTTGTATAAGTATATTCAATCATTGAAATATATATCAATTTCGACATAATATCTATAATCATTTTACTTGAAATCTCAATGTACCGCGATCAACTGGTACATCAAAGAATACTCTCAAAATACCTAGATGAGAATCATACATTTTGATCTCACTCATTGGTATATCAAAGAGCTCAAGCTAGTGATTTAGACTATAGTCTATCCACCATATGTCATGCCAGTTCTATGAAAAATTTCGCGCGCAAAGAGTCATCTTTTACGACCGTGTAATATTTTTCACTTGTACAAATAATTACTGACTTTACACATTTAAGCATTTGGACTTCAGGTCCTTGAACAATAATCCCTACATTGGAATTTTATATCTGGCCAAAGTATTATAATTTCATCAATCTCACTTTCACAAGAGAGTTGTGTATGTATTCGATTTATTTATTGATTCCATTTCATCTCAATATAACATATAGAGATCAAGTACATAAATCTCTTATTATGTCCATTTTACTCACCATGAGTATTTAGTCTCAAATGGATTATCTCAATTATTCAAGAGATATTTATTTTTGGCATCAATTGTCATTATGCTTCAGGCGTGTTTTCCTCATAATGTTCACAAATCTTATATTATATCAATCGGATATAAAAATGCCTCAACACATGTCATTCATTTTAGGGATATAATCTCAATCATATATCTAAGTGTGTTTTGGTGGAGCGTATACATATTGCACTTTTAACAAATCATAAAGCTTCTTGAGCTAATCCCTTTTTGACATAGAATATCGTTGTATGATAAACAATTTCTAAACAAGTTATTCTCATAGCAATTATCTAACCGTTCATTAAAGAACTTCTGATTCAGTACGATTTTATTTCACTCCTATGTATGAATATTTGGTTCAATACAGTATCGATGAACTTCTGATTCAAAACAATGTATATTTCACTTATGAACTTCTAGTTCGATATTATATACATATTTCACTTGTACATATGAACTTCTGGTTCAATACAATATTTACTTGTTCGAATTTATAAATCAGTATACCTTGATTTAGTATATCTAAAAAGATGATTAGACCGAAATCTCAAGAAAATGATCCATGTCCCAATCTTTTGATTACAAATCCTTTCATTTTCTTGGTGGAATCAATGACACGTGGAGCCACCGCTCTTTTACGCATTAAATAATGCATTTAAATAGATCATTTGAAAATAAGATCAGATCCATCAAAATGGATGTTATACTATCAAATATTCACAAATACTACTCAAATATTTTGATAAATGTTTTGAAAAAGATTTATCGAGTTTGACTCGAAAGATTGAGGCTGCCGATGGATCAAGGTATCACAGAAGATATTCGTTGGTTGATCGAAGCAAAAGTTCGATTAGCTGGTGAATTATTAGATTCATTTTCTAAGCACATGTCTAGCTTAGGTAAGAGTACTTTTGCAAAGAAGCGAAGAGTAAAAAGATTAAATGGTTGCTACAAATGTGCTCGATGGACATGTGATACCCGTTATAAATCAATAGGATATTCATCCAGAAATCGAGATGATAAAATAGATTTCATTAAGGGTGGAATGAGTAAGGAGTCATAGGATGATATCCGATTAAATCTTGAGACGCACCCTTGTGGGTATGTGCAGCGTGAGTTACTATCTCTATGGGCTCAATTCAACAAAGAGAAAGATCGTTATAGTCTCAACAATATAATATCAAAAGATCATGTTTGCCAATCTGTTATAAATAATGATGTTTTGGCTTCTCAACATTGATATAAGGTAAATCAGTATAGTGTATATATGTATACATATATATTTTAACAAAGTATTTTGTATTTTCATTTTTCGCGTATTAACAGATCGTCTCTGAGGGATCACCGAAATATTTTCCATTATGGGACATTAAATATGCTGTCAGAGATATGATCAAAAGTGGTGTCATTTAGTCAAAAGTAAATAGAACTTTTTCAAAAAAGACTAGTAAATAGTGAATATTTTCAAGTTTAAAAAGTCAAGTAATTTCGCAGTTTAATGCATTCCAAAATAACAATTTCTGTAAGTTTTCCTTATACTCTTAAAAAATGGAAGAATCAAAATTTCGACAGATCAAAACTATCTGTGTATTTTGTGGATAAAAAATCGGGAAAGACTTTGAATATCTAGAAGCATCAGTACTTCTAGGGAAGAAGTTGGGGGAGAGAGGTATCGATCTAGTATATGGAGGGGCAGCAGTGGATTGATGGGTTGTGTTTCACAATCTGCTCAAACAGAGAAAGCGAGAGTGATAGGTGTTATATCACTTACTTTAGCTGATATCGCAGGCAAAACACGAGGGCATGAAGTACAGACGTTATCTATCCATGAACGCATAACTTGCATGTTATATGGTTTTGATGCCTTCATTGCCATGCCTGGAGGTTTTGGTATTTTAGAGGAAATCTTTAATATTACCTCATGGGCTCAGCTGGGTCTCCATACTAAGCCTATTGGGCTTTTAAATGTTAACAACTTCTTCGATGGTTTACTAACATTTCTTGATTATGCTGTGGATTAGGGATTCATATCTCCATTTTCTAGGAGGATCCTTGTTTCTGCTCCTACTATCGATGAACTACTGGAAAAGTTACAATCATATGTTCCAATACAAGATCCAGCAGGAATTAAGATAGATTGACCGCAAGGAAGGGGCACCAAGCGAAAATGGAGTCCGGTTAATGTAAATTTATCCTTGTGAATCTCCAAAATATTGTGGGTGGTAGAGTATGGAGTATTCTTACTCTTGAGACATACCTCTAATATTGATGAGTATTTGAACGTAATCTTGTGAACCTCAAAAGGATTAGGAGTGGTAGAGTACGGAGTATTCTTACTCTTGAGACACACAAAAAGATTAGGGGTGGTAGAGTACGGAGTATTATTACTCTTGATACACACCTCTATTTTTGAGGATCATAAATGTTTCCCCCCTTTTGTGTTTTGCATGTATCTCTTTTCTTGATATGTTTCAGTATGACTCCTTTATACTTCTTCAGGAGCAATAATAATAATAATATCATTTCAATATGTTTAGATGATAATCTTTATTTCTTCTGGAGTAAATATGTACTTCTTCTGGAGTACATAAGTGCTTATGCAAGAACTTTGATCAAAACTGTTTAACTCAATCATATAATATTTATCTCATAATACTGATGAGATTATTTTCACATTAGCCATATCCGTGCTATCATGTGATATTATTTTATCATACATCAACATTTTTCTTGTTGAATAATTTTTTTTTCATCTATCCTTTCAATACAGATATTAGTAACTTCTGGTACCATTTGATAAAATATTTTCATTAAAATATAACAATCCTTTGGTATGGTAACTTCTGGTACCATTTGTTGAAATATCAAATAACAACAATATATTAAATTTTACGAGTAGAAATATTTAAAACCAATAGAACCAACCATATAGGTGGTAACATAATATGCTTAAAAATGGTAGAACCAACCATATATGTGGTAACGTAGTATACTTGAAACTTGTAGAATTAACCATATAGGTTGTAACGTAATATGTATATTTAAAGTTGATAAAACCAACCATATAGGTGGTAACAACATAAAGAAATAATTACATTTCATAAATGAGCAAGTCATATCTCCAAATCCAGTCAATGTATTCATAATAATCCAGTCCGTTACGATAATGAGTTATACTCAATACATCACGACATGACAACTATTATATTACTTGTACCTTGTTTTAAATTTTTTAATTTATCATATTGAACACATAATAGTGTTAAATGATTGAGAATATATATTCTATTAGCACTTATCATCAGATCAGTAATCATGATTAATCAAATTCGTTAAATCACGATTAATATATTTTAACGTATCATTAAGGGCAAAATCGTCCATATTTTAATATATTGATCATATGAGTAAATCGAAACCGTCAATAGGTTTGAAATTTGATTTAGAACAAACTTACTTTTGGTCCAAAGTTCAAAATGTCGTTGGAATTGCTTCAAAAATAATTTTTACGAAGTCGCCACGTTCGACCACCGGAAAATGTCCAAAACTGCACCAAACAGAAAAGTAAGACCATAGAAAAACAAAAAACGTCGATATGAACAAACTGCCTTTTGACACCATCGCCGGGAAACCATGCACGCGCTCCCACGCGCCGGTTCGATGTCTGCGCGTGGGACTCACGGGCCGTCGTGATGTTTCGCCGTCGTCGACACGCGCCGGTGACGGAGGATCGTCCTGTCGCCGTGGTTATGGATCTGGTCTCCGATCATCGATTGGATATACGATTTTTCGTAGATCGACTTTGAAAGTTTCGAATTTTTCCAATTTTCCTTTTTGCACAACATCGAGACCACGTTTCTTTCCTTGTGTGGAACTTTTTGAATCATACACAGATGTAAAGTTTCCATGTCTCTTGAAGTTTTTAGATCTACAATAAACGAGTTATTTTTTAAAAGCCAAAAGTGTTTGATTTGGGAAAGAAAAATATTGATTAATATTAATCAGGTTTTTGATATAGAGGTTCATCATTTAGATGCAACTGTAGAGTATACTCCCGTCGTATTACTCAATTGGCTAGAGACTCGTGCTGATAACGTATTGTAAAACTACCAAAATCATGACATAGAAAAATAGAGAGAGAGAAAAGAGAGAAATATCTCCTCATTATGGTGTATCAAATTAGTAAGTATATGCCCATATTTATAGGGGCGGACAATGGCACAATCGTAATAATGTAAAATTTACAGGAATATTACATGAAAAGGAAATTAACAAATATTACATGAAAATGAAATAATATAAAAAAAAAAAAAAAATTCCCACACGTGTCAATAACCAAAATAAAAGTGTCGATTATGTTCGTATTGCTTATGAAGCTGAAAAATTAACTGAACATAAGATATCATTGTCGTTGTAAAATATTATTCAATTCATTAATGACAAATGATAATTATAGTAAATAAATTAATTTTGGAATCTTTTTTTTTTTTTTTTTTTAATCAATTATGTTTAAAAAGGTGCAATTAACTTATCATTATCATAGTAACTTCTCTATAAAATTAACAATCGACAACTCACATAATGAAATTAACAAATATTACATGAAAATGAAATAATAATAAAAAAAATCCCACAAGTGTGAATAACCAAAATAAAAGTGTCAATTATGTTCGTATTGCTTACGAAGCTGAAAAATTAACTGAACATAAGATATCGTTGTTGTTGTAAAATATTATTCAACACTAAATTCAAATTAATCAAGTACGTTAAAAAAATAATCTATTAAAAACTAAACTTATGTTGACATTTCTATAAGTTACCAACTATTATTACATTGGATCAATTTTTTACATTAACAATTTCACGAAACATAACTTATTCCTTGGATAACATAGACTACATTTAGCGTTTAAATTCTAACACGTGTCATCATTAATGGCTCAACTTTAATCATGTTGTTAAATTAACCTTTTAAGTTTATTAATGTAATAGATCTTTAATCACTGCAAGTTTTTTAATTCCGGGAAGTATTGAAACTATTGAATACTTGCTCCATTAATGCAGTTGACAAATGAAAATGAAAGTTTTATTAATTGGGTGCTGCTACGTGTACAATACATGTAACAAGCTAGATGACAATCACACCGTTATCGTGAGATTGTAGGAAGCAATTTATCGCGAGATTTTGGTAAGAAATTTTTAGCGAGATTTTGCTTTAAAACACATTTGAATAAAGCTCTGTACACGTTCAAAATACTTTATCGTGACTTTTTGAAAATTTTTCCTACCTTCCCTCTCACCCACCAGTCCTGTCTGCACGCTGATAGTCATCACAAGCCAGCCGACCACCCTCCTATGATCATATTTTCAACATGTTTTCATCTTTATCAAATTGGGGTTTTTGATTGTATGTGTAAACTTAATTTGATTTTTTTTTTCACTATGTTTCTGTAGCAAATAATCCAAAAAATAAGCTTTTGAGGTTGAATAACATGTGAAGTTCAGTGGATTATCATTTTCTGTAATTGAGGAATTAAGAAAATTTCTATAAGGGATTTTATAACTTTTGGTAGAGTTTTGTTTCCAATTTTGTAGCCAGTGATTACTCTGCACAAGTAGCAAATATTGGATATTCACAGTATCTTCTGTTGTTCTTCATCTTCACTGATCCACAACTGCCAAAGGTGTTTCTTGACAAAGCCACAAAATTATTTAGAAGCTAGTTAGAATCTCCTCCTACAGCTTCTAGAACGATGACCGCGAGGTGATCCGCAAAAATAATTTAAAAATGGCCAAGATTATGTAATTTTAAGATGAGAAATCATTCGGATTCACATCAAGGAAATAAATTAGTTAAAAAAAATTACCTCATGGGGATTTTCAGTGACAAATCATATTGTGTACATGTGCTTCTTCGACCACCTGTTTCGCAGATGGGATGTGATTGAAATTCAGTGGATGGAATTTGGGATGTAGCAAGAATTCAGTGGAAGGCTTGGATGTGGTCGAAAATCAGTGGGGGAGAATGGGCGCGATCTGAAAGGAAGCCCTAATTTCAAGAATTTGTGCGTTCCCTCATTTCAACAATCTGGTTTTAGAAATTGATTGGCAGCAGGTAATTTCCAAATCAAGTTAAGGGTATTGATGTCTTTTTGTATTGAAATTGTCAACCACCTTGTGAGTTCTATTGTACATCTAGCATTTTCCTTATTAATTATATCAATTTGGAAAATATTTTTTGGCGGGAAAATGTGTGTGTGCTTTTTTGGCTGCTATATTGTTATTATTATTATACTAGTTCTATCACACGTGCGATGCGCGAGATTTCTATTTATGATAATGATTTCGATAAGTATTTTTAAAACTTATACACAATTAACACAAATACAAAATGAATAAAAAATAATATTATATTACAATAACTATTAAGATTTTACAAACAATATAACTAATCTATTTAATATATAATAGGAGGAGTAGCTGATATGTTTTCCCTCCCAGTTCTCCCGCTCAAAACTTTTGCATATTAATTTTTTTTTAACTCATTTTTTTTATACTGAGTATTGATCTGCACTGGAAAAAAATTCAAACCATTGCAATTTGAAATGCTTGCATCTCACAGAAACTGTCATTAAAAGAAATTGATTCAGTGATTTCGAATTTGATATTTTTCCCCAAAAGGGTATAAAGTCAAAACCTGCTTTTTGAAAGACCAATTTAATGCTGATAAGATGCAGTAATGACACATTCAATGCTGATATGATGCAGTGATATATATCTATACAAACACAGATACACACTACAATAGGAAACAAATACATCAACTTTTTGGTATTGGAAAGAAGTCATACATTCCTAAAACAGCCTGAAAATCCTGTTTCACTACAATTTTCTGATAAAGCATTTAATACCTTATACCGAACACATCAAATGCATTTTTAGAGAAGATAAAAACACAGCAAAACACAAAACACCAAATTTTTTTATACATTAAGAGAAGATAAAAACACAGTTGCAAAATCTTTTATCCATTACAAATTAGTTCCAGTGAAGCAGGAGTGGTTGAAGCAGTTCAGTTACTATGGCAACCAATGCAAGCTGCATCCAAGAGATTAACACGATGAAGACGGAGTGGAAGGTAGACGTTCGGGTAGCACGCCTTTGGAAAGTACTTGACTTCAATTGGAAAGATGTCTGTGTTAGCATGGAAATGGTTTTAACAGATCGACATGTAAGTATGAAGCACTACCTTTTATTCATGAAAAAAGACTACACTTTAGAAACACAGATTCTTTACCTCAATATATGGCATTGAGGCTGCACATGTATGGATTTGGGAATGCAAAATAAGAACATAAAATGCATTTGTAAATCTTAGTTTTAAACACAGATAAACATGATATGAAACACACACAACATTCCTCTTTTCTTTTTTTTTTAAAGCTCCAAAAAATTATGACTGCACATTAGAAATATAAACTGCATTTGAAGCTGCCTTACGTGACCACAAATTCTGGTGTTTAAACTATCTCACAAACATCAAGTATGGCAAAAAAACTGCACATTACAAACGTACTAGAGTTTCAAAATCAGGGATTTTAAAACTCTCACTAACAGTTACAAACACAGTCATGACTGCATAGTAGAAAATGTTTAGCTTTTATTCATGAAAAAAGACTACACTTTAGAAACACAGATTCTTTACCTTAATATATGGCAATGAGGCTGCACAAGTATGGCTTTTTGACTGCAAAATAGGAACACAACTGTGTTTGTAAAAATCTTGGATTTGAACTCTCACAAACATGATATAAAACACTCAGTATTCTGTTTTTTACCTCCAAAAAATTATGGCTGCACATTACAACTATAAACAACATTTGAACATGCCTTGCATGACCACAGATCTGACATTTAAACTATCGCACAAACATCAAGTATGGCAAAAAACCTTCACATTACAAACATAGACAGTGTTTCAAAATCTGGGAATCTGGGATTTAAAACTCACAGATGTTATGGTTGAATAGTTTCTAACTCAAACCATATGCTGATGATAACATCAAATTTTTTTGGTTTGTTTGACACACCGCAGATTCCTTACTGTGTTACCTATGCTACTCAGTATTTATCACAAGACATGATATTGACATCTAACCTTAAATAAATATAAAACAGGTCATCTTATAGTTTAGGAAACTGAATATTGTACAACATCAAACAAAAAGTGTACAAGCAAACATCACTCAATGACTAAAATAATATAGTGTTGATAAAGGTTCATTACAAATAAAAATATTGAACTATTAAAAAATCTAATTTTATTTAAATCAATGCACAATATAAAAAAAATTGTTCAAAATACAAAACAAAACACATTATAATATATATTGATATTGATTGCTTATTTTGTAAATCTAAAACATTCAAATTTGAAATAATAAACCAAACTGATTTTGTAGAGTTTAATGCGTAAAATAAATGTTACTCTTGAAACAAACTATAAACAAAAACTACTATCAGATTTATTGATTACTTTGTTCTAATGTAATGTTAAAAAAGCTCAAATTTTAATTAATTAATTTACATTTAAATAAACAACAAAATTATAATAATGTTACCAGTGAGATCTGATACACGTCACAACCATTTTTTTTGTCCTCTTTAATTAGATCTACTGAAAAGAGACTTCTTCACTATGTAATTTAATTTTCAGTACATGAACTCAATGAAAAAAAAATGAACAGATGACTACAAGAAGAATATGTTCTAGAACCCTTCAAGAAGACAAATCCAAACAATCAAAACCAAATTCCCTCATGTAGGAATAAATATGACGGTAGATTTTTTTATTTTTATTTTATTTTTAAACAAAAAAGAGTATTGTTCCAAAAAAATGATTAATTTAGATATGTTAGATTATTAGAACGGAATGAAGGGCTGAAAAGGATGTATTACTAGGAGTATAACCGATTGGATGAATAATGTTCAAAAAGACAGTTTAAATAAGGTATACATTAAATTAGTTAAAATAGCAAAATCATGGGTAGTGAACATTACATAAGAAAGTCAGTAAACATAGCTAAATCATGAGTTTGACATCACAAAAAGACATTTTAAAAAATATCAACTAATGATACACATAAATCAAATGCAAAGAATAAGAAGTATGAATCATTTTCTGGTATTACTGTCTCAAATACCTCAACCGGGAACTTTACGAAAGCAGCCGCCCATATCAAGGAAGATCTTGACTTCGGTAATAACTGGGGTGTCGCCTCAAACGCAAGCAAATAAACAATCGGTTAAAATACAAGCCAGAAAGTTAAATAACAAAAAAAAAAAAAAAAAAACGAATTTTTTAACTTGATTTAACGTGAAACCACCGCAAAAACCCCAGGTTGATGAAGCCATACCTTTGGTTGGTGAATAAAAGCTGAGATCTTCACTTGGAATGCGTAGATCTAATTCTTAATCAAAGAACAGCACTAGGGTCGTGGCCATATGAACTTGGGGTTGTGAGAGTTTAAATTTAAACGAAGTCATTTAATAGTAGATCAAAGCCTGTAGTTGGAAATCAGAAGAAATATCAATGGTGAAATTAAGAGAAGAAGATGATCTTCATCTACCTGGCGATTTTCGTAGGCGGCGAAGGAGAGTATTTTAGGGTTTGCTGTCAAGCTTCTTTCAATAATTGTGAACGGTTGTTTGGTTATTTAGGGCAAAAAAAAAAAAATGATATAAACTCTATACCGTGTTTGCCTCGGTCATGTTGTTTCCTAATCCTAATTAAAATAAAGTGCTTTGTGTACAATTTTTTAAAATCGCTTTTTAATTACACATATTTTTATCTCTCCAATTTTCAACCATTAGTTTTTACTTCGAAATAAAAGTAAAAAATAAATTTATAAACTACACAATGGTACCAAACATATTTAATAAGTAATTGTTTTGAAAAAAATTGTTTAATTTTTACGAACACAATTGACAGAGTAGAGAACAAATGCAAACAAATAGTGTTCTACTTCTTCTGGCTGATAATGATATACAATCATTAAGTAATTAATAACATGAAAGGAAAAGTACACGAAAAAGAGAGATTCGTGAAGGAATGGAAATGGAAGTCAAAAAATGGACGTCTTTGCATAAGTGAAAGTGAGGCAGTAATAAATTGGTTCTAGGAAATAATGAATTGCATTCGGGATTTAAGTTTCAAATTTCACCTGTTGTCATCCTACCAGCTTCCAGATCCTTCCCAATTGCAATAGAAGGCTACTTTGGGAGAGTTTCTTTGGAGGAGTCTCCAGGACACTGTTTTGCAAGCGAAAATTGGAAAAAAGGAATTTCCATTAGCGTATATACCAACCCTAAATATACTCTCATGTGAAGTGCAATAGATTATAAACCTTGAATTGGAAAATATCCCAAAAATATTTTAAAGAGCAAAGTTAACAACCCAATGAATCAAGATTAACTTCATTTATTGTGTTTAGCAATGCCATCAAGATATGCATGACCACATAAAACCCCATATAAAAAGGTTGAAATTACAGTAAAATTAGCAAAATACTGAACAACCAATTTCCAGTCTGACTGCCAAACCTCAAGAAATTTATTAATCTGATTGACCCAATCACAAACTCTAGTAGATTATCATAGTACTCATTTGATTGGCCCACTGGATTTTTATTTTGACATGTCAAAAATTTTCCAAATAGCACTCCACTATATTGAATCATCATATTCATCAGAATCACTGCCATGGGGTCCTGGCCAACTGTCCCGGCACATCAAGCTTAGCTGAAGGTGTAGGTCTTACTTTCTTGCTTACTCAAGCATTTTCCTCATCATCTTCCTCTTGCTCAGCCCTTGCAACACTTAGTTACTCAGGGCAGCACCAATGACAGCATACCTTCCATTCCCCGCAATGCGTCCACTTCTTTGAATTTTATTTTGATGTGGTGGAGGAAGCATCAGTTCCTGCAACACAAAGGTATCAGTGCTTAATGCAAGAAATGTTTGGATAAAGTTAAATCACCACCAAGTGATATCAACTGTGAACACAAACAACTCAATAGAAACTTGCGTGTGATGTTAAATATAAATCTCACTTACTATCAATTAAAACGCTCAAGCATGAATAACCAGTATATTTTCATATTCATCAAGAGGTATGAGAAAAGATAATGAAGTTCTCAGGGTCATTTATTACAAAATCTCATCTTAAGCATTAAGCTATGATATAAGATAGTAACAGACTAAGAAGCTTCTGTACTTAAAGTAGTAGCCATAAATTTGAAAATGATAAGCTGCACAAATATAGAATCAGTATAAAGGCAATATGCAACCTGCAAAGTAGCATACTAAACATGTTTTAATGGCATTGAAACTATAATCCTAATCTTATAGAACTCACATTCTTGTAGCATTCATAAGCATAGAAGCTGATCGAAGAACAAATACCCCAGCTTCTCGTCTTTCACAAAACAATAAATCTTTTCACTTTAGAAACGTGCACTAAAGGTCAGCAAGGAAAGGCTTAATGATTGGTTTTCAGAAAGACAACTCTGGAGTAACATGCCCAGCCTCTTGCATTCTGCCTCAAAGTACCTACACGTTCTGCCTTTTAATTCCCAGTAATTCTACAATATACATCCGGAAGCTATAAATAATTAAAAAATAAATGCAGATTCCCAATAACATAAAACCTTTAGCAAAATATGTAGTAAATCGTCTAATTAAATAAATAGAAATGATCACAGCAAGCATCAAATCTGATAAATGAACAAAAAAATTCATTTCGATGAACTTACTATCGTTGCGGCGCTTGAAGACATAATGTTCCATCTGGAAGTCAAAGGCTATCTCCGTTATCATGGAGTGTCCTTGGCTGTCATGTTTGAACTTATTTTTAACCTCTGTTTGGCAAAGTAAGGTCGCTGGGCTGCTAGTTTGTGTTACCGCTTCAGAATCTTAGATTTGGTGATGTACGCCTGCGCCCCCACTGGCGGACGATGGTCAAGCCTGGGAGCTGGAGAGTGGATTCAAGGAGGAGGTTTGGGCAGGAAGGACAATCGGTTGGGAGAAATCAGAATCTCACTTTTGTAAGAAAAATGGATTCACGAACAGAGGATAATGGCAATATTCTGACACGAATTTGAAATTAAAAGCTACTCTGTTGAAAAAAAAAAATGCTAATTGTAGTTAGAGTATGACAAATAGGTTGACAAAAAAATGAGTTGGCAAGTTTATGAATGTTGATTTAAAATTTGACGTGATGTGTGAATTAATATGATTCTACCAACTATGCAATATGCCAACCTATATATCAAATTATAAGTACTTGTAGCAAAATTGGTTGAAAAAAGACTCCTCATTTAATGCATAATTCAAATTTTAAACCGTCTAAGGACCTATTTGTGTACGAAGTGCAAAAAAGATAGATGACATGTCATTTCATAGTTTTAAAAAGTGATTTCTCATCTCATTTATTTATTGCAAAGTCTCAGATTTTTGAACATCTATTTACTATATAATGGTAGGAGAGTCTGAAGAGTTTTCCCGCTCACATTTTCCCTCTCAGAACAAAATGCTGACTCAAAAGAAAATGAACAAAATAAATTCCTGCCCACATCACTTCAAAATTCGAATCTTGAAATGACCTGACCTAGCATTAAATGTGCTGTCAATACATATCAGCTTTACTGAGCCAATAAACATCAATAAGGAAAATCTTGGTTTTCGTTCATTTCACGTTAACTGATGGGTTCAAAATAGGGTTTCTCTCTCAAAATAAAATTTCAGCTCTACCCCTTCTCTCTGCTGTCTCTCTCCCCCTTCTATCTGCAATAAGTTCTTCCCCACATCAACATAGACAAAATCTGGTTACTCATCCCTCCCGAAGTGAAGGCACAGGCCGAGTAGTCACCATCCGAGAAATTTCTTGTGTTTGGAAGGAAGAAGGTAGATCTTCAGTGTGGCAATTTCAGTGATTTTCTTCATATCATCCAAGTATTTACAGTTATACGAGTAAGCATCTGTAGGTTTATTTCTGGTTTTTTATTTTTATTCTTTACTTCATTCTAAAAAAATTGACTTTCTTGATGCCTATGCCACGTACCCTAATATCCCCATCACAATCCCAATTTGAAAATCCTGACCACATTTTGAAGGCCTAGCAGGTAATTTCATGCCTCCTGTTATATTCATGTAGACATTTAAAATCTTATCATACAGGCGTGTAAGATTTGTTGGGTCTTGTGGAACTGGAAGTTATGGCATTGGAAAGTTTAAGTTGTAGAGGGTTATTGTTTTATTGTGGTGTTTTAGTTAATATTATCCCTAAAGCGATTTGTTTAATAAATCTTATAGTGATAATTGGCTGCAAAATTTGGTCAAATGCTTGAAAGCAAGGTATTTATGTTAATATTCAAGAATGTTTAGATGCTCACTTCGTCAATTTCTTCAAAGTAATTCGGCTTACCCACTATCTCTAATTTTTGGTTGTCTTCCTTCCCTAATAGTTTGTCAACACTTTTTAATTGTTCATGATGCCAAGATCATTGGCCTGATTTGCTTAAAGAATTTGTCCTTATAGTGAGGTCCCTTTCTCTTTTTCGTGAGCAAACAGATCTGCAGAAGGTATTTTAATTGTCAAATATATTGTTGTTACTATTCTCTATAGTGGTATATTTTAATAAATCTTTCCCGGTTAATTTGTTGGCAACTACTTTCTATTCATTTCTTTTTAACAGGTAGATGTTGGCACTATGTGCCAATCGCAACTCTGATTTAGTGCATTTTTGGGTTAAATATGATGAAAGAATCTACCAGGTATCATGGAGAATATTTCGAGCCATCTGAATCAGTAGAGTTGGATTTAAGTAACGATTGTACTTCAAATATTACTTTCCAACAATATATAGCAACTACGATTTGATAGACAGGAAGTCATCCAAAGATCACAACAATCAGAAACATCAATCGGTTTCGCATCCAGGTCTATACAGTCAATTTGTTTTACAATAACTGATGTGGCAAAATTTGATGCAAAATATTTTATGTGCTATTAATTGCTGAGATTATGAAGTTGTTTGTTGTATTGATCAAATTTTGAGAAATTAGTGGTGATATCATTGTCTTTGGAAGAGCAAAAAATTTACTTTTGATTATAGTGAAACAATTAGACTCCTCAAGTTTTGTACTTTTGACTGTAGTTCAATCCTGTATGTCAAGTGGTAACTTACTGAAGTCATGGAAACATCTTTCTAATGACATTTTGCTTTTGGACACCTAATATGATCATTTAAGGCACACATATACCTTTGTTGGGTTTCAGATCTCTTGCACGCATATTAGGTTCTTGCTAGGCTTTTTTTGCTATAAAAATGCCACTTTCTTATGATGGCTTTCCTGGCATCTATCTTTCATTAGGATTTTCTTATGATTGGGATCGAGAAATTTCTACAAGGGAACCTGAATATTATAAATGGACACAATGGATATTTTTGCAGCTTTTAAAGCGGGGATAGGCATATCGGTTAAGAATATCATAACGTACTCAAAAGTTTTACACCCTCAGTAAAACTATAATTAATGTCTGTTGATCCTACATCAAGTCTGAAGTCCCAGGCACAAGGTGCCTGCACTTGGAACTGTCTTGGCAAATGAAGTGTTAGATGGTGTGAGCAAGCGTGGGGGACATCCAATGATAAGGCAAGAAACACATATATTTCTCTTACTATATATGAAATTTAGACCAAGAAATTGTTAATTTATTCAGTTTACAGGTGGGTTTGTGAGGAAATAAAGAAGAGAGTGGAGGAAGAAGGGAACTTAAATTGGTTTTTTCCAGTGTCTTCTACTCCAGTTTTTTGGAAATCTAGGAAAAATCAGGATCGCCTATATATTTTCTTAAAAAGCAACTGGTTTGATTCCTTCACCCCCATCCCCATCACCTTTTTTTTTTCAAATTCTTTTTTTGGCTCATCTTGACGTATTTGCTTACTAATGAAATGATTTCTTAATTAAACTTTGTGGTGAAATTCAATTATAATATAAAGCATAATCTTGATTCATTTTTCTGTTATGCAGTTTTTAGACAAGAAATTCTTCATGATATTTACAAGTTCAATTTTTTTTTTTTTTTTGGTGGGAGTGGGGAATTGGGTTTGCTCGAAAGCTAAATCCCTTAGCTAACTATGGTTAGTAATTTCCATGCACAGAGCGGAGCAGGTATTAAAAATCCAACACAAAGTTTGTCCCATTGTCCCGCATTATTTTAATTTGTCTTTCCAAAAGTTTTAACAGATAAATTTTCCTTAATTTTATATCCCAAGTTTTTAAAAATGGGAATTATATTTTCGTAAGTCTGGAGACACTGTCTCTCATGCATTAGAAATTAAAAAATTCAAAACAATGGACACACCCTGTGGTGTTGAAATGTGTGTCTCGAGTATCAAAAATTTTAAAATGACAAACAAAAAGGTACATGCCAATTGCTATTGGTAATAGAATAAGTACCATGCTTCATAGCTGGTCAAATTATTGGATCATTCATATGTTACCCACCAGGAGAATAGAGAAAGGTTTCACAATTGAAATTGAAATTTGCAGATGTCCTAGAACAAAGTGGCAATAAAATTAATCAGTCTCAAATTTATGTGTATTTCTCTTCACAAAGTATGCTTGACGATGTCGTAGTGCCTACATGTTATACTTTGATGGTTAAATTAGTTTTGAATCCAGATGACAGAAATATTGTGCTAGGAGTTAGGCACCAATTTTATAGTGTAGAAAAAAAACTTATATGGATGGTATGTTTCTTCATTTTCATAAACCAATTTCTCTGCTCTGTTTGGATGTGTTGATGTTGCAATTGTATGAAATTGTAGGTCTTGCTGGTTCTTAGAGCTGCTGGTAGTGATGGAGTTTTTGCTGGTTCGAGGATTTTGATATAGGTCAAGGTATGTTTGTGTCTTTTTCCTATAGATTTAAGACCCTGTTTGATGGCCATTATGCTTGGATTTACTTGAGTGAATGAATTATGCAATGTTTTCCCTTGATTTTCGGTTCTAATTTAGCGTTTTTGCTTGATTTTTGGGTTCTAATTTTAGGTTAAACTGCTAAAGTCATTTGTGAATTGTGGCAGAATTTAATCATCGTTTTCATTAATTTTATATTGTGTTGTGAAGAAAGAGAATCTATAAATTATGTAGGTGAATCTCCATCATCTTCTGCATCTGACATTGATAACTTGAACAATTTAATGGTTGATAAAGTTGTTTTGGTCTAAAGGCAATGGTTCTCAAGCTGGGAATCATGTTATAGTGCCTTGAAACCGTCCCAACCTTATTAGGCTACTTGACTTCGTAAGTGGATGTTGATGTTAAAGATATTTGCCGTCAATTTAAGTAAATAGAATTTGCAGAGGTACTTATGTTCAATCATTTGATTATGTTTCATTGTGTTTTCAAGTGTTCTCTAGGATCATTGATAGATCTAGATTTCCATTGTATGCTTTTATGGAATCTTACAATGGGGTAAGCATCTCAAATTTGCTCTCTTGCAGGAAAAAGATGTGAATTCTGCAATAGGGGCCTCCATAAAATCTCAGAATGCTTTTTACATGTTTGAGGACAAGACTTGGGAGTAAATGTAAAGTACAATTTTGATTTTTGGGTTCTATTTTATTTGGGCCTGGAGTATTATATAGATCTAGAGCAATTGTTGGGGTTGATATATTCCTTTTAGGCATATCTATGCATTCAACAGGTATTTGGATCATCGTTAGATGAAAAGGAGGCAAAAAGAAAGGTGTTGTATACACTCTTTTGTTAACATTATTAGATGTGAAAAGATAATATTTTAATTTTGGTCTAACTTACTTCCTGGACTTCACAATGCTGCATGATAGAATGTTGTCTGGCTTCTTTATAGTTATTGAAGAAAAAATTAACTTGCACTTGTAAGTTAGCTATGTGTTGAGCTACTATCCAAGATATGAAAGATAACCCAGTATTAAGTTATTGCAAAATCAAGAAAGAAATGATTGTATGGCGTATTGGCTATATCAAACACTTAAGAATATTGATTTTAATAAAATGATAATTTCTTTTTGTGAGTTTTATTTAATTCTTATTAGTCAATAAATCTGCTTTTTTTAGATCACTTTCATGAATTTCAATTGCCGTGCATCGCACGGGTAATAACTAGTTCAAGTAAAATGAGGGAGGGAACTCGTCTGGAGGAAAAAATGGTATCTTTGGAGGGAATATTATATAAGATAAGATATTATATATTATTAGTTGTCTATCTGTGCGATGTACGAAATATATAATTTTTAGATCATAATTTTAAAAATATCTTAATTATACAATCATATCAAATAAAAACATAATTCAAATAAAAATTTCAATACAAAATGTTATTAAATTTGAAACTTTAAAAAAGACAAAACTAATCAAAATAAAAAAATGCTATATATACACTAAGTATACCATACCACTCAAAATTTGGCACTTAATTAAATTTTTTATATAAAATTTCTTTTGACTTTTAATTACGTTTTTTTTCTGAAAATTTGCCCACCTCATCACATATTTCCCTTTTAATATGTTATAATTTTTTATTAACTATATTTTTTAATGTGTTGCTTAAGTATATTTTATTTGAAATCCAATATATTAATTAATATATTTTATTTTTCCTTATTTTTTAAATATGTCAATTTTTGTCAAAATGATGAAAAGATTAAGCTTTCGTTTGATAATACTATTTGTTTTATAAACTTATTTATTTATGATTTTGAAGTAAAAAATAGTGGCTGAAAATTTGAGAGAGAAAATATGTGTGGTTAAAAAGTTAATAGAAAATAATTAATTTTTTTTGTAACATGCGTATTGAAGAGCCTATTCATTTATTGACATATTAGGACGTAAAATTCAATGATTTCATTTATTTATTTTCAAAATATATTAATTCAATTTTTTCATTTCTAACTTAACAAATTCATGTAACATATATTTATTTATTTTAAAATATATTAATCAAAATTTTTCATTTTCAATATAACACATTTACATAGATATGATATGACATTTATTTATATTCAAATATATTAATCCAATTTTTTCATTTCTTACATAACACATGTTGTTGAGTTGGAAACTTTAAAAAAAACAAAATTAATCAAAATAAAAAATTCTGCATGTACACTCAGTGTACCGCGCCACTCAATGTATGGCACTTAATTAATTTTTTATATTAAATTTCTTTTGACTTTTATTTACGTTTTTTTCTGAAAATTTGCCCACCTCATCACCTATTTCCCTTTTAATATGTTATAATTTTTTATTAACTATATTTTTTAATGTGTTGCTTACCATATATTTTATTTGAAATCTAATATATTAATTAATATATATTTTTACTTATTTTTTAAACATACCAATTTTTTGTCGAAATGACGAAATGATTAAGCATCCGTTTGGTAATAATGTTTGGTTTATAAACTTGTTTATTTATGATTTTGAGATAAAAAGTAGTGCCTGAAAATTGGACAGAGAAAATATGTGTGATTAAAAAGTGGATAGAAAATAATTAATTATTTTTGTAACATGCATATTGAAGAGTCTTCTCATTTATTGACATATTAGGAAGTAAAATTTCAATATTTTATTTATTTATTTTCAAAATATATTAATTCATTTTTTTTTCATTTCTAACTTAACAAATTTATATAGCATATATTTATTTATTTTAAAATATATTAATCCAAAATTTTTATTTTCAATGTAACACATTTACATATATATGATATGACATCTAATTATGTTCAAATATATTAATCCGATTTTTACATTTCCTACATAACACATGTTATTGAATTTGAAACTTAAAAAAAAAAAAAAAACTAATCAAAATAAAAAATTCTGCATGTACACTAAGTGTACTGCACCACTTTAAATTTGACACTTAATTAAATTTTTTATCTAAAATTTCTTTTAACTTATATTTACGTTTTTCTCTAAAAATTTGCCCACCTTATCACCTATTTTCCTTTTAATATGTTATAATTTTTAATTAACTTTATTTTTTAATATGTTGGTTACATATATTTTATTCGAAATCCAATATATTAACTAGTATATTTTATTTTTCCTTTTTTTAAAAACATACCAATTTTTGTCAAATGATGAAATGATTAAATTTTTTACCAATTTATCATTGGTGGTAAAAATTTGATAGCAAATAATTAATTATTTTTGTGATATGTTTATTGAAGAACCTACTCATTGATCGACATATTAGGAAGTAAAAATTCAATGATTTTATTTATTTATTTTCAAAATATATTGATTCAAGATTTTCATTTCTAACTTAACAAATTTATATAGCGTGTATTTATTTATTTTCAAATATATTAATCCAAAATTTTAATTTTCAATGTAACACATTTAAATAGATATGACATTTATATATATTCAAATATATTAATACAATTTTCCTACGTAAAACATTTACATAGATATAACATTTATTTATATTCACATATATTAATCCAATTTTTTTCATTTCATACATAAAACATTTACATAGATATCACATTATTTATGTTCAAATATATTAATCTATTTTTTTCATTTTCAATGTAATACATTTACACGTAGTATATTTATTACAACTCTTACTAAATATGTAATATAAAATAATTTTTTCAACAAAAATCTTTATCTTTTATTTATTTATTTATTTATATATTTTTATACATAAAAGTAGAAATGAAGAGAGAGAGAGAGAGAGAGAGAGAGAGAGAGAGAGAGAGAGAGAGAGAGAGAGAGAGTCATTAAATGCAATTTTCCCTCCAAAATGACGCTCTCTCCTGACTTCTACTTTTATATATACTAGTGAATCATCCCGTGCGATGCACGGGAAGAAATGTAAATGTCTAGATAAAAATATTCCTATTCGAAATTAAATGAATCCTTAAACAAAATAAATAACATTTACAAATAAGAGATAATTTCATCATATATTAGTTTCATGTATAAGCATCAACCTTTTAGGGAGAAGTCATGCATGCGAAAATGATTGTGCCTGACTCTTGTTGATAGTTATGGCATATGATACCATCAATGAAAATTATCTTTTTTGAAATCTAATAAGTATCCTAGAATTCGAATGGCTCAACGATATCCTTTGAATAAAGAACTTGTATCCTGCATTACTGTCAGATAGAATTTGACCTTATAGAATACGATCGTCAAGTTTTGTAACGATTATTCACTCTCTCCTCGAACCAAAAATTCGTCTTGCAAAATGAACACTTAAAAGTAGGATCTTCAATATTCATGTACTCTGAACATTCAAACAATAGATGAAAAAGTTAATCATAAAGACCATGCATATAAAAGATAAAATTCAATATTTTTACCATTGACAATGAAAAACAACATGTATAATAATAATAATAATAATAATAATTTTAAAAAATTGCGAGGTTGACAAAGACATTGCATCAAATTTATGATATTTTAGGTTTTCAATACTTATACAATGTAATTATTTTCTAATTGAAATTATAATTTAGTATTGATCATCTCAATTTTTAGTTAAGTAAATTGGGAGACAATTTATATATTGTTGTGAAAAAATATCATAAAATTTGAATTAAAATATAGAAAAGAATATCTTGGCATGGTTAATTACTTTTTGAAATTTTAAAATTAAGAGTTAGGACGAAAACCATTAATAACTATATCATTTCAAACAATATAAATAAATTTGTTAATCGTTAATGTTAAAAAATGTGATATAAGACTTTTTGGAATAAAAAATTAATTAAGAATTAAATGTAATTGTCATTGAAATAATTTTGATAAATAATGCAATATAGGAAAGAACTTTAATATGTATATGTAATAAATAACTAAAAAATAGGATTTACTTATAAAAATTTCAATACAACGTGATTTATAAAAATACGAATGTGTATAAATTTTAGATATAATTTTAATTGAGAATTTGAAATTGGATCTGTATGACTGAACCAAATATTTATCCATAAAATTATGACTGAAAATTTTAATTTTGATTTGTATAACTGAACACAAATATTTATTTGTAAGATTGTAAACATTAAAAGAACACATTTTTTTATGAAAAGAGAGGTTTTGACACAAAAATCCAAATATAAATAAGTAAAACCAAACAAATTATCGTTCTTATATCATAAAAAATAAAAAACAACTTCTCGGTAAAAGCAAATTTAAAAAAAAATAATAATTCTAGTTTCTTGTTTTTATTATTTTTTATACAATGTGATATACAATTTCATCAAATATATATACTGACCCATGAATAATATGTTTTTTCTTCACTCAACGGCCGAAAGCATTAACATATCTATCCAACCCAAAACTATTCTAAATAGCTCAACATTAGTTAACAAATTGCAACCCCAACAGAGAAATCTAGAACATAATATAAATAGACTATTAACAAATCCTCATATTCCGGTGTATCGTTGTTGTGATGAGGAAGAAATCTGTGTTTTCCTAGAAAATTCATTAACAATCATCTTGTAGATCCATTATTAGTCCAAAATAATTTTGCATTCTATATTGTTTTCGAAGCTTTCTTTACAATATTATTGTTTTAATATTTTTTCTTTTTTGTTAGAAACTCAAATTTATGTTCAACGATTCAAAATATCACAGGTCTTGAAGAAGAGAATAGTGCCAATCTTTTTTATTTTTTCAAAAAATAATTTACAATTTTTTTATTTTCAACTGGTTTGTAATATTAATAACTAATAAACATTACCACCGCACCAAAAATTTTGAATTATAAAATGTGATAAATAGAAGGTGGAGTCGAGGGGCCATGTTAAACAGTACACATTTTTTCAAAAAAATAACTCTTTAATTGAATTTTTTTATTATTGTGTATATCTTCATAATAATTATATATAACAGAAATGAAAGAGGTTGTACATCGGGAAATGGGGAAAAAAAGGATATAAAAAACAAAAATAAATAAACAGATTTTGAAAAAGGGAAAAAAAGTAACAAATTCTGAAAAAACGAAAAAGGAAAATAATAATAATAATAATAATAATAATAATAATAATAATAATAATAATAATAATAATAATAATAATAATAATTGACTTTCTAGTGTAATTAGGTGGCGGGAAATAGAAGTCATGTAAACACAATAAATATTGAAGACTGTAAGCAGACGTCAGCGATTTTGAAAATGATAAATAAATATTGAAGGCCCAACTATTTTTGAAGTGAGTTTTGAAGTTGGTTATTGGGTGATGGATATGAGCAGTGTGAACATGCTAAATATTGAAGTCCCCAAAAATTGGGAAATAAATAAATAAATAAAATCTGCACATAGCACAAGAGTTTTGGAGGAAAACTGTGTAGTTGACTACCATTGACTCAGCTACTTTAATATATTACTAGTATTTCACTCGTGCGATGTACGAAAGTTGTTATCCACAATATCTATTTTAATGCTTATACATAATCAACACATATATAAATGTATAAAAAATAATTTTCTATTTCAATAATTATTAGACTTTAAAAAATAATATACATAATTCAAATTATCCTTGAATTAACGTCAATTTATATATTTAAGTATTTGAATTTAATGAATAAAAAATTATTTACAAGAATAAGCAGTCAAAATAATAATTTTGAAAATCTCGCAATTATCATGATACGACAATCAAGTAAAGTTAGAAATCACGAAATTGTACCGAAAATCTTATACCCTGTAATCTTTAAAAATTTATCAAAAATAAGTATGTTTAAAAAATATTAACCGTTGTATTAATATTATTAACTTAAAAGAAATCAAAGTATTAACTCTTCAATATTAACCTTCGTTCAATAATTTTTTCAATAAATTATTTATAAGTAACACATTTTTTCAACCCAATTTTTAATCACAATATATTTCTCCAAAATTTTTCTCAACCACACATTTTATTATAATACTAAAATATAAAGAATTTAAGAATTAATTCTGTCAAACTATCCTACTATCATATATAGTATAGATTTTTACCAGTGCAATGAACTAAAATTGTTATCTGTAATATCGATAAGCATTCATTAAAATTTAATGACTATACATAATCAAAACAAATGTAAAAGATATAAAAATAATTTCTCCATTCTCATCACATATTTAACATTTTTCTCAACTTTCATTCAAAAACACCAATACAATAATTAAAAATATGTGTTTAATCTTAATATACGACAATTTAACAATGTTGAAGATCAAGAAACTATTATATCTTATATCTTATAATCTTTGCACAATTATTAAAATTAAAAATGATTAAAAAATATTAATCATTATTTACCATAATAGTAGAATATTAGTGTGTGTGTGTGTGTGTGTGTGTGTGTGTGTGTGTGTCTATATATATATATATATATATATATAGGCAATAAATGCATTAATATTTATCTAGATTTTGCATTCACATTTGGTGTATAACTATTTTGTATTTACATTAATCCGATTTTGCATTCACACTAACCAAACCACATAAGAGATGTGCACTTTAGGCGGGAAAATAATAATAGCTTCTATGACAAGCTACACTTCTACTTTTATTAATACTAGTGAATCATCCCGTGCGATGCACGGGAAGAAACATCTAAATAAAAATAATCCTATTCGAAATTAAATGAATCCTTAAACAAAATAAATAACATTCACAAATAAGAGATAAGTTCATCATTTATTAGTTTCATGTATAAACATCAACCTTTTAGGGAGAAGTCATACAGGTGAAAATGATTGTTCCTGACTCTTATTGATAGCCATGTCATATGACACCATCAATGAAAATTGTTTTTTTTGAAATCTAATAAGTATCCTAAAATTCGAATGGCTCAACGATATCCTTGGAATAAAGAACTTGTGTCATGCATTACTGTCAGATAGAATTTGACCTTATAGAATATGATCGTCAAGTTTTGTAACGATTATTCACTATCTCCTCGAACCAAAAATTTGTCTTGCAAAATGAACACTTAAATGTAGGATCTCCAGTATTCATGTACTCTGAATATTCAAACAATAGATGAAAAAGTTAATAATAGAAACCATGTATATAAAAGATAAAATTCAATATTTTGACCATTGACAATGAAAAACATGTATAATAATAATAATAATAATAATAATAATAATAATAAAAAAATTGCGAGGTTGACAAAGACATTGCATCAAATTTATGATATTTTAGGTTTTTCAATATTTATACAACATAATTATTTTTTGATTGAAATTATAATTTAGTATTGATCATCTCAGTTTTTAGTTAAGTAAATTGGGAGACAATTTATATATTATTGTGAAAAAATATCATAGAATTTGAATTAAAATATAGCAAAGAATATCTTGGTATGGTTAATTACTTTTTGAAATTTTAAAATTAACAGTTAGGACAAAAATCATTAATAACTATATCATTTCAAATAATATAGATAAATTTTTTAACCGTTAATGTTAAAAAATGTGATATGAGACTTTTTGGAATAAAAAACTAATTAAGAATTAAATGTAATTGTCATTGAAATAATTTTGATAAATAATGCAATATAGGAAAGAACTTTAATATGTATATGTAATAAATAACTTAAAAATAGGATTTAGTTATAAAAATTTCAATACACAGTGATTTATAAAAAAACGAATGTGTATAAATTTTAGATATAATTTTAATTGAGAATTTGACATTGAATTTGTATGACTGAACCAAATATTTATCCATAAAATTAAGATCAATAAAATATCACAATTATTATAAGAAATTAATTATGTATTAGATGTAATTATCTATAAAAATATTTAATAATTTAATAATACGCTATAAAAAAGAGCTATAATTTTTAGATGTACTAAATAACTAAAAATAAGTTAATTATAAAAAAAACTATATGTATGATGTGATTTATAATTTAGTACTCCCTCCGTCCCATAAAGATAGTCCTCTACTCATTTTCACACAGATTAAGGACAAAATGAAATATAAAATATTAATTTCACTCTTAAAAAATAAAGTAGACTATCTTTTTTAGACGGACAAAAAAGAAATGGTGGACTATCTTTGTAGGACGGAGAGAGTATTATCTATTAATAAAATCTCGACATAATTTTTAATTGAAAATTTTACTTTTGATTTTTATAACTGAACACAAATATTTATTTGTAAAATTGAAAACATTAGAAGAACACATTTTTTTTTTTTTTTATGAAAATAGATGTTTTGACACAAAAAGTCAAATATAAATAAGTAAAATCAAACAAATTATCGTTCTTATATCGTAAAAA
Organism: Ligustrum vulgare; assembly: GCA_963555705.1. NCBI lineage: Eukaryota > Viridiplantae > Streptophyta > Magnoliopsida > Lamiales > Oleaceae > Ligustrum > Ligustrum vulgare. The sequence continues at coordinate 17,587,046 of OY743176.1, read as the reverse complement.
ATAAATAACAACTTCTCGGTAAAAGCAAATTTAAAAAAAAAAAAAATTCTAGTTTCTTGTTTTTATTATTTTTTATACAATGTGATATACAATTTCATCAAATATATATACTGACTCATGAATAATATGTTTTTTCTTCACTCAACGGCCGAAACCATTAACATATATATCCAACCCAAAACTATTCTAAATAGCCCAACATTAGTTAACACATTGCAACCCTAGCAGAGAAATCTAGAACATAATATAAATAGACTATTAACAAATCCTCTTATTAGTCCAAAATAATTTTGCACTCTATATTGTTTTCGAAGTTTTCTCTACAATATTATTGTTTTAATATTATTTTTTTTGTCAGAAACTCAAATCTATATTCAACGACTCAAAATATCACAGGTCTTGAAGAAAAGAGTAGTGTCAATCCTTTTTACTTTTTCAAAAAATAATTTACGATTTTTTATTTTCAACTGGTTTGTAATATTAATAACTAATAAGCATTACCATCGCACCAGAAATTTTGAATCATAATTGAAGGTGGAGTGGAGCGGTCATGTTAAACAATACACATTTTTTCAAAAAAATAACCCTTTAATTGAATCTTTTATTATTGTGTACATCTTCATAATAATTATATATAACAGAAATGAAAGAGGTTGTATATAGGAAAATGGAAGAAAAAAAAAGATATAGAAAACAAAAATGAATAAACAGATTTTGAAAAAGGGAAAAAATGAAACAAATTCTGAAAAACGAAAAAGGAAACAAATAAATAATAATAACTGGCTTTCCAGTGTAATTAGGCGGTGGGAAATAGAAGTCATGTAAACACAATAAATATTGAAGACTCTAAGTAGACGTCAGCGATTTTGAAAATAATAAATAAATATTGAAAACCCAACTATTTTTTAAGTGAGTTTTGAAGTTGATTATTGAAAGGGGGATATGAGTAGTGTGAACATGATAAATATTGAAGTCCCAAAAAATTGGAAAAATAAATAAATAAATAAAATCTACACATAGTACAAGAGTTTTGGAGGGAAACAGTGAAGTTGACTGGGGTTGACTCAGCTACTTTTATATATTATATAGATAAAGAAAAGATAAAGATAAAAGATAAATATAAAGATAAAGATTATTATTATTATTATTAAGATAAGATTGAGATTAAGATGAGTTGGTATAGAATTTCAGCTTTTCAATCTTGGTACATAGATTTTCAGTTTGACACAATGCCGTGTGGCAAAGTCTTTATTTTTTCTTCCTCCATATTTGAAATCAATAATTATCGCACCCAATATTGGTCCTGTGATTTTTTGGGCTTGATGTGAATTTTGCACCGTTTCTCCTCTCCTTCCTTTTCAAAAGGAGAATTTACAAAAATGTTCAATTTCATGCTCATCAATTAAAATTTGTCTAATTTTTCGTAACTATTGCAAAAATTGTCAAATTCGGGAGCAAAAAACTATAGAGGTGTCAATCCGGTTGGTTCGGGTCGGATTGATCCTCAAACATGAGCTCGGTAATGATTTGCATGGGAAAAAGGCCGTCCATTGTGGGTTAACAGATCAGTTCGGATTGGCCCACAAATTTTAAACCATAATTGCAAATTTAGTTGTAAATTTCATCCCCACCCCACCCCACCCCCTTCCCTCAAAGTCACAGTTGGTTACACAAAGTTACTGTTCGATCACAATTACAAATTTAGTCGTAAATTTCACCCCACCTTACTCACAAAGTCACATTTTAATCATAATTACAAATTTAAAGCAAATTTCACCCCCACCCTAACCCACCCAATCAAAAAGTCACATTTTGTTACACAAAGTCATAGTTAAGTCCCAATTATAAATTTAGTTGCAAATTTCACCACAACCTAACCACACACATACCATCTCACCTATCCCGTCAGCAATGTCACAACTGGTCACACAAAATAAAAGTTCGGTCATATTTACAAATTTACAGTTAGTCTCACAATGTTACAATTCGATCACAAATACAAATTTTATCGCAAATTTAACCACCCCACCCCATCCCACCTCACTACGCAAAGTCACACAAAATCAAAGTTCAGTCATAATTACAAATTTAATCATAAATTTTACCCTATCCCACTCACTCAACCAATCCTCAAAGTCAAGGTTGATCACACAAAGTCACAATTCGGTAACAATTACAAATTTAGTCACAAATTTCACCCATCCAACCCAAATCATAGTTGGTCAAACAAAATCACGGTTCGATCATAATTGGTCACAATCACATTTGTGGCTAAAAAAGTCACACAAAATCACAATTGGTAATTAATCAATATTTTGTTCGCGATTACCTAATAAAGTGGTCACAATCACTCATATATTGGTCACACTTGTGATAGGTAAAAAATTTTAACATATAATTGATTACAATTACAAATATAGTCACAACTTACTCATTTTTTGATTTCAATTAGTCAATATTTTAGTCACAATTACCTAATAAATTGTCACATTTGTGACTGATCAAATTTTTTAACATTAAATTAATTCAACATTTTAGTCACAATCACCTAACAATTGGTCACAATTATCACTAATTGGTCACAATTACCCGAACACCATCAAACACACTAAAACATCCCCCAAAAACCACCACCCACAACCACCAAAGCACCACCAGGGTCACCAATGAACCATCCACCATCGCCCACTCCTAACACAAAACCATTAACCACCACCACCCAGTCTGTCACAGATTCGCCACCTACTTTCGTGACAGATTCACCATCACCATCACCACCACATACCACCGCTGGCAACTCACCGCACCGCCATTTGCAACACAACAAAACAAAAACAAAATAGACAATGAGGACATGCGAACAGGCGAATACTGTCATCGCGTAGGAGTTGCACCGCTGTCTCCAGTCCCGGCGGTGACAGCACAACCCACACCATCAACGCATCTGTCGGATCTCAACTCTCGCTGGAAAATCCACAACTCACCAACAGGCCTCTGCCTCTTCCCTGACATCCCCAACCTACACCATAAAACCTAAAAATAAAAATTCAAATCCTCTCAAATCACCTCTTTTTCGGACTTAGACTCATTGCCTGCACTCTACAAATATGCAACCACAAGCTCAGCTACCACCATACAATCGCACCACCGTCGTCATTTGCACGAACTGATCCACAATTGGGGAAAGCGGGGTGAGAGATGACCAATGGAGATCGCCTCAGAGAGATGATCCTCGCCTGATGTTTTCCAGATCTCGTCGCAAGAGACCGCTACTAGAGCGGCGAGCAACGACGAGGATCGTCGCTACTAGTGGTGGTCTCCAGAGTCGAGATCGCAGCTGTAGCGACGGAGGCGCTCGGTGAACTCCCAGTCAATCGGGAAGAGAGAGAGAGAGAGGAGAGAGAGAGAGAGAAGGTCTCATTTCAGATATTTTTTTTGGGATAATAGATTTGTTTTAATTTATTTATTGTTAAAATTCTATTTTAGTACCTGATTTATAAAAAAAAAATTATCTATACTTGATTTCTAAATGTAGAACTTAGAATCTAGGCCTCCATGTAATTTTTCCTAAAACTATAGAATTTTTTATATTTATAGCAATATTTTTAAAAAAATTGTTAAATACGAAATGAACAAAATGATAAATTCATATTTATACGAAAAAATGTTTATGTAGAATCTAAATTTATTTCTTATGTTACATGAATTATTTCTAATTTTGCAAAGTTAAATACAATATAAATAAATAACTAAATGTATTTCTAATTACTATTAAGGAACATTGTGTTTCTTAGCTATTACATTTAGGGTCTATTTGATAGGCATAAATTTTTCATGGAAAATTCATTTTTCATATCATTTTTCGAATTTTGTGGCATTTGATTACCATAATTTTACATGAAATTCATTTTCTAGCTTTCATTGGTTTTCGAAAATTTCCTTGTTTTGGTGGAATTGATTTTTCCACCACTTGGGTGAGAATTGATTTTCCACCTTAGGTGGAAAATCATTTCGCCTCGTTTAATCTTTTTTGTTGTTGTTAATTAACTCATTTTTTGATGAATGATAAGATGGAATTAATATTGTTATTATCAAATACAAACGTATGGAAAATTAAAAAATATATAATTTTAATTAAAATAGCAAAATTATGTTTTATTTTTCATGAAAAATAATGTCAATCAAATAATAAAACTTGAAAATTTCTCTATTTTCTCCACCTAGAAAATTAAACCAATCAAACACATTCAACTTTCAATTCCTAGGAAAATAAATTTTCAGGAATTCATTTTCTTTCCACCCAAATTTTACTCTCGCAATCAAATGGAACCTTAGAGTTTTTAGAAGAAGAGAGATTTTCATTATTACCATATTTAGAGCTTGTTTGGTAATGAAAAAAAAAATGATTTTTGGGAAATGTGTGGTAGAAAAGTGATTGAAAAGTAGTGAGTTTCATAGAAATGTATAGTTGTAAATGAGTTTGAGGAAAAAAATACAAAAATAATCCCATTAGCAAATAGGCCCTTAATAAAAATATTTTTTATTTATTTTTTATTTTTCTAATAATTTCACATCCTTTTGACCCATGAACCACCCGACGGGTCGGTCCGCGGTCCTGGGTCGATCCGGGCCAATTTTCACGAATCCAGTCGGCTCGCCCCCCCTTGACACCTCTAGCAAAATATCCATGATTATACTCTTATGCTCTGTTTGTTAAAAGTTTTTTGTTTAAAAATATGTTTTTTAATGTTTTCGAGGTAAAAGTAGTGGTTGAAAAGTAGATAGATAAAATATATGTGGTTAAAAAATAGTTTGAAGAATTGTATTATTTAAAAACATGTTTTAAAATACTTTGCCAAACAGAGTAATGGAATAAAAAATACTTTTTCTTTTGCAATGCAAAAAAATCGAGTTATGTAGCTTTCGATGAGAAGTTAACACACTACTAGTTATTACTTATTGGGCCTTTTGTGTCATTATTTAGGTTTTGTTTGGTAACATTGTAGTAATTATAAATTTGTTTATTTATGTATTTTTAGGTAAATTGAGCCTCGAAAAAATCATTTAAACCAGAAATTTAAATTGCACAATTTCTCAAATCACTTTTTAACTATATATATTTTTCTCTCTCCAATTTTTAATCCCACATTTTACCTAAAAAACCCAAATAACCAATTTAAATTGATTATTGTAGTCACCAAACATACCTTAATTTATAAATTGGTTTATAAATTATAATGATTGCGTTAAAGAATATAGACTTAGTAGGTATTGAACAACATTTTTTTTTTTTAGAAAAAGAAGATGATACCATTAACAAATAACTATATGCTCCAAGTTCATACCAAAATATCTCATTCATTTCGAAGAATATATTCACATTCAAATTTTTGAGTTCATTGGGCTCTTCATAAATCTGGGTAGAAGGTAATTTCTTTTTTAAATGTTGTTTATCTTGATAAATTATGTTCAATAGTTATTGTTATATGTTTGATAAAAATGGATTAGATTAGCTAAACAATTAGTCACCTCTTTGTTATAAAATTATTTGAGTATTTAAAATAAAATTCATGTTCATTTAGGTGTACTCTTCCAATATTATGTCACATTCTTCTTAAATTAATTTGATAGATAGGAATTTAAGGTAGTTGTGCATTGAGAAGAACATTAATGGTGGAATTAGTGGTTGAAGTTGAAGAAGATAATAAATACACATAGTAAAGTATAAAAAATGCATGTGGTGAAGTATAGTATATCATTTGAGACATTTCAAAAATGTCGATAATTAAATGTAAAATGTTATTTGTAACATTTTATTAATTAAATTAAATGTCGAGAACAAAGATAAAAATTGGGTCTAGCTAGGAAATGCTTTGAATTTTGCATTTAACATATTTTCTTGCATGTTCATTTTAGGTATTCGCGTGTTAGCTTATCTTATTTGTATTGATGTCATGCATGTATTAGGGATTTCAAAAAAGTTGTTGTCTCATACAACGGTTGCTTCGTCAACCTAGATGACGATTGCAAGTAGCTTTAGTTAATGTCAGCTTCTTGCCAACTTTATGTACCTCTTGTATCCATTGAACTATGTAGTTTGATTACACGTCATGATTTCATATATGTTCTCCTAAGTTGCATTTAGGATTCAGTCAAGACTTGATGGAGAAGAAAGCCTCCAGCTAAAAGTGAAGAAGAAGATCAGTTAGTTAGTAGAAGATCTGTTAATATTCTGTTAAGTTAGTTTAGTCTGTCGATTAGTTAGATTGGTAGAAAATGTGTATATATACTTCACAGACTTGAAGAGATGACTAATATCAGATATTTTCCCATCATTTCTGTATAAATTAACATTGTATCATAGCTCAGAGAATAGGATTTCTCTCATTCGCCTTCTTCATTTCCATCGTCTCTCTTAATTCATTCTATACATCAATGGAAAACTCCCAACCAACAACGGAAGGGGAACCTTGTAGCCTCACCGAAGACTCATCATCGCCCTATTATCTACATCACTCCAAAAACCACGACTTTGTTGCAGTCACTCCTGAATTAATAACAAATTATGCAACCTGGAGAAGATCATTTCTGCTTACAGTATCTATCCGGAACAAACAAGGTTTCTAGATAAAACCATTGCCAAACCTGCTTCAATAGATTCAGCCTATCTTCCATAGATCAGATGCAATAATCTTCTTATGACTTGGTTACTAACATCAATTTCACAACCTATTTCTTCGACTATCTTTTATCTAGATGATGCAAGGGAAATTTGGGATATGTTACAATAGCGTTTTCCTCAACCAGATGATTCGAAGATGTGCAATCTTCAATATCAACTCAGCAACATTTCACAAGGTACAAAATCTGTAGACACTTACTTCATTGAATTGATAGCCATATGGGAAGAATTGAGAGCCTTTAGACCACTGCCTCACTGCAAATGTGGAAAATCCAATAAAAAATGTTTTCAAGAAGTTATTGATTCTCATAAAAAAGATTTGGTATTCAAACTTTTGAATGGTCTAAATGAAATGTATCAAGGATTGAGATCACAAATTATAATGATGAAACCTTTCCCTAATCTGGATCAAGTTTATAACCTTGTGCAAAGGGAAGAATCTTAGAGGTTACATCTTACTCAGCAACAAAACTTTGCTGATTTATCCTCTGCCATGGCTATGAAGAAAGGGAGATCAGATATTATTTACTCCTATTACGGAAAATATGGCCATAAAAGGGAGAAGTGTTATAAACTCATGGGATATCACCCTGATTTCAAATTTACAAAAGGCAAAAATGGTGGGATCGTGATCAAAACAAGTCATCATATTAGTCATTGGGTCTATCTCAGTTAGGCTTATCTCAACAACAAGTGCAGAAGCTGCTTTTCCTCTTGAATGGCTCATCTGATGCAATTTGTCCTAATTCATCAATGTCCAACACCAATTCTTCTATCCTACCCACCACAAATAATCAGACTTTTGCTAATCTCCCAGGTATATTGTCTCACTCCTTTGCTTTAGCCACATGTGCTACTAACCATATAGCACGTTCATTAAAATTCTTAGTATTGTGGATGATTTTTCTTGATGTACTTGGGTTTATTTGATGCAACACAATTCTTTAGTTTCCAATTACTACCTCAATTCTACAACTATGTATTAAATCGGTTAAACAAAATAAAATTATAAGAACTGATAATGGAAAGGAATTTATGCAGCCCACTTTTTATGCCTCCACTGGTGTTATTCATCAAAGTTCTTGTCCTTACACACCCCAGCAAAACGGGGTGGTTGAAAGAAAACATCAACATATCCTAAACACAGCTAGAGCTCTACTTTTTCATGCACATCTACCTATCAAATTCTGGGGGGATGCTATTCTGATAGCCACATTCCTCATTAATAGAATTCCTTCCAAAATAATACATGACCTTACCACCTATGAGCTCTTATTTCACAAATAGCCTTCTTACACTCATCTTAAATCCTTTGGATGCCTTTGCTTTGTTGTTAATACTAATCCACATAAGAGAATTTTGATTCAAGAACCAAAACTTGCATATTTCTAGGTTATCCTTTAGGCTTCAAGGGCTACAAATTATATGATTTCAGCTCCAAATCAATTTTCATATCTCGAGATGTAGTGTTCCATGAAACTATATTCTCATTTACAAATTCCTCTAGCATTTCTCCTGAAGTTTCATCTCCATTAGTTAATATTCCAACTCCAGATTACACTTTACCAGAACTACCACTAGATAATCGTCAATCATCTTCATCTCAACCTTTATCACAGCCTGCTTCTTCGCACTCTCAATATTAATCATAGCTTGCCAAGTCTTCATCTCAATCTTCCTCTCATACATCTATGCCCATTAATTCTCCCCATCATCATCTCAGACGCAACACAAGACTCAAACAACCTCCAAACTATCTTATAGATTATCACACAACACTTCCTCACACTGTGCACTCATGCACCTCTCATCCTCTATCAAAAGTACTGAACTACTCTAAATTACCTCCAAATTTTTATCACTTTTTTCTTGAACATCTCCTCTCAACCACCTGAACCAAACACATCATCATGCTGTTCAACATGAACATTGGAGAGAAGCAATGCAATCTGAACTTGCAGCTTTATTTGAGAATCAGACCTGGGACATTGTTCATCTTCCTCCTAATAAATCCATAGTGGGATGTAAATGGATTTACAAGACCAAGTTTAAAGCAAATGGACAGGTGGAAAGATATAAAGCTTGGCTAGTGGCTAAAGGGTACACTCAAAGAGAGAGCTTTGACTATCAAGAGACATTTAGTCATGTTGCAAAATATACTACTGTCAGGGTATTTTTGGCTTTAGCTACTATACAAAATTGATCTTTATCTCAACTAGATGTTAACAATGCTTTTCTCAATGGTGATTTGCTTGAAGATGTTTATATGGACATTCCTTTAGGTTATCAGATTCAGGGGGAGAAAGGAGGTGAACCTGATAATCCTAATAATCCTTCTTCTAATCAGATTTAGGAAAAAGGAAAGTCAGTATGCAAATTAAAGCAATCTCTCTATGGCTTAAAGCAAGCTTCAATGCAATGGAACATCAAGTTTACACAATGCATACTAAAAGAAGGATTTATACAATATGAATCTGATTATTCACTCTTTATCAAAAGAAGTGGAAATGATTTTTTGGCTCTTTTACTTTATGTTGATGATATCATAACAGTTGGAGCACAACAGTCTATCATCAATGACCTAAAGGAAAGATTACACCCTTCTTTCAAAATGAAGGGTTTGGGAAATTTGAGATACTTCTTAGGTCTTGAAATAGCAAGATTAGCTACGGTATATCTCTATGTCAAAGAAAATTTTCATTGGAATTATTGGAAGAATATGGTCAGTAAGTTTCCAAACATTGCAAAATGGTGATTGAAATGAATCATAGGCTTGTTAATTCAGAAGAAGAGCCTTTGGAAGATCCTACATTTTATAGACAATTGGTTGGGAAGCTTCTATACTTGAATATAACAATACCTGACATAAGCTACTTTGTGGGAATCTTATCTCAGTTCATGGATAAACCAAACAAAACTCATTTGCAAGCATCTTACAGAGTTCTAAAGTATATAAAATCAGCTCTTGGTCAAGGAATTTTTTTATCATCCAAATCATAGTTGAAATTGAGAGCTTATACGGATAGTGATTGGGATGTATGTCAAGAAACCAGAAAATCCATCACGGGATTTTGCATTTTTATTGGTGATTCATTAATCAGTTGGAAGTCAAAGAAACAGTCTACAATCTCTAGAAGTTCAGCAGAGACAGAATATAGAGCAATGACAGGGCAAGGACATTTGCTGAGGTTACATGGATTAATCACTCGCTGCATGACTTGAAGATTGATTTTTTGATTCCTGTTGATCTGTATTGTGACAGTTTGTCTACTATACACATTTCCAAGAACCATTGTTTCATGAAAGAATGAAACATATAGAAGTAGATTGTCATTATGTAAGGGAGAAAGTCATGGAAGGAACAATTAAATTGTAGCACATTTCTACTACAGAACAACGGGTAGATGTCTTCACCAAAACTTTAGGGACAAATCAATTTTATAAACTCTTAACAAGATGAACATAAACAATATTTATGTGCATCTTGAGGGGGAGTATTAAGACTTGATTGGAGAAGAAATCCAACAGCTGGAAGTGAAGAAGAAGATCAGTTAGTTAGTGGAAGATCTATTAATATTCTGTTAAGTTAGTTTAGTCTGTTGATTAGTTAGATTGTTAGAATATGTATGTGTGTGTGTGTGTGTGTGTGTGAAGAGATTAATAATATTAGATATTTCCCATCATTTCTGTATCAATTAACAGATTTTGCACAATTCACATTTAATTATGCTGAAGAAATTGGGCCCACCGTTAAACTTATGATTGTTCTCAACTGTTTTAATTTATCGAAATTTTGAACTTTATTACTTTGGAGTAACAGATCCCATCGTTCATCTAGAATATAGTTTGAAATGCGGGGGTCCAATCTATACTTGTTCTATACATTTTCACATGTAATTCTCAGCATATGAGATATGTTATTCTAGACACTTTAAATTTCATTTATCATGAATGACATTTACTGTCCAAAAACATTAGAACAAACTACATGAAATGTACGTCTAGTTACATATCAAAACACATTTTCCTACATTAATTCACTACACAAGTTCCAAAATGTTGATCAAAACAAACTTTACCTATGTTTTATAAACAATTCTAGACTCGAGTAGACACAAAATTTTACTACAAACAATTCCAAATTGATAAACCTCATCATAAGGTCATTGGCTTGAGTATCGACCTGTAAGCTACAGTTGCTAGAAGTGCACAAACCCAATGTATAGATCATCAATTTTCATATTCATCCCCTTTCAAGTCCATGAGCAATGATGTCCTGCAAGACTTGTCTCGATTTTCATCATGTTCAAATTTTACAATTCAATATTCCCTCTCATCAATTACAGCCTTTTTGTAAGAACATGAATGCTCATTAACTTCCATATAATGCCCAGTTTTCGTGTGGCCATTCAAATTGGGTGCTCTCATTTGTACAGATCGTAAGAGGACCGCCTTAAAATTGTGTGTTCTCATTTGTACATATTGTCTTTTATTATTGTCATCATTTTTTAGTATGATTGTATACTATCTGTTAAAATATGGGTTATTCAGTAAGTTTGTGTTGGGATTTTAGGTTTTAATGAATTTTAGAGTTGTAGGATAGGTTGGTGTATTACTATTAATAGATTAAAAATGTCTGGCATCTTCTTCTGTATTAGTTGATAAGAATTATGAAGCTTCCATTTCCTTTATGTATTATGTTTTCTTGTGGGTTTGGTTTAGTGCAAATTTCAACTCAAATTACAAAAAAATTGATTTGATATGTTAACGACTATGAGGTTTTGTTTACTAAATGTTGGACTTGTAACAAGGAAATATTGGATATATTCTTTAAACCCACATGCATCGACGAAACCGGAACGGTTGATGATGATTTTGAACGCGAAGCTGGATACTTTCAAAAAGATATGTTTAGGTGCACTTATTTTTGGCAGGCTTGTAACGAAGTTTACGATACTTGTAACGAAAATTACGATACTTGTAATGAATATAACATTACGATACGTATAATGAAGATTATACTTCATTCAATCAAACATACTTCATTCAAAATTAGTGTCATATTAAATAACATGTATATCTTACAACATGATGAATGTAATTTTAACGAAGATTATAATACTCGTAATGACGCATCTTTCATATAATTGTTTATATCAATTGGAATATATTTTACTTTCAAGTCTCATAATATGAATCCGCCGTATAATATTTCTTTGTTAATCATTAAAATTTTTGTAAGGCAACATCATTTCAAGAGGAACCATGATTTATGACAACTGCAATTTTCAAATTCCCTAAGTTACATGATGTGTAATGCGCATGATACTATAATGAGATACATGTTATTACCACATCCGTAATGTTAAGCAGTCACTTCAAAATCATGAAATAAGATGTTATTACGAGCCCTGTAATATTACGACATTACTATACATGCTGTAGGCAATAAAACACCACGATATTACGGGTACTATAATATTACGATATTACTATATATGTTGTAGGAAATAAAATATCACGATATTACATGCACTGTAGTATTACTAAATTATTGAACATATTTAAGGTTATAACATACAATGATATTACAAAAATTGTAATAACGCGTTCAATCTAGAAGATGACTTCCAAAATTATTAAACTAATTTAATAATTGTAACTTACATAATTATTAGTTTAATACATCCCTTTAATTAAAGTTACCATAACTAATTAAATTAATTATTAATTTTCTCTCTCCACATTCCTAAATTGAAGATTCTCATAATTAATGAAATTAATCAAAAATTACTCTCTCTCCTGAAATCAGGTGTTTTCTAAAAGTATGAATGAAATTGTGTAATCTCTATATTTATTATTTATTATTACTTATCTACTCTCGCAACTTTTTTTATAATTTCATATTTATCCTTAATGTTAATTAATGAATAATTATTTTTATATTATTTCTCTTTCATTTTGTCCACAATGTCATTAATTTCAAAACACTAACAATCTAAACTCTTTAAATTCTTACTAAAAGTCTTTCAAATAAGGCCTAAAACTCTCAATTTTTATTTTTTATTTTTCATTGAATTATTTCAAATTATTATTTATTCTCACTAAACACAAATACAATTATATTAATATATTATCATAAAGGAAATAGTGAAAAAAAATCCCGTTATAATTTTTTTTCCATTAAACTGAAATTCTCATTCTTAATTAAATATTAATATATTTTCATTATTAAGGAAGTTGTGAGAAATATGAATAATATGTTTTTTGAATTATATTTTTATCATTCTATTATTTTTTCATTTGTCAAAAATTTCATTAATTAAATAAAAATATCTGCGACCATCATTCTATAACCAAAATCACATGCATTATAACCTTCAACCTAATACATTTACATAGCTATATATAACTCACAATTACTAATTTTCATTAACACGTTTACAATTCCAAGGATCCGTAATATTCATGAATGTTTTTACACTAAAATGAATCCAATACAACATATACTATAACCCAATATAACCCATTATAAATTCAAAGGTATTTAAAAGTCTAACATCATATTTTGTTGAACTTCTTTCAAACGTCATTTCTCTCAAATTTGAATTTTTAATATATCAAATGATTTTGTCCACAAATTAAAGTATAAATCATACGTTTCTATGAATATTTCTAATATCTGTACACATTCCATTGAAACATATATGTACATATGGAAGTTCAAAATTTATTTTGAATTTTTAGTAATGAAGATGTGAAATTTCTAATTATATTTTTCTATCTTTATTTTAATAAATTTTTGATATTAAACAAATATGTTGTCTTTCTAATACTTATAAGGTATCAGATTCTTGCTACACTAATTTAGGCCACAATTGAAAATTTCACTCACACACTTCAGAAAGGGAAAACATATATTGACTTTATTATGAAAAAATTAGACATATAGTAATTACACATTTCCAAATGTGTACGCTGAAATTGAAATCAATTTCAAAACAAACATCAAAATTGAAGATATTGAAGATGAGATCTCACCTAAACTATCAAATTTATGCATTGTTAAATCTCAAACTTTGTTATAAAGGAAAAATATTTGGTATTAAATTTTCATTGATATTTTTTGTCCTTTTTATAATATTTCAAATATTATATAAATAAAACCTATAATTTATTCTCAAATATTATCGACGTTATTCTCAACTTGAAGTTTATATTTACTTTCATCAAATAAGTGATCAGTCTCAGAAACTTTGTTTAAATGTTAAAAATTACTCAATTTTCTTAATTCTATTTGTCTTGTATTTTTTGCTAATTTTCTTGATAAAAAACTCGAAATTTTTGTTAGACATAATTTCTAAAGATTACTTCATGTGGACAATTGATGTGCAAAGCACGTTTACACAATTACTGTATATAAAAGTAAAAGTGAGGAGAGAGAAGCATTAAAAGTTATTTTCGTGTCAAAATACATTTGCAATTTTTGGAAAACGAAAAACTAAAATAAAATAGAATAAAATAAAAATCCGTGTAAATTAATGCAATTTTCATTTGAATTTTTGTAGATTAATGTCGTATTTAAATCCTTGTAGATAATATTTAGATTATAAAATTGTGTTTTTATTTTTTATTTTTTTTGAAACTTGAAAAAAATGTTAAATACAAGAGACAAAAGCAGAAATTATGTAGATTTTATCATTTTCAATGAAATTAGCGATAACTCACAAAAATTATTGAAATTGTTATAAACTAGATAGAAGAATAAATACCAACAAACTTGTGTGTATTTTATTATGAACCAGAGCCCCATATATATATGGGGATAAGGGATACACAAGGTAAAAATACCTACGGTTAAAGGGGTACCGTAACACCCCAAGTTTAAAAGCTTAAAAATAGGCGTGTTAACTTCCCTTTACTTTTAATGCGGAAATAAAACATTTTAAAACACTAAAATTTCATTTTTCTATTATAAATTTTTATAGAAATTTCGGTAGAGTCTCCTCTATAAATTGGACTTAATCAACCTGTGGAGAGACATCATAACCATTTTAAAAGTTTAAATCTAACCTCATTCAATATTCAACATACAACCACAATTCTATATCAAACTCCCACATCACCACACTATTCCAAAATAAATCCCAACTCCTCCATACAAAATTGTATATCAATAAACTACAATTCAGAGGAATAAGTGATAGTATAAACAATACTAGAAGTATCATAACTTATTTAAACTGATTCCAACCAAAACCGTTTAAAGAATGAAAGATAAAAGAATACCCAATGAAAACTTGAAGAAAAATTCCTTAATTCAATTTTGAAGAAAATAACAATTTCAGGTACTGCCTGAGTCTGCCACCAAGTACTCTCCTCAGATCACCTAACTTTCATCACCTGAAACATTGGGGAGGGATTGGGGGTGAGCTAAAGCTCAGTAAGTAAACTTTATGCATGTAATGCATGCTTATGACATGAAATGCTTTAAAAATTCGAAATATGTATCATTTACTTTACTTTCCAGAATTTTCAAACTTTTCAAACTTTCACTTAACATTTCAAAACTTTCACTTCATTTCCATCTTGAGCTCACTTGGTATATCTTCTAGTCAATCAGATAACAGTGGACAATTCTTATTTGGAACCAGATTAACATTCACATTTCCACCGCAAAGTGGTTTAATATTCACTTTCCCACCGCAAAGCGGTTTAACAGTCCACCATAAAATGGTTGAACATTCCGTCGCAAAGCGACTTAATTCGGGTACACCGGTCCCCCGCGCCCCATTTCCCACTCGCATCTTTCATGAACTAGAAGTACACCCATTCTTTCTTAAAAACTTGGGATACATAACTTTTGACAAAAATTTGCACTTTGACACATTCCTTTCATTAAAACATTTGACTTCCCCCTTACGATACCAATGCATGCTTAATGATGCAATGACATGATAACGTGCATGCTTGAACATTTCCTTAAATACATATACTTGCATATGGTAAACGAAAAGCATTAGAATTCCGTAATTAACACGAAAGTCAATTAAGTACATAATTTCACATTGAACATTCAACTATGCTAAGTGAAGGGGAAGTTTACTTACTTGACGTCCTTAGTATTTACCGTTATCTGGGTTTGCAAGTGGAGGAGCCTCGGCTGCTCGTGACGTCAATGTATCAAAATCCTAATTGTATATTCATTTAATAAAATATACTTTTAGTTCAAAAATCACATTTAACTCCTAAATGAGGTTGAGACTCTCATGTGACTTACAATTCAAACCAAATGAAATCTTAAGCTATGTCAAATACAAACCATACTACATTCAGAATAAGAGATTAACTTAAATGGGGAAAAAAATTTGAAATCTAACTTATCAAATTACACAAAGGTCAAAGCTATGGAATATTCATTAAGACTTAAATTTCACAAAGACAATTCCAATTAGCATTCTAACTATTCATAACTTTGAAAATAATCATTTATTCAAACTTTATCGGAACAGTTAACTAACTACAATTTTCATAAATTCTGAAAGTCTGAAAATAGCAACTCTAAAGTCAAAATATATACTAAAATTAAATTAAAACCACCTCATTACATGAAATCCTAAATTTGAAAATCTCAATTTAAAACAACATTAAACTAACAAGGAATCCATTAAACAACTTCATCATTTAAAAATCTGAAACTTCTCAAAATGGTCGTCCACTAAACCAAATTAATCTATAATTTCATAATCTGCTAATCAACTACAAAATCTTAAAATTTATACAACCATTTATATGATCCTCTCCAAATTTGCAAAATTATACTTTCTAACTCAAAACTAAAATAAACAATTAAATTAAACTCCTAATTAGTGAATTTCGAAATCTGAAAATCAACATGCTTTTATACCATTATCCCCAAAATCTAAAAATCACATATATGTTGTATAATTATACATATACATATACACGATCATATATACACATTCAAACCTCAAATTAACATTAATTAACCACAGATCTTAACTAGAACTATCACTTTTATATAACTCAAAAATCTGAAATTTACACATGAGAATTATATACAATCATCAATATATACATACAACTCCATATATACTTATAATAATTACGTGTGGGTTGTGTGTGCGCATGTGCGTGTTAAGCAGTGGGTCGTAGGTGTGTGCACTATCGGGGAAAGGGGAGGGAAGGGCTTACTGTTGGGGGTAATCGTCGACGAGCAGACTCCAACGTGAGACTGAGAGAGAAGCGACGGCTTCGGTGAGGGGAGAATGAGTCGGGTGCGAGAGATGGAGAGGAACCGAGTGTTGGAGAGGTGAGAGAGCAGGGATGAGAGTCGGGTTGTGATAGTTTCGGTTAAGATTAAGAATTTAATCTTTTGAAATTTTCAAATCAATCCCTCAACTCTCATAAATTGGTAATTAAGGTCCACAACTTCTATTACAACTTCTATTAAAATCCCCCAACCGTCTTTGCTTACCCCCAACATCAAATTAAATGCAAATTTGTCACTATGACGTGATAAAAGTAGAATTTAGTAAATTTAACAAATAAAATATACAGTCATATAGAATTGCACATAAAGAAAAACTTTATAAACAATTTGATTGACACATTGATCGAGACGGCTTCCAAGTCCTTCCACGGCAAAATAATTCAAATATGAACACTAATAATAATCAATTACATAATTTAAAATGGTACCAATAAAATTACGTGAAATTCAAGAAATCATGTAAAACGAAAAAAGTGGTTTTACAAGTACAGTTGTCATTTACTAATACAATATAATATTTACAACAAAATTCCACGATCATTTTTTATTTAAACAAATAAATTGGCATTTACTATCCAAATAAGTTTTTAATAATTTGGATTAGTTATGTTCTTTTTAAAAATTTTAATAATTTTTATAATAGAATATTATTATTTTATGCATTTTATATTTGTATTGATTACGTAAAAACATTAAAATTTTACGAATACTCATCAAAATGGATACTGCAGAAAGAAACATCCGTGCATAGCGAGGGGGGGGGGGGTTAAAAACTAGTATTTACAAATAATATTGGTATTATGTAATTTTCATTATCACCCATACATCTCACATAAGCAAGTGATTTGAAGTTTTATTCTCCCCTTTATCTAGTCTAGACTGATACTCTACCACTACAAGAAAAATGACATTTTGCAACATGCAAACGGTAACATTCGCTAATCGTATGTTGCTAAAGGGGATCTATCGCAACATTCAGTGTTTGCATGTTGCCATTGGTTGATTTATTTGGCATTTAGCAACATTCAGCAAGTGAATGTTGCTAATTATAGCCTTTTGCAACGTTCATTGCGCGTTACCCTTTGGCAACGCGCGATAACGCGCGATGAGCGTTGTCAAAGGTACCTTTCGCAACGCCTGCTGCACGTTGCCAAAGGTACCAGGCATCGGTTTTAATTTAAAAACGACGTTTTTTTCATTTACCCTAAAATCAAAAAACTCTCAACACGCTTGCTCACTCTTTGCCTCTCCCTCTCCCTCTCCCTCTCTCTCATCTCCCGCGCGCTACTCTTCCCGCCGGCTCTCCTCTGTCGACCACTCCCAGCCGCCGCACCATCAACCACCGGTAAGAACTCACCTCCCTCCCCTTTCCCTCGTCCTTCACGCACACACAGCACACACACATCGATGAGGGTATTTTACTCTATCTAGATTCTGGGTCTTCTTACTTTGAGGGTGAAGGCTTAATTTCAGTGACAATAACTTGTTATTCAACCTAGATTCTATCTGATTCAACTTTTAGTTTCCAATTTGTGCCAAATTTGAGCTTCGAGACGAGTGGGTATTGTTTGTTCGTCTTCTTCGGTGGTTCCACTTTGTGTTTCGGTGATTATGATTGTGTTTATCTGCTGGAACTTGGCATTAATGCTCTTCTTATTAAACTTCATGTCTGCAGGAACTATGTTAATTTTGTTTTATTTGATGAATATAGCATTCAGATTCCAACTAGAAATCATGATTATTTAAGGAATATTTTTATTTATTAGTAGTAGAAGGTCAACAAAGTTTGAATTTTTTTTTTTCTTTTTTGATGTGTAACGATGTCCAATATAAATGCTAGTGCTGTGTGGGTAAAACATAGATTGAGTTGGGCATGTATCTTATGTTGAATTTTAAAATATCTTAATGAGTTTTGCTTTTGCAATGGCAGCTCCCCAAATGGCAGAGGACTTAATGAAGATGATTTGGATCATTCTACTGCTGAAGAAGCTCTTCTTCAAAAGAAATTGGTAAAGATGCTTTATTTTGTTCATCTGCTTTTATGACTAAAGTAAAAATTGTGAATGCTGGAGAACTTCTCATCACCAAAGGTAGAAAGCAAGATTTTGTCTAAAAGATGTCCTTATTGAGCTTGGATTCATCAAACATAACACTAATGCAGTATGGAAATTGTAAATTTAATTCAGAGCTTGGTAGGGAGAAGTTTTTAAAAGGAAAAATGATTTTTTTTTTTTTTTGGGAGATTCTGTGGTTAAAATGTAGAAAATAGTTAGGGTCCCGTAGAAGGTTGAAAATGAGGCTTGGTCACACTTAAGTCAGCATTTTCAAATTTAGCAAGACTTTTTCCTCTAAGAAGAATTGCTGTATTTCAGAGTTTGCAGAACCAGAGGGAGCAGATTTGGTTTTTAACTGGAATTTCCATTTTGTTAGGAACTTAAATGAAAGAGAGATCCTTGTTTTCATTGAGCCACTGAACAGGTTAGGTAACAAAACATTATGTCACGTTACAGAAGAAGATAGAAGAATTTGGTTACACGACATTTCAGAGATTTTTTCCTGCAAATCAGCCTTTAAAGAGTTAATGGTGGATAATTCTGTCCATTGTCCTTGGGTAAGGTCAGCGTGGAAGAGTCCCTTACCGTCCAAAAGTTAAGGTGTTTGCTTGGTTATTATCTTTAGGACGTCTCAACATTCATGAATTTACTACAAAAAGAAGAATATCATTCCAAGTGATTTCACCAGACTGGTGCTTTCTTTGCAAAAAGAATGCTGAGAACACTAATCACATCTTTTTTCATTGTACCTTTTCTTTGAATTTATGGCATATATTCCTCAAGCAGTTCGGTATTTATTGGTGTACTCCCCACAGTTGTAATGAGCTCCTAACCTATAGTATTTTAGGCAGTAAAGCCCAGTAATTTCAGGAATGGCTGCAACTTGGTGGGTTATATGGCTAGAAAGGAACAAGAGGATTTTCGAAGATTTGGAAGAAAATAAATACAGGTTTCAGGATAAAATTAGGCTTTGGGTAGCCATTTGGCATTTCATTTTAAAGGAGTTTAAAGGGGTGCCATTCTCTGATTTATTTAGAGAATGGCAATATTTTATATTAGTGTTATGTGCCATATTTTATATAAGTGTTATGTCCTCATTATTTACATTTTTGTGGGTATTTTTATTCACTTATACTCGAAATATTATTAATACATTATACAAGTTCAGAGTTTGTTTATACATATATTAGTGATTTGGTCTTGTTCAAAATGTTTATACTTTTGCTATAAAATTTACATTGCAGTGCATTTATGCTGAGAAAAGAACTTAATGGGCTCTTGATATGTTTGTTTATATTAACATTCTACAGAAATTTAGATGCTATGAAGTATGAACTACTATTTAAAGTTTTTACATGTTTTATCCAAAACCCCCACAAAGTTTCCATGTTAGATCATATTGGCCTGGAAACTAAGGGCAGTTCTGAAATTATGGGATTAAATCAATTTTATTTCAATTATCTTTGCAAAACCAGGAATACTCGTGAAATATTCATTTAAAATTTGTTTTCCCAACATTTTTGTCATTATTTTTAGAGAGAAAAAAAAAAAAAATCAATCTATGTCTAGCATTCTAAAACTTTTCTATCTTGTTTCTGAAAAGTTTCAATCTTCTGTCATTCTGAAAATCATAAATGAACTATGCAATAAACTATTACATAAGGCATTTAGATTGCATGAATTTACTTTTTGGGCAAGGGTTGGAGGTGGGGATTACATTTGTTGAATAAGAAAGCTTCTTTAAACGTTTCCTAAAATTGCTGGAGTCAAAGACTTCAAATTTTTATTTTAGAAGCAACAAGTTCTCAGGTTGGCCGCCATGTTATCTCCTAATTTCCTTTTATTATCTCTAGTAAATGTAGAGGTGTCAAGACGGGCGGGCCGACCAGATCCGTGAAAATCGACCCCGATCGACTCGGGACAGTGGGCCGACCCGTGACCCGTGCGGGCGGTTCACGAGTCAAGAAGGTGTGAATCGCGGGTTTCGCGGGCCGCTATTAACCCGCTGGCCCGTGAAATTAAAAAAAAATTATTAAATATCATAGTATTGAAAATCTCCATTCTTCTACAAACTCTAGTACTAGTACAATTTCTAAAGCTAAATCTTATTTTTCTCCCTAATAGGTAAGAAACGTAATGTTCTTTGATAGTAATAATTAGAAATGCATTAATTAGCATTTAGTTGTTATTTGTTTATATTTATTTAAGTTTGTAAATTTAGAAGTAATTCATGTAACATAAAATATAAATGTAAATTCTAAATAAACATTATGGTATAAATATGAATTTATCATTTTGCTCATCTCATATTTATAAATTTAACAAAAAATATATATATTATAAATATGAAAAATTCTATATTTTTATTCATACTGGCCAAATCGGAACGAACCATGACCTGTTTGAGAAATTTGTTGGTTATCAGTGGAATTATCTATATTGATTTACAAAAATTAAAAAAAAAATGTTAAAGATCAACGGCAACGCGCAAAGAGTGTTGCCAAAAGTATCAATGGTAACGCGCAAAGAGTGTTGCCAAAAGTATCAACGGCAACGTGCAACGAGTGTTGCAAAAAGTATCAATGGCAACACGCAATGAATGTTGCCAAAAGTATCTACCGCAACACGCAAAAAACGTTGCTAAAGGGTCTACCGCAACTTGCAAAGAACGTTGCTAAAGGTCTACCGCAACACGCAATGAATGTTGCCAAAAGTATAAACGGCAACGCGTAGTGAACGTAGCCAAAGGTCTACCGCAGCGTGCAATCTATCCTTTTGCAACACGCAATGAACGTTGCCGTATCCTTTCCCTCTACGGCAACACTGCGATTTGCAACATGCACATGAACGTTGCAAAAGGCCTACGGCAACATTTTTTGCGCGTTGCCGTATGCTGTTTTTGTTGTAGTGTACAGTCCCATAAAAATAGACATGCTTTCATTTCCAAGCATATTAAAAAAATGTATTTGATAATAAAAATAAATAAATAGGAGAATGTTAAAAAAAAAAAAAAACCAAGAAATCAATTATACTTTCAACAAGGAAAGTGAAAAAAAAAAAATGAAAAATGAAGCAAATTTATCTACGAAGAAAAAAGGGTAACATCACAAAAATGTCATTAAAGTTTGTACGTCTTACAAAAATCGTCCATAACCTTTTCAAATTTGGAATTTACACTGTCAAAATTACATTTCTTTGTGAAAATCGTCATTTTGTCAAACACCGTTAAATTTCATCGTTAAAAAAAATCAGTTACGGCACATTACATCCCTAATGTTTAAATGCTTTGTGGCATACATCTCTATCATTTTATTTTGGTACAAAACATCTCTAAGTTATTAGAAACTTGCTAAATATATCATTTTCATCATTTTCCTAATAAAATGACAAATTTACCCCCACCCTTTAAATAAAAAAAGAAAAGAAAAGAAAAGAAGAACTGACATTTTCATCCTTATTTCAATATTTTTCTTGCAGAGTTTGGTCATTTCTTTGCGCAAAACATCCCCATTGTTTGTCTTCATTGCGAAAATCGTCCATATTGTTGATATTTATGTTGGAATTTAAGGGTGATTAATGTGTGAATTGGAATAAGTCTCCAACATATGTGTTGATTGGGTGCAACTCTAAGGTGCATAATAAAGAGTCATGACTTTTGATGAGATACAATCTACACCATCAATCATGAAATGGTGAGATCTAATGGTTGACATGAATTTATGCCAAAAGATACGACCATTCGAAGGACACATTAAAATCTATAAATTAGACCCTCCTAATTCCATTTCATTCACTCCAAATCAATTCCATATAATTGATTTCTAATTCTTTCTTTCCCCATATTCCGTCAAAATAATTTACAAATTATTTTGAGTTTCATATTTGATATCTATTACTCTATGTCTATTCCGTTCTTGAAGAGTATAGTTAAGCGTTGGTTCGCCGGACAAAATTAATACCGTGCTATATTAATTTTGGAAGAAGCGTTGTATCTTGGGAGATGGAAGCCCATTTGATCCTGTTAGCACCAGTGCATGTGATGAAATCCGTCTTAAGGAGATTTGCATTTGCATACTTCGCTTCATTTTATTTCCTTCTAATTTCTCCATGTTTGTAAGTCGAAATTACATGTGCGTATCTTGATTTCGGTGAATCAAAATTTATTCGATATTTTGCAAGTGTAAGTCGTTATTTAATATTCCTTACATGCACGTATTTTTTTCGTTAAAAGAATATAATTATACACCAATTTTATCCAACAATCTTTAGACGAAATTTGGTATTATGTAGATTTATATTCTTTTCTGATATACATAGAGACGTGTGAAATCCCAAGTTTGGGATTGTGTTAAGTTTATGCACGCCTAAAAGTAGAAAGTGTATAAGTTTTATTGCTTATATTATGTACATTCATACAATTTTGTTGTATCCTAATTATGTAGACTCACTTATCTTGTTAAAGATTATGTTACTATTTGTTGGTATAAGTATCATTTATCTTAAATGATAATTTGAAAAGGACAAGTGTATTTATTCATTATGAGGCTTGCCTCTACAAAATGAAGAATGTGAATAGTGTTGATGAATATTAAGATTAGTTTGACCTAGGTATCGTGGGGGTCGAACAATTCATTCTCAACATAAACTTGGATCTATCCAAATCTTTATGGGGATAGCAAGTTCTACAAGTTGCATTCTTAAATTACATTTGTGAAAAGATGAAAAGGTTAAAAGCCTTTTTATACAAAAGAATGCTATACAAATTACAATTATGGACGGTAAACCAAAAGTGGTTAGTATTGGAAGTCCTAAATATAAAAGTACGTGAGCTTTCATTGATGTTTCTAGTCATTTATATGTTGACTAGAAGTGAAATAATATTGTTTATTCAGCAAATAAACATATGATCGAACTTTATATAGTTATATGAATATTTGATTATTAAATAAGTTTTACCCATAATTGTGGGGATATGAATTTTGTTTGAAAAAATATTCTAAATTAAAGTTCGAATGCAACCCAAGATTTGTGGGGGATGTCGTTGCTTTCTTCAAATTAGAATATTATGATATTCGAAAATATTTGAAATGATAAACTACATTGCAATGAATGTCTTGTTAAAACTAATATGTGCATGATGTTGAAAATTGGATATCCAATGTAAGGATTCAAAATCTACTAGTAAATATATTTTACTATTGATGGTGTAGTTATTTTTTGGAAATCCTCAATACAACTTAAGAATTGAAAGAAATTAGTGCTTTCAATAAAGTTAGAATGAAGCATGATGGTTTCAAACATTTTCGAAGGATTTTGAAATTGGTGACATTTGTATTTGTTATATCATTTGATTGATATTGCTAGCTATAAATCACATGGTACAAAGTGTCATGTATAGTGGTAAGCCTCGATATATATCATTGGAAGATTGCTGTCATTTTAAATAATAATGATTGTTTTATCGAAGGATAACCTATCGGATTGGTTTATAAATGGGTTATTTTGAGAGTAGATTGTGCATCGAGGGAAATGGGTGTAAAGCTTAAAGTAATGGGTCAGCTTAATAGAAACCTAACCTGGCGACTGGAAATTCCACGGACTAGGTTCAATAGGAAAACTAATTATGATTAGCTCGATAAGAAGCACTTCGGAGTTTAAACTCATTCCCATTTCTATGATTCAAAAGTGCTGCCTACAAAGAATGTTAAGGATAAGCTTTGTTTTTAATGATAACTATATCTTGTAATTAGTACAAGTGGATTATTGTAGGATACTCTTTATAGAATATCACCTATGTTAGTGCGAACGTGGCCAGTTCTTTGAGAATTTTACTTAGGCAAATTCTCTAAAAGCACTCGCAGACCCCAAGTTGTTTAAGGCCGAAATAATGAACACAATAGAGAACCAAGTTTGATATGAAAGATGATGTGTTTGGTTCATTATCTGGGCTCACAATAACAATTGACAGTTTAAAACGTTGCGTTCATTGATTAGCCAAGTGAGTTCGATAGATTCTTACTATGGAAGGTTCAAAGCGAAAGCTACCTATCTTGATGCGTTATCTTTGAAATTGTACTCTTCTTCATCTTCCTTGTTTTGAGTCCACTTCTTCCATTCATGTGGGGGATTGTTGGAATTTAAGGGTGATTAATGTGTGAATTGGAATAAGTCTCCAACAGGTGTGTTGATTGGGGTGCAACTCTAAGGTACATAATAAAGAGTCATGACTTTTGATAAGATACAATCTACACCATCAATCATGAAATGGTGCGATCTAATGGTTGACATGAATTTGTGCCAAAAGATACGACCATTCGAAGAGACACATTAAAATCTATAAAGTGGACCCTCCTAATTCCATTTCATTCCCTCTAAATCAATTGCAGATAATTGATTTCTAATTATTTCTTCCTCCAAATTCTGTCAAAATAATTTCGAAATTATTTTGAGTTTCATATTTGAAATATACTTGATGTCTATTCCGTTCTTGAAGAGTGTAGTCAAACGTTGGTTAGCCGGACAAAATCAATACCGTGCTATATTAATTTTGAAAGAAGCGTTGTATTTTGGGAGATGGACACCCATTTGACCCTGTAAGCACCAGTGCAGGGGCGAAATTCTTCTTAAAGAGATTTGCATTTATATACCTTGCTTCATTTTATCTCCTTCTAATTTCTCCAAGTTAGTAGGTCGAAATTATATGTGCGTATCATGATTTCGGTAAGTCAAAAATTATTCGATATTTTGCGCATGTAAGTTGTTATTTAATCTTCCTTGCATGTACGTATTTTTTTCGTAAACAGAATATAATTATGTATCAATTTTATCCAACAATTTGGACCATCCGATTATCTTTTTTGTGCAAAACTCATTACCACCTATTTTCTCCTTTGTAAAATGATTGTTTTGCCCTCTTTTTTAAACAAACATGCCCATTATTTTACATTTATTATTTATTTATTTATTTCTATTTCGATTTCATTTTCTCTCTACAAATTAATTTTTTTTGTAAAGTCTCTTTATTATATTGTAAAAAAGGTAAAAATTATTACTAGTTATTTCTAATTAATATTTTTTCTCCAATGAGTAATATATATAATCAAGAAATTTTATAAAAGAATTAATTTGTAGAGAAAAATGAAATCGAAATAGAAAAATTTATGAAAAACAAATGTAAAATAATAGGGATCTTCATATAAAAAAGTTGATAACATAGTGATTTCATGATGAAGAAAATAGATAGTAATGAGTTTTGTGCAAAAAAGATCGATCGGATAGTCCAAATGTCAAAGTTAAAATGATATGGACGATTTGTGTAATGAAAACAAACACTGTGGATATTAAATGAAGGACCAACTCTACAAGAAAATATTGAAATAAAGATGAGAATATCAAGTTAATTATTTTTTCTTTTTTATTTAAAGAATGAGGGTAAATTTGTTATTTTATAAGAAAAATGATGAAAATGAAAGGCGAGCTAACGCATCCATTTTTTTGCTTGTCATTCAGCTCTTTAGTTTTCAATAAGGATGTCTTCACTAGGAACTTGAGTAAGGAGTAGATCTTTTTAATTTTCGGGTTTTCTATAAGATATTTACATCTATTGGAAGAAGTCACGACGAGCCCTACAAATGAAATAGAGATTGAAAGAGTAAAATAGCAGAAGTAAGAATTCCGCAATAGGATCGAACTTAAACGAGCAAATATGTAGGGCGAACTATTTTAAAGCAGACTCCCCATTCATAGAGAAGAACACCAAAACCACCATCTTGTTCTTTCCCTTCTTCAGTGTTACATTTTTTTCTAAGGGATGGGGTGTACCGTGTATAATAACCCCCCTTTTTTTTAGAATGCCTGGGAGCTTTCTTGTTGTCTTTAATTGTTATGGTATGGCTTTGTATCATGTATAGTTGTTTGGATGAAGTGATATTTAGCAAGGTTTGAGTGAATTATGGATGTTTTGCGCAAAATAAAATGATGAAGATGTATTCTACAAAGCATGTAAACGTTAAGAATGTAATGTGCTAATTACTCATTTCTTTAATGATAGAATTTAATGGTGTTTGATGGAAGCACAATTTGCTTAAAGAAAAGTGATTTTGAAGGTGTAAATGTTAAAATTGAAAAGCTAAGGACTATTTTCGCAAGACATGCAAACATTAGAAACGTATTGTGCCATTCATCCAAGAAAAACGTAAACTGATTGGTGACAGCTGGTTGAAGTGCCACAATTATTCTTTTCATTGGCTAATGAATACCACTAACATGTCACAGCCTGTACAACCCACACCAACCAACCCCACCCAATTATGTGTTTACATTTATTGCAGTTTTTGGAAAAATACGTTAAACAAGAATCTTTCCACTCCTGGAAAGTCTTCTGCCTTCACCAAAATATGTTATGTCCAACACTAAACAAAAAATATATATATATACCAATAATTTTAGGGTGACCTTTTTTTGGAACATTATTAAGTAATATTGTGAAATGACGTACATTTATTGAGTGATAAAAAAAAAAAAGTGATAGAATAGTTATTTTTACCACCTAATGAATATGTGACATGTTACAATATCAATTAAAAATATCTCCAAAAAATGTGTCTTTAAAATGAAATAAAAGGTCATTATGTAACACAAGCTCTACAATCTATTTTGCAATAAAATTTTAATTATAAGTAATTTGACACTGGTGGATTTTTCAGCAGAACCAAATTTTCATCTTTCAAGATCTTCTTTTGAGACAAATCCATAAAAGTGAGAGCATATATATATATATATATATATATATATATATATATATATATATATATATATATATATAAGTATCATAAGAGAAATTCTTAAAAGTGGTCAAATCGACACTTGGAATCGAGAAAGCATCACTTTCTCAATAAAATCTAAAGGTGTGATCGAGAATTTTATTGGTGCTCAGGGCAATTTCAATTGGCAAATGTTGGAGATCCAAAAACGTTGATAGCATAGAGGTTGTATGTTTGAATTTATTAGACAATTTGTTAATCCAGTAAGTGAATATAGACCATGACCAGCTTGAATATAACTTGCGATTTACATCCTTCACAAATTTTCAGGACAGAGGTGGGAGGGCGCCAAAAGTTGGTGTTCAACCTTTTTTGAGAATTTTATTGATTATTTTACAATAAAATATAAATTTGTGTAATATATGTCTTTTAATCAAGATAAAATCACAATTCAAATAACACGATAAATATAAAATATGCTGACCTTACAAAATTTTCTCACGTGCACGCTCTTTACATGTTATTCCCGATTGTTGATTTTTTGTTTTAAAAACATGATGATCGAAAAAGAAATCGACCCACATGGAGTTTAATATGCTATACTTTACAATGTATTCTCGCACAACATCTTATAAAA
Source organism: Ligustrum vulgare (assembly GCA_963555705.1). Classification (NCBI taxonomy): domain Eukaryota; kingdom Viridiplantae; phylum Streptophyta; class Magnoliopsida; order Lamiales; family Oleaceae; genus Ligustrum; species Ligustrum vulgare. The sequence goes on along the minus strand of OY743176.1, from coordinate 17,558,617 downwards.
ATGAAAAAGAAACAGACAAGGATAACAGATTACATTTAACATCATCCGTTCTGAAAAAATATTTTTTGATTTATATTTTTCAAATCACTTTTTAGCCACACACATTTATCCTCTTAACTTTTCAATCACACATTTTACCTCAAAACATAAATAAATTCATTTATAAATCACATTCTTTTACCAAACAGAGGTTAAAATTAGGTGGCGTTCTGTTTGTATTTTATTTTGTATTTTCATTTTCGAAAATGTTTTGTATTTCCTGTTTTCATTTTTGTTTTCAAATTTGCTGAAAACGCGTTTGGTTTGTCATTTCTGAAAACTGTTTTTGAAAATGAAAAGCTGGAAAATACGTTCTGTTTGAAATTTTGCAGAATACTACTTAAACTATTTTTAATTAATTTGCTTGCAGAATACTACTAATTCAAACTCAAATTTCCTTTCACAATACACTGAAAACATGGTTACATGCAACATACTAATTTGAATATTAAGAGTCTATATTAACACAGCTTGGTCAGGTTCGGGATTTGAAAAAGCTCTACTTCTATTAAAATTCAAAAAATGCAAGTTCTTTCAAAACTACCAGAGTCCATTTATCAGTGCATTTTTTGAAATATAATAACAAGAATTCTCACTTAATTTTTTTTTTTTTTGTAATGTTGATATTGAATTCAATAAAAGTTTATTTAAACTTAGTTCCAAATTAGGATAATTCTAAAAAAAAAAAAAAAAAAAAAAAAAAAAAATTAGGCTTAGTTCCAAGTTAGGATAATTCTAAAAAAAGTAATAAATAAATAAATAAATAAATAAAAACTTTATATTAAGCTTAGTTCTAAGTTAAGATAATTTTTTTTAAAAAAAATTCCAAAACTCGTTTTCCGCGTTTTGGACATTTTTTGTCGAAATACACACAAAACGCCCAAAACGAGGTTTTGGTCATTTTGCGTTTTGTGTACAAATTTTTTTTTGTTTTTCAAAATGCGTTTTCGAAAATGGTAAAGAGAACGCGTTTTTAGAGTTTTCGAAAATAAAAACAGAAAATGACCTCAAAACAGCAAAGAGAACAGGGGCTTAGATTTTCGTAAATTTTGATAAAAATTGAAGAAATGCATGATTAAAAAGTTATGGGACTAATGAAATAAATGATTATAATTGATTTTAAAGATTAAAATGAAGATTTTAATTCATATCAAACTAGGGCATACTCGAATAAGAAAACAAAAACTAAAACCACACAACTAGGTTATGTACGAGGTTAATTTTTTTTTAAAAAAAAACATAATTAGCGTATAATCCTTTTTCAATCATTATCAGTAGATTCAGTAATCTCCTTTTCAATTATAATTCGGAAAATGGGTAATAAAAAAAAAAAAAAAAAAGTGAAAATTACATCCACACAAGTTTTTCAACTTTCCATTTCAAAAATAAAGTTTACCACAAATTTATTCAAAAATCAGGTTATAATTCAATTTTTTAATATATTGTTAATATTTAATGAATTTCTTATAAACCTATCCCTTACCTACACCACCCAATCGGTTTAATTCAATTGGTTTCACTCACAATTCACACTTCACATGTTAAGTCATATTTAATGCATTAGGTCACAAGTCACACTTCAAATATTCAGGTCACAAGTCACATTTGATGCATTAGGTCATGAGTCACATTTCAAATGTTCAGGTCACAAGTCATATTTGATGCACTAAGTCACAAGTCACAAGTCACATTTTCAATAGGCCACACTTAATAGTTCAAGTCACAAGTCACAATTTATGCCTCAGGTCACATGTTACATTTCAAAGGTCACAATTGATATGTTCCAAGTCACTCGCAATTGATCTGTTCCAAGTCACTGGTGTTCACTGATCAATATCAACAATTTACCAATTCAACGTAAAACGTAAGTTACGGATTTTATTTTTTTATTGATCTTCACAATTTTTAAATTATATATATAAACATCAGATTTCTCATCTTCTTCTCCTATCTTAAAAAAGTGGTGGTGGTGATAAGTCAGAGATGATGGTAGTAGTGGTGGTAGTGGTAGTGGTGGAAGAGGTACATCAGAGATGGTGGCAGCGATGCGTCGAAGGTCAAGGTGATGGCGGCGGCGGCGTCATGTGATGGTGGCAGCGACGGGAGTAGTCTGTTATGGAAGATATATTATCGCAGATTCGAAGGTAAGGTGGGGTGAGGTGGGTTGGGGTGGGTATGATATGTTAATTATATTTATTTACCACTTGAATGATGAAGTTTTAAACTAATTCCTTCGATTTTGAAATGTGACATTATAATCACATGATTTATGTATTTTTTCCTTAATTTTTTTTTTCACAATTCATAAACTATTAGAGATGCTCTTAGCCTGTCCAGATAAGGATCAACAATTTTCATTATTTTGGACCACAATCACATTACAGCAGCAATAGACTTTCCTTGTTGAACCTTGCTACAGAGAGATGACTAATTCAATATTTATTGTATTTGGACCTTTTCTTTGCATTACAAAAATATTGCATTGGTAAAAAATGACTTCAATATTGAAGATAATTAATTTATTATTCGGGCTAAACTCTCTTTTTTTTTTTAAAAAAAAAATTAAACTAGTCAAGGTGGGACATAGATATTCTCAATGATCTTTTCAACGTCAGGAATAAAAATTTAATTCTTCAAACCCCTTTAAGTTCGAGGCATGTTGCAAAATCAATTTTAAGAGAATCAATTGAATCCAAGGACTGCTTGCTAGCTCCACACTCGTCAGCTGTTATGTTCTTCATTAAAATCAATTCCTCATTCTCAATATGATTTTCTTCCCATTTTGAAGTTTCCTCGAGTTCAATGTCCAAATTCAAGATTGTTGACAAAGAGATAATGACATCTTCATGGCAATTTTTTTCATCTTCCTGCATTTGCTGAAAGCCCAATAGAGGTGATTCGTTTAATTGACACTCATTTAAATTTGGTGGAAGGAATAATTTCAAGGGTAAGTCACTCTCATCAAATTTTGTGAAGCGTATAAAAAATCTTGCTAGAAAGTTATTTAGGACAGTTTCATTAATTTCATATTTTGCTTTTATCTCTTGTAGACGATACTCTATGATACAATCTCACATAAGCATATCTTCCTCTTCAACTCCTTGATCTATCAATTGTTGTTACCTTATGAAGAAGTCACGTACAAGCATTTTGTTGAAGTCAACCGCAGCCATCTCGAGTGTTCAGTATCAATGTCTAACAAGAAGATAAAAATAACAAATAAAAGAGATCAATCTGAAAAATAAAAATAGCAAATAAAATAAATTAATCTAAACTAATAATAAATAAAAATTAGTCACCGACAAGGGCGTCAAAAACTTATTATGTGAAAATATCGCAAGTACATGATATCGCGAACAAGTAGTAAAGTGGACTTTTTAAGTCCGGAATATCGATTCCACGCGGACTAATTTACTTATTACTAGTTTTGATTAATCAGTTCCTAAAACTACAGATAAATGCAAAGATTCATTTTGAACTCTTAAACTAGTGAAATCAATTAAGTATCCAAATAAACTAATAAAACAAATAAAAGATTTGGCTTTTGTTTTTTATGAATTAAAAGTGTTGGGACTCAAAATTTCATCTTAGTTTTCGTATTCAATTTCTCATCTCATGTTTTCTTTCTAAAGTAGTATTTGATCGAATTCACGATTTTATCTAAAATTCCCCTCTTGAGTTTAGATTAGTCCTATTTATTTAGGTTAATCACATATATCTATGTTAGGTCAGAATAAGTCCTAATTAAAAGTATTCAATCACAAGAATTCACAAAGATCACAACAACAACAACCATGTATCTATGCCCTTTTGTTAAATTGTCGGAATTTATCACGTTATCTAGGATGTTAACTCACCACTCGAATTATGAAAACAACTCACAAAATCAATGAATTAGTGGCCAATTAATTCATGCATTAAGATTGAAAATAAATTCAATACATCAAATAAAAGCATAAACACATGAGAATTGAAATTGAATAATTAAACTAAGATTACATCGTTCGCCCCAAAAATAGTTAGTTACACATAATTAAATAAATACAATATGATTATATAAGAAAAACATCACCAAATTCTAGAAATAAGGTTGAGAAGATGAAATGATTCATGCACCAAGATCCAATCTTCAACCCAAGATCTTGATTTCTTCTTTGATTTCTTGAAATTTCTCCTTAATTTCTTGTAGAATGTAGAGAAAAAAATGAATTGAGGCTCCCCTCTCTAGGTTAAAATATGTCCTTTTTTTTTTTAATACTTTAGTAGTCAAGAAAGTGGATTTTTTGTAGTTGGGCTCGGAGAAAGAATTAAAAAAATGAAAAACCCAAGAAAAACCAGAAAAAACCTTGGAATTGCTAAAGTATCGTCGCTACAGTACCCGCCAGCCGGACCGCGACTCAGATGTGGTTTGCAAGTAGCAATTTGAGCCGCGACACTCACATCATCGGTCAGCCCGTGGCTTGCAAGCCGGTTTTATTATGCTACAATTCAGTCCCCCATTGTATTTGCACGTCCAGTCCTCCGACTTTCTGACTTCTTCAATTTAGCCCTAAACATATCACTTTTATTTCAATCAGTTCCTTTTTTAATTGCAACCCAAGTCCTTCAACTTTCAAAATATTACAAATTGGTCTCCATAGTTTCTATTTTTGCATGGATTTGGTCACTTTTCCTCGTTTTGCCTCCAAACATGTACAATTTCGAGTTATTCCTAAAATAAGCAAAATAAATAAACAATTAATCAATATCAAACTCTAAAATACTCACAATTATCTAAATTTAAAATCAAAATAAGTATGAAAAACGTATTTTTCAGGTTCAACCTTTTTATTCGTAGAAGTATCAAAATTGGATTAGAATTATTTGAAATTTTTTCACGCTATACATACACGACAGTTTGTCCTTTTGCCCTTTAGATTAGTCGCAACCCTTCTGTTTCTCTCTCTAATGTTTTCTTAAGCTGCTGTCCCCACAGACACCTTCCAGCCAATCATTTCTGGACACCATTTTATGTGTTGGAACTCTCTTCTTCAGTTATATCACTCTGTGTCCTCCATCTTCAAAGATCATTCTCTCTTAACAAACATAACTGAAATTGTCGTGGATGATTTATTTCGGTAAACTCGGTAACTGGCTTGCCTTTTATCTTCTTTCTCGATCTCTCTGTGTATATATATGTACGTCTGTGTATCTATCTCTTTCTATCTCATAAAGAAAAGCAACAACAGATTTGTGTCTACGTGTTCAAGAATTTCAAAACCCATCATCCCCAAGTTAGATCTACTCTGTTAACAAATTCTTGAATTTCCTTCGGGTTTATGGAAAAATATGGAGTATTTTCTTGATTCTTCACCTCTTGCGGAATAACATACGCACTGATAAATGGGACTCGATAATTGTCTTTTCTTTGATTCTGTTCAGTACAGTTCAAGCGATCAGATTCTATTCCAGTGCTTCTTGATCTAATGCTTATTCCTTCATAAGTAACTTCCACCTTCTATAGATTTCCTCCCCATTTATTCAAGTCGTTTGCCACCTAGGTTTTTCAGAAATTTGACTATTTCATGCCCAGATACAATGAACAGAGGAATGGGGTTTCTTTCTCCTACATCATATGTGAGTACATCAAATTGTTTGTTTCAAAAAAGTGTGGTGACAAAGTGGACTCCTGAAGAGAACAAAAGGTTTGAGAATGCTCTTGCATTATTTGACAAAGATACTCCAGATAGATGGAACAATGTGGCAGCCATGATTCCAGGAAAGACTGTAAGTGATGTGATCAAACAGTATATGAAATTGTTAGAAGATGTTAGTGACATAGAAGCCGGGTTGATTCCAATACCTGGATACACCAGTAATTCTTTCACATTGGATTGGGTGAATAACCAAGACTATGATGGCTACAGACAATCCTGGGTTTCGGCCGGTAGTCAGCAGTCGTCCACTCGGTCATCTGAACTCGAAAGGAAAAAGGGTGTACCGTGGACGGAAGAAGAGCACAGGTACACCCTCGTCTAAACCTTAAGTTGTTGAGCAATTCAATATAGACATTCAAATGCGACATTTTAAAGGAATATTCTGATGTGGTGCAGATTCATTGGGTAATGATCACATCGATCAACACTTTTTCATCAGCCAACAAAATTGTACCACATGAGAGCGTCCCTTTAAAATGTCTCATTTGAATGTCTATATAATTATTGTAACCCGTTAGAGTTACACATTTATTTCATTTAGTTCGATAAAATATTGAACCGCCTCCATCTAATCTATTTGTTTGAGAGGGGCATAATTTGACACTGTTAATGTTTGATCATAGTTATGTTGCAAAGTTGTAGTTATTCTGTGGACTCGATAAAGAAATTAGTTATATCTTCTTAGTGACAATTGTTTTTTGCATATTTAGCATGTCTGGGAAGAATGATTGAATGACACTAACCGATTCTATTGAGTCGAGTTCAGTACTATGTAACAAACATGGATGTCATGGTCCTTCCTATCTTATACTTTTCCTTCTATTGATGATGTTATCTATTGATGGTGAAACCTCAGGCAATTCCTGTTGGGGCTGAAAAAGTATGGGAAAGGAGACTGGAGAAATATCTCGCGCAATTTTGTAACGACGAGGACTCCAACTCAGGTGGCTAGTCATGCTCAGAAGTACTTCATCAGACAGCTTTCGGGAGCGAAGGATAAGAAGAGATCGAGTATACATGACATCACAACCGTCAATCTTACAGAGATTTCATCAGACAAAGATAGACCTCATTCACCAGATAAATCTACCCTGGTTATGCATTTTCGACAGAATGCAGACTCTAATCAGCCAAATGAAGGAGCTACAACGGTGCTCGATCTACCGACTAGTAGCCTGGTCACGACACATCTTCGAGGCACTCCTTCGTTTGCAGTACTAAATCCGCATAATCATCACATGCAAAATATTAGTCCTCGCATACTCGAGTTGGGACATCATGGTACAATGTTCCGAATGCAGCCCACCCCACACAAGTGATTTCACAATGCAGCTAGAAATGCAGAGTTATTCGACATCATGTGAATGTGTTAATGAAGGCCAAAGTTAGCTGATATTACTCGAAAACTTGCCCGAGACGCACAAAATGTTAGCAAGTGCACTCGGGATACTTTTGGTACGCAACATGATTGGACAATACAATGAACAAGATTTTGTTTTGTTATTAGTACTTTTCAATGGAAGGTACATTTGTGTGATAAGGAATCGTACTAAGGCTAGATGCTGCATTGTCAAAACTAGTTTACTTATTTTTTTTTGTTTTTAAAATAAAAAAACTAGTTTACTTTAAGCACAAAGTAAATGAAAATTTGGCTAGAAAAAAGGTTTCTTTGGAAATGAGTTTAGGCTCTGTTTGATAGCCGTTGAACCCGTGGCTCACTTTTTTCTAAGTAATGGGGAAGAGGATCGAAACATGCCACCTGAGGATAGGATAACAGGTTGAGGTCAGGCCGTGGGGATCCTGTGCCTTTTATACCGAGTCTCAAGGCGGTAAGGTTTGCTGTTGAATCGTACTCAATTCCTTCGGCCATACAATCGCCTCATATTCGCCCGAAGTTCGCTCCCATTTCATATGAACTTCTATGGCTGATGAAAGTACTAACTTCCCTTGAGACTGATATTGGTTTATCAGTTCAATTGTCCTAGAAAGATAAAAAAATAAGTTTTTTTTGGATTAAAATATCTAAATTTGACTTTATTTATCATGGAAAATATGTCAATGAAACAAAAAAAGTAGAAAAATAACTCACTTTTTTACCTAGAAAATTAAACCAACCAAACGTTATCAATTGATATTTTTCACAAAAATATTTTCCAGACAAATCTTTTTTTTTTTTTTTTTTGAAAAATATTTTATTTTCACCCATTTTTTACCATCGCAATCAAACACATCCTTAGTGATATTAAATTAAAAGGTGTATAAAGTTGGAATAATGCTAAACACATAAAATGCATGACACACCACTCACATGCAGGGATCCCCACATGGGGACCCCATCCATGTGAAGGGTGGATTATCCATTTTATGCTACAATCCAGTGTCTAGCATGAACCATAAAGTTGTTGCATATCATTTTAAGTATATTTATTTCAATTTTGCTATACTCACAACGAGAATGACAATTAGCTTATGTGGTACAATTCTTATTTTTTCACACATTAAATTATCTTTTAAATTAACAACAATATTTTCATATCACAAAATTGTTATCTTTATTGTCACAATAATTATGTAAATAGATTAATTCTATTTATTTATTTCAAACAACTGAAGTACAAGTTGTCTGCCTAGAAATTTGTTGTACTTCCTAAATCCTACCTATCTTCAAGATCCCAATGTAAGCATCATTTCTGCTAGTCTTCAAGTATTCCGTACCAAATGCTATTCTCGGCATTTAAAAAAAAAAAAAAAAAAAAAATTGTTGTTCTCTGCTGTCAGGATGTGGCCATTAAATACCTCGGTTAAAAGTTAAAAAATTAGATGGCGTTCTTTTTATATTTTATTTTATATTTTTATTTTCGAAAATATTTTTTACTTTTTGTTTTTATTTTTATTTTCAAATTTGCAGAAAACGCGTTTGATTTGTTATTTTTGCAAACTATTTTTGAAAATGAAAAGTTGAAAAATACGTTTTGTTTGAAATTTCGTAGAATACTACTTAAACTATTTTTAATTAATTTGCTTGCAGAATACTATTGGCTCAAACTTAAATTTTCTTTCACAATACACTGAAAACATGGTTACCTGCAACACACTAATGTGAGCACTAAGAGTTTATATTAACACAGCTTAGTCAGATTCGAGATTTGAGAAAGTTCTGATTTTATTAAAATCTAAAAAATGCAAATTCTTTCAAAACTCTCAGAACAACAAGAATTCCCACTCAATTTTTTTTGTAATGTTGATATTGAATTCAATAAAACTTTATTTTAGGCTTAATTCTAAGTTAGGATAATTCTAAAAAAAAAAAAAAAATAAATAAATGAAAAAAGTGTTTTATTTAGGCTTATTTCCAAACTAGGATAATTTTCAAAAAATAAAAAATAAAAAAATAAAAAATAAAAAATGAAAAAAAAGTGTTTTAAGCTTAGTTCCAAGTTATGATAATTCTTATTAAAAAAAAAAAACCCAAAACGCATTTTCCACGTTTTGAACATTTTTTGTTGAAATACACTTAAAACTCCCAAAACGAGGTTTTGAGGGTTTTGCATTTTGTGTACAATTTTTTTTTATTTTCCAAAATGCATTTTTGAAAATGGTAAATAAAACGTGTTTTTAGTGTTATAAAATTAAAATAGAAAACGACCTCAAAATTGTAAAGAGAACAGTATTTGATAAATTTGTTTATAAATTTTCCAGGTTTAAAAAGTTTATTTGAAAAAAATAACTTTTTGAATAGTAAATTTTATGAGAATGTGTAGTTAAAAAGTATGATTTTTTTTTTTTTTTTGAATTTATGTGTGATATTATTTTATTAATAAATGCATGGTTGAAAAGAAGAGATAAAATAAATCACACATTTATCAACAAAATAAATCATTGTCTCGTTTAGAGATCATTTATTTTAGTTAAATTTCCATTTGGTAAAAGTTTTTTATTTATAAATAGAGAATGTTATGTTTTCGCGGTAAAATATGTGGTTGAAACGTAATTCAAGAAAATATCTGTGGTTAAAAAGTTGTTTGAAAAAATATGTTATTTTAAAACTTTTTTATAAACAATTTATCAAACGGAGGTAAATCATGATGGAGGATTTGACTACGACATATAGGAATTTCAAAAATGCTAGTCAGCTCGAAATGGGTGACCGAATAGGTTTTCGAACTGATCTGGACGGTTGAATTTATGGTTGATGTAATGGTTGAAAATTCAGATCAAAGACACGTGGAGAGGTGTAAAAAATTCAGTCCCATGTTCGGGCTTTGTAGCATAGCTGTAGGAATTTCTGTGTTCTTAGATGGGAAATTGTGAAGTGAAGAAGACACTTGAGTAGTTGGACAAATTGGTCTATTGCCAGATGCTTAATCCGAACTTGCTGAGTCATTATGCACAAACTGAGGCAACGTGGTACAAACACTACTTTTGATTTGATTTTTCACTTCACAAGAGCAAAATCGATCGACGTGGGGGCAAAAAAGGCAAAGAGAAAAAAATCAAGGGGAAATAAACAAGTTACCAAACAAATGTTTAACATACTTGTCAGAGTCCACTGTCCACGTTAGATGACTATTAGAATATTCGAAGCAAAGCCATAGTGTTGGTCAATCTATTTCTTCTACGTATTCTACTGAAATCGTGTCACTTTTACAAATCGAAAACCGTAAAACTCGCATGTTCCCCTTTGTTAAAATATTCATTCATACTACTTTCTCTTGTTGTTTGCCTAACTGTCGTTGCTAGGACAGTCAATAAAAGCCCTATTGTCCACCTACATTATTTTTGGTCCCACCCACTAGCAAACGAATTAAATTTGAAGGTAATAAGAAACTTTCTGGAAAATGACAAAGTAATCCCCATTGTTTCTTTTCAAAGAATCACCTTTTTGCAAGTCGCATATTGGATTACATTGCTACTTTATAGTTTAATCTAATGTGATACACAACACCCCACCCTCCCCCTCAAGTTATATTTAAGCCACACACCTAATATCACCACCTAAAACTTTTGATTTATGTTCTTTATTCCTTTCTCACTAGATTCTGATACCTTGCTTCAGAATGATCTTAAATTTGATTCACATTTTTACTATATCCTTGTAGTATAAAGTAAAAGTTCTTAGTTCTCTATAGATATGATTCAATTTTCATTATTTCATATGATTTATTGCTAATGCACATTAACATATATGTAACAACCCGACATCTATGCCCTAGCCGTTAAATTAGGTATTGTCCACTTTGGAAGAGTTAATGCCAATTTTCTCTCTCAAGAATTTCTATAGCGTACTTCCCAATTGATATCACGATTCAACATAAGTCTCTCATAAGACAGATGTCTTGAGTTCGAATCTTGGGGACATGATAGAAATCCGTGTGAGAGGATAAGAAGGCAGATGCCCTCCCAAAATGGACAGTATGTATGATATAATGACTTAAGCATAGAGGTTGAGTCGTAACTAAAATAACGTGTGTTGATCTAACTACACCTAGAGGGGGAGTGAATAGGTATATAATGCGGAATTATAAATTAATTAACAAGTAATTAAATCTAGATAAATTATCAATCAAATATGTCGCAATCGATCAATAAACATTTGCAAGAAATTAAATAACATCAAGTATGGTAAAGAAGGAAAAACTCTTCACAAGGAAACAACATCCAAACAAACGTGCCTGTAAAACCCACTAGAAAAAATATGACTTGTAGAAACTGGTTGAGACACTACTAACTTAGTATGCTTTGACCCCAATCTGTAGATTATGAAGACCCTCTTTGGTTGTGCTTCCCGCACCTTCCAACGACTCTAGACTCCTTTCTCTCTGTGTGGATTTACAAGAACGAACATCGCTCTTCTTCAACGGAACTCCAGCTATCTCTCCAACAACTCCAGAATTCTAAAGACTTATTGGTAAAGGATTATGTGTTTTGTGATAAAACAATCTTGAATTACAATTGAAGAAGTTGTGTGATTGATCTTGAATAATCAAAGAATGAATCCAGAGATTGGTAGAATGTTGTCTTTGTCAAATATAATGACCAACCACACAGAAAAAAAAATAAGGATTGTGTATATATAAGATGAAGTGTTTGATATAATTTAGGGTTGTAGGAAGTCTAAAAATCGAGAAAAAGCATATGTCTAGATTTTACGATCATCGGTATTTTCATCATATCTTCCAATGCAAATATCCAAGTTAGCTGATTCAAAGTGTGTTGGAAAGATAACTAAAATGGATATAATTCCTGTAGAAATAGTATTTTTCCAATTCTAATGTTTGTTATGTGAAAATTCAATCTCAAACTCCTAATAAAAATCCAGCTCATTATCCTTACGAATTTTGGATTCTCCTTTGACTTCTAAATGCTTCACAAGTCTTCTTTAACACTTCTTTGATCTTCTTGAACCTAAATACTCAACTAATTCAACTACAATACTTGACTCTAATTTTGATTTTATAAACGAGTCATTTTATTCACGGGATTTCCAATTACCTGACAGTTATAATATACCTCTATGTTAAAACAATTCCCTATGAAGAGACAATAGGGAACAAAAAGGTGACTATCACTACTGAAACATTCGTTGCCCATAGAGATTCTCTGACTTAGATAATGATATAGTAATGAATTTTGATTAAAGAAAAAGAAGAAGTGAAATAATGTAATTATAAGAAAGAATGACTAAATAAGAAGATAGATTTCGACTGAATCAAAGGTGTGTTAAATTAAATTTGATATAGATGAATGTTCATCTAAAATCCACAAACATCATGCTGTAACTATCAAGATCGAAACTGAAGCGGAAGCGTACCTGAATCCATTGTTGTGTTTGATTGAATGGGGTTATGGCCTTCCAATTGATTCGTGATTTTCTCCTGATTTTGTCCTCTGTTGATGGGAATGCAGAGAATTATGAAAAGCCACGCACAATTGGGGACCATGACCTGTATAAATAGTTGTAGGGCAACTATCGTGTTTCAATGTTATTAAATTGGCTCCTCATCAATTTAAAACATTGAATCCGTCTCTACACTTTAATTTCACGACACTTAATACCCATTAGTCCTGAATAATCTTTAGTGGATCACTTTATTGACTAAATTCTTAAGATAGCACCACACATTTTATTTTATACATGTTTGGCCCCACATTATTGAATTTTATCCAACAATCTCCCACTGGGCCATACATGTATCCTTATAAATGTGTGCAACCTTATGAGCTCAAAAATTTGCTATCATTATTAAAGGTATTTCCAAACAATCTCGTCCATCAATCATATCAATATAGGATCAAAGCGACTTTCGTTACATTAATCGTAACTAAATCCATCAATGGTCACGTATACCAATACAACCAAATGATATAGATCAATCATGAGAGTGTAGTATGAAAACTACATGTTATGTGATCCAAACATGCCTATTTTCAATTGGTCCGACTTTATTCCTTAGGTGAGATCAATACCAAACATAATGTAACAGAGTAGAATGAACTGAATACTTTATTTCTGTACAGAAAATTATCTAAATACACAAATGTGTCCAAAACCAAAACATAAAGCAACCAAAACACAAACTCCCACTAAATCATGATATCCTCAAGAAATGTTACACCCATACGAGCAGTGTGCTCGTGAAAGACCTTGGGTGCTAATCCCTTAGTAAGTGGATCTGCAATCATGGAGTTTGTCCCAATATGCTCTATGGAAATCTGTCTACTCTGTACCCTTTCCTTCACAACCAGGAACTTAATGTCAATGTGTTTTGACTTAGTTGAACTCCTGTTGTTATTGAATATAGCACTGTAGAGTTATTGTCACAATATAACTTTAATGGTCTTTCAATTCCATTCAGAATGCGCAGCCCGGTGACAAAGTTTCGCAACCATATCCCATGATTAGATGCCTCATAACAAGCTACAAATTCTGCTACCATAGTGGAAGAAGCTACGAGTGTCTGCTTAGCACTCCTCCAGGAAATGGTTCCTCCAGCTAGCAGGTATATGTAGCCTGATGTGGATCTTCTACTGTCTTGGCATCCCGCAAAATCAGAATCGGAGTATCCTATGATCTCTAACTTATCCGATCTTCTGTATGTAAGCATTCAATCTCTTGTTCTATTCAAGTACCTCATAACCCTCTTTGCTGCTTTCCAATGATCCATCCCAGGGTTACTCAAATATCTTCCTTGCATTCCAACAATGAACACTATGTCTGGACGTGTACAAATTTGAGCATACATCAGACTCCCAACAGCTGATGCATAGGGAATCTTTTGCATTTCCTTAACTTCAAGATTATTTTTCGGGTACTGATTGAGACTAAATTTGTCTCCCTTAGCAACAGGGGTGTCCCCTGGTTTACTATCCTGCATGCCAAACCTTATAAGAACTTTATCGATATAACTCTTTTGTGATAATCCAAGAATACCTCAAGAGCGGTCCCAGTGTATCTGAATTCCTAATACGAAAGAGGCGTCCCCAAGATCTTTCATCTCAAAATTCTTTGACAAAAAACTCTTGGTTTTGTGCAACATGCCTATATCATTAGTGGCAAGCAGTATGTCATCGACATACAAAACCAGGAAAAAATGCATACTCCCACTGAACTTGTGATACACACAATCATCAATAACATTTATCTCAAAACCAAACGAGATGATCACTTGATGAAATTTGTAGTACCACTGACGGGAAGCTTGCTTGAGTCCATAGATAGATTTCTTTAATTTGCAAACCATATTCTTCGAGTCTCCTGACACGAAGTTTTCTGGTTGCACCATATAGACCGTCTCATCAATGTCTCCATTGAGAAACGCTGTCTTTACATCCATCTGATGTAACTCAAGGTCAAAATGTGCAACAAGTGCCATGACTGTCCTGAAAGAGTCTTTCATTGAAACCGGAGAGAAAGTCTCTTTGAAGTCAATACCTTCCTTTTTTGTAAATCCTTTAGCTACAAGACGAGCCTTATATCTTTCCACAATACCTTTCGAATCCCTTTTGGTTTTAAAAATCCATTTACAACCAATGAGTTTCGCACCTTCTGGTAATGGGACAAGATCCCAAACTTTATTGTCTTGCATAGACTTATACTCCTCATTCATGGCATCAATCCACTTTTGAGAGTCAGAACCCTTTATGGCCTGATGAAAATTGATTGGATCATTTTCCATCATTCCATTATTTCCCTCATGTTCTTGGAGAAATACTATATAATCATCCGAAATAGCATTTTTCCTTTCTCGAGTGGATCTCCTTAATGGTATTGTTTGTTGAGGTTGTACTTCTGGATTTTGGATGGGAGTTTCTTCAACATTATCATGCTGAGTTTCCGGATATACTTCTTGATCAATGACAGGTATAGAAACCTGCACATTGTCAAAAGTAACAGTAGGAATTGAAATCGATCATTCCTTAGCTTCTTCCCTAAAGATAATGTCTCTAACCTTATTTCTCCCCCCAAACTCAACATCCTCAAAAAATGTTGCAGTTCCCGTTTCAAAAATTGACTTAAGCGTGGGATTATAAAATTTGTAGCCCCTTGATCGCTCAGAATAACCAATAAAGTAGCTGCTAACAGTTTTGGAGTCCAATTTATCTTCATGCGGCCTATAAGGCCTTGCCTCAGCTGGACATCCTCAAATGTGGAAATGCTTTAGACTGGGCTTTCTGCTTGTCCAAAGCTCATAAGGTGTTTTAGCAGCAACTTTAGTTGGTACTCTATTCAGAATATAAGCTGCAGTCTTTAATGCTTCTCCCCAGAGTGATTTTTGTAAAGTAGAATGACTAATCATACTCCTTACCATATCCTTAAGAGTCCTGTTTCGTCTTTCAACTACACCATTCATGCTAGGAGAACCTGACATGGTGTACTATGGGACGATTCCACATTCCTCTAGGAATTTAGCAATGGTCCTGGACGTTGTTCACCTGAATCGTCATATCTGCTGTGGTACTCACCACCACGATCATACCTAACGTTTTTAATTTTCTTGTTGAGTTGATTCTCAACTTCAGCTTTGAAAGCTTTGAACATGTTCAATGACTCAGACTTTTCATGAATAAGATAAGATATAGATGCCCATAACGTGAGTAATCGTCTATGAATGGTATAAAATATTGTTGACCATTCCAGGAAGCCGTAGGCAATGGTCCACAAATATCTATGTGTATCAATTCTAAGACGTCCGAAGTTCTATTAGCACATAACCTTTTGTTTTTGGTCTGTTTTCCCTTGATACAATCAATACAAACATCAAAGTCCGTAAAGTCGAGCGAATCCAAAATGCCTTCTGACACAAGTCGTTCAACTCTAGTTTTTGAGATGTGACCTAAGCGCTTGTGCCATAGTTTTGCCGAATTTTCTTTATTTAATTTTCGCTTAGTACCACGTGATTCCACATACAAGGTTTCATTATATGATGCAATAGTATCAAGCAAATATAGGTTATCGTATGAACATAATGAACCAGTACCAACAATATTTGAATTTAAAGAAATACTAAACCGACAATTTCCAAAAGAACAATAATATCCAGATTTGTCCAATAAGGAAATAGAAACCAAATTCCGTCTAAATGACGGCACAACAAAAGTGTCTTTCAAATCCAAATAAAAATCAATTCCCAATAATAACCTAAAAGTTCCTATTGCTTCAACTTCCACCGATTTTCCATCGCCCACAAAGATGAATCTTTCAGCATCATTTGACTTTCGGCAGAACAGGCAACCCTACATAGAAACACTTATGTGAGTAGTAGCACCAGAATCTAACCACCAAGTGTTTCTAGGTACTGAAGCTAAATTAACCTCAGAACATACTAAATTAAGAAATGTACCTTTCTTTGCGCGCCAAGCGTTATATTTGGTACAATCCTTCTTTAAATGTCCAGGTTTCAGGCAAAAGAAACAACCCTCTTTGTCCTTATGTGACTTCTTTTGATCTGGACCCTTATCAGCTTCATATTCCGTTTTTCTTTTCTTGCCCTGATGCGTGTCGCAATGCACGAAAATAATAAATAATTCCTTACTCGCTAAATATTAATTAATAATGTAGTAGTGAGAGTAAGGGTCGATCCTACGAGGAACGGAAACTAATTTTAGTTGTTCGATCAATTAGAATGGAATGTGGGGGTTTTGTTGTTTGAATTGTTTGAATGAAAACTACACATAAAATAAATAATTAAATATGACTAGAGAATTAATATGAGACAAAATCTTGTTCTCGGGTTCGGTTGTGCCCTCAATTAATGTTATACTTTTCCTTGTAACGCGTTTCTATTCCTAATTCAATTATCAATCATAAATAATCAACAAACTCTGATTATCTAAATTCTTCCTTATGTGTATTGATTCAAAATAAGCTCTTTGAACCAATTCTAGCCATGGACAATTCTAAACAAGCTCTTAGGATTTAATGCACGACTAGTATGAAAATTTAGAAGAATAGATTGAATTGAATCGTTAATTACATAAGCTCGAATTAATCAATCCAAGTTGAATTATTACTAAACCTGCACGAGATTTATTTGCTACTAAAGTAAAGATTCAATGACAATTACGGATCAAGAATCTAAACATCGCATATTCATGAATCCAAAGATCAATAATCCAATTGGCCAAATTAAACTATTAATCAAATAAACTCAATTGAACATTCAAAACATAATAATCCAACAATTGAAATAAAGGAATAAATTCACACTACTAATTTGTAGGATAAGAAAATAACATAATTAAATTGACACAACTTCCCCTTTGAACAAGATATGAAATTTAGCCTAGCATGGTTGTGGTATATTCTTCAAGTTGCTTCATGAATTCCACCGTTATTGATATTCTTGCGCTTGAAAATCTCCCAAGAATGCTCTATATTTTTCTCTCAATTTTCCTCAATGTCTAGCCTCCTTTTTGTGGTGATTTTCATCCTTTAATACTCTCAAAATCGTGCCCTAGCTTTACCCCAAAAATATACCAAAGATAGACCTTGAATCAGATAAGGAAATTCCTTGAAGAGCAAGTTACGACCGTAACTTTCATTATTACGGCCGTAATTGAGATTCTGAAAATTTCCGGAATTTGGAAGTTACGGCCGTAAATGTATTTCTGTCGAGAAGCGTCTGCGCTCGATGTTTTGATCATAACTTTCTCTCCCGAAGTCTGATTGTGGTGATTCAAGTTGCGTTGGAAATAAAACTCAAATATCTACAATTCTTTGTGAAATAGCTCTTCCAAAATTAGAAAGTCTTATATGACAAAACTGAGGTTCAATCTATGACTAAAATTCATAATCACAATCCTTGCGAGTTTTTGATTTCCAACTTCATTCCAAACCTTCTTTGACCATAATTTTTT
Source organism: Ligustrum vulgare (assembly GCA_963555705.1). Taxonomy (NCBI): domain Eukaryota; kingdom Viridiplantae; phylum Streptophyta; class Magnoliopsida; order Lamiales; family Oleaceae; genus Ligustrum; species Ligustrum vulgare. The sequence continues at coordinate 17,540,525 of OY743176.1, read as the reverse complement.
TGCATCTAATCTTCTTCCCACGTGACATTATTGATTTGAAGCTCTTTGAATATGCCCTTGAAGTTTACTTCTTGATTTTTGGTATTTCTTTGGTCCTGTTTCCTTCCTTTTTGTTCTTTACGATCATGTATAACACAATAAATGAAAATGCATTAAATGATACTTCAATAGGATCAAACTAATAACAAAATAGGATAATGAGTGAATTAAATATATGTTAATAAAGCACTTATCAAATCCCCCCACACTTAAACCATTGTTCGTCCTCGAATAATGATGTGAAAGAAAAGAAACATAACTCAAACAAAAAGATAGACCTACAATCGGAAAGTCAAGGTTACAGCCCACTTCTCTTTTAGCATAAAAATTCAGTTGCATAACCGGAGTGTGTTAGTGTGTGCAAGAGATGCATCATCCAATATCCTCTGAACAGAAATGAAAATCAATACCCCCAGCCCAATTCATTTCCCAATGTGGCTTGTATCCTCCCATCTCTCGTGAGTTCTCTGTTAACCTCTATCAATGATTTAGTACATGAGTGTTAGTTTTGACTAACTCGAAAGCACAGAATATAGACCAAGCAATTCAAACCACTCATAAGCATATGTAATGGGAGTTAACACCCTCACTAGATATTTCTCTCTTCATACAAAGTTTATAAGGGTGAGGATTTTCACTCAACTCACTGGATGGAGAATCTATTACCACAGACTGCTCAAATGTCATAACCGGAGCCAATAATAATACAAGTGCAAAGTAAAGGTCTTTATTTGGTTGTAACGGGGCTTCAGGTCAGGTAGGATAAAATGATATATTTAGGCTAAGTTGAGAAGGAATTTCGCAAACCAAGTCAATTCACAATGATATTGTTTCCTTCACCCCTTAATATGAACTTTATTTATTCCCGCTACCCAACTTTGTTCACACTTGAATCTCTTCTTTTTTTTTTTCACAAGTTGAGTGTTTGACATCCTCAACTACTAATTTTCATGACTAAACTTCCTTTTCATTGCTTTTTCTCTTTCAATTTTTTTTTCGAGTACAGACTGCAATTTTTTCTCTTTTATTCAAATCATTACGCAGTCATCAATTGGCTTGAGATATAATTACATTCCCCTGAATTCAGTCCATTACACAACCATCGTCCAACAAAAGATAATCATTGCAACTTCTTAGACTTAGACTACAGCACGATCCTTAATCAACAAAAGCTTGTGAATCCCTTCTCTATGGGTTCAAAACAGAGACAATGCGAAAGAAAGGGTGTTTCTTGGCTTGTAGCGTGACATCAAAATTTCAAGGAAAGGCTAAGGCTCAAAAGGGCTTCTAATGGTACATGTATCATGGTAGGCCCTTTTAGCAGGTCAAATTTGGTTTAACCTAATGCCTCTACTATATTTTGCACTTGAGTCAAGAAGCTACAACGGTATACACAATAAAGCACATCCAAGCACAAACCAACCATACAGGACACACATCAAAAAGTAGAGCTTAATATAAAGAGTAAAAGTAGCTCATAGGCTCAAAACCTCACAAATTATGGTTTATATGTGCTTCTCCCATCCAATTATGAGTTATAGGTCATTGCTCAGTCTTCATTCCAAACTCAAAATCTAGGGAATAAGGATAAAATGAAGTTACTCGGGGCGGTATTTTATCATATCAATTTTGGTTTGACTCAATTAGGTTGCATAATTTTTTCAATTTGTCCCCATTTTCAAACTAATTCAGAAATTATTGGAAAACTCATCTCTATGTGCTCATTGTTTATCCGATTATGCAATTTAGGAAGTTGGTGGTTCAAAAATAATCATAAGTGAGGTCGCTTCCTATTATACCAAAATGTGGGTCTAAGCACAATTAAAGCTAACTAAAAAAAAACTGAATGAAGATGAATAAAATAGGGATAAAAAAAGATAATAGATAATCATCCCCCCCACACTTGAATTCCACATTGTCCTCAATGTGGAGCGTGACAATACAAAATAAAATAGGGGAATGTGAATGGAATCAAAGGAGGGGACATGTTTTTTTTTTTTTTTTTGAATGAAATTAACTAATAAGGAAAATGACAAAAATGAAAATAAAAAATAACAATTTGAGAGAGTAAAGAAACTCCCCTCTCGGGTTGCCTCCCGAGCAGCGCCTTTGTTTACTGTCTTTGGCTCGACAGGTTGCTTCCTTCTTCATCCGGGATCAACTGGACTCCCAAAGCTCAAATTCTTCTTTATGCTCTTCATTAGGACCTGCAAAATAGGGGGTAGAAGCTCTTCATTAGAAATTGGTGATGCGACCTGAGAGATTTTACCTGATTGTAGTGACTTTGGATAGTCCTTTCCATCAAGTTCAAAAATTTCCTGTGATAAAGAATCAATTACATTAACAGACTGAACAGGGTTATCATCATCAAGATTTTTCATGGAATCATAAATATTGAATTGAATAATCTCATTATCAAATTCCGTGGTAAGTGAACCACTACTAACATCTATCTTGGTCTTAGATGTTTTTAGAAATTGTCTGCCTAACAAAATAGGAGTAGAGTTGGGGGAGTGGTCATCATTCATGTCTAATACATAAAAATCTGTAGGAAACACTAACCCGCCTACTTGCACTAGAATGTCTTCAACTACCCCGTCAGGATAAACATTAGAACGATCGGCTAGTTGAATTATAATATTAGTTTCATTCAGTTTAGCAAGTTTTAATGAAGCATAGGTAGACCTAGGCATTACATTGATAGATGCTCCTAAGTCTATTAAAGCACGATTTATTTTCTTATTGCCTATTTGACAATGTATGGTAAACATACCTGGATCCTTGCACTTGGGAGGTAATTTTCTTTGAAGAAGTGCAGATACAGACTCGCCCATTCTTACCATCTCATTTCCCTTTAGCTTTCTCTTATTGGTGCACAGATCCTTCAAAAACTTCGCATATCGGGGCACTTGCTTGATTGCATCTAAAAGTGGAATGTTGATTTCCACCTTCCTGAACATCTCCAGGGTTTCTTTTTCCTTGCCCTCCTTGTTCGCTTTTGCTAACCTGCTGGGAAAGGGAGGTGAAGTTAGTTTAACATTTAAAGTGGAATCTGTTTTTACCTGCGAGCTTTTTGAGGTGCTGTCGTTCTTCTCGACTTCCCTTCCCTTAACTTCCTTCTCTTCGATTGCGGTAGGTTTCAGTTGTGGTTCTTCAAGCTCTTTTCCACCTCGGAGAGTAATTGAACTCACATTCTCTAGATTTACTTCAGGTTGAGATGGTAGCTTTCCTCCGGTTTGTGCCTCAAGTCTGTTGATGGCAGTAGCCATTTGACCCATCTGGTTCTCCAGATTTTGAATGCTGGACTTGGTGTCCTGTTGAAATTGAAGTATGGTAGAAGCCAAAGTTTTAACCATATTTCCAAGGGAGATACCTGAGTTTTGGGGTCTTTGCTGATACTACCCATAAGATTGGAAATTCCCTTGTTGCTGAAATTGCCCTTGTGGTTTGTTAGAGACAAAACCCGGGGGCTTGTTATTTCCATAACTCAGATTTGGGTGATCCCTCCATCCAGGGTTATAGGTATTAGAGTACGGATTGTACTGCTGTCTTTGGAACGGGAAACCTTCTGCAACATTCACCTGGGCACTATTTCCCTCTTGCAACACCGGACAAGTATCAGTTGGATGTCCAAAGTTTGCACATATCCCACAAGCTTTGACCTGTTGTGCCTTACCTACAGTCCCTACAGCAAGTTGTTTAACAAGATTTTTTAGTTCAAACAATTGACTTTCAATATTGGAACTACTTACCTCATTCACACGCCGAACTTGCATATCCCTGTTGGAGTTGAACTGCTGAGTGTTCTCAGCCATATTGGAGATTAAAGCTCGTGCTTGTTCCGGTGTCTTGTCCATCAATGCACCTCCGCTTGCGGCATCTATCATGCTTCTATCCATCGGTGCCAGACCTTCATAAAAATATTGCACCAAGAGTTGCTCATTGATCTGATGATGGGGGCAGCTCGGATGAGCTTTTTGAAGCGCTCCCAATACGCGTACAATGTTTCGTTGTTGTTCTGGCGTACCCCACATATCTCCTTTCTAATTGTACTAGCTCTCGATACAGGGAAGTATTTTTCCAAGAAAAGTCTTTTCATGTCGTTCCAAATAGTAACTGTTCCTGATGGTAGACAATAAAGCTAGTCGATGGCGGCATCCTTTAATGAGAATGGAAAAGCTCTCATTTTTATTTGTTCCTCAGTAATACCCGTGGGTCTCATGCTATCACAAATGACATGGAACTCCTTCAGATGTCTATATGGGTCCTCACCGGGATGTCCTCTGAAAGTTGGCAGAAGATGGATCAGTCCGGATTTTAGCTCAAAAGTTCTGCCTTCTTCCACTGCCGAAAAAGTGATGCATAGCGGTTGTTGAGCAACATCCGGGGTAGCTAGTTGCTTGAGAGTCAGATTATTGTTAGCTACTGCCATTAGTTGTGCAACTCTTCTTTACTATTGAAAAGTTCTCTCGATTTTTGGGTCAAAATAAAAAAATCAAAATTAGCTGATCGAGTTTTACGCATATAAGCAAAGAAGTAGACAGGCAAGATTTTTTTTTTTTTTTTTTGAAAAATTATAGAAATAAAGTGAAAATAAAATTAATAAAATAAAATGCAGAAAAAAAATTCTAATTAACTAAACAACTAAATTGGTTGACCGTTCCCCGGCAACGGCGCCAAAGATTTGACGCGTGTCGCAATGCACCAAAATAATAAATAATTCCTTACTCGCTAAATATTAATTAATAATGTAGTAGTGAGAGTAAGGGTCGATCCCACGAGGAACAGAAACTAATTTTAGTTGTTCGATCAATTAGAATGGAATTGGGGGGGGGGGTTTGTTGTTTGAATGAAAACTACCCATAAAATAAATAATTAAATATGACTAGAGAATTAATATGAGATGAAATCTTGTTCTCAGGTTCGGTTGTGCCCTCAATTAATGTTATACTTTTCCTTGTAACGCGTTTCTATTCTTAATTCAATTATCAATCATAAATAATCAACAAGCTCTGATTATCTAAATTCTTCCTTATGTGTATTGATTCAAAATAAGCTCTTTGAACCAGTTCTAGCTATGGACAATTCTAAACAAGCTCTTAGGATTTAATGCACGACTAGTATGAAAATTTAGAAGAATAGATTGAATTGGATCGTTAATTACACAAGCTCGAATTAATCAATCCAAGTTGAATTATTACTAAACCTGCACGAGATTTATTTGCTACTAAAGTAAAGATTCAATGACAATTACGGATCAAGAATCTAAACATCGCATATTCATGAATCCAAAGATCAATAATCCAATTGGCCAAATTAAACTATTAATCAAATAAACTCAATTGAACATTCAAAACATAATAATCCAACAATTGAAATAAATGAATAAATTCACGCTACTAATTTGTAGGAAAAGAAAATAACATAATTAAATTGACACAACTTCCCCTTTGAACAAGATATGAAATTTAGCCTAGCATGGTTGTGGTAGATTCTTCAAGTTGCTTCATGAATTCTACCGTTATTGATATTCTTGCGCTTGAAAATCTCCCAAGAATGCTCTATATTTTTCTCTCAATTTTTCTCAATGTCTAGCTTCCTTTTTGTGGTGATTTTCCTCCTTTAATACTCCCAAAATCGTGCCCTAGCTTTACCCCAAAGATATACCAAAGATAGACCTTGAATCAGATAAGAAAATTCCTTGGAGAGTAAGTTACGGCCGTAACTTTCATTATTACGGCCGTAATTGAGATTCTGAAAATTTCCGGAATTTGGAAGTTACGGCCGTAACTTTGTCATTTACGGCCGTAAATGTATTTCTGCCGAGAAGCGCCTGCGCTCGATATTTTAGTCATAACTTTCTCTCCCAAAGTCTGATTGTGGTGATTCAAGTTGCGTTGGAAAGAAAACTCAAATATCTAAAATTATTTGTGAAATAGCTCTTCCACAATTAGAAAGTCTTTATGACAAAATTGAGCTTCAATCTATGACTAAAATTCATAATCACAATCCTTGCGAGTTTTTGATTTCCAACTTCATTCCAAACCTTCTTTGACCATAATTTTTTTGCATCTAATCTTCTTCCCACGTGCCATTATTGATTTGGAGCTCTTTGAATATGCCCTTAAAATTTACTTCTTGATTTTTGGTATTTCTTTGGTCATGTTTCCTTCCTTTTTGTTCTTTACGGTCCTGTATAACACAATAAATGAAAATGCATTAAACGATACTTCAATAGGATCAAACTAATAACAAAATAGGATAATAAGTGAATTAAATATATGCTAATAAAGCACTTATCATGCCCTTATCCTTAGAGGTACTTGTCAAGTTAGCAATTTCAGTTCTATCCTGCCTCAATCTTTCTTCCTCTAGCACACAATATGAAATGAGCTCATTTAGATTCCATTTCTCCCTTTGGCAGTTGTAATTGACCTTAAACTAACTAAAATGTGCAGGAAGCGATATCAATACTAAATGCACGAGCAAGTCATCAGACAAGTCAAGTTTTAGTGCCTTAAGTTTTGAAGCAGTATGAGACATCTTCATGATGTACTCCCTTATATTCCCCTTGCCTCTATACTTCATTGAAATCAAGCTTTGCAGAAGCGTGCTTGTTTCAGCCTTATCATTTTTAGCAAAACGCTTTTCAAGTTCGGCAAGGAATTGCTTGGCATTAGTTACCTCTTCAGATACTGCGCCCCTAAAGGCTTCCGGAATGCCGCGCTTAATGATCATTAGACTATGCGATTTGAGCATTCCCACTTCTCAAAGTTCCTCCTGTCATCAAGTGAACTTGCATCCGTAAGAGAAGCCGGTTGCTCAACCCTTAGAGCAAGGTCAAGATCTATGCAGCTGAGAACAATTAGTGCGTTCTCTTTCCAATCCTTGAAGTTTGACCCATCAAGCATGGGAATTGACTTAAGATTTGCAGATATTGTGGTAGCAGATGAATTAACTGTATAGAGAAGAAGATAGAAATAGCTTACATTAGTACTTTATTATGCAAATAATAATTTCAAATAATGGTAAGGCCCATCACAAAATACCTAGCACAACATCAATATTTAGTATTTGGATAGAAATATTAACTTGTAAGTGGTACTCTCGATGTAGTAATCAAACACTGACAATAAGACATGTCAACCAATAAACCTTTCTTTGGACCGATTTATTGATCATACGTTAAACCAAATAATCGTCACGTGTTTATCACCACAGGTGCATGTGAGATTTCAGCCAAACATTATCCTTCCTTTGGGCCGATCAATATCCGCATGAACAACACACACACGAAACCTTCTAATATTCTAAGTTAATTAATTTCCACAAGAGAGGTTGCTTTGGCAACATGTTGCTTCATTTAATTCACTTCAAAATATTATATTTCTCAAAAGAGTCCGTCATACCAAAATCTGAACCTGAATTAACTGTTTTGCATATATTTAAGGCTTTAGGATTTGAATTATGAAATTCAATACTTTAGGATTAAGTAATCATTAAGTTGGATGGTTAAATTGCAATTTAATTAAACTTGAAGGACTAAATTGCAATTTCCCCAAACTTTAGCGGCCAATTAATTAAAATCAGAAACTTTAGGGACTGAATCGTAAAATTCAGAATTTTTAAAAACCCAACTTAAATGATTTCTTAACTGTAGGGACTTATTTTGTAAATTCAGAAGTTTGAAGGGCCAACTTATAGGATTTTATAAACTTAGGGTTTAAAATAATGTTTAAAACAAATCAGGAGGACCTGATGTTAAATAAAGGCAATTTTCGTGAATTGCAAGCAGGCCCTTCAGCACTTCAAATTTGCGAGTGAGGTCCCTGGGCCAAAAGTTGCAACAGCTAGGGTTTGGTTGCAAACCCTAGCCACCGCGTGCCGCCCCAAGAACGCGGCGCCATCACCGGCGCTGCAGCCAAGAAATACGCCGCGCGCTGCGCTGAATCGCGTAGCTACCCCATTCCGACCTGAATCCGTTTCCATCAACGAACACCACAATCACCGTACACAACAACCTCAACCACAATTCATACACAACAATACACACTGAATCCATTCAATTCGAAACATATAAAACCAAAACTGAAAATCAAATTGATTAAGCCAAGATTATTTTCGCATATATACATACACAGTGAACGGCTGAATCCCAAGAAAATTGATGCAGATTTCCAAAATTTCGAACTTGCAGTGTATGTATAATTTCTCAATTTTTTTTCAATTTGTTGTGTATGTTTAATTTCGAAAACAGAGAGTTGGTTTTGCATATGCATACCCAAATAATAAGGTTTCTATTCGTTCGAAATTGATGTGATAATTCAACACGATGTTGGCTCAGATACCACTTGTTAAATTAAATTTGATATAGATGAATGTTCATCTAAAATCCACAAACATTATGCTGTAATTATCAAGATCGAAACTGAAGCGGAAGCGTACTTGAATCCATTGTTGTGTTTGATTGAACGGGGTTATGGCCTTCCAATTGATTCGTGGTTTTCTCCTGATTTTGTCCTCTGTTGATGGGGATGCAGAGAATTATGAAAAGCCACGCTCAATTGGGGACCATGACCTATATAAATAGTTGTAGGGAAACTATCGTGTTTCAATGTTATTAAATTGGCCCCTCATCAATTTAAAACATTGAATCCGTCTCTACACTTTAATCTCACGACACTTAATACCCATTAGTCCTGAATAATCTTTAGTGAATCACTTTATTGACTAAATCCTTAAGATATCACCACACATTTTATTTTATACATGTTTGGCCCTACATTATTGAATTTTATCCAACAAGGTGAAGAAGACAACTTCGATATGAAGAGAGAAGGAGGTGTTTTTTCCACAATAGTATTCACAAATTTATTGAATTAATTCAAGTTATATATATAGCCATACAACTAGTAGGGAAAATAACCATAATGCTAAACAAAAGGTGATGAGATCCAAGATAGGGGTGTAAGCTGTCCGGTTCTAAAGAGATTTTGAAACCAAACCGTTTAAATCGATTTGAGAAAAATTCAAACCTAAACCAAACCATTTAAAACGGTTTGAGAATAGTTTGAGAAAAACTCAAACCTAAACATAACGGTTTGGTCCGATTTTAAACCGCCTATTTCATCATATATTTTTTGCGTATCTACTTTTATGCCACTAGTTTATTGATTTCGATATATTCGTATACTTTATTGACAATAAATCTAAACAAACTAAACAAATCTATTATAAACTAAAATACTAACTAAATCAAAACAAAATCACAGTAAAATTACAATATAGTTATTTTGTCGATTTTTTTAACTAAGACGTTACAAATAAAAGTTATGACAACATTATAATATAAGTCTATAAGGCCAAAAAAATAGCATGATGCCTAATAAGACCTCCGTGATCATCATATATATCTAGAAAAAAATGTTTATTGATTAGATAGAGAATACATAATCAATATAACAATTACATAAGCTTATCGTTGTCTGTTGTTACGAACTTAAACAATTCATCAAATATTTAGATGGAAATTATTAGATTTATTTAAATTTTGAAGTATGATAATTGTCTAGTTGGGTAAGAAATGTAATAGAAATTAATAAAATACCCATATAATTATTGAATTGGACATATTGGCCGAATTTTTAAAATCTTCCATTTTTTATTTTTATATATTTTTTGCCGGTCGGGTTTGGTTTCAAACCGTAATTAATAATTTCAAACAAAACCAAACCATTCTTGACTTGTTTGGTTCGGTTCGAAATCATTTCATTGACGGGTCTGTGTGGCACCAATCCGACGGTTTCTAAATTGCAGTTTCGGTTCGGTTTGACGATTTTTGCTTATAGCCCTAATCCAAGAAATTCAAAGCTCGACGCAGGTGCTGGTGGGACCCATGATGATATCCAAGACCAAGGAGGTCGAAGAGTTGTTAGTGGGACTCATTTACAAAGTATGGAATCAAGCTCAAATAGAAGACATCAATTCTAGACGAGAAGGGGTAATGTTTGAGTTTCAACTAAAGTTTTGACAGAGATACCATCCGAAATTGAGGTTCACTATTTCCTGAAGAATTGTAGCACTTTTTTTTCTAGTTTCCAAATCATTTTAAATCACCTCAATCGGACATCGAGATCAAAAGTTGTTATCAAAATACTGAAGATGACGCGTACAAAATTCAGAGATTATACCATGCGATCGTATGATATAAAATATTTGCGATCGCATGGGCCAAATCAACAGAAATGGATAGAATACAGGTTCAGATGAAAATCGATCACCATGCGATTGTGCAACTTAACCTTGAGCAATCGCATGGTTGTTTTGAGGCCAGTATTCGCGATTTTTTTTATTTTAAATCCGATTTTCTCTTTTTCTTCTTTTATTTGTACTATAAATAGAACCTTTCAAACCCTAGCACACATTATGTTTTTAACTTTGAAGTATCTTCTTGATGAAGACATTGAAGGTGAGGAAATCTCTTCCTTTCATCTAGCCTCTTCACTAGTACAGAATTGTACAACAAAAAAAGGGAATACACGTCGATTTTTAGTAAAAACTGACGTGTATAAAAAGACGGTGGCATTTTTGTAAATAAATTCCAGAAATACGCATCGGTTGTAATGTTGAAACCGACGTATTAAAAGGTATGGTTAGGAATATGCGTCGGTTCACACTGAACCGACGCTTAAAACCCAGAACCGACACATAAACCCGATTTGCGCCGATTTTAGACTTGGTTCACGATGAACCGACGCCTAAAAAGGGTTTTACTCGTCGGTTTAGCTACAACCGACATGTAAACCCGATTTTTTTTATATTTCCTAATAACTCGTGCATATTGTCTTCTCTTCATCCTCTTCCCACCTCAGCCTCTCTCGATTCACACCCGACTCCACGACCACCACCACAGCACCATTCCAGAAACTCCCACCACCACCACCACCACATTCCTCCCCTCTCTCTTTATCTCTTCCTCTCACAAAACCCAAAAATATTCGCGCCTCCATGCACCTCCGCCGCGCGCCTAACCCGCCCCCTCGCAACCCGTAAGAACCCACCTCCCTCTCTTATATATATGTATATATGTGTATATATATGTTAATATATATTTGCTTAATTTGTTCATGAATGTGTTTGTATATATGTATATAAATGTTAATATATATATATATATATATATATATATATATATATATATATATATATATATATATATACAATATTTGAATTGTTGGAGTTCTATTGAAATTATGGGATGTTAAGTTATGAAATCTTAGTTTGAGATTTTAGGAGTTGGGAATTGATTTTGGATTAATTTTGGAGTAGTTGATGGTGTTGAAGTTTTACTGGAGTTGTGTTTGAGTTTTGAATATGTCAAGGTTGAACATTTTTGTTTTATTGTGACATTTTAATTCCTCTTACAGGTTGGCTAAGTCCAATTTATAGGGGAGATTCCGTCGAAATTTCTATAGAATTTTGTAAATTACAAGTGAAAATTATAATTTAAGGTGATTTTCACTAGTACTTAATTGAACATACTAAATAAATAACTAGACATAATACAATCATCCTGGTAAAATTATGAAGTTTCCAACCTAATAAATTATCGTATTTGATTTCAATTATCAATATATAATTGGTTTAAGGTTCTATCATGAAAAACATTAACTAAAAACTAATAATTTATTTAATTATATCTTCACATATAGGTCAGTAGATATGGATCGGGGTTGAATGTTTGGCAGGCGTAATACACATGAATTTGTAAAAGGGGTTGAAGAGTTTATGAAATGTGCGGAGGAACACATGAGAAAGAAAGGTGAAACAATGATTTGTGCCCTTGTTGTGATTGTAAGATTCTGAGAAAGTTTCGTAATTTTGAGCAAGTGAAGAGTCATTTGATTCTTCGTGGGTTTAAGGAAAGTTATACATGATGGATATGACATGGTGAGAGTATGCTTCCTAGGACGAGCACTGGTGAGGATGATGGTGATCAGCAAGAGAATAGTTTGAGCAATATTGATGAGAATTGTTAAGTTTATATTGTTGGCATTCCCTATTTTTCACGAATGTGTAATTTAAGAAAACTTGATTTAATTACTAAATATTTGTATTTAGTAATTTCTTAAGTTTAATTAAATTATGCAAATATTTATTGAAGAAAAATATTTCTTATTTTCGAGAAAAACATTTTATTGTTGGAAAGATAATGATCAAGAAATACTGATATTGATTTGATCATAATCTCGAAAATATTGATATTGATTTCGAAATCTTGATCTTGTTATTTTGGTAAAATTCTTGATAATATATTGTGATTATTCTTGACACTCAAGCTTATCCAAGATATGGTAAGTGTCTTATTGATATGATCAAGAATATTTCAATTTTATCTTTGCATATGATAAGATCATCATCTTCATAAGGGTCGAGCTTATCTACACAAGGTAAGATTGTTTGGACGAAAATCTTGGTTGTGAAAATCCTTGTGTAGGCCGAAAATATAGTGCTACTATTTGAGATCCTATTTTATGGTAAGATCTTTTAAGATTTATCATTATCATTGTTTATGGTAAGATTTATTTAAAGATAATTATCTTACCTTTTCTAATTGTCTCTATTGTATTTTGCAGGTATTAGAGATCTTGTGCAATAAGGAAACTTGAGAGTCAAGTAAACCTAATTGCACTTTAAATAGGAGGAAAACGGGATGTTTTCTTAAGACGTGAAAAGATATAAAGTTCGTATGGAGCTTATCAATATACACGTCCACTTTTGAAGTCTTGAAGCTTTATTTTCGCGTGGTGCAAAAATAACTAAAGCTTCAATTTTGTTGTGACTTCAATACTCCGGGAGGAGGATTCAATCACTTAGAGAAGGAAATAATTTCAGCGTGAAGATCAAATGGGAGGTTTGGGTCAAGATTGAACGGGAGTTCGTGTTGCAGAGTCAAAGAAAACTACTGAAGAGTGGTGGGACGTCGCTCACATTACATGCCACAGAAGGATCAGGGAGTGATCTATTTCTTGGATGTTTGATAAAGTCTATGCGTAGATTTATCCTGTAGTTTAGATTGATCTGTATAAACTCTTTCCTTATATAGTGATTGGTTTTTGTTCGCAGGATGCGAACCGTGGTTTTCCCTGTTAGGGTTTTTCCCACGTTAAACTCAAATTATTGTGTTTTTGTCAATTTACAATTCCGCACAATTTATTCTTGTTGTTTACGTTTTACTATCCAGACAAATCTGCCTGAGCAAGATTCATCTGGTACTGCGCTAAAAAAAAACTTAACGATTTACTGTTAACTGATTACGGTCCAGACATGTCTGTGACAATCTGTTTAAACAATTTAGACAACCTCAAATTTTCAAGAATAATGTAGAAAATGACGAGAATGATATGATACACGAAATGATGTGTGATATGTAAGGGGAATTCATTGAAAACGCTCATGTATTTGATAGCTTGTTCAATGATTCTGAGAAGCATTTGTTTCTTGGTTGTAATAAATTCACAAAATTGTCTGCTGTGTTGAAATTGTATAACTTGAAAGAAAATAATAGGTGGAGTGATAAGAGTTTCACAGCATTACTGGAACTTTTACGAGAGATGCTTCCGGAGGATAATGTTTCCTGGTTGATTATTAATGTTCGTTTACAATTTGAGAATTTCAATGTCCTCAGAAACTTGGGGGTCCTGAGTGTGGCTATTACGTTATGAGAAATATGTATAAGATAGTCACATATCACTTTTAACTCGAGTCATTAGAAAAAGTATAAGTTAGAAGAATGAGAATTTTTAATTATGATTTTATATTTTATAAAAAAATAACTAATTGTTCATTTTAATTGGTTGTAGACATTTAAAGAATACTACTCAACGGAGGAAATCATGAAAATTCAAAACTTATGGGAAAAATACTTCGTTGATGTGTGTATGTAAGTCTTTTTCATTCAAACATGCATTTACATATTTGTATAACAAATTAACAATCTTGTAAATATAATTGTTTTTTATTTAATTTTATTACGAATATGTCAATTATATATGTTCGATGATGATATATTTGGTGATGTGTATGTGGAGAATGTTCAGGTGATCGCAAGCCACATTCAGGTTATCGCACCTGCAGTAACATAGGTCATTACAGGTCATGACCTGCAGTGACCTGGGTCATTGCAGGCCACGTTCAGGTGATTACACTTGCAGTGATATTGGCTATTATATGTCATGACTTGCTGTGACCTGGGTCATTGCAGGCCACTTTCAAGTGATTGCAAGTCATGACCTACAGCAGTGACCTAGGCCATTGTAGGCCACGTTAAGATAATTGCAAGCCATGACCTACAGGGGCCACGTAAAAAAAAAATTAATAATAAAATCATACTTTAGGCGTCGGTTGTAAAGTTACAACCGACGTGTGCGTCATAAACATCGACTCTACAACCGACGCGTATTATCTTTTACAACCAACGCGAATGAGTCTATCTGTACTAGTGCTTTGAGGTAATGTTCTCAACTACATTAGAGTATAATTATTCTTGTGTTGTTGGAAGAATCTTGAAATTTACTTATTCATCTCCATTGGATTAAAAATCATTTTTCTTGAAATTTTGGGGATAATGAGTTTGGGTTAAGATTTAGTATTAATCTTGGAATTTGTTTATTTCTATTCATTGAGTTATGTTGATTCCGTAGAATTTTGGCTAGATTAAACTTGAGTCAATGTTTATTTTACTATTCTAGCTTTCTTGGGTTGATTCTAAATTGTTGTGGGAATTTTTGGTTTTAAAAAAAAAAAAAAAAAATTGTTGTTCTTGAGCAATTGTTGAATTCCTATACATTGGGTATCGTGTTTGTGTCATATTTGAGTTGTTGGGGTTCTTAAATCTATCCACATTATGTACATTCAAGGTTATTTGGAGTTGTCTACAAGGTATTTGTTAAAATGTCTCAAAGAAAACTACACCTTTGAAGCCTTGTTCAAAATCTATGCCTTGTTAGTTACTTTTCTTGTTAAATCCTAGTGTTGATATTGTGTTCTTACATCTTATCCTACCAATTCAAAGTCATCTTCTTGTTACAGAAAGCAAAGAAATTTCACTTGCTATTGTATCCATTTACTTCCATACATGTTTGATTGTGATTTCTTTTGGTTTCACAAGAATTATACTTCTTGGTTTAGTTGATTACCTTCCTTGTAGAGCTTGAGAAAGGAAACTTTGAGTGAAAAAAGGTAAGTGGTGAGCTCATTATCGGGTAAAATCCTAAATTGAATGAAACACGAGTGAAAATATTACTTGTGAGAACACTACCACACTTGCACAACATGTCAAATTTCAATACTCAAAATGGGAAAAATTTTAATGCTCAAACTCAAAATTTGTGAGAGATGTTTCAAACTCTTTCAACCACCTTCACTGAATAGATGGAGGAGATTGGGGGAAGGTTGAAAAGGTTAGGGACAAGAGGGGAAAGTACATTAACTATGAGTGATGGAGAAAGAAGGGGGATGCCAGGAGAAGAGTGAGGGATAAATTTGAGAATATTTTGCATAGTGATGGGAGCATGGGTATGAAAAGAGGAGATTGTTTTAATAGTCGGAGGAGTGGAATTGATGAAAAAATATTGAAAGTGTGAAAATGGGAGTTCCATCATTCCATGGGGAGATTAATATTGAGGAGAGAGTGGGGGAGAAGAATGTTAGGCCACCGACATCTTTGACCCATGCTAATGAGAGGAAGAAGCATGAAGAAAATACTTTCTACACTAGGTGTCTTGTAGGGGATAAAGCATGTAGTCACATACTTTTGGGTAAACCTTGGTAAAGTGATAGGAGTGTGAAATATGATACAAAGAAGAATCGGTATAACTTCCGATTGAATGTGAAAAAGGTGGTGCTCTTACCTTTGAGTTTAGAGGAAGTGCATAAAGATCAAATGAAGCTAATAAAGGAGTTTGAGGAAGAAAGAGAAAATATGAAAGCAAAAGAAAATTCAATTGAGAAAATTGATGAAGAAACAAAAGTGAGGTAAATTGAGAGCAAGAGAGTTGGGGCCACGTCCTTAAAAAAGGGAGAAGTAGTAAGAGTTGGAGCTAAGACTCCAGAAAAAGGAGAGTTGAGAGTTGAGGTTCCTACTTCAGAAAAAGGAGAGGGAGTGAATATAACCACCAAAGAAATTGAGGAAAAAGATTACACAAAAGTTCCCTTTGCATTTAAAAAATTTAACATTTCCCTCCCTAGCTTGGTTACTCCTTTATTGCAATAAATTTACCAAGGCAATGAGGAATTTCATGGCAAATGGATGAAGCACATGGAGGCATTTTCCTATGTCGACAAATACCATCAAGGTAATGAAGTTGTAATAACCAATGCATTACATAGGAGGTATGTTCTCACCACTTCTTTGGATGCCAGGCTATTGAATTTTGAATGCGTTAAAGAGATGTATAAAAATAATATATGTTTTACAAATGTATTTTTGACTTGTGAAAATGTTGTACTCGATAAATTTCATGGGCATGATATGATGACCTCCTATTTTGTGAAAACAAGCATGATTTCCTATTTTGTGAAAACAAGTTTGATGTGACTATTTTCCCTATAGGGGAATTGCTAGTTTGGGAAGCCCATAGGGGAGGTCTAATCGAACATTTTGATGTGAAAATGATTTTTATTCTAACCTCCTTAACCAACTCATTATGTCTTGAATATGTTAAGGACGTGCATGCTAATAACCCAAGGATGTTTAATATTTATGAATCATGTGATGAGTGAGGTTTTTATAGATTCTACAAGCATGATGACTATTTATTTTGGATAATTAGGTTGTTTGTACCTAAATGTGACATGCGGGAGTTGCTCATGAGAGAGGTACATAGTGGGTGTTTAATGATGCACTTTGGAATCAATGGGGCCTTAAGAATATTAAGTGGACAATTTCATTGGCCTAAAATGAAAGTTGTTATTACACATTGATAAGTGTATTTTATACACTTATTTATATATCTAAATTAGAATAATTTATTGTCGTTTTATAATATATGCTATTTAATGTGGGTCTATTTGTTACTTTGTAGAAAATATCTCAAAAAGGCGAAGAATGAAGCAAACAATGGGAAAAATGCATAATTGGAGCTAAAATGAGCAATTGAGAAGTTTGTGACCGAATGCATTAGTGAATTCGACCGAATGCATATTTAGGAAATAAAACTGGAATTGGAATTGATTTAATTGGCTAGGTGAAATCGTGAATCCCAACTACTTTACAATCATTTTTAGAAACAAACACAATTTCGCAATTTTAATTCTTAGTTTAATTTTTTTTTTTTTTTTTAGTTTTAGTCTTAAAAATCACAATTCTTTCATCCGTTCAAATAGGGCTAAGAACTAACATATTTCGGTACTTAATAGCAGTCTCCATGGGACGATAATCAGGACTCCTAGGTCCACTTTATTACTTCTTCCAACCCGTACACTTACGGGGATATCGCGAGATATCGGTGAACAAGTTTTTGACGCCGTTGTCGGGAACTGTTTTTATATTAATATCGATACTCATTAGTTCTTACTTTACTTTGAATTTTATTTTGCTTATTTTTATTTTTGTTTACTTTATTTTATGTTAAGAAGGACTAAGTCATTTGATTTGCTTCCTTTTGACACAGAAATTGAACGCACCTTTTGACAGAGGCGTAGACAACAGTTGGAAGCAATCAACAAACACACTTAGCCATAGCAGATGATAGAATTTAGGATAATCAGGAAAATCAACAAAATCTACCAGCAGTTGTGAATGGACAACAACAAAATCATGGAAGACGCATATTGAGAGATTACATAGTTCCTCCTGTAGGGAACATTGGAACGTGCATAGTGCCGCCTGCAATCCGAGCAAATAATTTTGAGATCAAGACTTCCTTGATATCCTTGACCCAAAACTCATGCGTTTTTCATGGATTGCCATCGGAAGATCCACATGCGCATCTTAGGACCTTTTTGGAATTATGTGATAAGCAACGCATGAATGGAGTTTTAGATGACACCGTGAAATTAAAGCTATTCTCATTCTCTTTGGCGGACAAAGCAAAAGCCTGGTTTTACTCTTTACCCCTACACACAATTGCTACATTTGAAATTATGAGCCAGAAGTTCGTTGATAAATTCTTCCCACCTGGTCGAATGTCTAAGCTCAGACGTGAAATTCTGTCCTTTAGTCAACAGCAGGGGGAATCCATCTTTGAAGCTTGGGAAAGGTTCAATGAGCTTATCAGACAGTGTCCTACCCATGGAATAGAAGATTGGATTTTAGTTCAAACATTTTACAATGGGTTGACAAATGAGAATAAAAAGTATGCAGACTCAGCAGCTGGAGGATCAGTAATGGATATGACTTATGAAAAAGCTTATGAGATTTTCGAGAAGATGGCTGCGAACATTTACCAGTGGTACTCAGATAGATCTACACCAAATTCTGGAGGAATTGTTGTAGTTAGTGAAGTTACAGCATTAAGTGCTAAGTTGGATGCCTTGACAAAGAAAATAGAAAGTATGGGTGTGCAGCCAGTGAATTCAGTTCAAACAGCTTTGTGTGATTTTTGTTTTGAAAATTACGCTATAAATTTCTGCCCACTTCAACAAAATCAATCAAATTCAGAACAAGTCAACTTTGTGGGAAACAGGCAGCAGGGTGGTCCTTATTCACAAACTTACAACTCAGAATGGAAGAATCACCCCAATTTTTCTTGGTTTAACAATCAGGCTGTTCAGCGGCCACCTGGATTTCAGCAACAGCAATAGCAACAATCTCAGAAAACCATGGCCGAGAACATGGAAATGTTAATCAAGCTGGTCAAGAGTCAGAATGGAGAAATAATGAATCAAGCTGCTGAAATAAAAAAAATTGAAGAAACAGATGGGGGAATTGGCAGCTAGCAGTGCAATAAGACAGCCAGAACAGTTACTTAGTAATACTGAAACGAACCCTCGGGAACATGTGAATGCAATAACACCAAGGAGTGGGGTTCAATTACCTGAAGTGACTGTTGAAAAATATGAAAAGAAGAATCAGAGGGAAAATGGGATGGAAGAACATGAAAGTGAGAAAGAACAGAGGTCGACTCTTGAAGTTCAAGAAAAAGCTGAAGAAGAAGTTCGAGTTAGACCGCCAGTCAAAACATATGTGCCTCCAGTTCCTTATCCACAAAGATTGAGAAAGCATCAATTGGAGCAGCAATTTGGAAAATTTTTGGAAATATTCAAGAAACTGCACATAAATATCCCATTTGCAGAAGCTTTAGCTCAAATGCCCCTATATTTGAAGTTTATCAAGGAGATGCTGTCAAACAAAAGAAAGTTGGTTGATTTTGAGGCAGTAGCACTGAGTGAGGAGTGTAGCGCCATACTTCAAAAGAAATTACCACAAAAATTGACTGATCCAGGGATTTTCTCTATCCTTTGCACTATTGGTAATTTCAGCTTCGATAATGTTCTATGTGACTTAGGGGCTAGTGTTAATTTAATGCCTCTTTCTGTGTACAGGAAACTTGGGTTGGGGGAGCCTAAGCCAACAAATATCACTTTAAAGCTGGCGAACAGATCAATCCAATACCCATATGGGATAGTGGAGAATGTGATAGTTAAGGTTGAAAAATTCTTCTTCCTACTCGACTTTGTGATCCTGGATATGGAAGAGGACACTCAAATGCCTCTCATCTTTGGAAGGCCATTCTTAGCTACTGGAAGAGCCCTAATAGACATTGAAAAGGGAGAAATCATCTTTAGGGTTGAGAAGGAACAAGTAACTTTCAGCATCAAGCCAAGAAAGGATGGTAAAGTTCAAAATGAAAGATGTTTTAAAGTGGAGGAAGTGTTCCAAAAACCAGCAGGAAAATTGAAGCATGAGATTAAAATAGAGCAAGCTCCAAACACAAATCATGAGTTCATGGAGGCTAAGAAAGAGGAAAAGCCAAATTTTCCTCAACAAACAGTGGAAAAGGAGGCATTGGACTTCAAGAAAGTGAGGAAACGGATTGAGAAGTGCATGGCAGGTAATTGCAAGTTGTGCAAAGGTTCAAGAGAATCATTCATGCCTCCACGATAAAGAAGTGCAAAAAGTCGAGCTTTAGACTTAAAACGGAGTGCTTGTTGAGAGGCAACCCAACCTTTCTTCCCTTTTATTTGCTACGCTTTAAGTGTTAATTTCTTTACTTATTTTAGATATTTGCATGGTAGGTAACTTGTTTGAGTATTTTTCATGTTTCATGTTAAGAACACTTTTGCATATTAGTCTATTATTGCATATTTAGGTATGTTTTTGATTTTGCATGTTTTCATTAGGCTAGATTTTTATTGTCATCCAAAATTCACACGCACACTAGTTTAAGACATGAAGATTATGTTTGGTGGATCATGGCATAGATCATGAATTGATTAGGGGATTAAAAAAGAGGAAGAAACTCAAAAGAAGAAAATTTTTAACTTCTATCGGAACTACTAAGCGATCACTTAGTAGTAATATCGCGTGATCACGCTATTTGATTTTAAATTTTACTTTGCTATAGAATTCCATCATGCGATCGCGTGGTTATACTGGGACCAAATTCGGCAGGTTAAGTGCTTTTCCTCATTCTCTCAGCTTCAAACATTTTAAACTCGTTTTCTCTCCCCAAATCACATCATATTTGATCTTACATCTTGTGTGAATGTCACCAACACTTTGTTAATATCATTACTTAGATCACTTCAAAATCAAACATAAGGTATGCTTTATTCACTTAATCCGTGGTTTCATTAAATGTGTGAAATTTTCTTGTGATACATGAAATGCAAATTAGTGAGACATGAAGTATGGGTTTAGAGTAGTGAATGGTGTATGTGATTGTGCTTAACTAGTTGAAAATTTTTGGGTAAATTTATGTCTTCGATCCTATGCACACTCTCTAATTTTCACAATGCCCATCTAATGTTTGATGAAATGCCACAAAGACATTTTTGTGGTAATTTTAGAAACTCATTCGAACATTTATCTTCATGACATGTTCATCATTGATTGTGTGTGTTTAGTTCATGATTTAGTTCATTACATTGCATGAAAAACATAAAAACACCTTTAGCATCATGGCAGCCCCATTGCAAGGCCACTGCAGGCCATTGCACCTGCAAACTGACTCACGTCACCCACTTTTCCACATTGTGTCATGACCCTATTGAACTCCAAATGAATTGAATTTTTAATATGTTGTAGACCCTACTGTGTACTTTAATATATCAAAAAATGGCTCGGGAAACTTGTGTTTTTCTAGGAGATGTCGTGGCATGAACATGTGTAGTTGAACATTTTTGAAAATTCGAAATTTTGCTTTAACTTCAGTTTTGGGGTGTGATACTGAACTTCCATTATTTCTTATTGGTGTTTATGATTTCTAATATTACTTATCTCTTATTTGCAAGGTAAACACAAATCAAGACACCTCAAACCAAGTCGGGAAAATCAAGCAAATGGTCCAATTCATCCAAATACAATGCTAATGGAGGCTTCAAGGCTACAAAATATCTCCAATGCACCAGGGAAGTTCTCTTTCTCTCTTCTTTGTCTTGTTTTATATTTTTAATTCTTGTTGACAAACATTGATGACAATGTTTCTTTCTAATTTGGGGTTGAGAAATATCATTCATGCAAATTGCTTCCATACTCATCGTATGTTCTCATTCTATTTCTCTTGGGATTTAAAAAAAAAAAAAAATAAATATTTGAAAATTTGTGTCGACTTGTTTATTGTCTAGGATATATTATGAATCAATTTGTGCTTAGACTTGAAAATTGGACAACATGAAAGCATGAACTTATTTTGAACTAGTTACGTTTTGCTGGATTCCATATTCATTGCGCACATAACCCATGTTGGATTATTGCTTGTGTAAGGGATTTTGTCTAATACATGTGGGACAAGTTTTATGTAACTTGAACTTAGGTATGACTTGTTAATCCCTTAACTTAGATCATAAGACATCCATCCCTAAATTAGAACCAAATATGCTCAAAAGGCAAGTTTGGAGAAGGATTGGTTAGAATGTGCATGTATTGATGGGTTGGAGGTCTGTGATTCTTGGTTTTGTACTTTAGTTTAGACAATTTGGTCAACGGGTATAAACCATATCCAGCATAAAAATAGAAAAATGCTGAAGGTCTTATTCTACTCTTCATAAGCCTTTTTGACTCGACTAAGTAAGTCCGAGGGGTCTTTCAAACCTGGTGCCCTAAATTTGCCTGGTTTGGGAGTCACCGACCTAAAGCTTGCTACAGAGGTAATCTAGAAAGCAAGTACGGAGAGTGGACTTACACATAAGATAATAAAATATCTTTAACTTTTCTATTTATGCCTTTTTGACTCGAGTAATTAAGTCCGAGGGGTATTTCAAACCTGGTACCCTAAAGTCGTCTGGCTTGGGAGTCACCGACCTAAAGCTCGCTACAGGAGTCATCTAGAAAGCAAGTACGAAAAATTCTGCACAAAGATGGTAAAAGACAGGGACATTAAAACAGAAAAAGTCGTCCATAAAAAAAATAAAAAAAATTGCATATTATAAGCTTAGTTGACTTAAATTGTAGAGACTGGAGTTGCAGAATTGGGAAGTACTTACCTTTGACTAGTTGTGCATGCATATTTCTAATTCTGACTATCTTGTGCGGAAAAAGCAAAGAATATTTTTAGAAACCACTATAGATAAACCAGTGATGTGAGAGAAAAACAGTAAGTTGTGATTACCCATGAGCGATGCAAGGAAATAATTAGACTCATTAGGGTGACCACATGGGATTCGGGCTGGAATGTGCATAACAAGTTACACTGTGTTAAGTATATCCTTTTCATGAGTAGGAGTTTGACTTTGGCTATTCACACACACACTTGAGAATCAAGCATGATATAACTAAAAATTATTTAACTATGATGTTCATATCTCTTGCTAAAAGTATGAATTGATTTGGACTATTGAGGCATTTGGTAAACACGTTGACACAACAAAAATAATTGCATCTTGTTATTTTGATTTATTAGTTCAATTTTACTTGTTCAAGGATGAACAATAGTTCTAATTTGGGGGTATTTGATAAGTATATTTTATACACTTATTTATATATCTAAATTGGAATAATTTATTGTCGTTTTAGAATATATGTTATTTAATGTGAATCTATTTGTTACTTTGTAGAAAATATCCCAAAAAGGCGAAGAATGAAGCAAACAATGGGAAAAATGCATAATTGGAGCTAAAATTAGGAATGACAATGGGTTGGGTTCGCCGTCCCAGAACCCGAAAACCCATACCCCCACCCCGCGACTGTTAGCGGGGCGGGTCGGGTCGGGTGGGGTCTCGGGGCGGGGCGACCTCTGCCCTGCTAATGACCCTGAATTTTATTTTATTTATTTTATTTTATTTTTATTTTTATTTTTTTAAAATTGGTAATGAAATTTTACGTGAAAAACTTAAGCGTTGAATTAGTTAGAGTTTTTAAGTTTGAACTGTAAAGATAATATGTATATATTTGAAGGAAAAAAATCAATAAACAATATAATGGTATAGTGGTTATATATTCTCATACCCCTAAATTTCACCAATGTTCAATTCTTTTGAACTTCATTAAATTTATTTTAGTTTCTCATTCCAATATTTAAGAAGGAAAAACAAAATTCGGGTCACGGGGCGGGTCTGCCCCGAAACCCGCCGCGAGGTAGAAAACCCGCCCCACGTACCCAATGGGGTGGGTAATTTTCGGGGTGGGTCATTTCGAGACCTCCGGGTTTCGGGTCCTTCGGGTTTATTTGCCATCCCTAGCTAAAATGAGCAATTGAGAAGTTTGTGACGTCAATCGGGAAGTGTACACGGTGCCAAAGTTAACGAATCAAAGGTTGGAGGACCCAATTGAAGGAGTTGAGAGCCGAATGGATCAAATTGAGAAGATTCCAAAGTTTGGGGACTCAATCGCAACAATTGAAAGTGGAGGACTGAAGGTGCAATTAAAAGGGGGGACCAACTTACACAACTGAGAAAAGATGAAAATCGCGATCGCTGGATTCCTACCACACGATCGCTCGAGAGTGTAAAATTTAGACCTGAGACATTTACCTTGAACCAAGCGATCACGTGGAGTTTAACCACACAGTAGCGCGATTATCCGTCTGGGCCGTAGATCAGATTTTTCTCGCGATTTTTAATAGGCTTTGGGCTTTTTGACCTAGGTTTTCTCCCTAACCTATAAATACAACTCATGACGCACGAAATCAGGACCTTTTCCTCTCTATAGAACGAGCCATAATTGAGAATTCAACATTAGATTCTTGGAGAATCAAGTATCGCAAATGGGCGTGAATTAAAGATAATATAAGATTCAAAACTTGGTGCAAGATTTCAATTTTTTATATTATTTTCAATGAACGTTTTATCTTTATTTTTTTTGTTATTTATTAATGATGTGTAACTAAATTTAACGTTGGGATGAACGGAGTAGCCTAGTCAGATTATTTTAATTCCAAATTTCGTTGTTTTAACGATTTCGTTGCATGTATTTATTTATTATTGTTCTTAATGCTTGAATTGCTTGATTACCAATTCATGATATATTGAGTTATTTCCATAATTCGAGAAGTGAGTTAATATCTTAGAACATGGTAATAAATCCAATAATTGAACAAGAGATAGAGATATATTTTTGTTATTACTGCGGTCGTGTGTGAATTCTTGTATGTAATGCATCTAGATAAGGAATATTCAGACCCTTTGTAGAGATACATGGTTGACTTACTTAGGTAGAATTGATTTAAACTCGAGAGAGGAATTTCAATATACATTAGTGAATTCGACCGAATGCATATTTAGGAAATAAAACTGGAATTGGAATTGATTTAATTGGTTAGGTGAAATCGTAAATCCCAACTACTTTACAATCATTTTTAGAAACAAACACAATTTCACTATTTTAATTCTTAGTTTAATTTTTTTTTCTTTTAGTTTTAGTCTTAAAAATCACAATTATTTCATCCGTTCAAATAGGGTTAAGAACTAACATATTTCGGTACTTAATAGCAGTCTCCGTGGGACGATACCGTACACTTGCGGGGATATCACGAGATATCGGTGAACACACATGTTCATATTCGTAGTACGTACATCACGTGCAACGGGGACGAATCCAAGTTTTTGCATCATGTTTCTAGCACACATTATGTTTTGAACTTTGAAGTCTCTTCTTGACGAAGACATTGAAGGTGAGGAAATCTCTTCCTTTCATCTAGTCTCTTTGAGGTAATGTTCTAAACTACATTAAAGTATAATTATTCTTGTATTGTTGGGATAAATTTTAAAATTTACTTATGCATCTATATTGGATTAAGAATCATTTTTCTTGAAATTTTGGGGATAATGAGTTTGAATTAAGGTTTATTATCAATCTTGGAATTTGTTTATTTCTATCCATTGGGCTATGTTTATTTTTTAGAATTTTGGCTAGATTAAACTTGAGACAAGGTTTATTTTACCATTTTAACTTTCTTGGGTTGATTCTAAACTGTTGTGAGAATTTTTGATTTAAACAATAAAGGGGTTCACATCAATAGGAAAAAACTAGCACAACAAAACCACTAAACTAATGGAAACTACCCACTAATAAAATATTAGCACATCATTGGCAGATTGTTAACAGAGAAATAGAAAAGATAAAAGCTAATAAAATTTGAATAAGTTTTGCACGTAATTAGCTAATCATCTGACTTATTATTAAATTTTGGTCGACTTTTTGATCGCACGAATACTATGCGTAAGTCTTGTACGCAAGTGTACGTATCATGACAAGTAATAACATGGACCTAAGAGTTCGGATTATCCTTCTTACGAAGATTGTAATTAAGTACCGAAATGTATTAGTTCTCAACTGTATTTGAACAATTGAATGGTGATTTTAAACTAAATCTAAAATAAGAAATTGATTTTCTAAATGCAAAATAGAAATAGATCATAAACGTGAAAATTTGTGATTTCTAAAGTGATACTAAACGTGTTGGGAAGCACGATTTCACCATAATTAATGCTACTAATTTCATAACTCAAGTTTTATTCCTAATAATGTGCTCGATACGGATATTAAAATTCATCTCTCAGGTTTAAATCAAATCTACCTAACAAAGTCAACCACGTATCTCTATAGAAGGTTTGATTTATTCCTTAATTAGGTGCATGAGACACAAAAATTCAAATAATAATTGCAATAATAACAAAGTGTATCTCACCTTTCATTCAATTATCGAATTTTATTTCATGATTTAAATTGTTAACTCACCTCTCGGATTATGAAAAAATCCACAATATCAATGAATTAGTGACCAATTAATTCACGCATTAAGTACAAAATAAAATCAACACATGTACGGAAAACTTGAATTATAAAATTTATAGTAATTAACTAGCTACACTGTTTGTCCCAACTAAGCATTTGTTTGGCCCCCAAATTTTATGGTTTTTTTGAAGAATGTGTGATTTAAAATTGCTTGAAAAGTCAAATATGTATCTTGACCAAGAATGAATGTTTGAGATTGAGTATTTTAAAAACTTAGTTTTAAGAAACTGGGGCTTAAACAGGGGTTACATATTTAGTTGTTCATTACAAAAGAATTAGAAATGCAGAAAATATAATAAAATAATATATCGAGTTTATCAAATTAATAAAGAGAAAATGAAGTCTTGCATCAAGAATCGTTTTCCCATTGTTGATCTTCAATTTCCAAGTCTTTTGCTCCAATAATCTCCCAATAATTTGATGATATAAATGAATTATGTGGAAGAGAGGATGTTCAAAAAGTCTCAAATTAGTGCCTCACATGTTCCTTCAATAGGTGTTGAGGAAGCCCAATAAAAAAGAGAGGAAAACTGTCAAAATCTGCGTGAAAAGCCCAAAATGAGGCCTAGTTGAACCACTACGCGAGCAAGCAAGCCAACCTGGCGCGGCCACATGGTAGAGTGAATGCAACACTGTCTTTTTTTGTCGCACAACCGCGTGGTAGATTGAGGCGCAGTCGCGTGGTTATAGCTTTCCAACACAATTTTTCATCATTTGATTTGTATAATTTGGTCCTCATTCTTTATTTGTGTCTCAAGTCCTCCATCTTCTATTTTGATCAATTTAATCCTCATACTCCTGAATTTTCTCAATTAACTCGTATCAACTCTCACTTTCTTCGATTAGATCCTCAAACTTCCGATTTCTTCACTTTAGCTCCACTTATGTTTCCCGTTTGACCTCTTCAACTCCCCATTGTGCAATTTTGCTTCAATTGTCATCCAATTGTCCTTAATTGCTTCAATATCTCAATTTTAAAATAAAACCTGAAATAATAACAAATAAATACAACTTAAGTAAAATTTATTATCAAAAGACAATATAATTTCCTATTTTTGATATATAAATAAGTGCATAAAATATACTTATTACAATCCATGTTTGGTAACGCTGTGTCTTGCACAGGTACGCTCAAGGACACACATGAACGGTCATTGTAGATATTGATTGAACTACAACTAAGTACCAACTGAAAATGCATTGTTTATAGTCAAAGATTAGTTGAAGGTGCATAAATGTAGTTAATAAATGATATCGCCCTATCTTCTATTTGTTGGTTGAACAACCTATAATAAAGCCAAAGGAAATGACCAGACATAAGTTATATGGTGCCCACGATGGGCACCATATAATTTACCCAAACATCACGTGACGGGTGGATATTGATTCTTCACCCCCAAATACTATCCACTTCGTGTAAGTAGGTGAACTTGCACCTACTTCCAAACAACGTGACGGGTGAGTAAATATTATGGTGCCCACAATGACACCATGGATACCATATCCTTTCTGAATGACTGAAAATGTCCGAATCTCCCAAGATCATCGTTCTCGATAGCATTGAGGCACAAAATTCAGGTCAGCATTCTAGCATTTACATAATATATAAATGAAGAGAACAAGGGATTAAGGCTCTCTTAAGTTCTGAAAGTTCACCTCAGCCCATGTATGTACAGTACTGAAATATTAATGAAGAATCAGACCTCTTTACTAAGAAATTTATATGCATAAGTTGATTTCACCAAGTACTAAAGGCAGAACGATTCATGTAAAGAAGAAACAGCACAACCATGCAATTTTTTTTATTTTTTTTTTCCCCTTAAATTAATCTAAAATTACCTCTAAATCAATACAAATGAATCAACAAGACAATGGCAGACCAGTTTTTAAGGTCAACATGGTACAATCCAGCATGTATGATTTTGGATAATCTAATTATATGATGTTCACAAATCGAGCAAATAGAATGCATCACTTATAATTCAACTGCAGGGGCCTTGCCGCCTGGGGCTGGAACGTGCGCTTAAACAACCACTGGAGTGGCCTCAAGAACTCGGCTCTCTTCTTCCGCCAGAACCATATCGCAGCATTATATTGTTCGTTACGTATCTTCCGAGTGGCAGCCCTCCAATCATACTTCTCCATTTCGACACGTGCTGCTTTGCCAATAGTTTCTCGAAGTTCTTGATCGTGCAAAAGGGGTCTCAGTTTGTTCAAGCAGTCGTCAAGGTCTCCAGGGTTGAACAAATAACCAGTTTTACCCTGCTGTTCTTGAGGA
This sequence comes from Ligustrum vulgare, assembly GCA_963555705.1. Taxonomy (NCBI): domain Eukaryota; kingdom Viridiplantae; phylum Streptophyta; class Magnoliopsida; order Lamiales; family Oleaceae; genus Ligustrum; species Ligustrum vulgare. The sequence goes on along the minus strand of OY743176.1, from coordinate 17,511,813 downwards.
ATGATATCCGGGATTCCGCCAGCACGAGCAGCCACCACAGGTAGTCCTGATGACATGGCCTCCAAAACAACAAGCCCGAGGGTCTCGGATTCCGAAGGCATAACGAAAACATCTCCACTAGCATATGCCTGTGAGAGCTCTTCTCCTTGTAACATTCCCATGAATACTGCAGGCATGCCGGAGAACATCCTCTCCAGTTCCTCTCTAACACCGAAAAACATGCAGTACTTAAATGTTTACCCATTCTGGGGTGGTTTTCTATATACTGTCAAGATCAAGAATTTTTCACATGGAAAATATAATTTTGAGGCACTGATATTGGAACAAAAAGCATAACAGATGTTGCGTCTCACCTGTACGGACCATCCCCAATAAACGCAATCCGAGCTTCCGGAAGCCTATCCATGACACTGTTCCAAATATTATTCACAGAGGTCAGTGGTAAATTTTACTCCTACACTCAAGGGGACTTCTATGACCAAAGGTTGTGCACAAAATTCGAAAATCAAATACCATTTGAGGAATTCCAAACTCTTCTCAACTCCAAGCCGTCCTACATGGACTATCAACGGCCTGTCGGGTTCTCCGTTGCTAATTCAGAAAGAAATTGTCAAGAAAAGATGAAGTCAACTCCCAAAGTTGTGGAAATAGCACAACAGCAGCAGTTCCTCACCTTAATCTTACTCGCATTTCATGGGATCGAAAACGGGGATGGAAGCTTTCAGAATCAACACCCTTACTCCAGAGACGAATCCTGTTAGCTGAAAATATAAAGAGGAGATAAAAATCATTTTCAACACTGCTCCAGAGACATGCAAAATGCCCGGGGGGGGGGGGGGGGGTGGACCGTATAAGAAATGCACAAAATTGAGTAAAATTCATTTGTATCTTTGGAAAAATGGATATCTTTGCATAAGAGAACAGTGAGGCTGTAATAAATTGGTTCTAGGAACAAATCAATTGTATTCGGGATTTAAGTTTCAATTTTCACCTGCCGTCACCCGAGCAGCTTCCAGATCCTTCCCAATTGCAGCAGAAGGCACTAGTGTAAGATCAGCAGCTCGATGAAGAAATTCTGGAGAAACATCAGTCAACTTTTATCATCTTCCGTTAAACCAAAAAAAAAAAAATTATTAGATGAAAGAAAATCTGGCATACTTATAACCATCCACATTGGTTGGACCAGCCAACTGAAGGTGTATCTCGGTATGTATCTGCATAATATGAATTAAGAAATCAGCTCATATCTCAAATTTCATATATTTTACATGAGAGTAGAACCATAATGAGCCAACAGTGCTCTCTTATCCCAATTTTTATGATATAGTAACTGAATGTCAATTAAAGATCAAGAAAAAATGATAAAAGCACTTCGGGACTTACCTTCGAGGTGACCCCCCCCCCCCACATGGAGGGGGTGGAGCCCACTTCCGACAAGTGGGCTCCGCCCCCTCCATGTGAGGGGGCGGTCACCTCGGGGGTAAGCCCATCACCCAAAATCAAGCAATGAATTTGAACTTACACAGGGACATGGGTGTGATATGACATCACTATTGGCACAGACAGTAGTTTAGCAATAATGAGAGCACCAAAGACCTGAAATAGAATAGAATACATTTATACAAAGCAACATGGGCTGGTTTTCGTTTCCGGAGATTGTTACGAAGAAATATGTGCAATATTTGGCTAAGAGAGAAGTAACAAAAGAAGATGATGAAAACATACCATAATACCAGGAGAAGATGCATGTATAATGTCGGGCTTGAATTCGGCAACCGCTGAGATTATTCTTGGGCTGAGGGCCAGAGACAGGGGTACCTTTTGGTAGCAGGGACACGGGAAGCTGCGAAGAGAGTTAAAAACTGTTAAGTTTATCAAAACAAGGTGGTGTACGAGACAACTATCTGGCAATACAGGTGTTAAGTTTATCAAAACAAGGTAGTGTACGAGACAACTATCTGGCAATACAGGTTACATAACTTCAGACCGCATGATTTGGACATCCATTCTTTTGGTTAATTATCAAAAACGTGTGATGTAATGTCATTATTCATCAGACAAGAAATCATATGAATTAACCTTCGTGAGCCGATCAATTTTGCTCCATAAAATTCTTCCGGCACTCCTTCATGCGTTGTCACAACCATCACCTGCATCCAACATCCAAATGTAAAAACAGACATTAACTCTACGAAAACACCTGCAGAAAGTGCAGATATGTACACTACAATTTAGATAATATGGATATTAATTCATGTTAACCTTCTCGTTCGATATGTATCACTTATTTCAAGAAAGCGCATTGTCAAAATTATTCTTATGACCTAATTACTAAATATGGGAAATTAGTTTCACAATCTTAATATCAAGCGATATCTATGAAAAAGCAAAAAACATACCTCGTCCCCCATTTCACGTAGATATCTAATGAAATTCTGGAACCTGTTCTTATATCCAGAGACATAACTGCATACATTTTGAAATGAACATAGAATTCACTATAAAATATTCCCATGAAGCAAACATGAAAAAGCATACAAACGACAAAATCTGATGATAACTGATTAAGACCTGCAAGTCGAGTCACTCGACATTACTCGCAAGGAAATCAAATATTTAATAAAGATGACAGATTAGAGTTGCACATATAGATTAATAGAACGACAAACAAAGCAAAGACATGAATTAAAAAAACTAAATTATATATCAGCTAGTTGTTTTCTCGACCCTACAAGTGTCGCAGCCTGCAAACGGATTAAACGAACACGTGCTCTATGTTTGTGTACTAGATGAATTGTTTTTAATTCAAACTCAATACATAATCAAGTCCCAAGCAACTTGAAGAGAACTATAATTTTTTTTGGGAAATGAGAACTATAATTTTTTTTTACAAAGGAGTTAAATGAAAAAAATTCCCGTGTTATGTTAGATATCAAATATGTGGAGTCTCATAGAAAATTAAAAATTATTTTCTAAATTATGCTAAATTGCTAATGGTAGCTTGATAACTACATAAACCATTATTGTCAAAGTGTTGGAGATGCCTGCTGGCTATCCTAAAGTAGTAAAATCTTTAAACTTAAGTTGGCATCTACTATGAGCTAATATCAAGAGATTATTGTCCAAAATAACTTCTAATCAATTCCAAGACAGTTACAGCTGGCAGAAAGCATAAGTACAAATATATATACTAATGAAAATTGATTAAAATAATCATGTTAATAATGCAATTTGCCCCAAAATCCTCCAATTGATACTCATTCCCACTCTCTGAATATGTAAAAATCAAATCAAAGACAATTAGCTTCATTGCTTAACTCGCATCAAGGTGCACTCATCAAAAAGAAAAAAGCAAGCACTACCAAGAAAAAATAAAAATAAAAAAAAATCAGACAATCTTGCCAATGCCGGCAAGAACACTAAATGATCTTAAACATGCCGGATTAGACATTATTGAAACTAAGATTTGATCTACTTTTCCTCCTATAATCCTGCTAACCAAACATGCCAGTCAAATGAAAATAGAAATAGATAGTCAAAATCAAAGAATTAAAGTCTCACGCGAATGGAGAAGGCTCAACAAAGAGAGCAATCCTCCTCTGTTTAGAATTCATCTCAGATTCAAGGAAAGGAGGAGGGTTGTCTTCTTCTTCCTCTTCTCTGTACTCTGTGATAGTCATGTTGTCTTCACTGGCAGCTGCAATAAATGGCCTTTCTGTAGATTTCAAGATTCTCAAACTTGTACTTCTTCTGGACAGATGGGTTTGTTGCTCTTGAGGAACAAAAGCAAGAAACTTTACAAGAAAATGAGGAACACGAAGAAGCAGAGGCAGAGAATAAAGCAGGAGAGAGAGAGCAGGATTTATAGAGAGAGAGAAGAAGTTGACATGATGATGTTAATATATGGTGTGCTGAGCCTGACTTGGAAGAAAGAATTTATTTGAGGGTTTTGTAAATATAATGTATACGTGAAGTTATATCACCTTAAACACGTAATAAACTTTTAAAGGCGTCTTAGATTACGTTTTCAACCGTGCATCAAAACTCTGATATTTTAAATTTCACTGAGTTCAACAAGTTCAATGACAACATTGACAATTAAGTCATGGAGGGGTCATGTAGAGTTGGAAGAGAGAGAAAGGGGATCTGAGAGGCAATAAAATTAGACTCCAATGGATATTCTTTTTATAGTTTTTCAGAAGAGTGGAATTTGGGAATAATTTGAATATGTTATGGGTATATGCTACCTCCATTCTGAGGTGGAGCAGAGCTCCATTATTTTTCACCACGTCATTCTTGTGGGGTCAGTCATTTTTATAAAACAGCCAAAAAAAAAAAAAAAAAAAAGCTCATTGTTATAAAAGTTAGGAATAATTAGGTAAAAGTTAGAAAAAATCAGTTAATGAAAATTACTCTTATGCCCCTGTAAAATTTATATATTACGATTATGCCATTATTCAATATTACGATTATGTCATTGTCCACCCCTATAAATAGGGGTCTATATTCATTATGAAATATTCCTAATAAGAAATTCTCTCTGATTCTCTCTATATTATAAATTGTTTTACAACACGTTATCAGCACGAGTCTCTAGTCAATTGAGTAATAACGGGAGTATGCTCTACAGTTGCATTTAAATGATGAACCTCTATATCAGAAACTTGATTATTACAAATCAATGTTTTCCTTCAAAACTTTCAAAGCAAATCTACGCAAAACCGTATATCCAATTCAAGATCGGAGACCGGATCTAGAATCACGACGGCAAGACGAATCTCCGGCGACGGCGCGTGTCAACGGAGGCGACAGACGGCGGCGGCGCGTGAGACGCGTGACACCCACGCGCAGACGTCGCGGAGGCGCGTGAGGGCGCGTCAGACAGAATCCGGCGATGACATCAACAGGAAGTTTGTTCATTTCGACGTTCTTGATTTTTCTATGGTCTTACTTTTCTGTTTGGTGCAGTTTTGGACATTTTCCGGTAGTCGAACATGGCGGCGTAGTAAAAACTATTTTTACTGAAATTCCGGCAAGATTTTGAACTTCGGACCAAAAGTAAGTTTGTTCTAAATTAAATTTCAAACCTATTGACGGTTTTGATTTATCCATATGATCAATATATTAAAATATGGACGATTTTGCCCTTAATGATACGATAAAATATATTAATCGTGATTTAACGAAATTAATTAATCATTATTAATGATATGATAATAAGTGTTAATAAAATATATATTCTAAATTATTTAACACTACTATGTAATCAATACGATAAATTAAAAGATTTAAAAGTAACATAATAGTTGTCATACCGTGATGGATTGAGTTTTATGGACTGGATTTATACCTTAACTGGAGATGACTCATTATCGTAACGGATTGGACTATTATGAATACCTTGACTGGATTTGAAGATACGACTCGCTCACTCATGAAAGGTAATTATTTCATTATATTGTTGCCACCTACATGGTTGGTTATACCACCTACATGGTTGGCTTTATCAGTTTTAATTATATCATGTCATCGCCTATATGATCGGTTTAATTATTTCATTATGTTTACATCGCCTATATGGTCGGTTTAGCAATTGAATATATAGAATACTTTACATATATTCATATTCTATATTATTTCAAAAACACCTCAATTGTTGGTAAATTCTAATATATTAGAGGATGTTGTCAACATATATACGTGGTGATATTATTATTGTTTAACCTATATACATGGTGATATTATTGTTATTTGATACTTCATCAAATGATACCAGAAGTTATCATTACCAAAAAGTTGGTAAATGTTGATAAAAATATTTCATCCAATGGTACCAGAAGTTACCAATATCTGAATTTGAATGGGTGGATGAAAATTATTCAACAAGAGAATGTTGATGTATGATAAAATAATATCACATGATAGCACGGATATGGCTAATGTGAAAATAATCTCATCAGTATTATGAGATGAATATTAGATGATAAGTGTCTGGAAAAGTTCTTGCACGAACACTTATGTATTCCAGAAGAAGTACATATTTACTCCAGAAGAAGTAAAAATTATCATCTAAACATACTGAAATGATATTATTATTGCTCCTGAAGAAGCATAAACGAGACATACATGCAAAATGCAAAAGGGGGAAACATTTATGATCCTCAAAATGAGAGATGTGTTTCGGGAGTAGCCGTATCCTACCACCTCTGACCTTTTGAGGAAATAAAGAAAAATGTGTGTTTCAAGAGTAAGAAATACTCCATACTCTACCACCTTAAATCTTTGAGGTACACAAGATTAAACATTAACAAAATCCTAGAAATTTATGGTGTGTCTCAAGAGTGAGAATACTCCGTACTCTACCACCACCTATTCTAGGGTTCACAAAGATAAATTTACATTAACCGGACTCCATTTTCGCTTGATTCCCCTTCCTTGCGACCAATCTATCTTAAATCCTGCTGGATCTTGTATTGGAATATATGATTGCAACTTATCCAGCAGTTCCTCGATAGTAGGAGCAGAAATAAGGATTCTCCTAGAAAATGGAGAGATGAATCCCTGTTCCACAGCATAATCAAGAAATGTTAGTAAACCATCAAAGAAATTGTTTACATTTAAAAGCCCAATAGGCTTAGTATGGAGATCTAGTTGAGCCCATGAGGTAATATTAAATATTTCTTCTAAAGTACCAAAACCTCCAGGCAGAGCTATAAAGGCATCAGAACCATATAGCATGCAAGTTGTGCGTTCATGGATAGATAAGGTTTATACTTCATGCCCTCGTGTTTTTCCTGCGATATCAGCTAAAGGAGTATGTATAACACCTATCACTCTTGCTTTCTCTACTAGAGCGGATTGTGAAACACAACCCATCAATCCGATGCTACCTCCTCCATACACGAGAGTGATGCCTTTCTCTCCCAATTTCTTTCCTAAATCCACGGTTGCTTCTAGATACCCAAAACCTTTTCCGACTTTTGATCCACAAAATACACAGATAGTTTTAATCTGTCGAAGTTTTGATCCTTCCATCTTTGAAAGTAAAGAAGAAAAAACTTACGAGAAAATGTTATTTTGGGATACATGAACTATGAAAATGTTTGGCTATTTAAAATCGAAGAACTTCACTATTTACTTCTCATATTTCGAAAAAGTAAAGATTTACTTTTGACAAAATCACCCGACTCACCTTTCGGTGATTTAATATATTTAACCAACCTTTATCAAAACTCGTGAAAGGAAACAGAAAAATATTTTATATGTGCATATATATATATATATATATATATATATATATATATATTAAATGATTTACCTTGTATTAATGCTGCATAGCCAAAACATCATTGTTTATAACAGCCTGGCAAACAGGATCTTTTGCTATTATATTCTTGAGACTATAACGCTCTTTATCGCTGATAAATTTAGCCCATAAAGATAGTAGCTCACGCTGCACATACCCACTAGGGTGCGTCTCAAGAGTCAATCGGATATCATCCAATGACTCCTTACTCAGCCCACCCTTAATGAAGTCTATCTTATCATCTCGATTTATAGATGAATACCCTATTGACTTACAACGGGTATCACATGTCCATCGAGCACATTTGTAGCAACTATTTAATCTTTTTGCTCTTCGCTTCTTTCCAAAAGTACTCTTACCTAAGCCAGGCTTGTGCTTAGGAAATGAATCTGGTAATTCACCAGCTAATCGAACTTTCGCTTCGATCAACCAGCGAACATCTTCTGGGATGCCATGATCCATCAGCAACCTCAATCTTTCGAGCCTAATTCGATAAATTTTTCTCAAATCATTTACTGGAAGATTGGAATAATATTTGCGAATATTTGAAAATATGATATCCATTTTTGATGGATCTAGCCTCTCCCCAAATCATCTATTTAAATACATTATTCAACGCGTGAAAGAGCGATGACTCCGCGTGTCAGTGATATCGATTCCATCAAGAAATAATGGAATAAATTATTGAAAAGATGAGAACAATGAGATAATGCATCATTACCTTTTTCGATATAAGGGAAGATTTGGCGACAAGATTGAGATCATGAGATATTTCCTTGGATATTGTACTTGATTTTTCTGGTATAAAAGTAATAAAGGTATGCTGATTTGAACTGTACAGAAATACGTACTGATGAAATGAATACTGTATTGAACCAGAAGTTCATACATATGTACAAGTGAAATATCTTGTTGAACCAGAAGTTCTATAATGATTGGTTAGATTCCAATTCAATAATGAGATTTATTGAGAATGAATAATGTCATTCATTAAAGAACCAGAAGATTGTTATCTGCTTGTTCTCAAAAGCAAATTAATTATCTCACTAAATGAATGACTGATTTTTGCTCAAGTAATGATATTACGAGCAAAGTGATAAATGCTAGCATGAATATATCTTAAAGTCATTAATGATTTTACGAATTAGTTGAGATAATAGAATACTATATTGCTAATGGTTTAGCAGATTAAAAGCCTCAAGTTATTTGCTATGAGAACAATTTGATTATGCAGCAATATTCTACATATAAACATGTTAATACGATGAAATAATGATTTGCTTGTGAAACTTTATGATTTCTAAGAAGTGCGATATCTATATACACTCCAACAATACGCACTTGATATATGATTGTGATTATATCCATAATTACGTATGACATGTGTTGCGGCATTTTAGCCGATTGATATAATATAAGATTTGTGAATATTATGGGGAAAACACGCTTAAAGCGTAATTATGCCTGAAGCATAATGACTATCGATTCCAAAATAAATATCTCTTGAATGATTGAGATAATCCCTTTGAGGCTAAATACTCATGGTGAGTAAAAGGGACATAATTAAATGATGAGATATTCAGGTACCTGATGATAGAACATATACAGAGATCTCTCTATGTTATAGTGAGTTGAAATGGAATCGATAAATAAGTCGACTACATACAACCCTCTTATGAAAATGAGGTTGATGAAATTATAATACTTTGGCCAAGTATATAACCCCAATATAGGGATTATTGTTTAAGGACCAGAAGTCCAAATGCTTAAATGTGTAAAGCCAGTAATTATATGTACAAATGAAAAATATTTCACAGTCGTAGATGATGACTTGTTGCGCGCAAGATTTTTCATTGAACTGGCATGACATATGGTGGATGTGACTATAATCTAAATCACTAGCTTGAGCTCTTTGATATACTAATGAGTGAGATCAAAAAGTGTGATTCTCATCTCAGTATTTTGAGAGTATTCTTTGATGTACTAGTTGATCGCGGTACGTTGGGATTTCAAGTAAAATGATTGTAGATTATATGTCGAAATTGATATCTATTTCAATGATTGATTATGCTTCTGCAAATTAGAAATTGCAGTTTATAAAGTGCAAGAACATACATGTATAAATCATTGAAAGATTCAATTTGCCCAAAATGGTATCGTTATAGAATGAAGTGTGATTCTTAAAATAAAATCACATGAAGAATGATACATATGACCCCATAATATAATTGGAGTGTACTATTATTATATTTGAATATTTGGGCATGCAATTGATTTTCAATATGCAAAATTATATTATCCACCGGAAATTGATTATTCACTAGAAGTGAATATGGAAATGAATGTGTTTAATTATTCACAGAAGTGAATTCTAAATTTTGATAGAAGTGAATCAATTCTAGATTTTATTATTCACCAAAAGTGAATTCTAAATTTGATTATTCACCAGAAGTAAAAGATGCAATCGATAAATTAGTACAACATTGCTTAATATAGCATTATGACATCATAAATAAGCTATGAATGATTTATATAAAGCTCATCATGAATGATATGTTTTGATGAAAAGATATGAGATTGCATCAATATACTTGTGATATTTCATGAAAAGGAATAAATACGCGTTGCACTCTTTTTCCCTTAGCTGAGGTTTTTCCCACAGGGTTTTCCTAGTAAGGTTTTTAATGAGGCAGCAGTTGAGGCGTATTAATGAAAATTAATGAGAATAATGTACTCTTTTTCCCTTCGCTGAGGTTTTGTCCAACAGGGTTTTCCTAGCAAGGTTTTTGAAGCATCATCATAGCTATCAACAAGCTATAATTAACAACACATTGTTATACTGGAATGATATCAACAAATGAAGAAAATCATACACATCTTATGAAGAATGTTATGATATCGGCTACACACAAGAAGATTTTCATATATACATATTTCAGAAGTAAGATGATATCAATGTTCGAGAAGATCATGAATCATCAATTGCACACTTCAGGGGGAGAAACATGATGTACTCTTTTTCCTTCGTTCAGGTTTTATCCTACTAGGTTTTCCTGACAAGGTTTTAACGAGGCAGCGGCTGTACCCTTTTTCCTTGATTCAGATTTTATCCCACTGGGTTTTACTGACAAGGTTTTAATGAGGCAGCACTTCAGAACTTCAAGATTCAGTACATGATTTGTTCTACTCAAACGTCAAACTCAATGATACACCATGGCCAACATCAGGGGGAGCTTCTGTACTCTTTTTCCTTCGCTCAAGTTTTATCCCACTGGATTTTCTTAGCAAGGTTTTAACGAGGCAGACAATTGAGCAAGCGAGTAATATTTCATTCAAGGGGGAGTGTTATAAAAGTTAAGAATAATTAGGTAAAAGTTAGAAAAAATCAGTGAATGAAAATTACTCTTATGCCCCTGTAAAAATTATATATTACGATTATGTCATTGTCCAATATTACGATTATGCCATTGTCCACCCCTATAAATAGGGACCTATATTCATTATGAAATATTCCTAATAAGAAATTCTCTCTGATTCTCTCTATATTATCTATTGTTTTACAACACTCATAATTTTTTCCTATTATTTTTTTACTTGAAAAAATTGACTCAGACAAATGCTTAGTCTCTCTTCGGCACCACTAAAAATTTGATTATGATTTAAGTCAGTTAAAAATTGTTTTTAATCACATATTTTACATAATTCATAATTTTTTAGTCACATATTTCATTAACTTTCATTAAAATTTACTAAAAATTTGATTTTTATCTTTATCAAACGGGACTAGAATTTATAATTTTATTAATATATTTTCTCCTGACAAGTTTGAACGTAGACAATCAATTATCTATAAAAATGGATTAATTAATTCAAGCTTGGAAGTTGGAAATATAACTTTTACGTGAAGCTTGAAAATAATGTAGGAGAATATTTATTTCTATAGAAGGATTCGGATGTGCTTGCAATGTTGATTAAATATTCGCAATTGAACTATGAGGGTAATAATAGATTAGTCCACTTGTGTTTATCCTTTGATTACTGAGCTAAATACATTGGGCGCATGAAAAAAGGTATCATTTGTTATAAAATCATCGAAATCATAAGAACAACATAGAGAGAGAAATGGAGAGAGTTTAGAGGAGAGAATTTCTCTTCAAGAATTGGTGTAATAAATTGGTAAGTATAGGCTCCTATTTATAGGAGTGGACAATGGCACAATCGTAATATTGTAAAGTTTACAGGGATATAATGGTAATGTCATTCACATATATACATTATTTATAACACTCCCCCTTGAATGACATATTACGCAATTGTCTGCCTCGTTAAAACCTTGCTAAGAAAACCCAATGGGATAAAACTTGAGCGAAGGAAAAAGAGTACAGTTGCTCCCCTTGATATTGGCCATCGTCAATCGTTGAGTCTTAATGTTCAAGTAGAACAAATCATGTATTGAATCTTTGAGGTTCTTCAGTGCTTCAGTGCTGCCTCGTTAAAACCTTGTCAGTAAAACCCAATGGGACAAAATCTGAACGAAGGAAAAAGAGTACAGCCGCTGCCTCGTTAAAACCTTGTCAGGAAAACCCTGTGGGACAAAACCTTGACGAAGGAAAAAGAGTACAGCATGACAGCATGATTCTCCCCCTGAAGTGTGCAATCAAGTATTCATGAACCTTTTGAATAATGATATCATCTTTTTTCTGGAATATATATGAAAATCTTCTTGTGTGTAGTCGATATCATAACATTCTTCATAAGATGTGTATGATTTTCTTCATTTGTTGATATCATTCCAGTATAACAATGTGTTGCTGAATTATAGCTTGTTGATAGCTATGATGATGCCTCAAAAACCTTGCTAGGAAAACCCTGTGGGACAAAACCTCAGCGAAGGGAAAAAGAGTGCATTATTCTCATTAATTTTCATCAATACGCCTCAACTGTTGCCTCATTAAAAAACTTGCTATGAAAACCCTGTGGGACAAAACCTCAGCTAAGGGAAAAAGAGTGCAACGCGTATTTATTCCTTTCATGGAATATTACATGTATATTGGTGCAATCACGAATCTTTTCATTGTATTTTTCACTTCTGGTGAATAATCAAATTTAGAATTCACTTCTGGTGAATAATCAAATCTATAATTCACTTTCATAGATTGCATCTTTCACTTCTAGTGAATAATTAAATATTCATTTTCAAATTCACTTCTAGTGAATAATCAATTTCAAATTCACTTCTGGTGAATATTCATTTTCGTATTCACTTCTAGTGAATAATCAATTTCCCAGATGTCATAAATAGTACACTCCAATTTCACTTTCAACATATTATATCATGGAGTCATTTGTATCATTCTATAGTGATACTAATCTGGGCATATTGAATCTTTCAATGATTTATACATGTATGTTCTTGCACTTTATAAACTGCAATTTCTAATTTTGCAGGAGCATAATCAATCATTGAAATAGATATCAATTTCGACATATAATCTACAATCATTTTACTTGAAATCCCAACGTACCGCGATCAACTGGTACATCAAAGAATACTCCCAAAGTACCGAGATGAGAATCATACATTTTGATCTCACTCATTGGTATATCAAGGAGCTCAAGCTAGTGATTTAGACTATAGTCTATCCACCATATGTCATGCCAGTTCTATGAAAAATTTCGCGCGCAACTAGTCGTCTTTTACGACTGTGAAATATTTTTCATTTGTACATATAATTACTGGCTTTACACATTTAAGCATTTGGACTTCAGGTCCTTGAACAATAATCCCTACATTAGGGTTTCATACTTGGCCAAAGAATTATGATTTCATCAATCTTATTTCATAAGAGGGTATGCAGTCGACTTATTTATCGATTCCATCTCAATATAACGTGGAGAGATCTCTTTATATGTTCTATCATCAGGTACCTGAATATCTCATCATTTGACTATGTCCCTTTTACTTACTTTGAGTATTTAGCCTCAAAGGAATCATTTCAATCATTCAAGAGATATTTATTTTTGGAATCGATAGTCATTATGCTTCAGGCATAATTACGCTTCAGGCGTGTTTTCACCATAATGTTCTCAAATATTATCAATCGGCTAAAATGCCATAACACATGTCATTCTTTTAAGGATGTAATTTCAATCATATATCTCAGTGCGCTTTGGTGGAGTGTATGCATATCGCACTTTTACAAATAATAAAGCTTCTTGAGCTATTCCCTGTTTGACATAGAATATTGTTGTATGATAAACAATTTCTGAATAAGTTATTCTCATAGAAAATAATTTGAAACTTTTGATAATCTAACCGTTTATTATAGAACTTCTGGTTCTATACGGTTTTATTTCATTTCTATGTATGAATATTTGATTCAATACAATATCGCTAAACTTCTGGTTCAATACAATGTATATTTCATTTATGAGCTTCTGGTTCATACTATATACATATTTCACTTGTACGTATGAACTTCTGGTTCAATAAGATATTTCACTTGTACATATGTATGAACTTCTGGTTCAATACAACATTTATTTCATCACTATTCTATATAGTTCAAATCAGTATACCTTTATTACTTTTAGTATACCGAAAAATCAGGTACAATATCCAAGGAAATATCTCATAATCTCAATCTTGTCGCCAAATCTTCCCTTATATCGAAAAAGGTAATGGCATATTATATCACCTTTTCAATAATTTATTCCATTATTTCTTGATGGAATCCATATCACTGACACGCGGAGCCGCCGCTCTTTTACGCGTTGAATAATGCATTTAAATAGATGATTTGGGAAGAAGGCTAGATCCATCAAAAATGGATATCATACTTTCAAATATTCGCAAATATTATTCCAATCTTCCAGTAAATGATTTGAGAAAAATTTATCGAATTAGGCTCGAAAGATTGAGGTTGCTGATGGATCATGGCATGCCAGAAGATGTTCGCTGGTTGATCGAAGCAAAAGTTCGATTAGCTGGTGAATTACCAGATTCATTTTCTAAGCACAAGCCTGGCTTAGGTAAGAGTACTTTTGCAAAGAAGCGAAGAGCAAAAAGATTAAATAGTTGCTACAAATGTGCTCGATGGACATGTGATACCCGTTGTAAATCAATAGGATATTCATCCATAAATCGAGATGATAAGATAGACTTCATTAAGGGTGGACTGAGTAAGGAGTCATTGGATGATATCCGATTGACTCTTGAGACGCACCCTAGTGGATATGTGCAGCGTGAGCTACTATCTTTATGGGCTAAATTCATCAGCGATAAAGAGAGATATAGTCTCAAAAATATAATAGCAAAAGATCCTGTTTGCCATGCTGTTATAAACAATGATGCTTTGGCTATGCAGCATTAATACAAGGTAAATCATTTGATATATATGCACATATAAAATATTTTTTCTGTTTCCTTTCACGAGTTTTGATAAAGGCTGGTTAAAAATATTAAATCGCCGAAAGGTGAGTAGGATGATTTTGTCAAAAGTAAATCTTCACTTTTTCGAAAAACGACCAGTAAATAGTGAAGTTTTTCGGTTTTAAATAGCCAAACATTTTTCATAGTTCATGCATCCCAAAATAACATTTTCCTTCTTTACTTTCAAAAATGGAAGGACCAAAATTTCGACAGATCAAAACTATCTGTGTATTTTGTGGATCAAAAGTGGGAAAAGGTTTTGGGTATCTAGAAGCAGCCGTGGATTTAGGAAAGAAATTGGGAGAGAAAGGTATCACTCTCGTGTATGGAGGAGGTAGCAGTGGATTGATGGGTTGTGTTTCACAATCCGCTCTAGTAGAGAAAGCAAGAGTGATAGGTGTTATACCTACTCCTTTAGCTGATATTGCAGGCAAAACACGAGGGCATGAAGTACAAACCTTATCTATCCATGAACGCATAACTTGCATGTTATATGGTTCTGATGCCTTCATAGCCCTGCCTGGAGGTTTTGGTACTTTAGAAGAAATCTTTAATATTACTTCATGGGCTCAACTAGATCTCCATACTAAGCCTATAGGGCTTTTAAATGTAAACAATTTCTTTGATGGTTTGCTAACATTTCTTGATTATGCTGTGGAACAGGGATTCATATCTCCATTTTCTAGGAGAATCCTTATTTCTGCTCCTACTATCGAGGAACTGCTGGATAAGTTGCAATCATATATTCCAATACAAGATCCAGCAGGAGTAAAGATAGATTGGTCGCAAGGAAGGGGAATCAAGCGAAAATGGAGTCCGGTTAATGTAAATTTATCTTTGTGAACTCTAGAATAGGTGGTGGTAGAGTACGGAGTATTCTCACTCTTGAGACACACCATAAATTTCTAGGATTTTATCAATGTATTAATCTTCTGTACCTCAAAGATTTAAAGTGGTAGAGTATGGAGTATTTCTTACTCTTGAAACACACTTTTTTCTTTATTTCCTCAAAAGGTCAGAGGTGGTAGGATACGGCTACTCCCGAAACACATCTCTAATTTTGAGGATCATAAATGTTTTCCCCTTTTGCATTTTGCATGTATGTCTCGTTTATGCTTCTTCAGGAGCAATAATAATATCATTTCAGTATGTTTAGATGATAATTTTTACTTCTTCTGGAGTAAATATGTACTTCTTCTGGAATATATAAGTGCTCGTGTAAGAACTTTTCCAGGCACTTATCATCTAACATTCATCTCATAATACTGATGAGATTATTTTCACATTAGCTATATCCGTGCTATCATGTGATATTATCTTATCATACATCAACATTCTCTTGTTGAATAATTTTTATCCACCCATTCAAATTCAGATATTGGTAACTTCTGGTACCATTGGATAAAACATTTTATTAATATTTATCAACCTTTTGGTAATGATAACTTCTGGTATCATTTGATAAAATATTTTCTAACTTTAGTATTGATAACTTCTGGTATCATTTAATGAAGTATCAAATAACAATAATATTGTATATATATATTAACAATAACGATACTGGGGTTATACCACCAAGTATATATGTTGACAACAACCCTCTAATATGTTAGAATTAACCAACAACTGAGGTGTTTATATGTATTCAATTGATATACCGACCATATAGGCGGTGTCAACGTGATGAAATAATTAAACCAGCCATATAGACGGTATCAACGAGATGAAACAATTAAACCGGCCATATAGGCGGAATCGACATAATGAAATAATTAAACCGGGTAAAGCCAACCATGTAGGTGGTAAAACCAACCATGTAGGTGGCAGCATAATATAATTCAATTGATCACATATTAATCGTTAATTTACGATTATTATACTTGTATGTATTATTAAGGGCAAAATCGTCCATATTTTAATATATTGCTCATATGAATAAATTGAAACCGTCAATAGGTTTAAAATTTAATTTAGAACAAACTTACTTTTGGTCCGAAGTTCAAAATCTCGTCAGGATTGCTCCAAAAACAGTTTTTAAGAAAACCGCCATGTTCGACCGCCGGAATATTTTAAAAACTGCACAAAACAGAAAAATAAGATCATAGAAAAATCCAATTCATCAAAACGGACAAACTGCCTTTCGTCATCGCCGGATCCGCCACGCGCCGCCGCCGCCGGCCGCCACGCGCCGGTGATCGGAAAAATTAACCCATCACCATAATATGTGCCTCGGCGTCCTGAACATGCCGGTGGTCTCCGATTTTCCAAAAGATCAACCGTTTGGCCGGAATCATCATTTTTCAGTCCGCCAGCATCTTCTTCTCCGGACAATAACTTCCGTTTTAACCGTTGGATTTGCGCCAAATTTCAGTCGAGTCTTCTCCTAGAAAAACCCGTTGATATGCCGCTGGCCGATCGTCGATCGGAGTTCAGAATCGTCCGGAATAAGGATTTCAATTTTCGGTCAGATATCTGTTTTTGCACAGTTTTTCAGATTTTCTTCTTCGGTCGATATCTTTTGTTTCAGCCGTTGGTTCTGCGCCAAATTTTAGGCGAGTCTTCTCCTTGACAAGCCCGTTCTGATGGCGGTGGCCGATCGTCGATCGGATATCTGGATCGGCCAGAATCATTCTTTTTCAGTTTGAGAGAAAAGGAAACATTGGTTAGTAATAATCAGGTTTCTGATACAGAGGCTCATCATTTAGATGCAACTGTAGAGCATACTCCCGTTATTACTCAATTGGTTAGAGACTCGTGCTGATAACGTGTTATAAAATCATCGAAATCATAAGAACAACATAGAGAGAGAAATGGAGAGAGTTTAGAGGAGAGAATTTCTCTTCAAGAATTGGTGTAATAAATTGGTAAGTATAGGCTCCTATTTATAGGAGTGGACAATGGCACAATCGTAATATTGTAAAGTTTACAGGGATATAATGGTAATGTCATTCACATATATACATTATTTATAACATCATTTAGATATTTTTGACCAAATTATTTAAAGTTTGTCAAATTTTATTTTTATCCATAAGTTAATAACACAATCATCACGATCCATTATTTATAACTAAAAAGTTTGACCAAGCAAGTATTTAATAAGTAATATCTACATATAGAGTATATAAAAAGATAATTATATTATAACCACACTATATATTATAGTTACACCAATTTTAAATTGCACCAACAATCTTTATCCTTTGTTCAATATTGCAATTAAATCATCAAATTTTTATCGTAATATTCTTATTCTCAAATTTTCATTAATTAAAAAAAAACTTCGACAAAAGTGCGTTTGGAGGTCACAAATTGCCTTATTTGCACATCATAATATTAACTTAATAATAAAACAAATAATAGAAAAACAAAGTATAATATTTATCTCTCATTTAGATGTACGCTGATAAATATTTCGCGAAAACTATACTTTCGGACCAAATTTGAGATTTAGTGAAATATTGAAAAATAAGAATTCAGCAAAAAAAGTGAGGATATAAATGCAACAATAATTAAAGAATAAGAAATTTTAGTGTAACTAAAAAGTGGTATGACTAAAAAAAATTGTGACGTGAATATAGCCATCATATTTAAAAGGATAGATTGTAGGAAATTTTTTGATTGCTTAGCCTCTGTTTGGTTACTCAATTATAATAGAAATTATAATAAACATGTATTTTCAACTTACTTTTTATTTACACATATTTTTCGAAATTATTTTTTAACTACATATTTTACCTGAAAAATAACAAAACTCTTAGGCTGCTTTAGAAACCAAAAATTTCCAGGGAAAATGCCCATTTTCACCCTTTTTTCCTTCTTGGTATGTTTGATTAGTATAATAATTTGGCATGGAATTCATTTTCTTGATTTTCACTTCATGTTGAAATTATTTTTCAACCACATATTTTACCAGAAAAACAACAGAACTCTTAGGCTGCGTTAGAAACCAAAATTTTCCAGGGAAAATGCCCATTTTTTCCTTCTTGGTATGTTTGATTGGTATAATAATTTGGCATGAAATTTATTTTCTTCGTTTTCACTTCACGCAACCCATTTTCCTTGTAAATGAGGAAAATCAATTCTAGCCAAATAGGTGGTTTATATTTTCCATGTTACATGGAAAATTGATTTCGTCACGTTTGATTCGTTTTGTAGCTGTTAATAGACTTATTTTTTTCCAAAAAAAATAAGATTATTATTAAGTACAAATATGTGAAAAAATAAAAGAAAATATTTTTTTTTAATTATAATAGTTAAATTTTGCTTTATTTGTCATGGAAAATAATGTCAATCAAATAACAAAAGTTGAAAAATTCCCCACTTTTTCGACCTAGAAAATTAAATCAATCAAATACATTAAATTTCTAATTCCCTAAAATTCAATTACCTGAAATTCAATTTCTTTTCATCCAAATTCCACCATCACTATCAAACGTAGCCTTATTATAATAAGAAAACAAGCCACGAACATAGGCTTATATCCTCATATACTCTCATTTAATATTTAACACATACATACATACATACATACATACAATATGTTAAAATAGGAATGAGATTGAAATTATTAATTTCTCATTTTACCTTTGAATTGTTACGTTTGATCAATTATTATGGTTAATATTTAATTGATTTTTATTAAATATAATTATTATTGGTTACTAATATTAATCTAAAATACATTAAATTATTATTTTTTTCAATAACACCCTCAAATTCTTATTAAAACCATTAATTAATTTTTGTAAAAAGTTAATGGTTGCTTGTTAAAAGCTTTTTTTTTTTTAAATTTATTTATAAAGATGTTTTTGAGGTAAAATATGTGCTTGAAAACAAAAATGAGTTCGAGTTAAAACAATGTGATTAAGAATATAAACTAAACATTTCAAAACTCTTTCGGGAAAACAAAAAATAAAAATTAATTTTTGTTTAAACTTACTTAATAATTAAAATTACACTCATAACTCAATTCAATTGTCTATGCACAGTGTTTTCATATTTTTCATGCGATTTAGGATAAATATTTCGTAAATCATTTTTCGATTAGCCTAATTATATTTTATGGTGTCAGATTACTTCTTTAGTTCTTTATTTATGACATGTAATTTTTTATCAAGCAGACATTTTAATCAATTTTCTAATATATTTTTCGATTAATTTGATGAATTTTTTCGATAACATACTAATTTATTAAAAATTGCAATCAATTTACATTTTTATTTTTCTTTTAACTAATATAAATTACTTCAACTATTTTCAAAAAACACTATTAGTACTTCAAAAATATTGTGTATCATCATCATCATCATCATCATCATCATCATAATCATCATAAGACATGCAAAACACGTATTTACTACTAATTTAATATAATTGAATAGCTAGTATGTAAACAATGTTTTGGCTTATTCACCTTCATTTTCAATTTGAAACTTTCTATAGTTATTTGTATGAGAAAACAAGTGTCAAACCCAATTAATAGTAAAATAAAGAAGTAGGAGTGAGATGCAACATGTGATATGGGTGTTAGGTGGACGTGGTTCGAGTTGGAAGGAGGAATAGATTCACAATTTGTAAAAGTGAGTCAGTTTGCTCTTGACTAAACTCACAGGTGAGCTCGAGCTAACACGTATGATTGGCTAAGCCGAACTCTAAAGTAGGAAAACATCCCTAATTTTTCAAAGAATAACCAATAAAAGAGCGGTAAACATCACTAGACTTGTTCAATTATGCAGAGTTTATCGTTGATTTTATTCTTCTGTCCAGATTGTATAGAAAAATCTCTTGCTTGATACGAAGGCCTAGGCTCGTACAATGTTGAAAAAATATTAAAAATGAAAAAAAAAAAAAGCATTATTAATTAACCAAACTAATTATTAATTTTCAACAAGTAACATGTTGAGAATTTAATGTCAATTCACTTTCTAATTAACCCCGCAAAAAAATTTTGACGATCAAGAAATAATTGAGTAAATAAGAAAATAAATTATAACAACGCAAATTTGGACAGTCAAAACTTTTTTCACTATATAATAAATTGTTACAATTATATAGTATTTCTCACTCGCCAACTTAATCCCACATATCATAGGGAAAATACCAACAACGAGTTTCTATCACGCACAACTTTCAACCATTTGATTTACACCACAAAAGGTTGTAAGAAAGTACAAAAAATTGTTAGGATTAAAGGTTCAAGATCGCACCAAAAAAAATAATATCAACGTTTAAACACAAAGAATCAAAACATTTATAGAATAAACGTAAGAGTACAGAAATCAGAATCCAAACTCATGAATATACAAATCTTTCCAGAAACATAGAAATCGCACAACATAAACCACAAAGAACAAATGAGTTACAGAAAACTCTGTCAAACTCAAAACAATGTATACTGATTTACAATGTATCAGTATCTAATCAACCACTAAGAAATAACAAGGCTAAATCTATGAATTTCTGGACGAAATCAAGAAGAACAGGATGAAGGCGATAAATCGCATTTTCAGAGAGAAAAGTAGGGTTAAGCGTATGAAAGAGTATGGAATAATTGACTCTTCAGATAATGGAACGTCCTTTTTGATCACAGGTGGATGGTCAGGATTGATTAATCTGATCCAACGACTTCAGATAAGGCGGTGGTGATAAGTGGGCTTTGACCCGGTTCCATTAATCAGATTTGAAGTGATATGGGCTCTATAACCGGCACAGAAGGATGGGCTTCAATGCTGGTCCAAATGATATGACTCAGCTACCAACCTTGGGCTAAAGTAAATTGGTCCATTTTGAAAGCAAATGCAGGCTTGAATTTTACATATCAATTGTCCAACAAAATAAAGCTCAAAATTTTTCTCTTTAGTCAGATGTATTGGTCACGTCAATTTTGGCTCCTTAACAAACACATTTATAAGTAAAGACAACAAAAAAATTAGAGAATTCGTGCCTCAAAAATTTCCTTGTTTAAGTGGAATAAAACAATTTATGGAAAGAAAACAAGCCCACAATCTGCCCGAATTTTGCACAAGCGATCGCTTGGGGTCTTCATTTAGCCTCTGTTTCAGAAAACTGTGGTTGGGTGATCGCGCTTTAGACCCTGGGCGGTTGCCCAATGTAGTGCATGCAGCGGCTGCCCTTCTTCCTCCACAAAATCCTAATCGACTATTTCACCACTATCCAAAACTTAGAATTTGGATCCAAAAATAACTGGATTAGATTATTCCAAACAAGTCGGTAATTGACAGGCACTGGAATTAGAGATGAAGATATTCCATTGGATATCCTGATTATCCTCTTATTTCTCAAGTCACAATCATACATTAATAAAAAAAAAATGTACGTATGGTCCATTAGTTGAGTAATTATGATTGTCTTTTCCTCTGAATATATTAATTTATTGAAGCGTGTATTAATGAATTCTGGGATTCTTTGGTTAAGCAGTAAGTTTGGATTATTATTATGCTACTTCGAATGACACACATGTAAGTTTTCGAGACCCCGTGAAATGACATGTCTAACGCTCTGTTTGACGACCCTGTGCCGCCATTTTTTTTTTTTTTTTTTTGTGTGTGTGTTTTCTAGCTAAATGTGTGGTCGAAAATTGCAGAGAGAAAATATGTATGGTTAAAAAGTAATTCGAGAAATTGTGTTGTTTATAAATTGATTTATAAATTTTAATTATTACGTAAAAGAACGGTGTGTATTCTTTGTTTAGCAAACTTGTTTTTAAACAAAACATTTTTAAACCGCTTTCTAATTACATACATTTTTAATCAAATATTTTACCTCAAAAACATCACATTTTTTTATTTTTAAACAAAAAAATTTAACAAACAGAGTCAGGATTTCAGCATCTCATATGAGTTTCATCCAATGAGTAAACCTTGGTCTGCATGTGACATTGCTATGGGTAATTTTATTAATTTTAAAACTAGGTGAACTTAAATAAAATTATATATAGCTTGTCTTTTATTTGCCAATTTTTTTACTCCAACCTAAAAGTGTAACACCCCAAGTTTAAAATCTAAAACCTAAGCGTGTTAACTTTCATTCACATTATATGCGGAATAATCGTTTAAAACATTTAAACCTTTCATTTTCTATTATAAAATTTTACAAAAATTTCGGCAGAGCCTCCTCTATAACTTGGACATAGCCAACCTGTAGAGGGACATCATACCTACAATACATATACAATTCTCAACCCATTTAAATCCAACATTCAACATCCAACCAAAATTCCAAAATTTAACTCCAACGTTAATTCTCAAACTCCTCAACGATAATACCTAAAAACATTTATAAATTCCCGAACATAGTATGAACTAATCACGGGAAATACCATACTTATTTTAAATAAGAACCGACAAACTAATTCAAAATGATTCATCAATTTAAAAGAATAACTAATAAAATAATTTGTGAAAACCATTGATTCGTTTCTAAAAGGAATGAAATTATGTGTACTGTCCGAGTCAGCCGCCAAATGCTCTCCTCGGATTATCTAACTTTCATCACCTGAAATGTTGGGGAGGGATTGGGGTGAGCTAAAGCTCAGTAAGTAAACTTTATACATGAAATGCATGCTTATGACATGAATGCTTTAAAAAATCCATATATGTATCCCTATTTACTTTACTTTCCAGAACTTTCAAAACTTTCACTTCATTTTCATCGTGAGCTCACTTGGTGTATCTTCTAGCCAATCAGATAACAGTGGGCAATTCTTATTTGGAACTAGATTAACATTCACATTTTCACTGCAAAGCGGTTTAACAGTCCACCGTAAAACGGTTGAACATTCCGTCGCAAAGCGACTTAATTCGGGTACGCCGGTCCCCCGCGCCTCATTTCCCACTCGCATATTTCATGAACTAGAAGTACACTCATTCTTTCTTAAAAACTTGGGATATATAACTTTTGAACAAACTTGCACCTTGACACATTTCTTTCATTTAAAAACATTTGACTTCCCAATTTCAATGCCAATGCATGCTTGATGATGCAATGACATGATAATTTGCATGCTTGAACATTCTTCTTAATAGCACATACCTTCATAAGGTAAACGAAATTCATCAAAGTAAATAAGTTGCAAGGAAGTCATTTACACATTAATTTCACATTTACATTCAACTTTGATAAAAATAAGAGAAGTTTACTTACCTGACGTCCTTAGGATTTACCGTCTTAAATTGCTAGTGGAAGTACTTGTTTGCTCGTAACGTCAATGTGCCCACAATCCTAGTTATGTCCATCCATTCACAGAATATAACTCTTAGTCCAAAATATTAACTATTCTTTTAACACTAAACAACACTATTTACCGAGGTTAAAACTTCTATGTGACTCACAATTTGATTCAAACATGTCTAAACACATATAATATCATATTCGAAGTAATATATTAAATTCAAGGACAAATTTGAAATCTTACTTATCAATTTTCACAAGTCAAAACTAGGCACTACTTATTCCAAAAAATGATCTTAAACTACAAATTACTAACTTTGAACATAAATTCAATTTAAACAAACTTGTTCCTTAAATGTTAAAGTTTACTCTTTTATACCATTATCCCAAAATTCCAAAATCACACATGTGGTTTAAATATTCATATTCATATACATGATCATATATACATACATTCAAACCTCAAATTTAATATTATAGCACATTAATTAATCAAAATTTCATAAGTCTCAAATCTGAAATATTATCACAACTTAAATTTTACATGAATAATTCCAACTAGCATTGTAATTTTTTTCAAAATCTGAAAATATTGAAAAATAAGGTTTTCAATTAAATTAAACCTAAAATAAGTTTAAACAAAATCTCAAATTTCTTCAATTCCCAAATCTCATAAATTCGATCATAAATTCGAAATCCTCAAATTTACTCAAAACAACAAAAATTCAATTAAACTAACTCAATTTAAACAAGGTATATTTAACAATTTCTAAATATGAAACTTCTCAATACACACACGTGCGTATAAAACTTATACATATACACACACACATAAAAATCAATACTCACACACATAACATCAATAATTTCTAAATTTATGGTATAATTCGAAATCAAACAAAAACTAAAATATGAGAATGTGAGAAAAATACATATATATTTACATTCAATCCATATATACATCAATATATACATACAATTCCATATATACATACGAAAATTTCATGTGTGTTGTGTGTGTGTGTTCGTGAGTGGGTGCTTGCGGACGTGAAAGGGGAAGGGGAAGGGAGGGGCGGCCTTACCGGTGATGGAGGTGCACGGTGGTGGTGGTGATGGTGGCCGGAGCTGCACGAGAAAGGGAAGGAGAGGGAGAGATATGCGAGCCGAGAGCGAGAGACGAGGGACGAAACTGAGAGTGAGAGAGGCAGGGGAGAGTATTGGGTGAGAGAGTGGGATCCGGGTTCGGGAATAGGGTAGGGTTTTAAATTTTAACTTTCGAAATTTGTAATTTAGTCCCTCACTCTCCCCATGCACATAGGTAGGTCCATAACTTCAATTTAGTCTACAATTACCACCAAATTTTCCCCAATTTTAATTTAACACAATTTAGGTCACTTACAACTTAATCAAATAAAAATTATAGCATGCTTAGATAATAAAACAATTAATCACATAAAATTGCACGTGAACAATTTATAAACTTTCTAATTGGCACATTGATCGAAACGGTGTCCAAGTCCTTCCACTGCAAATTAATTCAAATTATAGACATTAAAGATCATAAATTTATAATTTATAATAACATTAACATAAATATTACGTGAAATTTAAAATTGCAAGTAAAATGAAAAGCAGTCTTACAATTCCTTACCCCCTAAAAATAAATTTCGTCCTCGAAATTAAAATTTACCAAAAAGACGTGGATACTTTGCACGCATTTCGTCTTTGCTCTCACAAGTAACCTCTTCTACTGCATGACTCTTCCAATGAACTTTAACTAGTTTTATCTTATGCCTCCTAAGTTCCTTGTCTGCTTTCATTAGGATTTTCACAGTTGGTTCCTCATAAGTTAGATCCTCATGCAAATCCAGTGATTCATAGCTGAGAATATGGGAGGAATCTAAAATATACTTCCTCAACATTGAGACACGAAAACATTATGTACTCCTAATAGTGCCGGTTGCAATGCAACCCGATAATCTAGGTCCACCTACCCTTTTCAAGTATCTTAAAAGGGGTCAACAAAACGCAGGCATAACTTTCCTTTCTTCTCGAATCTCATGACCCTTTCATAGGAGTTACTTTCAAGATGATCATATCACATGCGGCAAATTCCAATGGTTTCCTTCTTTTGTCAGCATAGTTCTTCTGTCTACTCTTAGTAGTTTTCATCCATCGAAGGATCTCTTCTATAATTTATATTGTATGCTGTACTATTTCTAGACCCAATAATTTTTCTTTCTCCTTGCTCACCCTCGTGAACTGACGATCTACACTTCCTGTTGTATAGTACTCAATACGGATCGAAGCTTGATAGCTATTGTTGTAGGAGACCATCAACCGACATTATCCCGCTTATGAATCCATTCACTAACTTTCTATTTCTAGCCTTTCATAGGATCTATTCTAACATCTAAACCTTAATATATATATTGATTGATCCCATTCTTAAAACTAAAATCAAGAAGATTGACCAAAACAAGACTTTATAATCCAGAATTAGTGAAACTTGACGTCCATACCAAAATATACAGTAGAAATAATAAAACTGTGACAGAATCTTTCTGGAAAGATTTACAAACGAAATCCTTTCTAAACATGTTGACGTTTCTTTTTAAAATCGGAGGATCAAACTTAAATCCTGTAACCCATACTTATATATTGTAATCAAGTATTCAGCATCATACACTCATCTTAAAACTAAAGCCAAAGTACTAATTTAAGAATCCATGCTTTCAAAATTATCATAACAACAATACTCTAACCAAGTATTTTATAAATAAATCATTGACCTATCACCAATGAATAAGACTTTTGTGATTCATTTA
This sequence comes from Ligustrum vulgare, assembly GCA_963555705.1. Classification (NCBI taxonomy): domain Eukaryota; kingdom Viridiplantae; phylum Streptophyta; class Magnoliopsida; order Lamiales; family Oleaceae; genus Ligustrum; species Ligustrum vulgare. Next base: position 17,485,055 of record OY743176.1, on the reverse strand, counting down.
ATATTCCTCATCAAGTTTACTTAACTTAAAGATACAACTCCACAATAAGTAAAAGTTACACTAATGATCATCCTAGATTTAAACAATCCAAATTTATGTATATTCCATAGAGATCTCAAAAAGGATAATATGCTATACTCACATCTAATGCACAACCAACAATGAGTAACCACAACTACATCACCAAAATTTTAAATAAATTCATCTATCTTGTCATAAACAAATGAAGTCTCCCGACCATAAGTCATATTTAGCAATAAACAAACCATTGATCAAGATAAGATTAATTAGTTCAAACATACCATCACACTATTCTTCCATAGGACAATCATAACATTCATTAACTATCTACTCACCATAACTTGTGGTAATCATGTGACATGTCACTTATCACCATACCATATGACCTCAACATTTAATCATATCAATCTCCTTAAGATCACAGTATAATAATCATCATATATATCACATGAACATTTCTACATCAATAAATCACTAAAATCTTATATATACCAATCTCTCAATCTCAATAAATCTTAAATTTTACAATTCTTTACTCCCTCAGTTGCCTAGACGCGTAGGCCATCACCTTGTCATATTGCATAAGAACACAACCGAGCCCTTTTAATGAAGCATCACTGTATATGACCAATCATTCATTTCCTTGTGGAATATTTAAAATGGGCGTGGTTGTCAACCGTGTTTTTTTTTTCTCAACTCCTCAAAACTCTGTTCACAATCCGAACTCCACTCAAATTTTGTATCATTTCTAGTCAACGGTGAGGCAATCTTGGAAAACCCTTTCACAAATCTTCGACAGTAACCCGCTAATCCAATGAAACTTCGAACTTCCTTAACATTAGAGGGCGTAAACCAGTTTTGAATTACCTCACTTTTACTCTAGTCAACCTCAATACATTCCCTTGATACAATATGGCCAAAGAATGGCAATCTATCCAGCCAAAATTCACACTTCTTAAACTTAGTAAATAATTTCTCTTCTCTAAGCTTCTAAAGCACAATTCTCAAATGTCTTTCGTGTTCTTCGTCAGACCTCGAATAGATCAATAAGACTATGACCATTTCATCTAGGTATTCTTTAAAGATCCAATGTATTAAGTGCATAAATGTCGCAAGAGTATTTGTTAACCCAAACAGTACTACCAAGAACTCATAATGTCAATATCTAGTACGGAAAGCTGTCTTTGGAAGGTCCTCTTCCTTGATCCTCAAATGATAGAAATCAGATTTCAACTCGATCTAAGAAAATACCCCAAACCTTGAAGCTGATCAATCATATCCTCAGTTCTTAGCAATGCATATTTATTCTTTATTGTACCTTGTTCAATTCTCTGTTTTCTATGCAAAGTCTCATAGAACCATCTCTCTTCTTTACGTATATAGCACAAGAGCAATCTGTGGCGAAAAGCTAGTTCGGACAAAACCTTTGTCCATAAGATCCTATACCTGCTCTTTGAGCTCTTTAAGTTCTGCAAGAACCATCCGATATGATGTCTTGGATACTAGAGCTATCCCAAACACTAATTTGATGGTGAGTTCAATCTCACTATCAGGTGGTAGATCATACATATCGTTTGGTAACATATTTGGACATTTTCGAACAATTGAAGTTTGTTCAAAAGAGAAGGGCCTATCTTAATCAGATCAATTACTGTAGCTAATTAGGCCTTACAACTTGTATTCACCAACTGACGAGCGTTGATCACCTACACTATCGAAATAGAAAGCTTCACCTCAACCCCAACAAATGAAAAGGGGTTATGTTTGGAGGTTCAAACACCACCTTATTGTGACTGACGATTGAAGCATTATATCGTAATAACAATTCCATTCCTAGTTTGACATCAAGATCGTGGATATCCGGTGTTATGAGATCTATCATCTACTTCTTCCCATTTACCACGATCGGGAAATCGTTCAACGCATATCTTGAGTTCAAAAGTTCTCCAAATTGTGTTGGAAAGCAAAACTCGATCTCCAGTTACCGAGATGGGTAAATCAATTTTCCTATGATTATGGGACTATCAAATGAATGGGTAGTCCCGAGATCAAACATGATAAGTGCTTAATATTAAGTTCGATGACTTCTCAACTTCCGACTTGTATGTCCTGTATCAATTGTTATAGTAAGCTTGTTGTTGAAACTGGTTCAGGAGATTGGAGCCTTTTTGGTAGTTGTAACAGAATCTGTATAGTTGTATGTCCTGTATCAATTAGTAGGTCTATAAGTAAATATAGATGGCTAAGCAAAAGGGAGAGAAAATTCTGTATGGAGAAAGTTAGATTGAGAAAGTGGGAGTATTTTTTTGTACAATCTTGAAGTACTTTTTTATGTTTGCAAAAAGGAGAAATTTTCGATATTTTTATGGTGATTCAAAGTCACAGTGTTTAGTCTTCTTGATGAATAAGAAGAATTGAGGAAACTGATTTCTGGTTCATTTTTCTCTAGCAACTGACCTTTTTAATACCAGACTGGAGGAAGCCAAAATTACAACATTTGGGTATGTGATGATTACAAAAAAATAGTCGAAGATTTGTTAATTATGCATATATAATGACTCCATATAGGGAAATGACACTCATGCATATTTCAAATTGCTTAACAATTTAGATAATTAGATTATCGTACTTAGGTCTGCAAAGTGCTATACCACTAATAATCATGAAAAATACTAGACTTTATACTAACTAATCTTACAAAAAACATACAAGTTTTGAACTACCTATTCTACCCTTTAAAGCTAGAAATATAACTCATCAAACCAAAACCTTATTTAAGTAATAATAATAAAAAAAAAAAAAAAAAAATCAAACACTTGAAATAGCAAAAATATTTTTATTCTACAAACTAATTATATTAAAATTATTAAATATTTTCACAAACAAAAGAATATTTGACGCTATCCCGTGACGAAAACACGCGAAATAACACAAACACAACTAGGAAATATCTAAATTAGATTAAACAAGAAAAGAAACGATAAAAGAATAAATTGGCGATAAAACATTGACCCAATATTCACGACTCGAGAGTCGATGTGGAATATGAACCAAGATTGGTGAACGCCACAAGGATTGTCAATTCCTTGATAAGTTCGTTGAGTGAACGTTACAAAGAACTGATCTTTGATAAGTTCTAAGAATAAGGGACTCCTCAACCTTTAACAAGAAATCAATAATCATCAAAACCGTCTTTACAACGAATGAAATTCCTCATATAAAGTAAAACTGGAATAAACTAGGTCTAGCCGCAATTAGGGTTCAAAATATGGAAATAAATAATTAAAAATGGAAAACAATTAAAAATTCGTGAAAATTCGGAAAAGATAGTTACGGACGTGAAATGTCATTTATGGCCGTAAATGTGTTTTTGTTGAGGTTTACGGCCGTGAGAACCAAACTTACAGTCTTACGGCCGTGAGAACCAAACTTACGACTGTAAGTATGGTTTCGTTGGAATTCTTCAATTTCGGTCGAGAGAGTATTACGACTGTAAAAAATATTACTTACGACTATAATATTAGTTCTGGTCCTCGAACTCCGCCCCCTCGATTCAGCTTAATCCATTTTCTTCTCGGCTCAACTCCAACATGAAACTTTCTCCATTTTCCACGTAGATCGTTGTTGTATCGCCGATAGCTCGACCTCTCCTTTAGGCTCCTACTTTGGATCACATCATTCCCCCTCTCTTTCAAAAGATTTGACGTCATGGAATCAACTTCTAGCCTACATTTCAAGCCTTTCATGCTTTTGTTGGCTTGAGGGTCTTCCTTATGCCTCATGCGATCCTTCAAACTTTTGTACTGCTCATTTATGCCAATGAATTTCTTCCCCGCCTTAAGATCATGGTTTGATATAGGTACCTGCAAAACAGATTTAATAGAACTGAGGAGGGGTTTGTTAGCTCGGCCAAGTGCAAGGGATGGTGCCTTGTAACTTAACCATTGTGCAAATAAGCTCATTTTATGGGTGGACCCTCTTTTCTTTTTCTCTCTACACTCATGCTCACCTTTTTTTGAGGTCATGGTCTCAACTATCTTATTTTCATTTTTCTTTACCTCACCTTTTTTATGAGGTCATTGATAAGTGCATTTTATGCACTTATTTACGTGCTTAAATTAAGATCTTATATAGTTGTTTAAGAATAATGGCTACTAATTTATCTATCATTTGTACATATTTCAGTTTTATTTCGAAATCAAGAGAATTGAGCAATTAGAGGAAAGAATAAGCAAAAGGGGAGGAAATTGAACCAAAATTGAGTAAAGCAAGAGTGTTGGATGCAGAACATGGCTAAAGAAGGAGAATCGTGGAAGAAAAGATGAAATCGAAGATTTTCAAAAGTATAAGGATCAAATTGTTTCAATCAGAAGATGGGGACTTGAGGAGAAATAAAGGATGAGGACCAAGTTGCAGAATTTAAAAGATAAAAAATTGCACCCGGAAATTTAACCGTGCGGCCGCACGGTTAAATAAGGCATGCGTCCGCACGAAGTGAAAAATAGGCGACTTCGAGGCTGCGATCGCACAATTTTGAACCGTGCGGTCGCACGGTAGTATCGACTGGGCCACTAGTGGGCTTTTAACGCGAATTCTGATTTAATTCACCCTTTTCGCCTAGGTCAGAAGGGGGGGGGGGCATATATATAGAAGAGAACACACGAAATTTGGACATTCATTCTTGACCTAATACACCAAGAAGCACATCAAAGTTTTGGAGAACGGTTTTGTGAAGATTCATCCTAAATTTCTTGAGATTTTCATATTATAGGTGATGAAGTTCTTTCATATTTGTGATTTGCTATTAACCATGTATTTAGGCTAATTTTCCAGTGTGCTAGAATTATGATGAAGTCTTAGAAAATTATTTCATGCGTTGGTTTACTTAATCTTATGACAATTGGTATTTTGAGTTATTTATTCGTATTTAGTTTCATCTATAATTTTGATGCATGAATTATAAGATGTATGTGGTGAATTTTTAGGATCGAAAGAGTGGAATTTCACTAGACTTGAATCAATAGCCATAGGGTTCGAAAGGGATAGAAATATACCACTATGTCCTATGTGATCTTTGCATGTTTTGCTTGTTTAATGATTTCCTAAATATTAGCATTCATCATAGAAATATAGGTAGGAAAAGGCTTAATTCTTGTTCGAAAGAGAGTTTTAGACATTATAGAAATATTGATCTTCAATAATATACCTTATCTTGGATTATTTGAATCAAAGTGTAAAATATCAATACTAAGATGGATTCTAAATCCTAGCACTTCATTTACATACATTTGTTAAACAAATCTTGAAACCTCCATTTACTTATTTCGTTGATCAACAATTTTATATTTCTTTGGTATTTTAGAATAATCATTTAGAATCCCTTATAAACCACTTCAAATTCATTTGTTTCGGTTAAGGTTAATAATTTAAGAAAATAGATCTAATCAATCCTTGTGGGAACGACATTCGGACTCAAATCCATTGTATTACTTGTTCGATACCGTACACTTGCGGTAAGAGTGAAAATTAGTCGATCAAGTTTTTGGTGCCGTTTCCGAGGATTGTAGTATAGATTTATTTCTAGGTTATTTTCACTAATTCGAACTTTCAGATTTATTTAAATTTTCCTTCTTTATTTCAGTTCATACATTTTCTTTCATTTGTTTCTCGCAGATTTTTGTATGCGAAGTTCGAGACACGGAGATCTTCTAGAAGTTGACCCGAAAATCGAACGCACTTTTCATCACAAGCTAAGAGAGGCAAAATTAGCAGAAAAATAACAAAATATGGCAACCAACTTGGGAAATCAAGAATTGCAAGTGCAAGATGAAGGGAACATGCTAGTTGGGGACTTTATGACTCCGCAAATAATTCAAAATCAGTCAAGTATTGTTTACCCTCCATTTGGTCAGCCAAACTTCCAGTTAAAAACAAATGTTATCCATTTATTTCAAAATGGGCATCAATTTTATGGAAGAGCTGACGAGAATCTGCACACCCATGTATCGAGGTTTTTAGAGCTTTGCCAACACTTCAAGTTTCAAGGGATATCAGATGATGCTATCAGACTTCGTATTTTTCCACATACTCTGAGAGATAGAGCTTTGGAATGGCTAGATTCTCGACCTACAGCTAGCACAACAATGTGGAATGACCTGGCTCAAAAGTTCTGTAACAAGTTCTTCCCACCAGTAAAAATTGCAAAGCTCAAGCACGACATATCAGTATTTCAACAACAGGATGCAGAGTCCTTTGATGAGGCATGGAACATATTTAAAAACATGCTCAGGAAGTGTCCTTATCATGGAATTTCGAGGGGAGTGCAAGTACAGTATTTCTACGCAGGTTTGCTTCCTCAATTCAAAAGTCTAGTAGACTCATCATCTAATGGGTCACTTTCTACTAAAACTATTGATGAAGCATTGGAGTTGTTTGAAAGAATTGCTAACACCAATGCAATGTGGGCCTCGGACCGAGTACTCCAAAAGAGACCTGCGGGAGTGTATGAGGTGGATAATTATACAGCCTTATCTGCAAAAATCGACTCTTTGGTAAATAAGGTGGAGAGCATAGCAATGGCTGGAAATCCAATGAAGAATGCCAGAACACTTTGCGAAGAATGTGGTGCAGACCATAACACTTCAGATTGTCCTATCTTAGCTCAGCTACCAGAGCAAGTTGATTTTGTCCAAGGAGGTGGTCATCCACAAAATAATCCCTATTCAAATACATACAATCCAGGGTGGCGAAATCATCCTAACTTTGGATGGAGGGACAATCAAAATACAGGAAGACCACAACAACCTATGTTCCAGCAAGAGGAGAAGAAATCTTCAATTGAGGATCTACTTGGAAAATTTATCGAGAAAACAGAGCAATATATGGGAAAAAATGATCAGTTTATGAGAAGGATAGAGACTACACTCCAAAATCAACATGCAGCTATAAAGAACCTGGAAACACAGGTAGGGCAGATGGCGATAGCTATTTCAGGGAGACAGCAGGGTACTCTACCTAGTAACACAGAAATAAATCTTAGAGAGCATATGAAAGCCATTACTACTAGAAGTGGGACCCAACTACCAGAAATAGGAGTTAAACAGTCAGCTGTCAACCATGATAAGGGGGTAGAACAGGAGATAGAGCAGAATCGAGCATCGAAAAATTCGTCTGAAACAAAGGATGGGGCAAGTAAGGTGAAATCACAAATTAAGCCTTACGAGACTCCAATTCCTTTTCCACAAAGGTTAAAAAATCAGAAGATGGACAAACAGTTCGAGAAATTTCAAAGCATCTTCAAAAAGATCCATATCAACATCCCCTTCGCAGATGCACTTGCACAAATGCCTAGTTATGCAAAATTCATGAAGGACATCCTAACACACAAAAGAAAGCTGGAGGAAAATGAGACAGTGATGCTTTCAGAGGGCTGCAGTGCTAGACTGCAAAATAAACTTCCACCAAAATTAAACGATTCAGGGAGTTTTACTATACCTTGTAAAATTGGAAATTGTCATTTTAATAACGCTTTATGTGATTTAGGAGCAAGTATTAACTTGATGCCATTCTCTGTTTGCAGGAAACTAGGTTTGGGGGAACCAAAACCAACAACTGTGACGTTACAGCTGGCAGACCGATCAATCACATATCCAAGGGGAATAATTGAAGACATTCTGGTAAAGGTGGAGAAATTTATTTTTCTAGCCGATTTTGTTGTGTTGGATATGGAAGAAGACAAGAATGTGCCATTGATACTGGGGAGACCATTCTTGAGGACTGGGGGTGCGATCATTGATGTGGGAAAATGACAGCTCAAATTGCAGTTCGACAATGAAGAAATAACATTCGATGTCTATAAATCAATGAAATATCCTACCCCATCAAGTTCATGCTATTGAGTCAATGTTATAGATGGATCAGTACAGGAAGCAGTACGGGAAGTATTTAGCTGGAAAAATCCATCTGACCCCTTTGAGGCAATCATCATGAGTTCAAACTCCATAAATTCGCTGTCAAAAGAAGAGCTTGAAGCATGCAAGGAATTTTTGGCTAACCCTCCATATAGACGCAGAACACATTTTGAGGAATTGGGGATAAGTTCTACAAAGCCACTTCCATCTATTCAGCAGCCTCCAAAGTTAGAAGTCAAGCAGTTACCACCTCACATTCGTTATGCATACTTGGGGGAGTCGTCTACTTTACCTGTCATAGTGGCGAGCTCTATTACAGAAGTCGAAGAAGAGAAACTACTTGGAGTTACGGGATCATAATAGGCCTATTGGGTGGACCATTGCTGACATAAGAGGCATTAGTCCGGAAATTTGCATGCACAAAATACTGATGGAAGACAAATTTAAACCAACGGTGGATGGACAAAGGAGGTTGAACCCAAAAATGAAAGAGGTGGTTAGAGCAGAAGTGATGAAACTGTTGGATGCAGGAATCATTTATCCCATATCAGATAGTGGTTGGGTCAGCCCAGTTCAAGTTGTACCAAAGAAAGGGGGAATCACAGTAGTGCCAAATGAAAAGAACGAACTAATCCCCACAAGAATAGTTACTGGATGGAGAGTTTGCATAGATTATCGCAAACTCAACAATGTAACAAGGAAGGATCACTTTCCCCTTCCGTTTATTGATCAGATGTTGGAAAGATTAGCAGGTCATTCACATTACTGTTTTCTGGATGGATATTCAGGGTATAATCAGATTGCCATCGCGCCCGAAGATCAGGAGAAGACAACATTTACCTGCCCCTATGGTACTTTTTCCTATCGCCAGATGCCATTTGGTTTATGTAATGCTCCAGCCACGTTTCAGCGATGCATGATGGCTATCTTCTCTGATATGGTAGAAAAATTCATTGAAATGTTCATGGATGACTTTTCAGTTTTTGGATCTTCATTTGACGAGTGTTTGGAACTGGTTCTACAAAGATGTGAAGAAATGAATCTGGTGCTAAACTGGGAGAAGTGCCATTTTATGGTGAAAGAAGGAATAGTTCTAGGGCACAGGATTTTCAAAAAGGGCATTGAGGTAGACAAAGCAAAAATTCAAGTAATTGAGAAGCTACCACCTCCAACATCAGTAAAAGGTGTTCGAAGTTTTCTTGGCCATGCAAGATTCTACAGGTGTTTCATTAAAGACTTTTTGAAAATCACAAAACCTTTGTGTAACTTATTGATGAAAGAGGTGCCATTTATTTTCTCTGAAGACTATTTGGTAGCTTTCAATACTTTGAAGGAGAGGTTGTTATCTGCGTCGGTAATCATCGCACCTGATTGAGAATTACCATTTGAATTGATGTGCGATGCAAGTGACTATGCAGTAGCAGCAGTTCTGGGGCAACGAAGAGGAAAAGTATTTCACGTGATTTACTATGCTAGCCGAACTCTCAATGATGCACAGCTTAATTACGCCACTACTGAGAAGGAGCTACTTGCTGTTGTCTTTGCATTTGATAAATTTCGCTCTTATCTGGTGGGGTCAAAGGTGACAATTTACACAGACCACTCTGCACTGAAATATCTGTTGAGTAAAAAGGATGCAAAACCCAGGTTGATTAGATGGATATTGCTGTTGCAAGAATTTGATTTGGAAATCAAGGATAAAAAGGGATGCGATAACGTAGTAGCAGATCATCTGTCTAGCCTTGAACAAGAAAAGGAGCCAATTTTGGCAGACATTAGTGAAGTATTTCCAGATGAGCAGTTGTTTGGTGTAGAGGAGGCTCCGTGGTATGCAGACATCGTGAACTATCTGGCAAAAACCATCATTCCACCTGGATACTCGAGTCATCATCAGAAGAAATTTTTTTCTAACTTGAAATATTATTTGTGGGAAGATCCTATTCTTTATAAAAGGTGCCCGGATCAGATTATTAGGAGGTGTGTGCCAGAAGATGAAACGGTGAAAATATTGGAGCAATGTCATTCTTTCGCGTATGGTGGTCACTTCGGAGCTTCTAAAACGGTTGCAAAAGTTCTACAGTCGGGATTCTATTGACCTACCATATTCAAGGATGCCTACGTACTGGTGAAAAATTGTGATAGGTGTCAAAGGACCGAAAACATATCCAGGAGAAATGAAATGCCTCTGAACAGTGTTCTAGAAGTGGAAATTTTTGATGTTTGGGGAATAGATTTCATGGGTCCATTCATCCCTTCTTACTCAAATCAGTATATTCTTGTGGCAGTGGATTATGTATCTAAATGGGTTGAAGTTGTTGCGTTACCTACAAATGATGGCCGCGTGGTGATAAATTTTCTAAAGAAAGTCATTTTTGCAAGGTATGGCACTCCACGAGCTATAATCAGTGATGGAGGTAAACATTTTTGTAACAAACAGTTCGAACAATTGCTGGTCAAATATGGAGTAAAACATAGGGTTGCCACTCCATACCACCCCCAAACGAGCGGACAGGTGGAAGTCTCCAACAGGGAACTTAAGAGGATCCTGGAGGTCACAGTGAATTCAGTAAGGAAGGACTGGTCCAAGAAGCTAGACGATGCATTATGGGCTTACAGGACAGCTTTCAAACCACCCTTGGAATGTCCCCCTATCGCCTCGTATTTGGGAAGGCATGCCACTTACCCGTTGAGCTTGAGCACAAGGCTTTTTGGGCTATGAAGAAGTTGAATTTTGATTTACAATCGGCGGGGGAGAAAAGATTGCTGCAACTAAATGAAATGGATGAATTCAGGTTGGAAGCATATGAGAGTTCAAAATTGTATAAGGAACGCACCAAAAAGTGGCACGACAAGCATATTCAAAGAAAGGATTTTGAGGTTGGTCAACAGGTTCTCCTATACAATTCTCCCCTGAAATTGTTTACGGGCAAGCTGAGATCAAGGTGGTCGGGTCCCTACTCGGTAACCAAGGTCTATCCATTCGGGGTAGTTGAAATCACGCATGAGGAGAATGACACATTTAGAGTGAATGGACAACGCTTGAAGCCTTATTGGGGTGGTGACTTCTCTAAAGAAAATACCACCACTACTCTTGCCTCACTGGAGTAAATCCCGAGAAATTCGAGCTTAAAGACTATAAATGAAGCACTTTATGGGAGGCAACCCATATTTCTTCCTTTTTATTTACATTTGCTTTCCTTTATTTCATTTTATGTTATTTTATGTTGTTTTAGCTTGTTACAGTGAATGACTTTAATTGTTGCATTTTCATACTTTTGCATTGCTATTTGACACTTCATAATCCTACATTTTGCATACATGGAAAGTTAGGTAGATTATTAGCTACATAATGTTCTTACCAATCATTCACACAGTCACCTACCTAAAACATGTTATCCATTATCATAATTCATGTTCATGCATAATAAAATGTGTTGGAGTCGAGCATGAGTCAAAAACAGAACTGAAAAAAAAAATTCATCAGTTCAACCGTGCGGCCGCACGGTAGAAAATTGGGCGCTGGATTGCATTTTAAAAAACGGACAGCATGTCATTTGGACATTACACCGACGCTGCACTAGAAGAAAAAATCGCCCAGCTTTAATTTTTTGACAAAAATCTTCTTATTTATCAAACATTGGGTATAATCAAACATCTCCAACATCTTCAAATCACGAATTCAAGGTTAGTTCACCACATTTTTGCATTTTTGCCCTATATTTCGAAATTTACCATTATATTGAAAATTCGTTCTTGATGCTTGATGGAGGATGGGATTAGGTAGATAATGGCATAATTGTTAATGGGCATTGTTGTTAGGAAAATTTGGGAGTGATACATATATGTTTGGTTATGATTTTCACCACATTTTACCAATGCACTTAAAGTGTTCGACAAAATGCCACTGTGATGATTCGTGCCTCATTTGCAAATTTCGCCTGAGCCATTATCTTCCCTGCATGCTTGGGGTTAATTTCATGTAACAATTTCGTGTTTTGATTCATGAGAATGCATAAAAAGCTTAGGTTTCATTTTTGCCTTCACTACACCTCCATTGCACCACTGCAGGTTCACTGCAGCCTCGCTGCACAATTTCGTCCCTCTGATTCTTAACTCAAATGACCTTCGTTTGGCTTGAATTTTTAGTATGTTGTACATGAGATCATGAAATTTCATATGCCCGAAGATGTCCCGGAAAAATCTTTATTTTTCGAGGTGATATCCGAGGTCCAAAAGCACCACTCACCCATATTTTCTTCGTTCCCTTTGATGCATTTTCATAAGTTTGGGTGTGTTTCTCATTATTTTTACATTTCATACCTACTATATTGAGTCTAATATTTCCTATTTATCATTTATAGGTACAATGCCGCCACGAAAAGCCCAAATTCCACCTCACAAGGGCAAAGGAAAAGCGGGGTCATCAAAACGGCCAAAGGAGTGGAGTTACTCCCTCATGAGGAGCCTGATCCCTTAGAAGCCACTATTAGCCGAAAGACCATGGAAAATGTATGGGGACCCAGAGCACCTCCAGCTCCTGCAGATATACCGGGGCCAGTTATGGGAGAGCCAGCACAGCCAGCCCCACTTGCACCTCCGGCAGATGACAGGCTCTTGCAACAAATCATGAATGAGCTTACACTGATGGAGCAGAGGCAGGCTGCTAGACACACGGCTGTCATGGGGGTACTTACTCGCCATGATGGGAGGCTTGACACGCTGGAAACTCAGATGCAGGGTTTGATTCGAGCCGATATTCCTACTGAGCAGAGGCTGGCTCGATGCACCTGGGAGGAGGTCTGCCGAAAGCAGACCCATATCATGACCCGCCTGACCTCCATGGAGCACAGACTCGAGACTCTGGAGCCTAGACATGCACGCGATCCTCGTGACCCACCAGATCCATTTGCAGGGCCCTCGCATCAGTAGCAGCCTATATACATCAGGGAAGTGTTTGATCGTTTTAATTGTACTTTGCCTCATTTTTCATTGTTTTCGTTTACATTGAGGGCAATGTACTATTTTGTTTGGGGGTGGTGTATTCGGTTTACCTCATAACGTTAGTATTGATCTGTATAACTGCTCTAATATCTATTACAACTCTATTTTGCTGAATCATTTAGAATTTGCTCATATTTTCTCTCGATTTAGGAGTTATTAAAAAAAATAAGAATAACAATAATAAAATTTTAAATTTATGGTTTGCTGATTTGTTTGCTGTCTATGATGTAGTTCGGGTTATTTGCATATTTAGTTGAGACTTGGGACAGCATGAAAACCTACATTTTTCTATTTTACTTATTTCATGCTAAACTTTGTTAAACTTGAGCACATAGCCAAAGTCAAATAATTGCTTGTGTAGGGGGATGCTTGACACACGTGGGGTAAATTTGTGCACTCGGGACATAGAATTGACAGAAAAATCCCAAACCTTAAGAAATTTAGATCCCAACCTGAAATGTAGAACCAAACTGTTCAAATAACAGTTTGGGGGTGGAAAGGTCCGTATGGGTAGGCGGGATGGATCGAGAATTTGAAACTTAAACGTTTGCATCTTTAGTGTAAGTGATTTTGATCAACGGGTATAAACCATAATAACCAACATAAAAACAGAAAAATGTTGAAAGTCTTATTCTGCTCTCTAAATGCCTTTTTGACTCGGGCAAGTACGTCTGAGGGGTTCTTTGAACCTGGTACCCTAAAGCCAACTGGTTTGGGAGTTTCCGATCTGAAAGCCTGCTACAGGGGTCATCTAGAAAGCAAGTACGGAGAGTGGACTTACACATAAGACGTTAAAACATCTTTAACTTTTCTGTTTAAGCCTTTATGACTCGGGTAATTAAGTCTGAGGGGTTCTCTGAACCTGGTACCCTAAGCTCAAGTGAGTTGGGAGCTGCCGACCTAAAGCTCGCTACATGGGTCATATAGAAAGCCAGTATGAAAAGTATTGCACAAAGATGGTAAAAGATATGGACAATTAAAAGAAAAAGTCGTCCATTAAAAGAAAAAAAAGAATATATATATATATATATATATATATATATATATATATATATATATATATATATATATATATATATATATATATATATAAATGCATGGTATAAGCTTTGTTGATTGAAATCCCTAACGTCTTACATATTATTCTCGGTCTGTCATGCCAACTTTTCTAATCCTAACTGCCTTGTGTGGAAAAATGCAATGTATACATGTTTAGAAACCACATCAATAGGAAGGACCTCGGGACATGAGAGAAAAGCAGTAAGGTTGTGATCATCCATGAGAGTGCAAGGAAAATCAAAAGAAAATATTGTTGACCACATGGAATTTGGGTTTATCTATGCATAACTAGTCACACAATGTTAGGTATAACCTTACATGAGTTTGCAGCTATCTTCTGGCTATTCATACACACACATGAAAAAGTTGAGCGTGGAATAAGTAACAAATATTTTAACGTGCTGTTTTACTTCTCTTTCTGGAATGTGTATTTTTAGCCGAACCTGAGAAATAAAAGCAAGCAAGTCAAATAATACGTTAAGTTATTTTCTTGAAGTTATGTTTCAGTTTATTTGTTCGAGGACGAACTATGATTCTAGTTTGGGGTGTTTGATAAGTGCATTTTATGCACTTATTTACGTGCTTAAATTAGGATTTTATATAGTTATTTGAGAATAATGGCTACTAATTTATCTATCATTTGTACATATTTCAGTTTTATTTCGAAATCAAGAGAATGGAGCAATTAGAGGAAAGAATAAGCAAAAGGGGAGGAAATTGAACCAAAATTGAGTAAAGCAAGAGTGCTGGATGCAGAACATGGCTAAAGAAGGAGAATCGTGGAAGAAAAGATGAAATCGAAGATTTTCAAAAGTATAAGGATCAAATTATTTCAATCAGAAGATGGGGACTTGAGGAGAAATAAAGGATGAGGACCAAGTTGCAGAATTTAAAAGATAAAAAATTGCATCTGGAAATTTAACAGTGCGGCCGCACGGTTAAATAAGGCATGCGACCGCACGAAGTGAAAAACAAGTGACTGAAATTTGGCTTTTCGAGGCTGCGATCGCACACTTTTGAACCGTGCGGTCGCACGGTAGTATCGACTGGGCCACTGGTGGGCTTTTAACGCGAATTCTGATTTAATTCACCCTTTTCGCCTAGGTCAGAAGGGGGGCATATATATAGAAGAGAACACACGAAATTTGGACATTCATTCTTGACCTAATACACCAAGAAGCACATCAAAGTCTTGGAGAGCGATTTTGTGAAGATTCATCCTAAGTTTCTTGAGATTTTCATATTATAGGTGATGAAGTTCTTTCATATTTGTGATTTGCTATTAACCATGTATTTAGGCTAATTTTCCATTGTGCTAGGATTATGATGAAGTCTTAGAAAATTATTTCATGCGTTGGTTTACTTAATCTTATGACAATTGGTATTTTGAGTTATTGATTTGTATTTAGTTTCATCTATAATTTTGATGCATGAATTATAAGATGTATGTGGTGAATTTTTATGATCGAAAGAGTGGAATTTCACTAGACTTGAATCAATAGCCATAGGGTTCGATAGGGATAGAAATATACCACTATGTCCTATGTGATCTTTGCATGTTTTGCTTGTTTAATGCTTTCCTAAATATTAGCATTCATCATAGAAATATAGGTGGATCGTGATTAGGAAAAGGCTTAATTCTTGTTCGAAAGAGAGTTTTAGGCATTATAGAAACATTGATCGTCAATAATATACATTGTCTTGGATTATTTGAATCAAAGTGTAAAATATCAATACTAAGATGGATTCTAAATCCTAGCACTTCATTTACATACATTTGTTAAACAAATCTTGAAACCTCCATTTACTTATTTCGTTGATCAATAATTTTAGATTTCTTTGGTATTTTAGTATAATCATTTAGAATCCCTTATAAACCACTTCAAATTCATTTGTTTCGATTAATGTTAATAATTTAAGAAAATAGATCTAATCAATCCTTGTGGGAACGACATTCGGACTCAAATCCATTGTATTACTTGTTCGATACCGTACACTTGCGGTAAGAGTGAAAATTAGTCGATCAGTCATGACATCAACTCTCTTATTTTTCTCCTCAAACTCACCTTTCAACTTCAATTGATCATTTTGTATTTGGGTTGGGGACAGCGGCATAAGTGTGAATTTCTTTCCACCCTTCACAAAACTATATTGATTTTTAAATCCATCGTGTACTACCCTCCTATCATGTTGTCATGTCCTTCCTAACAAGATATTCCCAACATCCATAGGCACCACCACATCATAAACCACTTCATCAGTATATCCACCAATTGAAAAACTCACCAAAACTTGTTTGTTCACCTTAATTTCACC
Organism: Ligustrum vulgare; assembly: GCA_963555705.1. Classification (NCBI taxonomy): domain Eukaryota; kingdom Viridiplantae; phylum Streptophyta; class Magnoliopsida; order Lamiales; family Oleaceae; genus Ligustrum; species Ligustrum vulgare. The sequence goes on along the minus strand of OY743176.1, from coordinate 17,468,748 downwards.
CGGCTCAATTTGCCATTGTAACTTATAAGGTTTAGGATGTTTATCAAATTTAAACCCAATTTTTCTACCAACATTGTACTAACCACATTTGTACAACTTCCCCCATCAATCACCATTCCACAAACATTTTCACCCACCTAACACCTAGTGTGAAAACAAGTTATCCCTTTGTTCACCAACTTCTATTTTAGTTCTAGAATTTAGGGCACGCCTATTGACAAGTGATTCCTTCACACCATAAGTCATTCCTTCCACATCACTACTACTAGCCCAATATCTTGTAATCTAGGTATATCTTTAAACTCATCCTCCGAACTAATATCTCCATTGTCACGCAAAATCATAACCCTTTTATTTGGACATTGAGATGCAATGTGACTCGAACTTAAGTATTTAAAATATTTTATATTCCTATCCCTAGTAGGTTGGGAATCAGTGATATTTTTACCTTTAGTTGTTGGCTCCTCCTCCCTTTCGGAACATGATAGTCATTAACTTCTCGTTATGGTTGAGAAGTAGGATAAGAGCCCGGAGATTGCTTGGCTGCTCCCTTTCGCTTCAACTATCTTTCCACCTTCATGACCACGAGTGCCATTTCCCCCAGTGCCACATAATGTTGCAGTTCAATAATGTTGGAAATATCCCTATTCAACCTGCTCAAAAACCTTGCCATTGTAGCCTCCCGATCCTCTACCACATTGGCCCTAATCATTGCCACCTCTATGTCTTTATGATAATTCTCCACACTCCTCGACCACTGAGTCAGACCTGCAGCCTTTGATAGATATCCCTATAATAATGAGTTGGCAAAAACCGCTTCCTCATTATAGTCTTTAATTCAGCCCCAAGTCTCCACTGGTCTCTCAAGATTCCTCCTCCTACCTGTCACCAATTGATCCCACCAGGTGATGCATAGTTCGTGAATTCAATCACTGCTAATTTCACCTTCTTCTTTTCGTTGATCGTGTTTTGCATCTCGTTTCTCCATATGAGCCATCAACCTCTCAAATTGTACCCGCATCCCTGCATTCTCATCATTACCATGCTCAAATTTCCTATCCACACCTTTGGGTTGTTTGTTGTCACCCACAGAAGATGATGATGTAGATCCCTCTCTTTAAGACATTTTAATAACAAAAGACAATTTGCGCTCATGTTTATTTTCACTCATATATCACTCTTTATCCCTTCAAGTTTCACTCAAGAACTAATCAAGGATCAACAAATAAGAAATTTATGAAAAACACGAAGAAAATAATAGAGAATTGATAAATTCTCGAAATTTGGAGTTTTCTTGTAATTTTTGATATTTTTTTTTTTTTAATATACTAGAAAATCTAATTACGAGTATGGCAAAAAAAAAAAGGGAATTGGATTTGAACGAGAAATGAACACGAAAAACACTTTTGAAATTTTTTAGAATGAATTTTATGCATAAAAAAAATAATAAATAAAAAAAAAACTGGAAAACTTGATTAACACAAAGAATACAAAGAACAAGAAAACTCAAGAAAATGCGAGAAATGGCAAAAATCTAAAATAGATCCAAGCAACGAAAACACGCGGAATATCACAAACACAACTAGGAAAGATCTAAATCAGATTAAACAAGAAAACAAACGATAAAAGAATAAATTGACGATAAAACATTGACCCAATATTCACGACGTGAGAGGCGATGCAGAATCTGAACCAAGATTGGTGAACTCCTCTAGGATTGTCAATTCTTTGATAAATTCGTTGAGTGAACGTCACAAGGAAAGAATCTTTGATAAGTTCTAAAAATTAAAGAGACTCCTCAAACTTTAACAAAAGAATCTCTCTCTCTCTCTCTCTCTCTCTCTCTCAAATTATCAATAATCATCAAAACTATCTCTACAATGAATGAAATTCCTGATATAAAATAAAAACTGGAATAAACTAGGTATAGCCGCAATTAGGGTTCAAAATATGGAAATAAATAATTAAAAACGGAAAACAATTAAAAATTCGCGAAAATCCGGAAAAGATAGTTACGGTTGTGAAAATGTCATTTATGGGCGTAAATGTGTTTTTGTCGAGGTTTACGGTCTTGAGAACCAAACTTACGGCCATAAGTATGGTTTCTTTGGAATTCTTCAATTTCGGCCGAGAGAATGTTACGGTCGTGACAAATATTACTTACGGCTGTAATATTAGTTATGATCATTTGTCTTCTCGTCTCGACTCTAATATGAAATTTGCTCCGTTTTCCACGTAAATTGCTGTTGTATCGTAGATAGCTCGACTTCTCCTTTGGGCTCCTACTTTGGATCACATCAATATTATACATGTTTATGACCCTCACATACTTAATGAAAAAAGAAATATTTAATTAGAAGTTTTCGTAAGGAATATTTAGAATTAGAAATGACTGGAAGAGGTTTAAGTACAATTGCTATAGAAAAACATAGAGAAATTAAAAGATTAGTAGAACAACATATAGAATATCTAAGATTAAAAGAAGAAAACGAAATTAGGCAAGAGATATTAGAGATATATGGATGATTTTGAAGAAAGATTTTTAAGAAAAATTAGAAAACGATTATAATTCTGTAATATTATAATTTCGCAAAATTAAAACCACGATCCTGTCCAATGTCGTATTATTGGTTTTCAGCAATAAAATCTATATTTTCTCCATCTATTGTCTTTCTTTTCATTCTTAGTCTAAATCTTCTTTCATCAAATCAATCCAGAAACAATTAATTGAAGGTGTGAGTAATTAAACTTCACCTACATATATATGAAGTCATTAAATAGTTAGTAATAATCTATTTGTTTATGAGTTCATAAGTTTATTCTTTATAAAACTTTTGTTAAAAAAGTACATCCAGAGGTAGGAAACGAAACTGGAATGTGTTGAACGTCTTTGAAGTGTTTGTTTAAGTATTAAATAGGAAGTATTGGAGTAAGTTTTTCAAAGCATCCATTAATACATGAGTCATTCAAGCGGCAACGAACTCTTATGGACTTGTATTTAATACTTAGATAAATAATTAAAGAGTATTTGATCAAAAATCTTTTAAAATCAGATTTACAAAAAGCGTGACGAACCCATATATAAAAAGAAGCATTGTTAATTATTTATGGTGGATTATATATTGTCTTTATAATTGATTTAGTTTAAATCTTGTTATTATAATTATTTTGTTATACATGTTTTATATATATTTTGAAAATCTGTTTTTAGTATGTGTGGATTAACTATTAGAAGAGAATTAGAAATTATTAAAAAAAAAAAAAAAAAAGGTTGGAGGTATTAGAGATTGCAACTAGAAATAATAGAACAAATTTAGAATAAATAAGAAGGCTTCAAAGGGGAAGTAAATTTATTGAAATCCGGAATTCAGAATTTAATAAATAGAATTAATAATTTAAATTAAATTAAATTATTTAGTTTTATAACTTATGAATTTGATACCCGTAATAGAATTAAATCCTTCATAAATAATTAACTTTAAAAATTTAATAGAAGAAACAATTGAACAATTAGAAACTGTAAGAGAAGATTTAGGAATAGATTATAAATTATTAGATTACGCAATAAGAGAACCCTCATTTACAGAACTTTCTGAAATTACTAGAAGTATAATTAACAGATGAAGAATAATTAGTGATTTAGAAAAAAGAATTAAAGAATTAAATATAATTATTGAAGAAGAAACTTTAACATATAATAATATATTCTATACATTTTATGTCAACAAAAAAATTTATAATTATAAGGATAACATAGTAATTATACATTTAAAATTTTTGTCTTTTAGGGTGCGTTTGATTGCAATAATGAAAAATTGGTGAAAAGAAAATATTTTTCAAGGAAAAAATGTGCCTGAAAATATTTTTCATGAAAAATATCAATTAGAAATGTTTGATTGGTTTAATTTTCTATGTGAAAAAGTAGGGAATTTTTCAAATTTTGACGTTTAATTGTCATTATTTTTCATGGAATTTTTTTTTAGCTATTTTATTTTATTTTTTTAATTTTTTAACATATTTGTACTTGATAATAATAATAATGTTATTTTTTGGAACTAAAATAAGTCAATTAACAGCAAAACTGATCAAACTTGACGCAAATCGTTTTCCACCTTACCTGCTTGAGGTGGCAAAAGGGCCGAGCTGCTTGTCGGCTCGGCTCGTCATTTTTATGAGCCAAATAACGAGTCAATCACTGGCTCATGGAAAAAAGCCGAGCATGGGCTTGACTCGTCTAACCACGAGCCGAGCATGGGCTTGACTCGTCTAACCACGAGCGGCTCGTGGAGACCAGCCATGAGCTGAGCCCATGAGCTAGGCTCATTGCTTGTAATTTTTTTAAACCAAAGTACTCTTTTTTTTTTTTTTTTAAAAAATAATAAATAAATAAAAATTAAGGCTACTAGCCGTGAGCTCATAGGCCAAGCTGGGCTTGCCCTTGACCACACGAGCTGAGCTCAGCTTGTTGAAGACGAGCCGCGAGCCGATCGATGGCGTTAAAGGGCTGAGCCGGCTCGATTCGATCCATTGCCAACTCTATCACCACCTGCCAAATGATTTCTTAATCAAAACTAAAAAAATTATTTTCAACCTTTTTAAGCAAAAAAGACTCGTGAATCAAGAGGTTAGAAATCAATTTTCAAGGCAAATGTGGTCCATCAAACAAGAAAAATCGAGAAAATATGGAAAATATTTGGATTTTCCATGATAAATACACCCTATGAAACACACCATGTGTCAGTAGGGGTTAGTACATTTTGTTAGTAAGTATAGTAGGTCCAATAATCATTGCACCAAGTTCTTAAAGCACACAAAACGCGACACCTTGCAAATAATCAGTTTTAGTACAGGATGTTGGAAAATGTCATTTTTTCTCTATTAGGAAATGTCAAAAAAGGGATGAAGATAAAGATTCAGCTGCCCAATCATTTGAAATGGAACTTTGCAACTATAAATTGTCGATGAAGCATGAATCTGCATGTTTAATAAGGTTTTGAAATTTGAATGTTATTTTATTAAAAATTCTATTTTGTAACAGATGAAATATTTTATAAAGTTCTTAGAAATTCATTATTATCTAGTATAATTCCAATTTCTTTTTCTTTTTTGTAATGTACAGTTTTAAGTAACTTTTTAATCCCTGTATTTTCTTGAATCTAGTTACAAAGTCAGGTTTATTATTATTTTATTATTTTATTTTATTTTTTGTTACAGGAATGAAGAGGTTTTTTGCAATGAGTCTACCTGATAAATTCGGAACCCAACCCCGTTAGCATGCAGTTTGGATGAACTTAAAATTTCAAAATAAAACGGATTTTGGTCGACAAGTTAGCACCATTTTTCTTCAAATGCACCAACACTTTTTTGGAGAGTTCTAATGTAAAAGATTCAACTCATCAAAACTCTCCATTTTCATTTCCATCTCCATCCCTAGTCTAATAAATAGTGACTTAAATATTAGAGTACCTCTTGATATCCTTCTTTCTTTGATAATTGAGTAGTACAAATAAAATCGAGTTTTCAATAATCACAATCCTATTTTGATGGTTTAAGCTACTTCTTAACGCGTAAATATTCTAGGATTTAAAGATTTTAACATGCAAAAAAATGGACAAAATTGTGAATTTGGGCTAAAATACAAGTGTAGAAGAAGATGAAAGTGCACATTTTCTGATATATGAAGATATAAGGATATATTAATGTGATATATGAGGATATAAGATGATATACGGGAAAATAAATATATATGTATATTCCATAAAATCTTATATAAAGTGTTATATGGTTATATTACCATATAACCTTATACTGGGTAGTTTTCCAAATTGAGTTATATTAGACTTCCTCTTTATAGTCTAATTAGGTTACTTGGGGTGATAAAACTATATATAGGATCATTGTAAAGACATCGAAAAGAGAACTTCAACGGATTATTTTTCACTAGAGAAAAATAGAGAGATCAAATTGTGGGTTTTCTATATTTTCTAGTGAGAGAAATTATTGATTGAGAGGACGATAACTTCATTATTGGAGTTTTGTAGTTCTTCGTGATTCCCGATCAATAATATTTGTTTGTTATTCGTCCAAATAATTTCTTCTATATTTTTTTTATTGTTTGGGTCCTATATTCCCATATTGCTTTGTCAACAAGATTCATCATCTAGATCGGGCGTGTAGTTGTGGGGATCTTGAATTGTCCAAAATTATAACAAAAACAACTTCTAAAGTAGAAAATGCAATGAAAATTTCTTTCACCGAGACCAAAAAATGGCTCTTTCTCCTTAAGATGAATTTGTCTCGTACTAGTACTATGTTTGCTAGTGCACATTTCTTAAGATACAAAATCTCGAGTATTACTGCAAATCCTGAGAATAACGAACCGACTAAGATTTTAAACTCTCTTTTTCCCAAAAAAAGCTACTTTTAAAATATTTTGGACTAAAAAGAAAAGGTTTGAAAGTGCAAAGATAGCTTGATTAAAATTCTGTTAAATGCGAGGATTCATTTGTAGGTGTCAAAAAGTTTTATCTAGGCGTGTTGGAATTTTAGATGAAAGAAAAGGATTGCATGGATGAGTAGAAAAGAGTACAAGAGGACTTTTGGTTGAGATAGTTGAGGCTTTATTTAATGAAAACTCTCTATAATATAATGCTAGCAAAATACAACGTGAGGGTGGAGCCTTATTGGTTCTACACTCAACAATTGAATCAACTCTTCTATTTACATATTGCATGAGGTGATGGAGACAAGTCTAGAAGTCTCTACTTTTTATTATTTTATTACATTTACTTGTCCACCAAGAAAGTCTAGACAATTATAAATTTATTTTATTGTTCACTTGTTTCCCAAGAATGTCTAGTGAATTCTAGAGATAGATGACTCTAAAAATGTGTACCAATTTTAACAAGGTGGAAAAGGACGTTACTTTTGAAAAAAAAAAATCACCTGGTTTGTTTATCATTATTTTAAAGCTCATTTTCAACACATACTATCGTGATAAAATATATTGCATGTAAATTAAGCTCATGTTTGATGGAGATTAAAAATAATTTTAACGAATTTTGATGAAAGTTGATGGGATGTGTTGTTAAAAAATGTGGGATCCATTAAAATATTTGATTATAATTAATTATTGACTTTGATTATTTAATGTTATTAAATAAATATGGAGTATATAACCAAATATATAAGGATAAAATAAGTATTCAAAAGTTTCTCCTTGAACCTCCATTTTTAAATGCTAATACTAGTATGAAATGTGCGTGATGCACGTGATTTTGTAATATTATTATGAGATATATTTATTCAAATATTAAATAATTTGTTTTAATCAAATCATATTTATTTTGAGTTCGTGTACTACTCGAGAAGAAAATGACGATAAATTTATTCATTTCAAATATTAAAAGATTTGAAAAATGATTGAAATTGGAATTAAAATAGAATATTGTATAAAAATGTTTCAAGGATAGTATGTGTGTATCTACATCTATACATATCTACATCTACATTTATAATACATATACAATACATACATACATATATATAATATCTTAAAAGTATGGATAAGTGAAATTTTTTTAATTTTTCATTTTATCCTCACATTCTTTTTTTCTCAATAATGCTCTTATTTCATTTATTTATTTATTTTTGAAAATACCTTAGCTTGAAAATTCATACACAATTTTATTTAAATAATAATAATAAAAAAAATGGATACAATTGAAGGGGATGTATGAACCTTACCTTCCAAATTACAATCAAACGCATTCTAAATCTATATGTATGGAAGGAGTAATACTCCAAAAATACCCAAAAACAGATCAACTCTATACGAATTACAAATTGGTAGTTTTCATTTCAACAGAAGGATCGTCACGGTAATAGCTTGCTGCAACAGAAATGTTTCCAATATTCATATCCTTCATCCTTTCTAACCTTAAACATACGGTCTGTTATGCTTCACATCTCTAATGCTCGCCAATTCAAGTTTTGTCCAATCTTGCTTATCCTTTACCAATATCCGTGAAGTCAGACGCTTTAAAACTTTGAAAGCATTAATTTATTCATTTTAACTAAATCAAAATTTGTTATTCAATTAATATTAATTTAGTGTTTCTTACTTTTTAATTTACTTTTAGAATATTATCCTATCAAATTTCATTTCTCGCGATAACTCCATCGAACAATTCAAAGAGTGTGTTTATGGGTTAATATATATTTTTTTCAATTTTTAATTCAAACAATTAGGTCATGTTCTCTTTGTTGTTTTGAGATCGTTTTCTGTTTTTTATTTTTGAAAACACTAAAATTGTGTTCTCTTCACCATTTTCGAAAATGCATTTTGGAAAAAAAAAATTGTACACAAAACGTCCAAATCCTCGTTTTGGGCGTTTTAAGTGTATTTCAACAAAAAATGTTCAAAACGCGAAAAACGCATTTTGGATTTTTTTTTTATTTTTAAAGAATTATCCTAAATTGGAACTAAACTTAAAATAAATGTTTTTTATTTTTTTATTTTATTTATTTATTTATTTGAATGATCCTATATTAGAACTAAGCCTAAATAATTTTTTTTTTTAAAAAAATTATCCAAACTTGAAATTAAGCCTAAAATAAAGTTTTATTGAAATCAACATAAAAAAAAAAAAAAATTAAGTGAGAATTTTTGTTGTTATATTTCAAAAAATGTCTTGATAAATAGATTCTGATGGTTTTGAAAGAACTTGCATTTTTTGGATTGTAATAGAACCGAGCTTCCTCAAATTTCGAATCTGACCAAGCTGTGTTAATATAGATTTTTATCGCTCACATTAGAGTGTTGCAGGTAATAATGTTTTCAATATATTGTAAAAGGAAATTTGAGTTTGAGCCAGTAGTATTCTACAAGCAAATTAATTAAAAATAGTTTAAATAGTATTTTACAAAATTTCAAACAGAACGTGTTTTTCAACTTTTCATTTTCAAAAACAGCTTTTAGAAATGACAAACCAAATATGTTTTCAGCAATTTTGAAAACAAAAATAAAAACATAAAACATTTTCGAAAATGAAAATACAAAATAAAATACAAACATAACGCCACCTTATCTTTTAGCCCCAATTGGGCAATACTATTTCTTTTCTGAAAATACCTTTTGAACAATTAAAAGAACATGTTTATACTTTTAATGATTTTTTTTTTAATTTTTAATTCAAACAATTGTGTTTTAGTTATCGATAAAAATGACCTTTTTTTTTTTTTTTACTTATTTTCAAAGTAGGGTGAGCGTGAAACTTTTTATTTTCAAATCCACTTAATTTTTGTCAAAATCATCAATTAATTTATATAAAAAAGAAAAATATTTTCTTAACTATTCTCTAATTAAGAACATAAAATAAATAATTTCAAAACTGTTTGGAAAAGAAAAAAAATCAAAGCTAAAATTTTAGTTTAAATTTATATAGTCATTGTTAGGTGATGATTAAAGGCAGATTTTTTATAGAATTTGATAAAAATTAATAAAATGTGGTTGAAAAGTTGTAAGTCCGATGAAATGTATAGTTAAAATTAATTGTTGACTTTAATTTGGATTAAAAACTTATTTTAATTTTTCCAAATAGGAGCATAATATTTTTTTTTTTTGTCTTTATAAAAATATGCTTACAAATTAATTTAATTTATATGTGCACAATTTTTTCATATTTTTCTGCTTCTTATCATTATTATAAAATATTTTAAAAATCAATTATTGATTTGCCTAATATTTTATAATATCATATTACTTCATAATATATCACAAGCGATTTATCTATTAAGTTTACATTTTAAATAATTGTCTAATGTATATTTCGAAGAACTGGACGAAGATTCTCAATGAAATATTAATATATTAAGAATTGAAGTCAATTTGCTATATTTACAATTTTCTTTTAACAATATCGATTATGTCAACTACTGTAAAAAAACAATATTAGTACTTAAAAATGCTATTTTAACATTCATCATATACATAAAACGTGCAAACATGTGTTTACTACTAATATGTATAAAAACAAGTTAAATTTATTTGCGAAGGATTTAGACCAATTAAGCATGAATTGAGATTTTATTTGAAATATTAAACATGCAAAACCTACACATAATAAGTAATGAATATTGAATATAATAAAGAGTAGAGTATTGGTATTTTAATCCTTTACAGAATGGAAATAAATATCAATCAATATTTTCCAAAATAAGTGTCCAAGAAAATATTATAATTAAAGTTGTAATTTGATTCTTAAATGTCTTCATTTATTATGTATAATTTTGCTCTAACCCATCATTTCCAATTACATTAACTAAAAGATAAGAAAAATTCATATGCTATTATTAGTATTATAATTCCTAATTTAATCATTAATTAGTTTTATAATTTTTATTTAAAAAGTTGATTGTCCCTCAGATTCTATTTTTTATTCCAAAAGGTACTAAAAACTCAAAATAGTCATTCTTGTATCTATGTCAATGGATTTCTCTTTTTCAATTCAAATTCAAATACATCTTAGCAATTAAATCTGACTCTCGACCCTTAAATATGTAAAAGAAAGTCTTGAGTAAAGACATTTTAACTTGACGGCTAAAGTTATGGTAAAACTTATGATCAAGTTTATTACATTCTCCTGAAACAACAGTTTTAGAAACCTACCTCGAAGGGATAAGAAATGAGTAGCAAATATCCCAACTCTTTTTGCTGAGTTGATATATTTTGAATAGCCAGTGCATTTTGAAAAAATGTGACTAACAATTGGACAAATTTTCAGTCATCTTCTTTGAATGATTCACTGGTCATCATAGATTTCTAGTCATTAGATAAAAGATATAAACAAATTACATATATATATATATATATATAACAAACAATCAAAATAACCAAATGAGTTAATGAAACTAATAATGCAAATCAATTGAAAAAGGAATCTTGACTATAAGAGGATTGAATATAGAATAGAAACAAAAACTTTTGCACATTCATTTTCTACGAGGTCTGTTATTGAAAATCAAATGATACTATAATTGGATCTATTCTTATATATATGTAAATAGAAAATTAAATCAAAGTCATGCATTTTCATTTTCTATAGGAGTTAGGGGTGGACGTCGGGTGGTTCGATTCAGGTATCTCAAGAACCGGAACCGAACCATACTTTTCGGTTCTTGTAAAATGGAACCATTCGGTTCCATTAAATCGTAAGAACCAAATCATTCAATTTTGGTTTGGTTTTAGTTCTAATTATTCGATTCTACAATAATAATTATTTTTTGATGGCTTACTGAGGAGTATTAGGGCCTCGGGAAGCGAACCGATTACCTGAAATAAACTTTTACCGAATATATCAAGATCAAGGATTTCGAAAATCCTTTCAACCAGGAGAAAGTATAGGATTCTCCATAAAACATGAAATATTCATAAACCAAAATAAGAAATAAATGGCCTAGAAGTTTTTTTTCGAGCATCGCAAAAAGCTATACAAATTATCAATTTTTACGGTAAACTTGTGGGATGAATCATGAGTTTTAAATACATTAGTATTAATTGTTTTATATTTGTATAAATATTTAATTAACTCTATCGTGATCATTTACAACTTGACTTATTAATAAGCGAATCTCATTCTATTTTCATTTACTAAGAATTTCATTTCAAGTGTGAAGTTAAAAGTTATGTAAGGTAGAAACGTAACAAATTTCATAAAAAGAATTTAATCATCTACAAATTATTTTGATTTTTAATTTTAGGACAACCAATTTAAACCTTAAAAAATAAATAAACAAAGATCAAAGATCTGACTCTAACTTCGATTTTTCAATTCTAAAGGAGGATTGGTTCTCGGTTCCAAAATCGATTTTCTATTTTATTTTTTCAAAACCATACAGTTCCAATTTTTTCGGTTCGATCATATCGGTTCCGATTTTTTTGCCCACCCGTAATGGGAGTTATTTAAATTTCTTACACCATATACCATTTTCTTAACTTTCTCGTCTAGTTGGATGTTAAACGACGATGAGGCGATGACATGGCCTTATCTTCTAGCAATTTTGGCTCCACATAAGCATTGGAATGAATTTTTTTTATTTTTAAAAGTGTACACATAGTTTTTTTTTTTTTATTTTTAATGAAAAATTAAAATTGAAACATTCAAAATACCAAAAAATTAAAAATTAATAAAACGAAAAAAAATTACACATATTTTAACAAATAAATTTATGTACATTTATTTGTATATTTAAAATTTTCTTAGAATTTTTATGCAAATACACAACTATTCTTTAATGCAATCATTAAAATTTATAAATCAATTTAGTCTCTATTCGGCGGTTACATTATAATTCAAATTATAATTTAGCACACATTTAATTATTATGTTTTTTTTAGGTAAAATGTATGGTTAAAAAAATGAGAGAGAAAATGTGTGTTGTAAAAATTGGTTCTAAAAATTGTGTTGTTTAGAGCATCTCCCAAATTTGTTCCGAACTCTTTTTCTTTTTATTTATTTTTCTTATTATTATTTCTAGTTGTACAAATTAGCATATGTAATTATTATCTATTTAATTGATTTAATTTTATTTTTAATTAGTAGTTAAAGATTTTGAAGAAACTAAAAAAAAAGTCATTATTGTTAAAATAAAAAACTAAATTATTAAATTATTCATCTCGAACAAGTACATTGAAGACTTGTCTTCGAAAACAAATGAAGACAAGTCTTCGAAAGCATACACCACAATCGATAGATTAAAAAACATCGTCTTGATTTTCAAAATTAGCTAGTGTTTTTTATGTTTAAGATTGAGATCGTGCGTTTGTCCCTATATTGTTTTCATGAAGCAAGTTTGTTTTCAGATACCATCCCAAAAATTATCGTCTTTGTATTACTGTTCAGATATTAAATTTCGATCCTTCCATTTATAACTATTCGATCTAACGTTGTTGTTACTAGTATTCCTTGTAACATTGTCATACACAAAAACAACAAAAAATAACATTAGCAATAACAATAACAATAACAATAACAATAACAACATAATAATAATAATAATAATAATAATAATAATAATAATAATAATAATAATTGACTAATTAAATAGATAAAAATGAGGTTAATAAAAAAAATGACATTTCTGTAAATAAATTAATGGTATTTTTGTAATAAAAGCTTTATCTCAAATTTGGAATAGGAAAATGATGTATAATTGGAGATTAAAAAGATCAAATTTGGGATAAAGATTTTGGGGGTGGTCTTGGAGATGATCTTAGAGAGAGATTCCAGTCAAAAGATTTCCAATTCCGACAGGATAGCACAGAATTTTGTTTCCTTCTGTCTAATAATGTAAATAAAGGTAAAGATGTGATATTCCTTGATATTCACCCTATCCCAATTCCCAAACATTACAGTTCAAAACGGAATCTCTCTCACAGAAACATAGATAGGCGAAATGATCATTTCGTCGAATTTAAAATATTACAAACACTTGATTGTTTCAAGTTAGAGATGACAAGTGTTATGTTGCATACGATAGACAACATAGCATTTTTTATCAATAATAATACTAATCGGACAATCTATTTAATCAAAAAGTTGACACTATGAACGAGTGTCACAATTTTCACATATTACTCATTACATTAACTTTAAAATCAACGTTCATAATCTCGTCACTTCACCGTTGGTTGTCAAACATAATTGGTTCACCAAATATTCATGTCCTAAGATTCACCATCATCCGACATGCCAAGTTTTAAGCCGACTATCAACCAGAACACGCTTTTTTTATTAACGTTTGAGATAATGAAGTGGCAAAGATAAAGAGAGCGGTGGGAAAATAAAAGTTGTTGTCTTCCACCCTTTTTTTTATTTATTTGACCTTGGAATGGAATTATACCAACCAGTCCATTAAATTCACCCTACCCCACCCCTCTCTTACCTTTTGACCTGATAGCATACTTGGTTTTCTTTACCCCTTCTGCAAGCCGTAGATTTCCTACTTTGTGTCACCAAATTTCTTAAAGCATAGAGTAGGCCTGGAACAGCCAAACTTTATGACCACATTACAAATAATTAAGCCGCCTCCTTTTGCCAAATTTATAATTGTCATCCGTCACTTCCTCCGTTTTTTCATTATTTGATTTATAAATTGAATTATTTATGATTCTAAGATAAAAAATAGTGGTTAAAAATTGGATAGAAAAAATGTATTTTTAAAAAGTAATATGAAAAATTGTATGATTTAAACCCATTTTTTGATATTACCGAACACATGTTAAATTACTTTTTAATCACATACATTTCTTAAAATTACTTTTTAGCCTCTGTTTGATGGCTTGTACTAGCCTTTTTTTTGTAAATTTTGGAGTTTTCTATGTAAAATTTGCGATAAAAAAGTGATATCGAAAATTATGTGCTATTAAAATGTGATATTGAAAATTGTAATGTGTTATAAATAAATAACACACTAACTAAACGTGTGCTTATAATCTATTCGGCTACCCATTTGGTATATTTGAGTTTTTTTATGTAGGATGTTAAAAATTAGAAAAAGAAAATATGTGTTGTAATGATTGCATTATTGAATATAGGTTTAATCACATATATTATTTCAAAAACATCAAATTTTTTATTTACGAATAAAAAACTTTTGCTAAACATAGACTAAGTGTAGTAGTGGAATTAACGAAATAAATTAATATTTGACTTTGACTGAAATTATAAATCGTTAATCCAAAAGGAGGCTAACATCCTCCATCATTTTCCCATTCTATTTTACCTTTCCTCTCTCCCCTCTCATCATTTATCCATAAACACGCCTCTCTGCTCTCTTCTTCTCTCTAGTCCTTCTCCCTCTCTCACCCACACACACATACATACATACACAGAGATCAAGGACACCTCTCTCTCTTGCCAGCCCACCCCAGTAGGGTGATGTGAAGAAAAATGAGTAGAAGAGTAAGTTTCAGTTATGATGGCAATGACATGGAAATCATTTACCAAAAGTATGGTGATGGTTCAAAAGCTGATGGAAACAAGAAGAAAGTAAATGAAGTATGGAATAGGAAATCCAGGTTTTCACTGTCGGGTTTCTTCAGGCACACCGGAGCAAAGGCTGCCAGAGCACTTCATTGTATGTCTAGTAGAAAGAGGTGTTCGCGAAAAGTTTCTTCTGCTTCTTTGGCAAGGTCACAATCATATGCTGAAACACTTGATTCTCAGAGGGCTGAGGCCATAGAGGACTGCATCGAGTTCTTGAATTCCTCGTCATCTTTGCAAAGATCAAATTCTGTCGCCAGTTCTTGCTAGAAGTACTATTTTGCTTGGAGTTGGAGGAAGAAAATGATGTAAATGAAATAGCTAGAAATGAATCTGTTGTGCAGTTTGTAGCAAGAATTTGTCTTATCTAAGAATTCTTGAAATTGAAAAATGGAAACGTAGCGAGACTTTTCTGCTAGCTATCTAGGAACCCCACCTTGTAATCCAGCAAAACATTTCAATGTAAATGTAATGAATGAGATATTTCATAGCATTTTCAAAGGCCAAATCAGTAAGGATATCCGTTTCGTTTGATTGCAAGTACGAAATTTGGATGGTGAGAATATAGATTTCATAGAATTTATTTATAAAATTAAGGAATTTGAGTTTATTTAATTGAAACTTGAAAGTGTAATTGATATTTGAAAGTGTGGTAAATGTATAAAATGAATTTTTAACTAAATCAAAAGAAAATAATTTTCTTATGAAATTCAAGAAAATCACGACAAGACAAACAAATTTCACCCAACAAAAACGCAATCGAAAGAATCAAAGATAGAATACAATAGAAATTATTTTCCATTTTCATTGAATTTGTGTATCAAACACACAGCCTGTTTGGTCTATCTAAAATTTTTATAACTTTTCAAACTCAACTCAATTCATTCATCCTTAATCAAGTCCACAATTTTTTACCTTTCAAACAAATCAAAACTACACATCCATAATTCATAATAATAATAATAATAAATTACAAAAATCAAAACTTTTTCATGAACCAAACATCCTAACCACATAAACGAATGAATCAGAGATTACGTATAAAAAAGACCACATATTTTCTAATTTTAAGTTGTAACATTTAGCTGCTTTATTTTTTATTTTTTTTCTTTTCATTTCAAATGATTTAGTCAACAACAACCCTGCAATCTAGAACAACATAACAAGCAACTTTCATGAAAGAAGGTTATCCATCTAGAATTCATAATTCGATATCAAAGTACATAACTATGACTTCAAGTCAAAAACTTAGAACTTCGAATTTGACCAATGAACCAACATCCATGCTCAGGGATGAAGGGAGAGTTTTTCTAGACCTCGGACGGACCCCATGACTGGAAGCTTTCTTCATTTCCAGAGCTCTCTTGTGGGGTGGTGCAATAGGAGGTTGCACAGGCAAGATCCATCTGCAACTTTAGGAAGTGGATATGAACGATCAGAGTCGTACCCGCTGAGGTCCCCGTAAGCCAAAAATGGAATATACACCTTGTTAGGACCTTCTAACCACCCATTACTGCAATCTGTCAATTAATAAGAACCAAGAATCAGAACACAGAACAAGAACTCAAAAGAAGAGCCCCAACCACAATTGTTTTTCAATTGAAGTCGGAGTGATCAGTCTGTTACAAAATTTCTAAGAATTTCTTTTCGCGAGATATAGGCATTGACGTGAAAGGATACTAATCCATCTCACAAAGCTTTCCTTCAGTATATAGAGGAACACAGTCACACTCGAACACTTAAACCCCACCACCACCACCATCAAAGGCGTTCATAACATAAGGGAAAAACAGTATGCATAACTACATGTACACATATTGAGAGAAGAAATAGAAAAAGAGTTAGCAGAAGCAATCCTTCTATTTTTCCTTTTTTGGGCATTATGGATAAAATTAATAGTCCAAACGAAATGGCAACTGTTTTTTCTTGGAGACAAAAGCAAGTGTTAGTATCGGGATTACCTAGATCATCTGCACCAGATGGACTTCCAATCTTTTTCAAGGAGGCGGTGCATATCCAGGGGCGGAACTAGGATTTAAAAATGTAGTAGGCTAGATAAAAAATGGGGGTGGAGGGGGGAGACCCCCCTCCTAGGGGTTCGGGGGCGGAGCCCCCGATTTTTTTTTTTTTTTTTTTTTCAGTTCAAAGATAAGAATAATTTAGACTTCAAATTCGTAAATATAACAAAATAATTATACTTCAATGTCAAAATCTAAGAACTAAAAAACCACCGCAAATGTGTAAATACAAAATAACTTGAGCTGTTACTAGTAACGCATTCTCCTACTCCCCACGCGATAAAATTTATCAACGATGACATTTGTATCAATTCCAAGAGCAATTTCCCTCTCAATATAGATGACCATAGAATTTGATAGAAATTCATTCTCCATTTTATTGCGAAGCGAGGTCTTGATAAATTTCATTGCTGAAAAAGCTCGTTCCGTTGTTGCTGTAGAAACTGGAAGAGTCAACATCAAACGAATCAACCTATCAATCAAAAAATAATGACGAGACTTCTTTATTTCAACCAACATCTGACATAACTTAGGAAGAGAATCAATATTCTGGAATTGCGGATGAAGAAGTACGCCATACTTGTAATGATCTAATTGCCTCCTCAAATCATCCCTCTCCGCTATAGTAAAATCCAGAGGGTAAAATCTCTCAGTTAAAGAACAAATATCATCTATAGAAAAAGATTTAAACCCATCGATAGGATTCAAAGCCTCGCACAACTGAAGAAGTTCCATGGTTGTCTCTGCAAATCTACAATTCAATTCTGTCAATTGAAAATCTATCACGGCATTGAATATTTGAAAGTGATAATAGTCTTCAATTGTGATATTATTTTGTTGTTGACAAGAACGTCCTATACCTTCCATATAACGATCATCTAATTGAGGCACAGCAATATCATTACTTGCACAAAAATCCACCACCCTCTAAAGAAAATCCACCTAATGCTCATTTCGCATATTGTTAAAAAGTATCTTTGTAGATGAAACTAAATGTATTGCATTCAAAACATCTTGATCTTTCATTTGCAATGCTTGACATAATAAATTAGTCTTTCCCAAAACATCATGCATCAACAACAAAATAAATGTAAAGTCAAACCTTCTCATAGCGTTGCGTAAACCTTTAGCCTCTCCTCGTATATTGCTGGTTGATCCACTTACAATAAGATCTTCGAATCTCATCTTGTCTATGAACTGGTTACTGAGATATTGGGACGCGTTTTCCAGGATCTCGTTCATAATATGGAGTGTCACTTTGCAATGTCTCAACAGGACATTCATTCTCAAGTATTGGTCTTTTATTTGAAATATGAGTTTCTTCGGGAACATTTGGAGTGTTTGATGATCCAACATCATCTTTCTTATTAAAGTAATGAAAGATATTTCTTTTTAGCATTCTAATCAATCTGCAAAAATATGTATTGTCTAAATTCAATCAAAAAATTCTCATCACAATAATCAAGTAGTAAAATAAATAAATCAATAAATTTAAACTATCACAACTCACAAAAAAAACTAAGTAAGCCATTAATTAATAAAAAAATTATCTACTAGTCTACCAATTTACCACAAAAATTCTAGACAAACCCTTTCTATAATAAATAAATTAATTACCACAAAATCCCTAATTCTAAATAAGCCCTAAATAAATAAAATGAATTAATCAAAAAATTCAACAATCAAAACAATTAATAACCAATAAATAAACTGCCAAATTAATAAATAACAAAAACAAAAAAAGTCTAACATTATATTATTATTATTAAGG
Organism: Ligustrum vulgare; assembly: GCA_963555705.1. Classification (NCBI taxonomy): domain Eukaryota; kingdom Viridiplantae; phylum Streptophyta; class Magnoliopsida; order Lamiales; family Oleaceae; genus Ligustrum; species Ligustrum vulgare. The sequence continues at coordinate 17,449,915 of OY743176.1, read as the reverse complement.
ACCAACATCGGTCCAGACTGCCAGACTCCATTCCCATTTCCCATTCACAGTCACTTTTCACTTACCGAACCAAACCACCAGTCGGCGCCGCGCAAGGAGGCAGGAAGAAACTGACCAGTCGGCGCCGCGCAAGGAGGGGCGGAACGCCGGAAAGTGAGAGCTTGTGTCGGCGGCAGCACCGCAGCAGCAGCGGTATCTCAGCTGACAGCAGCAGCAGCAATCGCCAAGATTTTGTGTCAAGATCGGGTTTGCTGTTTGCTCTAATTCTCTGAACTTGATTATTGGCATGCCTGGAGCAGGAGCAGTGGAGCTGCCGAGCTGGTCGCACCTCTGGAGGATGACAGCAAAATTTTCTGGTGAGCTAAGCAATTGGACGCCCAAATGAACTGCAAATTCTTCCAAAATCCTTAGTGGGCTTCAGCGGACTGAAGCCCAAGGACAGTTCCGTCCCTGTGCATATCTTTCTCATTAAAACCTTAAGGGGGAGAGTAATTTTCACAAACAGCAAATGCTTCTGCATTACAAACAATGGTAAAAGATTAAGTTTAGAAAATTTAATATAAATTGTATACCGTATGCTGAACTTTAAAATATCTTTAATACCTGAACGCATAGAATCTTTTTAATACGTAAACCACCTAAAATTCCTTTAACTACACATTTTCAGCCTCCTAGAAATTTGAAAAATGATGCTTATTTCGATAGTAACTCCTGTTAGAAGACTTACTCTATACACAGTGAGATTAATATTTTTAAAAAGAAAAATGCTGTTGAATCTTATGGAATATGATCTTTTCACTAATTGAGGTGTCAACAAAAAATCTTATGAAAAAAAATCCTTTTTTTTCTTTTTTTTTTATGGGGGAAAAAAAAAAAAAAAATCTTCCAATGCTAAGCCAAGGTTTTGTCCTCCTATGTTACTACTTCAGTAGGTAGGTGGACCATATACTTTCTCTCTGTTTGGTTCTTTCCTAGATGATTACTAACAAACCATGGTGCTGGAAAAGGTCTGCAGCAGATAAAACAATTTGAAGATCTAAGAAGATGTCCTGTTTTTAGAGTGGCATTTGATGGGTACAAATTAGGATGCCCACCAAACTGACTGGATAGATCCAAATTCTCAGGAATATCCCTAGAGAAGAGACAATGTGATATTTGAAGATCATATAACTTCTAAATAAAGGAATCTAGAAAAAATGAGGAAAAATATCAGTACCTATGCTTGAATTACGACTACTTTTTGGTTTAGCAAATGTAACTTCTGTGAAAAATAATTTCAGCTGCAACAGAGGCAAAACATACTAACCAACGTTGCTTTAACATTGTTAATAGAATCATAGTTTTATATCACAAAATTAATTATAACACGAGCCAATAAATGCATTCAAATTAAAACAAAAAAAAGGAGACAGAAACTAGGCATGGGCAAAAGAATTCGTCCCGGTTCGGTTCGGTTCTTTCAAAATTTTAAACGGTTCTAGGTTCTAAAAATCAAGAATCATTCGGTTCCGGTTCTTGATTTAGAATCAGAATCAAGAACCAAACGCGATAGAATAAAACAAGATTTTTTTTCTTATTTTGTTAAAAACATAATTAAAAAAAAAAATCATCGATTAAATCTTAATGCATGTTATTTAGTCCATTAGTCATATCAATTACCCAACAATTATTGACTCATTCAACATTCCAATAACTATAAACAAAAAAAATAATAAACAAAAAATCAAAAATCAAAAATTCATTTTTCTTTCACTGGTTCTATCGTTCAGTTTCAAGCCCTCAAACTTCAACTTCCAGTTCTTTAAAGAATTAACAAATAATAAATATTCACTCTCCATCAAACAATCAATTGTTATCTTGTTTTCAAGGATTTGATGGACTTATGCGACTGTTCCTTGAAAAGGTGGAGAAGTACGAGCAGAAATTGAAGATTTTTTAGAAATATCACATACGCAAGGATGAGGAGATACGTTACTGTCTGGAAGAGAGTGAATATTTTGATGTCAATGACAAATATGACTGTTGTATTCCCATCTTGATCAAAACCGACGATCTTACCGTTTTACGACTCTTATCAGCCAAAATTTACCATCGCTCAAGTTTGAAAATTTTAGTTTAAAAAATTGAAATCAGAATCAAAAGAACCGAACGTTTCTATTTCAGTTCAGTTCTTCTCTTATAAAAAGAACAATCAATTCTTGGTTCGGTTCAATTCCCTAAAAACCAAAACCATATGAAACCATACCCACGCCTAACAAAAACAAATACAAAAATTACAAGTATAAATAAGTATTATATGACGTGGTTTACAATGTTAGCAACACCTTAAGAAAAGAAAATCGTAACTAAATTTACAAAAACATCCTTCAGTTTTATAGTAGAGTGATATTTTCCCATTTCTAATTTCTAGCACAGGGTAACATGTTGAAATCAGAGTAATTGCTTCTATTGATGATAATTGGTATCATAATGAATATAGAGATAAGAACTGATTTGACGTTTTACACCAATGGTTATTAGTTCACCACAATAAGGGAAAAACTTTCGTTCTCCTACCAGACCATCTGGTTCCATATTGGAGCCAGACATCCGATGTGACTTACACGTCCATAAAATTTCTGAGAAATACTGGGCCCTTTCCCAACCTCATCTTAACCCCCACTCCCGACCCCTCCTACCCATCTGAACCAAAACCTACCTTTTGTCGGTAAAGCAACTCTCCCGCCATGATTCCACCGCAACCCGTTCATCATCTCCGTTCAACAAGCGTTGGTTGCGATTTGTTGTGGTTTGGGTTGGCTGCGGTTTATTCGGCGTTGTGCCGTCGGTTGCAATTTGTTGTGGTGTGGGTTGGATCCGGTTTATCCGGCGTGCTGTCGTGGGTTGGCTGCGATTTCTTCGACGTGAGGTGGGTTCCGTTTCTCCGGCATCGTGACCTGAAGTGCTCCGCCTAGTAGATTGGTATGTGATTAACGATTTTCCAATTAATTGCGCAAATGTTAACCTTTTTTTGGGCACTGGTATGTTGTTGTGATGTGTACTGCATTATATTTTTTTAGTTTAATAATTGATCTATATTGCTTGAAACCATGCTGAAATATTTTTTTCCTTGTATATACTTGCTGCTTCACTTGTTTTTGGCATATACTGTTGAATTGTTGGTGGGATGATGATGATCATGAACAAATAAGGCAAGAGAACAGTAGTGTGTGCATGATCCATTCTTTGGGGCTGTGATGATACACCTGTGTGTTAGGTAAATATTTTGTTGTAATGGTTAAACACGAACTCATATCGTATCTTGGCGGGGCAACTTGGATGGTAACAATTTTCATGCAACCAGTGATTTGCAGCCATGGAGATTTGGTTCCGTGTTGGCCAATGATTACATAAATATATCTGAGCCTCTAAATGTTTCGACTTTCTCATGTGGGGCTATGACGAATAAATATTGTCTGAGCCTCTAAATTAAAATTAGTAAAGTCGTTGCTAAGTATATGCAGTTGCTAAAGGTCTATGCAACACGTTTGGAAACACTTCGGGTTTGCGGTACGTATTCATGGCATGTGTCAATATTTATTTGTTTTTGTTTAACAACACGTTTTTCCCCTCTAATCTTTTATATGTACATATTTTGTGTAGGAAGGAAATGTGTGGGGGCGCATTCCCCTGTTTGATGATACTACGATGTCTCCATGACTATCTTGTAATACAATGTAGAAATTCTATGTAAACTTATGTATGTAGAGTAACAATATTATAAGTAGTTGTATATTATTAGTTCAAATTATTTTGGATCAAAAATTTTGAAAAACCACGCTAACAATTTAACATAGATTATAATGCATTCGATACAAAACACCACAACTAAAATGACATAGAGTATTGAAGAATGTTGAAAAGTACAATCACCATCGTGTTAACACAAGCCAGCTAAAAGGCACTGAACAGACAAGCCATCGGGTGATTTGTTGTCAGTCTTGGCTTCTCATTCATGTCACATGGTTGGCTAATAACTCTTCGTGACGCTGATGTACTAGTGCCCTATTGAATCTTGTTATGAAATTCAGCAAAGTGTTATTGCGACTTACATATTTTTTAAAGAACGAGTGACTGCTCTCAACTCTTTGGCTGTTAGACATCCCCGCAGCAAACACATGCTTCACATATGCTGGCACCCATCTGCTTCTTATATTGAACATCTGCATCAACCATTCGTTGCTTCTTAATTCACAAGAATCAACCGCAGCAATCCAACGCCCATCAAACTCCTCAGGCGTCTCTGAATCCCTTACTATGGTCACCAACGTGTGATAATGTTGTGTGTAATGCATAACATTCATTTTCTCTAGAACTTATTCAATATGTGCCACAAACAAAATCGATGGAAAGTTAATGGAAATACCATTGAGATACCTTTTGCTATTGCAGCATCCTGATCAGTAATAATTACACGTGGGGGAACATGGTTTGGCATAGCTTCAAGAAACTTCGAAAATAACCAAACAAATGATTCAGTAGTCTCGTCACTAAGTAGGCCACATTCAAACAATATTGTTTGCCAATGGTTATTTACACCCACAAAAGGCGGAAGTATCATCGCATATTTGTTGGTATTGTAAATAGTGTCAAAGACCACAACATCACCAAAATAAGCAGATGATCGCCTTGACTCACAGTCCGTCAAAAAACAACGAACAAATTTATCTTCCTCATCAGTCTGGTAGTTGAAGAAAAAGTTTGGATTTTTTTCTTTCTCAAACATGAAATGCTCGATTAACGGCTCTGCGTTATGGCCCAACAGTTCCTGTCGCAAATCTCGTTCATGATTTCTAATATCCCTCTCCTCGCACCTTACAGTTGATGGTCCACCAGCATCTATCTCCAACAATCGCAACTGCTGACATGTGGGAATATTCCCCTCTGAAAACTGATTTACAAGTGCCTTCTTAGTGGCAGTTACCTGATGATGTGATCTCAACAAGTGCACCCTACTAGGAGTAGTAAGAGCATGATTGTGTTCCTCTATAAATTTACTGACAACCCAACCTTGCCCAGTCTATTGCTTTACTACTGACATTCTTGCATTACACCCGCACCGCGTTTGACCACATTTTCTTTGTCCTGTACGTTCAACATCATCATTGTGTCGTATTTGATATGTCTCGTCTGTTTTACCTTCTTTGGAGCACACATATAATTTCCAAACATATTCGTTAGTTGATTTCTTTTTCTTGCAATTACCCACTCTGATACTAAATCCCGCCTCCCTAGCATACTGATTGTAAAAATTTTGTGCATCTTCATGGGAGTGAAACTCTAATCCAATCTTAGGTTTTGGAGTATGAGAAACTTGGGGAATGAACACATTATCATTATCATCAGCCTCATATTCCATTCCTAGTTAACAAAAAAAATATTATTACATCAACATAATATGCAGTTGCTCATATATCGAATTGAGATCATGACATTAATCAATTAAATTAGTAACTTCTCTTGGTCAAAAATTAGATAGAATATATATAATATACATGGCCTTCAAAACAAAAAGGAAGATATAAAATCACATCAACTAAAACACATATTATAAACTTCACAAAAATTGTGGTTCATTAATTAAAATTTACTATAGATTTTAACTAAAATATAAACACTACACTCAAAATTGTGATCTCATTAGGGCTGTTCATTTAAACCTAAAATATGAACAAAACACAAATAAACTAATTCAAAAAATTGACAAAGTTCAGATATACTGTAAAAACATTTTACACAACTTAAAACATTAACAAATTTAGCCTCTATTTCACAAACATGTTTTTTAAAACCACATTTTTCCAAATTATTTTTTAACTACACAAATGTTCTAACTCTACTTTTCAACCACATATTGTACTTAAAAAACATAAAACATAAACATGTTTGAATAAAAAATAAAAAATAAAAAAACAAGAAGCAGATATTTACGAACTCACCTGAAAAATGGACTTGAAGATAGATCAAAATGGAGCACAATCGTTATATCACTCTCAAAACAAAAAACGTTCACTGATACAGTGAAATGGAGTGTGGTTTGGAATTTTTAACAATTTTTAAAAAAGTAGATTTGACGTTTCCTTTATTGGAAATGGGTAGAGGCAGGTGGGTCTAGTCAAATGGGAAAAAGGACATTTTTTTCCTCGACAATTTTCTGGACGTGTAAGCCGCATCAGAGGGTCCTTATTTTCTCAAAAATTTAATGCACGTGTAAGCCACATCGAATTGCTTGGCTCCAGCATAGAACCAGATGGTCTGGTAGGAGAACGGGAGTGATAAGGAAAATCCTCACATTTTTTTCAAAACAAAGAATGTGCTGGTAACTTTGCAATAGTCTGTACATTATTTGCAATTTATACAGAGCACAAACAAATTGTACTAAAAACCCCTAATAACCAACCAATACTAAAAAATATCAATCTGCAAGCGAAGACAAAGTTGCTGCAGTACCATACTATATCTTAGCAATGCATAATCAATGTAATCAACTTAGAATTGTCCAGAGTGGTGAAGATCAATTTACAAGATCAAACATTCTAAAAGACGTATACAACGCGTCCACCACCACTAGACAAAGAAATGACTTTATTCATACATTTTCTTGTATGAATGAATTCGAACCTGTGTTGCTAAAGAACTGTTTTTGCAAGCAATATCGATTCAACATAATTTGCCCTTTCAGTGGAGAAAGAGAAGGGTTTCTGAAATTCGAAGGTTGTCAGGGTCGTACTTTTGACTTGGATTGGTGGAAGGGACTTGCGGATCTGATCGTCAAATCAAGTATTGTGAGAGCCTACTAAATAACGATAATTTAAATATTAAATAAATAAAAAAAGGTTCAAGAACAAATTATCAACTAGAAGTCCATGATTTTTTTTTTTTTTAGACTTGGACTATATCATGTTACTTATTAAAAAGAACCAGCCCATTAGTGAAATAAATAAGCTTATTTTATGGATCGTAGGATCCTATAATCCTAGCAATTTGGAATTGATCCTAATAGCGATGAAAGAAGATTGCAGTTGTAGATCAATCCGGATCATTTTGGTCATTCTGGACCATAGGATGTATGATGTGGATCACAATTTTACAACCTTGACTAGCTGCTAATATAAGATTAAATTGTCAGGTGCATTTGATTTTGATGTTTACACAACAGGAAACCATATGCCACGAAATAATGTATATTCTGAAAATGGAAAAACTTCACCCAAAATTATCACTAGTAAAATTGAGTACCTGAAATGAATGTTATTAACAATTAACAAAAGTGAGCAAATGACCTGAAATAATTCCAATAATTGCTGGTTTAGACAGTTCAACAGACCTGAAAGTAAAGGAGATTTGTATCTTTTCCTCGAAATATCTTATAGCTTGTTTGGTCCAAGTAAAATTTTTACAACAACTTTTTAAACTCAATTTCAATTATTCATCCTCAGTCAAGCTTACAATTGTTGACTTTTCAAACTAATCTAAACCACACATTCATAAAAAAAAAACAAAAAATCCACAAAAACCAAAATTTTTCCGTACACCAAACAGGCTAGCAATAAACTTTCCACCTCTCTTTAGTATATGGGTAACTATTGTTAATCCCTGCAAGCACGTTTAGCCATAATCTGAATCAGTGTGAAATATGTGATGAAATAGATTATAAAGTAACAAAATAATTAGCACGAAAATATGACTTGATTGATGATCTATTTACCAGGACAGCCCACGAGTAATATGATATGATTGTCACGGAAAATAGTGTGCAAGGAAGCAAGAAAAATATGTAAACAGGGGAGGTTAGAAAATTGGCTGCGATGAGTTTCCAACGACGTTTCCTGTCCTTTTGCAAATTCATTGGGTTGTCACTTTGAAGCAACATGACAATTGCAGGAGCTTACATATATGTGTGGAAGATGACATGAAAGGAAAAAAATCACAAATGTGATGCTACTATAACATAGTCCAAAGAGCATTTACCAATCTGTAATAGGGAGATTACCAAACAAAGAATTTGAGTTGGGATTGAACAAATTCATCCATGTCATGAAGGCCAGTTACTGTGAGACAAAACACAACGATAGTGTTTATACAATACATGGATCAAATATAGTCACAAGTGTAATAGAGTAACTTCCCATAGTTTTTCACTAACCATCAGGTCAGGAGCACCATCACAGACAACAAGATCAGCCTTGCATCGATCGAAATGCCGAATGACCTGAGCAAGCAGAAAGGATGATTTACTTACATGTCAATGGGAAATTCATAAAGTGGGACCTGTTACATGTAATGCTCATATTAACACCCTGAAAATACCAAAACATCAAAAGAGGAGATATTCAAGAAGTGAAAATGAAACACCACTGACAGGGAGGAGAAAATCTGACAACAAGAAAACCCAGACTCTGGTAATTGTTACAAATCTTAGAAGCAGAGAAGAACTCAGATCCCAGTGTGATCCATACAAAATGAGCCAGATGAACAAAATGTGGTGCATTTATTTAGTTATTCTCATTCAAAGAAGAAAGTTGGCAGTAGGGACTATGCTCTCTCCCTTTTTATCACACCAATATAATATTGGTATATCCTAAATTACTAATACTTTTCTTGCCTTTTTTTCCTCCCATCTCAACTAGCAAACTTCAGAATTATCTTCCAAGTACCAATTAATATTCAAATATGATTTCTGATAGCATATTTAAATAAATGGTTTAACACAGGTTCCGGGGACAAATGCAGATAGATGCACAATTACCAATACACATTTATGCATTAATTCACAATATAACACTGTCAAGACGTCAGTATTTTCTTGGGCTGCCGTCTGCATGGCAAGCATATGAACTTCAAGCTTAAATTCAAGTAAATTAAAATTAGATCAAATCTCTTACCCATATGTCAGATTTTAGTTTTTCGTTATCTTCCGATAGGATTCTTTGTAAGGAAGGCAGGAACTTACCTAGAAAATGCAATTCTCTGTTGTGGTTTATTAGTTGTTGAGAATTTTTCTCTGTAAATTCTTTCTTTGTACTTGTGGAACAGGACTATTCTCTCTCAAGTACTTACGTTGTTTTACTGGTAAGCAGGTAGGGGTCATGCCTAGTGGCGGGCGCAGACTTTTCACGGTACTGGAGCACGATTTGTATTTTTGTCGACGGCTTGTTCGAGGGCAGCGCTCTCGAAATTTTTTTTTTTAGGAAAAAGATCGAAAAATGAAAAAGTACTTGAAATTTTATTACAATTATTCTACGCATTTTCATACTTTGATAACGTTCTATAATTACATCATTGTCAATATTAAATACACATCATTCTCAATATTTGCTACATCAAATTCAAGAGTGTCACTCATAACATCCCCAACATTATCCCGACGTTGAGACATATCTTCAATTTTAACATCAGTTTCCCCACCAAATTCGTCAACCCTTTCATTTCTAACTTTATTTTCATTATCAAATAAATAATTGTAAACATATATTAGCCCTAAAATCTCAAATAATCCAATATAATTTTAAGGAATAATGACTATATTCAAGGATCAATTGATTTAAAAAAAAAAAAAAGGTAGAATTTTTATTGGGGCACATGCCCTGACGGGCCCCAGTGTGAGTCCGCCCCTAATAGGGCTGTACAACGAAACCGTCAAACCGCCAAACCGATATCAAACCGCAATTTCGAAACCGTTGGTTCGGATCCACGCGGACCCGTCAACGTTTCGATTTTGACCCAAACCGAACCGCTTTCAAATGGTTTGGTTTAGGTTTCATTTTTCAAAACCCGTTTCAAACCGCCAACCCGCTAAAAAATTACAATTAAAATTTAATTTTTTAATTGCAAAAATACAAAAAAATTTACTGCTTTTATTTCCAATTTTACACTTTTATTTTCAATTTATATGAAGGGGCACCTTGCTTTTCCTTTATTGTTAAGAAAGACATTTTGCTAGTGCTAACAACTAAGTACTACCGATGACTTTCTTACTTTATTTATTTTTTATCTTATGATTTTTTTGGGGAGAGTATGCATAAACTTGCTCATTATTTATTTTTTCTTGGTTATAATATTTGTCTTCTATTAATTTAGCAAGTCATGACTTGAGTATTTATGGTTATCTAAGCAAAATTAGTTGTACTTGAGATCTTTTATCATCAGTTGTAATTCATCAAATTCTAAATTCCTAAAGCATCATTCTTTCATCATGTAGTTCAATAGTTTTACTTGGAATACAGTATATTTGAGTTTAAGTTGTTTTGTTGTGAAATAATAGGAAAATCTAACTTGAGAATGGAATATGTTATCTATTAGGTTTTTTTGATATTATTGTGATAATTTGTTTGTGATTGTGCCTTTGTATCTATTTTAGAAGTTGTTTACTCATATATTTTAATTTTGTTAGTCTTATAACATCTATCCGTAATGTCGTTGGGTTATTTGCAATTAATTTTGATGTCTTAATTCAAAATTCTATTTCAATAGTTATTTTAACTCGATTTACATATATTAGTTTAGTTTCGTTTACAAACCGCGGTTTAAAACCGCACCAAACCGCAAAAAATGGTTTGGTTTGGTTTGGTTTGGTTTAGGAAATGAAATGGTTTGGTTTGGGTTGGAAAAATCTCAAACCGCTTTAAACGGTTTGGTTTGAAAAATTATCAAAAACCGCCCAAACCAAACCGTTTACACCCCTAGCTCCTAGTCATGCCATAACCCTCCTCGAAACAGGTGATATTTAAAAAAGAGAACATGAGAACACAAACAGACGAGTACACGGTTCTAACCACTTCAGCTGTCCGGGCATTTGTTATATCCCCTTGAACTTGAATAACACCTTCTATAGGAGTCATGGGCTGTAAATCAATAGCCACGATGAGCGGTAAATCAACATCCCTGCAAAATTATAGTGCAGATCCTCTATACCATTAATTTTTTTAAGTGATGAGGAGGATGACATGATTTAAGGTTTGTATGATATGAACTTATGAGATCACAAACGCGTACAACAGCAACGCTGTAATGAAGGATACAAAAAATGTCAACAGTTAAGAAAATGAGATGGTAGAGCTTCACTTTTATAGCAAGAGTTTAGCTTATGCAGATTCTTTCAAGATATTTACTTCAAAAAGACTTAAACTCTCATGCGACAACATTAATTTTATTATTACTAGCCTTGAACTAGAAGCTTATAGTTAAATCCTTATGATGACAAAAACTTTTGTTCATGTTATTGAAGACTTTAACATTTTGTTCATGTTAATGCTGTTGGTGGAATTTGTAAATAGTGACGCCAAAATATATTATAAATCCGTGCCAAAATTTGGACAGAATAACGGCAAGACAAATGCAAATAAACAAGAGAAAAGAAAAGGAGAAAAGTGATAAGCCGAGGCAAGAGTTGGACTCTTTGTCCTTAAGTCGAAATTGCCCCGCAACGGTGCTGACGGAATCCGACAATCGACTCCCAAGATACAACGGCTTCCCTTGTGTTAGTAGCACTCCAAAACACAAGTTCGACGAACCGAATATTGGTTATTGTACTCCAAATATGAAATGAATGAAAAATAATCAAAAACAATGTTTATGAATTTGATTGGGAGAGAAATGAGTATAGTATATGTATTGCATATCAATTGTTTTTCAAATAGGACACCCAAATGATCCTATTTATAGAGTATGAAGGGTTGTGGACGGAATGGTTCAAGCCAAACCATGCAACCCTTCCAAAAGATGCACCAATTCCAAAAGGTACCTTTTCTCGGACAACCGTGCGACCGCACGGTTATAATCCGTGCGGCCGCACGGCTTTAGCGAAAACCGGAAAATAAAAACGACGTGTGGTCGCACGGTTCTTAACCCCGTTTGTGCGCCCCGAAGCGGCGAAGCGGCAAACATAATTTTGCCTAAACGGATTGGGTCGGGTTTTGAGTATTTAGCCGAAGTCGACACGAAGTCACTTTAATCGATTTTAAATTCTCGAAACTTTAATCGATTTTATTAACCAATATCCAAAAAATGCATGTTTATTTTTATATATTTCTAAATACTTTGATCACAATGAGACTACTGTCTCAAAGCGCTAGAGGATTATGCCTCGCCAAAGTACCCGTTTCTGCCTTTTTTAACGCAGTCTGCCACATTAATGGAAACGATTGAATTTTTTTCCTCTCTGTTAGGTAGTGGCAATGATGGTTGTTTATAAATCAATTTATAATTTTCAAAATTTCTCAAACTACTTTTTAACAACACACATTTTTCTAAACTATTTTTTAATCACCCATTCTAGAAAACACAAATAAATAAAATAAATTGCAGCTCACTACTGGCTACTGCCAAACAGATCATTAAAAGTTTGTGTTAAAAAACATGTTTTTTTGTGTTTTCGAGGTAAGATGCGTGGTTGAAAAGTGGAAAGAGAAAATATATCTGGTTAAAAATAGTTTGAGGATTGTATCATATAAAAACATGATCAAGGGTACTCTTTTATCGTCGATATTTTTCCCATTATTTGAGTTTAAATTCCACCGAATGAGATGAATGGAAATCGAGGAATTTACGTTGGAAACCAGCTAATGCTGAGCTCGAGAGCGTAATCTTGGGACTGAAGCAAATCTTGAGGCCCAGAACCTCTTCTCTTGTTCACTGTTTTTTAAAGCAGAAGTGTGGCAATGAATAACTAACAACGCAAAACAAATGAAAACTACATCAGAACTTAATATTTTATATCTATGAGAACTCACCTAATATTACCGCACTTGAACATAAGGGCATAAGAAATTGTGACATTACTTTCTAATTCAATAATAATTACTTCAAATACCTTGTGTGCATCTCTCTCTCTCTCTCTCTCTCTCTCTCTCTCTCTCTCTCTCTCTCTCTCTCTCTCTCTCTCTCTCTCTCTCTCTCTCTCTCTCGTATGTACGTATATACATATTGCATACACATAGAAATTATATAGTGCCCTCAGATGCCCACTGGGAGTACGTGGCACCCCCTATTGCAAGGGGGCACCATATCCTCCCATACACATACCTATAAATACATGCATAGAGAATCAAAGATAGAGATTACCCTCCTACCCGAAGATACATAGGCTCTCACCGAAGCACACACCGGCCAAGAAAGTTGGTGGACTAGAATTTTTAATCAATCACAATAAATGGACTTGCTGACCAAATTTAACTAGTTTAGTGCTTGTTTGATTCCATACTTCTTTGGAAAAAATGAACTGTTTGGGAAAATATATGGTGTAGATTAAGTTGAAAAGTCAAAATTTACAGGACAAAAGTAAGATGTGTAGTGTAGATTAGATTGAGTACCATAGAATAATAATAAGAAGAAAAAGAATGGAAACCAAAAAGAAACTTAATATGACAGTTAAACACTCTAAATTTAACACGTAAATATAACAATTAACATTCATTTTATTGCTTAAGTGGTTAGGAACGGATCCTTGACCGAAGTTCAACTAGAGCGGTTGACCATTGAATGTGGACCATTGATCGTCGATGACTACAACAGTGAGATTGGTTATTATTTTTATTTAATTAAATTAAATAATAATAAAATTTGATAAAATTAAACAATGTTTTGCCAATTTCGGCTTTCTATTATGATTTATGAAAAACTCAAAGGTTTCTTCCAATATAGTAGATGATTAAGACAAGAAATTCTATTTTTATCCTCCTGTTTTCATATTGCAGATGTTGAGACCATGGATATTTCAATTGTCCGGTCTCAAACCCTAGGCGCAAATGAGGTTCCACCACAAAATCAATTGGTAATAGGTGGAGTAGCTCACTTGGGTATATGATAATTTATTTCCCTTCTCACAACCGATGTGAGATTGTTTGCATTTCCAACACTCCCTCCCTCAAAAAAGGCCCACGAGGTACACCTAGCCTATCTGCCCCCCCCCCCTCAAAATAAATCCCGTCACATCTTCTCATGCACAAGGAGATTACCATTCACCGAGATAACCCATCATAGCCGCTGCACATTATGTTACCATGGATCTTCCATATCGTGAGAAATCACAAAAATTCTTCATCTTGAGGCTCATCATCTCAATTCACCTGTCATTGTTAGGGGAGTCACGTTCATTTACTCGATTGTGCGTCCACCAGACAATCTTTCCTGTTCTGATACCACTTGTTCGGACCATAGATATTTCAATTTGCTCAGTCTCAAGCCCAAACCCCAGGCCCAAGTGAGGTTCCAACCCAAAACCAATTGATAATAGGTGGAGTAGTCCACTTAGATTATATGGTGTTTATTTCTCTTCTCACAACTGATGTGGGATTGTTTGCATTTCAAACGACAGAATTTTTTTGAAGAAGACAGGATAAACTATTTATTAGATAACTATACATTGGAGTCTCTAAAAGCAGCCCTATAATAATTAAAATAATTAGAACTAATGCTAGTATTTAACGTTCCTTTAAAGGCATATGGAACAAAGTTATTCTAACCAAAGTCTCCTTCATCTGGAAATTGTGTAATAATTGGATGTATTGCTAATATTATCAAAAAGGAAAATGGAATGTTTTATTTCATCTAAATGTCAATGTTTAGATTATCAGATATGATGCCAAATACCTGGTTTTACAAGCTCAAAGACATGAGCAAAACCAGAAACCATAAGACAGTCAGTCAACAAAAATATGTCATCACCAACCAAAAAAGCCCAAAGCCACATTTTTCATGGCTAAGAAAATCCTACAACTACACTACAGAATCTAGAGTCGAAAAACTCTATACATCAACTAAGAATCCAAAACCCTATACACCAAGGAAAAGAGAAGGACTGTGTACAAGCATTCTCAAAGACAAATTAGCCTCTCTGTTTGCAACAACAAGAGTCAGTAAACTCATTCAGGCATAAGGTCAAACGGTTTCCAGACTATTTTGAGTGCTTTGCTTTCAATTCTACACTTCTACTAATGTGTATTTCCTTAACAAGATCCTTCCTAGAAAATAGAAGAAATGGGTTATGGGTTATAATAAAAAAATAACTCAAAACCTGGAGTTACCACCGGATCCAGCTAACGCGGCCGTGCTAGCTCGCTGGTGGTTGGATCCGCCTAGAGGTGTCAATCCGAGTGATCTGGGCTGGGTCGACTAGTCAACATATGAGCCCTGTAATAGCACTCTTGAAAAAAGCCCACCCGTTGCAGGTTTTAGGAAAATTTCAAACTACAACCCAGGGCCATCCTCTAGCCCATCCAGGTCGAGTCCTTGCTAGTCGCAGTTCGTTCTAATTTTTCCATATGAATGAAAACATAGATTTTTTTTTTTTCATATTTATAGCATTTTTTTTATTAAATTTCTAAATACGAAATTAAAAAAATGATAAATTTATATTTATACCATAAAATGTTTACATAGAATTTAAATTTATATTTTATGTTATATTATTACTTCTAAATTTGTAAATCTAAACAAAACATAAATAAATAACAACTAAATGCTAAATGCATTTCTAATTACTACTATCAAAGAAAACTACGTTTCTTGGCTATTAGGGAGGAAAAAAATAAGATTTAACTTTAGAAGTTGTACTAGAGTTTGTAGAAGAATAGAGATTTTCAATGTAATCATATTTAATAAAAAAAAAATTCACGCGAAGGTTTTACCCGCGAAACCCACGGTTCAAACGTTCTTGACCTGTGAACCATCAGCACTGGTCGTGGATCGGCCCACAGTGCTTCACGAGTTTGACCGACTCGTACGTCTTGACACCTCTAGATCCGACCCTGTATGTGGTAATATTTAGCTAACTAAAACATGTGGATGCTCTTAACTCTTAGGTCACTGTTTGTTCTCCATTAAAATTTGTTGATAGTTAAAATATAAATATTCCAAGTCGCAAGAAAAAATAGATAATTATCAGTTATGTAATGTAAAATTGTGTGCGAAAGAGGTGGATCCCAGGTCGTGATTGATGACCTGGATCCTACGTATGTGACAAGAAAGAGGATGATTTTTAAGAGGTGGATCCCAGGTCGGATGAAAGACCTGAACTTCACGTATGGTTTCTTCTATATATATATTATTTTCTTTTAATAGCCAAAATTGGGGGATCCTTTTGTGAGCTACCCTCTCCTATATTTATAGGAAGAAATTGGTGAGCTAACTTGTTACAATACTTGACTGCCTGACATTATGACTTAATTAAACTACTTGAACTCTTTCATAGTAAAAAGTCGTTGACCTTTATCTATTCTAACTAATTTCATGTCTGAATAACGGTTTCAACTGTCATGTAAGGAAGCAGTCATGGTCTATTTATATCTTCACAGTCAACGCCCAACATGACACTTCCAAGTCGGATTTATAGATTGGACAACCTCTTCACTAAAGGAGGTGATAATGTTCTGTCTGACCTGGCACTTCCAGGTCTGATAGTTATTTCATGTGATCCGACCTCCACAAATCAGAAATGTCATCAAATGTTGTTGTCCCAATACCCAATTCGGATTACCAGTCAACAAAATTAAAATTCATTTTTCAATCATACATTCTCCAATAAAATAATATTACACGTAAACTAATTTTTTTCATTATTTTCTAATTATGTATTCTTCAAAAAATGCTATTAAAAAACTCAACTGCCCAGAATAGGGCTCAAACAAGGGCTAAAGCACACATAAAGTTTTAGCAAAGCTAAGTGTGTGTTTGGTAGGGCTTTTAGAATGTCTAAAAGTACTTTTAAAAGACATAAAGTACTTTTAATAAAAAAAAATATAGGTGTTTGTCTGTTTTAGAATAGCTCAAATTTGTAATTTCTCAAAAAAAAAAACTTTTACAAAAAGTTGAAATATATAATATCTTATTATGAAATCTATTGAAAATATATTATATTCCACAATTCGTATTAAAATATTAGGTGGCGTTCTATTTGTATTTCGTTTTCTGTTTTTATTTTTGAAAACATTTTTCATTTTTAGTTTTCATTTCCTTTTTTTAAATATACTGAAAACCCGTTCTGTTTGTCATTTCTAAAAATTGTTTCTAAAAATGAAAAACTGGAAAACATGTCCTGTTTGAAATTTTGTAGAATGCTACTTTGACTATTTGTAATTAATTTGCTTGTGGGTTAAATTATTAAAAAAAAAAAAAATTCTTTTGAAGATTTACTTTCTATTATAAGAAAATAGTTTATCTAATTTTTATTGGACTCATTTAATATTGACTAGAAAATATTATAAAAATAGATAAAATAATTAATGATCAAATCCCAAAAATATTATAAGAAATTAACTTATCTAATTATTGTGTTACATTCATGTTCAAGTCACAATTAACCATGAGTTCATGTAAACAAAATAATCACACAAAAAGTTTGACTCAATAAAATGGATGCAAGTGGTCCTAAGCCAAAATAAGAACACATAGAGTCCATGTTCAAAGTATTTTTTGAATTATTACCCTAAATATAGAGTTTATTGATCCAACCTCATACATAGAAGCAAGATAACTCATTTTTATAATGTTGGGGATTCTATGTTTTTTTGCAATATTTTTTGCCAACAGAATGTTTTTTGCAATAAAAAACTCGTGTTTTTTTTGTCAACACAATAACAACAAGAATTCCCATTGAATTTTTTTGTATTGTTGATATTGAATTCAATAAAACTTTATTCTAAGCTTAGTTCCAAGTTAGGATAATTTTCCAAAAAAAAAAAAAGCGTTTTCGGCGTTTTGAAACTTTTTAGTTGGGTGTTTTGCGTTTTGTATACAAATTTTTTTCCTAAAATACGTTTTCAAGAATGATAAAGAGAACACATTTTTAGTGTTTTCGAAAATAAAAACAGAAAATAGCATCAAAACAATAAAGAGAACAGAGCCTTATATTTTATTGATTAATAAAAAATTATATTTTATTAATTAGTAAAATTTGAAATATGTTGAAAATATATTATTTTCCATAACTCGTACTGAAATATTATATTATATTGATTAATATGAAATTATATTTTATTAATTAATAAAATATGAAATATGGTGAAAATATATTATTTTTCATAACTCGTATTGAATATTATATTTTATTGATTAATATAAAATTATATTGTATTAATTAATAAAATATGAAATTTATTGACAAATTTTTTTTTCTATAACTCTTATTAAAAATCTATTGAAATATTATAATTCATTAATTAATAAAATATGAAATCTTTTGAAAATAAATTGAAAATATATTTTTTCACAATTAATTAATAAAAATATGTAACATATTGAAAATCGTGAAATATATATTTTATGAATTAATTAAAATTTTTTAATATAGATTTCAACATTTAGGTGAAATAATTATTTAATTTTTAGTTAATTATGAGATATCATTTAAGTATTAGTTTATACAAAAACACTTTTATATCGGTGCTTTTAAACATTCAATTTAATGTTAATATTTTACTTTCTGAGTGACAACCAAAGGTCAACTTTTTTTTTTTTGTTGACGGCACTTTTAAAAAAAGCTCCACTAATAAGAACTCTACTATAAAATTTCATATTCACAACAGTTATTCCAAACAAGCTCTAAATCCCATGATGATGATGATGATGATCATCATCATCATCATCATCATCATCATGGGTTTTCAAGGCGGGGTGGGAATATGACTCCTTCCTAGAATTCTTCATAAGGTAATTTTATTGTCACTAGAATAATTAATTTCTACGCCTCATTATTGTTAACTTATTTTAAGTTATATTTATTGGCATTTTCTATTTTCCTACATGTTTGTAATTTGATAAATTTAGTTTATTACTAAATATTTTTATTTAGTAATTTATTAAGTTTAATTAAATTACTTAAATATTTCTTGGACGTAATATTGTCTTTATCTCCTATATATTGTGATAATATTTGTTGCATATCTTCTATGATAATGATCAAGAAATATTGTGATAATATTTTGGAGATAATGTTTGTTGCTTATCTTATATGATAATGATCAAGAAATATTGTGATAATATCTTACTTGACTTGAAATTCTATCTTTATCACTTATAAGTATTTTGATTATATTTTAAGTCTTGGTAAAATATTCTAATTGGTCGAGTATAATATTGAAATCATAATCTCGAAATATTGATATTGTTATCTTGTGATTTTGGTAAATTTCGTGATAATAGATTTTGTGATTATTCTTGACACTCAAGCTTATCAAAGATATGGTAAATGTCTTCTTGATATGGTCAAGAATATTTCAACCTCATCTTTGCATATGGTAAGATTATGAGGTCAAAAATCTTGATTAGAGAGAATTTTGTGTTGGCCGAAAATATGGTGATAAATATCAAGGTTTATCACTTGATTGATAAATGGTAAGATCTTCTATGATTTATCATTATCATTATTCATGGTAAGATTTATTTAAGGATAACTATCTTACCTTTACTAATTATCTCTACTATATTTTGCAGGTAGTAGAGATCTTATGCAATAAGGAAAACTTGGGAATCAAGAAAAACCTAATTGCACTATAAAGAGAAGAAAAACGGAACGTTTTTCGTGTGACGTGTAGAATCAAAAATTTGTGTGGTGCTTACAAAAATACACGTCCACTTTAGAAATCTTGAAGCTAATTTTCTTGTGTGCACAAATACAAAAAGCTTCAATTGTGTTGTGACTTCAATACTCCGAGAGGAGGATTCAATCACTTAGAGAAGGAAAAAATTTCAGCGTGAAGATCAAACGGGAGGTTTGGATCAAGATCGAACGGGAGTTCGTGTTGCTGAAAAGTGTTGCAGAGTCAAAGAAAACTACTGAAGAGTGGTGGGACGCCAGCTCACATTACATGCCACAGAAGGATCAGGGAGTGATCTATTTCTTGGATGTTTGATAAAGTCTATGCGTAGATTTATCCTGTAGTTTAGATTGATCTGTGTAAACTCTTTCCTTATATAGTGATTTGTTTTTGTTCTCAGGATGCGAACCGTGGGTTTTCCCTGTTAGGGTTTTTCACACGTTAAGCTCAAATTATTGTGTTCTTGTCCATTCACAATTCCGCACAATTTATTCTGATTGTTTACGTTTTACAATCCAGACGAATCTGCCTTAGCAAAATTCATCTGGTACTGCGCTAAACAAAACTTAATGATTTACTATTAACTGGTTACTGTCCAGACTTGTCTGTGACAGTCCATTTTTAAAATTTAGACAACCTCAAATTTTCAATTGGTATCAGAGCGGGTTCACTTCTAGAAAGTGAGATCCGGTTGTCTAAATGGAAAATTCTGCATCTCTTAGGCCACCTCTGTTAACTGGTAGTAACTATGAATATTGGAAAATTCGTATGGAAATTTGTATTAAATCTATTGATGAACGTTGTAGGACTTCTGTTCTTGAAGGTTACACAGCACCCACTGTAATTGTTGGAGGTGTTGTTACAACTATAGCTAGAAGTGCTTATACCGCAGATGAATTAGCTAATGCAAATTGGAATTATAAGGCACTTAATGCTATTGTTTCTTTGGTTGATCCAGGTCAATTCAGACTCATCTCCTCCTTAAGGACGGCCAAGGAAGCATGGGATGCTTTGAGGATAGCAAATGAAGGAACCAATGGTGTCAAAACCTCAAAACTGCAAATGATCACTCTAGAGTTTGAACAACTATCTATGGATGAGAAAGAAGACTTCAAAAGCTTCTACGACAGATTGAGTGATCTCACCAACTCAGCTGAAGCTCTTGGGAAAACCAATTCAAATGAGCAGATGTACAAAAAATCCTTAGATCTTTACCAGACAGGTTCCATGCAAAAGTGACAACAATTGAAGAAAGCAAAGATCTTTCAAATATGCGAGTTGAGGAACTTGTAGGGTCATTGATGACCTATGAGTTAAATCTGACCCGAAGAAAGAAGGATAAATCATCGGGGATTGCCTTCAAGACAAACAGTGCGAATCCAGATGACTCTGACGAGACAGACGAAGATGAAAATTTCGTACTTCTCACCAGACAATTTAAATGGTTCCTCAAAGGAAAACAAAAAGAAAGATCCACAAATCTTCAAGGCCAGAATAAAAAATCACAAAAACAATGGAAGAAAAATAATTTCTATCCAAAGAATAATGCCAACACGTCTGAAGGGAAGCCTAGGAGTCGAATCCAATGCAGAGAATGTGAAGGATATGGACAAATTGCAGCTAATTGTCCTAATACTCAAAAAAAGGCCAAGGGAAGGAAGGCCATGAATGTTAAATGGAGTGATGGAGACTTAGATGAATCAGAATCAGAATCAGACAACAGCAATTCTGAAAAACAGGTAACTACCCTTACTGCTTTACAGCTGTCTGGTAACTCTTCTTATGCAGATAAATCCAGACCAAATACTAAAAACTTGAGGAAGGAACTTCAAGATGCAGAAGAGAAGATTCAACTGTTATAGGCTTTCGCTGAGCACAGCATGGAACGACAACTGGACGACGTATCTGCAGTCTCAAATGATGGACAAAATGAGGTAAGCAGGTTAAGTTCAGAACTTGCTAAAGCACAAGACAAATTCAAGAAGCTGGCACGTGGATCCGTCCAACTTGATGAAATTCTGAACAGTGGCAGACCTGTCAGCCTAAAAAAGGTCTTGGATATGAAGATAAAGATAAAAATCATGACCATAAAATAAACTTTGTAAGAGAATCTGGATACAGGTACATGGAACAGAATAGAAATCATACAGATGCATCTACCTCTCATCATCATCAATACAATGCGGCTGGGACTCAAAACTTACATCTAGCCAGGAACTATACAAGAAGACAATTTTAGCCGAATCTGTACAAGCCAGATGAGTCTATCCATCAGAAAGGCAGGAAATTTCAACATCGACAGAGTCGGCAGGATACATCTGCTTTCCAGGTATTCTGTAATTTATGTGCTAAATCTGGTCATAATGTATTTAGGTGTCATGAGTACTTGAAATTAATCAATTCACACAAAAGAAGACTTGTTTCTAGACAAGAGAAGAAAATTCGAACTAATGCTTATGTAGTTCAATTGTCTTTGAGTGCCTTAATTCCTAGCACATGGTATTTTGATAGTGGATGTTCTAGACACATGACATGTGATCTCTCTCTACTAACACATTTTGAAAAATGTGAAACAGGTGCTGTTACATTTGGTGATGGCCAAAAGGGAAAGATAGATGGATCTGGTGTCATCAACATCAAGGGACTTCCTACATTAACAAATGTCTTATATGTTATATGACTTAAGGCAAATTTGATCAGTATAGGACAACTATGTGATGATAACTTACTTGTCGTGTTTTCAAAAGAATATGCAAGGTTTTAAATTGTGACAAGAAGTCTAACCCGTTAAAAAGTGTGTTGTTTAGGGGAGTTAGATCTAGAGACAAATGCTATACATTTGAGAGTTATGAAACTTGCAATTCTATTAAGACCAAAAATGAGAAACTGTGGCATAACAGATTAGGGCATCTAAACTACAATGATCTCATGAAGCTGACCAGACTACAGGCTGTGAGGGGCTTACCCAGCATAAACAATATTCCAGATGAACTCTGTGGGGATTGTCAAAAGGGTAAGCAAATCAAAAGTCAACACAAATCAGGTACATCTGTTAATACCTCCCATATACTTGAACTAATTAATATGGATTTGATGGGTCCTATCCAAAAGGAAAGTATTGGTGGCAAGAGGTATATTTATGTGTGTGTTGATGATTTCTCCAGATACCCCTGGTCATGTTTATTCGGGATAAATCTGATACCTTTGACAAGTTTGCTAATCTTTTCAGAAACTGAGCAACAAAAAGGTAGACGAACAGGTAAGAGTCAAAAGGATCAGAAGTGATCATGGAAGAGAGTTTGAAAACTCCGAGTTTGCTGATTTTTGCATCCAATATGGGATCAAGCATGAGTACTTGTCCCCAAAGACTCCTCAACAGAATGGAGTGGTGGAAAGGAAAAATAGAACTCTACAAGAAATGGCTCGTGTCATGCTAAACAGCAAGAAATTGCCCATGAAATTTTGGGCAGAAGCCATAAACACTACTTGTTATACTGTCAATAGAGTCATGCTTAGATCCGGAGCAAACCAAACTCCATATGAAATTTGGAAGGGTAGAAAACCTAGGGTTTATTACTTTCATGCCTTTGGAAGTAAATGCTACATTTTAAAAGATAGATAATACCTAGGAAAATTCGACTCGAAATCAGATGATGGAATATTTCTGGGTTATGCTGAAAATAGTAGGGCCTATAGAGTTTACAATCTTAGAACCCAAACCGTTCTTGAGTCAATTAATGTGAAAGTGGATGATACTAATTGTGTAAATTCGGATTTGCATGTAGCAGATGGTGATCAACTGGAAATTCCACCAAAAGAAAAAGCTGGAGCCGAAAAATCAAAAGAAGAACAACACCATGCTGGAAGTCTCAATGATACTGAAGAATTCGTTCAGGATGAGTCTGGGCACCCAGTAATATCTGCAGATCGAGATGAATCTGATTACCTAGATACATCGATATTGTAGAATCAGAAGCATCAAGACAACCACCTGCTAGGATTCAAAAGGCTCATCCACTTGATAACATTCTCACTGATATGTCTAAGAGAAATGTGACCAGAAGAAAATTTGCTGAGATGGGTAACATCTGTCATATGTCTCAAATTGAGCCAAAAAATGTCAAGGAAGCTTTGACTGATAAAACTCTTTTCATTAAGCATCTAAATCCTGGACTAACTGTAGCTCAAATATATGTTGATGACATAGTATTTGGGTCTACATCTAAGTCCAAAATTAATGAATTTATAATGAAAAGAGAATTTGAAATGAGTATGGTTGGTGAGCTAACATTTTTTCTTGGTTTGCAGGTACAGCAGGATGAATCTGGCATATTCATATCTCAAGCAAAGTACGCTAAAAATCTGGTGAAGAAATTTGGACTTGAAGATGCAAAGGCAATGAGAACTCCCATGGCGACTACTCTAAAATTTTCAAAGGATGACACTGGTAAGGATGTAGATCCATCCCTTTGCAGAAGCATGATTGGAAGTCTTCTGTACCTTATTGCCATTAGGCCAGATATATCATTCAGTGTTGGAGTTTGTGCAAGATATCAAGCCAAACCTAAGGAATCTCATGTTGCTGCTGTGAAAAGAATCATCAGATATGTAAGTGGTATGTTGAATTATGAAATTTGGTTTACAAGAGATACTACTGCCAATCTTGTAGGTTTTTCAGACGCAGACTGGGCTGGGAATGTGGATGATCGAAAGAGTACATCTGGAGGATGTTTCTACATTGGGAACAATTTGGTGGCATGGCTAAGTAGAAAGCAAAATTCAGTGTCACTATCCACAGCCGAAGCTGAGTATATAGCAACTGGGAGTTGCTGTACACAACTCCTGTGGATGAAACAAATGTTGGAAGACTATGGAATCTCTACAGAACAAGCCACTATGTATTGTGACAACACCAGTGCCATCAATATCTCAAATAATCCAGTCCAGCACTCCAGAACAAAACATATTGACATCAGACACCACTTCATCAGAGAATTGGTGGAACAAAAGATTATCAATCTGGAGCACATACAGACTAATCTACAACTGTCAGATTTGTTTACTAAGGCCCTCGATACTGTCAAATTTGAAAGCCTTAGGAAACAAATTTGAGTATCACCTCCTTCTAAATAGGAACATGCATATTTTATAAATTAAAAAAAATGTTTTTTTTCTTTTCGTTCTTTTTATTGCATGTATTTAAGTTATCCTATTCTTATACTAAGAAGATCATGTTTTTACTTGCAGATATATCTGAGTGCTTGTAGCTGATAACGAGACAGATACGTCTGGCTAATAGCAGTCAACATGTTTCCGGATGAATCTAACTAGCACTCAAATCTGGACAATCCTAAGGATAAGTCACTGCTGTCTATGTCATATGGTGGTTACTGGATGAAATTTCATATTCTGTGTGTAGACCTATGATCTAAATCTTGCTTATAGCATTGCACGCATTTTTCTTATTATCCAAGGGCAGGGCTAGTGGAAAAGAAGGCTGTCTATCCAAGCCAAGTTCATACCCTTTAGCTTCAAAATATGATGAATTGAGATAAATGTGGTAATATTGTAGAAGTAAGGGGAAAACCTAGTAAGATAACATCTGGGGATTGTGTGAATCTACCAATTCAAGCCAAGTTCATACCCTTCTTCTAACCTAAAGGGGAACATACGGTAAGATAACTTCTGGGGATTGTGTGAAGCTGTTTCCACCTCCAAAAGACATTGCCATTATATAGAAAAAGTCGGCAAGCCGGATTTGAGAAAATGCACTTTCTATAGATTTTGATCGATCTTATTGTCCATTACGGTGACAAATCGATAAGTCAGGGCAATCGTATGATTTTTGGCAGATGTGGATGACTAAGGATTACTCTGATCACACACGCACATTAATCAACATAATCATGCTCATGGTGGACTATCTACTGCCAGATATATCTGATTCAACAGATGCCAACAAGTGCTCAGACGTATCTCAGGTATACATATGCATTTAGATTTTTCTTATTCACGATTTTTAGATTTTATTCTGAAAATATTTATTTTTAAGACAGTATATCGTGGGCTAATATGTACAAATCTTGCAGAACAAGTCAGTTAATTGTGGAGCCCAATTTTTGGTAATTTATTTGTTTCCTAATTCTTAACATATTCTGTTTCTATATTTATCCCATTTTTTAAGGAAAGGAAATTGGCATGAACTAGGATTCTCAAGCGATATCTTTCTCTTCAAGGAATGGAATTAAAAATTCCTTGAATTCTACTTGTACTCAAATTTCTCAAAAATCTCTCTTCAAATCTCCTACACTGCCTCCACACCAGTCGTTCTTACTCATTCCAGAATGAGTTCAAATTCCAACTCAGCCTATAGCCGAACCAAGCCAAGGCGGCTCTACCATCAAGCCACAAGTTATGGGTGCAAATTCGACACCTATGTTTGATAATCTTCCTACCAGTCACTTATCTCCCTTATATATTCGAAGTGAATTGTTGCTAGAGAAATTTTGAGCAAACAGTCTGAAACAAAGGAGGAGATGACAAAAGATGATAAAGATGTGAAAGAAGGTAAATCTGAAAAATGAATTGGCAGAAGACGTAGATGGATCTGACCCGGACTCAGGTACATCAGATGAATCTGGTGATTCAGAGTCAGAGGCTGAAGAAGAGAAATCAGAGGAATCAATTGTTGGTTTGTCCTTGGATTATTTCACAATTGATTCGTGATCAGGGTATTCAGATACTAGAGGATAATCTGATGATCAATTACAAGGTGTTAAACAGGGTCAGATGCAGGAAAAACACTGGAGGTGCAGACCTCTCACAGGAACCAGGTTTTGGGTGACACTCCTGGTAAGCAGGATTCGTCTGGCCAGGATACCAGAATTGGCCAGCTAGAAGCAGAGATTATTGGGTTAAAGGCAGAGGTATCTGATCTCAGGGTTTGTTTCAAAAGACTTGAAGACACGCTGGATCAATTGCTTGGAGGTTCTTCAAAAGAAAAACCAGATGAAACAGAGGAATCTGAGTCTGGAGTTGAAAATGAAAAATCAGAAGAGCAGAATGAATCTGATAAGAGAGACATGCCTAAAAACAAGGATGATGCTGTCAAATATGAAGAAGAAAAGACTGTTAGGCCAGACAGAAAGAACAGAAAAAGGCGAATAACATGGTGACCACAAAGAAAAATAAACTGAGTACAAGGGCAGATGAATACACTACACCAGGTGGATCCAGGTATGATCATTCATCATTTGTTAGCAGCCCTATGCAGACTACCAAAGGTACGCTTACACCTTTGAGTTTTAAGTCTTGGTCGACTGGTGCCTATGCTGATTCTCAAAAACCATATATCTGGGTGTCTAGAGACCAATAGATGGATCTGGGCAACCTGAATAAACTGGTCATGATGGCATAATTGGGAAACTGGAATCTATTTGCATATTTGCATGAATTCTATGTTTGAGGAGTCGTTGGGGAGAGACATAGATATCCTACTGCATTAAATTTCTATGCATTGCAGTAAGGGGGAGCATTTTTTTTGTGTTTTCAGAGTTTTCTAAAACTCAACTTTATTTGCAGGTTTCATTGTCTATAACTGAATTTTGCCTAATTTTTGTCTACTCGGGCTTACATTGGCAGGTTACAAGACGTGAATTGCTTCCCCTATTTCTTCCAAAAAGGGGGAGTAGTATTTTTTCTCATCTTTTCTGATTGATTGAATGTTGAAGTAACTTTTGATTTATTTTGATTCACCTTTATGAGCTTATTATTTTTCTCTCGTTACATGCATGAATTTGTTGAAGTGAGCTTATTATGATGCATGACTTGAGGGGGAGAATTTTGATAGGGGGAGCTTAATAATTGCATGTTACTTCTTTCTATGTTTGTGAAAAGATGATTAGGTTTTGGAAAAATAGAAAAAGTCAAAGGAGGAGATTGTTAACTTATTTTAAGTTATATTTATTGGCATTTTCTATTTTCCTACATGTTTGTAATTTGATAAATTTAGTTTATTACTAAATATTTTTATTTAGTAATTTATTAAGTTTAATTAAATTACTTAAATATTTCTTGGACGTAATATTGTCTTTATCTCTTATATATTGTGATAATATTTGTTGCTTATCTTCTATGATAATGATCAAGAAATATTGTGATAATATTTTGGATATAATATTTGTTGCTTATCTTATATGATAATGATCAAGAAATATTGTGATAATATTTTACTTGACTTGAAATTCTATCTTTATCACTTATAAGTATTTTGATTATATTTTAAGTCTTGGTAAAATATTCTAATTGGCCGAGTATAATGTTGAAATCATAATCTCGAAATATTGATATTGTTATCTTGTGATTTTGGTAAATTTCGTGATAATAGATTTTGTAATTATTCTTGACACTCAAGCTTATCTAAGATATGGTAAATATCTTCTTGATATGGTCAAGAATATTTCAACCTTATCTTTGCATATGGTAAGATTATGAGGTCAAAAATCTTGATTAGAGAGAATCTTGGGTTGGCCGAAAATATGGTGATAAATATCAAGGTTTATCACTTGATTGATAAATGGTAAGATCTTTTATGATTTATCATTATCATTATTCATGGTAAGATTTATTTAAGAATAACTATCTTACCTTTATTAATTATCTCTACCATGTTTTGCAGGTAGTAGAGATCTTATGCAATAAGGAAAACTTGGGAATCAAGAAAAACCTAATTGCACTATAAAGAGAAAAAAACAGGACTTTTTCGTGTGACGTGTAGAATCAAAAATCTGTGTAGTGCTTACAAAAATACACATCCACTTTAGAAATCTTGAAGCTAATTTTCGTGTGTGCACAAATACAAAAAGCTTCAATTGTGTTGTGACTTCAATACTCCGGGAGGAGGATTCAATCACTTAGAGAAGGAAAGAATTTCAGCGTGAAGATCAAACGGGAGGTTTGGATCAAGATTGAACGGGAGTTCGTGTTGCTGAAAAGTGTTTCAGAGTCAAAGAAAACTACTGAAGAGTGGTGGGACGCCAACTCACATTACATGCCACAGAAGGATCAGGAAGTGATCTATTTCTTGGATATTTGATAAAGTCTATGAGTAGATTTATCCTATAGTTTAGATTGATCTGTGTAAACTCTTTCCTTATATAGTGATTTGTTTTTGTTCGCAGGATGCGAACCGTGGGTTTTCCCTGTTAGGATTTTTCCCACGTTAAGCTCAAATTATTTTGTTCTTGTTCATTCACAATTCCGCACAATTTATTCTGATTGTTTACGTTTTACAATCCAGAAGAATCTGCCTTAGCAAGATTCATCTGGTACTGCGCTAAACAAAACTTAACGATTTACTGTTAACTGGTTACTGTCCAGACTTGTCTGTAACAGTCCATTTTTAAAATTTAGACAACCTCAAATTTTCAATTATAATTACATCACAACTAAAATAATAATTTCTATAATTACACTACAATAAGTTTACAAATAAATCCCTAATATAATGTAATAATTAAAAAAAAAAGAAAAAAAGATGTGTACACCAAAGTCCAGAGATCTCTTCATTTCCTGATTCTCTTACTCTCCTTCCTCACTCCCACACTCCTTCTCGGTGCCATGGATGCAGATGGAGATTCACCATCATTTTGATCTCAAACTCTCAACCTAAT
This sequence comes from Ligustrum vulgare, assembly GCA_963555705.1. Lineage (NCBI taxonomy): Eukaryota > Viridiplantae > Streptophyta > Magnoliopsida > Lamiales > Oleaceae > Ligustrum > Ligustrum vulgare. Next base: position 17,420,673 of record OY743176.1, on the reverse strand, counting down.
ACAACCACCTTCTTTAATCCTCACCGATGTTGCAAGTAACCTTCTTTAATACCAGTATTTCTTTTTCGAATTCTATGTTTCCTTATAATGGTTGCAATTTGCAGAACATAAGATTCATGATCAAATCTATAGAATTAAAAGAAAACATACTCCCTCCGTCCCATTTATATAGGTTTGTTTGACTTTTTACACAAATTAAGAAAACATATTTAATGTTATTGAAAATGTAATTTTTGAAAAGAAAAATTTTCAACTTACCCTTATTTAAGTATTAAAACTATTATTATTGGAAGTAATAAATAGGGGTATATTAGTAAACAAAAAAAAAAATACTTCTCAATAAAGAAATGAGCATGTATAATTGAGACAAGAGAAAAAGGAAAGGCAGCCTATATAAATGGGACGAATGGAGTATTTGTTAATTCTTTAATACCAGCGTTCTTGTTGGTATTGTTTGCAATAATTCGTGGCATTTTTTCCAGAAGAAATGATGAGGTTCCACCCTCTGATGATACTAGTGTACAGGACTTAAATGTTTCACAGGTTTCTGATTTTGCTAGGAGCAGTTGTCGATGAGGGAATCTGCTTCGAGTTCTCAATGGTATGGATTTTCCAATTGTAATGTTATGAGTACTCCGGTTGGAGGCGATGGTGGTGCACGACCGAGGAGGAAAAATTCTTATCCTTGTATGAGGCAGGAGTTTTTGTGGGGAAATCGAGATAGTGGGTTCAAGTAATCAGGGTTTTTGATGATGTTGAGGTGAAATCATATCAGACGTTGTCGGTGACTAAACATTTTCACCACCGTGGTGACAGAGTAAAGTGGTGGGTGACAAGTCTAAGACGCCTGTTAAAGTAATACCGGTGAAATCGAACAACCAGATGGTTCGCCCAATAAATCTACTTCACGGACACCTTCTTGATATAGTTGCTTTAATAATTTGTTACATGACATTCCTCTCCTTTTTCCTTCTGCTTCTATATATATTTCCTCTTCGATGTCTGTCTACCTTCATCCTCTTCTTCATAATATACCTCCTGGGATGTTTACCCTTCTTTATACACTAGCATGCATGCTTCCTCCTTGTTATCTTCTATCTCTTCTTCATCATTCTCTTTACTTTTAAATTCATTGTCCAACAAGTGGTTATTAGCCATAACTGGAGGCAGAATATCGAATTGAATGGCGAGGGGTCACCCTGGGTCCTCCTTATCCTCAACATTAGCGAGGGTGGCGAGTAGCAACTTCGTGAGCTCATCTCTATTCTTCTCAATGTTTTGATGATTGTATTTAGCTTCCTCAATCATTGTTTGATTAATTCAACAAGGATTAAAGAAAATCAATTAATCAAGAAATTGGAAATTTTAAATTGAAAAGTACGAGAATCAAAGCAAAAAGGATATTTATGTCTTTTTATTCATGTCTATTGTTGTAAATGAAAATAATATTTAAAATTGTAGTATAGAAATTAAATTTTATGGTGGCAATATAGCCGCCCTTCTTCGTATCCTTCCCAATAAAAAATTTCTTTTAAAAAATTAAATTTTATTTTAAAAATAATCTTTATCTTTATCTTTTCTTTATATATACTAGTGATAAGCATGTGCATTTGTATATGATATGAGTATTAAATTTGAAGTTTTACTATATTTTAAGGCAATTAAGGTAGTTAAGAATGTTAACGACAAAACTAAAATTGAGAACAAAAAAAAGACATAAATTAAACTTTAATTGAAAATATGGATACAACGTCACAAAATTTTGAATAAACCCAAATATAATAGTACAATTATAGCAATACTTCTTTGAACACAATTTTGAAATTAAAAATTGTGAACTATTTATAATCTAACAATATTTCTCCATATTAAATAATTTATACGACACATACTATTTACTCTGATTAAACGTGTCCTTATAAAATTATAAGTACCTGGGCTGACAATATATCTAAACTGAGACATGCACATTGACATCCACTAAATTATAGAGAAAATCTCACCCTAACACAACTAAACATGCATTGCATAATTTCGATAAAACAATAAGAACGCCGTTGCTAAGAAAAAAATGAAATAATTTTTTTATTTTTTTTATTTCAAAGTTTACAAACCTTCTTTGTATCAAAAGGAATCAGAAATGATTTAACTTTTTTAGGCATTCAAATTAGGGGTGGACAAAATAATCGAATCAGACCAGACCAAACCAGAACCGAACCAAACCAAACCAAGCAGTTTGGTTCGGTTCTACATAAAAAGAACAATGATTTTATTCTTAGAATCAAGAACCATTTGATTTCGGTTCTGGTTCCGATTCTCTTTCCAGAACCAGAACCAAGAACCAAACTCAATTTTTATACATATATATATATATATATATATATATATATATATATATATATATATATATATATATATATATATATTTTACGAATTTGTGGATATTCATCTCACCAAAAAATTCAAATCTGAAATTATAAATGTAAAATGTACAAAAATGTTATTTACTATACATTTTATATCATTTCCTATTAGGCAAAGATTTTAAATCATAAATCTAAATTCTAATTATATTTCAGTTTTCTTATTTTCAATTATAGATACTCAGTCACACTGCTTTACTTGCACTCCTAACACAGCAATCGTTGCACTCCTAAGTCACCATCAACGGCATTAATGTTTATTTTTTAAAATTTATGTATAAATAAACCTCGGCTCAATTCGTCAATTCTCAAGAGTTAACCCAAACTCAAATTGCAAATTTCATCCATAACTCACACGGCACCAGGTAGAATGAGACTCAGAACTTCATCGTAACCTGTAACTATAAGTCTAAATGGTCTTTATGTTCAATTCTCTAAGTTTCAAAGGGTCGGTGAGCTTCCTTCAGGCGAGTTTCTTCTTCTTTGACTTAGAATAACATGTTTTTTTTTTAATTTTTGTTTTGTTAATTAAAAATTTCATTTTTTATTTAGTAATTATGTAGATGGATTCTAACAAAGAAGCGGATATAAATAGGTTTTAATCTTCATTTATTATTTAAAAATTCAAGTAATAGTCCCAGAACCAAACCAAACCAAACCAAACCAGAACCGAGTGGTTTGGTTCTGCTTTGGTTCTATATCTTTAAAAAAAAACAATTGGTTCCATTAGTAAAAAACCATCGATTTATGGTTTGGTTTGATTCTTCTTGAACCAGAACTAAACAGAACCACGTCCACCCCTAATTCAAATGGGATACGTGTAATGTAACCAATGTTGTAAAACCCGGTCCGGCCGGGTCGATTTGGGCCAAAACCTGGGTCGGATTAAACTGGGTCAACGACCTGGGTTGACCTGTGTTTTTTCATATATATATCTTTAATTTTCATATATTTTTAATATTATTTTAATGAACGGGTTGCCCCCGAGTCAATCTTCTAACCCATGACCTGATCTCTTGACTGGGTTGATGGCGGGACTGGGATTGAAAACATTGAATGTAACTCATATACCAACACTTCAAAAAGTGAACAAAAAAATTCTTAAAGATTTACCCCTGCTCCCAAGCAATCTAGGAATCGAAATCAACATGTATGAACATTAACGAAATATTTTGTAACTTGAGTGATCATTAACGTAAAAATGAAACTCTAGTGATAATTTTGAAATTTTTGCGCCACTTCAATGAACGTTTATGAAATTAACCCGTTTAATTTATGTAGAATAGGTGATTCGTTTAAGATAATTCAAATACTTTTCTATTATTTCCCAAAGGAATTAATGATTTAATGCACACTGTAACAATAAGAAAAGTTAAAGCTGCTTTGTGAAATGGTAAACAATTGTTTATTTTAATAAGTGAACTTTTTCAAAAAAATAAATAAATAAAATTATTTGAATAACTTACTTTAAAGTAATAATAATAATAATAATAATAATAATAACAACTTTTTAACCATAACTGTTATGGTGTACCGGTGGTGCCAAAAGGAGAAACTTTTTATTAACTCTGATTAAAAAACAATTATTTAAAACAAAATTACTTATTTCTTTATTTTCTACAAGTATGTTTACTTATCCACTAATAAGTAGCTAAAATATTTTATATTATTTTTAAGTAAGATTTTGATTTTTAAGAACTTCTACGACATGCCAAAATAAATTAGTAAAATACAAATTAGATAATAAAAAAAATATTTATTTTTTAAAAAAAATTTACAGAAGGTCCCAATGTATTTTGTTGTGGAAATATGTCAATTTCTTCTATTGGCAAATTCTTCAAATTGGTGAGATTTGTTCATTTGACTCTTGTATATCTTATTTGGATTTACTTGCCAAGGCAATTGACCAAGCCACATCCTTGCCGTTGACCTTTGTCTTCTTAGTAGCAAGATACCAATGAAAGTATATATGTCATATATTCATTAACTGACGTGGTAGATTCTTGACAAATCGCAAATCTTTTCATAGCAACGTCTTTTGATACCCCCATGCCAAGCAACAGTCGGGAACAATTACGCCACAATCCAGTTTGTGAATATCTTTCATCTAGCAATTCACTCCACGTACAATGCTACTCTACTCTATAGATTTATCGATTGAGTTATCTATAATACACTTGGTAAACATTCATCACTTTTACTCATCACATCATTACCAAAATCAACCATCATAATTTTGTCAACACACAAATCGGTTATCCATTAAGTAAACGGTAAACCAATAGGGTCAAGTTCTACTATAATAGGCTAAACTATAGACACACACACATTTGTAACTATAGCTGCTATATTATTATACAATGAAAAGATCATAAATGAAATAACAAAACCATCTGCTACAATTCTCCATTTAATGATTTTTATTTTATACTGTGTACAAACTCTTCCAGAACCTTAGTGCACAACAAAATGAACAAATACAAATTGCAAAAGTGGAATGTTCATATTACAAGAGGGGAAAACATAAAATTACAGTAAAAGCCTAACCACAACAACAGGATCATTGGGCACCATCCTCATCCTCTGGTTGACCAGATTCTCCTTGTTCTGGCTCTGGCGCTGGCTGATCATTTAGAGGGCCATTTTCATCTCCTTGTCTTTGTACTGGTCCTGGCACCTTGTATTTGTAAATATAAGCAATGAAAATATACACAAGTAGATTTACAGAACTCAAGGCTGCAAGCACCCAGTAATATCTATCTAGTCGACTCATGTTCAACGTATATTGGAACCAGTTTGGTCTACCTCCCTTCTCACTAATTTTACCAACCACATAAACCGAAAGCACACTCCCCATGAATCCTAGACTAGATACTCCTTTGCTCGAGTATTGGAGGTAATTTATCATTGATTCGGGAGCCTGCTCCTTGAAGAAAGCAACTGAGCTCTTTTCGAAAAATGAGTCCAGCCCAGAAAGAAGGAAAAACTGGAAAAGGAGCCAAAATATACTCATTGGGATATCGTCCTCCGGCTTGTTGAGTAAGCCGTGTCTTCTGATCACTTTCAGCCTTCGAATCTCTATTCTGGCAGAAGTTATGCAACACAGTGCTGAGAATACCATAGCCACTGCAATTCCAACAGGAGGTGCATACCTTTTACAAAAGCAGCTTTCCAAATAGGTGTAGGATTTGTCAAACATTTTTTTCGCACAGTTAAACAGCAGTAGAAGCATAGGAAGAGGAATTGTCCATTTTCCAAGCTTGCGATCCATGTGATTTGCTTGTTCTAGGAAGTACGTGTTTCCAATAGAAGATACGATCCCACAAACTATGAATGTCATCCACATTGGAACCATCCGAACAACAATTTTGGCTTCTTCTACTTCTGTCACTGTGCAAAGCCTCCACCTATTCTTTTCTTGTTCTTCTAGTCTTTTATCAGGCAATATGATGGCAGCCTTCTCTAAGCTCCTGGTTAAAGCAAATGAGAGAATAAGAATCAGTTTAGGAAAAGAGAAGATTAACTAGTTCTTCTAACGTTGTGCCTAAAGTAAAGGAAATCGACAAGTAAAAACCTGAGAAGACGAGTACGGGAAAATGACTGAAGCTCAGTGGTATCATTCGAATAAAGCTCTCTAGCATCGAGAGGAAATGGTTTGGATATCTTAGAAATAGAGGCCACAAAGACTCTGCAAACATTCGTCAATGGACTCCCATCTGGTCCAGACATATTGTACGAACGTGAACCACTCAAAAATAGAAGTGTTGCAACAGTAGTACAGATCGCAGGAATTCCAAAGCGGATTGACCAAGGTTTTATGTAAGGTAGAGAGAGAGCTCCAACTATTGGCATAATGGCCACCGTAAATAGGCCTAATATCTGGAAAAAAACTTTATTGCCGTCACCATCATCAGGGTTCATTCTCTGATCATCAAGGAAAGGTTTTAGAGAGACGAGGTGACCAGATATGCCTACAGCTAACAATGCCAAGGCCGTGTAGAACAAAGCTTTTTGTGTGTCACCTAAACATTTTGGCTCAAAGTCTTTGCAGGTGCCCGTGGAACTAGCTAGAACTGGCGGTGTTGACATGGAAAGAAACCCCATACCCTGGAAAAAGTTGGAGTTCAGCAAACTACAGAACTTCACTTCAGTCTCAAAAGGAAATAACTCAACATAACTTAAAGCATCCACTCTTACAGAAATTTTTGACATACAAGGGCAGGTACCGGCTACATAGTGTTTAAGTTGCTGGCCAATGTTATTAATCTGTCCGCTAATCCTTCTCTAGATCATAAAAGAGTTTCATTTTCAATATTTTCTAAACTTAAATCTCCCATATACTGAGGCATTAGTTACTATTGATTTCTACAAACATGATATCAGTCTAGGTATATCACAGCTTGAAGAAGCATAAATGTAACATTTCCCATCTATTTCAATTTCTCCGTCACTTATTACGTGACGACACTGGGGATATTGAAGTCCAGAAATCAAACCATGGATCACACATTTTAAGTTCCAATTCCAAGGTTCGAAAAATTCGCTTCCAGCCACAAAAGCTGAACAAACTTATATCTATGTTCCTGAATATAAAACAAAATAACAATACAAGAGAAAGAAGAACATGCTATTAATCTCAAAGATGCTTGAAGTATTTTTCTCTTAATTTCTAAGTTGGCTCAAAAATTACCTCCAATATTCCCAAATAGATTGGACAATAGGATTTTACCAACAAAGTTGAGAAGATATAGGAATTAACTAACCACACTGAAGGCTATACTGGAGAGCAGGAGCATTAAGTACTTTCCCAGAACCGTGTCGACGAGGTAGAGAAACCCAATAGGCAATACCATAGTAATTCCATTCCAAATGTTCAAAATTCCAGCAGCATGAGTAAAACTCAGTTTCCATACATTTGTTAAGTATGTTTGCATCACAAACATTGTGTACCAAACCAATATATCAGCCCATAGCAAAACTGCAATTACACGGTAAGCAAAACATTCCATCATATAAATCCATCACAAATTCTATCAGATTCGACCAATTACATATATAAGCAGAGTAAAACATCAAGTAATTACCCATAACTCGTACAAAAGTTGCCATTTCTGAACTAAAGGAATCACCCTCGCTTGCTGCAGAGCATTAATCAAAGGGGAAAAAACTTCAAACCCCACATGGAAAATTGAAAACAGAGTAAACCCTGAAGCAGATACTTTAGTCCCAATTGTTAATCAAAAATTTTATTGATTGTAATTTCTGTTCTTACCTTCAAACCTGCCAATGTAGAACTTTCAGAGACAGAAAAAAAATGGGAAACTCGCTGCTTTATTATATGCAAATTCATCATCTTCCAGGCTGTCACTGTAAAATAAAATAACATTCTCAAGTCTGAACACCGAAATTAATTATTATTCCCAATAAGCAACAATCGTGCATTTGTCCGTTTTCTTTTCATCAATTTTTCACTTTTTATTTTCTTGTGTGAACGAGCCGTCATCTGGAACGATGATGTTCGATTTCATAGTGTTACTGAATAATAGAATTGGCATTGGCGTTGACGTTGACGTTGCTATTAAATTAAATCAACCAGCCAATAGGAATTATTTCAAGAGAAAAGGGAAAAGATTTAGGGCATCAATTAAAATGCCATCCAGGCTCAAGCTGATTTGTGTATCAACCAGCTACAGCCTACACGTATCGGTATCCAGCTCCAGGATTAATTATACAAAATACCACTTATATTTATTAAAAATTTCAAATATATCATTAACGTTTTTAAAATGACGTAAATTACCACTTATGTTTAAATTTCTTACATTATATTAGGGATGACAAAAAAACTCGAAGGACCCGAAATGACCCGCCCCGTCGGGTCCACGGGACGGGTTCGGGCCGGACCCACCCCGCCCCGTGACCCGGTAAATATATATATATATATATATATATATATATATATATATATATATATATATATATATATATATATATTTTTTTTTTTTTTTTTAAATAATGAAATGAGAAATTAAAATAAATTTGATGAAGTTCAGAAGAATTGAGCCTTGGTGGAATTTAGGGATATGAGAATATACAACCACTATACCATTATATTGTTTATTGATTTTTTTCTTCAAATATATACATATTATTTTTAAAGTTCAAACTTAAAAACTCTAACTAGTTCAACGCCTAAATTTTTCACGTAAAATTTCATTACCAATTTTTTTATAAAAAAAATTAAATTTTGGGTCATTAGCGGGGAGGAAGGTCGTCCCGACCAGCGACTTCGCGGATCGCGGGGTGGGGCGGGGTTACATGTTTTCGGGTTCGGGACGGGGGGCCCCTGACCCGGTCCGAACCCGACCCATTGCTATCCATACATCATATGTCATTCTCTTAATTTTCTAGTCTAGTTGGATATTAAATGATGATGTGGTGATGACGCGACCTTATCTTCTAGCAATTTTGGTGACACATAAGCATTGAAATGAGTTTTTTTTTTTTTTAAAGAGGACTACACATAATTTTTTTATTTTATTTTTTAATGAAAAATTAAAATTGAAACATTCAAACAACTAGAAAAATTAAAAATTGATTAAAAAAAACTTTTTTACACACATATTTTAATAAATAAAATTATATCTCTTTTATTTGTATATTTAATATTTTCTTAGATTTTTTATGTAAATACACGTATGTTCCTTAATACAGTCATTGCAATTTAGTCTATATAGGCAGTTACATTATAATTCATTTTATAATTAGCCACATTTATTATTTTTTAGGTAAAATGTGTAATTAAAATATGTGTGTACTTTTTTTTATTATTAATTTTTTATTTTTCTAGCATTTTGAATATTTCAATTTTAATTTTTCATTAAAAATAAAATAAAAAAAATTATGTGTACACCTCTTTTAAAAATAAAAATAAAAATTATTTCAATGCTTACGTGTCACCAAAATTGCTAGAAGATAATGCCACATCATAGCCACATCATCATTTAAAATCCAACTAGACTAGAAAGTTAAGAGAATGGTATATGGTGTAATAAATTTAAACATAAGTGGTAGTTTGCATCATTTTAAAACATTAGTTATATATTTGAAACTTTTTGTAAACATGAGTGATATTTTTTGTAATTAACCTCCAGCTCCACGTACATATTTCTGTAAGGTTATGTTTGATACAACATGGAATTTGAAAAGAAAAATATTTTTCAATTCCATTTAAATTTTCTCACCAAATTGGTGAGAAAATGTTTTCCTCCTTTTTGCCTAAAGTGTACATTATGTAGTTGTACATGAAAAATGAATTATATGAAAAATATGTCAATCAAACAACAAAGAAGGAAAATATTTTCCTTGACAAGACATTTTCCATGAAAAATAAGTGCAATCAAACACACACTAAGTACAATATTTGTATGGAAAATGCTATTTGAACCGAGAAGTGTGATCGAATTTTTGTGGACGGTTGATGTGGGAGTTGATGTGATTGGTAAATAAATAGATTACTGTCATGTGTATCGGTGCAAAACTTATGTTCATGTACTGTAGCATGACTATTTGTATTCAAAGCATAAATCTTTGAATATGTTTATAAACTAGTTTATTTACGATTTTGAGGTAAAAAATAGTGGTTGAAGATTTGAGAGAGAAAATGTATGCGGTTAAACAACAGTTTGACAAATTGTATGGTGTATAAATTAATGTAAAGCATATAAATAATGAAAAAGACCTGAACAATTCGAGTAGCCGTCAATGGGCTCAAAATAGGGTTCTAATTGAACTAAAATAACTAAAACTGAAAAGGAAATAAAATCTGCGAAATTCTGCTCTGATTTCAACTGCAATATCGCGTGGTTATGCCTGAAACTCTCGGGTTGTTTTTTGATGCATGCACGCGATCACGCACCGATTGTGTCGCGCGATCGCGTGGTTAAACTCCGGGTAGTTCTTCGCCCCTTTTGAAACAACTTGATCCGGTTTGATTCTCGACTCGCGCCCAACACGAAACTTGCTCATTATCCCATGTAGAATGTTGTCGCATCGCCCATGTCTTGATTTCTCCTTTGAGCTCCTATTCCGGATCACATCATCCCCCTTCTCTTGAAAATGATTCAACCTCTAATCAAATTCTGGCCTTCTTTTCAAATGCGTCCAACTTTTTTGGGGGGCTTGTTGTAGAATTTTCCCACCTGGATCAAATGAAAATTTTTTGCTTCCCTGCAATGGGTCCAACCAACATTACTTTGTAACTTGAGTTAGGCGAATGAATCGAATCATAAACTCCCTTGGGCATAGGTGGTGTGGCCCAAATTACCAAGCGTCATTGACCTGCAAGAAAGGTTTAAATAAAATGGGGGAGGGAAATGTTAGTTTCATGAGGTACAATGTATGGATCTTTGTATTTACGATGAATCATCACCAACCCCTCTTTTTGAACCACGAGGCTCTTCTATTCGCTTCTTTCCTCCTTTGCAACTTCTTGTTTAATTTTTTTTACTTTGAAGCCTAACCACATCTTCTAATCCCACATTTTATCACCATGTCCATACACTATGACATCACCATCCAAATTTTGAACTTCCATTCCAACTTCCAATTCATTCCTCTCATCACCAACAATTTTATTTTCAATCACCTCCTCACTACCCAACTCCTCATTTTCCTCGTAAAATTTTGGAGTTTGATTATCTATTTTTAATTTCAATTCCCCCTCTTTCTTCTTAATATCCCTATCCCCACGATGTCTCCTATTACACCACCTCTCACTCTCCCTTTTTACCCTCCTCGAATCTTCTAGTGCTTTCTCTAATGTCAACCAATATAGTGCGCAGGTTTTCCCTTTCTTAAGGAATCTATATATGTGCATACTCTTATCATAAACAGCCTCCTCCCTACATCTCCATGTTTTCTCCAACAAAATATGACAAGAACTTAATGGCACTACATCACACATACTTCTTCACTATATCTTCCATTCGTGATAGACACTAGAACTTGTTTGGTCACTTGGAACTCCCCAAACTCTCCCATCCAAGTAATACTATAAGGCTTATAGTGTAGTATTCGGAGTAATCCTAATTTTTCAACCATGGTACTACTAACAAAATTAGTGAAGCACTCTCCATCATTTGCCAAACTACAGCCCGTATGACCCACATAACAGTTAGTTTTGAACAAGGAGTCTGGATCATAACCCATCCCTTATCTGGCGATTCAAAACTCAAAATAAGAAGATTTAGACATCCAATACCAAGAGGAATTTTAATTTTGACTTGAAAGAAAAAGAATATCAAGAATATTAAAGAAATTCAAAAAAGTGGTTCTTGAATTTTTGGAATAACTTTTTTTTGTTATATAAATCCGAAATTCGACTACGAGGGTAGCAAAACAAACGGAATTGAATTCAGATAAGAATTGAATAAAATAAACACTTTTGAAATTTTGTTGGGATTTTTTTATGGATCAAAACTGGAAAACTTTACTGACACGAAGAACACGAAGAACAAGAAATAAAGACTCGACAAACAAGATAAAAAAAAGGATATGAATGATTTTTATGTGGCAGATGACTCGATGTAAAATCTACCCTCCAAGTATAAAGGGGTCAAGTTATAACCTAGTAATAATACAGGGTCATTCTTCCTAGGGATTTTATTGGTATAACATTATTTGCTAAATTCAAATCTTAAACTATGATTTCAAGATTGCTTAAATGATAAAAAGAGGATATAATTAAATTACAATGAAAGAGAAATTTGAGTGGAATTATTCTTTTGCTATCAATTGGGTTTGCAACTAAGATTAGTATGAATTTCTTGAGATCGATAAGATGTAAAAATATTAGTGAGAAAATTAATAAATCTATTCTACAGCGTTTTGTCGAGCATGTTGTATGCATATTCAATACATACCACATCAGCGACATTAATACAAGTAAAATAATTTAAAACACTCGTTAATTATTATCAATCACAAGAATTCATCCATAACGAATTAAAACATACCCATTGAAGCTAAGAATAACTCCTCTCAAATATAACTTAGCCGAACATAATTAAATTAACGAAATAAAATTCAACCAAAAAATATCATAACTAAAAATTTAAATTCAAGTTTGAAACTAAAAATTCTATAACCAAAGTATATCTCAGTTCAACAAAACATAAATAATCTCAAATTATATAAACTAATAATTAAACCAATTCAAAATCTAAGCAAAACTATGAATTAAACTAGAACAATTAACCCAAAACCGATGGCTGCTGGTTTGTTGTTGTGGCTGTGGACGGTTGAAGAAGCTGTGGGAAGTGATGCTGCCGAGTGTGAGGAGCAGCTTGTTGTAGGGCTGAGGTTGCTGCTGCCGAGTGTTGGGTGTTGGTGTGAAGAAGCTGGAACCATTGGAGGTTGCTGCGTGTTTCTGTGAGAGAAAGATGGTGAGGGAGAAAGTGTTGGCAGGTGAGTGGTTGGTCGGTGGAAGAGAGCTGTCCGTTTGGTGGAGAAGATGCGGCTGGTGAATTGTTCAGGGAAGGAGAAGGCTGGTTTTGTGGTGAAGTTTGTGAGTTGCGGCTGTAGGTTGTGAGGCTGAGGGAAGAGAGGTGGCTGGCGGGTTGATGAAGTCTGGGAATGGTGGAGTTGCTGCTGAGTGGTGGAGAGAATGGAGAGGTTGGAGCAAGAACGATGGTGGAGCGGCCCTGGGAGGAAGGGCTGGTATTCTGTTCTATAGTTGGGAGTGGCGGCTCTCAATTTTAGAGAGAAGGTCCAGCTGGGTGAGATGATTTTTGGGCTGGGGAGTTGGGCCAAAAATGTGCTCCATTTTTTATTTCTTCAGTCGAATTAGGTTAGGAATTTTTGAGAATAAATTTAAATTCAATTTGAAATATTGTCCAAAATTCCTTGCAATTAAATAAATGAAATTTTTAACAATTAGAATTAATTTAGAGTTAAAGAAATAAAATTTAATCATTTATAAGTTTTACTCTAAATGACAAAATTTATATCCCAAAATTTTATTTTTTTCATTTATTTACTTCTTTAAAATAAGTAAAATTGGACAATAATCACACTCCCCAATTAGCTGTTTGCTAGTCTCTAGCAATTCAAGCGAATTAAAAACATGACTAGCTCAATGAAAAACTTCAATTGTAAAGTCAAGAATGAATTTAGATAGTTGAGCACATCAACTTCGCAACATCAAGAGATCAAGCGTTATATCCAAATTAATTCATAAAAACATTCCCAAAATTTTGTGCGTGTGTATGTTTTAAGCCGATCCATCAAACCACTGACCCCAACATATATAGTGTCGAGCATTCACTCAAGGCAAGTATAAACTCCACATACTCATGGGTATGTGTATTTTTTTCTGAACCGGTTAGGGTGTTTCTCATGGAGTTTTAAAATTGATCACTCAAGCAATCAATAAAGGCCATATATATATGTGAATGACAGCAATGCAAATATTGACATCATGAAAAGCGCACAACCATGGGGACTCAACCGTTCTTGCCACAAGTCAACTTAAGATCAAAATGTCAATGTCAATGTTAATGTAAAGGTGACGATTGTGTTATCAAGGGAACTGATAAAGAGTGGTGGAAGAAAATGTTTACATGTTATAGTTATAATAGTAGAACAAGGGATCGATGGAAGTATAAGACGCAATTGTAGCATTTTTTTTTTTTATAGGATAAGGAAATAAAAGAAGTGAGTAGAAATTGAGGACTTTCAAAATATGAGCAAGGATAATAATTTTCACTTTTAATCACACTTCAAGCTTACTTTCTTTTTCACATCTTTTACTTTCTTATCAATATGTCTCCCTTTTCTTTCTCTTTCTCTCAACTATCTATTTTTTTTCTTTCTTTCTTGGTAATTGAAATCATCTCAAATAATTCTTCGACATTCTCCTCTAGTCTCAATGACTATCACATACTTTCTAACTCCACTTTTCTTTCTTTTCATGCACTGAACGTTTGTTTCTCAAATATGGAGCAAAAATAATCATCCTCACTTATACTTTAAAGTAGAAATAAGGTTATGTATTTATGAAAGCAATGTCTGGATGCAATGTCATCTTTAATGTGAAATAGATGAAAGTGATTTGTGGCTATGAAGGAATTTGTGGATATGAAGGGATTTGTGATGGGAAGAGAAAATGATAAGGTTAGCTTCAAGGGATCAAATTTTTATTTGACATTAACCCTCATCGTTTCTTAAGTATAAACCACCAACAATCCACAATTCGTGTAATGATGCCCAATGGAAGTAGCAATATCAAACAAGGGCAATATAAGAAAACCACCAATCACTCAACTCTCATGATGAAAAAATAAAATTACTTAAACTTGAGAGAGCTCTAGTTGTATGTGTTGACTATCCATCTTACCACAAGGCTTAAATTCGTGCATAAAATTTTTTTTAGGAGGGAGGTATTTACAGAATAACAAAGATATAATTCAAGACTCAAGATGTACTCAATTTTAATGCTCAACTATCACAAAAATTAATGCAAAACAAGTACATTTGAGTTATTCTCCCCTAACTAAAATCAGACATTGTCCTCAATGACTCAAAGAGAAGAAAAATGAACAGTGATTCATAGACACGACTCAAAATTAAATCAAGATAAAGGAGAAGAGTATACCTGATACTAGGTCTATGCACATGAGCATTTATTCAAGAATGAAAAACTAAAAAAAATGAAGAACAAAGAATAAAATCTGCAAAAAAAAAATAATAATAATAATAAAATAAAATATATACAAGATAATAATAAGTTAGCTCCAAGAAAATCAGCCACTGGAATCAGGTTCCAACAAAGGTAGTTCATTAACTTCAGCAGAAAATTATCCAAAAATGGTTTCAAACGTTGTCCATTAACTTTAAAAACAGTACCATGTTTTGGATCCAAGATTTCAACTGCTCCATAAGGGTAAACAGTTTGCACAATGTAAGGACTAATCCATTTAGTTCTCAACTTATCAGGAAACAAATGAAGCTTAGAATCATATAGCAATACTTACTGAGAAGGAAAAAATGATTTTCTAAAAATTTTCTTATCATGAAAAACTTTCATTTTCTCTTTTGAAATTTTTGCCTTCTCATATGCTTCCAAACGTAATTCATCTAACTCATGCAATTTCAATTTCCTAAATTCACCAGCTTGATCTAAATCAAAGTTGAGTGTTTTGATTGCCCAATAAGCTTTATGTTCAATTTCAACCGGAAAATGACATGGTTTTCCAAACACAATTCGATAAGGAGACATTCCAAGAACAGTTTTAAAAGCAGTCTGATAAGCCCATAAAGCATCATCCAATTTTATAGCCAAATCTTTTCTATTTGGATTAACTATTTTTGTCAAAATGCCTTTAATTTCCCGGTTGGCTAATTCATTTTGACCATTAGTTTGAGGGTGATAGGGAGTGAAAATCTTATGCCTAATGTCATATTTCTTTAGCAAGGTTTCAAAAGGTTTATTATAAAAATGTATTCCTCCATCGCTAATTATGGCCTTAGGCATATCAAACCTAGAAAAAAATATGTTCTTTCAAAAATTTGAGCCCAACTTTATGGTCATTTGTTCTACATGGAATAGCCTCTACCCATTTTGACACATAATCAACAACAACCAATATATAAAGATATCCAAAAGAAGGGGGGAAAGGGCCCATAAAATCTAATCCCCAACAATCAAAAATTTCAAGCACAATGATTGGAGATAATGGCATAATTTCCTATGGCTGAGACTACCAAGTTTCTGACAAGCTTCACAAGTTTTACAAAAGGCATGAGCATCCTTAAATAAATTAGGCCAATAAAAACCACATTGAAGTACCTTAGCTGCTATTTTCTGTGAAGAGAAATGGCATCCACAAGTATGAGAATGACAGAAGGTAAAAACTTGTTGTATCTCATCATCGGGAACACATCTTCGGATAATTTGATCAGCACAATATTTGAATAAGTATGGATCATCATAGAAGAAGTTCCTTGCAATAGCTTTCATCCTCATTTTGTCTTGGACACTCCAATTTGAGGGCATATGACCTGTAACCAGATAATTAACCAAGTCAGCAAACCAAGGAACAATATTCAAGCTAAATAACTGTTCATCCGGAAATGAATCATTCAAAGGGTAAGAAACTTTTGAATTCTCAGAATTTAATCTGGATAAGTGATCAGCAACAACATTTTCCACCCCTTTTTTGTCCTTAATTGTGATGTCAAATTCCTGTAATAACAAAATCCATCGAATGAGTATAGGTTTAGCATCTTTCTTTGTGAACAAATATTTAAGAGTAGAGTGATCAGTAAAGATGGTAACAGGAGTCCCAATAAGATAAGTTCTAAATTTTTCCAGTACAAAAACTATTGCTAGCAGCTCTTTTTCGGTAGTTGTGTAATTCAATTGAGCTTGATTCAAAGTTCTGCTAGCATAGTAGATTACATAAGGTTCCTTACCTTTGCTACGGCCAAGCACTGCTCCTACAGCTATATCACTTGCATCACACACTAATTCAAAAGGTAGAGACCAATCAGGTGATCTAACTATGGGTGCAGTGGTGAGTGCCTTTTTTAAATGTTCAAAAGATGCAGTGCATTCATTAGTCCAAACAAATTTTGTATCATGCATCAAAAGTGTAGTCAAAGGTTTTGTTATGACACTAAAATCTTTTATGAACCTCTTATAAAGGCCCGCATGGCCTAAAAATGACCGAACATTTTTTACAGTTAAAGGAATAGGTAACCTAGAAATTGAATCTACTTTTGCCTTATCTACTTCCATTCCTTTAGCAGAAATTATATGACCTAAAACAATTCCTCTTGTAACCATGAAATGACATTTCTCCCAATTAAGGAGAAGTTGCTTATCTTTACACCTGCACAAAACAGCTTTCAAATTTGTTAGGCAATTATCAAATGAATCACCATATACAGAGAAATCATCCATAAACACTTCCAAAAACTTTTCTATCATGTCACTGAATATGCTAAGCATGCATCTTTGAAAGGTTGTTGGGGCATTACAAAGAACAAACGGAATTCTTTTAAAAGCAAACGTCCCAAAAGGGCAAGTAAAAGTAGTTTTTTCTTAGTCTTCTAATGCTATTTCAATTTGATGATAACCTGAAAAACCATCCAAAAAACAATAAAATGAATGTCCAGCAACTCTTTCTAGCACTTGATTTAAAAATGGTAAAGGAAAGTGGTCTTTTCTAGTCATGGAATTCAATTTTCTATAATCTATGCACATTCTCAAACTAGTGGGTACCCTTTTAGTTATCATTTCTCCCTGTTCATTTTCAACAGCAGTAACTCCAGTTTTCTTAGGAACTAGTTGAGTAGGACTTACCCACTTGCTGTGTGATATAGGATAAATGATACCAGCATCAAGTAATTTTAAAACCTCATTTTTTACAACCTCTTTTATGTTAGGGTTTAGCCTTCTTTGAGATTCCCTAGAAGGATTAGCATTTTCTTCTAGGAAAATTCTATGAGTGCACACTAAAGGACTAATTCCCTTAATATCTGCTATAGTCCAACCTATTGCAGATCTATGATCATTCAACACTCTCAACAACATATTTTCCTGATCGCAAGTAAGAGTAGAAGAGATTACCACAGGGTATGATTCATTAGGTCCCAAAAAGGCATACTTTGTTCCGATGGAAGAGGTTTAAGCTCTAGAGTTGGCATCTTCTCTGCTGATGTTTGCATGGGTGTCTGGCTGACATTTAGAGGCTCAATGTTTGGCTGCCAAGCTTTTACAGTTGCTGTTATTACACTTTTCGAAGAGTCTTCAATGCTTTCCAATTTGAAATTTTGCTCAAGTTGCTCATCAAAATCTTCTAACTCAATTAGCAGCTCTTCCAGCATGTTAAATTCCTGCACTTCATCAAAATATTTTGGTTGCCTACATGCATTGAAAATGTTAAGTTCCAAAGACATATTGCCAAAAGTCAATTTTAAAATACCACTCCTACAATTTATTAAAGCATTTGAAGTTGCAAGGAATGGTTTACCAAGAATAACAGGGATTTGGGGGGAAGTTTTAGGTGTACTTTGAACATCAATAACAACAAAATCAACTGGATAATAGAATTTATCGACTTGAACCAAAACATCCTCAATTATCCCTCTAGGCATCTTAACAGATATATCTACTAATTGTAAAATCATGGGGGTAGGCTTAAGTTCACCTAAACCAAACTGTGTATACACACTAAAGGGCTAAAGATTCACACTTGAGCCTAAATCTAGCAAGGCATGACCAATACGAGTGGTTCCTATCATACAAGCAGTGGTTAGAGAACCAGGGTCTTTAAATTTTTGAGGAGTTTGGCATTGTATGATAGAACTCACTTGTTCAGTTAAAAAGGCTTTGTTCTTAACAGCCAGCTTCCTTTTCACTGTACATAAATCCTTAAGAAATTTAGCATAGGTAGGGACTTGTTGAATTGCATCTAATAGAGGAATATTTACCCTAACTTGCTTAAAAATCTCATGGATTTCTTTTTGTTTTTTGGTCTTATTACCAGGTTGTAATCTTTGAGGAAAAGGGGCAGGGGTGCACCTACTATTTTCCTAGACGGTTCCTGAATATCAGAAAGAGATTTTAACACAGTATCATCAACAGGAGGTTCAGATTGCTTCCCCACCAAGTTCTCTTTAAGTTTAGGAAGTTGGATTTGCTTACCACTTCTCAAAGTAGTTACTGCTTTCACATGTCTCAGGTTGGAATCATCGACCCCATTGTATTGAGTTTGAGGATTAGGCATTGGTTGAGCTGGAAACTTACCTTTTTCTGGTGCACTTGCCTGAGTAGTCAACTTTGTAAGCTGAGATCGAATGTCATTAATGGCCTGAGAGTTTTGATTGTTGATGGCAGTTTGACTTTGCATGAATTGTTGGATTTGGTCTTCCAGACTTCTCTTCTGCGATGGCATATAAGGTGTTGGTTGTGAAGGTCCAACATTGTTTCCAACATTATTACTTCATCCTTGATCGTTCCTCCAACTGAAATTTGGATGATTTCTCCAACCTGGATTAAAAGTACTCGAATATGGATTAGAATAAGGTTTGGAAATCATATTGATAGCAACAGATTGATCAAAATACATCTCTTTTAGTTGGGGAAGTGCAGGATAATCAGAGGTTAAATGTTGTACATCTTCACATACTCATGGTTTGTACAAATTGTCTCATTTCTGGTCTGAGCCCTTCATAGAAAAATTTAGTTAACATCCATTGCTCATAACCATGATGGGGACAAGATAACAACAAATCCTTGAATCTTTCCTAACAAGTGTAAAAATTTTCATTATTCTTTTGGGAAAAATTCATGATTTGTATTTGAATAGCGGTGGTTCTTTGTGGTGGAAAATTTTTTTTAATGAACTCTTTCCGCATATTTACCCAATTTGTAATTGAACCAGGCCTTAAAGAGTTAAGCCAACTCTTAGCTTTATCCTTTAGTGTAAAAGGGAAAAGCTTGAGTCGAATGACTTCCTCAGTACAATTTCTTTTAAGAAAAATAAAACAAACCCCTTCAAATTCCTGGATGTGGTGATAAGGACTCTCTGATGGCATCCCATGGAAGCGTGGTTGATGATCAATCATTCCCGGTTTAAAGTTGAAGAGCGCTGCATTTGCAGGAATCACTATGCATGACGGAGTGCTTGCCATCGTTGGAAAAATGTAATCTCTAAGACTTCGAACGACTGGAACCTCATTTGGTTCCCGATTATCTGCCATTTCTACCTACTGATTTTCAAGAATTAAAAATTGGTTAGTGGGTTCCGATCTTACTAATCGCTTAGAATGATCTCGGAACCAAACAGACATAAATAAAGAACAATATCAAGAATAGTAGTAGAGAAAAAAATAATAATAAAATAAAAAGAATTCAGCAAAAATCAATTAACACCAAAATAATCCTCGGCAACGACTCGATGTAAAATCTACCCTCCAAGTATAAAGGGGTCAAGTTATAGCCTAGCAATAATCCAGGGTCATTCTTCCTAGGAATTTTATTGGTATAACATTATTTACTAAATTCAAGTCTTAAACTATGATTTCAAGATTGCTTAAATGATAAAAAGAGGATATAATTAAATTACAATGAAAGAGAAATTTGAGTGGAATTATTCTTTTGCTATCAATTGGGTTTGCAACTAAGATTAGTATGAATTTCTTGAGATAGATAAGATGTAAAAATATTAGTGAGAAAATTAATCAATCTATTCTACAGCGTTTTGTCGAGCATGTTGTACGCATATTCAATACATACCACATCAGCGACATTAATCCAAGTAAAATAATTTGAAAATTTAAAACACTCGTTAATTATTATCGATCACAAGAACTCATCCATAACGAATTAAAACATACCCATTGAAGCTAAGAATAACTCCTCCCAAATATAACTTAGCCGAACATAATTAAATTAACGAAATAAAATTCAACCAAAAAATATCATAACTAAAAATTTAAATTCAAGTTTGAAACTAAAAACTCTATAACCAAAGTATATCTCAATTCAACAAAATATAAATAATCTCAAATTATATAAACTAATAATTAAACCAATTCAAAATCTAAGCAAAACTATGAATTAAACTAGAACAATTAACCCAAAACCGATGGCTTTTGGTTTGTTGTTGTGGCTGTGGACGATTGAAGCAGCTGTGAGAAGTGATACTGCCGAGTGTGAGGAGCAGCTTGCTGTGGGGCTGAGGTTGCTGCTGTCGAGTGTTGGGTGTTGGTGATAAGAAGCTGGAACCATTGGAGGTTGCTGCGTGTTTCTGTGAGAGAAAGATGGTGAGGGAGAAAGTGTTGGCAGGTGAGTGGTTGGTCGGTGGAAGAGAGCTGTCCGTTTGGTGGAGAAGATGCGGCTGGTGAATTGTTCAAGGAAGGAGAAGGCTGGTTTTGTGGTGAAGTTTGTGAGTTGCGGCTGTAGGTTGTGAGGCTGAGGGAAGAGAGGTGGCTGGCGGGTTGATGAAGTCTGGGAATGGTGGAGTTGCTGCTAAGTGGTGGAGAGAATGGAGAGGTTGGAGCAAGAACGAAGGTGGAGCGGCCCTGGGAGGAAGGGTTGGTATTCTGTTCTATAGTTGGGAGTGGCGGCTCTCAATTTTAGAGAGAAGGTCCAGTTGGGTGAGATGATTTTTGGGCTGGGGAATTGGGCAAAAAATGTGCGCCATTCTTGATTTCTTCAGTCGAATTAGGTTAGGGATTTTCGAGAAGAAATTTAAATTCAATTTGAAATATTGTCCAATCTTTCCCTGCAATTAAATAAATGAAATTTTTAGCAATTAAAATTAATTTAGAGTTAAAGAAATAAAATTAAATCTTTTATAAGTTTTACTCTAAATGACAAAATTTATATCCCAAAATCGTAATTTTTTCATTTATTTAGTTCTTTACCATAAGTAAAATTGGACAATAATCAGCAGACTCGATGATAAACACATAAAAATCAAATTGGGATAGAAAAAAACCTGAATTTAGAGTCCAACTCTGATACCAAATGATGAGATTCGAGATGCGTAGAATTAACTCCGGAAAGTTCCAAACTCAGGTTTTGGATGGACGGTGGAATCTTGACCCAATATTCACGACGCGAAGACCGAAGATGCAAAATAGAGAACCAAGACTTTCAAAACACCACAAAGATCTGTCCAACTTCCTTGATAAATTCCTGATTTGAATGCCACAAATACTCTTGTGAATATTTGATAAGTTCGGGATGAACGCCACAAGAAATAATTCTTGATAAGTTCAAAGAAATATAGGAATCCACCTATTTATTTTATTGAATCCTCAATAAACTGTTTATTCAAATCAAAGCTGTTTATTAACATATAAATAATGAAAAACGACCTAACAACTAGGGTAGCCACTAATGAGCTCAAAATAGAGTTCTAATTGAACTAAAATAACTAAAACTGAAAAGGAAATAAAATCTGTGAAATTCTGCTCCTATTTCAATTGCGCGATCACATGGTTATGCCTGAAACTCTCGGATTGTTTTTTGATGAACGTGCGCAATCGCATGGTTCAACTCCGACTACTTCTTTGCCCCTTTTTGAAACAACTCGATCCGGTTTGATTCTCGACTCGGGCCCAACACGAAACTTTCTCATTATCCCATGTAGAATGTTGTCACATCACCCGTGTCTTAATTTCTCCTTTGAGCTCCTATCCCGTATCACATCACTATCAGAAGATGGACTGACTTATATGTATATTACCGAGACCAAAATATGGAGCTACACTCCACAGTTCCCTACCTTATCCCGATATGAATACACAAAGATGAAGATTAACTAGTATGATTTAAACACTTTTGGGTTGGTATATACGAATATTTTTAATTTTACAAATATGTAATTAGTTTTGAACTATGGGGTTTTATTTTTGGATGACTGTAAAAACCTCGTATGCAGCTTTAAAATAAAATAGATATATAAAGTACTCATGTTTTATAAAAGTTAATGTTTTCATGTATCGATGTTTGTGTATAGTTTTATGTAACGAACTAACTATCAAACTCTAACAGTAACTAATTAACTGTCCTGCATCGATACTTGCAGAGAAATTTATGCAATATTATGCTCTTCAATTCAGATTTGGTGAATGATTTTTATTTCAAGCCATTTAAATTATTTATATTTCAATCTTCGACACATTAAGAGAAGGTTAACAAGTATCAAAACTTGAAGCAGAATAAAACCAAATTTTTATTATATACTGATATTAAAAATGAAATAAAATTTTATAGTGAAAGTTTGGTGTGCCACACCACTTTATTACTTTTCACATTACGTACACTTGCAGGTATATTTTGTTTGCAAAATAAAGTGAACATGGACCAGATTCGAAATGACAACTAAGTGACATACTGTAATAAGAAGAAGTTTCTTGTGTATCCCTAATTTCTTTCATTAGATATAATAATTATATTTCGTCGTCTTTAAGTGTAGTGACATGTGATGATGCAGATATTATTGAATCATAAAAACTTTTCAAAAAAATTTGATTTTAAAAGTAATTTCACAATCATCTTCTACTAATACAGATTCATTTTTATGTGTTCTACCGTTACAATACTCGGTTATAATGTTTTCATAATCTTCACATGATTTAAGTAATAAATATGTCGAGATCCGACTATGCCCTGCATTCATGACAATTTTTTTGCATCTTTATCATATTGTAAACATGACTATTCAAAATACTGTTTTCTACTTTGTGAAACATTTATGTAAACTAATGCATCCCTAATTCTATCCATTCGGTCTTTAATATGTTACATTTCATCTTGAACAATTAAATTTAAAATATGACATGCATATCTAACATGAAATAAAAAATCACCAAATTCGGGATTAAGAATTCTACTTAATTATTGAACGTAAATGATTGAGTTTTACTTTCACAACCATAATCGCTAACAATTTGTAGTATAAGAAGAAATTCTATAATTTTGAAAGTAGTAATTTTTTATGCATAACCCAAAGTAGATCAATGTAGTGTGTAGTTGCTGCTATATAACATTTTTTTTTATTAATGCCTTCACAAAGATTAGAAGTAAATGAAATAACACCATTATATTTACGTAAATCGGTTATTAATTGGTTCTTGATTTTAATAAAATATTATATAGTGTCAGAAAGAAGAGTTATTCTACTAATACTAACATACATCAGTTGAAGATATTGTTTGATGTAGATAACAATGTGTTCGTTGTCCACTATGCTTAATAGCAATTTGGCCCCCACAATGAATTGAACCATTCCAGTCAGATTTTCTTATTCAGAATACATTCAGGTTGTAAATATAGATGTAGAACAGTAGCGGACTAACCAAATTGCAATTGATTTTGAATTGAGTCAACGTACCCATGTTTGGTCACACACTTGCGATAGTGACGGTTGAGGTGTGTAATACCTATACCATTTTGACATGCCAACTGTTGTGTACAATATTTGCACACTACTTTGAACTCTTGATTTTCGCTAGTTGTACACCCGATGAGACCAATTTAAAATGTTTCCAACATTTTGCAGCTTTCTTATCTTTTCCGACTTTTCGCTTGCCTCTTGGTCAAGAATATCGATCGGATCATTTTCTAAAATTTGAACATCTTCTTCAATATCATCCAAATCAATTCGCTGATCACCGGCCTCATTAATGTTTTCTGGAATTGGAACGTCGTTCAAACTAACAAATTCATCATTGAAGTGAGATTGTGGGGTTGAGCCATGCTCCCCAACTCCAAACCCCATCTCGAGCAATTCTTCATCAAATCTTCGTCCGTGATCCATTCTTTTCATATGTTAAAAAATGAAACTTGAAAAATAGAAGAAGTGTGAGTGAATGTGGTGATTGTAGAGTCTAGAATTTTTTTTAGTATTGTAGTATGAGAATTGAAATGTGTAAGAATGTTGAATATAGCAAACAAAAAAGATTATAATGAATTGAAATATGTATAATGTATACACTAAAGTGTGATGATTTGGATTATAATAGAAGAGAGTATAGATTAGATAATTGTAGAGAATTGATGTGAAATTGGAATGAAAGAAAAATATATTTATAGATGAAAATGAAAAAATAAAATAAAATTAAAAAAACACCATCACCATTGGGGACCTCAACGGTCATGTTGATAGTTTTGTGACCGTTAAAAAAAGGTTACAAAACTACTTTTAAAATGATGTGACCGTTTGGTCACATTAGCCAGCCGGCGAGTCGAGCGGCTCGTGGCTCGTTGCCACGAGTCGCTCGTCATTCGAGCCATCTGTTTGGCTAGTTGATTGGCTCGCCTATTTGGCGAGGCAAGTAGTTTGCAGCTCGTGTTTTTACGAGCTGAGTTAGGCCCGTTTGCCATCTCTAAACCTATTTGAGAATCTTGTATAGTTGGTTTGTTCATTCTTGCTTGATGCTAAAAAAGGAGAGATTAATTTTTTGAATAGTGATTTTTTTAAAAATGTGTGGTTGAAAAGTAAGATTTTTATTTTTATTTTTATTATGTATAGAATATTTCAAATATATTTCTACTGTTTGTCAACATATTATTGTACATGGTTTATACTTAAATATTAAAGAATTCTTTACCTAATGCCAATTTGTTCTCTTTGTGCAATTGTTTTCCTTATCAAGTTGGCTTTAAACTTGAATAAATTTTGTTAGTCAAATTATTTTAAAAAACTTGAATAAATTTCATAATGGTTTTGTCCAATTAATGGGTTGTCTTTTTTGCCTATAACCATTATGCTTCGACTGTTTGACAACTTTTTTTTTGTTTATAAAAAAAAAGTGATATTTTTGATATAAAATATATGATTGAAAAGTGACTTAAAGAAGTACGTATAATTAATAAGTGATTTAGAGAAATATATCGTTGATAAATAAATTTACCAAATAGAGATTTATTCAAATCCTAATCTTCAAAATTGATGAAAACAATTTTCTAATCCATTAGATGCCACCTACTTCTTAAATTCGTCAACCGTGAACTGCTCCCCACTTGTGTCTTTAAACGCAATAAAGATGAATCGATGATTACACCACCAATCGCGTCTGTGGGATTTCTCAAATTTAAATCGGTGACGAGTCATATTTTTAGCTCAGTTCATATTTTTCATTTGGTAAAATTGTTTATAAATAAGTTTATAAATAATACATTTATTCAAACAGCTAGTTGTATCTTTAAATTATGCCTACTTTCGTTTTATTTTCTAAAATTAAGTTCAAATCCCATTTCTATGTACATCTCCTCATTTATTATATCAAATGAATTTTCTTGTAACCCCAACTTATTGAAATTGTAGCCAGCCAGCCAGCCAAGATAATGTAACTCAAGAAATCAAAAATAAAACAAATAATGTTATTTTGGTAGAATATAATTGGATAAAGCAGACAATATAAAGAAGAAAAGAAGCTAAAATATAGTTCATGTAGGCATCTTTGACATGAGGAAAAGGGATAAGAAGACATTGCAGCAGCTCAGAACCAGTCCTAGCCGAGAGCTGAAGCCATTAAAATGATTCAGTAAACACAATTAGCCTTCTAAATTTAGTCTGACCTCTTTGTTCAAGAAGCAAGTGAAGCAAAGTTTTCCATCTTTTTTTCTGAACAGTAAAGAGCAAACAAGTTTTTTGTGCCGACCACTACTTTAACCACACACACCTGTAGAGAATGTTGCTGGGAGTATGGATGCAAAACTAAGATTAGAAGATTGATACAAATTGTACCATAGGAAGCATAAACGCGCTGATTATGGAAAAACTATTATGCTCTTTGTGCGTTTCTTGAAAACGTTCTTTAATCAAAAGTTGGTCCATATAAATTGAGGAGCAGATAAAGGAACTTCTGATAAGCCCTTTAAGAAAGGTTCCAAGATAAGTGAGTTTCAACTTTCAAAATGCAGTAGCATTGTTAAACGAAGGCAATAAACTAAAGATTGGTTTTATTATTGACCAAAATGCACTGTCCTGAAAATATTGTATCATTATGAAACGGAGGAAATACATTTTTTTTTTTTTAAATTAATGACTTTGAAATGTACTTCACAAAAAGTGGGATTTTGTGAAAAATAGACTTAGAGCTCGTTTGATAGGCTTGAGACTACGTGGAAAAATAATTTTCTTTCTTGAGAACCTACTAATGAGTTCTTGAATAAAATTTCGTGTAACTTCCAATAATTGGTGCCGAATAAGTATTATGTTATCCGTAACAGAATAGATCTAACTGATTCTATGAAAGGTAGAAATAGAATTAAACTGGTTGTACCCCCTGCTGTACAGCAGGGGGTACCGACCAGAGAGAAAAAAAGGGGGTGGGGTCCCAAAAAAAGGGGCCCCACCCCCATGTATGTGAGGGGCGGTACCCCAAGCGGTACCGCCCCTGCGGTACAACAAGAATAGTCCGTAGAAATATAACCAAAAGTCCTGCCAACTATTTGAGAATCTTGTAGAGTTGATTTGTTCATTCATGCTTATGCTAATTTAAAAAATGAGAGATTGATTTTTTGCATGGTGATTTGTTGGAGAATGTATGATTGAAAAGTAAGAAAAAAATTTGAATTTATGTATAGAATATTTTATTGTATAAATGTGTAGTTGAAAATGAGTATGAGAAAAATAGATTGTAAAGAATGAGGATCAAAAAGAGATATTACTTCAAATATTTTTCTACTGTTTGTCAACATATTATTGCACATGTGGTTTATACTCAAATATTAAAGAATCCTTTACTTAATGCCAATTTGTTCTCTTTGCGCAATGATTTTGTCTCCTTCCAAATGTTTGACACCATAAGGAGCTAGACATCAAAACAAGGGCGTGGGGCCCCTGTGTTGTGAGCCCCACTCTCTTGTGTCTAAGTCTGGCACCATAAGGTGCCACACGGTTGGAAAGAGAATGATTCTACTTTGTGCAATTATTTTCCTTATCAAGTTGGCTTTAAACTTGAATAAATTTTCTTAAACAAATTATTTTTAAAAACTTGAATAAATTTTATAATGACGTTTTGTCCAATTAATGGGTTGTCTTTCTTGCCTATAACCATTGTGCTTCAACTGGTTGACAACCTTTTTGTGTTTATAAACAAAAAAATAATATAATATTTTCAATGTAAACTATATGATTGAAAAGTGATTCGGTAACATGTATAAGATTATAACTTGGCTTTTTGTGTTTTTTAGATAAGATATGTGGTTGAAAAGTAGAGAGAGAAAAAGATGTAGGATTAAAAAGTGATTTGAAAAATTGTGTAAATTATAATTTTGATTTATAAACCAAAAGATTCCCTTTAATGAACACAAGCTAAATAGAGGCTTATTCAAACCCAAATCTTCAAAATTGACGAAAACAATTTTCTAAGAGCATCTCCAATGCATCACACACTGTTGGCTGTTAACTGTGTGAAAGACATACACACAAAAATTTGTGGATCCCATTATAATATCTCTTTTTTCTTCTCTCTTTTCCACTTTCTCTCTTTTTCTCCACTTTTTCTCACATTCCCACTTCACACCCTCTACAATCTCACATCCTACTTCACATCTTTCACTATTTTTTTATTAATTTGTTTCAATATCTATCTATCTATCTATCTATCTATCTATCTATCTCTTCTTTATCACTTTTCCCGCTCTTTTTTCTACTTTCAACATTCACATCCTTTCCACAATTTAAACTTAAAATAATATATATCTCTCTTTCTCTCTCATCCATACACAACCCCAATCCACATCCCATTGGAAATGCTCTAATGCATTTGATGCCACCTACTTCTTAAAATTAGTCAATCGTGAAGTGCTATGTCCATGCTCTCAAAGGAATGCTTCTATTGTCAAACAGTACAGAAACTTCAAAATAAAAACCAGATGAAGTCTTTCAAGAATAATCACTGATCAAGATTTTCCTTCAGCGTACCTCCATAGATGCACTAACCCCTCAAGTCACAAGAAACATAAATATTAGTACTCATTCAGATCTTTAAATGTTATATCCAGAAATATTTTTAAAAAAAAACTTTTGATTCTAAAAATAAAAAATAAAAAAATTCAAGCAATTCTAGAAACCTGGAAGGCTCTGATACCGATTTTTTTTGGGATATAACGTTCAAATAGGTTCGTAAACCGCATGATCTAGCAAAAAAACGTAAATGACAAAAAATAAGAGTCAAGAACTCCAAAATTTTTTGACCCAATTCGGGAACAGCCTAATTTGCGGGGGCTCAAGGAATAGCCCATCCATTAAATGCAACCAATTCGTCCAAAAAGGAAATGAGTACAAGAGTTACATATGTGACCCAAAACCTCAAACCCCTTCCAAACTAGAAATCAATCCTACATCTGTATGATATGCAAATGTAGAATTATGAGAAATATGATATGCAAATGTTATATTCCTAATATATCCCTACATTAAATAATGGATAGTTCATATTTGTTGATAACAATGTATATTAAATAAGGGTATATTAGAAAATTAAGATATTTATTTAATCTCAACAAGGAAAGATGCCTATAACTTGGGATAAACAAAAAAGGTAAACGAGCATATATTTGTGAGACAGAGAGAGTAAGTTGATTTTTCATTTGTCAAGTTGTAATATTTACTTATTTAACCCTTAAATAGCTGTTAGGAATATTCAAACAAGATTCTCTGAGGGTTCAAGATTATTCAATTGTAAGCTATCACTACAACAAAAGTAACCTTTTACGACATGAATTTACGGCGTGCATATAGGGCACGCCGTAAATCTTAGTTATTTACGGCGTGCATAAAATGAATGCCGTAAAGGAATATCTTTTACGGCGTGCATGATAAGCACGCCGTAATATTTCATTTATTATCACATTTAACGGCGTACATATTTGCACGCCGTAAAAATTTTAAAAAAAAAAACACGGCGTACATATTCGCGCGCCGTAAAAATTATTTATGGCGTGCATTAATATGTTAAACAAAACACGGTGTGCATTTACCCACGCCGTAAAAAATGCCTAAAAATGATCACAATTGGATGAAAAAATAGGGCGCTATTTTCTTTTCCTTCCCGCTTTCTTAGTTCTTCTTTTCTTCTTCACACAAGCCAAAACCTAAAAACGCTCCCAAGCCAAAGCCGCCAATCTATTTCTTCTTCAAACCGGATACTTGAAAATAAGAAGCATAAAAACTATGGAAAAATAGATCTCACGCCTCACATCTCTCTCACGCCTCTGTACACTCACTGGGAATCTACAAGCTTTCACCCCGCCGCTGCCCTCGATACCACTGTTGCCATTGCCGAAGATCACGCAGTCGCCATTGCCAACATTTGTACCATCTCTTTCCCTTATATTCCAATTTATTTTGGGTGATTATGATTTTTTTCCCAGAGAGGGAGTAGTTTAGCAAGAAACGTCTGTATCTGCTAAGAAATCACTACATTAACGAAGTAAAATCGTAAGAAATCTGAAAGGAAAAAGCCTAAATTAAAGTATATCATTTCTTTTTTGCAACTCCGAAATGGGTAAATAGGAAGGGGTAGGGCCTGTGTTTTGATCGAAAATTTGTTTGGGATTTGGAAGATTTTCTTCATACTACAATCAATATGAGCCCAATCAGCCCAGATTCGTAACTATTATTCCTACTAGAGGATTTTGAAACAAATTTACCAGAAAATATTTTTTATCGTGTAAAAATAGAGGAAGGTAAAAATGGAAACCGAGGGAATGCTGGTTGATCGTGTAGTCTAAGGAATATGAGATGAGGGAGGTCGTGTAGTCTAAGGAAGTTACAATCTATGGATTGTAATCATGTGAAAGTTGATGAAAACCACGTGCTTTAGCCCTTAAATGAATCTCTCTTCATTGTTATATTTGATATAGATGGACACAGTTACAAACTCTAGTGAGGTTCATTTTGTCAAAAATGACAATTTTCTAGTATATTGATTTGTTGTAGTTTTATGACAGGTGTGCCCAATGTGATCTCTATTTCTGAGATTCCAGTTGCTTATCGCTCTGCATCCTAATAATAGGATTGTCAACAAGAAGAAATTTTTGGAATGGAGGGGCCATGCCACAGAAACTCCTACTCTTCATTACTGTCTTTCCATTAGCTATGCATAAATAAAAGGAATAATATGTTTTTGATCCTTAGTAAAAGTTGGGGTGACTGGTGGGATAATCTTTGGGAAAACAGGCATAACTTCTGATTGGGATATTTTGATAAGTTATCGAATTTTGATTGCTTGATTGGGATATTTTGATGAGTTATCGAATTTTGAATTCTGATTGGGATATTTTGATAGCT
The DNA here is from genome assembly GCA_963555705.1 of Ligustrum vulgare. Classification (NCBI taxonomy): domain Eukaryota; kingdom Viridiplantae; phylum Streptophyta; class Magnoliopsida; order Lamiales; family Oleaceae; genus Ligustrum; species Ligustrum vulgare. Next base: position 17,389,424 of record OY743176.1, on the reverse strand, counting down.
TTGAATTTTGATAGCTTTGAATTTTGATGAGTTATCGAAAATTTATTCTGATTGGTCAACTTCCCCATTGCACCTATAAATTCCCTGTGCATCTGTTCCAATTAACTTCACAGCTTCCCTCTCTCTTTATTGTTTTCCCAGTGTCAACCCTTTGAAGCATATGTATTCATAGAATAGAAATGACAGCAACAGTAAAAACCATGGTTTTTCCAATGGTGTTACCTGTTTCAGCTTAGTCCAAGTCACAATTCCATTTCACTTCGTTACTAAGGTTCTAAGCTAATTAAAACACCAGAATGCATGCATCTCCAAGATTATCACCATTGACAATAATTTTGGATATGAATATTCTTATACTCTCAGAGGCGAAAGAAATGTTTCAAATGAAAATCAAGTAAGGTCAATGGCAAAGTTCTTTAAACAGATAGTTCCAATTTCTTTAATACTCCACACTTTCAAACTCCAAAACATTATTTCTTCTGTAGTATTTAAACAAAAGCTTCTTATATGATTGGCTTACCTGGAATAGGTACAACATCATCTCCTTGATGAATAGTGTTCATTTACATTGCTACCTTGATTCCCGTGTGGGAGTTTGAGTGAGGAGAGGATATATAGGAGATAAACATATTTTTTCATGTTTACATTGTACACATTCTAATGTTCTCTTGGATGCTGCAGCAAATCTTCTACGCGACAATGAGATCACTGATGTTGACAAAATTCATCACAACAATCCTTTGGGCGCATATTCCTCTACCACCTGGTACAGATTTTATATACAACATGTTTGTTAAAAGTTTAGTGTTTAAAAACATGTTTTTTTATATTTTCGAGGTAAGATGTGTGGTTGAAAAGTGTAGAGAGAATATATGTCTGATAATGGTTTGGGAAATTGTGTTGTTTAAAAACCTGTTTTTTGGGTTTGCCAAACAGAGGCTGAATTATTCCAAAATCCCCTTCCCCACTTCCCTTTCCAAAGTTGCCCCATTCATGGGGATTGGATTGAATAGGGGAAAATGTAAAAGAAAACGGAAAGAAACGGAAGAAGCAAATCTGCTTCAGCGTGTGTTTAATAAATGAGCAGTGTAGAACATACTAAATCAGTGTCATCTTTAAATGAGGACTTGGATTTCTGTAGTTTGTTAGGTTCTGGTCATATGAAATCCATAGATGTGCAGAATGTGAGAAAGATTACTAATCCTTAACTTTTTGAGTTTGGAGATTACCTTGTGCAACTTGGTTGACTTAATACATGGCAAATCACTGTAGTGTCAACTGATGCTAATTTATATTCAAAATAACCAATCGTACAATTTGATGTTAATTTTACAGCCTAGACACAAAGGTTTGAATGGTTTAGATAGCTTTCAAACTAAGAAATGCAAATTGTTATCTTGGTTTGGGAAAGGTGATGTTGTTACAAAAGGTGAAATCGCATCCACAAATCCAAATGATTTAGTGCATCATGTACCCCTTGGTAATGAATGTTGGAAAGTCTGGGTTATTGAAGTGATTGATAATGTCAGTTTATATCGTTCTACACGTGAGCTTTTTCTTCTTGAAGATGTATTAGGAAGTACAATTGCATGGTCAATTAGGTACATTGAAGTGGATTAGTTGAACTCACAACAAAGGTATGTTTCACTTTTTGATATACTTTTGATATTATAATTATAAATTTATTAATTATAAATTTATTACTTAAGTGATTTGCAGGAAGTTGATTATTTTTTATATGGCACTATTGGTCAAAGAAGAAGCTTCGATATGGATACTTTTATTTTTTACGACATTTTAAGTTTATTTTGAAGTAGTTGTCTATAGACTTTTGACATTAATTCCTATCTAGATTTTTGAGTAGGTTATGTGATATCAATTTTTTTGTATATTGTGTTGAATCTTACTATGATATTGTTTGTTTATCGAAATCACGTTTATTGATTATATATGCATTAATGTGTTTTTGTTTTATTATTATAGGATTTTTGGAATTATAATTTATAGAATTTTTTTTTAAAAAAATAAAATCCTAATTTACGGCGTGCAAAATCGCATGCCGTAATTACATTTCACGGCGTGCATTTTTGCACGCCGTAAACTTTCACGGCGTGCATTTATGCACGCCGTAACAGTTCACGGCGTGCAAAAATGCACGCCTTGAAATATTTAACGGCGTTCAAAATGCACGCCGTGTAAATTTAATTTACGGCATGTGGATTTGCACGCCGTAAATTTTTACGACGTGCGGCTGCACGCCGTAAAAATGATTTTACGGCATGCAATGCACGCCGTAAAAGGCTAACTTTGTTGTAGTGTATAAAAGGAATGTTAGGTCATCTTGTATTTATCGTCTTCACTAATAAAAGAAACATTGGCCTACCGTAACAATCTTCTTTTTACCTTTTATTTTATCTCATTCAAACAAAGGTTTACACATTGTTCGGCAACATTGTAGCATTATAAATTTGTTTATTTATATTTTTGAGGTAAAATGTATGTGGTTAAAAAGTGATTTGAGAAATTGTGTGTTTTATAATTGTAATGACCGCATTAAAGAATAGACACTTAATTATAAGTAAATTTACTAATTGCTAATAAGTAGCAAAATTAATTTTTATTACTTTTAAGTAAGATGTTACTTTTTTAGAACTTCTACGATACCGTCAAAATAATTAGTGTTACACCCGTGCGAAACATGATCATTTATTACTCACATATATCTAATTTATGTTAACGTATGAAATGAATATTTAATTAAAAAAATGAGAAATGAAGACAATTAATTACAAAAAAAAAAAAAAATACAATTATACATACCTTAATTTTTAAATTTTTTTCATGATTCGTAGGTTTACTGTTACAGAAAATTTCTTCAAATATTGCAATTTAAATTGATTTAAATTTTAAAATTGGAAAAAAATTACATTTAAATAGAATTTGTAATGAGTAAAAAATAGATATATTCGTGATATACACTAAGAAATTTATTAAAACAAAAAAGAAAAGAAAAATTAATCGACGAACGTTCTTATTTCATCCTTTTTTCATTTTCTATTTTTTAAAACACATATTTATATGATATTGACAATTTTTTTATTATAAATTAAAAAAAATGTAATTGATTTACAAAAGGAAAGGCCGACCAAGTAACTCCGGGTCCTAGAAAACATGACTATTTAAAGATCAGCATACAATTGGATTATTTTATATCTGAATTTTATCATAAATGAATAATAAATAGTTAATTAATACTACTTCCCACTTTAGGAAATATGTTAAACGTTTTAGGTGGGAAAATATGTCAATATATATTTTTTGGGAAGTGCTCCTTATTTATGTATTACTTTTTTCTCTTGTGAACATGTTTAGTCCTTATTTAAGCTCTCATTATCTACAAAATGAGTTTTATAATAGTGATTTTTTTGGGATGTGTCTTAAACCCTTGTTTGAGATCCATTATTTCAAATAATGTAGTTTGCAATAGTAAATTTTGGGACAATGAGTTGTTTAAAAGTATGATTTTTTTGAATTTATATGTAGATTGTTTTATTAATAGAATATCGATTAAAAATGAGTTTTAACAAATATGAAGTTTTGAATAAATGGTAACTAATATGGGCCAATTTTTTACCAAGTAGCCACAATTATAATGGTTAAGAACTTGAATGATTTACTATGAAAAACTTCAATGACCATTTGCATTAGTCATTTGCATAACTATTCAATTTTAATGATTATTGACGTAATTAATCTTTTTAAAATATAATTTTTAGATGATCACAAATTAATTTTTCACTACCCGAATAGTATAATTAGAACTGGTACTAATTATCTTAATACAATATTTGATATTTAAATATATTAAACAAAATATTTCATTTCAAATTTACTTTAACATTACAAATAAATACACGTGGTCCTATATTTAAATGAATATAACAAATTAAGAAATATAAAATGTTAATTTTAATTAAATCTTACCGAATGTATGCTGCAAATACATATAATTTTATATACCGAGAATTTATTTATGCATCTCAATTTATAAAAGCGGCTCTGTTGTTTAACTCACAAGACATAATAATTTATCTTTTATCATATATGGAATTGATTTTTCAAAAATCAATTTTTCTGAACATTCATTATCAATTACAAATTCTTTAAAAATCATTTTTTTTTTTTACAATTTTTCATTCTACTTTTTAATTACACAATCTAAAAAAAACCACTTTTCACAAAATCAATTCTTAAAAAACGAAAATCAAACAATTATCTATATAACTCGGTCTACAACTTGAGACCACGATCGATGACAAAATTTGAAAAAAAAAAAAAAAAAATCATAGATAAAACTATCAAGATATTAAACTATTAAAAATTATTCAATAATTTTCAATACAACGTCATTTTTAATTTTCCACCCATTAGTCAAATGATCATGTTACGTGAAAAATAAAAAAATAAAAAATTATCTTTATGTTCAACCAAATCTTATTTTGAAATAGAATGAGTTTGCTAACTTGTCTTTATTTTTATTTTGATAAAAATTAGTTAAAATAATTGTTAAAGTATGTAATATATATTTTGCTTATTTAAATATATAGTAATAAATATAAATAAATGAACAAAATGAGTAAATAAATAAATTTAATTTTAAAATAAAAATGAATTGATCGAAATATGAAGTTGCAAAAAATTGTTCGGAGTTAATTAATTTACTTAAAAAGTTCGGATATTTATTATGGATAATTCTAGTTGTATAAAATGGGGATGACAAAATGATTTACACTCCCTCACATGGAGGGGACCCACATATATTTTATTGAAGATCATTGCTTCTTGTAACGTGTTGTAATTATCACGAAGTTCGATAGAAGACCATATATGCTTAAAAATGTTCAGGGACTGAATTGACATATTTCAATAATAGATATAATCATTCAGGAACAAAATAGAGTATCGACTCGCTTCACAAATAAACAAAATAGAATAATCGACAGGATCTGAAGGGAGACAATGGTCTCGCGACTGTATCCGCCCCCATTCACAGTAATACAAAAGGTTATTGATTCTATTAATTATATTCAGGATGCGGGTTAATTTTACAAACAGTCACTGAAGTTGCAATAAAATATTCAAACGATCACTTTAGTTCCATAGTTTTGGCACCGATCGGTCAAGTTACAAAAACTTTCATCGATGGTAACTCGGGGTAAATTAAGGCCAAAAATAGAGATTAAGAGCTCCAAGAGTAATTTGTCTCCAAAACTAAATGGTAAGGAGGCCCCCGTCACCACCACCTATTTATCGGCCAGGCGGCCACCACCACCACTCAAGCCAAAAACACTGCCTCTCTTTCCCATGTAGCATCGCCTCTCTTCAAAACAAATCGTACCGGTGCAAAATTGCACCGTTTCTGGTGAAAAATCACACCATAACCGGTGATTTCTTTTTATTGTTTGATATAGTAAACACATGATAGTAAAATGAGTTTAGAAACATAGTAAAAGGAATCGAGGTGAACAAAATACAATACATATTTACAGAATATTAATTTTTGGTTGCGCATACGTCTTGACTCTTTTATAAATTGTAAAAACTAAAATACACGATAAAAATATATATGTAATAAAAAAAGATAAAAATATATACAAACAAACCAACTTAAAACATAAATATATGATCTTCTCAAGAAATTTGTACTTCGAAATTTCAATGTAAAAATTTAATACAATAATAATTTAAATTGATTGGAAAACAAAATTTAATTAAATTTTCATACAATTAATAATTTAAGAAAACAAATTTACACGTATCATACTTCAATAATTGACTTTCTAAATAAAAAGTGAATATTCACTGTACTCTATTTTTATGGGTGTAGTGAAAATATAATCAATGCCAAATTAATATTTGACAAAGAAACTTAAAATTGAAATATGACTAATAGAGAATAAAATGTTTAATGTAGAAGGTGAAAATGATTTTCTAATATTTTTTTTAGACAAGTGAAAAAAAAAATTAAACCAAAGAATACAATTTTCTTTTTCTTTTTCTCTTATTATTTGAAGAATATTTATGAACTTTAAATTATCTGAAAGTTATTAGTTTTATTCGAAAGATTTTTAATTGGAAAGTGAATAGTTTAGATTATAAATATATTAAAAAATATTATTTTTTATTGACAATATATACGATTATAAAATAAAATAAAAAGTTAAAAAATTGTACATTAATTAAAATTAAAGGTAAATATGATATTATTAAAAGGTTTGAGAGTAAAATAAAAAAAAAAAAAATTATCCTTTAAAGGTTTTTTTTTTTTAAAAAAATTATTATATGTATGTAAAAATTTTAATTCAAGGAGTACACATTTTTTCTTTTTCTCATATTAATTGAAAGACGTATTAGAAACTATAAATTATATGAGAGTTATTGATTTTGTTTAAAAGATTTTTAGTGAAAAAAATAAAGAGTTTAAATTGTAAATGCATGAAAATATTTTTATTAACAGTACGAAAATAAAAAGAAATAAAATATTAAAAAATGTACATTAATTAAAATCAAGAGTGATTATAAAATTATTAAAAAGATGTGAAGGTAAAATAATCTCAAAAAGTTTCTCTATTTAAGAGACTTTTAAAAGTAATTAAAAAAAATATATATTATATGCATGTAAAAAATCAATTAAGGAAGTACACATTTTTCTCTCTCATATTAATTGAAGGACGTATTAGAAACTATAAATTATAATGAGTGTTATTGATTTTATTTAAAAGATTTTTAAAGAGAAAGTGAAGAGTTTAGATTGTAAATGTATGAATAGTATTTTTATTGACAATATGAAAATAAAAAGGAAATAAAATATTAAAAATGCACATTAATTAAAATTAAGTGTGAATATAAAATTATTAAAATGATGCGAGAGTAAAATAGTCAAAAAAAAGAGAATATTTTAGGAAAACTCTCCCTGTGCGGATGAACCGTACAAGGAAGCATACAAATACGTGCATGACTATATGTTGATTGAAATTTTTAAAATTTTAATCAATGTACGGATGCATCTGTACATACAGGTTCAATATTTAATGCCAAATATAAAATGTTCTATATCAGCTGCAATATATTTAACAAAAAAATACATAAATAAGCAGAGTAAAACATCAACTAATTACCCTTAATTCTTACTAAAATCGTCATTGCTGAATTAAACGAATCACCCCGCTTCCTGCATAGCATTAATCAAAAGGGAAAAACTTCAAAACGCATATGGTAAATTGAAAATAGAGTAATCCCTGAGAAGATACTCATGTCCAATAATTAATCAAAAACATCATTTATTAATTGCAGTTCTTACCTTCAAACTTGTCAGTGCAAACCTTTAAAAAACGCAGAAAGATGGGAAACTCGCTGCTTTTTATGTGCAAATTCGTTAAAAGTCTGGTGTGAAAATTAAAGGTAGTGTTTGGTAGCCTAAGCTAATTTATAAACAATTTTATAAATAACACATTTTCTTAAACCATTTTTTAGTCACACATAATTTTTCAAATCACTTTTCATTACATATAAATATATTATCTCAAAGTCGAACTTTAAAAAAAATCATTACAATTTATAAACAATATAATTTTTCAAATCACTTTTTAATTACACGCATTTTCTCTCTCAATCTTTCAATAACACATTTTACCTCGAAAACATAAATAAACTAATTTATAATTGATACAGTACTACCGAATAGAAATAAACAATTTTTTTAGCAAAAAGAGATTATTTATAAACAAGTATTTTCTCAGAATAATTTTCAACCACACATATTTTAAAACGAAATTTCTTGCGTTTATAGTGTTTTTGTTTGTAAAAGTTTTCCATTTAACAACATTTTTTTTTTATGTATTTGAGATAAAATATTAATTAAAAAGTTGAAAGAGAAAATATATATAGTTAAAAAATAATTTGATAAATTGTGTTGTTTAAAAATATATTTTTAAATATGTCAAACAGTCGATGAAGTTTCTTTGATTAAAGTTTTTAACTTTGGACAATGATACATGTACAAACTTTTTTTACAACTTTTATTTACGACACTTATGTGACAATATCCTGTAATTAATTAACACATCACATAATCTTCAAAATCAATAAACTACAATTCTCCATTAAGATCCGATCTCCTCCATGTGTTGCACAAGAGAACGGATAACGGGATAAGCCTTGCCTTTTTCAAGACAAAGCTTTCTCACGCAAGGCCCATGCGTGGGAATCTAATATTGTAAGCCACAATTGTGGCTGGCAACTTTAAGTAATTTTATTTTATTTTATTTATTTATTTTGTCTTTTTTTATTTTTTTGGTCTATAAATTATAGTTTCGTTTCATACTTCATCAATTTCATTCTCTTGCGAGTTATATACACTTCGTAATTAATTTTTGAGGCTTGTTTATATATTTTTGTTAAATTTTTTGGTAAGTGTTTTTCTCTTATTTTTTCGTAAATGTGATGTGTTATATATAAATGTACATTTTTAATTTGTTTAATTTCGTAACATGGTTTTAATTTTATTTTTGTTACATTTATAGTAAGTTTTAAACATGTCATTTTTTAAATTATTTCACAAACTAAATAATTGTTCATATTAATTTTTAGGAATGGAATAGGATGACAATATATTTATTCCACAAGTGAATATTGGTGCGATTCCGATATTCGGGCAAGAATTTCAAAAGCTTGATGACGTGTATAATTTTTACAATGAGCATGCGAAATTAGCTATTTTTAGCATACGCATTGGAGTAGTCGAAAGAATCTACAAACAAATGAACTTATCTGGAAGTCGTATGTTTGCTATAAACAAGATAAAAAGATGAGTCTTATCAGATGAAACTCAAAAATCTGGTGACCCGTTCTGGTGAATGAAAGCGTGAGAACTCACGTTGTGGATATAACGCAAAGTTAATAGCTGTAAAACATCATACAACTTCTATGTGGGTTGTAAGCCATTTTACGATTATTTTGTTTTATTTTTCTACTATGCTTACATTTCAATTTATTTTTTCACATTTTTAGGAGTCAGTTGGTGGATGTATCATCCACAGTACTCTTGTGACGACATTGAAGAAGATAGATATACTAGTATTGCTAGCAGTGATTATGGTGCGTTCCATAGGTTTGACGATGATGACAACCATTAAACCACTCATTGTTGTACTCGTTCGACGTAATTTGAAATAAATTTGAAGAAAATTAATCTAATTTATGCAATGTCTAAGTTTGTCTAAATGTGTTGCAATGTTAGTACAAATATCATATGAAATTTGCGGTGTTATTATTAATATCAAAAAAAATATAATATACGTATATTAAAAATTATTAAGACAAAATAAAAGATAAAAATAATATATTACAAAAAGACCAAAATATAAAAAATATAAAACAAAAGAATTGAAATATCCAAATATATATATATATGCCCCTATTTGGGATTGATAAAAATTATATTTTTAGTAAATTTTGATAAAATTTGATGAGATGTGTGGTCGAAAGTTATAGATTCCATAAAAAATGTAGTTAAGATTAAATGTTGACTTTCAATTGGATTAAAATCTAAAATAATAGTGCTACCAAATAGGGACTATATGTACTAGGGCTGCACAAAAAAATCGTCAAACCGCAAACCGAATCGAAACCGTTGATTCGGTTCCACGTAGACCCGCCAATATTTTCAAACCAAACCAAACGGTTTCAAAATGGTTTGGTTTAGGTTTCAAATTTTAAAAACCGTTTAAACCAAACCAAACCGCTAATTTTTTTAATTAAAAAATTAATTTTTATTCATTTAAATTTAGAGTTTTTTCTCAAAAATTTTCAAATTTATCTAATGAATAAAAGTTCTTGTCTTTTTTTTTTTAAAAAAAAAAAAAGTTATTGTCTAATGTCCAACCACAAAATCTGATTAACCTTTAACTCATACCACCTTTTAACAACATACTCCAATCCTAAAATCACATTAATATATAACCCACACCATCCTTAAACCACATACTCCAACCTCAAAAGCTCGTTTAATAGAGATTCAAATAAAAAACGTTCCCACTTCTTAATTCAATCATTAATTTTCTGTTTTCATTCGTCTTCCTTGTTTCCTTCCAACTTCCAAGTTCATCTTCACTAATATCAATTAGATTCTTATAATAATAGACAGAGGTGATAGGTGTACTTTCAATTTCTTCCTACATTTGATTTTATTTTAGAGAGTCATAGAAGATGTTTCGATCTATATCAGAAGGTTCGAATCAGGGTAAGAATTTGAATATCACTTGTTTAACTTTCTTTGCAAGCAAAATCATTCGATTATTTTATTTATTTTCTTAGAATTTACTCATTTTTAAATTTTAGAATCTGGATAACAAAGATAAGCTAGCAAGAAGAGAGCCAGACAAAATATTATTACTGTGAAAAATTGTATAAGCATCATACTAATAATTGCGGTACTTGTATTTTATCAAATCATATCACACATTTATGCAAGAAAAGTATCCGTATATGGTTTCAAATAAAAAGCAAAAAAGAATGACTAACTATGGTATGTCTTAGAATAGTGATTTTTCTAAGAATTTTGATGACGATGACCTATCATGTTTGTTCGGAAAGAAGTTAGAGAACAAATAAAATGCAATTACAAATTTACAATTGTTTTTTAACTTCATGTTTTAATTTTGAATTGAAAACAAATTCGAATGAATTTAACATCTAACATTATTAATTCTCGTATTTGCTTATATATTAACTTATTTTATCTTTATATTAAAATATATGAGTTAATTTTACGTCTAAAATATATTATATTATGTCGATAGGTAAAAATCGCGGATTAAAATCGAACCAACCGCAAAAAATGGCTTGATTTGGTTTGGTTTGTAAAATGAAATGGTTTGGTTTGGTTTGAGAAAATGCCAAACCGCTTGAAATTGTTTGATTTGAAAATATGTCAAAAATCGCCCAAATCGGACCGCGTTCACCCCTAATATGTACAAGCTTTGTCTTGCATGATAATCTCATGCAAGACAAAGTTTATACCCCTTCTCTCTGTGCACAAGAGAATGCTTTATATCATAAGTTGTAAGTGAAATTGTACAAAAAAAAAAAAAAATTGTAAAACTTTTTTTCTTGTGTGAACGTCATCGCCATCTAGAATGGCGACGTGTGTTACGATTAAAAAAAAAAAAAAAAGAATGGCGACGTGTGAATTATTATTGCTAATAATTGCGGTACTTGTATTTTATCAAATCATATCACATATTTATGTAAGAAAAGTATCCGTATATGGTTTCAAATAAAAAGCAAAAATGAATGACTAACTATGGTATGTCTTAGAATAGTAATTTTTCTAAGAATTTTGATGATGATGACCTATCATGTTTGTTCGGAAAGAAGTTAGAGAACAAATAAAATGCAATTACAAATTTACAATTGTTTTTTAACTTCATGTTTTAATTTTGAATTGAAAACAAATTCGAATGAATTTAACATCTAACATTATTAATTCTCGTATTTGCTTATATATTAACTTATTTTATCTTTATATTAAAATATATGAGTTAATTTTACGTCTAAAATATATTATATTATGTCGATAGGTAAAAACCGCGGATTAAAATCGAACCAAATCGCAAAAAATGGCTTGATTTGGTTTGGTTTGTAAAATGAAATGGTTTGGTTTGGTTTGAGAAAATGCCAAATCGCTTGAAATTGTTTAATTTGAAAATATGTCAAAAATCGTCCAAATCGGACCGCGTTCACCCCTAATATGTACAAGCTTTGTCTTGCATAATAATCTCATGCAAGACAAAGTTTATACCCCTTCTCTCTGTGCACAAGAGAATGCTTTATATCATAAGTTGTAAGTGAAATTGTACAAAAAAAAATAAAAATTGTAAAACTTTTTTTCTTGTGTGAACGTCATCGCCATCTAGAATGGCGACGTGTGTTACGATTAAAAAAAAAAAAAGAATGGCGACGTGTGAATTATTATTGCTCGGCCCCATCTCCATTTTTTTTTTTTCTGAAAAGACCCCATCTCCATTTTATGTACTTGACATTGACAAGACTATTAAATAATCATCCGGACACAGACCCTCTTTTGACCGGATGAGGAGTCTATCTTTTGGCAGATTTTTTATGAAAAAAGTGCGTTGGCAGCCATAGGTGCGGATGGACAAAATAATCGAATCAGATCAAATCAGAATCAAATTAAATCAAGCGCACCGAGCAGTTTGATTCGATTCTACATAAAAAAATAATGATTTGGTTCTTAGAATCAAGAACCATTTGATTTCGGTTCTGATTCCGATTCTCTTTCCAGAACCAAACTCAATTTTTATAAATATATATATTTTTTTACAAATTAGAGGATATTCATCTCACCAAAAAATTTAAATATGAAATTATAAATGTGAAATGTACAAAAATGTTATTTACCGTACATTTTATCTCATTTCCTATTAGACAAAGATTTTAAATCATAAATCTAAATTATAATTATAATTCATTTTTCTTCTTTTCAATTATAGACACGCATTCACAATGCTTTACTTGCGCTCCTATAACACAGCAATCGTTGCACTCCTTAGTCACAATTGACGGTATTGATGTTTATTTTTTAAAATTTATGTATATATAAACCTCGGCCCAATTCATCAATTCTCAAGAGTTAAACCAAAACTCAAATTGCAAATTCCATCCTTAACTCACACGGTGCCACAATAGAATGAGACTCGGAACTTCATCGTAACCTATAAGTGTAAATCTAAACGGCATTTATGTTTGATTCTCTAAGTTTCAACGGGTTGGTGAGCTTCCTTCGGCAAGTTTCTTTTTCTTTGACTCATAATAACATGTTACTTTTTCTAAATTTTTGTTTTGTTAACTAAAAATTTCATTTTCTATTTAGTAATGATGTAGATGAATTCTAATAAAAAACGGATATAAACATGTTTTAATTTGCATTTCTTATTTAAAAATTAAAGAAATGGTCCTATAACCAAACCAGAACCGAGCGGTTTGGTTCCATATCTTTAAAAAAATCAATTGGTTCCATTAATAAAAAACCATCGGTTTATGGTTTGGTTTGGTTTGGTTCTTTGGTTCTTTTGGAATCAGAACCAAATCAAACCGAACCACGTCCACCCCTAACTTTAGGGCACCGCTTTTTTTGTTTGTTTGTGATTTTTGTATTTTTTAGGTAAAATATTTGGTTAAGAAATTAGAAAGCGAAAATGTGTGTGGATAAAAAATGATTTAAAAAATTATGTAAAATAAAAATTATTATAATATGGGTTATAACCCAGCCGCCGAAAGCGCACAATACAATTTTCAAATCAATTTTTAACGATACAATTTCTCACCTTTCTTTTTAACTACATATTTTATCACAAAAACATAAAAAAATTGTTTTTAACATAAATTTTTTAACAAACAAAGCCAAGTTGTGAAAAATAAGGATACGTTCTCTTTGTCATTTTCATGTTGTTTTAAATTCTCAATTTTCGAAAACACTGAAAACGCTGAAAACGCTTTCACTTACTCATTTTAAAAAACGAGCTTTTGGGGGGAAAAAATTTAAGCTCCGTTTGGCGACTGAATAAATGGAATTTGATTTATAATTAATGTATATTATTTGAATTTTCTAAGTAAGATGCGTGGTAAAAATTTGAGAGAGAAAATGTGTGTTGTTAAAAAGTAGTTTGAAAAATTGTCAACATTATAATTTGAAATTATAAAGTAACCCAACAGAACTTTACACGTAAAACCCAAAACTCGTTTTGGGCATTTTTTGTTAAAAATCCCAAAACGCTCATTGGACGAGAACTTTATGTGACGTATAGTTGTGTCGAAGACTCAAATATGACTATGTCTGACCAAGCTGTGACTTTATGTGAGCGAATTGTGACCTTGTGTGATAGTACGATGACTTTATGTGACGAAACAGCAACCTCTTGTGATCGAAGTGTGACCGAAGTATCCCTTCACGTGATCTAACTGTGACCTTGTATGATCGAACTGTGATTTCATTTGATCTAACTGTGACTTTGTGTGATCGAACTGCAACTTCGTGTGATCTAACTGTGACCTCATGTAGGGCTGGGCAAAAATCGAACCAAACCGACAAACCCGACCGATCCAACCCAAACCGACTGGTTTAGGTCGGATTTTCAGGTAATGAGGTTGGTCTGCGGGTTGAGAAATATAATTTTAGCTCGATTTGATTTGAGATCGTGTTCTAGTAAAAGAACCGAACGAAACCGACCCAAACCAACTTGATAATATTTAAAAATTTAAAAAAAAAAACATTAAAGTTAAAAAACTAAGACACAAAAGTCAAGAGACACAACACAATCCTAATTCTTTCGTTCACTTCCGCCCCAAACTCTGTCGTTCACTTCCACTGGTCTCTTTCTCATCCACTTTTCTTAATTTCTTCTCACAAATCAAGGAAATCACTGATTCACAATCTTCATTTGATTTGGTTCAAGGTAATAAATTTGATTTTGTATTCATTAATCACATATTCACGATTTTATTTTATTTTATTTTATTTTTTATCTTCATCACATTTTGTTCCTGTTTTTTAACAGAACCTACTTCATTGTGAACTCACCTCATGAAAACAAGAACTGAAGGTTGAACTCAGTCCTCAGACCACTCTCTCAATTGAAATGGACATAGGTATATGACGTATTGTTCGGGCATTCTTTTTTTTTTTTTTTTCTTTTAATGTTTTTCATGATATTTTTGAATGGATATTGTTTTGGTATTCTGGAATGACGTATTCTATGGTTATTCTGAATATTTTTTTATAGTTTATTCATTATTGTTGCTTATTTGCTTGTGGGTATTCAATATTCATTGTAAGTTTATAATGTGAAACTCATATGTTGCCGATTGGAAGGAGAAATCGATTGGAAGGAGAAATAGATGCAGAATCAATTTTTTTGCACTAATTAGTTTTCACTTTTCATCTTAAGTATTTTTTTATGTTTTAGAACTTACTGCCTTTGTTCTCTGAAAGCATAGCGACAACATTAATTTTATTATTACTAGCTTTGAACTCGAAGCTTATAGTTAAATCCTCCTGATGACAACATTGAAATCAACACGACACATAATAACAGTGCTAAGAAAAGGGGAATAAGAGAAAAGATTCCAAGGATTGACTTCCTTTTCACATATTATGCAGTCAGTGCATCATAAAACATAACAAGAAATTTCAAGCAGCTTTAGAAACTTTTATTAAAATTATTTGTATCAAAGTCATGTACTTCTTAAATTTTTAGAAACTTCTAGTAATGGAGTATTTAGACTATATTTACCAATTCCAGAATAAAATCTAATTGGACAAGACTTGGTGACTAATGTAATGAGACCTGGGGTGCCATATTCACACTTGCATCAGTAGTTTGTACCAAAGTTATTGGATCATTTGATAAAGACAACTGGGAGTTCATGGAGTTGTTAGAATTGAACATTGAGGGACCAATACGTATAATAACACTCAAAGCAAAGAAATTCAGCAATGACATACTTAACATGGTAATTATTGTTAATTGTTACAAGAAAAAATATATGATATATCAAACTACCAAAACATACTTGACATCAGGTGACAGCTTTGCTGGGAGATAAAGCTTTCGACTCAAAACCTACAAGGAATTTATGAGATATAAACTCACTTAGATTTAAAATCTTATTTTTTCACACATCACATCATCTTTTAAATCAACAATAACAACACTTTCACATCACCAAATTGTCACATATATTGTCAAAATAATTGTGTAAGTAGATTAATTCTAGATTTAATGCACGTGACTACCTTGAAGAGTTTAAGAATGTCTAAGTAAATACGTAAAGGTAATAACGAATCCCAAAAGGCAGGTACCTGACTCCGTCTACCAGGCGCTGCACGTAAATCCACCACACACTTTACTCCAGCAAAGATATTGGATTTATGTTATCAAAATGCAGCAGATAACTTTTAACTGCACTGTATATCAATAATAGATAACTGCAGCCAGGTTTAAAAAAAGGTTCTTTGAGGCTAGCCTCAAGCTAAGGCGTGTATTTTTTAAGGGCTAAATGAGGCCTACGCCTTAAGGCACAAGCCTTATTAATTAAAAGGCGTGCGCCTCATAAATGCCTAGGGCCTCCCACTTTTAAAACCAAAAAAAATCACATTAGTTAACATATTTTGGAAATCAATTTTACATTTAATCTCCGTGGACAATTTAATCAGATAAAATAGTGAAATCTAAATTAATTATTTGATCTGCTACAAATAAAAGTAAGCAAAATAAACTAATCCAAAAAAACAAAAGGGAAAAGGAAAAATTTATAGATAAAAACTTTTACATTTTGTTCATGTTATTGAAGACTTTAACATTTTGTTCATGTTAATGCATGTTTATTTTTATATATTTTTACTAAATACTTTGATCAGGGTGAGACTTATGCCTCAAAGTACTAGAGGATTATGTCTCGCCTTAGTACCCGTTTCTAACTTTTTTAACTGCAGCATTAATGGAAACAATTGAATTTTTTTCCTTACTCTCTGTTAGGTAGTGGCAATGATGATTGTTTATAAACCAATTTATAATTTTCAAAATTTCTCAAACCACTTTTTAACCACAAACATTTCTAAACCACTTTTTAACTGTCCATTCTACCCAGAAAATACAAATAAATAAAATAAATTGCAGCTCATGCGACCAAACAGAGCATTTTAAAAGTAACATAAGGAATGGAGGAGGCCCAAGAAATAATTACTAAATAACAATAAACATATCTTTACACACTTTCGAATATATTAAATTCATCATCTATCTGAAGCAGTTTGAAGGCACTTCGAGCACGCCAGCCTTCCTCTTTGGCCTTCCTATAGTCAGGCACAGAACCTGTTAAGGCCAGTGGGGGCAAGAAATTGATCTAAAACCCGCAAGTGGGTTTGTTATCAAACCCACTTGTGGGCCATACTCCCCCATCCCCTCCCCCTATGGGTGGGTGGAAAGTGGGGCCCACCCATCCATATCCAATACCAACTCGACATTTGTCGAGTGGGTGCCATATCTGATGCCCATATGGGCACTAGATCAGCCCTGGCCCCCACTGGGATTTAAAAAAAAAAAAAAACCAGTTTGGATTTGGGCCGTTTGGCCCAAAAAATAAAATTAACAGCCCAAAGAAAGGAGGATCCCTTCTTTATGCTCCAGACCAGACTAGAGTCCAGACCACTTACCAGTTACCATCGAAATTTTTGCAGACTCGCCTGCTCTCAGCTGTGACCTCCATCCCTGTGTGAACTCATTGCGCCTCCTCGCCACGACATCGATGCCGTCCCCTGCTTGCGGTGCCAGATGCCTGCATTACGCCTCCTCCCCTCCCAACTGGAAACTGCGCTGCGCGGCTGCGTGCACTGCTGCCTGCTGGTGTCTCACGAATCTCACCCAGAAATAAGTTTGGGTGCAATTTTTCCAAGTAAGTTTTAAGTTTAACTAATTGATAAATTATAAATGATAATGCCATCTTGTGTTGTTAATTGTTAAATGTTACTCTTGCTATCTTGCAGTCTTGTGTAGTTCAGTAATCAGATTTAGTAGTTGTGTAACTTGTAGTTGCTGACTTGAGTGCATTTTTGTTTTTGATTACACTGGTTAATTTTTATTTGTTAGTTAACTTAGTTTAGTTTTTGGTTTATTACTTCGTCATTTCAATCATTTTTGTTCAAAAAAATTTCGGAGGGCTGACCCTAGGAGGGGGCCTCCCCCTCCCAATTTTGGTCCCCACTCACTTGAAATTTTAGCTCCGTCCCTGCCTATAGTAGATATCCTGCACAATCAATCAATCCATTTCAGGCTTTAATTTAGTGCCACTCCAGATTGAAGTTTTAGCACGCAATTGGAGCAGAGCAAGGGTACTCTTTTATCTCTCGATGCTTTTCCCATTATTTGAGTTTAAATTCCACCGAATGAGATGAAATTCCCTGAGGAATTAATGTTGAAAACCAGCTAATACCGACCTCACCAGCGTAATCTTGGGACTGAAGCAAATCTTGAGCCCCAGAACCTCTTCTCTTAATCACTGTTTTTCAAAGCAGGAGTATGGCAATGAATAACAACGCAAAACAAATGAAAACTACATCAGAACTTTATTGTGACGACCCGAACTCTTGACCATTCGAGTGACACTAAATAGAGATTTAAATCGTATTATCGAGACTTAAATAGCAATTATAATAAGAATTATTTCATAACTGAATTATTAGAGTGCGACTTCCAAAGTCATAATTTAATTGCGGAATTAAATTAGTGAATATTGTTTCTGCATAAAAGAATATCAAAACATAGAAAATTTAAAGTGTTCAATCCAATAATCTCATCAATCTTGGCCACTTTTTGCCACCTCCATCCATGTTGACCGCCTCGAATCATCAATTTTCTGAAAGGAAGAAATATCGTGGAATGAGATTTATAAAAACCTCAGTAAGCATGTCAAAAAAAATTTTCATGAATAACATAAGGATCATAATCAACATAGGGAGACACAAGGATTTTACCGAACATAAGTGGTAAAAATTCTTATGTGTAGCGCTACTAAACTCCGGTCCCTTAGCATAGTCATAAACATATCATATCATATCATGTGGGACCCATAACAATTTCTTGAAATTGACTTCATAGTATGATCCAAAACATAGAAAACATACTTACAGAAAAGAATGTAGAAAAGACGAAGTGAAGATACGTGAATCCTCCTAGAATTTTCTCTTCCAATAGTTTACGTGTGTGTAAAATAATTTGACAATGGTGTGTACATGCATATGGGAGAAATGCCTTATATAGGACATGAAAGGGGTCAAGTCTTAATAGGGAATAGCCATGATGGGGGTAGACCATTTAATTCTAGCATTGAAAGGGGGTCAATTTTGCCTTGAAATTAGTGTAGGAATTGGGGATTCCTTTTCTAGCATGAGTAACATACATACATCCCTCCATGTATGCCTACTTTTCATATATAACATCCTATAATGGTCAACAAATAATTATTGCCTTAAAAGAAAAGACATAAATCAAGGGATTGACCAAGCCTTCATTTCAAAATAAAAAAAACGTGTGCTATATAGAAAATATATAGAAAAAATTGCAGTAAGGTCCCTGAGTTGAAATTATACTTAATTTAGTCCCAAAATTTCAATTCTAAGAAAATAATATCCAACATTGGGAGTGGGTGTAACAATCTACCCTCCTAAAATAAATTTTGTCCTCGAAATTTAACTTAGAACTCATCGAAGAGTTGTGGATACTTGCTTCGGATTTCAACCTCTCGTTCCCACGTGGCTTCTTCAACAGAGTGATTTCGCCATTGTACCTTTACTAGCGGGATTACCTTGTTTCTGAGAGCTTGATATGTCTGTTCGACTATTCTTATTGGTACTTCTTCATAGCTTAAACCTTGCTGTAATTCAATAGACTGGTGGTTGATGACATGGCTTGGGTCAGGGACGTACTTCCTAAGCATTGACACATGAAATACGTCATGTACAGCTGAGAGTTCTGGAGGTAATGCCAATTGATAAGCAACATTTCCAATACGTTGCAAAATTTCGAACGGGCCAATAAATCTTGGTCGTAATTTACCCTTCTTTCCAAATCGTAGCACTCCTTTCATTGGTGCTACTTTGAGGAACACTTTATCGCCAACTAAAAATTCCAAACTTTTTCTCTTTTTGTCCGCATAACTCTTTTGTCTATCTTGGGCAATTTTCATGCTGGCGCGAATTTTCTCAACTGCATGCACTGTCTGCTCAATAATCTCTGGTCCCAAAATCTTTCTTTCACCAACTTCATCCCAATGAACTGGTGATCTACACTTCCTCCCATACAAGGCCTCATATGGCGCCATGCCAATTGAAGTGTGATAACTGTTGTTGTACGAGAACTCAACTAAAGGTAGATGCTTCTCCCATTGTCCACCAAATTCAAGGATACATGTTCGAAGCATATCCTCTAGTGTTTGGATTGTTCGCTCAGATTGACCATCCGTTTGAGGGTGGAAAGCCGTGCTAAACTTTAGTTTAGTTCCCATAGCTTTGTGTAAACTTTTCCAAAAGTTTGATGTGAACCTTGAATCTCTATCAGATACTATAGAAACGGGTACACCATGTAACCTTACTATTTCATTCACATAAAGTTGCGCAAATTGATCCATAGTGAACGTCATCCGAACTGGCAGGAAATGAGCGGATTTGGTGAGTCGATCTACTATGACCCAAATTGCTTCATTGCCTTTCCCCGATCTTGGAAAACCAATCACAAAGTCCATCGTTATGTGCTCCCACTTCCATTCTGGGACTTCCAATGGTTCAAGTAACCCTGATGGTCGTTGGTGTTCGGCTTTCACTTGCTGACACACTAAACACTTTCTGACGTATTCAGCTATATCCCTCTTCATACCTTCCCACCAAAATACTGCTTTCAAGTCATTATACATCTTTGTGCCTCCTGGGTGTACTGAATAAGGAGATGAGTGAGCCTCTTCTAGAATCTCTCTTTTTAGTTCCTCAAAATTAGGTACACATAGGCGTCCTTGGTAGTATAATGCTTTATCTTCAGAAATAGTGAAATCCCTTCGTTTATCTGAGTTAATCTCAGACTTGATATACTCAAAGGATTGATCACCCTTTTGATGACCCTTAACTCTATCACGAAGTGTGGGTCGGATCGACATACCTGCGACTCGAGCGACCACACCTGGCTGAGTGGTGACAACTTCAAGATTCAATTTCTCAAATTCTCTCCATAATGGTTCTTGCATTGTCAACATGGCTAACTGACTTGTAACTTTACGACTTAAGGCATCAGCTACTACATTTGCTTTGCCAGGGTGATAATGAATTTCACAATCATAGTCTTTAACTAACTCTAGCCATCTTCTTTGCCTCATGTTCAACTCTTTCTGAGTGAAGATATATTTGAGGCTTTTATGGTCCGTATAAATATCACACTTGCCTCCATAAAGGTAGTGTCTCCAAATCTTTAGTGCATGGACCACGGCGGCAAGTTCTAGATCATGCGTGGGGTAGTTCTTTTCATGTATCTTTAATTGTCTTGATGCATAGGCGACCACTTTACCGTGTTGCATTAAGACACATCCCAGACCTTGCTTTGAAGCATCACTATAAATCACAAAACCATCTGAGCCAGTGGGTATGGTTAGTACTGGCGCATTAGAGCTGACGATCTTTAAGACGAAAAATAGTCCGCATGATCGTCTGCTCAACCCAACCCGAATGGGTCACAATCCTCTGTCCAATCAAACATCGCATTCTTGCGCGTTAGTTGTGTAAGAGGTCCCGATATTTTGGAGAATCCCTCTATGAACCTCCGATAGTATCCTGCTAAACCCAAGAAACTACGAATTTCTCCTACATTGGTTGGTCTTTGCCAATTCAACACTGCCTCTACTTTACTAGGATCCACCTCTATTCCTCGTGCTGTGACAACATGTCCAAGGAATGCTACTCGTTCTAGCCAAAACTCACACTTTTTGAATTTGGCGTAGAGTTTCTCCCTCTGCAAAATCCCTAAAATGATCTTTAAGTGGTCCTCGTGATCTTCTTTACTTCTAGAATAGATCAGGATATCGTCGATGAAGACGATAACAAATTGATCCAGGTAATCATGGAAAATGCGGTTCATTAAATCCATAAAGACCCCAGGAGCATTAGTTAGCCCAAAAGGCATAACCAAGAACTCGTAGTGTCCATACCGAGTTCTAAATGCTGTCTTGGAGACATCACTAGCTTTGACTCTCAACTGATGGTAACCAGACCTTAAGTCAATCTTGGAAAATACCGTTGCACCTCGGAGCTGATCAAGTAAATCTTCAATCCTGGGAAGGGGATACTTATTCTTGATAGTGATCCGATTCAATTCTCTATAATCGATGCACATTCTCATCGATCCATCCTTTTTCTTAACAAATAACACTGGCGCCCCCCATGGTGATACACTAGGCCGGATGAAACCCATTTCCAATAGCCCTTCTATCTGCGTCTTCAGTTCTTGTAATTCTTTAGGCGCCATTCTATACGGAGCTTTGGAGATTGGCGCTGAGCCGGGAATGAGGTCAATTGTGAATTCTACCTCTCGTTCTGGTGGTATGCCAGGTAATTCCTCGGGGAAGACTTCCGGATATTCACACACAACTTTAACATTGTTAATTGTTGGTCCGTTGTTCTCGTCCTTACTTATTACAGACATCAGAAAACCCGTTGTGTCTTCTAATGATAAGGCTCGTCGTGCTTTCAATGCATAAACGACGCGAGATAACGGTCCACATCCAGCTACAGATAGTCGAAATTCTTCTTCCCCTGGTCTTTGGAAAATTACTTCTTTCTCAAAGCAACGAATTAATGCGTGGTTCTTGGATAACCAATCCATTCCAAGAATTACATCGAATTCGTCTATATCTAGTAAATATAACTCCATCTCCAGTGATCTACCATCAATTTCTACCTTAGCCATCCTAGTTATACAATCAGTATTCAACACATCTCTATTGGGCATCGTCACTTCTAAAGGGAATTGTGTATGTTCGACCATAACATTCAGTTTACTTACAAATTTAGGGGATATAAATGAGTGGGTGGCACCCGAATCAATTAATACATATGCTTGTAAGTTGGATATGAGGACTTTACCTGCCAGGACATTTCGATTCTGATCCTCATCTTGTCCTCCCAATACATAAACCCTAGCCTGTCCTCCGGGTGCATTGCCTTGTTTATTATGATTATTTCTCTGTTGATTGTTTCCATGCGGCCTCTGCTGATTGTTACCCTGTGGCTTTTGCTGGTTGTTTCCTGACTGACTATACTTAGGACAATATTGAGCCATGTGCCCTTGTTCTCCACACCGAAAACATGAATTCGTCCCCATAAGACAAGTTCCCTGATGATGCTTCTGGCATTTCTCACAGCGTGGGTAGCTCTTGTTGTTACCTTGTGTCGAATCTCCTCTTCATTTCTTGGAAAAATTCTGTTTTCCTTTGCCCTTGTTATCCATCCACTTTCGCTTCTCTGGCTGTTTGTTATCAACCCACTTTTGCTTTTCTGGCTGTTCACCATGCTGCTTATCTTCCTCGCTAGTGCGATTTTTGAAATCTGCCAGTTGTGCCCTTGCCAACACATCATGGTAACTTTCAAGCTGGAGCACAATAACAGTCCGTTTCAAGTCATCCCTCAAACCTTGCTCAAAACGTCTTGCCTTTTTCTCTTCCGTATCCACAAATTCAGGAGCATAATGAGCCAACTCATCAAACTTCTGCTCGTACTCGATCAAGGACATCGATCCCTGAGTCAAAGTGAGAAATTCAGCTTCCTTCCGATTTCGAATGTTCGTGGGGTAGTATTTTTTCAAAAATACCTCCTTGAATTCATCCCACATCCAAACATGACCAGGAGCCCTTGATCTAGCAGTGGTGTCCCACCAACGTCTAGCTCCTTTACGTAGTATAAAGGTTGCACAGATCACCCTTCTAGGGTTCGGGCAGTCAATGAGTTCGAAAATCCTCTCCATTCCTACTAGCCAATCCTCCGCTTCCAAGGGATCCGTACTGCCATAGAAGATAGGGGGTTGCTGTTTCCTGAATTGCTCAACAACAGCGATAGTGGTCCTAGTGTCGGGCACAACTTCCTGCTGTTGCTCTGGGTGAGGAGGTGGTGGAGAAGGTGGTGGCGTTGGTGTTGGCTGTTGAGTAGGTGCCGGTGGTGGTGCAGTAGTTTGCACAAAAGTTTGCATCATAGCGAGAAATTGCTGAGCAAACTGTGGGTCAACTGCAATAGGTTGTGGTTGAATAGGTTGTGGGGGCTCTTGGGTTTGGTTACTGCTGTTGTTAGTCCTTCCGCGTCTTGATGGTGCCATAGCCTTAATTAAACAATGGTGACTATTTAGAAAGAAGCCAACTTAAAAGCAAGAACTTAAAGAAATAACATGTTTTATTCATAAACATTCATAAGTTAACATACATAATGGACTACCAGGCATACCCAGTGTCCAAACATACTAAAACTTAATGGGGTTCATAATTTAAAAGGCATAAATAAAAAAATTATTGTCAACTAATAGTTCCTATCAGCACCCTCATGTTGATTTCCCTCGGGATTTGGCCTTGGGTCAATTGCGGAATACGACGCTGGGCTGTACTCCTCACTTGGTTCATCTTCAACATATAGTCCCTCGTAATTAACTTCAGGTATTGGTAGGACATTGCTTGGATTTTGTTCGTAGCCTGGCGCCCTATTGATGTCATAAAGGTCTTCACGATTTACCCTCCACCTTTCCCTTATGCATCGTAGTAATATATCTGGGGAGGTTTGGTAGTCGAATGTCTCTTCAATTCTTTTGATGAATTTCCTTCAATAAGGAGTGAGAGTTCGATCTAGGTGATACACAATTTCGTCTCGATGAAATTGGTATCCATTTGCCCTTGCCCTTCGGTAAATCTTTTCCATGGCATCCAAATGTTGTGGCAAACCATGGTTAGGGTTTCTCTTGTAATTTCTATGCAACCA
The DNA here is from genome assembly GCA_963555705.1 of Ligustrum vulgare. Lineage (NCBI taxonomy): Eukaryota > Viridiplantae > Streptophyta > Magnoliopsida > Lamiales > Oleaceae > Ligustrum > Ligustrum vulgare. The sequence goes on along the minus strand of OY743176.1, from coordinate 17,364,796 downwards.
AGTAAAATGATTGCGCCTCTCAGTTCGGGTTGTTTGACCTTGTCCACTCACCATCTAGCAAAAAAATAGGGAGCATAATTACTTTTCTTTCAAAAAGAGACTTTTTTTTTTTTAATATATAGTTTCTTTAGAATAATTATAAATCTTGAGGAGTGGAATTTTCAGAATTTGAAATTTAAAGAGTGGTGCAAATAATTATCCACAGTTTTTCCTTGCTTTTACGCAAAGGTAGTGATAAAGGGATAAATTATCGAGCTGCTAGTTGGAACTTGAAGAGGAAGTAAGCTTGAAGAGGAAGTACTAATAACCATCCACAGTTTTTCCCTTGTTTTTACACAAAGGTAGTGATAAAGGGATGAATTATCGTACGGATTAAGAGGATGTAAGCTTGAAGGGGAAGTACTAATTATCATCCACAGTTTTTCCCTTGTTTTTACACAAAGGTAGTGATAAAGGGATGAATTATCGTACGGATTCATTAAATCAATTTTGTTTATTATTCTTTTTCTTTTTTTTTTTTTTTTTTTTACCAACCAACTTAATATCTAATTGGGTCAATCTTCCTAAGCTTAATATGTACCAAAATTCCAATATGTATCTTCTATATCTCATGATTCTACGTTGGAAATAATAAATTTAAAATTGAGGCTTCTATCAATTTATACTACAAATCATATATAACATGTAAAGTCTCAAGGTAAATTTTTTTTTTTTTTTTTTTATAACATGCCTCCATAAAATCGTAAATGACTAGCAAAACATATAACATACCTGATTCGAAGAGTCAAGACATGGAAGGTGGCGTAGCGGATTGATGAGTCACATTTTTCATAATTAAATAATGGTCTATTTCTTAGAAAATATTCATTAACCATTTCGGATCTTTACATGAGATTGGCCCAATTGATACAATAACAATACACATAGTAGTTTACTTAGTCCAATTTAAATTTTCATACATGATTGAGCCCAATTACCAAATAAAATAATTTGGGTATTCAAAAATAGAATTTGCATAAGTGATCAGGTCAAAATCTGACTTAAAATTAATTTTTTTTTTTATATGACGCGTTCACTGTTGACGTGAACAGTGCTTCGGTCACTGTTCACTGCGTGAACAGTGCCCCATGCTGTGAACAGTAATATTTACTGTTCACGACATTACTGTTCACGACAGTGAACAGTAAATAAATATTATAATTATTATTATTTTTTTTTTTTAAAAAAAAACACAAACGATGAAAAAAAAATTAATTACTTTAACTGCAATTAAAATAGATTAATTGCAATAACGTTTCTTGTAGAAATATTTTGAAATGATTTAAAGAGTATACAGGAAAGCATACCTTTTCTCTGATACCAACAGTGACGACCCGAACTCTTGACCATTCGAGTGACACTAAATAGAGATTTAAATCGTATTATCGAGACTTAAATAGCAATTATAATAAGAATTATTTCATAACTGAATTATTAGAGTGCGACTTCCAAAGTCATAATTTAATTGCGGAATTAAATTAGTGAATATTGTTTCTGCATAAAAGAATATCAAAACATAGAAAATTTAAAGTGTTCAATCCAATAATCTCATCAATCTTGGCCACTTTTTGCCACCTCCATCCATGTTGACCGCCTCGAATCATCAATTTTCTGAAAGGAAGAAATATCGTGGAATGAGATTTATAAAAACCTCAGTAAGCATGTCAAAAACAATTTTCATGAATAACATAAGGATCATAATCAACATAGGGAGACACAAGGATTTTACCGAACATAAGTGGTAAAAATTCTTATGTGTAGCGCTACTAAACTCCGGTCCCTTAGCATAGTCATAAACATATCATATCATATCATGTGGGACCCATAACAATTTCTTGAAATTGACTTCATAGTATGATCCAGAACATAGAAAACATACTTACAGAAAAGAATGTAGAAAAGACGAAGTGAAGATACGTGAATCCTCCTAGAATTTTCTCTTCCAATAGTTTACGTGTGTGTAAAATAATTTGACAATGGTGTGTACATGCATATGGGAGAAATGCCTTATATAGGACATGAAAGGGGTCAAGTCTTAATAGGGAATAGCCATGATGGGGGTAGACCATTTAATTCTAGCATTGAAAGGGGGTCAATTTTGCCTTGAAATTAGTGTAGGAATTGGGGATTCCTTTTCTAGCATGAGTAACATACATACATCCCTCCATGTATGCCTACTTTTCATATATAACATCCTATAATGGTTAACAAATAATTATTGCCTTAAAAGAAAAGACATAAATCAAGGGATTGACCAAGCCTTCATTTCAAAATAAAAAAAACGTGTGCTATATAGAAAATATATAGAAAAAATTGCAGTAAGGTCCCTGAGTTGAAATTATACTTAATTTAGTCCCAAAATTTCAATTCTAAGAAAATAATATCCAACATTGGGAGTGGGTGTAACATTTATATCCTATGAGAACTCACCTAATATTACCGCACTTCAACACAAGGGCACAAGGCATTATTGTTCAACTGATGCACGCTTTATTATAAGAGATTGTGACATTACTTTCTAATTCAACTAGTATATGCTTGTGCGATACGGATGACATTATCATTATATTTGTTTGCAGTGAGAAGTGTCAATGAACAAAGTAACATTATAAAGTATTGAACACAAAGAAATATAATTGGATATTGAGAATCAATATTCAAATTTGCTTGGTTGACAAAATCAATACTCATTTTAAGGGTAATTAGCGCAATTGGTCCCTACCTTTCACACTTCTCATAGAATTCTTCCAAACGTTTGATTTTTTTGACAAATTCATCCTTACCTTCACATTTTCTTGCTAAAAACGTCCTTACCATTTAATTCCATCCAAATATCCGTTAGTTGACCTAAAAAATCACTTATTAACCATTTTAATAAAGGGCAAACAAGTTATTTCCTATTATTTGATTTAAAAGAAAAAGAAAAACAAAAACAAACAAAAACAAAAAAGATTTGTTACTATTCATCTTCTTCTCAACTCCATTCACACCCACCCACCCACTCACCCACCATCCCCATACCTCATAGATTGGTATATATCATTCCTTGGCTTTGTCAGAACCAGTACAGAGCGGCCAACATCCATTCTGTTAGCTCCTCAGAACTAATATGGGAGCGGGACTGTCCAACCCCAAAATGGCATCCCTAATTATCTTCATCGGTGTCAGAAAATTGAAGGGCACTACCTCCTTTGCTAGCTGCACCTCCATTTTTGCCACATTCTCCTTAACTTTATTCTTTATAGCCTTAACCCAATGGTTAGCCTTCCCCAAACAAAAAGGATCATCCTTAATCTCCTTATGCAACTTCTCCATTACATCTTTTGCATCCTCCACTATCCCCAAAGATGGATTTCTCAACTCAATTTCTTCTTTACATACATCAACAAGTATAAACTTCACATCCTTTGACCACTTGGACGGCTCCCCCAAAATGCGACAATCAGTAAAGCTGAGTGCCAACCACCAATGCCACATCATATTTTTCGATAGCTAGTGACCTGCCAGCCGTTGCTACTAGCTCGTGCATGTCGGGAAACAACCCCTTTCTCATAGGAGTAGGCAAAAATGGAATTCCAGTGCTCTCCACTAGTTTCATCAAAGCATTTTCAGCTCTAGCATAAGCCTCTCCTTTACCAAACACAATAGAAGGCCTCTAAGCTTTCCTTAACAACTCAACTGCCGTTTGGATTTCTGAATAATTAATCCTTGGCTTTTCAATCAATTCTTTGTTCCATTCCTTTTCAGCTTGGATAAATAATCTATCAGCCTCAAATTTCGAAATTGTTTGGTGAAGAACATAGGCCGAAAGGTCCAAAAAAGTCCCATCGGGCCTGCCGAAAACGACCCAATCATTGATGCTAAGAACAGATGCGGGGATTCGACCAATATCAGTAGCTTTGACTGAAAATTTCGAGAAGGGTTTTGCTACCGCAATTTGACCTAGCTCCTGGAAGTTGCCACGACCTGTGAAACTCTTATCAAATCGGAGGATCAGGAAATCAAGACCATAGGCTAGGCATTAGCGGATGTGTTGGAAAGTCCATCTAGGCCGTGGACACAACCAAGACCTGAGATAGTAAGTAGCAACCCAGGGCCGCCGGTGAGATACCCATAGGCGGAGGCGGCGTATCCTGCTAATTTTTTGTTATGAAATGCAATAAACCGGTCCCCTAAAGCCACGACGTGATTCTTGTGTGACATAATCGGGATATCCACAACCCCAAACATCTTATCCACGCCGACACGCGCCAGACACATGGCCACTAAAGTGTTCCCGTCAATCGCCGGTGATCCTAAACTTTATTGATCGACGTCCGCCATTTTAATTGCTTTCTTTTTTTCTTTCTTTTACATCATTTTAAATCAAATAATAGAAAATTACTTGTTTGCCCTTCATTAAAATAGTCAATAGATAATTTTTGGGTCAACTAACGGATTTTGGATGGAATTAAATGGTGAGAACGTTTTTAGCAAGAAAAGGTGAAGGTAAGGGTGAATTTGCCAAAAAATCAAACGTTGGGACGAATTTCACAAGAAGTGTGAAAGGTAGGGACCAATTGCGCCAATTACCCCTCATTTTAATGTCTTTAAAGGAAAAATGTTGTCAATGGAAGCCGATTTTACTTAAAGTGCCATAATACATTCTACAGATATTTGAATGACTTGATTTCAAGTTAATAAGATAGCTAACTCATTAAGCTATAAAACCTTACTGGTTTCATCCAAAAATTCCAAGTAACCAAAAGAGATATGAATGCTAGAATATAAGGGCAGAAGCTAGAAATGGAGGAAGAAAATCGCTATGCACCCCTATTCTTAAAAAATTCATGCAGACCTCTATATAACTTTGAATTAAATGATTCTTACACTAATAGAAAGATAATTCAATGAAAAGTGTCAACATTTCTTCGAAATGTCATTCTGAATTCTACACTATGAACAATAAAGTCTCAAAATTGTCCAGACAGATAGTTTTCGTCACTGCTTTTCTTTCATTTTACTCATGATTCGTCACTGCTTTTCTTTCATTTTACTCATGACTTCAATCCTATGTTACCCAATCATTCTACATAAAATATGGGTGTTCAATATAACAAATTAAGCATTCATTATCATGAAAATAAAGCTAAAACTTGATGCATGATAATGTGAAGATCCAAATATGATTTACTCATTTTATTGTCTCTAAAGCAAAAATGTTGTCAATGGAAGCTGATTTTACTTAAAGTGCCATAAAACATTCTACATATATTTGAATGACTTGATTTCAAGTTTTTAAGATAGCTAACTCATTAAGCTATCAAAACTTACCAGTTTCAACCAAAAATTCCAAGTAACCAGAGATATAAATGTTTGAATATGAGGGCAGAAGCTGGAAATGTAGGAAGAAAATTGCTACGCACCCCTCTTCTTAAAAAATTCGTGCAGACCTCTATATAACTCCGAATTAATTGATTCTTGTGCTAATATAAAGATAATTCAATGAAGAGTGTCAACGTGTCTTCAAAATTCATTCCGAAGTCTACACTCTGAACAGTAAAGTCCCAAATTTGGCTGGACCGATAGTTTTCGTCACTGATTTTATTTTATTTTACTCATGATTTCAATCCTAAGTTACCCAATCATTCTACATAAAATATGGGTCTTCAATATAACAAATTAAGAATTCGTTATCATGAAAGGGAAGGTATGTGAGACCTTCACAATAATAGAAAGGGAAGGTATCTGTGACCTTACTTCAGGAGATTGAAGATTTCGTTTCCCATAGCTATCAAAATCTTCCACCAGTGTTTCACTTTCTTCAGCACTTCTCAAATTTTCCAAGAAGAATTAACTCAACTTGTAAAGGTTAAATCATTAAAATAGATATAAAGCACATGATCATCGTTGAAAATCTTCATCATCATCTTGAATCAAGATCTCCTTACATCTTCTGAATTGTGACATGATATTTTAATAGAATTTTATAATTGTTAAAAATATATATCTATTTTCTTGTTAATTCAAGATTATGCCAGCTGCTTTTCTGTGCTTTCATGCAAGAGAGAAATACTAACATTTAAAATTGCACCCGTGCTTGAAGATGTGTTCGATGTAGTTGCTGTTGCAAGACCGTTTATGAAGAATATTGCTCACTGTTGTTTCTGGACTGTGAATAAAGAAGATTGCTCATTTGTTGTTTCGGGGTCTGTTTATATTTTCCCGTGCATGTATAGTCTTAGCATTAAATGCTAGATACACAGCTAGTCTGAAAAGGAAGTTCCCAGGCAGCTAAGAATAGGGCAAAAAGTAGAAATATTGTTTCCAATTCGAGTTTGTTTCAGCTTATATATATTGACATAGTTGGTTGTGCTTAAAGATTGTCAGATTTCTAGCATTAAACAGGTTCTTTGTAAAGTAGATTTGAATTAGATAGTATTTGTACTGGTTTCCATTTCGAGTGAAAATCATATTTAAATATCTGCATATTATTGTCAATAGATTAAAGCCATCTTTCATTTGTAATTCCAACAATAGAATTTAAATTATGTTATCTAATTGTGTTGCATGATTCCAGAAGCTTTTTTTTTCATGCATTGTAAATAGTTGGACGGGAAGAATGGACTGCCATTCTTCCTTTTTTTATTTTATTATTATTATTATTATTATTATTAGATAGATTAGAAAGATAATTACTTCAAACACCTTGTGTGCATTTTGCACACACACTCTCTCCCTAAACAGTGGCGGAGGCATTATAAGTTTGGAGCACACACTGATCAAGCTAGGAATGTAATATTGTTAGGGCGTTGTTCGCGACAAACCTTAAGAGTTGCCCCCCAATTTATTTTTATTTTTATTTTTATTTTTTTGAAAAAAATCACCAAAAATAATGATAAAATTCAAATCCAATTTCACAAACCACACGTATTTTCTCTCTTCAATTTTCAACCACTAATTTTTATCTCAAAATTATAAATAAACCAGTTAATAAACAAAATAGTATTACCAAATAGAGGCTAAATAATATGAAAACATATGAATAAACTTATTTCTCTATAACTGATAAACACATTGAAGTAAAATAATCAATTATATGTACCGAGTATACTACAATTTTTTAAAACAATCTATTCAATACGCATAAATTTCAATTATCAAAAGTTTAAACATTATCTCCATTAAAAAAAAAAAAAAAAAAATCAATTATTCAACCATTCAAAGTATCTTTTTGGAAAAAAATCAGATTCCAAAATTGGAGGGTCCCGTGACCCCCATGTGTCCTCCTCTGCATGTACGTACATATATACATTCACATACCTATACATACATGCATAGAGGAGAATCATATATAGATATTACCTTCATATACGAAGATACACGGGCTCACACCGAAGCACACACGGACCAGAAAAATTGATGTGCGGAAATTTTTAATCAATCACAATAAATAGACTTGCTAACCAAATTTAACTAGTTTCATATGATAGTTAAACATTGTCTAAATTTAACATGTAAATATGACAATTAACATTCATTTTACTGCTTATGTGGTTAGGGACGGATCCACGATCGAAGTTCAGCTAGAACGATTGGCAGTTGATCGCAGACCGTTGACCGACGGCCGTAATAACTATAATAGTGAGATTGGTTGTTATTTATTTGATTAAATAATAATAATAAAAAATGATAAAATTAAACAATGTTTTGCCAATTTTGGCTTTTCTATTATGATTTATGGAAAACTCAATGATTAAGACAAGGAAATCTTTTTTTATCCTCCTATTTTCATCTTGCTAAAAAACTTTCAAGAAGGCTGGATAAACTATTTATTAAAAACTAGACATTGGAGTATCTAAAAGCAGCCCTATAACAATGAAAATAATTAGAACTAAAGCAAGTCTTTAACACTCCTTTAAAGGCATATGGAACAAAGTTATTCTATCCAAAGTCTCCTTCATATGGAAATTGTGTAATAATTTGATGTACTGATAATATTTTCAAAAGGAAAATGGAATGTTTTATTGCATATAAATGTCAATGTTTGGATTATTAGATATGATGCCAAATGCCTGGTTGTATAGGCTCAAAGACATGAGCAAAACTAGAAACCATAAGACAGTCAACAAAAAAGATGTCATCACCAACCAAAAGAGCCTAGAAGACACTTTTCACGGCCAAGAAAATCTTGCTACTACACTACAGAATCCAGAGTCTAAAAACTCTATTCTTCACCTAAGAATCCAAAACCATATACACCAAGGAAATCATCAAAGATAAGGACTGAGTACAAGCCTTCTCCAAGACAAATTAGCCCCTCTGTTTGCAAGAACAAGAGTCAGTGAACTCATTCAGGCATAAGGTCAAACAGTTTCCATACTATTTTGAGTGCTTTGCTTTCAATTCTGCACTTCTATTGATATGTATTTCCTTAACAAGATCCTTTCCAGAAAACAGAAGAAATTGGTTACGGGTTATTAAAAAAAAAATTAGAGTTGCCGATGGATTCAGCTAGCGCAACAGCGGTGGCTGTATCCGCCCTTGAATGTGGTAATATTTAGCTAACTAAAATATGTGGATGCTCTAACTCTTAAGTCATTATTTGTTCTCCATTAAAATTAAAATTCATTTTTCTCTTTTCAATTTTCAATCATACATTCTTCAATAAAATAATATTACACATAAATTAATTTTTTTTGTAATTATGTATTCTTCACAAAACACCATTTAAAAACTCAATTGCCCAAAATAGGGCTAAAGCACACATAAAGTTTTAGCAAAGTCAAGTGTGTGTTTACTAGGGCTTTTAGAAGGCCTAAAAGTACTTTTAGAAGACCTAAAGTACTTTTAATAAAAAAATATAGTGTTTGGCCGTTTTAGAAAAACTCAAATTTGTAACTTCTCAAAAAAAATACTTTTACAAAAAGCTAAAATACATAATATCTTATTATGAAATTTATTGAAAATATATTATATTTCATAATTCGTATTAAAATATTATATTTTATTGATTAATAAAAAAAATTATTTTATTAATTAATAAAATTTGAAATATGTTGAAAATATATTATTTTCCATAACTCCTATTGAAATATTATATTTTATTGATTAATATGGAATTATATTTTAGTAATTAATAAAATATGAAATTTATTGACAAAATATTCTTTTTTTCCATAACTCTTATGGAAAATCTATTGAAATATTATAATTCATTAATTAATGAAATATGTAATCTTTTGAAAATAAATTGAAAATATATTATTCAATAATTAATTAATAAAAATATGGAATATATTGAAAATCGTGAATTATTATATTTTATGAATTAATTAAATATTTTTTAATATAGATTTCAACATTTAGGTGAAATAATTATTTAATTTTTAATTAATTATAATATATAATTTAAGTGTTAGTTAAACATTCAATTTAATATTAACATTACTTTCTGCGTGACAACCAAACAGTAAATTACTTTTTGGTAACAACACTTTTAAAAAAAGCTTCACTAATAAAAACTCTATAGCAAAAGTTTTATTCACAATAATTGTGTCAAACAAGCTTTAAATCCTAAAATAATAATCATAAATAAACAAATAAAAAAAAAATGGGTATTCAAGGAGGGGTGGGAATCTGACTCCTACCTCGAAAATATAATTTTTGTAATTACACTACAATAAGTTTACAAATATATCCCTAATACCACCACCTTCTTTAATCCTCACCGATGTTGCAGGCTGCCTCGAATTCGGTGTTTCCTTATAATGATTGCAATTTGCAGAACATAAGATTCATGATCAAATCTATAGAATTTTTATTTTAAAAAAAAAAAACATATTTGTTAATTCTTCAATACCAGCATTCTTGTTGGTATTGTTTGCAATAATTCTTGGCATTTTGGCCAAAAGAAATGATGAGGTTCAACCCTCTGATGACGCTAATTTACAGGACTTAAATGTTTCACAGGTTTCTAATTTTGTTGGGAAGCAGTTGTCGACGAGGGAATCTGCTTCGAGTTCTCAGTGGTATGGATTTTCCGATGGTAATGTTATGAGTACTCCGGTTGGAGGCAGTAGTGGTGCACGGCTAAAGAGGAACAATTCTTATCCTTATATGAGGCATGAGTCTTTGTGGGAAAATCGACATATCGGGTTCCAGTAACAAGATTTTTTTGATGATTTTTGAGGTGAAATCTTATCAGGTGTTGTCCATGACTAAACATTTTCAGTCGTGGTAACGGAGTAAGATGGTCGGTGACGAGCCTGAGACGCCTGTGAAAGTGATACTGGAGAAATCGAACAACCCATGTTTGGTAGACTCTACAGGTTGAGGCGCTGCATACTCCTCAACCTTGGCGGGGGTGGCGAGTAGCGACTCCGTGAGCTTATCTCTATTCTTCTCAATGTTTTGATGATTGTATCTAGATTCCTCAATCATTGTTCCATTAATTCAACAAGGATTAAAGAAAACCGATGAATCAAGAAACTGGAAATCTTGAATTGAAAAGTATGAAAATCAAAGCAAAAAGGATATTTATGTCTTTTTATTCATGTCTATTTTTGTAAATGAAAATAATATTTAAAATTGTGGTGTAGAAATTAAATTTTGTGGTGGCAATATAGCCTACCTTCTTTGTATCCTTCCCAATTTTTTTTCTTTTTTTTTTGTATTTTAAAAAATTAAATTTTTTTTAAAAATAATCTTTATCTTTATCTTTTCTTTATATATACTAGTGATAAACACGTGCATTAGTATATGACACGTGTATTAAATTTGAAGCTGTACTATATTTTAAGGCAATTGAGATAGTTAAGAATGTTAACGGCAAAACTAAAAAAAAAAAAAAAAAAGACATAAATTAAACTTTAATTAAAATATGAATACGATGTCACAAAGTTTTGAATAAAGTGAAATATAACAGTGCAAATATAGTAATAGTTCTTTGAACACAATTGTGAAATTAAAAATTGCGAACTATTCATAATCTAACAATATTTATTCATATTAAATAATTTATATGATAAATACAATCTACTCTGATTAAACATGTCTTCATCACAAAGTTTTGAATAAAGTGAAATATAACAGTGCAAATATAGTAATACTTCTTTGAACACAATTGTGAAATTAAAAATTGCGAACTATTCATAATCTAACAATATTTAGTCATATTAAATAATTTATACGATAAATACAATCTACTCTGATTAAACATGTCCTCATCAAATTATAAGTACCTGGTCTGACAATAGGTCTAAATTGAGACATGCACATTGGCATCCACTAAATTATAGAGAAAATATTGCCCTAAAAAAACTAAACATGTATTGCATAATTTAGATAAAATAATAAGAATGCTACTACTAACAAAAAATGAAATACAATTTTTTTATTTCAATGTTTACATTTGTATCAAGGGATAAGAAAGGATTTAACTTTTTTAGGTATTCAAATAAGATATGTGTAAATGTAACCCATGTACCAACACTTCAAAAAGTAAACAAAAAAATGCTTAAAGATTTACCCCCTGTTAGATAGAGATTAAAATCGAATTTTTAGCGAATTTTGATAAAAGTTGATGAGATCATGTGCCGTTAAAAAGTCTCGGACCCAACAAATATATAGTCGTGATTAATTGTTGACTTTGACTTTAATAAAAAAATTGATTTTTAATTAAAAAAAAAAAAACAGAAGCTTATAACTGTCTTATGAATTTGGTAATATTCTGGTAAGATTTGTAACTTATGCACCAACACTTCATAATGGAAAGAAACATTTTTTTTTCCTCTAACCTAAATGAAAATTATATTTCCCCAATTGTTAACAAAAAAGCTCAGAAATTGATTTGTGAATCTATTTCTTCTTCAAAACACACCACAATCCATCTTCATCACAAATCAAGACACCTAAAAAAAAAAAAAAATTTCCCAAATCAATGCTCCCAAGCAAGTTAGGAATCCAAATCAACATGAATGACAATTAACGACAATATTTTGTAACTTGTGTGACCGCTAATGTAAAAATGAAATTCTAGTGATAATTTTTAATTTTTGCGCGACTTTAATGACCGTTTATGAAATTAACCCGTTTAATTTATGTAGAATAGGTGATTCGGTTAAGATAATTCAAATACTTTTCTATTGTTTCCCATAGGAATTAATGATTTAATGCACATTGTAAACAATAAGAAAAGGTAAAGCTTCTTAGTGAAATGGAAAACAATTGTTTATTTTAATAAGTGAACTTTTTTTTAAAAAAAAAAAAAAAAAAAAATTATTTGAATTACTTAATAATAATAATAATAATAATAATAATAATAATAATAATAATAATAATACCTTTTTAACCATAACTCTTATGGTGTACCGGTGGTGCCAAAAGGAGTAACTTGTTATTAACTCTGATTTTAAAAAAAAAAAGTTTTTATTTAAAACAAAATTACTTATTTCTTTATTTTCTACAAGTATGTTTACTTATCCACTAATAAGTAGCTAAACTATTTTTTATTATTTTGAAGTAAGATTTCGATTTTTAAGAACTTCTACGACATGTCAAAATAAATTAGTAAAATCTAAATTAGATAATAAAAAAAAAATTATTTTTAAATAAAAAAATACAGAAGGTCCCAATGCATTTTGTTGTGGAAATATGTCAAAATTTCTTCTATTGGCAAATTCTAAGTTCAAATTGGTGAGATTTGACTCTCGTAAATCTTCTTTGGATTTATTACTTGCGAAGGCAATTGACCAAGCCACATCCTTGTCATTGACCTTTGTCTTCTTAGTAGCAAGATACCAATGAAAGTCTATATATCATACATTCAGTAACTGCCAATGAAAGTCCATATATCATACATTTAGTAATTGAGGTGACAGATTCTCGACAAACCACAAATCTCTTCATGGAAATGACTTTTGATACCCCCACGCCAAGCAATAGTCGGGACAATTACGCCATAGTCCAGTTTGTGAATATCTTTCATTTAGAATTTTACTCTACGAACCATGTAGCTCTATCCTCTGGGTTTACCAATTGAATTATCGATAATACATTTGACAAATATCCATCACTTTGGTCATCACATCATCACCAATATCAACTATTATAATTTTGTCAACACACAAATCGATTATCCATTAGTTAAATGGTAAATCAATAGGGTCAAGTTCCACTGTAATAGGCTAAACTATAGACACACACACACACATTTGTAACTATAGCTGCTATATTATTATACAATGAAAAGGTCAAAAATTAAATAACAAAACCATCTGCTACAATTCTCCATTTAATGATTTTTATTTTATACTGTGTACAAACTCTTCCAGAACCTTACCTCAGTGCACAACAAAATGAACAAATACAAATTGCAAAAGTGGAATGTTCATATTACAAGAGGGGAAAACATAAAATTACAGTAAAAGCCTAACCACAACAACAGGATTATTGGGCACCATCCTCATCTTCTGGTTGACCAGATTCTCCTTGTTCTGGCTCTGGCTCTGGCTGATCATTTAGAGGGCCATTTTCATCTCCTTGTCTTTTTACTGGTCCTGGCTCCTTCTATTTGTAAATATAAGCAATGAAAATATACACAAGTAGATTTACAGAACTCAAGGCTGCAAGCACCCAGTAATATCTATCTAGCCGACTCTTGCTCAACGTATATTGGAACCAGTTCGGTTTACCACCCTTCTCACTAATTTTACCAACCAAACAAACCGAAAGCACACTCCCCATGAATCCTAGACCAGATACTCCTTTGCTCGAGTATTGGAGGTAATTTCTCATTGATTCGGGAGCCTGATCCTCGAAGAAAGCAGCTGAGCTCTTTTCAAAAAATGAGTCCAGCCCAGCAAGAAGGAAAAACTGGAAAAGGAGCCAAAATATACTCATTGGGATATCGTCCTCTGGCTTGTTGAGTAAGCCATGTCTTCTGATCACTTTCAGCCTTCGAATCTCTATTCTGGCAGAAGTTATGCAACACAGTACTGAGAATACCATAGCCACTGCAATTCCAACAGGAATTCCTTGGCATTAGTTACCTCTTTAGATACTGCGCCCCTAAAGGCTTCCGGAATGCCGCATTTAATGATCATTAGACTCATGCGATTTGAGTGTTCCCACTTCTCAAAGTTCCTCCTGTCATCAGGTGAACTTGCATCCGTAAGAGAAGCCGGTTGCTCAACCCTGAGAGCAAGGTCGAGGTCCATGCAGTTCAAGAACAATTAGTGCGTTCTCTTTCCAATCCTTGAAGTTTGACCCATTAAGCATGGGAATTGAATTAACATTTGCGGATATTGTGATAGCAGATGAATTAACTATATAGAGAAGAAGATGGAAATAGCTTACATTAGTACTTTATTATGCAAATAATAATTTCAAATAATGGTAAGGCCCATCACAAGATACCCAGCACAACATCAATATTTAGTCTTTGGACAAAAATATTGACTTGTAAGTGGTACTCCCGATGTAGTAATCAAACACTGACAATAAGATATGTCAACCAATAAACCTTTCTTTGGACCGATTTATTGATTACACGTTAAACTAAATAATCATCACGTGTTTATCACCACAGGTGCATGTGAAATTACAGCCAAACATTGACCTTCCTTTGGGCCGATCAATATCCGCATGAACAACATACACACGAAACCTTCTAATATTCTAAGTTAATTAATTTCTACAAGAGAGGTTACTTTGGAAACATGTTGCTTCAATTAATTCACTTTGAAATATTATATTTCTCAAAAGAGTCTGTCATACCAAAACTGTCATACCAAAATTTGAACTTGAATTGACTGTTTTGCATATATTTAAGACTTTAGGATTTGAATTATGAAATTCAATACTTTAGGATTAAGTAATCATTAAGTTGGATGGTTAAATTGCAATTTAATTAAACTTGATTGGCCAATTACGAAATATTTTTAAACTTGAAGGACTAAATTGCAATTTTCCCAAACTTTAGCGGCCAATTTATTAAAAACTGGACTGAATCGTGAAATTCAGAACTTTAAAGAACCAACTTAAATGATTTCTTAACTTTATGGGCTGGTTTTGTAAATTCAGAAGTCTGAATGACCAACTTAAAAGATTTTATAAGCTTAGGATTTTATATATTATTAAAACAAATCAGGAGGACCTGATGTGAAATAAAAGCAATTTTTGTGAATTGCAACCAAGCCCTTCAGAACTTCAAATTTTCGAGTGAGGCCCCTGTGCCCAAAAATTGCAACAGCTAGGGTTTGCAACCAAACCCTAGCCTCTGCCGCACACCAGCCCCAAGAATTCGGCGCCATCACCGGCACCGCACACCACCTGCAGCGCTATCACCGACGCTGCAACCAAGAACACAGCGTCGCTGAGCGCGACGCTATGAACCACCTCAATCACCATCGCGCGCGACGAAGCTGCACTCCACCGCGCGCAATGCGTAGTGCACGGGTCCCCATCTCCAAACAGATTCACACAACAATCTCAACCACAATTCATACTTCAACCAGGTAATCAATTATCAACCAACCCAAGTTTAAAATATACAAACTCAGATCGGAAAATCGAACTTGTAAACCAAGATTTCGCATATAAATTCATACACAGAAAAAACGACTGAATAAACCCAAAATCACGTTCCAAATTTTCCATTTTGCTGTGTATGTATATTTCTCAATTTTCAAATCAGTTTATTTGCATATACATACGCAGATAACGATTGGCTGAATCCATAAAACCAAATTCATGTTCCAGATTTTTGAATAAACTGAATGTATAAATTTAATGCCTATGAAATACAGTGCATAATATATATCTCGTACGCACACGTATAAAGATCTGATAATTCAACACGATGTTGTCTCTGATACCACTTGTTGAAATTAAATTTAATATAGATGATTGTTCATCTAAAATCCATAAACATCATGCTGTAATTATCTAGATCGAAACTGAAGCGGAAGCGTACCTGAATCCGTTATTGTGTTTGATCGAACGGGGTTATGGCCTTCCAACCGATTCGTGGTTTTCTCCTTATTTTTCTTCTCTGTTAATGGGGATGCAGAGAATTATGAAAAGCCACACTCAATTGGGGACAATGACCTGTATAAATAGTTGTAGGGCAGCTATCGTGTTTCAATGTTATTAAATTTGCCCCTCATCAATTTAAAACATTGAATCCGTCTCTACACTTTAATCTCAAGCACTTAATACCCATTAGTCCTGAATAATCTTTAGTGGATCACTTTATTAACTAAATCCTTAAGATAGCACCACATATTTTATTTTATACATGTTTGGCCCCACATTATTGAATTTTATCCAACAAATCTATTTCTTCTTCAAAACACACCACATTCCATCTTCATCACAAATCACGACACCTAAGTTATCCCCCCCTCCCCAAAAAAAATAAAATAAAAAATTCTTCCCAAATCAATGCTCCCAAGCAAGTTAGGAATCCAAATCAACATGAATGACCATTAATGAAAATATTTTGTAACTTGAGTGACCACTAATGCAAAAATGAAATTCTAGTGATAATTTTGAAATTTTTGCGCGACTTCAATGACCGTTTATGAAATTAACCCGTTTAATTTATGTAGAATAGGTGATTCGGTTAAGATAATTCAAATACTTTTCAATTGTTTCCCATAGGAATTAATGATTTAATGCACATTGTAAACAATAAGAAAAGGTAAAGCTTCTTAGTGAAATGGTAAACAATTGTTTATTTTAATAAGTGAACTTTTTTTTAAAAAAAATAAAATAAAATTATTTGAATTACTTACTTTAAAGTTTAATAATAATAATAATAATAATAATAATAATAATAATAATAATAATACCTTTTTAACCATAACTCTTATGGTGTACTGGTGGTGCCAAAAGGAGTAACTTGTTATTAACTTTGATTAAAAAAAAAAAGTTTTTATTTAAAACAAAATTACTTATTTCTTTATTTTCTACAAGTATGTTTACTTATCCACTAAAAAGTAGCCAAATTATTTTTTATTATTTTGAAGTAAGATTTCAATTTTTAAGAACTTCTACGACACGTCAAAATAAATTAGTAAAATCTAAATTAGATAATAAAAAAAATATTTATTTTTAAATAAAAAAAAATACTGAAGGTCCCAATGTATTTTGTTGTGGAAATATGTCAAAATTTCTTCTATTGGCAAATTCTAAGTTCAAATTGGTGAGATTTGACTCTCGTAAATCTTCTTCGAATTTATTACTTGCCAAGGCAATTGACCAAGCCACATCCTTGCCATTGACCTTTGTCTTCTTAGTAGCAAGATATCAATGAAAGTCTATATATCATACATTCAGTAACTGAGGTGTCAGATTCTCGACAAACCACAAATCTCTTCATGGAAATGACTTTTGATACCCCCCACGCAAAGCAACAGTCGGGACAATTACGCCATAGTCCAGTTTGTGAATATCTTTCATTTAGAATTCCACTCCACGAACCATGCAGCTCTATCCTCTGGGTTTACCAATTGAATTATCGATAATACATTTGACATATATCCATCACTTTAGTCATCACATCATCACCAATATCAACTATTATAATTTTGTCAACACACAAATCGATTATCCATTAGTTAAACGGTAAACCAATAGGGTCAAGTTCCACTTTAATAGGCTAAACTATAGACAAACACACATTTGTAACTATAGCTGCTATATTATTATACAATGAAAAGGTCAAAAATTAAATAACAAAACCATCTGCTACAATTCTCCATTTAATGATTTTTATTTTATACTGTGTACAAACTCTTCCAGAACCTTACCTTAGTGCACAACAAAATGAACAAATACAAATTGCAAAAGTGGAATGTTCATATTACAAGAGGGGAAAACATAAAATTACAGTAAAAGCCTAACCACAACAACAGGATTATTGGGCACCATCCTCATCTTCTGGTTGACCAGATTCTCCTTGTTCTGGCTCTGGCTCTGGCTGATCATTTAGAGGGCCATTTTCATCTCCTTGTCTTTTTACTGGTCCTGGCTCCTTCTATTTGTAAATATAAGCAATGAAAATATACACAAGTAGATTTACAGAACTCAAGGCTGCAAGCACCCAGTAATATCTATCTAGCCGACTCTTGCTCAACGTATATTGGAACCAGTTCGGTTAACCACCCTTCTCACTAATTTTACCAACCAAACAAACCGAAAGCACACTCCCCATGAATCCTAGACCAGATACTCCTTTGCTCGAGTATTGGAGGTAATTTCTCATTGATTCGGGAGCCTGATCCTCGAAGAAAGCAGCTGAGCTCTTTTCGAAAAATGAGTCCAGCCCAGCAAGAAGGCAAAACTGGAAAAGGAGCCAAAATATACTCATTGGGATATCGTCCTCTGGCTTGTCGAGTAAGCCATGTCTTCTGATCACTTTCAGCCTTCGAATCTCTATTCTGGCAGAAGTTATGCAACACAGTACTGAGAACACCATAGCCACTGCAATTCCAACAGGAGGTGCATACCTTTTACAAAAGCAGCTTTCCAAATAGGTGTAGGATTTGTCAAACATTTTTTTCGCATGGTTAAACAGCAGTAGAAGCATAGGAAGAGGAATTGTCCATTTTCCAAGCTTGCGATCCATGTGATTTGCTTGTTCTAGGAAGTACGTGTTTCCAATAGAAGATACGATCCCACAAACTATGAATGTCATCCACATTGGAACCATCCGAACAACAATTTTCGCTTCTTCTACTTCTGTCACTGTGCAAAGCCTCCACCTATTCATTTCTTGTTCTTCTAGTCTTTTATCAGGCAATATGATGGCAGCCTTCTCTAAGCGCCTGGTTAAAGCAAACGAGAGAATAAGAATTAACTAGTTCTTCTAATGTTGTGCCTAAAGTAAAGGAAATCGACAAGTAAAAACCTGAGAAGACGAGTACGGGAAAATGACCGAAGCTCAGTGGTATCATTCGAATAAAGCTCTCTAGCATCGAGAGGAAATGGTTTGGATATCTTTGAAATAGAGGCCACAAAGACTCTGCAAACATTTGTCAATGGACTCCCATCTGGTCCAGACATATTGTACGAACATGAACCGCTCAAAAATAGAAGTGTCGCAACAGTAGTACAGATCGCAGGAATTCCAAAGCGGATTGACCAAGGTTTTATGTAAGGTAGAGAGAGAGCTCCAACTATTGGCATAATGGCCACCGGAAATAGGCCTAATATCTGGAAAAAAACTTTATTGCCGTCACCATCGTCAGGTTTCGTACTCTGATCATCAAGGAAAGGTTCTAGAGAGACGAGGTGACCAGATATGCCTACAGCTAACAATGCCAAGGCCGTGTAGAACAAAGCTTTTTGTGTGTCACCTAAACATTTTGGCTCATAGTCTTTGCAGGTGCCCGTGGAACTAGCTAGAACTGGCGGTGTTGACATGGAAAGAAACCCCATACCCTGGAAAAAGTTGGAGTTCAGCAAACTACAGAACTTCACTTCAGTCTCAAAAGGAAATAACTCAACATAACTTAAGCTGGCCAATGTTTTCTAAAACTTAAATCTCCCATATACTGAGGCATTAGTTACTATTGATTTCTACAAACATGATATCAGTCTACGTATATCACAGCTTGAAGGAGCATAAATGTAACATTTCCCATCTCTTTCAATTTCTCCGTCACTTATTACAGGACGACACTGGGGATATTGAAGTCCAGAAATCAAACCATGGATCACACATTTTAAGTTCCAATTCCAAGGTTCGAAAAACACGCTTCCAGCCACAAAAGCTGAACAATCTTATATCTACGTTCCTGAATATACAAAAAAATAACAATACAAGAGAAAGAAGAACATGCTATTAATCTCAAAGATGCTTGAAGTATTTTTCTCTTAATTTCTATGTTGACTCAAAAATTACCTCCATTATTCCCAAATAGATTGGACAATAGGATTGTACCGACAAAGTTGAGAAGATATAGGAATTAACTAACCACACTGAAGGCTATACTGGACAGCAGGAGCATTAAGTACTTTCCCAGAACCGTGTCGACGAGGTAGAGAAACCCAATAGGCAATACCATAGTAACTCCACTCCAAATGTTCAAAATTCCAGCAGCATGAGTTAAACTCAGTTTCCATACATTTGTTAAGTATGTTTGCATCACAAACATTGTGCACCAAACCAATATATCAGCCCATAGCAAAACTGCAATTACACGGTAAGTAAAACATTCCACCATATAAATCCATCACCAATTCAATCAGATTTGATCAATTTATATATAAGCAGAGTAAAACATCAAGTAATTACCCATAACACGTACAAAAGTCGCCATTTCTGAACTAAAGGAATCACCCTCGCTTGCTGCAGAGCATTAATCGAAGGGAAAAAAAACTTAAAACCCCACATGGAAAATTGAAAACAGAGTAAACCCAGAAGCAGATGATTTAGTCCCAATTGTTAATCAAAAATTTTATTGATAGTAATTTCTGTTCTTACCTTCAAACCTGCCAATGTAGAACTTTCAGAAACACAAAAAGATGGGAAACTCGCTGCTTATTATATGCAAATTCATCATCTTCCAGGCTGTCATTGTCACCATTGATGGAAAATAAAATAACATTCTCAAGTCTGAACACCGAAATTAATTATTCCCAATAAGCAACAATCGTGCATTTGTCCGTTTTCTTTTCATCAATTTTTACTTTTTATTTTCTTGTGTGAACGAGCCGTCATCTGGGATGATGATGTTCGATTTCATAGTGTTACTGAATAATAGTAGAATTGGCGTTGACGTTGACGCTGACATTGCCATTGACTTAAATCAACCAGCCAATAGGAATAAAAAGAAAAGGGAAATGATTTAGGGCATCAATTTCCAGGCTCAAGCTGTATTTGACTATCAACCAGCTACAGCACGTACATATATCCAGCTGCACGTACATATTTCTGATACCATATTTGTATGGAAAATGCTATTTTAACAGAAAGTGTAACCGATTTTTTGTGGATGATTGATATTGGAGATGATGTGATTGATAAGTAAATAGATTACTGTCATGTGTATCGGTGTAAAACTTTATATCAAAGTTTATGTTCATGTACTGTAGCATGACTATTTCTATTCAAAGCATAAATCTTTGAATATTTACCTTTGTTTGGTAATACTGTTTCGTTTATGATCGGTATTATTTTCCTACTTCCTAAAATTAAGGAGAATTTCATTACCCGACCTGTTGAGGTCATGGTCTTCCTTTGACCGACCTATGGGGAGAACTCCATGGTCGGCACAGAGCTGACCTACTCGCTGTTCAACAATAACGGGCTACGCCTTACCAAAATGCCCTGTCTCACATGGGTCGAGTTCATCCCGATCTCCTACTTCAGTTTGACACTTGAGGATAAGATCGGTTCTTCCCGACCAATGGCCCGTGTTGGCAGGCTTCCCAATCTCTTTCAACACAGGGCCTCGTTAATGAGCCATATACTTGAGCCTCAAGGCAATACATGATCCACAAGGAAACCTTTCACAAAAAGGAAACTAAATCCTTATAAGTAAAGAATCCTTCTTAAAAGGTAAGTTTATAACAAAATGACTCATTCCTTAAATAAAGGAAGTTATGGGTTTTTTCAGCCCTATAAATACAGTTCCTTTGATCACATATATTCATTCATTATTCTTTTCGTTTTCCTGTAAAATATTTTTTCTCTACTTTTCTCCAGAAAACTAATTCTCACACCGGAAGTGTGACGGGGAGAATCCTCCTCGCATTTTTTGCAGGTCAACCAAGGAGAATTCATTGGTCTTTTCCAACGATCAAGTATCATCAGATATTGCCACGTTAAGGTTAGGATTTTTTACAGCATCAATTGGCGCCGTCTGTGGGAAGAGATACAATCAGCTATGGTTAATAGACGTCAAGCCCGTCCCTCCGCATCCATTGGTCAATCCCTTCGGGCCAACACTTCAGCTGAGGATGATAATCCTCCACCCCTTGAAGATGTTGGGGAAGAACAGAACCTAGAAATCACACCAGACAACGAGCCTGTTAGTCGAGAAGATTTCAACAAACTTCAACAGCAGCTCCGCAAACTCCGTCAAGCTCTTCAACAACAGATCAATCATCAAGTGCAACCCGACCCGAACACTCCAGGCACGATTCCTAGGGAAAATCCCCGGCCAGTTAATCCTATAACTGACAACTCCCTGGGAATCAGGGGTGCCCATCCCATGACTGAGGGATCTGCCAACTTGACACAACAAGAACTCTTAAGAATCATTCAGGAAGGAATTGCTGACGGGATACAACAGAATACACAGGGTCGGACCTCATTCGTAAGAAGAACCCATTTTACTCTCGAAATAACATTTTTTCCCTTACCAGACCGATTTAAATATCTACGGATAAAGGAATACGATGGAGCAACAGACCCAAACAACCACCTGAATACCGACACTGATGTCATGGACATGCAGAATGCTCCCGATCAGATTCTGTGAAAGGCCTTCCCGCAAACCTTAACAAATTACGATACCTCCAGGGTCAATCTCTTCCTTTGCCGATCTTACTGAGAAATTCACAGCTTTCTTTGCAAGTAGCAAAAGGATCAAGAAAACCGCCGCTTCCCTCATGCAGTTAAGACAAGGACCGAATGAAACATTGCGAGAGTTCATGACTCATTTTAACGCTGAAAGACTTCAGATCCTAGATCTCCATATATCATCATCCATTTCAGCTTTGACCTTGGCTATTCGAGGTCCGAAATTCAGAATGTCCCTATCCAAGAACCCGCCTTGGAATGTAACGGAGCTTCTCAGAAGAGCCGAGAAGTACATAAACATGGAGGAAACACTTTTGTCAGTCCGGGCACAAGATCAAGGGCAGGGGCAGTAGCACAGTCTTCATAATCAATAAGGCAGGGGAATAAAAGGTCAAGACAGGAGGATGAGAATAATTCTTCCCAAACTAACTCGAAGGGGAATAGCCATGGGCATCAGAGTTTAACTCCGCTAAACGCACCTCGATCCCACATTCTCATGGAAATCAAGGGACGTGAAGATTTGCGTTGGCCCAAGCCTATCAAGGGGAAAATCGACGAAAAGAATCGACATAAGTATTGTGACTTTCACAAGAGCTCGGGCTATACCACGGATGAGTGCAGAACATTAAAACAGGATATAGAAGCCCTCATAAAAAGAGGCTTCCTATGGCACTACATAAAGAAAGACGATAAAGAGCATAGGAAAGGGGAAGAGAAAAACAGATCCGCTGGCACCATAAATTTTATCATCGGAGGAATAGCATCTGGAGGTAATTCGAATAACGCACGCAAAAATCATGCCCTGGCACTAAGCGATCGGGAAGAAAGGTCGGGATATCATGATCATGAGTTTTCAAGCAGCATCAGCTTCAGCAGTACTGACATGGAAGGAATTTCGTATCCTCATGACGATTTGTTGTCATCAGCGCAACAATCGCAAATTTTGATGTTAGGAGGGTGCTAGTTGACAATGGAAGCACAACCAATGTTCTTTCCTTAGAAGCTTTCAACCAGATGCAGCTCCCCAAAGATCGACTTCGACAGGTAATTACTCCCCTAACTGGGTTTGGTGGAGGAACTGTGAAACCCGAAGGCCTAATTGACCTTCCCACCTCACTTGGATCAGAAGAGAAATGGGTAACAAAGATGACTCCGTTCCAGGTCGTCAAGACTCCTATGGCCTACAATGCTATCTTGGGAAGACCCTTCTTGAACAGCCTAAGAGCTATAGTATCGACATATCACCTGGCGATCAAGTTCCCAACTTCCGCAGGCATAACACCTATTCAGGGAAGTCAATCGGTAGCCAGAAGTTGCTATATCAGCTGTATTGGAAAGGGTAAGACAGATCTGATGTCAATAGAACTTCCTATGGAAGAAAGAATGTCGCCAGTAGAGGAGTTGGAAGAAGTTCCAATTTCAGAAGGGAAGAGCTTCACAATTGGGAAAGAGCTTCCCAAACTAATGAAAGAGGAGTTATCGCAATGTTTAAAGAAAAATATCGACATATTCACATGGAGTGCTGAAGATATACCCGGGATTGATCCCGAACTCGTCAAACACAGGATTAACGTCATGCCCAACAAAAATCCCGTAAAACAGCGAAGAAGACAGTTGCCACAGAAAGGAGGCAGATAATCAAAGAGGAAATAGATAAACTCTTAAAAGCAGGATTCATTAAGGAAGTGAACTATCCAGAATGGCTAGCCAATGTGGTCTTGGTGAAGAAGCCAAACGGCAAGTGGGGAGTTCGTATAGATTTCCCAGACTTGAATAAAGCATGTCCAAAAGACAGTTATCCTCTTCCCAGGATCGACAGATTGGTGGATTCAACGTCAGGCTCTGAACTTTACAGCTTCCTAGACGCCTTCTTGGGATATCATCAGATTCGGATGGCACACGAAGATCAGGAAAAAACCTCCTTCATGGCAGATGAAGGAATATATTGCTATAAGGTCATGCCGTTTAGATCAAAGAATGCTGGAGCTACTTATCAAATGTTGGTAAACATGGTCTTCTCCAGACACATCAGGCTTAACATTGAAGACTACGTTGATGACATGGTCGTAAAAAGCTCAAGAAAGAAAGACCACATTGCTGACCTTGAGGACATATTCATTACACTTAGAAAACATCGGATGAAATTGAATCCTACAAAGTGCGCCTTCGGAGTAGGCTTAGGAAAGTTTTTGGGATTCATGATCACTCAGAGAGGTATCGAAGTCAATCCAGATAAAATTTCGGCCCTAGCATCAATGGAACCTCCCCGAAATATCAGGGAAGTGCAGAAGCTGACAGGGAGAGTAGCAGCAATGGGCCAATTTATATCAAGGGTAGCGGACAAATATTTTCCCTTCTTCAAAACTCTTCGAGGAAACAAAGACTTCAGATGGGACGAGGAATGCAAGGTCTCCTTCAGGAAGTTGAAAGAATACTTGGGTACTCCTCCAATATTGGTAAATCCAAATCCAGGGGACAATCTGTTCTTGTATCTAGCAGTGTCCGATCATGCTATGAGCGCCGTTTTGGTTAAAGAGGAAGAGAGGGCTCAAAAACCGGTATATTACGTCAGTAAGATGATGTTGGACGCAGAAACTCGATATACATTGGCGGAGCAGCTCGCATTTTCCTTGGTTACAGCCGCCAGAAAGTTAAGACCATACTTTCAAGCCCATACCATAACTGTCCTCATAAATCAACCCTTGAAGCAAATCTTGCAGAAACCAGACATATCTGGCCGTCTACTCAAATGGTCAATCGAGCTTGGGGAATATGACATTGAGTTTAAACCTCGACCTTCCATCAAAGCACAGGTCTTGGCTGACTTAGTTATCGAACTCGCCCCAAGACCTAGGGGGCCAACAGGTCATGACAGGGAAGAGGCCACATGGACCTTGGAAGTAGATGGAGCATCGAATGCCGCAGGCTCGGGGCCAGAATCATACTAAAGAAAGATGATGGCACGATGGAAATTCAGTGTGCAATAAGGTTTGACTTCCCGGCGACTAATAGTGATGTAGAGGATGAAGCCATGATTGCTGGACTTCAAGCAGCTCAACATCTAGGGGTCGAGCATGTCAAGGTTTTGAATGATTCACAATTGGTGGTAGAATAGGTAAATGGCACTTTTGAAGCAAAATATGAGAAAATGTCATCTTTTAGGATGATGGTCTTGGACTTGCAAAAAAAGTTCAAGTCTTGCTGCGTAGACAAAATTTCGAGGTCCGCCAATCACAAGGCAGATGCTCTATCAAGGCTTACTTTTTCCAATCTAGACCACTTATAGAGGATCGTGTTCGTATGAACCCTTCATGAGCCCAGTATCGCACAGAAACCCGAGGTCATGGATATTTCAAATCAAGAGCCCAGTTGGATGGATCCAATAATTGAATATCTAACGTCAGGAAAGTTTCCAGATGACAAAGCAGAAGCCAGAAGAGTCAAATCAAGGGCCCCGGGGTATACCTTGTTACAGAATACCTTGTTCCGTCAAAGTTTCACACTTCCTTACCTACAATGCCTAACTCCGAAAGAAGCAGTCCTTGCTATGACCGAGGTTCATGAAGGAATCTGTGGGGGACACCAGGGAGCAAGAACTCTAGTACTGAAATTGATACGATACGGGTACTATTGGCCAAATATGAAGAAAGACACACTTTATTATGTAAAAGCTTGCGACAAGTGCCAAAGATTCGCAGTCCGGTTACATCAACCCGCGGAAGAGCTAACCTTGATTATGTGCCCATATCCTTTCGCTCAATGGGGAATCGACATACTAGGACCTTTCCCCATACCTCGGGGTCAGGTCAAATTCTTGGCAGTTGCAGTGGAATACTTCACTAAGTGGGTGGAAGCCGAACCGCTAGCCGTAATCACAGAACAAAAGTTGAAGCATTTGTGTGGAAATCAATAGTCTGCCGTTTTGGTCTTCCTAAGACATTAATAACAGATAACGGGCGTCAATTTGAGTGCCAAGCCTTCAAGCAATTATGCAAGAACCTGGGAATAGAACACAGGTTGACTTCCGTTTCGCACCCGCAGGTAATGGGTTAGCTGAAGTTACAAACAGACTCATCTTACAAGACTTGAGGACTCGCCTGGACAGTGACAAGGGAGATTGGCCCGATCTCCTGCCAGAAATACTTTGGACCAACCGAACCACGTTCAAGACTGCGACAGGGGAGACCCCGTTCATGCTTGCCTTCGGAATGGAAGCCGCTGTCCCAGTAGAAGTAACAATTCCGAGCTTCCGTGCTATGACCGCAGGATCACCCGACCATATTGAGGGACAGAGAGAAAGTCTGAATCTTCTGGAAGAATTCAGGGAAGATACATCATTAAGAATAGCAGCTTACGAACAGGCCATGTCTAAGAAGTTCAATATACGAGTAAAGAAGAGGGAATTCAGAATGGGAGATCTTGTCCTTCGCCGCAGTGAGGCTGCCGGTCATCAACCAGGGAAACTTGGGCCTATTTGGGAAGGACCATACGAAGTCATCCGAAAGGTGGGAAAGGGCTCATACAGGCTCCGCACAATGGATTCGACACCTCTTCCTCGGCCATAAAATGCAGAGAATTTGAAGCCATACTACAAGTAGAAACTGCTTCCTAGATATCAAAGTCGTCTAGTCGGGCCTGCGCGCCCATGTTTATTCTTTTTACTTTCGAACTTGCACGTCCATCAATCATTGTTAAGGTCGGGCCTGTGTGCCCATTGTTCTTTCTTTCAACGTCAGGGACGGGTACTATTTTTCCTTATCCAAATTTTTTCCCACTGGGTTTTTCTGGGTAAGGTTTTAACGAGGCCCATCGTTCAGTCCCCTTCAATAAAAGTACTTCTTCCAAAGAATGAGCACTACAAAGATCAGATCTTGAAGTAACTTACAAGGTCATTCACGTGACTTTACAAGTTATTCTCATGGTAAGACTTTAAAAATTATTCTTCCACGAATAATTTACAAGGTCTCATGGTAAGATGTTACAAATTATTTCTCATCAAATAATTTACAATGTCTCATGGTAAGACTTTACAAATTATTCTTCCACGAATAATTTACAAGGTCTCATGGCAAGACGTTACAAATTATTTCTCATCAAATAATTTACAATGTCTTATGGTAAGACTTTACAAATTATTCTTCCACGAATAATTTACAAGGTCTCATGGCAAGACGTTATAAATTATTTTTCATCAAATAATTTACAATGTCTCATGGTAAGACTTTACAAATTATTCTTCTACGAATAATTTACAAGGTCTCATGGCAAGGCGTTACAAATTATTTCCCATCAAATAATTTACAATGTCTCATGGTAAGACTTTACAAATTATTCGTCCACGAATAATTTACAAGGTCTCATGGCATGACG
The DNA here is from genome assembly GCA_963555705.1 of Ligustrum vulgare. Taxonomy (NCBI): domain Eukaryota; kingdom Viridiplantae; phylum Streptophyta; class Magnoliopsida; order Lamiales; family Oleaceae; genus Ligustrum; species Ligustrum vulgare. The sequence goes on along the minus strand of OY743176.1, from coordinate 17,336,871 downwards.
TTACAAATTACTTCCCAACAAGAAGTTCAAAATAATTAGATCTGCGTCCATTTTACTTGTTATGGACTCGACTCCATCTTGACAAACGGACCCTAAAGGTCGGCATAACCCGATCTTATCAATCAATTCTCGCAATTTCGACAAGTAAAAAGCTCAATCCTATCTTTGAGAAAATCGAATAAAAGAGGTCGGACTAACCCGGTCTCACTAGTCAATTATCTGAAACTAAATCTTGATACTGCGAGAAGTTAGACCCGTTCTTATAACTATAATATAAGGTCGGCCATTACCCGACCATATAATCATCAAGTTGAGGAATCAAAGCTACTTAATATTTAAAGGCAACTTGCGAAAGGCTTGAAAATCAAATTCATTCATTCATTAAGTTTTACAAAAGTCTACGGGGCATACCCCGGGCATAACAACGTAGATTTACAATGAATTCAATCCTCGAGGTTAGACCCCTCTTCTGCTTCCTCGAGCACTTCGCAATCGGCGTCATCTTCCTCCTCAAAGGGGCTGAGGTCGAGATCATCAGCACCTAGTGGGAAAGTGGCCATTGGGCTCGTGTCTAACTCGGGTATCTTCAGAAGGCACCAAGCCCTTGCCTGTTTTATTGCTTAAGAGTAAGACTCCAAAGCATAGTTACCCAAGGAAAGCTCGTAATCTTTTGAGCCTTTGAAGGACTCTATGGCAGAAGCTTGGAGTTGAGGCTCCCGAGCCTACTCGAGCTCTTTTGCGAAGCGCCTAGCTTCAACCCGAGCATTGTCCCGCTTTTAGAAAGCAGCCTCGAGGTCTGCCTTAACTTTGCGAAGCTCCTCCTCGGCAGCGTTGGCCCGGGTAGCTTCGTATTGAATGGAGTGAACTAACTGACTCGTCGTCTCACCCGCTCAATGCTTTGATTGACAACTCCCCGGGTAATGCTCAACATCTGAAGATCGGGCAAATAACTTGTAAAAATTTTGCGTAAAGATTAGAATTATAAGGGGGGTTTTGAGTTGAAAATTCCAATTAATCTAAATAATCAAATAAAGATGTAAAATAGCTGGAATAAAAATCAAATAATAAAGAATCCTAGTTCTCAAGTTCGGTTGTGCCCTATCATAATATTGTCATTCCCCAAGCAACGCATGTACTATTTCCTTTGTTTTATTTATCACCCGGAATAATCAAAAAGCTCTAATTAATCCAATTCTTCCTTAATAATAATCATTTAGAATTAGTTCTCCAATCAATTTAGAGTGAATGAACAATCTAGAATAAGCTCCCTAGATTTAATGCATTAACTATGTGAAAACAAGAAGAATTAGGTGAACTAAATTATCAATTACATATGCTCGAATTGATTAATCTAGATTGGATTTTCATATGGAAATATAAAATTACCAATTGCTACTATGATTTGGATAACAAGACAAATACGAATCCAATTACCCAAATTAGCAAACATCAACACAATAATTAAAAGACAAGACCTTAATCAATTAATATATTGTCTTGACGAAATTAATGTTCATGAGAAATTCAATAAATAAAACATAAAAAACAAGAACTACGTTACGAGTTTGAGGAATGAATAATAAAATAATATGAACACAACGTCCCCCTTGAACTAGGTTGAGAAGACTAGCCACGCATTGCCATGAAGAATTCCCCAAAAATATTGTCTTGTTTCACCTTGATTTTTGCCCAGAATTTCTTCTCTTCAAACCTTGATATTGGTGGCTCTCAAAATAATTCTCCTCTCTCTCTCTTTGGTACTGAATTGCTCCTTTTATAGAGCCCAAATTCGTGCCCTAGCTTAGCCAAAAAGAAATACCAAAGATAGAGTTTAAGTTGAATTAGGAAACAATTTTCCTTTTTTTCGGGCTTAAGTTACAGCCGTAATATAAGGAGTTACGGCCGTAACTCACTTTCTGTTTAATTTTACAACGCAACAATTTTGCTTTTACGGCCGTAACTTTATTTTTTACGGTCGTAAAGTGGTTTCTGCTTATTTTCAACTTGCTTCACTACACTTTCACGGCCGTAACTTTATTTTCTTACGGCCGTAACACCTTTTCTTGCGGCCGTAAATATATTTGCACCTAAGTCCCCAAACTTCATTTTGATCGCATTTTGGTCATTTTTCCTTCTTTTCTCTTCCATTGTGATCCTATACAATATAAAACATAAAATGCATTAAGCAATACTTAATTAGGATCAAACTAACAGTAATTCGAGGCAACAAGTAAAGAAATAAAGTGCTAGTAAAGCACTTATCAAATCCCCCCACACTTGAACCATTGTTCGTCCTCGAATAATGATAGAAAAGAACTAAAGCACGACTCGAATGAACATGTTAGACTTTTAAATCTGGAAAGTAAAGGCACAACCCACTTCTTTTTAGCACGAAAATCAAATTGCATAATCGGAGTGTGTTAGTGTGTGTAAGAGATGCATCACCCAATATTCTCCGAACAAAAATGAAAATTGATACCCCAATGTGGATTATATCCTTTCACCTCTCGTGAGTTCTCTCTGAATTTATCAATTCCCCATAAAAATGTAAGTTTTGAGTAATTCAAGTAAATGCCAACAGATTAGTGCGGTTTATCACATGGTAAAAATTTAGTCAATACACAGTTTCAGATCAAAAGGGCACAAAATATAGGCCAAGCAATTCAAACCACTCATAAGTACATGTAATGGGAGCCAACACTCTCACCGGATATCTCTCTTCGCACAAAGTGTATATAAAGGTGAGAATTTTACGCTCAACTCACTGCATGAAAAACTTGTTACCACAGATTGCTCAAATGTCAAAACCGGAGCCAACAATAACACAAGTGCAAAGCAAAGGTCTTTGTTGGGTTGTAGCGGGGCTTCGGGTCAGGTGGGATAAAAGGGAAACATTTAGGCTGAATCGAGAAGGAGTTTCACAAGCCGAATCGGTTCAATTATAACATTCCTTCTTTCTTCTTCAACATGAATTTAATAATCTCCCTGCTATCCAACTGATTTAACACTAGACTTCTATTTTGTGCAGCTTGAGTGTTTATTTTCAATACTAGCAAATGTTCATGACCTCGTAATTTGAGAACTGGCCTGAACTTCTCTTTTTCTTTTGTTTCTCTCTCTTTCTTTTTTTTTCAAACATATACTGCAATTTTTCTCTTTTGGTCAAATCACCCCACAATCCCCAATGACACAAGATTGAATTTTCACTTTGAAACTTAATCCACCTCAAACTTCTCAACCAACACAAGCTTGTGAATCCGTTCTCTATAGGTTCAAGAAAAAGGATAACATGAAAGAATGGGTGTTCGTGGCTTGTAGTGTGGTATTAATATTCCAAAGAAAGGCTAAGGCTCAAAGGGTCTTCTATTGATAAATGTACAATGGTAGGCTTATTTAGAAGGCCAAATTTGGTTCATCCTAGTGCCTTTACTATATTTTGCACTCGAGCCAAGAAGCTACTATGGCATGTACACAAAAGCGTATCCAAGAACAAATCAACCATGCAGGATACACATTAAAAAAAAAAGAGCTTTATATAAAGAGTAAAAGTAGCTCATAGACTCAAAAGCTCACAAATTATGGTTCATATGTGTGTCTCCCATCCAATTATGAGTTTTGGTCATTGCTCGGTCTTAGGGTCGATTTGAAAAATGCAAAAAAATCTAGTGGCCAAAGGGGTGGAATCTCTTTACTCGGGGTAGTTATCAGTTATATCAATTTTGGGTTTGAATCTACTAGGTTGCAGAGATATGGCATCTTGTCCCCATTTTCAAACCTATTCGGAAAGTATTGGAAAATTCATCTCTACGTGCTCAATTCATGTCCAATTATGCAATTTAGGAGTTGGTAGTTCAAGAATTATGATAAGTGGGTTGCTTCCTATCCAACCAGTGTAAATAAAGGAGGACCAAAATAGAAAAATGACAAGCAAGACTAAATGATTGACAGAAGTTAGATACAAAATTAAACATAAAAGGAAGATAACGCGACAACAATTGACAGAAGACGCCCCCCACACTTAAAACCCACATTGTCCTCAAAGTGGAACTAGAAAGTACAAAATGAAAGAGGGGGTTAGAAGACTCCCTCGGATTTTATGGAGGAGGGGGCCCGCCATGGGGCCTTTGCAAACGCTGGAGTTCCTCTCGAATGAACCTCTGCTCTTCCACGATAGCCTGCTGGTCTTCTTTGGATGAATTGAAGTGAAGGGGAAGGAATTAACAACCCACAATGCTGCTATGGAATATAAGTAATGCGAGTTTGAAGAGGGTTCGGGAAAGAATTGTGAGGAAGCAACCGTGAATGTGAAGTGGAATGTGTAATATGTTATTTAGAATTTACCAGACTTACGGCCGTAACTCCTGTCTTTACGGCCGTAACGAAGGCTCTGGAGAATAACACAATAATGGAGTTACGGCCGTAACATTTTAAATACGGCCGTAACTGAGTTACTGCCTGTTTTAAAAAATTGGGGTTACGGCCGTAACTTAATGCATTACGGCCGTAACTGAGTTACTGGCCAATTTTTTTTTTTTTTTTTCTTTCAAAAGCATAACTATATAAAAAATAAATAAATAAATAAAGTAAAATTTCAGAGAGTAAGGAACTCCCCTTTCCCGTGTTGCCTCCCGAGCAGCGCCACTATTTAATGTCGTTGGCTCGACCGAGATCTCGAGGGACTAACGCCCTTCCATGTTGTTTTCCAGCTTGATCACTTCCAAATTCTCGGTTTGGAACCCCTCGTAGTAGGGCTTGAGGCGGTGTCCATTAACCTTGAACGTTTTATCAGTTTTCAAGCTTTTGATCTCGACTGCACCATGGGGAGAAACATTAATAACGACAAAAGGTCCAACCCAACGAGAGCGAAGCTTACCTGGATGAAGCTTGAGCCGAGAGTGAAACAAAAGAACTTTCTGGCCCTCGCTAAAACTTTTTCGAGAAATGCGTTGATCATGGAAGGCTTTGGTCCGATCTTTATAAATCATGGCATTCTCGTAGGCTTCATTTCGGATCTCGTCGAGTTCTTGCAATTGAAGCTTCCTATGATCTCCCGCTACTCCCCAGTCCATGTTGCATTGCTTAATGGCCCAGTAAGCTTTGTGCTCGAGTTCCACAGGTAGGTGGCACGATTTTCCAAATACCAATCGGTATGGGGACATACCAATCGGCGTCTTGTAAGCGGTTCTATAAGCCCATAATGCATCTTCCCGTCTGAAACTCCAATTCTTGCGGTCTGGCCGAACTGTTTTCTCGAGTATAGACTTAACCTCCCTGTTTGAAATTTCTGCCTGCCCACTGGTTTGGGGGTGATATGCGGTGGATACTCGGTGCAACACTCCATATTTCTTTAGTAGTGCCTCAATGGTGCGGTTGCAAAAGTGTGTTCCCCTGTCACTGATTATTGCCCGAGGTATACCGAACCTGCTAAAAATGTTAGCCTTTACAAAATCTGCAACAACCTTAGAGTCATTAGTATGGGTGGCTTTGGCTTCCACCCATTTGGAAACATAATCAACAGCTAACAAAATGTAATTGCAACCAAAAGACGGGGGAAAGGGACCCATGAAGTCAATGCCCCAAACATCAAAAATTTCACATACAATTATGGGATTTTGGGGCATTTGATCTCGTTGGGATAGATTACCTGTTCTTTGGCAATTGTCGCAAGACTTACAGAATATGTAAGCGTCTTTGAATATGGTAGGCCAAAAGAAACCACTATCCAATACCTTTTGTGCGGTCCTTCTTGGTCCAAAGTGGCCCCCACATGCATAGGAATGGCAGAAGGTAAGGATTGATTTGTGTTCTGATCCGGGCACGCACCTCCGAATGATTTGATCGGGGCATCTCTTCCACAAATATGGATCATCCCAAATGTAGTATTTGGCGTCACTCCTCATTTTATGCTTCTTTGCCTGCGAAAAATGGGTTGGCATTAGTTTAGAAGTTATATAATTCACTAAGTCAGCATACCATGGGAGGTTCGCTTCAGTCGCGAATAAGCTTTCGTCCGGGAAAGCTTCACGCAGGGGTAGGTCGTCCTCGGCTTTCACTACCCTGCTAAGACGGTCAGCCACTACATTTTCCGATCCTGCTTTATCCTTTATTTCCAAGTCAAATTCTTGTAGTAAGAGTATCCATCGGATAATTCTCGGTTTTGCATCCTTTTTCACAAATAAGTGCCTCAAAGCTGCATGATCTGTAAAAATAATAACTTTAGAACCCAATAAATATGATCGAAATTTTTCTAAAGCAAATACCACAGATAAAAGTTCCTTTTCAGTAGTGGTATAGTTTGATTGGGCCTGATTCAATGTTCGAGAAGCATAGTAGATCACATGGGCTGCTCTCTCGACCCGTTGTCCTAAAACCGCCCCCACGGCATAGTCACTGGAATCGCACATTATTTCGAATGGAAGATCCCAGTTAGGTGGTTGGATAATGGGTGGTGTAGTCAACCGCTCCTTTAATTGGTTAAAGGCCTCTTTGCACAGATCATTGAACTCAAATGGCACGTCGTTTTGCAACAAATTGCACAGTGGGGATGCAATTTTTGAGAAGTCTTTTATGAACCTGCGATAAAACCTGCGTGGCCAAGAAAATATCGTATATCCCGCACATTTGCGGGGTAAGGTAATGCAGATATGAGGCCTACCTTAGCCTTATCGACTTCTATTCCTTTTATGGACACTATATGACCCAACACTATCCCTTGATCTACCATAAAATGACATTTTTCCCAGTTTAAGACCAAGTTAGTGTCAATGCATCGTTTTAAAATCAATGTTAGATTATCTAGACATGCATCAAATGAATCACCCCACACACTAAAGTCGTCCATGAACACTTCAATAATTTTTCCTATGTATTCAGAAAAAATGCTCATCATACAACGTTGAAACGTCGCAGGAGCATTACACAAACCAAAAGGCATGCGCCTATATGCATAAGTGCCAAATGGACAAGTAAATGTGGTTTTTTCTTGATCCTCGGGCGTTATGGCAATTTGAAAATAACCAGAAAAACCATCTAAGAAACAATAATGGGAATGACCCGCTAATTTTTCTAACATTTGATCGATAAAGGGAAGGGGAAAATGATCTTTTCGAGTGTTGGCATTTACCTTCCTATAGTCGATGCATACTCGATACCCGGTTTGCACCCTAGTCGGTACAAGCTCGCCATCTTTGTTTTCCACCACTGTCACTCCAGATTTCTTGGGCACCACTTGCACTGGACTGATCCATTTGCTGTCTGAAATTGGGTAAATCATTCCTGCTCCCAACAGCTTTAAGATCTCCTTTTTCACCACGTCCATCATTGCTGGATTGAGTCTTCGTTGAGCTTGCCTTGATGGTTGAGCTCCTTCCTCAAGTAATATCCGGTGCATACAGATCGATGGACTGATTCCTTTGATATCTGCAATTGTCCATCCAATTGCTTCTTTATGCTCCCGAAGAACCCGAACCAGCTTATCTTCTTCCACTTTGGTGAGGTTGGATGAAACGATTACCGGGAGTGTTTCTCCATCACCAAGAAATGCATACTTCAAATGGGCTGGTAGGGTTTTCATTTCCACTACGGGTGCCTGCAAGACAGAGGGTAGCAATTTGTTAGGATAGTCTGTCAATTGGATTGTTTTAATAGTGTACCTGTGCGGCACGGGTTTCAACGAGTTAAGTGCAATGATTTCATTTTGCAGTTCCCTGCTCATCCCCACATCATCGTCATCAATTTGACTCAATGATTCAGAAATAGCTGTTTCTAGTTCGTCCCTGCAATTTAGTTCAAACACTTTCTGCACAGTAGGGGTAATTATGTCAATAGAATATGCAGCATAAATATCATTCGGGTGTTTTATTGCATCATAAATGTTAAATTGCACCACCTCCCCGTCAAATTCCATAGTTAATACCCCCTTCCTAACATCGATAGTAGTTTGAGAAGTCCACAAAAAGGGTCTTCCTAGCAAAATAGGGGTGGAATTAGGGGAATGGTCGTCGTTCATGTCTAGGACATAAAAGTCTGCAGGAAATACTAGGTTCCCTACTTGCACTAAAACATCTTCAACTACCCCATCCGGATAAGCATTTGAACGGTCGGCTAGTTGAACAATCACATTTGTTTCAGTCATATGAGCAAGTTTTAATGCATTGTATGTAGACCTAGGCATTACATTTATAGATGCACCTAAATCTATTAATGCACGATCCAGTTTAGTGTTACCTATTTGGCATGGTATAGTGAACATACCTGGATCCTTGCATTTTGGGGGCAGTTTCCTTTGGAAGAGTGCTGACACATTTTCCCCCATTCTTACCATTTCATTTCCCATCAACTTCCGTTTGTTGGTGCACAGCTCCTTTAAGAACTTCGCGTATCGGGGCACTTGCTTGATTGCATCCAACAGTGGAATGTTGATTTCCACTTTCCTGAACATTTCCAGAATTTCCTTCTCCTTTCTTTCCTTAGTCGCCTTCGCTAACCTGCTCGGAAAAGGCGGTGGAGTTAGTTTCGCATTCACAATAGGTTCGGTTTTTACCTGAGAGTTTTGTGGAATGCTATTTTTCTTTTCGACTTCTTTTTCTTCAACCTCCTCCTCTTCACTCGCGGTTGGCTTTGATTGTGGCGCCTCAATTTCTTTTCCACTTCGAAGAGTAATTGCACTTACATTCTTCGGACTCACCTCAAGTTGAGATGGCAACTTTCCTCCTGTTTGTGCTTCCAGTCTGTTGATAGCTGTGGCCATTTGACTCATTTGATTTTCCAGGTTTTGAATGCTGAATTTGGTATCCTGTTGAAATTGTAGAGTGTTAGTGGCCAAAGTTTCATCATTTCTTCGAGAGACATACCTGATGATTGTGGCTTTTGCTGATATTGTCCCTGTGGATGGAAATTTCCTTGTTGTTGAAAATTCCCTTGAGGCTTGTTGGAGACGAAACCCGGAGGTTTGTTATTTCCATAGCTCAAGTTCGGGTGGTCCCTCCAGCCAGGATTGTAAGTGTTTGAGTACGGATTGTATTGTTGTTTTTGAAATGGGAAGCCTCCAGCAGCGTTCACTTGTTCACTGTTTTCCTCTTGGAGCACCGGGCACGCATCCGTTGCATGTCCGTAGTTAGCACATATCCCGCATGCTTTGACTTGTTGTGCACTTCCTACAGCAAGTTGTTTAACGAGATTTGTTAGTTCAAACAGTTGACTTTATATATTGGAACTACTTACCTCGTTCACGCGGCGAACTTGCATGTCTCGGGTTGGGTTAAATTGCTGAGTGTTTTCAGCCATGTTGGAAATCAAAGCCCGAGCCTGTTCCGGTGTTTTGTCCATTAAGGCACCTCCACTTGCGGCATCAATCATACTTCTGTCCATTGGTAGCAGTCCTTCGTAGAAATATTGCACCAGTAGTTGTTCGCTGATTTGATGGTGGGGGCAGCTCAAGATGAGCTTCTTGAAGCGCTCCCAATATTCATACAGCGACTCACCATTGTTTTGACGAACCCCGCAAATTTCCTTCCGGATTGTTCCAGCCCGAGATGCAGGAAAATATTTTTTCAAAAATAGCCTCTTCATGTCATTCCAGGTGGTGACTGATCCGGATGGTAAACAGTATAGCCAATCAGTAGCGGCATCCTTTAACGAGAATGGAAAGGCCCTCATTTTAATTTGTTCCTCGGTAATACCAGTGGGTCTCATACTGTCACAAACCACGTGGAATTCCTTGAGATGCCTGTAAGGGTCTTCACCAGCATGTCCTCGAAAAGTTGGCAACAAGTGAATGAGTCCAGATTTGAGTTCAAAAGTTTTTCCCTCCTCCACTGTCGGAAAAGTGATACAGAGTGGCTGTTGAGCGACATCTGGAGTGGCCAATTGTTTAAGTGTCCTGTTGTTGAGGTTATGAGCTGCCATTTGTTCTAGTGCTTCCCTTCTTCGCTGTCGAAAAGTTCGCTTGATTTCTGGATCAAATAAAAAATATTCAGGATTAGTGGATCGAGTTTTATGCATATAAATAAATAAATAAATAAAATTTTCGGAATTTCAAATATTTTTTTTTTAAAATCGAAAATAAAAATTAAATAAATAAAAATACAGAAAATAAAATTCTAATTGATTAAACAGAAAATTGGTTAACCGGTCCCCGGCAACGGCGCCAAAAACTTGGTGCGCGTCGCGATGCACCAAGAATTAATTGAATTTCCTTACTTGCCAAAACTCAAATTTAAATGTGATAGCGGAAGCAAGGGTCGATCCCACAAGGAACGGGAACTAATTTAATGCCATGTCAATTAGAATTATAAGGGGGGTTTTGAGTTGAAAATTCCAATTAATCTAAATAATCAAATAAAGATGTAAAATAGCTGGAATAAAAATCAAATAATAAAGAATCCTAGTTCTCAGGTTCGGTTGTGCCCTATCATAATATTGTCATTCCCCAAGCAACGCAAGTACTATTTTCTTTGTTTTATTTATCACCCGAAATAATCAAAAAGCTCTAATTAATCCAATTCTTCCTTAATAATAATCACTTAGAATTAGTTCTCCAATCAATTTAGAGTGAATGAACAACATAGAATAAGCTCCCTAGATTTAATGCATTAACTATGTGAAAGCAAGAAGAATTAGGTGAACTAAATTATCAATTACATATGCTCGAATTGATTAATCTAGATTGGATTTTCATATGGAAATATAAAATTACCAATTGCTACTATGATTTGGATAACAAGACAAATACGAATCCAATTACCCAAATTAGCAAACATCAACACAATAATTAAAAGACAAGACCTTAATCAATTAATATATTGTCTTGACGAAATTAATGTTCATGAGAAATCCAATAAATAAAACATAAAAAACAAGAACTACGTTACGAGTTTGAGGAATGAATAATAAAATAATATGAACACAACGTCCCCCTTGAACTAGGTTGAGAAGACTAGCCACGCATTGCCATGAAGAATTCCCCAAAAATATTGTCTTGTTTCACCTTGATTTTTGCCCAGAATTTCTTCTCTTCAAACCTTGATATTGGTGGCTCTCGAAATAATTCTCCTCTCTCTCTTTGGTACTGAATTGCTCCTTTTATAGAGCCCAAATTCGTCCCCTAGCTTAGCCAAAAAGAAATACCAAAGATAGAGTTTAAGTTGAATTAGGAAACAATTTTCCTTTTTTTTCGGGTTTAAGTTACGGCCGTAATATAAGGAGTTACGGCCGTAACTCACTTTCTGTTTAATTTTACAACGCAACAATTTTGCTTTTACGGCCGTAAAGTGGTTTCTGCTTATTTTCAACTTGCTTCACTACACTTTCACGGCCGTAACTTTATTTTCTTACGGCCGTAAATATATTTGCACCTAAGTCCCCAAACTTCATTTTGATCGCATTTTGGTCCTTTTTCCTTCTTTTCTCTTCCTTTGTGATCCTATACAATATAAAACATAAAATGCATTAAGCAATACTTAATTAGGATCAAACTAACAGTAATTCGAGGCAACAAGTAAAGAAATAAAGTGCTAGTAAAGCACTTATCAAATATGCATTATTATCAACAAATATATATATATTTTTTAATATATATATATATGAAAATATTAAGGCTGCGTTCTCTTTGGCGTTTTCCAGCCGTTTTTCGTTTTCCATTTCCGAAAACGCGGAAAACGCGTTCTCTTACGCCGTTTTCGGAAAAAAATTTCGAAAACGTTTTCAAAATTTGTAAAGGAAATGGAAAACGTGAAAATCACGTTTTCCGCGTTTTCCGAAATTTTTGCCTTGTAAGTGGAAAACGCGGAAAACGCACGTTTTCCGTTTTTTCCACTTAAAAAAAAATAAAAAATTAAAATAATCAAAAAAATTTGAAATTTGTCAAAATTTATCATTTTTAATTACATTATTGGTCCCTCATTTTCAAAACTTGTCATTTTAATCCTCAAATTTTGAAATTTCTTTCGAAAATATCCTAATTTATTTGCAACTTAGGTCCCTCAACTTTAGATTCTGTTGCACATTAGTTCACAAATTTTATTTTTCTTTCAATTTAGTCCTTTTCGTATTTGCTTTATAAGTCATTGTCTTCAAACATGTATAACTTTTGATGTACAACTCCGAATTGCACTCTGTTTTTTGCGTAGAACTCCAAATTCAACCATCTTTCTGATGATGTATCATGTGCTTAATTATTAAACATTTCTTTTTTACTTTTGTATTGTAGACACTTATTTTGTAAGAGCATAATTAATTAACGTAAATTGATTTTTGCAAATTTTATTGAAACTTAAATTTTAAACGTTATGAGTGCTTACTAGAAGGATGTATCTATATAAAGTATTAAATGGAACGATTACTTTAGAAGGGAAAATTACTACTCAAATGTGGAACGATTACTTTAGAAGGGCAACATGAATTTTTAAACTTTTTTGGTATAACCAAATTGTGTGATATGAGTTATTTCATTTATTTTTGTTGTGTAACTCAAAATCTGATATCTTTATTTCATTTATATTCACAAATAATATGAAATAATTTTCTTCAAAATTTTAAACAGAACGCGTTTTCCAGCTTTTCATTTTCGAAAACAGTTTTCAGAAATAACAAACCAAATGCGTTTTCAGCAATTTCGAAAAAAGTCACAGAAAATGAAAAAGAGAAAACATTTTCGAAAATGAAAACAGGAAACTGAAATACAAAGAGAACGCAGCCTAAATCTCTACGAAATGGAGGAAGTCCATTTTTTTTTAATTGAGATGACTTTGAAATGTACTTCACAAAAAGTGTGATTCTGTGATTTAACAGACTTAGAGCTCATTTGATAGGTTTGAGACTACGTGGACAAAACTTTTTCTTTCTTGAGAACCCAGTAATGAGTTCTTGAATAAAATTTCATGTAGCTTCCAATAATTGGTGCCTAATAAGTATTATATTGTCCACAAAATAGAATTGATTCTATGAAAGGTAGAAACAAAAACGAAAATAGTGGCAATGGGTCCAGCCAGTTTGTCAAATCGACGAACTGAGCTCCTAGCTTGTTGCAAACTAGCCGAACATGCGCTCGGCTCGTTTTCCATGTGCCAAGACCACAAGCCCTTCATTTTTTTTAAAGTTGTTAAGTTTATACAATAATTATATAAAAAAAAATATATATATATATGTACATTAGTTGAAAACCCTCCTCATTTTTTGAGGATTGGGACCGGCTATTTTTTTTTTTTTTTAGTAGGCGAAGTTATAATTGTACACGAACAACTTGTTGCGTGTATAATTTTTGTTTAGAAATAAAATGTATGTAGATAAAAGGTGATTAAGTAAGATAAAGAGATTAAAATTTAATTAATATCATTTATCTGATTGCATGCAGTTTCGACATAATTATTTTGTATGCGAAAATGAGAGTCATGTCAATATTTGACACACATTAACGCTTTTAAAATGTCTTCTTTGAGTCGACTCCTTACTTTTGACAAAAACCCTTTTACCAACACTAAAAGCAGATTCCGAAGCTACCATGCTAACCAGAAGTGTTAGTAGATTTTTTGTTATAGCAGAAACAATTGGATATTTCTGTTCGTTTGTTCACCAAAATTCAAGTAAATCAAGTTCTAAAGAATCAACTAGCTCTACGTTCCTAAGTATTTTTCGTTTAAAATAATTTTTCAGTTCTTTAGGTATTAATACACTTATTTATATGTCAAAATTAAAATAATATGTTTTCATTTTGGAATAAATACTATTTAATTTGTATTTATTTGTTTACATTTCAGAAAATATCAAAAAATCATGAGAATGAACCAACTGATTTAAATAATGCACAATTGGATGACATTTGGAGCTAAATTGGACAATTGAGAAGTTAATAATGTCAATCGGGAAAGATGCATTGTGTTAAATGGAAGAGGACCTAATTGAATAAGTTGAGAGTTTGAACGAGCTAATCAAGAAGAATCTAAAGTATGGAGACCAAAATGCTTCAATTGAAAATGGAGGACTGAAGTCACAAATAAAATGTTACTGAAGTCACAAATAAAATGTTAAGGGACCTACTTATACAGATTGTGTTTGAAATTGCATTGAAGTCTAAAACCACGCAATCGGGTGCCACAAGCCGGCACGATCACGTGGCACCTTGAAAAATCAACCCGAGAGTTAAATGCATGTCCACACGATCGTGTGGTTATCCATCTGGATTCATCGAGTTTTCTCCCTTATGCCACTAGGTTTCTCTAAAGGAGATATATACAACATATGAAGCACGAATTCCAGACTGTTGTCTCACTTAAGAAGAGCTTAAAATTCAGATTTTACATTGAATTCTTGGAAGATCAATGCATAGCAAAAGGGCGAGACTTAAAGATCACATGAAGAATTGAATCTTGGTGCATGCTTTCCATTCTTCTATGTCATTTTCAATGAATGCTTATATTTATTGTTTTTCTATTTAAATATGATGTGTAACTAAATTACATGTTGGGATGAATGATTTAGCCTAGTTTTATTATTTTATTTCTAAATTACATTGTTTTAATGACTTGTTGCATGTATTGATTTATTATTTTGTTTAATGCACGAATTAATTGTCCACTAATTCATGATTCAATGACTAATTTTCATAATCCGAGAGGTGAGTTAATAACTTAGATCAAGGTAAGAAATTCTGTAATTGGACAAGAGATAGAGATATACTTTTGTTATTATCGCGGTCGTGTGTGAATTCTTGTGTTCTATGTATCTAGATAAGGAATAATTCAGACCATCTGTAGAGGTGCATGGTTGACTGATTTAAGTACAATTGATTTAAACTTGAGAGAGGAATCTCAATATACGTTAGTGAATTCGACCGAATGCATATTTTGGAAATAAAACTGAAATTGGAGTTACTTTAATTGGTTAGGTGAAATCGTGAATTCCAACTACTTTATAATCGTTTTAGGAAGAAAAAAAACTCGCAATTTATTTCTTTAGTTAATTTTCATAATTTTAGTTTAAAATATCCAACACTTTCGTCTGCTCAAATAAAGTTAGGAACTAAAATATTTCGGTACTTAATAGCAGTCCTTGTGGGAATGATAATCCAGACTCTTTGGTCCACTGTAACGATCCACTATTTTTCCAATTTAAAGAAAATAAAATGAATCTGAAATTTTTCTTATTCATGTATCAATACATTATTGTCATGTATCAATACATGCAGAAAACCAGAAACCCAGGTAATTACACGTGTTTGAACTGTGATTGCTGAAGATTATCAAGCTTTGCCACTTGTCAAACATGAACAGGCCGTTAACATGTAGTATAATAGCACTGGTTGTAGCTGTGATTAATTCTCAAGCCTAAGATAAGATAATAATAATTACCTAAAATTAATAAGAGTTCTTTCCCTCAGAAGAATTCACACTAAAAATCCCAGTTAAAACCGTGAGAAAGAGAGTGAATTTGCTTGGTTTTGTTCAAATTTTAAAAATTTCAAAGGTAGTTTTGATTTATAGTTTGTAAAATTTTGTTAGAATCATGTTCAAAATGCTAGAAAAGTTTTACAATGATTCTGAATCATCAAATCAAGAAAGATTGAGAGAATTCTATTGAAATCAGTGATCAAATTGCAGAGACAGTTTTCAGAAAAATAGAAGTTTAATTTTTGAACCTTACTTTGTTTTTAGGTTTTAAACAAGGTAAGTAACACTGCAATATTAAAAATAGCCTTAAATGTTACTTCGTGCAAAATTACTTGATATTTTGATTTGTTCTTGTCTTATTAAAGTATTTTCTTGCATTATTACATTTATATGTTATCCCGTTTGATATTACGCCTTATGGCGCTTGACTTATTATACTTGAATTAACGTGAAGTTCTTTCCTGCTAAAAAATACATGATATTTATATCAGAATTTCAAATCCTGCTTAAATTATTTGGCGCATGGGATAACATGTCTTGTATTACCTTCATAAAACTCATATTAAAAAAAGAAGAAGCATGTTACTTGCTGAATACTTTTGTATTCATTGTTTTCATGTTTTAAAAATTTGCAGATGCTTGATTGTGCTACTTTCAAGGCTATTTCTCGTGGGTGGAAACTGTCAGAAGATGGGCTGACTTATATGTATATTACGGAGACAAAAATATGGAGCTACCCTCCATAGTTCCCTACCTAATGCGAACCCCCTTGGTGTAAATTAAAAATTCTCACAACAATTTTTGTATCAACCCAAGAAAGCTAAAAATGGTAAAATGGAGAATCTTGAGCCAAGTTTAACCCAACCAAAATTCTAAGGAAAGTGAACCCTAGCCCAATGGAATGATTAAGACAAATACCAAGATTTTGTGGAATAAACAACAACAAATACACAAGATAAATTCTCAATATATAAGTTGAAGAAAATTTCAAGAATAGTTACAAGTGAAGAAAGGAATTTACTTCTCTAAAAGCTCTCCAAGGAGTGTTCTTGATGTCTTCAAAACTAACTAGGGTTTTAAGAAATTTACAATTTGTATTACAAAAGTGGAAGAAAGAAGTTTGGAAAATTGCACAAAAAATCCCCATTTTTTGAACCCGAGAACTTTCGGTCGACCAAACAGGTGGATCGAAACTATTTCGATCGAACGCATGGTCGACCGAAATGGCACTTTCGATCGTACGCGGCTCATCCGAACTCGACTGAGGCCACCTCTAAAATCTCTACAGAGTTTTGATCGATCGAAGCGACTTTCGGTCGACTGAAATTTCCCGAGCTTCCAAAATTAAGCAATTGACCTCAATCTTTCTCTCTTCCATGTGGACTTGATTTCAGAGCTTGAAAATGAGTCCCGCCATCGACTCTTGGACCTCTTTTGCCTTGGATCTTGTCATAGGCCCACTGGTATTCTTATCAAGGGTTGACTTGTTTGACTTTGACTTGGTTAACTCCCTTTGATTCTCATCATCCTCTCCCTCTTGAAAAGGATTCGACCTTGAATCTTCACCTGCATCAAAAGGGGATAAGTCAGAAACATTAAAAGAAGCAGATACATTGTACTCACATGGGAGGTCAAGCTTGTAGGCATTGTCATTAATCTTCTCGATGATTTGAAGGGGCTATCACCACGTGGTTGCAATTTTGACTTTCTTTGATTTGGGAACCGCTCCTTCCTCAAATGTAACCATACCCAATCACCGTCCTCGAATGACACTCGCTTTCTACCTTTGTTGGCACTGGAGGCATACTGTTCATTCTTCTTCCCGATTTGGAGTTTGACCTTCTCGTGGAGAGATTTGACTAACTCATCCTTCCTCTTCCCATCTAAACTACCTCTTTCATCAATAGGTAACGAAATTAAATCCAAAGGAGTTAATGGATTAAAATCATAAACAATTTTAAATGGAGAAAAAGAAGTAGTAGAATGAACACTTCGATTATACGCAAATTCAACAAAAGGTAGACATTCTTCCCAATTCTTTAGATTACCTTTAAGGATAGTGCGAAGAAGTTGTGTTAATGTTCTATTAACCACTTCGGTTTGGCCATCGGTTTGAGAGTGGCACGTCATGGAAAATAAAAGTTTAGTCCCCAATTTTCCCCACAAAACCTTCCAAAAGTGGCTAAGAAATTTGATATCTCTATCCAATACAATGCTCCTAGGGATCCCGTGGAGTCTCACTACTTCCTTAAAGAATAGGTCGGCTATGTAAGTGGCATCATCAGTTTTATGATAAGCAAGGAAATGTGCCATTTTACTAAATCGGTCAATTATCACAAAGATGGAATTGCTCCCCTTTTTAAACCTAGGTAGACCTAAAATAAAATCCATAGAAATTTCGGTCCACAGTTCACTAGGAACGGGTAGAGGTGTATATAACCCATGTGGTGCTACCTTGGACTTGGCCTTCCTACAAGTTATGCAAGTAGAACAAATTCTCCCAACGTCCCTCCTCATTTTAGGCAAAAAGAAGTGTTCTTACAAGATTTCCAAGGTCCTCCTCACCCCAAAGTAACCCATCAAACCCCTTCCATGGGCCTCCCTCACCATCAACTCCCTCAAGGAGCAATTTGGCACACAAAGTTTACCCTCACGAAATAAAAACCCCTCATGCCTATAATATTTATCACATGCAACCCTTTCACATGAAACAAATATACTTGTAAAATCCGTATCATGCACATGTAAGTCTTTAGTACTCTCAAAACCCAACAACTTGGCACTCAAGGTAGTAATAAGAGCATACCTTCGAGATAGGGCATCGGCTACCACATTCTCCTTACCTTGTTTTTTATTTGATGACATATGGAAATGTTTCCACGTACTCCACCCATTTGGCATGCCTCTTGCTCAACTTCCCTTGCCCCTTCAAGTGCTTCAACGACTTATGGTCGGTGTGGATGACGAACTCCCTAGGCCACAAGTAGTGGTGCCATGTCTCTAATGCTCTCACCAATGCATAGAGCTCCTTGTCATAGATAAGGTAGTTCAAGGCGGCTCCATTGAGCTTCTCGCTAAAGTAGGAAACCTACTTTTTTTCTTGTATCAAAACTGCTCCAATACCTGTGGGTGAAGCATCACATTCAATCTCAAATGTTTTGTCAAAGTTAGGCAAAGATAAAACAGGGGCGGTGCATAAACTTTCCTTTATTTCATTAAATGCATTTTCTCGTGTCTCCCCCCATTTAAAACCAACATGCTTTTTGACAACCTCGGTAAGTGGTGAAGCTAGTGTGCTAAAATCCTTGACAAAACGATAGTAAAAACTAGCTAACCCATGAAAACTTCTTACCTTGGCGACACTTGTGGGAGTGGGCCATTACTTAATGGCTTTGATCTTCTCCTCATCAATTTCTATCCCCTTTGTACTAACTACAAATCCAAGAAAGACAACACTCTCCATGCAAAAATTATACTTTTTGAGATTAGCATACAATTTTTCTTCTTTTAAAACCAAAACTACACTTCTCAAGTGTTCAATATGCTCATTCAAATTCTTGCTATAAATCAAAATATCATCAAAGTAAACTACCACAAATTTTCCAATGAATGCACGCAAAACATAGTTCATTAATCTCATAAAAGTGCTTGGTGCATTAGTGAGACGAAAGGCATAACCAACCACTCATATAACCCATATTTAGTTTTAAAAGCGGGGTTCCATTCATCTCCTTCTTTCATCCTAATTTGGTGGTATCCACTCCTGAAATCAATTTTGCTAAAAATGCAAGAACCATGCAATTCATCTAGCATATCATCTAACCTAGGAATGGGGTGTCGATACTTTACCGTTATGTTGTTGATGGCTTGGAAATCGATGCACATTTTATAGGTTCCATCATTCTTGGGCACAATTAGCACGGGAACGGTACAAGGACTCATGCTCTCACGAACATATCATTTGCTCGTCAACTCCTCGACTTGCTTTTGGAGTTCCTTGGTCTCTCCCGGGTTGCTTCGGTATGCCGGTTTATTTGGAATGATGGTTCCGGGAATGAAGTCAATTTGATGCTTGATGCCCCTAATGGGTGGAAGTCCACTAGGCATCTCCTCCGGGAAGACTTCTTCAAACTCCTACAACAAAGAAGTAGCTAAAGTGGGGAGGGAAGTGTGAGGTTCATCAAGTGTAAGGAGAGACTCCATATACACCATCAAAAGAATGTGGTGATTTTCTTTTAGCGCTCTCTCCACATCACCTTTACTAGCATAATAATTCATTTTCTTCTCAACTTCTTTTGTTCTCTTTCTTTTCTCTTTCAATCCCTCATTTTTTTTCGCTAGTTTTCTCCCCTCTTTTTTTCACTCTCTTTTTGTGCCCCACTCAATTTCATCTTTTTTTTTTCTTCTTTCTTTTTCTTCTTCCTCCTCCCTTTTGAGTTTCAATTGGTCTTTATAAACTTCTTCCGGACTCAAAGGTAGTAGTGTTATGCAATACTCTCCTATCATATTGCCATGGCCTACCCAATAATATATGTATAGCTTGCATGGGAACCACATCACAAAGTACTTGATCCTCATATTTCTCAATGTTGAAAGTAAGAAGTACTTACTTGCTTACCTTCAACTCACCATAATCACTCAACCATTGTAACTTATAAGGACTAGGATGTGGCATTAAGAGTAATCCCAACCTCTCTACCATACTAGTGCTAGCTACATTGGTGCAACTTCCCCCATCAATGATGAGACTACAAGCTTTGTCCCTCACAAGACACCTTGTGTGGAAAATATTTTCTCTTTGCTTAGCCGTCTCATCCACTTTGGTTTGGGTGTTGAGAGATCTAATGGTGACCAAGGACTTGGGTGGACTAACAACTCCCTCCACCTCTTTTTCCTCCCCATCACTATCATCCCCATCTTACACTCTCTTTTCGTCCTCTTCATCTTCCGAGTACCACTCCCCATTCTTAATAAACATCACCCTATTGTTAGGGCACTCTCGAGAATAATGCCCCCGTCCCCTATATTTGAAGCATTCAATATCCCGACTCTTAGAAGCTGTATGAACAACCTTAGGCTTATTCTTAACGAATCCAACTTCCTTCCCCTTGGAGCTTCCAATGTTGTCTTTAAGTGGTATTTTATCAACCTTGTCACTCCCCCACTTAGAGTTCCAAGTGGAACTAGGACTCCCCAAAAAGTTTTCTTGTCCCTTCTTTTTAAATTGCTCCTTATATTTTAATTGAGTCTCCACTTTAATAGCCATGTGCACCAACTCCTCCATTTTCACATAATGGTGTAATTCCACCACATTGGCTATCTCCCTATTCAATCCACTCATAAACCGAGCCATGGTGGCTTCTCTATCCTCCTCTATATTAGCCCCCATAAAGGCCTTCTCCAACTCCTTGTAATAATCTTCAACCCCCATAGTTCCTTGAGTAAGAGTTTGTAGTCTTTCATAGAGCCCCCTATAGTAGTCACTTGGTACAAATCTCTTCCTCATATGACTCTTCAATTCATCCCAAGTATCCACACTACCCTCTAGATTCCTTCTCCTCGTGAGCAATAAATTATCCCACCAAGCTAAGGCATAGTCGGTAAACTCCACTACCGCTAACTTAACCGTTTTATCCTCGGAGTACCTATGCCATTCAAAAATCAATTCCATTTTCCTTTCCCATTCTAAGTAGGCATCCGGATCACTCTTCCCATGGAAAAAAGGAATTTTCATCTTTATACTTCCAAGATTACCATCCACTCCATTTCTACCTCTATGGTTCCTCCCATGGCCTCGACCAACTCCCCTCACATTCCTACTCCTCTATTCCTACCCATGTTCCAATTTTGGTCACTACCCCCTTCACTCTCCAATTCATCGTCATCAACATCATCATCCTCATACTCATCTCTACCCCTTCTCCTATCACCCCTCCTAACATTATCATCCCTTGGGGGTGGAACTTCCCTCCTAGTCTCCAACCTTGCTAATCTCCCCTTCAATCTTCCCCCCATATCCACCATAGTAACCGTGAGAGCTTGTATCACATCTCTCAACTCTTGAGTTTGTGCATTAGAATCTTTTCCACTTGAAGTATGTGTATTATCCATAGAGTGTAAGTGTGCAAGTGTCCTCACAAAATATTTTCGCTCGTGTTTTACTCAATTAGGCTTTTTCCCTCTAATGAGCTCACCACTATTGCATTTTACCACTCCTCACTTTCTTACCCAAACTCTCCAAGGAACGTAATTCAACTAAATTGAGAATTCAATTCTTGTGTAACACAAATTCCACAAACAACAAGGAAGCAAAGGAAGGATTGATACAATAACAAGTAGAATTTATTTGCTTGCTATTATACAAGAAAGTAAGGAATTAGACTTGATCAACAAGGTTTTCAAGGATATAGTCAGAATAAGCTTGATATAAGACACAAGGAATTTAACTAGGAATGTGTTTGGTAAATGAAAGGTAGGATTCAATATGGAAACACTCTTTGAGACATTTTGTCAAACACTTATGATGCCAACTTGAATAGTTTATAATTTTCAAGTATTTGTTCAAATGTAACCCACAACAAATTTTATATTGATAACAACAATAATACTCAATATGTAGATTTCAAGAAATATTCATGGGTATATGAAATTTTCCGATTATTTTATTTTTTTGAATAACAACAACAAATGTAAATGAAAGATTTACCAAATTAGAGCCAAACTCTAATACCAAATGATGCAAACCCCCTTGGTGTTTAAACGAAAAATTCCCACAACAATTTTTGTATCAACTCAAGAAAGCTAAAAATGGAGAATCTTGACCCAAGTTTAACCCAACCAAAATTCTAAGGAAAGTGAACCCTAGCCCAATGGAAAGATTAAGACAAATACCAAGATTTTGTGGAATAAACAACAATAAATACACAAGATAAATTCTCAATATATAAGTTGAAGAAAATTCCAAGAATAGTTACAAGTGAAGAAAGGAATTTACCTCTCTAAAAGCTCTCCAAGGAGTGTTCTTGATGTCCTCAAAACTAACTAGGGTTTTAAGAAATTTACAATTTGTATTTACAAAAGTGGAAGTAAGAAGTTTGGAAAATTGCACAAAAACCCCATTTTTTGAACCCGAGAACTTTCGGTTGACCGAAACAATTTCGATCGAACACATGGTCAACCAAAATGGCACTTTCGGTCGTACGCCGCTCATCCGAACCCGACTGAGGCTATCTCTAAAATCTCTACAGAGTTTCGATCGACCGAAGTGACTTTCGGTCGACCGAAATTTCTTGAGCTTCCAAAATTAAGCAACTGACCTCAATCTTGCTCTCTTCCATGTGGAATTGATTTCGGAGCTTGAAAATGAGTCCCGCCATCGACTCTTGGACCTCTTTGTCCTTGGATCTTGTCATATGCCCAACCGGTATTCTTATCGAGGGTTGACTTGTTTGACTTTGACTTGGTTGACTCCCTTGATTCTCATCACTACCTTATCCCGATATGAATACACAAAGATGAAGATAAAGTACTATGATGTAAACACTTTTGGATTAGTATATACAGATATTTTTAACTTTACAAATATGTAATTAGTCTTGAACTATGGGGTCTTATTTTTGGATGACTGTAAAAACCTCGTATGTGGTTTTAAAATAAAATAGATATGTAAATTAGTACGCCTTTTTTATAAAAGTTAATGTTTTCATGTATCTATATTTGTGTATAGTTTTATGTAACGAACTAATTTTCGAACTCTAACGGCAACTAATTAACTATCCTGTATCGATACTTGCAGAGAAATTTATGCAATATTATGCTCTTCAATTCAGATTTGGTGAATGATTTTTATTTCAAGCAATCTAAATTATTTATTTTTCAATCTTAGACGCATTAAGAGAATGTTAAATCAAAAGTTTGAAGTTATGTGAATAAATTGTGTGACTTAAAAAGTATCGATACTTGCAGCAGAACAAAACCAAATTTTTATTACATACTGATATTAAAAATGAAATAAAATTTTATACTGAAAGTTTGGTGTGTCACACCACTTTATTACTTTTCACGATAAGTACACTTGCATGTATATTTTGTTTGCAAAATAAAGTTAACATGGACCAGATTTGAAATGACAACTAAGGGACATATTGTAATAAGAAGAAGTTCCTTATGTATCCCTAATTTCTTTCATTAGATCTAATAATTCTATTCTGTCGTCTTTAAGTGTAGTGGTACATGATGGTGCAGATATTATATGATTAACATTAGTTCCTAATCTTACTGCTGATGAGTTATACACAATTACTAATGTGCTTTCTAAATTATTATAAGTGCTGGGGGTGTCTAAAATAAACGTATTACTGATTTTTGAAGCAAAAAGTTCCGTACCTTTCAAATTGTAATGCGAGTTCATTGCGCATGCTAAGAGAAATAACATAAGTGAATCTTCCCAATATTTTCTAAATTTTATCGCCATAGAAATTATCATATCAACAAAAAATGAATCATTTCTATATCTATAAAATATTTTTGCAATAATATAAAGATGTTCAATAACTCTTGAACTAGTTTGGTAGTATACCCCAGATAATATATTTGTTGAATCATAAAAACTTGTCAAAAACTTTGATTTTAAAAGTAATTTCACAATCATCTTCTACTAATACAGATTCATTTTCATTTTTAAGTATTCTACTATTACAATACTTAGTTATAATGTGTTCATAATTTTCACATGATTTAAGTAATAAATATGTCGAGATCCACCTATGCCCTGCATCCGTGACAATTTTTTTGCATCTTTACCATATTGTAAACATGACTCTTCAAATACTATTTTCTACTTGGTGAAACAGTTATGTAAACTAATGTGTCCCTAATTCTATCCATTCGGTCTTTAATATGTTACATTCCATCTTAAACCATTAAATTTAAAATATGACATGCACATCTAACATGAAATAAAAAATTACCAAATTCGGGATTAAGAATTCTACATAATTTATCTACAACAAGATTATTTACACTAGCATTATTGAACATAAATGATCAAATTTTACTTTCACAACCATATTCTCTAACAATTTGTAGTATAAGAAGAAATTCTATAATTTTAAAAGTAGTACTTTTTTATGCAGAACCCAAAGTAGATCATTGTAGTGTGCAGTTACAGTTATATAACATTTTTTTATTAATGCCTTCACAAAGATTAGAAGTAAATGAAATAATATCATCATATTTACGAAAATCGGTTATTAATTGGTTATTAGTTTTAACAAAATATTATATAAGTGATTCTACTAATACTAACATACCTCGGTTGAAGATATTGTTTGATGTAGATAACAATATGTTCGTTATCCACTATGCTTAGTAGCAATTTCGCCCCTGCAACGAATTGAACCATTCCAGTCCGATTTTTCTCTTCAGAATACATCCACGTTGTAAGTGTAGATGTAGAACCAGTAGCGAATGAACCAAATTGCAATTGAGTTTGACTTGAGTCAACGTACCCACGTTTGCTCACATATTTGCGATAGTGACGGTTGAGATGTGTAACACCTGTACCATTTTGACATGCCAACTGTTGTGTACAATATTTGCACATTGCTTTGAACTCTTGATTTTCACTAGTTGTACCCCCGATGAGACCAATTTAAAATGTTTCCAACACTTTGTAGTTTTCTTATATTTTTCGACTTTTCAGTTGCCTCTTGCGTGAAGAATATCGACAAGATCATTTTATAAACTTTGAACATCTTCTTCAATATCATCCAAATCAATTCGCTGATCACCAACCTCATCAATGTTTTCTGGAAATGGAACGTCGTTTAAACCGACAAATTCATCATTAAAGTGAGATTGTGGGGTTGAGCCATGTCCCCCCCAACTTCAAACCCCTTGTCGAACAATTCTTCAACAAATTTTCATCCGGGGTCCATTCTTTTCGTATGTTAAAAAATGAAACTTGAAAAATAGAAGTGTGAGTGAATGTGGTGATTGTAGAGTCTAGACAAAAAAAATTAGTATTGTAGTATGAGAATTGATGTGTAAGAATGTTTAATATAGTAAAGATAAAAGATGATAATGAATTGAAATATGTATGATGTATACAGTAAATTGTGATTTTATTTGGATTATAATAGAAGAGAGTATTGATAGATTAGATAATTGTAAAGAATTGATGTGAAATTGGAATGAAAGAAAAAATATATTTATAGATGAAAATGAAAAAATTAAATTAAAAAGACACCAACATGGCCATTGGGGACCTCAACGGTCATGTTGATAGTTTTGTGACCGTTAAAAAAAGGTTACAAAACTACTTTTATGATGTGACTGTTTGGTCACATTAACCAGCCAGCGAGCCGAGTGGCTCGTGGCTTGTTGTCACGAGTCGCTCGTCATTCGAGCCATCTGTTTGGTTCGTTGATTGGCTCGCCTATTTGGCGAGCCAATCAGTTTGAGGCTCATGTTTTTATGAGCTGAGTTAGGCTCGTTTGACACCCTACAACTATTTGAGAATCATGTATAGTTGGTTTGTTCATTCTTGTTTGATGCTAAAAAATGAGATATTGATTTTTTTAATAGTGATTTTTTGAAAAATGTGTGGTTCAAAAGTAAGATTTTTTTATTTTTTTTAAAAAATTTATGTATAGAATATTTTATTATATAAATGTGTTGTTGAAAATGAATACGAGAAAAAAGTGATTTGAAAGAATGAGGATCAAACAGTTCATTAAGATATTATTTCAAATATTTTTCTACTGTTTGTCAACATATTATTGTACATGATTTATACTTAAATATAAAAGTAACCTTTACCTAATGCCAATTTGTTCTCTCTGTGTAATTGTTTTCCTTATCAAGTTGGCTTTAAAGTAAACTTGAATAAATTCTGTTAGTCAAATTATTTTAAAAAGTTTGAATAAATGTCACAATAATTTTTTGTCCAATTAATGGGTTGTCTTTCTTGCCTATAACCATTATGTTTCGACTGTTTGACAACTTCTTTTTGTTTATAAATAAAAAATATGATATTTTCAATACAAAATATATGATTAAAAAGTAATTTAAAGAAGTGTATATGATTAATAAGTGATTTAGTCTATACATCGTTTATAAACTTGTTTATAAACAAATTTACAAAATAGAAGTTTGTTCAAATCCAAATATTCAAAATTGACGAAAACAATTTTCTAATGCATACCTACTTCTTAAAATTCGTCAACCATGAAGTGATCTCCACTTGTCTTTAAACGCATTAAAGATGAATCGATGATTACACCTCCAATCGCTTATGTGGGATTTCTCAAATTTAAATCGGTGAGTCATATTTTTAGCTCAGTCCCTATTTTTCATTTGGTAAAATTGGTTATAAATAAGTTTATAAATAATACATTTATTCAAATTACTTTTTAACTACATACATTTTTCAAAATCACTTGTTAACCATATATTTTTCCTCGAATACATCACATTCTTTATTTATGAACAACGACTTTTACGAAATTTGAGCAAGTTTCATTGATAATGATTTGTGGATGAGTAACAAATCGTGATGTAATTTATATATTTAATTGGCATAGTAAAATTCAACAATTGGATAAAATGTAAATATACATTTTTATTGTCGTTGTGGTCTTTAATTAATTATTACTAGTTAATTCAATGCATTTATTTGAGACTTTTTCGAATTGACAGAGAAATACAATGAGTTGATTCATTCAATTAGATATGATCAATTTTTTGACCTCAAAGAGGTAAATTAATTTAATTATCGAATATGATTCAGTAAAGCTTTATCTAGAAACGATATTAAAAAAATAACAATGGTGAAATCGCAAGACATGATGTTCTGTTAACATGATATACAACTAAAGTAATCCCCTGTCTCCCCCCGGGGCACAGTCAAGTTGGCAAAGGAAGGACATTGCTGGGCTTGCAACATCAGGGTGGAGAGTTCGATTCCTGATAGGAGCAGCTGAGTGATGTAATAACCAATATTGATTGGAGCAGTTTGGTGATGTAATAATCATGGAGGAAGGCTTCCTTGGGGTCAGGAGTATAAGAGGTGATCGAACCCTGGTCAACTTGGGCATAACCCGCGGTTTACATCCGTCAGTTACTGAGAGGCCGGTGACTGGTGGTCCAGAATTAAGTCTGGCTAATTAGTTGGGATACCTGGGTTAACCAAAAAAAAAAAAGTAATCCCCTTTCAATTAAACAAAAATGACCCGTGAATTATGTTGTGTTTATTCAACATAATCCTGTCCCTGGGGTGGCAGATGTTCATATTTGTTGCAGAAAATGATAGTTGACCCTGTAACTTGGATCCATCAGCCAATAGACAAAAAGAAAAGAGTTGACAAATCAAGTTATATCCTGGCATATGCAATCATGCAAACTTCCCAATTATATTTCTGTTCACATGAAACAGCTAGTTGTATCTTTAAATTATGCCTACTTTTGTTTTATTTTCTAAAATTAAGTTCAAATTTCTTCGAATTATTTTGTCCCATTTCTATGTACATCTCCTCATTTATTATATCAAATGAATTTTCTTGTAACCCCAACTTATTGAAATTGTAGCCAGCCAGCCAGCCAGCCAAGATAAGGTAACTCAAGAAGTCAAAAATAAAACAAATTATGTTATTTTGGTAGAATATAATTGAATAAAGCAGACAATATAAAGAAGAAAAGAAACTAAAATATAGTTCAAGTAGGCATCTTTGACATGGGGTAAAGGGAGGAGAAGATATTGCAGCAACTCAGAACCACACACACCTGTAGAGAATGTTGCTGGGAGTATGGATGCAAAACTAAGATCAGAAGATTATGGAAAACCTATTATGCTCTTTGCGCGTTTCTTGAAAACGTTCTTTAATCAAAAGTTGGTCCATATAAATTGAGGAGCAGATAAAGGAATTTCTAATAAGCCCTTTAAGAAAGGTTCCAAGATAAGTGGGTTTCAACTTTCAAACTGCAGTAGCATTGTTAAAAGAAGGCAATAAACTAAAGATTGATTTTATTATTGACCAAAATGTACTGTTCTGAAAATATTATATAAACCGAGGAAATATATATATATATATATATATTTTTTTTTTAAATTGATGACTTTGAAATGCACTTCACAAAAAGTGGGATTTTGTGAAAAATAGACGTAGGGCTCGTTTGATAGGTTTGAGACTATGTGGACAAAAAATTTTCTTTCTTGAGAACCTACTAACGAGTTCTTGAATAAAATTTCGTGTAGCTTCCAATAATTGGTGCCGAATAAGTATTATGTTATCTGTAACAGAATAGAACTGATTCTATGAGAGGTAGAAATATAACCAAAAGTCCTGCCAACTATTTGAGAATCTTTTAGAGTTGGTTTGTTCATTCATGCTTGTAACTAATTTAAAAAATGAGAGATTGGTTTTTTGAATGGTGATTTGTTGGAGAATGTATGATTGAAAAGTAATAAAAAAAATTTGGATTTATGTATAGAATATTTTATTGTATAAATGTGTAGTTGAAAAGGAGTATGAGAAAAAATAGATTTGAAAGAATGAGGATCAAATAGAGATATATATTACTTCAAATATTTTTCTACTGTTTGTCAACATATTATTGCACATGTGGTTTATACTTAAATATTAAAAAATCCTTTACTTAATGCCAAATTGTTCTCTTTGTTCAATGGTTTTGTTCTCCTGCAAGACGTCTAACACCCTGTGTTGTGGGCTCCATCACATGTGTCTAAGTCTGACACTTTATGGTGCCAAACGATTAGTAAGAGAACAGTTCTACTTTGTGCAATTGTTTTCTTTATCAAGTTGGCTTTAAACTTGAATAAATTTTATAATGATGATTTGTCCAATTAATGGGTTGTCTTTCTTGCCTATGACCATTATGCTTCAACTGGTTGACAACCTTTTTTGATTATAAACAAAAAAATAATATAATATATTTTTAATGTAAAATATATGATTGAAAAGTTATTCGGTAAAATGTATTAGATTATAATTTGGTTTTTTTGTATTTTCTAGGTAAGATGTGTGGTTAAAAAGTGGAAAGAGAAAAGATGTAGGGTTAAAAAGTGGTTTGAAAAATTGTGTAGATTATAATTTGATCTATAAACCAAAAGATTTCCTTTATTTAACACAGACTAAATAGAGGCTTGTTCAAACCCTAATCTTCAAAATTGACGAAAATAATTTTCTAAGAGCATTTCCAATGCTTCACACAATGTTGGCTGTTAACTGTGTGAAATATATAAATACAAAAATTTGTGAGTCCCATTATAATATCTTTTTTTTCTTCTCTCTTTTTCTCCACTTTTTCTCACATTCCCACTTCACACCCTCCACAATCTCACATCCTACTTCACATCGTCCACTATTTTTTTTTTATTAATTTGCTTGAATTTGTGTCTCTCTCTTTCTTTTCTTTTTTTCACTTTTTTCGTTCTTTTTTCTACTTTCAACATTCACATCCTCTCCACAATTTAAACTTAAAATAATATATCTCTCTCTTTCTCTATCATCCATACACAACCCCAATCCACATCTCATTGGAGATGCTCTGATGCATTTGATGCCACCTACTTCTTAAAATCGTCAATTGTGAAGTGCTCTGTACGTGCTCTCAAAGGAATGCTTCTGTTGTCAAACATTACAAAAACTTCAAATAAAAACCAGATGAAGTCTTTCAAGAATAATCACTGATCAAGATTTTCCTTCGGCGTACCTCCAGAGATGCACGAACCCCTCAAGTCACAAGAAATTCAAATATTAGTAGTTCAGATCTTTATAGATCAAGAATGTTATATCCAGAAATATTTTTAAAAAAAACTTTTGATTCTAAAAAAAAAGAAAATTCAAGCAATTCCAGAAACCTGGAAGGCTGATACCAGTTTTGTTGAGATATAACGTTCAAATAGGTTCGTAAACTACATGATCTAGCAAAAAAACGTAAATGACAGGAAAAAAGAGTCGAGAACTCCAAAAAAAAAATTACCCAGTTCGAGAACAGCCTAATTTGCGGGGGCTCAAGGAACATCGCATCCACTAAATGCAACCATGTCGTCCAAAAAGGAAATGAGTACAAGAGTTAAAGATCTGACCCAAAACCTCAAATCCCTTTCAAACCAGAAATCAACCCTATATCTATATGATATGCAAATGTAGAATTATGAGAAATATGATATGCAAATGTTATATTCCTAATATATCCCTACATTAAATAATGGATAGTTCATATTTGTTGATAACAATGTATATTAAATAGGGGTATATTAGAAAATTTAGACATTAATTTAATCTCAACAAGGAAAGTGACGTATAACTTGGGACAAATATAAAAGAAAAATGAATATATCTTTGTGCGACGAGAGAATAAGTTGATTTTTCATTTGTCAAGTTGTAATATTTACTTATTTAACCCTTAAATAGCTGTTAGGAATATTCTAATAAGATTCCTTTAGGGTTCTAGATTACTCAATTGTAAGCTATAAAAGGAATATTAGGTCATCTTGTTTTTATCATTTTCACTAATAAAAGAAACATTGGCCTACCATGACAATCTTCTTTTTGCCTTTTATTTTATCTCATTCAAACACATGCTTACACATTGTTCGTTAACACTGTAGCATTATAAATTTGTTTTTTTAATGTTTTTTATGTAAAATGTGTTGTTAAAAAGTGGAGAAAGAAAATGTGTGTGGTTAAAAAGTGATTTAAGAAATTACTTGATTTATAATTGTAATCAATGAGTTAAAGAATAGACGTTTAATTATAAGTAAATTTACTTATCGCTAATAAGTAGCAAAATTATCTTTTATTACTTTTTTAAGTAGGATGTTACTTTTTTAGAACTTCTACAATACTGTCAAAAAATTAGTGTTACACTCGTGCGATACATGGTCATTTATTACCCACATATATTTAATTTATGTTAACATATGAAATGAATATTTAATTAAAAATGAGAAATGAAGACAATTATTACCAAAAAAAAATACAATTACACACCCCTTAATTTATAATTTTTTTTTTTCACGATTCGTATGTTTACTATTACAGAAAATTTATCTAAATATTGCAATTTAAATCTTAAAAATAGAAAAAAAAAATTACATTTAAATAGAATTTGTAATAAGTAAAAAATAGATATATTCGTGATATACACTAAGAAATTTATTAAAGTGAAAAAGAAAAGAAAAATTGATCGATGAACGTTCTTATTTCATCCTCTTTCATTTTCTATTTTTTAAAACACATAATTATATGATATTGACAATTTTTTATTATAAATTTTAAAAAAAATGTAATTGATTTCTAAGAGGAAATGCAGACCAAGTAACTTCGGGTCCTGGAAAACATGACTTTTTAAAGATTTGCATACAATTGGATTATTTTATATTCAAATTTTGTCATAAATAAATAATAAATAGTTAATTAATACTACTTCCTATTTTAGGAAATATGTTAAACGTTTTAGCCTTTTAGGTGGGAAAATATGTCAATACATGTTTTTGGGAAGTGCTCCTCATTGATGTATTACTTTTTTCTCTTGTGAACATATTTAGTCCTTATTTGAGCTCTCATTATCTACAAAATGAGTTTTATAATAGTGATTTTTTTGAGAATATGTCTTAAACTCTTGTTTGAGACTTATTATTTCAAATAATGTAGTTTGCAACAGTAAATTTCGGGATAATGAGTTTTTCAAAAGTATGATTTTTTTTTTTAAAATTTATATGTAGATTGTTTTATTAATAGAATATGGATTAAAAATGAGTTTTAACAAATATGAGGTTTTGAATAAGGGAAGAATACATAACTAAGGTCTTTAAAGAACACATTTTCAAAATTAAGAAACTTAAGGTTTTATTTCAAAAAACAGGTCATAATTAATTATATATTTTATTGTTTATGGTCATAAGTCACAATTGTTTTGGTCACAAGTCACAATTTTTTAGGTCACAATTTATTATTGGTCACAACAACAGATTTTTAGGTCACAATTTATTATTGGTCATAATCAAAGATTTTTATGTCGCTGTTTATTATGATCACAAGTCACAATTTTTTAAATCACAGTTTATTATTGGTCACAATTTTTTAGGTCATAAGTCACACTTTTTTAGGTCGCAGTTTATTATTGGTCACAAGTACTCAAATATTTGGTCACAAATTACGTATTTATTGGTCACACACGTCAATACCACCCACTACCGCCAACACAGTGACCAATACTGCTACC
Source organism: Ligustrum vulgare (assembly GCA_963555705.1). Lineage (NCBI taxonomy): Eukaryota > Viridiplantae > Streptophyta > Magnoliopsida > Lamiales > Oleaceae > Ligustrum > Ligustrum vulgare. The sequence continues at coordinate 17,304,238 of OY743176.1, read as the reverse complement.
ACCGGCCACCACCACCAAAACTTGCCCCTGCATCGCCACTACCACAAAAGCACAAGACCATCACCATCCCCACAAAAGTGCAAGACCATCACCTTCACCACCACAAATCGTAACCAACAAGCTACCCCGCAACAACCGCCCGACCATCACCACCACAAAGCTACCACCGTCGCAACAAGCACCGATTACATCGTCATTGTTGATCTCCACAAACACAAATCCAGATCCCCAATCCCCACTACCGTCCTCCCTGACCACCGTACCACCACAGCAATCACAACCATGTCGTAACAACCACCCGACCATCACCACCACGACTCAACACCGCAATGACCACCAAAAATCACAACAAAGTCTCCACCGCAAACACAGCCACCACTGCTGCATCAACCGCAACCACATCGTTATCATCGATCTCCACATATTTAAGCGTTGAATCGATCGAAACGTCTTCTGGCTCTCACTAGGGAGGGGGAAAAAAGATCTGCACATTGATAGAGGTGGTGGAGTGGTGGTGTGCCACTGCAGTTACATGTCTTCACTACCAACGTGCGACTCCACCGCGTCAAAGATGGCTTTCGATGGTGGTGGTACAACAGTTGCCCCAGAGATCTCCTTCGCCACCACTTGCTTGTTGCCGCCGATTGAAGTGAAAGGATTGGTGGCGTCTGCCTTTTTTTTTTGGGAGGTTTGTAGATTAATTAGTTTTAATAATATAATTAGTTAATATTTAAAAAAGAATTATGACCTGATTTTAGTATAAATAACTTATAGTTTGGATTTTTGAATTGTGAAGTTGAAAAACAAGTCCTTGTGTAATTTTCACTTTGAATAAATGGTACCTAATATGGGCCAATTTTTTACCAAGTTGCCACAATTGTAATAGTTAAGAACTTGAATGACTTATTATAAAAAAACATCAATGACCATTTGCATTACTCATTTGTATAACTATTCAATCTTAATGATTATTGACATAATTAATCTTTTTAAAATATAATTTTTAGATTATCATAAATTAATTTTTCACTACCCGAATAGTATAATTAGAACTGGTACTAATTATCTTAATACAATGTTTGATATTTAAATATATTAAACAAAATATTTCATTTCATAGTTACTTTAACATTACAAATAAATACACATGGTCCTATATTTAAATGAATATAACAAATTAAGCAACACGAAATATTAGTTTTAATTAAATTTTACCGAATGTATATTGCAATTACATTTAATTTTATATACCGAGAAATCATTTATGCATCTCAATTTATAAAAGCAGCGCTGTTGTTCAACTCACAAAACATAATAATTTATCTCTTATCATATATGGAATTGATTTTTCTAGAATCAATTTTTCTGAACATTCATTATCAATCACACATTCTTTAAAAATTTTTTTTTTTTCAATTTTTCATTCTACTTTTTAATTACACAATCTAAAAAAAATCACTTTTCACAAAATTAATTCTAAAAAATTAAAATCAAACAGTTAAGATCTATATAAATTGGTTTACAACTTGAAACCATGATCAATGACAGAATTTGAAAATAAAAAATAAAAAAATAAAATCATAGATAGAACTATCAAGATATTAAAATATTAAAAATTTATTCAATAATTTCCAATACAACGTCATTTTTTATTTTCCACTCATTAGTCAAAGAATCATGTTACTGGAAAAAATAAAAATAAAAATTATCTTTATACTTTCTAAATAAACATGTTCGACCAAATCTTATTTTGAAATAGAATGAGTTTGCTAATGTATCCTCCCTCATTCACAATAATACAAAAGGTTATCGATTCTATTAGTTATATTCAGGATGTTGGTTAATTTTACAGTCACTGAAGTTGCAAAAAAATATTCAAACGGTCACTGAAGTTCCATAGTTTCGGCACCGATCGCTCAAGTTACAAAAACTTTCATCAATGATCACTCGGGGTAATTAAGGCCAAAAATAGAGATTGAGGGCTCCAAGAGTAATTTTGACACCAAAACTAAATGGTAAGGAGGTCCCCGTCACGACCACCTTTCTACCGGCCAGGCGGCCACCACCACCACTCAAGCCAAAAACACTGCCTCTCTTCCGCTGCAGCATCGCCTCTCTTCAAAACATTTTGCACCAGTGCAAAATTGCATCGTTTCTAGTGAAAAATCACACCATAACCAGTGCAAAATTGCTCCAAATTTTTGGTGCAAAATCGCACCACAAATCTATCTGGTTTTGGACCTAATTCTTCTTTGACATTTTGAACCAACCCCATTATCTTTGTTAACACACAAACAGCTCACGTGAACCATTCAAAAGTCCATATTTGACCTAGCCAAAAAGTATAATGCTATCTGACACAGAATCGAGCTTCAAGGATCATCACGTATCGATTTAGCCCAAGAAATTGAACCACATTTCGAGTACATGCTGATTAAGTTGTTCTGTACAAAAAAGATTGGAATCAAGCCAAATTTTTGTATAAACTATGGAGTTGTTGGCCATTGGAGATCAATAAAGGGGATGATGAAATGAATTTAAGTGCAGAAACTAGTGATTTTCTATATTGTCTGATTTATTTCAGATGTTTTCTAGCAGGATTTCGAGAGGTTTGTGGGATTTGGAGTGGGTAATGTTAAGAGGCGTGAATGGATTGCAAATTTTTGTAGTGCATAATTGCACACTAGAGAGACGATGTTGCAGTTGAAAAGAGGTGGTGGTTTGGCTGGAGAGGTGATGGGGGCTTGTGATTTGTGAAGAGGTGGTTTTGATGGGGGCCTCCCTGCAATTTTGTTTTGGTGTCAAATTACTCTTGGAGCCCTCAATCTTTATTTTTGGCCTTAAATTACCCCCAGTGAGCATTGGCGAATGTTTTTGTAACTTGAGTGACCGTTGCCAAAAATATAGAACTTTAGTGACCTTTTAGATATTTTGTTACCACTTCAGTGACCATTTGGAAAATTAACCCTTCAGGATGCTATAAGTATCAATTGGAAAGATTGAATCATATAGATCTCTTCATTTATTCGTTTGAGAGAAAATGTCAAATTTGATCTATAAATTGAATCGAATTCGAAACTAAATTAAGCGAATTTAACATATACCTCAAGCCCTTGTGTTTCGAATTTCACACGCGGCAACTCATATTGTTTAGCCACTGCAAATTTTCTTCAAGCTCTTCGAACTAAATAATGCCTCTTCAGTGAATTAATTCAATGGATTCGCTATGTATTACGGAGAAAGTAGGTTTGTAAATCGAAACTTTAAACTAAAAAACAAATGTCTTGGAAACGACCTGGTAGAATTTCTCTCTATCTTGGACAATTGATTCTCTTGTTAAAGTGATTAACTTGGAGACCAAGTTAAAGATGAAAAGAAAAGGAAAATAATCTTTTGGCATGAAATTCTTTACTTATTCTGATATTCTACATCAACACAGAAATATCTTGGGGCACAAATAATACACGTTTTTTTGGTTATGTTTACCTATAAATATGTGTGTTGAGGAACCAATTAATTACACATTGATTAGAGAGTATTGTTAGGAAAAATGTAGTCTAGCATCTTAGTTTTTCTTGGGTCCTTTGTGGGTTTACAAAGAAGTAGAAATTGGTAAATGTGGTAAAGCTTGATTATTTTTCCTACAATACTTGGGGGTTTGGTGAGTGAAAATTCTATATAATTGTAACAATTTACTATATAGTGAAAAGATTTGGCGAATGTCCGTGAACGTAGGCAAGTTGCCGAACCACGTAAATTTCTGTGTTCGTATTTTATTTTTTGATTTGCTCAGTTATTTCTTGAACATAAAAAATTTATGTGAGTTAATTAGAGAGGGAATTTGTGTGTAATTCCCAACAATCCTAGTAAAGACTGAAACCCTAGCGGACGAAGCCTCTCGAAGCAGCTAGGAAGGGTTTTTGGAAGCAGAGAAGACAATCGTTGGAGAGAAATGGAGAGAACAGGTTTTTAGCCCTATTATTTTCATATATACACAAGATTAAAACGTTACCATTTTGATGATCCCATTCTGGCTTCATAGATGACGCAAAATGAAGAGTAGTAATGAATAGTAAAATCACCTTCCTCTTTTTTTTATTTTTTTTATTTATGCATATATTTTTAGGACAGGTTATGATATGATAGAATAGAATAGGAAATCCTCAAATACAATTTTTAAAAGGGGAAGGGTTCATAGTATGGAAATGAAAAACATAGAATTACAGAAAAAACGTAACCGAAGCAACAAGAAACTTGGGCGCCCAACCCATCCTCTTCCTGACCAGATCCGCCAGCCAATCATCAATATTTACTTCTTCTTGTTCTGGCTCCTTGTAGTTGTAACTATAAGCAATTAAAATGTAGGCAAGTAGATTTACTGAACTCCAGACTGCAAGCACCCAGTAATACCTATCCAGTCGACTCTCGTTCAAGTGATTTTGGAACCAGTTTGAGTTTGGTCTGCCTCCCTTCTCACTAATTTTCCCAACCACATAAACCAAAAGCACACTCCCCATGTATCCTAGACCATATACTACTCCACTCCAGTGTTGAAGGTAACTTACCATTGATTTAGGAGCCTGATTATTAAAGAAAGCGTACGAGCTGGTTTCGAAAAACGAGTCCAGGCCAGCAAGAAGGAAAACCGGGATAAGAAGCCAAAACATACTCATTCCGTCAGAGTAGCGCCTTCTAGTCTCTATTATGGCAGAAGTTATGCAACAAAGTATTGAGAATACCACAGCCACTGCAATTCCAACAGCAGGTGCATACTTTTTACAATTATTATCGAAACAGTTTTCCAAACAGGGGTACGATTTGGTAAACAGATAATTGGAATATTGAACAAGCAGATAAAAAATAGGATAAGGAACTGTCCATTTTCCAAGCTTGTTAACCATGTTATTTGTGTAAAAGTTGCTACTTCACTTACTTAGCCAAATAACGTTTTTATAAAAAGGAGTTGGGCTTCATTGGTTTTTGGCCCAAAATGATGGACTGCTGGCTGCTATATTTTCTCTTCCAGACTTCATTCACAAAACAGAACTCTCGGCAGAAATAAAAGGAAGCACAGACAGAACACAAGGGCGCAGACAAGAAAAGAAAAAGAAAATTAACGCAGCTTCTTCCATCCTCTCGATCGGGTGATTTACTTAGGATTTGAACGGTGTTTGATTCTTCTTGGTGAGAAGGAATAAAGACAGTTGGGCAGAAAAAAGGCAACAGAACGCAGACCTCTTCTCTCTCAAACCAGGCGACATTTAGGGCACGAAGGTGTTCGTGCGATTCTTCTTGGTGAAGATAAATTGGTGCTCTCTCTTCCTTTATTCTTTTCTTGGTGATTAGATAGATTGCAATAGGTGTAATCTTTGTGAAAGAGAGTATTTCTTGGTGATATCTCGGTCAATTTGTAGTACCGATTGTAGCTTTGGTTTTGGGTAATTTTGGATTTCTCTTGGTGAATATAGTATGGTTTACAATAGGTGTATTCCATTAGTGAAGGGAGTATTTCTTGGTGAAATATTGCGTATTGTCTGTTGTGCCTCTGCTTCGATTTTGGGGAGTTTGTGTTTTTGGGATTGATTGTAATTGTTTTGAACATTGCTTTGTGCCTAGTGGATTTGAGCGTGAATCCAAATTTTGTGGATTTCTCAACGGGGGAGTAGGAAATTCTTTGAATTACCGAACCTCCGGGGTCTTCGGACTGAAAAATTCTTCGTGTTCTTACGTTATTTTCATGATATTTTCGTTATTGTTCATATTCGGTCCAACAAGTGGTATCAGAGCTTGTGTACTCGCTGAAATCCTATTTCTTGACTCTGCAGGTTCATAATCTGGTGGCTGCAGGTTCTAATTTTTGGCTGCCTGCACTTTCCCTCTTGTCTGCAATTGGTTTCTTCTTTGGCAGCCTTGGGAATTCCATGTGATTGAACAATTTCGAATCATTGGTAACTTCTATCCTTATCTTACTTCGGTTTTTGGAATATTATATATATTGATATATATATCTTGGTATCCACATCCGTTTTTGATAAGTGAATCAATTGAAGTTAATTTTAGGGAAATTACAATAATCTGATATATTCTTGAATTCTTGCATAATTGTTTCATTTATATAATTTTGTTGAAATATTGCATGTTTTAATAATCTGCACTATTTTTAAATATTTTTATATACTTGGACTTCGTTGCTTTATTTCTTGATATATAGGTTAGATTTTGTGTTTTCAAATTTTTGGTGACTTGCTTTGTGAAACTTGGCATTTCTCTTTCTCAAAATGTCTCCTACTAAATTTGAAATAGAGGTGTGGACTGGAAAAGGTGATTTTAGTCTATGGAGACAAAAGATAAGGGCTCTTTTACTTCAACAAAAATGTGCATATGCTATTACTGAAAATTGGCCTACTGAATTTAGTCCTTTTAGAAGGCAAGAACTAGATGAACAAGCATGGAGCACTATTTTTCTTCATCTCTCCGATGTTGTCCTTAGAAAAGTAGGTGAAACAGAAACGACTGTTGAATTATGGCAAAAGTTAGAAGATTTATATCTATCTAAATCCATTCCCGATAAGTGTTTTCTATTAAAACAATTTTTTGCCTTTAGGTTTGAACCATCTCAGGATCTCGAGTCTAATCTTGATAGATTTAATAAGCTTACACAAGACTTGTCTAATTGTGATGAAAAGATATCTGAAGATCAATTGTGTATTGCTTTATTAAATGCTGTGGGTGATAGGTATAAAGATGTGAAATATGCTCTTGAATATGGTAGAGATACACTTAGCCTTGATATTATTACCTCTGCCTTAAGAAATAGAGATTTGGAATTAAAATCTGAAATTAGAAGAAGTCATCAAGGAGAAGTTTTAATTGCTAAATCTAAAAGACCATTCAAGCCACATCAAAATACCTATAACAAGAATACCCAAAGAAAAGGAAAATCTCCTACAAATAAGAAACCAGATTTCTCCAAATCCCGGGATAGATCAATTAAGAATTGCTATTATTGTGAGAAACCTGGACATTACATTAAAGATTGTCTCAAGAGATTAAATGATCTTAAGAACAAATCAAGAACCAATAATGAGTGTGATGATAATAATGGTGCCGTTTACACGGTAAATACTCAAGACACTCATCAATCTTGGGTATTGGATTCTGGGTGCACATATCATGTGTGTCCCGAAAGAGAATGGTTCAATAATTTCACACCTACAGATAAAGGGAGTGTTTACATGGGAAACAATTTCCCTTGTAAGATACGTGGTGTTGGTGACATTGTCTTAAAACTTGAAAATGATAAATTTCTCAAATTGGAACAAACTAGGTATGTTCCCGAGGTTGAAAAGAACCTCATTTCTTTAGGAATCTTGGATTCTAATAATTTTGAGATTTGCTTTAAGAATGGGTTTTGCAAAATTCAAAAGGATTCTTCTGAAATCATAAATGTCTCAAAAACAAATGGTCTTTACAAAATTTATGCTACTCCTCAGAAAGAAGAATGCCTATCCGTCTTACATTCTCAAAACAGAAACTCTTCCTTATGGCATCGAAGACTTGGCCATATAGGAGATAAATCTCTTAAGTCACTAAGCAATGATGGGGTTATAGGAAATGTCAATTTAGACAAGGAAGATTTTTGTGAAGAATGTATTTTGGGAAAACAAACAAAACTACCTTTCAAATCTGGTATTCATAAATCCACATCCATTCTTGAATATCTTCATGCTGACCTATGGGGTCCAGCATCCACTCAAACTGTTTCTGGTTTCAAATATTACTTGTTGATTATTGATGAGTTTTCAAGAAAGGTTTGGACTTTTTTACTAAAATCAAAAGATGAGACTTTTCAAAATTTTAAAGATTGGAAAATCTTAATTGAAAACCAAACCAACAAGAAAATAAAGGTTTTGAAAACTGATAATGGATTGGAGTTTTGTAATACCATATTTGATGAGTTTTGTAAACAAAATGGAATTTTAAGACATAGGACTGTCACCTACACACCACAACAAAATGGGACAGCTGAGAGAATGAATAGGACCTTATTGAATAAAGTAAGGTGTATGTTGTTGAGCTCTGGTCTCCCAAAATGTTTTTGGGGAGAGGCAGTGAAGACTGCCACTTATTTGGTTAACTTGAGCCCTTCAAGGGCTACAGGTTTTAAAACTCCTGAATTTATTTGGTCTGGTAAACACCCCAACTATTCCTCCTTAAAGGTTTTTGGATGTGCTGCATATGCACACCAAAATCAAGGAAAACTCGACCCCAGGTCTAAAAGATGTGTTTTCTTAGGTTATGGAGAAGGTGTAAAAGGTTACAGGTTGTGGGTAAAAGAAGATCAGGGTTTTAAAATAATAATAAGCAGGAATGTTGTGTTTAAGGAAGATTTAATGCCTTGCCTTATCAAAACTGAATCTAAAGCTAATAATCTTAAAAGGATGAAAACTGTCATATGGGACTTGAATGATCTCAGTCCTGATAACACAACTACACAAGCTCCTCTTGAGGTGGAGCACTTGAATCAGAACGACCAAAATGAAAACATGGATCAAGAGGATACTGATTCTAATACTGGAGGTGAACTTACTCAAACACATGATCTATCCAACTATCAGTTAATTAGAGATAGGGTGAGAAGGGAAGTAAGACCTTCCACTAGGTATAACAATGATGATTTTATGTCTCTCTTTACTGATTGTGATAATCTGTGTCCTGAACCAGCTTCTTATGAAGAAGCTATATCTTGTCCTGAATCTAAAAATTGGCTTGCAGCTATGAATGATGAAATGAATTCTTTACATAAGAATAAAACTTGGATATTGGTTAAAAGGCCTAAAGATCATAAAGTCATAGATTGTAAGTGGATTTTTAAGATTAAGGAAGGTGACTCCAGCAAACATGGCGTTAAGTACAAAGCCAGACTAGTAGCTAAGGGTTTTTCCCAAAAGGAAGGTATAGACTATAATGAAATTTTCTCACCTGTCGTCAAGTACACATCTATTAGGATCCTTTTGGCCTTAGTTGCTCATTTTGACTGGGAGTTAGAACAGCTTGATGTCAAAACTGCTTTCCTTTATGGTGAATTAGATGAAACTATATATATGCAACAACCTAAAGGATTTGAGCAAAAGGGTAAGACTGAAACTGTTTGTCTTTTAAAGAGGTCTCTCTATGGTTTAAAATAAGCTCCTAGGCAATGGTATAGGAGATTTGAATCTTACATGAAGGTATTAGGTTTCAAGAAAAGTAATTATGATTCATGCTTGTTTTATGATGGAAATGGAGGACCTGATTCTGTTTATCTGCTATTATATGTGGATGATATGCTTTTAGCTTGTCATGATATGAATAAAATAAACTCAGTTAAACAGAAATTAAATTCTGAATTTGAAATGAAGGATCTTGGCCCTGCCAAGAGAATTTTGGGTATGAACATAAAAAGAGATAGGACTAATAGTACTTTGTTTTTAAATCAATCTGCCTACATTTCTAAAGTGATTGAAAAATTTTCTCTGATGCATGCTAAATCCTGTTCATTACCTTTGTCAAACCATTTAAAACTTTCATCTGATCAATCTCCTAAAACAGATGAAGAAATCATTAGGATGAATAAAGTACCTTATGCTAATGTGATTGGTTCTGTTATGTTTTTGATGGTATGCACTAGACCCGATTTAGCATATTCTGTAAGTACTCTTAGCAGGTTTATGTCCAATCCCGGTGAACTTCATTGGGAAGCATTAAAAGGTATGCTTAGATACCTAAAAGGTACTGAAACTGTTGGTTTGCATTATTCCAAATGCAAAGAAGGTATAATCTTAAAAGGGTATTGTGACTCTGATTTTGCGGGTGATTTAGATAAAAGAAGAAGTACGTCATCATATGTTTTTACTTTATGTAATTCATGCATTAGTTGGAAATCCCAGTTGCAAAGGGTAGTTGCACTATCATCCACTGAGGCTGAATATATTGCTGCATGTGAAGCATTAAAGGAGGGGCTTTGGGTGAGGGGTTTATTACATGAATTGAACTTTATTGATAATAATGTACTTCTATTTTCTGATAATCAGAGTGCCATTCATCTTAGTAAGAATCCCATGTTTCATGATAGGACTAAGCATGTAGATATTAAATATCATTTCATAAGGGACATGGTTGAAAATGGAATGGTTAAAATTGAAAAGATACCAACACTTTTAAATCCTTCGGATATGGGAACAAAGGTGTTACCCATTAATAGATTTAAGGATTGCATGAAAATGCTGAACATTGATTCTTAAGAATCAATATTCGGTCCGTGTTTTAATTTTTGAAACTAATACTTTGTTTTTCTTTTTACAGGTATTTATGAGCAAGATGATATTGAATTGGTTGCTCAAATCCACTAATGGTGCACTCAAGTTCGTAGCAAGGTGGAGAATGTAGAAGTTGCTACTTCACTTACTTAGCCAAATAACGTTTTTATAAAAAGGAGTTGGGCTTCATTGGTTTTTGGCCCAAAATGATGGACTGCTGGCTGCTATATTTTCTCTTCCAGACTTCATTCACAAAACAGAACTCTCGGCAGAAATAAAAGGAAGCACAGACAGAACACAAGGGCGCAGACAAGAAAAGAAAAAGAAAATTAACGCAGCTTCTTCCATCCTCTCGATCGGGTGATTTACTTAGGATTTGAACGGTGTTTGATTCTTCTTGGTGAGAAGGAATAAAGACAGTTGGGCAGAAAAAAGGCAACAGAACGCAGACCTCTTCTCTCTCAAACCAGGCGACATTTAGGGCACGAAGGTGTTCGTGCGATTCTTCTTGGTGAAGATAAATTGGTGCTCTCTCTTCCTTTATTCTTTTCTTGGTGATTAGATAGATTGCAATAGGTGTAATCTTTGTGAAAGAGAGTATTTCTTGGTGATATCTCGGTCAATTTGTAGTACCGATTGTAGCTTTGGTTTTGGGTAATTTTGGATTTCTCTTGGTGAATATAGTATGGTTTACAATAGGTGTATTCCATTAGTGAAGGGAGTATTTCTTGGTGAAATATTGCGTATTGTCTGTTGTGCCTCTGCTTCGATTTTGGGGAGTTTGTGTTTTTGGGATTGATTGTAATTGTTTTGAACATTGCTTTGTGCCTAGTGGATTTGAGCGTGAATCCAAATTTTGTGGATTGCTCAACGGGGGAGTAGGAAATTCTTTGAATTACCGAAATTCCGGGGTCTTCGGACTGAAAAATTCTTCGTGTTCTTACGTTATTTTCATGATATTTTCGTTATTGTTCATATTCGGTCCAACAATTTGCTTGTACTAGGATGAATGTATGTCCAATAGAAGATACGATCCCACAAACTACGAACGTCATCCACATTGGAACCATCCGAAAAACAACTTTCGTGTCTTCTACTTCTGTGACAGTGCAAAGCCTCCACCTGTTGTTTTCTTGTTCTTTTAGACTTTTATCAGGCAATATGATGGCAGCCTTCTCTAAGCCCCTGTATTAATGTTAAATAAAATAAGAAATCGATTAATTAGCTAGGGAAGACAACTAATTTATTTATTTATTTAAGGAAATGGTAATAACCTGAGAATAAGAGTATGGGAAAATGACTGAAGCTCATCGCCATCTTTCTTATAAATCTCTCTAGCGTCACTAGGAAATGGTCTGGATATCTTACAAGTAGAGGCCACACAGACTCTGCAAACATTTATCAATGAACTCCCCCCTGGTTTAACTTTAACGTACGAACACCAACCGCTCAAAAATAAAAGTGTCGCAACACAAATAGAGACTGCAGGGATTCCAAAGCAGATTGGCCATGACAATGTAACGTTATTTAGAGCAAAAACTCCAATTATTGGCACAATGGTCACCATAAACATGCCTAATATCTGAAAATATATTTTTTTGCTGTCATCCTTGGCAGGTTCTGATCGCTGTTCATTGAAGAAAGGTTTTAAAGGACACTGTGACCAGATATTCCTACAGCTAACAATGCCAAGGCCGTGTAGAACAAAGCTTTTTGTGTGTCATCTACACAATCTGGCTCATTTTCTTTGCAGGTGCCAGTGGAACTGGTGAGAACTGACAATGAAAGAACCCCCATACCCTGGAAAAAGTTGGAGTTCAGCAAACTGGAGAACTTCACTTCAGGCATGCAGGGACGGTCCCAGCTATTTAATTATAATTATTTGAGCATAAAAGGGTGAAATTGATTGTAAATGTTATTAATCTGCCTGCCCAGTACTTAAATCCTTCTTTTGATAACGGGTTTTATTCAATATTTGTTTTTTCTCAAGTTTAAATTCACATATACTGAGGCATTAGTTATTCTTGATTTCTACGAACATGATTGCAATGTATGTGTATAAGCATAGATTGGACAATAGGATTGAACCAACAAAATTGAGAAGATAGAGGAATTAACTAACCACACCGTAGGCTATACTGGACAGCAGGAGCATTAAGAAATTTCCCAGAAATGCGTCTACGAGGAAGAGAAACCCGATAGGCAATATCATAGTAGCTCCTTTCCAGAAGTTCAATATTCCACTTGCACGACTAAAACTCAACTCCCATTCATCTCTTAAGTATATTAGCATCGAATACGTTGTGTACTCAGCCAATTTATCAGCCCATTCTAAAACTGCCATTACACAGCAAGGCAAGCATTTCACCATATAAATCATTGGTCGTTCATCAATTCTATTTGATTCGAACGAAAACGTAGAAAATATAGGAGAATGAGATGCATTTTCTATATTGACAATGTAAAAGAGACTCCACTATTATAGTTACAAGAGGACATCTGAATAGAGTAATGAGCTAATTTATAATGAAAAAAGAGTCATATATATTTTATGCCAAATATAACACACTCCATGTAGTGATGGCAATGGGTCGGGTATGGGTCGGGTTTGCCAAACCCGTACCCTACCCACTAAATATTTACAACCTCCATACCCTATCCATATACCCATTTAAAAATTACGGGTCGGGTGCGGGTCGGAGGCGGGTTTGCTTCTATACCCATTTAAAACTCATTACTAATTATTTTTTATTTTTTTATTTTTTTAGGCTATAAATAGGTTATAGGTACTCCGAATTAACTTGAATCAGTTAAATATTGGGCTTCACTTGAATTTGAGTTGAAAAAAGTTTTTTATATGTTGAAATTATACAAGCGACTTTGAACAATTTTTTTAGACGTTAACAAAGTCAATAGTTTAAACATATTAAGGTTTAGACGATAACAATGTCAATAGATATTTGAGTTCTATTATTTATTTATTTATTTATTTATTTTAAACAATCACTTTTGTTTTAAATTTTATAATTTTTTAAGGAAATTAATAGGTATGCGGGTCGGATATGTGTATTGTAATAAAACCCACACCCGACCCATACCCATGTCGGGTTTTAAAATTTACCTTCATACCCTACCCACGAACACATTTAGTCGGGTAATCCCCGCCCATTTATGTCGGGTCTCCATCGGGTATCGGGTTCGTGGGTATTATTGTCATCCCTAACTCCATGTCGACATCAAAAAATGGGACTGACATGTGTCATTTTCCTAGTCCACTTAAAGAAAAATATGGGAAATAAAAGCGAAAAAACTCAAACACACGATGGGGCCGGACTCACGGTCAAATCTTAATTGTTTTTTCTCCTTATATGTGAGGAAACTCTTTAGAGAATACAAGTAATTTGAGAGCATTTTCCTCTCCTTATCTGGGAAAAACGTGAATCTCTTCATTTATTTACAATACTCAACTATAGTTATAGGTAAAAATATAATGATTTTTTTTTAAACTTGATGTATTTTTTGCAGCCGCAAGTGGCTTAGGTGGGACCTCTCTGAGTTCGATGTGACCTGACAGTAATTTGTTCATTGTTGCGAGGCAAGTGCAATGTATCTACTTGATTATCTTTGAAAGTTGTGAAATATATAAGATATTTAATCAAATGGATCCACTTGACACTTCAATACTTGGTTTAATGAATAGTATATCGCTTGAGGTAGGTGGAGAGTTAGATCTAGTATTGGAGCATGCTCTGAGTTCAAATTTAACCAATGTGATGGACTGACTTCGAATATCTCAACACTTAATATTAGATTTCCCAAGAACTTAGTTTATAATTCTTAAATCCTTTCCAGGTCTTCCTAGCTCCCATGTCCTCCCAGGTCTGAGGTCTTCCAGGGTTGAGTCCTTCTGACGGTTTTTAAGGTTTGAGGTCTTCCCAAATTCAAGCACTTCTAGGTCTAAGTCCTTCCAGGTTCGAGCACTTCCAAGATTGAGCTCCTCCAGGGTCGAGCTCTTCCCAGGTGCTAAGGTCAAATTTTCTGGGACCTAAATTCAGAGGTGAGGTCCTACCTTGATATATTCGTAAAATCTATTTTTTCAAAATATTAAAGTTCCATTCGACGGCTTGAAAATTGATTATAAATATAATCTTCGCTATTTTCGAGATATAATATGTGATTGAAAAGTGGTATCTAAAAATGTGTTGTTAAAAAATGATATTAAAAATTGTTTACAACAATGTTACCAAAGAATAATAAGTAAGGGAGGATGCATTAAATAAGTGAACTCACGGCCTCCCTTATTAGCTCATTAGTAAGAATATATGTTTGCCTTGTGCCAATATCATTGGTCTTTCTATAGGAGGACTGCACAATTTCGGTTACTAGATCGAGTCCAATTAGGTGATATATTTTAAGTGTTAGTTAATGAGAATTACCTTATATGTAACGTAATTAATTAAAGAATTTAGATATTATCAATATAAGGGTTATACACTTAAATCAAGGACATCTTGTGGACTTCCTATAGAATTTTCAAACGATGTTAATGATGGCCAAATTTAGTGACAATAAATTAATATTGCATGAGATACTGGACATAATGAATTTAGTGGAGGGCCACTCTAGCCATATATAACATTATTTTCTATTATAGATAAATATGTTTAATATTTTGGGGTTTTAGGTTGTCATTATATAAAAGTAGTTTTGGGTCTATTTGTACATTTCTTCATGCGTCATATATAATAGCATTAATTAATTGCATATGTAGCTCGTGTTTAATACATTTATTTTGTTTGAATGTCTTCTTTTTTACAACCAATAATATATTTAACTGTCACCAACTAATTGGCAAAAATGGCAAAATGACTTGTTATAATTCTTTATACTTAAAATATTTGTTCGTGTTAAGAGATCCTTATTCAATAGTAATCATAAAGTTTTCAATAAAAAATGATGTTATTTTGGTGAGATGGTTTGTTGCCTAATTTTCACTTTTTTATCAAGTACTTCATAATAGTATCAAAATAGGATAACTATTTTTACATAATGAAAGGACCGAAAGGGTATTTATGATAATTTTGGACGTCTTATTTGTTGAGTTATACAAAAAGGCTATCAAAACTATAATATACACGTTTTTGCAAGAAATCATGTGGTAAAACATGATTGGTCACTTCAACGTGTTGGAGGTTCCACTTGCTAACATTGATTCAGATAAAATAATGCTTGAGATTTTTTTTAAGATTCTCTCTTGCAATTCAGTGTGAATTAAGGCAACGGATGGTGCGATCGAAATCTAGCCTTTTTGCATTTTAGCAAAGATAGAATTAATAAGAAAGTATCTTTTTTGGGGAACTCCACAACAAAATAAGACTATTAATTGTGTTATGATTAATGATTGAATCTATCTAGATTATAGACTCTAGAGTAACTAAATTGCTGTAAAGGTCTTAAGTGACCCATGACTCAATGAGATAAAGTGTACTCTAAGAATAAGCACATGTACTATATGGGAAGAGCCATTGAGATTTTGTTTTGTATTTGCGAAACATTTATTATTATTTTTATTATTATTATTATTATGTATCTTTATTATTTGAGCATGATTATTCATAACTTAATCTACCGTTATTGGTTGGAATTAAGTTGAATAATGATTTTATTAATGCGAGACAAATAGTTAACAATCTCAAAGCCGTTTAAATGGTTCTTTGTTTAATATTACCACAAGTTATAAGAGAAAAATGTTTTCTTATATTAATGAACATTTGATAAGATCTTAAGACAATCATATTTATGTAAATAAGATTCAGAGGCTAATAAGGATAGACCTCTAAGTATTTTGGAGGTAGAATCTATGAGAGCTTATGAATTCATTCAAAGGGAAAATGATTAAGATTTTAGGTTTGATCACACTTATCTAAACTTAATTAATTCTAAGACCGGTAAGGGATGAACCTCAAAGTGGATTTGAGGTGGAATTTGTACCCCTTTTTGAATCTTGTTTAGAGGATAAGATAACTATGAGTCCACATACATTAAATGGACTTAAGAGTTTTGAGATTAGTCCACTTTGATGCTATTGGATCTTTTAATGCTCAAGCTATGAGAGGACATGAGTAGTTCATTACTTTTGCTGATGATCCCTTCAGATCTCGATACTGTACTTATTATCTCACAAGTTCGAAACGTTGGAGAAATTCAAGGATTTTGAACATAAGTTGAGAAGTAATTAAGAGAATCGAGATGCTTCGATTCGATCGAGATTTGTATATTTATCTCGTGAGTTTAGGAACCACTCATCGGATAAAGACAAACCGAATGATATTAAATCAATGATGAGTTATCCTCATTACTAGCTTCATTTGAGGATGTAAAAATCAGGTACCTACATAGCCCAATACAGTTTGGGTCATTTTTAGAAACAACCCTAGAGTTGTGACGATGGTGCAAGTCCAATCTATACCACATATGAATTTGGGGATGTTTGGCACATAAGCTGAAAATAAAGGACAAGATAGAGGCGAAAAGGAAGGTTTGATTATTTTTCATGTATACAACGGTAATAGAAATTATTTATTCTACAATCCTCAAATCAATAAAATATTTGTTGAGTACAAATGTAACTTTTCTAGAGGATAATATTAATAGAAGAATACAAGTCCACATATAAAATTCTATTGGATGTGATATAAGAGCGTGGTTCAAAAACCTCGATTCTAATTTCCCATAGAATTAATCTGCAGTACTTTGAACTTCCTACAAAACGATTGGTTACTAATTCTGGTTGAAGAAATAGGTCAGTGGTTCAACCACTATTCATGCCTAGCAATCCTAATTTTGTATGATGGTTATAATAATTTTATTGCTTTATTATATATGATTATTTTGAAGAAATTCCAAAAATTACTTGAACGATTTTCTTTTGTCTGAGAATTTATATCAATGTATGGGTTAGGTAACTTTGTCGGTCATGATGAATATATTTGGAAATATGTGTTGATTTATGAACTGTAAATAAGGTTGTTTATCCATGTAAATTTTGAGACTTTTTGCTCACGTAAATTGAATTTTGCATTGTGAAGTAACGAGTAGATACATTTGGTGAATAGGTTGATGTAGTGGAACTTTAAGCTAAAATGCAGGTTTTTCCCATTTGGTTTGACTGTTTGAGTCCTAATTTATTTTGTGGGTCGGTTTCATATTTGAAAATTTATGCTAAAATAGCGCGAAGGCTTAGGCTGTGATTTATTGATTTTACTGTGAACAATCTCTGGACTTGGCATCAGATTTAGACGGCTAAAGGTAAGGTCTTGACTCTTGATTCACCAAACTTTCATTTGAGTTAATTGAGAATTGAAAGTGAAAGTGGGTTTTGGCGAGGTTATGTAGTCTGAATGTAGTGGGTTTTGGCGAATGATGAAAAAAAACTTAAACGGACAGCAAACTGGATCGGGGGCTGCTCCGTGTCTCCCTGAATTGAACCTGCCTTGAAATTCACGGGACGGGTCGAAGAGGGCCAATTTTTTCACGAGGCGGGGTACCTGCCTAATTACCATCCCTAAAATTCATAATTGAACTATTCAAAAAAAATTCATAATTGAAAATTTATTGTATGGGACTGTCTTACACCATCTCCAATACATGTACACTAAAATTCTCACTTTTTACACTAAATTTGCATTACCGTTATACTATTTCAACTCTTCTACTCTAACTCAACAATACTAAATTTTACATTAATTGTACACGATTCATTATTTTCCATATTTTTTATTTTAAAAAATACAATTTCAATACATTTAATTATGTAGTTAATTAAATACGAAAAAATATATTTATATTTTAAAAATTTATATTTTATAAAATTAATTAATTTAATAATTAATTATTTTGAACACTTAAAAATTAAACAAACGGAGGCAGCAAACACGTCAGCCTAGAGGAGTTTCTGCCCTTGTTTGATACTTGTTTTTTCAAATATCATTTTCAACCACACATTCTACATTAAAATAAATTTACACGAACAAAATCACTATTTCAAAATAATGGATCTCAAACAAGAGCTCTATATTGACAATCCACTGGATAACTCTGATAACAGGTTGCAACATGTGCATGTGTTGGGCAACATAGTGTGTCTGTCACGGGCAACTGATCTTTTCTATCTACTAACGTGTGTGATGCACATGATATTGTAATGATAATATGATATTTCTATTCAAATATATATATTTTTGAAATTGAATAAATAATGTCCAAATTTTCCTAAATGTTTTACTTAAAAAATATTCAAAGTGTTGATTTAAACAATCTAAATATCGAACTCAATTTACAATAAAGATTATTCAAATTTCTAAGTACACAATACTCTTGTCAATAATATCATCATCATTCTTCTAATTACTGATTACTAACTTTTTTAAATTTTGTATCTCCTGAAATGTATTCTTAGGCTACCTTATTTGAAGAAACTGGAGTTACTGGAGTTGAGAGGATTTCTTCTTCTATGAGTGTATATAGATCATAATCAATCCATTGGTGCAGTGAAAAATATAGTGATAAACATCATTTGACAATTTATCCAGATTTTAGAATCAAGATGAAAAAAATCAATTATAATCTGGCGTAAAAAAAATATTTATCATGCATGTGAAGTTAGAACTCAGAACAACATTTGATATTCATTTATCTCTGCGAAAATTGAGATGTATCTAATTAAGATTTCCTACTAAGGTATGATTATTTGAGACACAGAAGATATCATATTTAATTAGAGTAATGTTTGATGAGGAAAATTGTTGTGAAATCGGTGCATTCAAATTTCTAGCTCAACAAATAGATTCATAGTGTTGTGAATCACATAGTAGTACATACATTTCTTTAAATTGATAGAACCACCACAAACTATCACCTCAAATTTTGTTATAACCTAATGAGACGCGTTCATCGATTTAATAGAACAAAAACAATATCAACATGCCCTCGTGATTTCTTTTTATTGTTTGATATAATAAACACATGATAACAAAATAAGTTTAGAAACATAGTAAATGAGTCGAGTCGAACAAAATACAATACATATATATTTTCAGAATATTAACTTATGGTTGCGCATATCTCGTGACTTTTTTATAAACTATAAAAACTAGAATTTCCCTTTAAAATTCGAATACAAGATAAAAATGTATACGTAATAACAAAAAATAAAAATATATACAAATAAACCAACTTAAAACAAAAACATATGATCTTATCAAGAAATTTGCACTTCGAAATTTCAACGTAAAAATTTAATGCAACAAGAATTTAAATTGATTGGAAAACAAAATTTAATTAATTTTTTGTACAATTAATATTTTAGGAAAACAAACTTACACGCATCATACTTCAATAATTGACTTTCTGAATAAAGAAGTAAATCTTCACATCACTCTATTTTTATGGATGTTGTGAGAATATAATCAACGTCAAATTAATATTTGATAAAGAAACTTAAAATTGGAATATGATTAAAAGAGAATAAAATGTTTAATGTAGAAGGTGAAAATGATTTTCTAATATTTTTTTTAGACAAGTTAAAAATTAATTCAAAGAATACAATTTTTTTTTTCTTTTTCTCATATGATTTGAAGAATATTTATGAACTTTAAATTATCTGAGAGTTATTAATTTTATTCAAAAGATTTTTAGTTGGAAAGTGAATAGTTTAGATTGTAAATATATAAAAAAAATATTATTTTTTATTGACAATATATACGATTATAAAATAAAATAAAATGTTAAAAAATTGTGCATTAATTAAAATTAATGGTAAATATGATATTATTAAAAAGTTTGAGGGTAAAATAATAATAAAAAAAAGGTTTATCCTATGAAGGTTTTTTTTTTTAATTATTATATGCATGTAAAAATTTTAATTCAAGGAGTAAACATTTTTTCTTTTTCTCATATTAATTGAAGGACATATTAGAAACTATAAATTATATGAGAGTTATTGATTTTGTTTAAAAATTTTTAGTGAAAAAGTGAAGAGTTTAAATTGTAAATGCATGAAATATTTTATTGAGAGTACAAAAATAAAAAGAAATAAAATATTAAGAGTGAATATAAAATTATTAAAAAGATACGAATGTAAAATAATTCAAAAAGTTTCTCCTTTTAAGGGCCTTTTAAAAGTAATATTTAAAAAAAAAAAAAAAATTATTATGTGCATGTAAAAAAATCAATTCAAGAAATACACATTTTTTCTTTCTCTCATATCAATTGAAATACATATTAGATACTATAAATTATATGAGAGTTATTGATTTTATTTAAAAGATTTTTAATGAGAAAGTGAAGAGTTTAGATTGTATGAAAAATATTTTTATTGACAATATGAAAATAAAAAGAAATAAAATATTAAAATATATACATTAATTAAAATTAAGTGTGAATATAAAATTATTAAAATGATACGAGGGTAAAATAATTCTAAAAAATTTCTCCCTTTAAGGAACTTTTAAAAGTAGTAGTAGTTATGTCAAATATATAATATTTTAATATTTTAGGGAAACTCTCCTTGTACTAATGAACTCAAATGTACAGGGAGGTATACAGATGCATGCATGCGTGGCATCAGGCATGCATCTATACTGGTAGTAGGGTTCAATATTTTATGCCAAATATTGAATGTTCTATATCAACTGCAATATATTTAACAAAAAACACATGAATAAGCAGAGTAAAACATCAACTAATTACCCTTAATTCTTACTAAAATCGTCATTGCTGAATTAAACGAATCACCCCGCTTCCTGCATAGCATTAATCAAAAGGGAAAAACTTCAAAACGCATATGGTAAATTGAAAATAGAGTAATCCCTGAGAAGATTAACTTCATGTGCAATAATTAATCAAAAACTTCATTTATTAATTGCAGTTCTTACCTTTAAACTTTTTAAGTGCAAACTTTTAGGAAACGCAAAAAGATGGGAAACTCGCTGCTTTTTATGTGCAAATTCATCAAAAGTCAGGGGTGGAGTAGTGTTTGGTACCCTCAGCTAATTTATAAACAAATTTATAAATAACACATTTTTTTAACACACTTTTTAGTCACACATATTTTTTCAAATTATTTTTCATTACATAAAAATATATTATCTCAAAAATATCAGAGTCTTTAAGTATTTTCTCAAAATAATTTTCAACCACACATATTTTAAAACGAATTTTCGTGCATTTATAGGGTTTCTGTTTGTAAAAGTTTTCCATTTAACAATATATCCTTTATATGTTTCTGAGATAAAATATATAATTGAAAAGTGGAGAAAAAAATTATATATTGTTAAAAAATAGTTTGAGAAATTGTGTTGTTTAAAAATATATTTTTAAATATGTCAAACAATCGATGAAGTTTCTTAGATGGCGGTTTTTAACTTTGGACAATGATAAATGTATGAAAATTTTTACAACTTTTAATTATAATACTTATGTAACAGCATCCTGTTAATTTACATATTACATTATTTTCAAAATCAATAAAACACAATTCCCCACATCATAAGTTGTAAGTAAAATTGTACAAAACAATTGTACAAATATCACAATCCACGCCTTTGTTTGGCAAACTTGTTTAAAAATAAGTTTTTTTCTACACAATTTCTCAAATAACTTTTTAACCATACAAATTTTTTCTCTCCACTTTTCAATCACATATTTTACCTCGAAAACATAAAAATATATTTTAAAAAAAAATTAACCAATAGAAGCTAAGCCCCTGTTCTCTTTGCTGTTTTGAGGTCGTTTTCTGTTTTTATTTTCGAAAACGCTAAAAACGCATTCTCTTTACCATTTTCGAAAACACATTTTGGAAAACAAAAAAAAAAAAATTTGTACACAAAACGGAAAACGCCCGAAACATCGTTTTGGGCGTTTTGTGTGTCGACAAAAAATGTCCAAAACGCGGGGATTTTTTTTTTTTTTTTATATAGAATTATCTTAACTTAGAACTAAGCTTAATATAAAGTTTTTATTTTTTTTATTATTTTTAAAATTATCCTAACTTGGAACTAAGTCTAAATAAAGATTTTTTTTTTTTTTTTTTTTTTTTTTGAGAATTATCCTAACTTGGAACTTAGTTTAAATAAAGTTTTATTGAATTCAATATCAACATTACAAAAAAAAATTAAATGAGAATTCTTGTTATATTTCAAAAAATGCAATGATAAATGAACTCTGATGGTTTTGAAAGAACTTGCATTTTCTGGATTTTAATAGAAGTAGAGCTTTCTCAAGTCCCGAACTTGACCAAACTGTGTTAATATAGACTTTTAATGCTCACATTAGTGTGTTGCATGTAACCATATTTTTAATGTATTGTGAAAGGAAATTTGTGTTGGAGTTAGTAGTATTATGCAAGCAAATTAATTAAAAATAGTTTAAATTGTGTTCTGCAAAATTTCAAACAGAACGTGTTTTTCTACTTTTCATTTTCAAAAACAGTTTTCAGAAATGACAAACCAAACGCGTTTTCAGCAAATTTGAAAATAAAAATGAAAACACAAAATACAAAACATTTTCGAAAATGAAAATACAAAATAAAATACAAACAAACGCCTCTTAACTTTTTCTTGTGTGAACGTCATCGCCATCTAGAATGGTGACAAATTCATTATTGCTCGGCCCAATCTTCCATTATTTATACTTGACATTGACAGGACTATTAAAAATATAATAATTATCCGGACACATGCAGACCCTCTTTTGACCGGATGAGGAGTCTGTCTTTTGGCAGATTATGAAAAACGTGCGTTCGGCAAATATGGGGGGGCACTGTTTTTTTTTTTTTGGATTTTGTATTTTTTAGGTAAAATATGTAATTAAAAATTGAATAGATAAAATGTGTGTAGATAAAAAGTTATTTACGACATTGTGTAAAAAAAATGATTATAATATGGGTTATAATCCAGTCGTCGAACGCACACAATACAATTTTTCAAATCAATTTTTAACAATACGATTTCTCTCTCTTCTTTTTAACTACATATTTTATCTCGAAAATATAAAAAAATATGTTTTTAACACAAAGTTTTTAACAAACTAAGTGTGAAAAATAAGACTCTGTTCTCTTTGTCATTTTCATGTTGTTTTAAATTCTTAATTTTCGAAAATACTGAAAACGCGTTCACTTGTTCATTTTCAAAAACGACCTTCTGGAAAGAAAAAAAAAAAAATCAGCTGAATAAATGGAATTTGATTTATAATATGTATTATTTGAGTTTTTTTAGATAAGATGTGTGGTAAAAATTTGAGAGAGAAAATATGTGTTATCAAAAAGTGAATTGAAAAATTGTGCATGTTATAATTTGAAATTATAGAATTTGAAACTTTTAAAGAACGTATCTGGATGTTATAATTGGGTATCCCTAATATGAACTGATCGGTACGATTTTACATCGTCTTAAGGCGGGCCATAGGATTAAAATATAAACAGGTCGGCCCATGCTGATTATATGACCGGCCTTATTGCCCGATCTATCATTACTCGACCTCATTATGATCGGCATGTCTCGATCACATTACGCCTAGAAGCCCAGCACAAACAATGCTCTAAGCATTCTTTGTTTATGGGCCTCATTAATAGGTCATCTTCTTGGGCCCCTCTCAAAGACGAATCATAACCAATAAGGAAACCTCCTGAAAAGGGGGAAATTCAATTCTAGTGGTGATAGAACTCTCCTTCAAAAGTAAGTTTATATCAAAATGACTCACTCTTCAACTTAAAAAGGTTATGAGCTTTTCAACCCTATAAATACAGCTCCTTTGATAACGAATTATTCATTCATTATTCTTTACATTTTCAGTTAAATATTCTCTCTCTACTTTTCACCAGAATACTAATTCTCACACCGGAGGGGCGACGGGGAGAATCATCCTCGCCTTTTTGCAGGTCATCCAATGCGAATTCATTCTTCTTTTTCAGCAATCAAGCATCACCAGATCTTGCCACGTCAAGGTTAGGATTTTTTACAGCATCAATTGGCGCCGTCTGTGGGAAGAGATATAATCAGTCATGGTTAATAGACGTCAAGCTTGTCCTTCCGCATCCACCGGTCAACTCCTTCCGAATCCTCCACCTCTTGAAGATGTTGGGGAGGAACAAGACCCAGAAGTCACACCAGACAATGAACCAGTTAGTCGAGAAAATTTCAATGAACTCCAGTAGCAGTTCCGTGAACTCCGTCAGGCTCTTCAACAACAGAATAATAGTCAAGCGCCCCCTAACCCGAACACTCCAGGTACGATTCCCCCCGAAGATCGCAGGCCAGTTAATCCTATAGCTGACAATTCCCCAGGGATCGGGGGTGCCCATCCCATGATCGAGGGATCTGTCAACTTGACACAGTAGGAACTCTCCAGAATTATTCAGGAAGGAATTGCTGATGGAATAAGGCAAAACACACAAGGTCGGACCTCTTTCACAAGAAGAACCCTTTTTATTCCTGAAATAACGCTGTTCCCCTTACCAGAAAAATTTAAATACCCTCGGATAAAGGAATATGATGGAACAACAGATCCTAACAACCACTTGAATACCTACATTGATGTCATGGACATGCAGAATGCTCCCGATCAGATTTTATGTAAGGCCTTCCCGCAAACCTTAACAAATTCAACCCGAGACTGGTTTTCTACAATACCGTCGGGATCAATCTCTTCCTTATCTGATCTTACAGAGAATTTCACGGCTTTCTTTGCAAGTAGCAAGAGGATCAAGAAAAAAGCCGCTTCGCTTACGCAATTAAGGCAAGGACATAATGAAACACTGCATGAGTTCATGACCCGTTTTAACGTCGAAAGACTTCAGATTCCAGATCTTCACATCTCATCGGCCACTTCAGCCCTGACCTTAGCCATTCGAGGTCCAGAATTCAGAATGTCCTTATCTAAGAATCCATTTACAAACGTGACAGAACTTCTTAGAATGGCTGAAAAATACATAAATATGGAAGAGACACTGCTGTCTGTTAGGGCACAGGATCAAGTTCACGGAACAACAGTATAGCCTTCGGAACCCGTCAAACAGGGGAATAAGAGATCAAGGCAAGAAGATGGAAGGAACTCTTCTCGGTCCAGCACAAAGGGAAACATTTATGGGCATCAGAACTTAACTTCATTAAATGCACCTCGATCTCACATTCTCATGGAAATCAAAAGTCACGAAGATTTGCGTTCGCCAAAGCCTATCAAAGGGAAGATCGACAAGACGAATCATCATAAGTATTGCGACTTCCAAAAAAGCCCGGGTCATACCACTGATGAGTGCAAAACACTAAAATAGGAGATAGAAGCCCTCATAAAAAGAGGCTTCCGGGGACATTACATAAAGAAAGAGGATAAAGATCAGGGAAAAGGGGAAGAGAAGAATAAATCCACTGGCACCATAAACTTTATCGTTGGAGGAATAGTTCTGGAGGTGATTCAAATAATGCAAGGAAAAATCATGCCCGGGCATTAGGTGATCAAGAAGAAAGGCCGGGAAGTCATGACCATGAAATTTCAAACAGCATCAGCTTTAGTAACTCAGATATGGAAGGAATTTCATATCCCCATGACGATGTCGTCGTCATCAGTACCACAATTTTAAATTTTGATGTAAGAATGGTGCTTGTTGATAATGGGAGTGCAACCAATGTCCTTTCTTTGGAAGCCTTCAACAAGATGCAACTCCCAAAGGATTGGCTTCGACAGGTCATTACTCCGCTAACTGGCTTTGTTGGGGGAACAATGAAACCTGTAGGACTAATTGACCTTCCTACTTCACTTGGATCAGAAGAAAATTTGGTGACAAAGATGACCCCGTTTCAAGTCGTGAAGACCCCTATGGCCTACAATGCTATCTTGGGAAGACCATTCCTCAATAGCTTAAAAGTAATAGTATGACATATCACCTGGCAATCAAGTTTCCGACTTCCGCAGGCATAGCAACAGTACAGGAAAATCAGTCAATGGCTAGAAGTTGTTATATCATCTGTATTGGGAAGAGAAATGAATTTTATGTCAATTGAACTTCCTGTGGAAGAGCGCGTGTCACCAGTGGAAGAGCTGGAAGAAGTTCTAATTTCAGAAGGGAAGAGTTTCACGATTGGGAAAGAACTCCCCAAATTAATGAAGGAAGAACTGTCGCAATGTTTAAAGAGAAATATCGACATATTTGCATGGGGTGTAGAAGATATGCTCGGGATCGACCCCGCACTTGTTGAATACAGACTCAATGTCATGCCCGACAAGAAGCCTGTAAAACAGCGAAGAAGGCAGTTTTCCACAGAAAGAAGGCAAATAATAAAGGAGGAGATAGATAAACTTCTAAAAGCCGGGTTCATCAAGGAAGTAAAATATCCACAATGGCTAGCCAACGTGGTATTGGTCAAGAAGCCGAATGGGAAGTGGCGAGTCTGCATAGATTTTACTTATTTAAACAAAGCATGTCCAAAAGACAGTTATCCTCTTCCTCGGATTGACAGATTAGTGGAGTTCACATCAGGTTCCTAACTTTACAGCTTCCTCGATGCATTCTCAAGATATCATCAAATTCGAATAGCATAGGAAGATCAGGAAAAAACTTCCTTTATGGCAGATGAAGGAATATATTGCTATAAAATCATGCCCTTCGGATTAAAAAATGCCGGGGCTATTTATCAAAGATTGGTAAACATGATCTTCTCAAAGCATATCGGGCTGAACATTGAAGTTTATGTTGATGACATGGTCGTAAAGAGGTCGAGAAAGAAAGACCACATTGCTAACTTGGAAGACATATTCTGTACACTCAGAGAACAGCGGATGAAACTAAATCCCGCCAAGTGCGCCTTCGGAGTAAGCTCGGGAAAATTTTTGGGATTCATGATCACCCAGAGAGGCATTGAAGTTAATCCAGATAAAATTATAGCCCTCACATCAATGAGACCTCCCAGGAACATCAGGGAAGTACAGAAGCTTACGGGAAGAGTGGCAGCATTGGGCCGTTTTATGTCAAGGGCAGCAGATAAATGTTTTCCCTTCTTCAAGACTCTTAGAAGAAACAAAGATTTTAGGTGGGATGAAGAGTGCGAGATCTCCTTCAGGAATTTGAAGGAATATTTGGGTACTCCTCCAATATTCATAAGGACACATTCAGGAGACAATATGTTCTTGTATCTAGCAGTTTTAGATCATGCTGTGAACGCCGTTTTGGTCAAAGAGGAAGGGAAGGCCCAAAAACTCGTATATTATGTAAGCAAGATGATGTTAGACGCAGAAACCCGATATACACTAGCAGAATAACTTGCACTTGCCTTGGTTACAGCAGTCAGAAAGTTAAGACTTTACTTTCAAGCCCATGCTATAACAGTCCTCACAAATCAGCCTTTAAAACAGATCTTGCAAAAACTGGATGTCTCTGGTCGTCTACTCAAATGGTCAATCGAGCTTGGAGAATATAACATTGAGTTCAAACCTCGACCTTCTATAAAAGCACAGGTCTTGGCTGACTTCGTCGCTGAACTCGCCCTAAGACCTCGGGGGCCAACATGTCATGAGAGGGAAGAGGCCACATGGACTTTGCAAGTTGACGGAGCATCAAATGCCGCTGGCTCGAGGGCCGGAATCATACTAAAGAAAGATGATGGCACAATGGAAATTCAATGTGCAATAAGGTTTGACTTCTCAGCAACTAATAATGATGCAGAGTATGAGGCCGTTATAGTCGGACTTCAAACAGCTCAACATCTAGGGGTCGAGCATGTCAAGGTCCTAAGTGATTCACAATTGGTGGTAGAGCAAGTGAAAGACACTTTTGAAGCAAAAGATGAGAAAATGTCATCTTATAGGATGATGGTTTTGGACTTGCAAAAGAAGTTCAAGTTTTACTGCATAGACAAAATTTCAAGGTCCGCCAATCATAAAGCGGATGCTCTGTTAAGATTAACTTTTTCCAATCTTGACCACTTAGAGAACTGTATTTGTGCGGACACTTCATGAACCCAGTATTACGCCTAAGCCCGATGTCATGGATATTTCAGATCATGAGCCCAATTGGATGGATCCGATCATTGAATATTTAACATTAGAAAATTTACCGGATGACAAAGCAGAGGCAAGAAGAGTCAAAGTAAGGGCCCCGAGGTATACCTTGTTCCGTTGAAGTTTTACACTTCCTTACCTGCGATGCCTAACTCTGAAAGAAGCAGCCCTTGCTATGGCTGAGGTTCATGATGGAATTTGTGGAGGACACCAGGGAGCAAGAGCACTGGTTATGAAGTTAATGTGATACAGATACTATTGGCCAACCATGAAGGACACACTTAGCTATGTGAAAACTTGCGATAAATGCCAAAGGTTTGCAGCCCGATTACATCAACCCTCAGAAGAACTATCTTCAATTATGTGTTCGTATCCCTTCGCTCAATGGGGAATTGACATACTTGGGCCATTCCCCATAGCTCTTGGTCAAGTCAAGTTCCTAGTAGTGGCTATGGAATACTTCACAAAATGGGTGAAAGCAGAACCCCTTGCCGTAATCACAGAACAAAAATTGGAGGCATTTGTATGGAAGTCAATTATCAGTCATTTTGGTCTTCCTAAGACATTAATCATTGATAACGGGCGTCAGTTCGAGTGCCAAACCTTCAAACAATTCTGCAAGAACCTGGGAATAGAACACAGGTTAACTTCCGTTTCGCACCCGCAAAGTAACGGATTAGCTGAAGTTACGAACAGACTATCTTGTAAGACTTGAGGACTCTCCTTGACAGTGCCAAGGGTGATTGGCCCGATCTCCTTCCAGAAATAATTTGGACCAACCGAACAACATTCAAAACTGCAATAGGGGAAACTCCATTCATGCTTGCCTTTGGGATGGAAGCTGCTGTTCCAGTAGAAGTAACAATTCCCAGCTTCCGTACAATGACCATAGGATCACCCAACCAGATTGAGGGACAGAGAGAAAGTCTGTATCTTGAGGAAGTCAGGGAAAATGCCTCCTTGAGAATAGCATCTTATCAACGGGCCATGACCAAGAAGTTTAATGCCCGAGTGAAGAAGAGAGAATTCAGAATGGGAGGTCTTGTCCTTCGACGAAGCGAGGCCGCCGGTCATCAACCTGGAAAACTTGGACCTAACTGGGAAGGGCCATACGAAGTCATCCGAAAAGTAGGAACGGGTTCGTATAGCCTCCGCACAATGGATTCAAAGCCTCTTCCTCGGCTGTGGAATGTGGAGAATTTGAAGCCTTACTACAAGTACTCACATTCTCGTTAATAAAAAGGTCATCTAGCTGTAGAAGAGTCGGGTCTGCGAGCCCATTTTTTATATTTTGTAATTATGTTCGGGCTTGCACGTCCATCAACAAATTTTAGTAAGGTCGGGCCTGCGTGCCCATCGTACTTTCTTTCAGTGTCAGGGACGTGTACTCTTTTTCCTTATCTAGATTTTTTCTCACGGGGTTTTTCTGGGTAAGATTTTAACGAGACCCATCGTTCAGTCCCATTTAATAAATGTACTTCTTCCGAAGAATGAACACCAGAAGACAAAATCCTGAAATAATTACAAGGTCATCCCAATGACTTTACAAATTATTTCCCAACAAATAATTTACAACGTCTTATGGCAAGACGTTACAAATTATTCTTCCACGAATAATTTACAATGTCTCATGGTAAGGCGTTACAAATTATTTCCCAACAAATAATTTACAATGTCTCATGGTAAGGTGTTACAAATTATTTCTCAACAAATAATTTACAATGTCTCATGGTAAGACGTTACAAAGTATTCTTCGACAAATAATTTACAATGTCTCATGGCAAAAAGTTACAAATTATTCTTTCACGAATAATTTACAATGTCTCATGGTAAGGCGTTACAAATTATTTTCCAATAAATAATTTACTATGTCTCATGGCAAGACGTTACAAATTATTCTTCCACAAATAATTTACAATGTCTCATGGTAAGGCGTTACAAATTACTTCCCAACAAATAATTTACAATATCTCATGGCAAGACGTTACAAATTATTCTTCTACGAATAATTTACGATGTCTCATGGTAAGACGTTACAAATTATTTCCCAACAAATAATTTACAATGTCTCATGGCTAGACGTTACAAATTATTCTTCCACGAATAATTTATAATGTCTCATAGTAAGACGTTACAAATTATTCCTCCTGCATTTATGAAATGAAGAACTCGACCTCGTAAATAACTAACAGGTCGGTATTACCCGACCATGTTAAAACAATTCTTCAATTTTGCTAAGTCAAAAGCTCGACCTATTTTTTTTGAATTGTCAAAAAGGTCGAGCACTCCTGACCTTAGTTATCAAATAACATCAATCCAATGTTGGTGGTACGAAGAATTAAAGCATGTTCCTATAATCAAAGGTCGCCCATGCTCGACGAGATTGTTTTAAGATAGGATCAATGAAACTAAACAAGGTCGGCTCGCACGTTTGAAATGATCAGTAATGTGTCAATAAAACTCTGTGTAAAAAACACGAGCTTTGACAAAAGATTTCATTCACAAAAGCTTGTTACAAAAGATCCTCGGGGCATACCCAGGGTTATACATCAAAATTCATTTAAAATTCCTAGAGGACTACTGTTGAGGATCGTGATCGCTGGCGTCATCGTCCTCCTCATCAGACATGGCCTCAACTTCGGCGTCCTCTTCCAAAAAAGGGGTAAGGTCGAGGCCTTCAGTCCCCAGGGGAAATTGAGAGAGGGGCTTGTGTCGAGCTCGGACGCATGGAGTCTAATCCAAGCTCGAGCTTGTTTCATTCCTTGGGAGTATAACTCCAAGGCATAGTTACCCAGAGCTAGGTCATACTCCTCTGATTTTTTATAGGCCTCTACAGCCTCGATCTTAGCAGCCTCGATCTCTTCTCGTGCCCGGCGAAGGTCCTCGGCAAGCCTTGCATTCTCCTCCCGAGCAAGGTCTCAGTCTTGGGTCATCAAGGCTAAGTCTGACTCCACCCGAGCCAGTTTCTCCTCTGCAGCTCGAGCCTTGGTGGCTTCGTATTGAACAGAGTAGACAAGATGGCTCGAAGTCTCTCCGCGCTTGACACCCAGGTTTATCAGCCCTCGGCCAATGCTGATCAACTGATGATCAGGATAAACACTTAGTAATATTTTCAAAAATTGTTTCAAAATACTAGGTACAAGCATGAGGATAGAGATATATCTTAACTTCGGCGTTAATGAAGTGGTCCGCCCCTTGCTCAAGTGCGACCTCTTCACAATATTTTTCTAGAAGCCGGGATGGAGACCTACCTCCATCTTTTCCCAGAGATCAACCAACGTGGGCCCCTCAGGAGCGACTTCAGGCGCCGGCTCTTCTCGAGGAGGCTGGCGTCGTGCATCTCGGCTACTAGTTCTTTAAGGAAGGACATCCTCGTTCCTTCTCGAGGTTTCCCCTACCCCAGACTGGTCCCTGCGAGGCCTTTTCTGATAACGGCATCGCACGACCCCGTCATCCTTCCATTTTTGGGCAACGTTTCGTGCCCTCTCCTCCACCGCCTTTCTGAGCTTGTCTCCATCAAAAGCCATCCCTGCAAAATAGTATGAAAAAGAGGATGAGCAGTGGAACAAGAGCTGAAAGCAATAAAAATTGTAAAAGAATTATATATATTACTTAATTTACAAAGCCGAGAACTACCGGGCTGAAGGTCAAGACCGACCTGGCTCAAAATCTCATTTGTTGTCAAATCAGAGGCCTCTTCAGCCAACAGGAAAAAGTCACATACCCTAATGACATTGGCAAGAAGGTCGGTCATCTCCTCCTCACTTTTATTCTCCATCCTGTTGAAGCTATCTACGTATGGTTTTCTAAAGGTTGATAAAAAAATGTTTTCCCCGACCCGGGGCTTTACAAAGAAAAATCTCTCCTTCCAGTATTTTATAGAGGAAGGAACCCAGGGAACTTCAAAACGTCCCTTCCCACTTAAATAGACGAAGCAGTTGCATCGAGGGAAATACTTCAAGTCCAAAAGATATTACACAAATCAACGGTGGGTTCAATCCCTAAACTCCTACATAAAACAAAGAAATAGACTAGGATTCTCCACCCATTGTGTGCGAGTTGGCCAGGGACTATACTAGCAGTAAGGAGAAAATCAATAAAAAAAGTGGTGCAAAGGAAGCCTAAGCCCGGCCCGGCCACAAGGGATTCGTGAAATACCACCATCTCCCCCTCCCGGTAGTGATAAGAAACGTCGTCTACCTCCGGAGTCCGGGCTATGTATCCCTCGGATAGCCTGAACTTCCTCATATCAGCCTCGACCATATGCTCCTTCATCCTACTATTCAAGGTCGGCCTCACTCGACCCTCTACCTAAGTCAGCATCATCCTCAACCCCTTCCTCACCACCTGACTCCTCATCTTGAGAAGGTGGGGGCTGGTAGAAACCTATTGGCTTGACCTCTAAGGGTTCATCTAGATTATCTACTTCCCTAAGGTTAGTTATATTCACCTACCTTGCCATTTTTCCTAAGAATAAGTTACGGAATTAAAAAGGTCGGTCGTGGTCATGCTTACCTAAAGGAAATATTGTTTGAAAATGAGATCGTGCTAGACGCTTGAGGAGTTCTCTGGTTTCTCACAAAATCACAAAGTAAAAAGAATGAGAGGATAGGGACCACATATATATAGGCGGAAATAGGCGGGAAATTTTTTAAATCTCCACTCTCACCTTGGACACGTGGCGGCAATATGGTTGCACGCTATTAATTACAACACATTAATCAAAAGAAAACAGATGGCAAAACGATTCATAAATAAATATGACAGCTGTCAAAGGATACATGCATTCAAAGATCTGCTGCTGATCACTGATGTACGGGGGACAATGATCGGTACGATTTTACGTCGTCTTAAGGCGAGCCGTGGGATTAAAATATAAACAGGTCGGCTCATGCTAATTATATGGCCGGCCTTATTGCCCGATCTATCATTACCCGATCTCATTATATTATCAGAACCGTTTTTATCTTAGGTCGGTATCAATGCCCGAGCTTGGATCCCCGATGAAGTCGAGGGAACCCGACCTCATCAAAACCTCATTTATGATCTGTTATATGATTGACATGTCCCGGTCACATTACGCCTAGAAGCCCAGCACAAACAAGGCTCTAAGTATTCTTCGTTTATGGGCCTCATCAATAGACCACCGTCTTGGGCCCCCCCAAAGAGGAATCATAACCAATAAGGAAACCTCCTGAAAAAGGGAAAATCAATTCTAGTGGTGATAGAACTCTCCTTAAAAGGTAAGTTTATATCAAAAGGACTCCCTCTTCAACTTAAAAAGGTTATGGGCTTTTCAGCCCTATAAATACAGCTCCTTTGATAACGAATTACTCATTCATTATTCTTTACGTTTTTCAGTTAAATATTCTCTATCTACTTTTCACCAGAATACTAATTCTCATACCGGAGGGGCGACGGGGAGAATCCTCCTCGCTTTTTTGCAGGTCATCCAAGGTGAATTCATTCCTCTTTTCTAGCAATCAAGTATCACCAGATCCTGCCACGTCAAGATTAGGATTTTTAACAGCATCATGAACTAATATATGTTAATTACTAAACCAACAACAATAACAACAAGAGAAAGGACAAATCAAGTAAGGGTTTAGAGATAATATCTTAAAGTGACCATTGAACCCTTCGACGAGGCCTATCAGCATAAACTGTGGGACCTCAGTATCAGGGACTAACTCTCATACCTAGTGAGCTAGCCTGTATGCGATGCTAGTATAATTGGTTCTCCATCTTCTGATCTTCTTCAATTTAACCCTCACATTTTCACTTTTATTACAAGTATACCCCTGAAATATTTGTAAGGAAAGTCCTCCATCTTTCTAGGATGTTGCAAGTCAGACCTGAAACTTTTGATTTCTTTCGATTAGATCACTGAACATCAAATTTGCTCTTTTTTTTTTAGCTCAATTTCACTTCAATCTTATCAATTTTCTTTCCAATTGAGGTTGTACTTAATTGTACAAGATAAATACAATTTATAAGCAGAAATTCGCTCAATTTGTCAATTAAAATGTCAATTTAAGACCAAAATAAATGTGTAAAGCACACTTACCACACCCCAAAATTTGAACCTTTGCTCGTCTCGAGCAAAATTATCTACTAGTGCAATCAAGTAACATTGAATATGGATGAACAATATTAGACAACTTGCAAATTAATCATGAGTGTAAAATTTTATAATCAATTCAACATTATGCTTCGAAATTATACTACCAAAAAGAAGTTGGACTTATCTGATATTATTGGGTGTGTGTGTGTGTGTAGCTACTTTCAATTACAAATGCATGATTTCTATATACTAATGTGGTGATTGTTCATAACTTCCTCACTCCCTTAAGCTTTCTAATTGACCCAAGTAGCGAGTTTTAGGTTAATAACTCCCCGGTGTTTTTAGGATCAAAGGATATCGGGTTTTTAAATTCCCCAATGGACTTGTTAACTCAAGTAAAAAAAGCTATGAAGTGAGATAGACTTATTTAGAGAATGTATTTTTGTGTGTGTGTGTGTGTGTGTGTACCTTACTCACTAGGATTTATAATTGGCCCATGTAACAAGCTTTAGGTCGGTGACTTCCCAGTTTAAGGCACCAAGTTTTGAAGTACCACAACATGGCTTAATCACTCGAGTCAAAAATGCTACGAGATAAGGCAATGCCAGAAATTAAAGTGGGCTTAGATCTCTAGCATATGACCATTACCTAGCTTATACTTGATATCAAAAACACTCCACACAAATTATATCAATCACGCATGAAATCAATACACATCTAGACTAACAGCTCGACCACCCTCAAATTTATCTCACAATAGGATCAAGAGATTTAGAGCATTAGAAATAATTGGATAGGTTGATAAAAAATTAAAATACAAGCTCACAACCTAGTTCTTTTACTTCATAAATATCTTCATCCTTCAACAATTTTCAAACTTCACCAACAATTAGTCATAACTATTGTGCTCAAGATAACTAGAATCTTACATGGATAAACAATTTGTAAAAATAGATACTAGTAACATATTGGTCATAAATCATGAATCAATAACAATTTTAAACATCAAGTCATCCTATGCCGACAAGACTATCTAACGTGGCAATGCAAAAGAAATCACCCTAACTTGAAATGCACATTGTCCTCAATGTGTAAAATAGAATCAAATAAGAGGAAAAACGTTACTAGACATCCAAAGTAGTGGTGGGCACTCATAAATAGTCTTGGGTTTTGAACATCTCATAGCAAACACTAATAATCCACTCCCAAACTTGTGTTGAAGCCTCCAATTGATTGAAGACAAATTTCTCCAATGACATTTCACCGAACACATTGTGAGCATCCTATAAAACACAAAAAGAGTAAATATTAAGTGGTGAATGACACAAAAATCTAAATCATATTCAACATCTCCATTCTAACTCATAAATCCAATATAATTTGCCCATCGACCTCAACATTAAATCACATTTGAAGATAATATACACTATGTATCATATGATCTACAAATGAGTGTTAAGCAAATTTTTTACTTTGAAAGTTTGATATGAGTGTATGCTACAATTAAATGAGAATGCATTGGAGCTGTTTCACACTACCCAAACTTGAGCAAAATAAATGTGAAAGATAAAGATTTAGGCCTAACCAACTTATTTACAAAAAAAGTAAATAAAATGCACAAAATAAAAATAAAGCAAGTAAAGAATAGAGAATGGGTTGTCTCCCATTAAACACTTATTTTAAAGTCTTTAGCTCGACTTTCTACATAAGCACCTCATGGCACTCTAAATATAGATTTTGATGCCTTGCCCATTTTTCTTCTTTTGACTTTGCTCCACTCTTCATTGATTCAAAATACTTAAAGTTTGCCACTTCCAATGTCATGGGACTTGACTTTTTCATCCAATTCAAACTCAACTATGTAGACTTGCTCCTCCTCAAGTGGCTTAATTACAAATTCTATTATTGGACAATCAATGAAGTTGAGAGAATTTGATTTTATCTCTTCCTTATTATTTGTCACTTCTCCATGCGATTCTTGTGTGATTAAATTGTCATTCTCTTCAAGCTCATCTTCATTAGTTGATGTCTCATCGAATTGAATGACTGATCCAAATTTTGAATCCATGGACAATGACAAGTTTTTCCTATTAATTTCCAAGAGTGGATTATACCCCCACCTTTGAAATCCTTTCTTACATGGCATCTCCTATAAGCACATCATTCTCATCCAACTTGGCAAGCTCATTGTAATACTTTGCGAGTACGTTCTCATTTAATAGTGGGGGACCATCTCCCACAAGAGTGATATCCTCATCCCGATCATTCGGTACACAATTTTCTAAGAGAATGTAACTTATATCCAATGTATCAATTGCTTGTTTTAAGCATTTTAAGTATTGTCTAAACTCAATAAGTTCGACGTAAGCAAACTATTGCCCGAAAACAAGCATTGTCCATTACAATGCACCTTATAACAAATTTCACAACTTGGATATTCTCCAAGCATGTCTTCATCACCCATGTTAAGATTGTTCATTACAAAAGCTTTCCTATTTTTCCAATGTTAGAATCAAATATACTTAAAAAGAAAACAAAAAACAAGAAAAATTAGAATTCTGGTGGTTAGCCAAAATTAACAAAATAAAACATGAAATAAAAATAAATAAAAATTTTTAAAACTAAAATTAACTAAAGTAATAATCAAAGTAAAAATGTTCCTTGGTAACGATGCCAAAATCTTGTTCACTAAAATGTGTGTGTACCGCAAACGCACAGGTCGCGTACAAGAAATAAAGTGGTCTTTTTGAGTCCGGATTGTCGATCTCATGAGGAATGTATACTATATTATGTTCTAGTTAATTTAATCTTAACAAATAAAATACACAATAAAAAGTTGGATTTTTGTAAATTCTAAATTAAAGAAACCAACTTTAAACCAAAATAAAATAAGGAAAATGAAAGATAAAATAGCTGGGATTCATAATTTCACTTAACTCTCGCTTAAGTAATTTTCCAATACACCGCAGATTAATAAATTACTCATTTACTATGTTGGACCCGATCTTCCAAATTTAGCTAATTACCTCTCTCGAGCGAAATTAACCTTAATCAATTAGTTTAACCACTATATCTATATGTCGATCAAAATTCAATCAATTACATTAACTCATTGTGAAAATAGCTCAATGGATCACCTAGGGATAAAAAAATATTTCTATCTCCTAAATTAATACCTAGGGCATTTTTTATTTGGTCTAATGAACAAAATATCTCTCGATCACCATACACTCCAAAAATCACATATTTGTTGATCAATCAAACACATGGAATAATCTCAATAACAAATACACATGAAATAACAAGCTAAAAAATAATAAGCAAATATTAAAATTACTTAAACTAAGTTAAGTTACATCAATCATCTCAACATAAACAACTAGCCCGTTGTATAAGTATTGCACAAAAGATAAGGTTTAGAAAAATATATCACAAAGTATAGAAATTAAAGATTATAATAAAAGATAATGAAATAAATTATGCCATTGAATTTTGCTCCAAAATTCCTTGAGCTTAACTTTGTATTTGCACCTCACTTCTTGCTTCGTTGTTTCAGTGGATACTAGATGCTTGAAATAAAAACTAAACTAAAACAAAATTACAAACTAAAAAAAAAAAAAATAAAAGAAAAAAAAAAAAGAAAAGAAAAACAAAGAAGAAGAAAAGAGAAGAAGAAAGAGAGGGAAAAGATACTAGGGTTTGTGGTGTAGAAGTTGGGGATTTTGTGAAAGTGAGAAGTGGGAGCATTTATACTTCTAAAATTTAGACCTAAAGAGTCCCCAAAAATGAGCCCAAATGGAGCCAAACACGCATTTAAGTCAAAAATAATAAAATTGGAAATTCAATTCCGAACTAGGCGAAAATGGCACATCGCATGGGCAAAGACGTTTAGGTTCTGCTTGGTTTTGGTTCACTCCGGCGATCGCGTGGCTTATGAACCATGCGATCGCATGGTTCAAGCCATGGTACTCAGTTTGCGAAAATCGCAGCCAAGTCCTCCATCTTCTGATCTTCTTCAATTTAGTCCTCATATTTTGACTTATATTACAGGTATACCTTTGAAATATTTGCAAGGAAAGTCCTCCATCTTTCTATGATGTTGCAAATCAGTCCTCAAAATTTTGATTTCTTTCGATTAGGTCACTAGACATCAAATTTGCTCTTCTTTTAACTTAATTTCTCTTTAATCTTGTCCATTTTCTTTCCAATTGAGGTTGTACCTAATTGTACAAGATAAACATAATTTATAAGTAGAAATTCACTCAATTTGTCAATTTAAGAACAAAATAAGTGTAAAGCACACTTATCACTTCGTTTCATTCACCGGTGGTAAAAATAGACTTCGTGCGATTGCCACATGATCTTCCTTTGACTTGAATTTGGATCCCACCCATTTGTACTAGTTTTGGGTCTTCTTTTATCATCTCTTGCTTGACCTTTGGAGTCGCTGAAGTTGTGCTTGAGCTTTTTTTCCTTGTAGCTTGATCTCTTCTTCCTTGGATCCCATGATCCCCTCTCTCTTGAAAATGGTTCAATGTTGAATCAGCACATGGTCCCATGGTCATGTCTCTTTTGCTTTTGTAAGCCCAAAGAACTTGTTTATGCTTCTTTTTTCCTCCAAATTTCTGGGCTATTTATCCTTACTATTAATGTTCTTCCCAACTATAAATTTAGAAGATGACTTGGGTACCTGCAACAAAGAATTATCCAAACTAGGGAGGGGTATGTTAGTGTGGTTAAGTACAAGGAAAGGTTCATTGTACATCAACCTCTGTGCAAAGAAACTCTTTTTTTTTGTGGTCTCTCTTTTATTTTTCTTTCTTCGCACTTCCTCTCCTTTTTTCGAGGTCGTGACGTCAACTCTCTTCTTTTTACTTTTCTCTACTTCTTCTTTTCTGAGGTCGTCGCCTCAACCCTCTTATTTTTTCTCTCAAACTCACCATTTAATTTCAATTGATCTTCATAGACCTTCATTGGTGATAAAGGAACAATAGTAAAGTGTTTCTCACCCCTCACAAAGCTGTATTGATTTGTAAATCCATCATGTACCACTACCCTGTCATGTTGCCATGGCCTCACTAACAAAATATGCCCAACATACATAGGCACCACATCACAAAAAATCTCATCACTGTATCTACCAATAGTAAAAGTCACCCTAACCTGCTTGTCCACCTTAATCTCTCTTGATTCATTCAACCACTGTAATTTGTAAGACTTAGAATGTTTTAATATGGGTGACCCCAAATTTTTAACCAAGATAGTATTAGAAACATTGGTGCAACTACCCTCATCAATCACCATGCTACATACCTTATTGTTTACAAGACACCTAGTATGAAAAATAGTGTTTCTTTGCTCATCCACCTCATTCACATTAACTCTAGTATTAAGAGCACTTCTATTAACAAGAGACTCTCCTTTAGCATCATTTATTAGATCACCACTATCACCAGCATCCTCTAACTTAGGCATCCCTTCATATTTATTCTCATCCCAGACACCACTTCACCATTACGCAAAAGCATTAACTTTTTATTTGGACATTGTGAAGCAATGTACCCAAAACCCAAACATTTAAAGCATTTCATTTCTTATTCCTATTAGGTTGGGAATCAGAGTTATGTTTACCTTTATAGGTTTGCTCATCTCTCCCATTTAGGTGGTTTGAGTTTCTCATTTGAGACAAGATCTTTATAACCTTCCCTTTTTTTTGTTGTAAAAAAGGATAAGAGCCCGCAGAATGCCTTACTGCCCCCTTTTGTTTCAACTTCCTTTCAACTTTTATAGCTATCTGCACCATGTCCTCCAAATTCACATAATGTTGTAGCTCAATCACATTATATAAGTCTCTATTCAACCTACTCTCTATTCAACCTACTAAAAAATCTAGCCATTGTAGCCTCCATATCCTTCACAAAATTAGCACTAATCATCGCGATCTCTATCTCTTTATGATAACCCTCCACACTCCTAGAACCTTGAGAAAGACTTTGCAATCTTTGGTAAATGTCCTTATAGTAGTGATTTGGAATAGACATTTTCCTCGTAATCTCCTTCAACTCACCCCAAATCTCCACAGGCATCTCATAATTTCTTCTCCTACCCATCACCGATTGATCCCAGTAAATGGTAGCATAATCAGTGAATTCTATCACAACTAACTTTACCTTCTTCTCGTCCGGTAATTGTGGCAGTAAAAAATTTATTCCACCTTTTTCTCCCAAACTAAATATACCTCATGATCATTTTTTCCTTGGAAATTTGGTATTATCATCTTGATATTCCCAATGTTTCTATCCACTCCATCCTATCCCCATGATTTCTTCTATATCCGTTTCAAACTTGTCTCATCTATCTATCATTCTTCCCATACTAGCATTTGAAGAATGATCACTTTCCCTTTCAATCCCTAATCTCTCATCATTAATCCCAATTCCAAATATAGGATTATATTCACGCCTATCCTCCTTTATAACTCTAGGGATTGTTTGAGATTGCTCTCTACACAAGTGAAAAATGTGTGTACCAAGTGTATCCAATCTATCCCTTACCTCCCCAATCGCCAGCTGAATCTCATCTTTCTTGTTGCCACCAACTGATAATGATGATCCTTCACTATTAGACATGGTTAGTTATCAAGAAAAATAAATAAAGTATCCTTACATAAATTTTTTCGCTCATGTATCACTTCATTTGACTTTTTATCGACAATAATCTCATCACTCTTGCATTTTTTTCTCTCTTTATTCCCTTTTTCAAATTCTCCAAAGAACCAATCAAAAGATTTAAGACACAAGGTAATGGTCACTAAGAACATACTGATTATCAAGAATTTCAAGAAAGTGATTCATGATTTTTTATTTTTTTTTAACTAAAATCAAACATTGTCACTACTGAAAATTTCCGAAATAATAATAATAATTTTTTGCTCGAATATTCGAATACAAATACAGCAAAACAAACGAAAATTAATTTGGATGCAAAATGGGCACAATAACAACTTTTAAATTCTTTTGAATATTTTTCTGGATCAAAAACTCAAAAAGGACGAAGAATACGAAGAACGAAAAATCAACAATATAATTGGAATTAAAAATAAAGAAAAATAAAATAAAAAATAAACCTAAATTTAGATCCAAGTCTTGATACCAACTGATGTGATTCTTTGTGGGAAACATGACGAAAGCACGGAATTGAATTTGAAAATGTTGAAAAGTACTAAATTCATTTGAAAATAGACGATAAATACTTAACTCGAGCCTCATGACTCAAGAACCTAAGATATAGAATTCAAAAACCTGTTATGATGCGAAAACAATAATTTGAAGTTAATGTTTACGATGAAAATACTTAAATATAAGGTGAAAAAAAAAAAAAAGCCTACTAGCCACAATATAGTTCAAAACAGAATTGAATAACTGAAAAACGAAAAAATAATAAAAATTTGCGAAACACTAACCAGGTCTTCCAAGCGATCACTTGGTTATTAGGCCGATGATCGCTTGGTTGCTTTGTTTCATTCACTGGTGGTGAAAACGGGCGTCGCGCGATCGCCACATGAATTCCTCCAAGCGATCGTTTGGAGGAATATTCTGCTTCTTCTTCCATTTTCGTCATTCGACTTGAATTTAGCTTCCACCCATTTGTACTAGTTTTGAACCTTCTTTTATCACCTCTTGCTTGACCTTTGGAGCTACAGAAGTTGCGCTTTAGCTTTTGTTCCTTGTAGATTGATATTTTTTTTCATTGTCCTACTTTGGATCACATCATTATTAAGAGAGTGATGCTTATTGATTTTTGAAATACATGATATGTACACGTGAAGAAGAAGAGATGAAAAAAAAAACATAGTACAAAATATAATGTTTCTTTAGTTAAAAATCTCCTTGCAAGTTTACAGACCTGTTTTTCAATTGAAGTATGAATGAGATAGAAAAATGACAGGGTTGGAATGTCCATGCAGTATGTAAAACAAAAAAATTAGGAAGTAGTATAAATTGACTTTTAGATTAGAAAATACGTATGTATCATATATGAAAATTAAAACCAAGAATAAAACTTAATGTATAAAAATATATAGTATGTGCACTCTATTATCGAATACATTAAACAACTCTACAGCACAAATTTAAATAAATCAGGACTTGAATACGACTCCATAAATCAAACATACATTAATCAATTAGTGAGAAAAAAAGACGCCAGAATTCATTCATATTCGAAAATGACACCAATAGATATAATGAACACTACTATCTTAATGAGCTTTCAATAGATGTGATGGGAGTGGAGGGAAGCTCATTTTGATGTAAGGCTAGAAGAACTACTTTGTCAAGCCAACAAGTTTTGTACAGAAATCATTAAAATCCTTCGATAGACCTTGGACATTAAGGTAGTTTTGCAGCTGATTGTCTTCAAACTGAAGGAGCATCTCTTATCCAGCCTCTGCCTCACCTCAAAGTACATCATAGAATACACTGCAATAAAAAAATGAAAATGAAAATAATAGAAGTAAACATGCATATATCAATTAAAAATGCTTCTTCATATTGTTAAAATTATGAAGAGAAGTAATGAAGAGAAAGTATAAAGATGATGAAAATTTTTGTATTGAATTGATTGAATAAAGACATACAACGAGCCCCTTTGTTTAGAGGTGAGAATCATGTACAAATATGGAAAATAATAAAACTGAATCACCTAAATTAGGCATCTATACAACTATGGAAGATACAATATATAATTGATTGTCAA
This sequence comes from Ligustrum vulgare, assembly GCA_963555705.1. Lineage (NCBI taxonomy): Eukaryota > Viridiplantae > Streptophyta > Magnoliopsida > Lamiales > Oleaceae > Ligustrum > Ligustrum vulgare. The sequence continues at coordinate 17,261,071 of OY743176.1, read as the reverse complement.
TCAATAATATTATACTAATCATAATATATTATAATTGATATTATATCAATTATGATATTCTAGAATATTCTAACACCCCCCCCCCCCCCACAAATCAAACTCAAGGTAGCGAATGTGAGAACATCTTGAGTTTGGAAAGAAGATCCTAAAATCGGCTAGTTGAATGAGCTTTGGTGAAGATATCAGTTGGTTGGTCTTTGGAGGAAATGAAGAAAAAACAGACAGAATTCCAAGTGACATGTTGACAAACAAAATGACAGTCAATCTCAATATACTTGATTCATTCATGAAAAATATCATTATGAACAATCTGAATGGTACTTCGATTATTACAACAAACAGTGGTAGGAAGATTTTGAGGTACTCCCATATCTGAGAGGAGCTAGCGCAGCCAGATGAGTTTTTGAACCGTGTCAACAAGAGCTCGATATTCGGCCTCTGTACTGGAACAAAGGAGAAGTGATTGTCCTTTGCTACGCCAAGATATGAGGGAATCTCCCAAGTAGAGACAGTAGCCTGTGGTCGAACGTTGATCGGTAGGATCTCCATCCCAGTTAGAGTCAGAATAGGCATTAACTCCAAAGAAGATGTAGATTAAAAATGAAGACCGTGAAATAATGTCCCTTTGATGTAGCGAAGAATGCGAAGTACAACTTCGTAATGAGTAGATCATGGATCTGACATAAACTGACTAACAATGTGAACAACATATGCAATGTCGGGAAGAGTGATAGAAAGACAAACGAAGCTGCCAACAAGTTTTCAATACAAAGTGGGATCATGAAGAGGAGTACCATCTAGGGGAGTAAGTCGAAGATTCAGTTCCAGAGGGATAGATATGGTTTCCCAATCAGTGAGATCGGTACGAGTGAGAATATCAGAAGCATACTTAGCATGGGAGAGATAGTAGCCAGCAGAGCCAGAAAGAACTTCAAGGCTCAAGAAATAATTCAGACCGCCAAGATCCTTCATCACAAATTGAGGATCGAGAGACTGCTTAAGCTCAGAAATACCAGTAATATCATCCTCAATAATAATCATGTCGTCCACATAACGGATGAGAAGTATAATACCAATATTCATTTTTCCGATGAATACCCCATAATCATAAGCACTAAAGGTGAAACCCAGTTTTTTAATAGTGGAGCTAAACTTTTCAAACCAGGCACAAGGGGCTTGCTTAAGGCCATATAGAGCATGAAGGATCTTGCATACCTGAGAGGGAGAGTAGAGAAACCCCGGAGGAGGCTTCATATAAACTTCTTCGGAGAGATCACCATTTAAAAAAGCATTTTTCACATCCATCTGAAAGAGTTCCCATTTTCTAGTAGCAGCAACAACAAGAAAACTTCAAACAGAAGTTAAACGAGCAACTGGAGCAAATAATTCCTCATAATCGATGCCACGTTCTTGATTAAAACCTTTTGCCACAAGTTGAGCTTTATAGCGATCAATAGATCCATCTTATTTGTTTTGATTTCATAGACTCATTTACATCCAACTGCTGCTTTTCCGGGTGGAAGAGTGACTAACTCCCAAGTTTGAGCTTTTTCTAAGCCATGTAATTCCTCAGACATAGCTTGTTGCCAAAGGGGGGTTAGAACTAGCCTTTTATAAGAAGAAGGTTCATGATGAGAGAATATAGTAGAGTAGCAATGGTAATCACGAAGATGATGAGGGAGCTAATGCCATTGTGATCGATTATGTATTTTCAAAACACAATGGACTGAGAAAAATCCAGGTTGGCGCTTCAGAGATTCAACTTAAATTGAAGACCAGATGCCTGCGACTGTTGGATCTTCCAGAGCCTCCTAGATTGGGGGATTCGATGAATTCGTTAATTCAAAGAAGACATGAGGTATTGTTCAACAGAATATTGCATTTAGGAGTTGTTGAAAAGTGAGACTTAGTCCACTCACGTGGATCCTTCTTCAATAACCACCCATGAGCCTTTTCACAAACATTCTGGATCTTCTTCATCTACATCTTGAAATCAGAAATTGTAGTAGACTTTGCAGCCCTTTATCTATAACCTTTAGCAGTTTTCCTTTATGATCAGTATTAAATAAGTTCGAATACGGATGTCGTACACAGTACCTATGCTCTGCCTTTGGAAGCAACTGATCTATGACATTTTAGAGGCCTCTGATAAATGTATTTTATACATTTATTTACATGATAAAAGTAGGATATTATATTGTTGTTTTAGAATAAAAGCTACCTAATATGTGATTATTTATTTATATTTCAGAAATAATCACAAAGTCAAGAAAATGATGCAAATGAAGCAAATAAGGAACAATTGGATGATAAATGGAGCTAATTTATATACATGAGAAGTTGATGAAGTAAATTGATGTGCAAAGTAGAGCTAAAGCCTATACGAGAAGAAGGAAGAAGTCCGAGGGTTTAATTGAAGATATCAAAATAGAAGGAGTTAATTGAAGATATTTAAAAGTTTAGGGTTTAAATTGATCAAATCAGAAGTGAAGTACTGCATGAATATAACGAAAAGGACCAACTTGTAAAGATGCTGAAAGCAGTGGATCAAGAAGAATCTTTTGACATCGCGCGTGGTTATACCACGAGGTAGCATGGTCGTTTCTAACATAGGCAGAATGCAAACTTCATAGCCACGTAACCGCCCCAATTCAAACCAAGCGACCACGTAGCTTTACCAGCCAATGATAATTTTGTTTCCTTAAATCTGATTTTTATATTCGTTCCTTATTCAAGTAGATTTCTTTCTTCCCCTTTATATACTTGACATTATGCACGAAAATCACAAGCTTTGAACCCCAAAACACCTCTCCAAACTTATATCTTTTCTCTATCCCCCAACCACATAATATACCAAAGAACATATTGGCGCAATGAAGAAAGATTGAAGATCTCCACAACAAGAATGTTATTTTCTACATTCGGGTGATGAATTTCAATAATTCTTGTTGTTGTTTATCTTTAGTTATGTTTCTAGAATAGTTAGTTTATGTTAGAATTGTGATGAAACTTTACTTTCTAGATTTTATGTTTTGATTTATTGTTTAAATTAATATAGTTCATGAGTTTGAGCAATTAATTTGTACTTTTATTACTATACAATTATTTGATCAATTATTGTATGATTGTTGTAGCGTTTTCTTAAGTTCGAAAGATTAGGATTATATGATACATGTTTTAATTGTCAAGGGGTTTGATAGGGGATAGAAATATACCGCTCTATATTATCTTCAAAGTGTTCACAAAATTATTAATGATTTCTTGTATGTCGTATTCGTCATAGAAATATAGTCGGATCACATATATGAAAATGTTTTAATTCACCATTCGAAATAGGATTTTAATAAAATTAGGAACATGAATTTTCTATTTCCCATGAATAATAGTTAAACGTTTAAATTCAAGGCATGAATGATGGAGGTAAATTGGATTCTCGATTGAAGCATGTTTTTTCATTAATTTTGTAGTTTAAACTTTAGATTTCATTGAACTTTATCTCCCAAAACCTTTATTTTCACATGGACAATTATATGATACAATATATGCTAAGATTATTGTTGATCGACTTCCATTTTTCTTGTATATTAAAACAAATGCTAACAGCGTACAATTGTCCAATAGTTAAGAAATATGATGAAGAACTCTTGAGAGTTGCACAGTCATGCTCACTATCATTACCTAAGTGCACATTAGAAGCTATATGCCTATATCCAAAGTCTCAATTCATAGTAATAACTACAATTTACTTAACTGGTAAGTTTATCATCACAATGCTTTTGAATTTACACGTTTGTAGAGTTTCAATGGTCTGTTTGTTTGATTGTGATTGTGAAAAATGGGTAAAAAGAAAATATTTTTCAAGAAATTAAATTGTCTAAAAATTATTTTTGTTGAAAATATTAATTGAAAGTATTTGACTGGAATAACTTTCTAGGTGGAAAAATTGAAAATTTTCCAAGTTTTGCTATTTGATTTATATTATTTCCATGGCGAATGAAACATAATTTAGTTATTTTAATCATATTTATTTTTTTATATTTTTTCACACGTTTTTACTTAGTAATAATAATGTTAATTTCTTAAAAAATAAATAAATCAATTAACAAAAACAAAAATGACTAAACGAAGCAAAATAAATTTCCCATGTAAGGTGAAAAATGAATTCCCACTAGATAAATTTGTTTTCCTTGATTCCAAGGCAAATTTCGGTTTCCAATGCAAGGTAGAAAAAAAATTTCAAGGCTAATTTTGGTTATCAAACGGCCAAAAATTCAATTCCAATGCAAACATTTTCCCACTTTCATGCAAATCTAACCTGTCAAACGGGGCCTTAGCTAATTCCATTACCCACCCCACCCCCGGGATTCTCAATGCATCCTTCTTTGTGTTCTTATCATGTTTTACTACTGAATTGGATGGATGAGTTTACTGTTGAGTGAGATAAGTGCCAATCTATGAGTAAAGCATCATCTTCTCAATTCTTGTCGTTAAAATAACATAAATATCTGATAATCTAAGATGGATTTTTTTTTTTTTGCTAGACTTGAACATGTTTCCAATAGTTTTTTTACTATCCAAAGCAATCTTGTAAATATCGTTAACGCTATTAAGTACATTGCTATTTATACATCATGTGCATTTACTAGATTCTGATAATGAATATTAATTATAATGATTCTTCCATTTGGTGCTAACTGAAATGATAGGTGTCTATGATTAATGTGAATCTTATAAAAACATAGGTAGTACTCGCAAGCATATTCAAATGCATAATTACCTTCAATTGATTCAAATGTGATTTCGAATACTCAGCATTGTGTTATGAAATTGAAAAAATTAGATGTATGATATTCTTCCACATCCCCGTAATTTGGATATTTGATTATTTGTTATTTGGATCCATTAATGCATCAGATGCTCATAAGCTGGGTAGAATGACTCATTTTATTTTTTATCATCTCTTTTCTCTGTAGATCCATGTTCCTCCTAAGATGAAAAAAGAACCTTATCTCTAATTGTGTGTCCACTGATTTATATGTATGTTGGAGGAATTCGTGAATATTGACCCCAAATAAGAAAATGATGGTTTTGTAAATCCAAGCCGAAAATTGGACAGAGTAACGACAAGGAAATACAAACAAAAAGAAGAAGAAGAATAAGGACAAAGCCGAGGCAAGAGTTGGACTCTTTGTCCTTAAGTCGAATTTGCCCCGCAACGGTGCCTACGGATAACGGCAATCGACTTCGAAGATACAACGGCTTCACTTGTGTTTGTATCACTTCAAAACACAAGTACAACGAACCAACAATAGGCTTACGTACTCCAAAGATGAAATGAAGAAAATCAAAATAACAAATGCAATGATTTTGATTTTGGGAGAGAAGTGAGGAAGAGAGGTGTTTTTGCATATCAAATTGTGAGGAATAGGACACCCAAAGGGTCCTATATATAGACCATGAAAGGGTGTGGACGAAGTGGTTGAGGCCCAAATCATGCACCATTTCCAAACAATGCACATTTACGAAAATGTGTCTTTTGGCCGGACAACCGTGTGGCCGCACGGTTATAGACTGTGCGGCCGCACGGTCTTACTCAAAATTCCGAAATTAAAATTGACGTGTGGTCGCACGGTTTACGAACCATGCGGCCGCACGGTCAAATAATTTGACCTGATTTTCGTCCTTTTCCGTAATTTCTCATTCACCCGTTTGTGCGCCCCGAAGCGACGAAGTGGCAAACAATTTTGCCCAAACGGATTGAGTCGAGCTTTTGAGTATTTGGTCGAAGTCGACACGAAGTCACTTTAATCGATTTCCAATTCTCGATTTATTAACCAATATCCAACAATTCCCCACATGAATGGAAATTCCTCGATATGCGCAACACAATGCAAATGCAATGCGAATGAAATGCAGACTCTAACAAATGGAGTACACACGACAAGTCATAACATCAAGATAGGTAGCTTGTGGCCTTGAACCTTCTTTAGTTGAATACAATCGGATTTACTAGGCTAGTTGGTGAACGCGATGTCTTGAACCATCCAGCCGTTCGTGTAAAACCAAACAACTGTACCAACACCATGACTCATCTAACCTATTCGGTTCTCATGGTTGAGTCCATTTTGGCCCTGGACTACTCTTGGTTTCATAAGTGCTCTAAGAGAATTAAGCCTCGAATTCTCGTAGAAGCGGCCCCACTTCACACTTATATAGGTGATCTCATACCTTTCTATCTCAAGGTTATGAATCATTAAAAGTATATATGTATACTTATCCTTATACACATTTAACATAGCACTTTAAATTTTAGGAATGGGAATAAGTGCTTTATTCCGAATCATTTATGACTTAGTTGTCTCATTGAACCAAGATCTTGGGATCTCCAATCTACAAGGTTGGGTTTCCGTCATAATAATTCTATTCAATAGGCTTTAGGCTCATTCCCCTCGAAAGATGCTATACTTGATCTGTTGCAAGTCCTTTCGTCAAAGGATCAACCAAATATTCTTTTGACTTCACATAGTTAATAGAGATTACACCATTCGATATTAACTGTTTAATGGTATTATGTCTCCGACGGATATGTCGAGACTTCCCATTATACATACTGTTTTGTGCCCTTGCAATTGCCGACTGATTATCGTAATGTATATTAATTGCAGAAACCGGCTTTTCCCAACATGGAATTTCTTCAAGAAAATTACGAAGCCATTCTGCTTCTTCACCGGCTTTGTCTAACGCAATAAACTCAGATTCCATCGTGGATCGAGCAATACACGTTTGCTTAGACGATTTCCAGGACACGGCTCCACCTCCAATGGTAAACACATAACCACTCGTGGATTTTGAATCCTTAGTGTCAGATATCCAATTTGCATCAGTATATCCTTCTAACACCGCAGGATATTTTTGAGTAGTGTAATCCATATTCAACCGTGTGTCTTAAATATCTAAGAACTCGATTTAATGCCTTCCAATGTACAACACTTGGATTACTAGTGAATCTACTCAACTTGTTGACTATGTATGCTATATCCGGCCTTGTGCAGTTGGTAATATACATTAAACTACCAATGACACGCGAATATTCCAATTGAGATACTGGCTCGCCAGTATTCTTGGCTAAGTGAATACCTAAGTCAACTGGTGACTTAACCGGTTTATCGTCATACGCCTTAAATTTCTTAAGTATAGTCTCAACATAATGTGATTGAGACAATGACAAACCATCGGATGTCTTAGAGATTTTAATCCCTAATATTACATCCGCCACTCCCATATCCTTCATGTCAAAATGTTTTGTTAACATTTTCTTAGTCGAGGAAATGACTTTGGAGTTATTTTCCATAATTAGCATATCGTCAACATATAGGCATATGATTACATATTCATTAGGTGTGTTTTTAATGTAGACACATTTGTCACATTCATTGATTTTGAAGCCATTTGACAACATAGTTTTATCAAACTTTTCATGCCATTGCTTCAGTGCTTATTTCAATCCATACAATGATTTCACAAGTCTACACACCTTCTTTTCATTTCCTGGTGCAACAAACCCTTCAGGTTGTTCCATGTAGATTTCTTCTTCTAATTCACCATTTAGAAACGCGGTTTTGACATTCATTTGATGTATTTCAAGATTATGTAATGCTGCGATTGCAATCAAGACACGTATAGACGTAATTCTTGTAACGGGTGAATAGGTATCAAAGAAATCTAGTCCTTCTTTTTGTCTATACCCTTTGGCTACTAATCTAGCCTTGTATTTATCAATTGATCCATCAGACTTCAATTTCTTTTTGAAGATCCATTTACAGCCTAAAGCTTTGTTTCCCGGAGGGAGTTCAACCAATTCTCAAGTATGATTACTCATGATGGATTCAATTTCATTGCGTACAGCTTCTTTCCAAAAAGGAGCTTCGGGAGAGGACATTGCTTCATCAAATGTCCTAGGATCATTTTCAAGTAAATTGGTTACGAATTCTAGACCGAATGTCTTTGGAATTCGTTGCCTTTTACTACGTCTCGGTTCTTCATTTACTTGAAGATCATCATTCTTTCCATATATATTATCATAAGTTCTTTTATTTGAACTTATTTCCTTTTCTTTAAACGGAAATCTGTCTTCAAAGAAGACCGCATTTCTTGATTCAATAATTGTACCTACGTGTACATCAAGTACTTCGGATTTGTGAACCAAGAATCGATAAGCACTACTATTGATAGCATATCTAATAAAGACACAATCAATTGTCTTTGGTCCAATCCTAACTTGTTTAGGTTTGGGATTTGTACTTTCGCTAAGCACCCCCACACTTTGAGATATTTGTAGGAAGGTTTCCGACCTTTCCACAATTCGTAAGGTGATTCAACCTTATCTTTGTGTGGTATTTTATTAAGGATATGATTTGCAGAAAGTATGGCTTCCCCCCACAAGTTTTGAGGTAAGCCCGAACTTATCAACATTGCATTCATCATTTCCTTTAACGTTCGATTTTTGCGTTCAGCAATTCCATTAGATTGTGGTGAATATGGTGCCGTTGTTTGATGAATTATTCCAGATTCTGCACAGAATTCTTCAAACGGTGCAACATATTCTCAACCTCTATCACTACGAATCATTTTAATTCGTTTTCCAAGTTGATTTTCAACTTCATTTTTGTAGTGTTTAAACACTTCCAAAGCTTCATCTTTGCTTTTCAACAAGTACACATAACAGTACCTTGTACAATCATCTATGAAAGTGATGAAGTACTTTTTACCACCCCTTGTTTGTACGAACTTCAAATCACACACATCCGTGTGAATTAGTTCTAATGGTGTGGTGTTTCGTTCAACCGAATGAAATGGTGTTTTGGCCGCTTTTGCCTCTACACATGTTTCGCATTTTCCATTATTAAAATGCATATTCGGAAGTAAACTTAAATTCATTAACTTTCGTATTAAATTAAAGTTTGCATGTCCTGATCTATGATGCTATAGATTACATGACTCAAGAATATATACTGAAGATGACGTTTTATTGATTGTAGGATTTGGTACAATAGTTAGGACATTCATTTTGAATAGTCCATCTTTTACATAGCCTTTGCCTACATACATATCATTTTTGGTAAGTACAAACTTATCCGATACAAAGACTAGTTTAAAGCCATTCTTGCTTAATAAAGAACCCGACACAAGGTTCTTGCGAATATCCGGTACGTGAAGGACATTATTGAGGCTAAGTTCTTTTCCCGACGTCATCTTCAAGACCACTTTGCCTTGTCCTTCCACTTTAGATGTTGAGGAGTTCCCCATAAACAATTTTTCTCCCTCGGTTGGAGTGTATGATGTGAACATTCCTCTATCGACACAAATGTGACGGGTTGCACCCGTATCAACCCACCATTCCATGGGATTTCCAACAAGGTTGCATTCAGAAACAACCGCCGATAAATTCATATCGGATATGCCATTTGATATGGCATCAGATTCGACAATGTTGGCTTGGGATTGCTTTTTCGATTTGCGATAATCAACCGAGCGATGTCCAGCCTTTCCACAATTGTAGCAATTTCCCTTGAACTTCTTTGCACTCTTCTTTGTAGATTCAACGGATGCTTTCTCATCTTTCCTTTGTTGTTGCTAGATTCCACCACATTTGCCTTTGCTTGTGGTATGCCATTCCCAACTCGTTTTTCCGAACTTTGGTTGTCTTCTTCAATCCTCAATCGGACCACTAGTTCTTCAATGTTCATCTCCTTGCGCTTGTACTTGAGATAGTTTTTGAAGTCCCTCCACATGGGTGGAAGTTTCTCGATAATTGAAGTCACTTGAAATGATTCGCTCACGGACATATTTTCCACATGAATATCATGGAGTATGACTTGCAATTCTTGTACTTGACTGATGACGGTTTTCGAATCTACCATTTTGTAGTCCAAGAATTTTCCCACAATGAACTTCTTGGTTCCGACATCTTCGGTCTTGTACTTCTTTTCCAAAGTCTCCCATAGTTCCTTTGCAGATTTCTTGTAGCAATATACACCGTATAAGGCGTTGTCCAAGCCGTTAAGAATATAATTCTTGCATAAGAAATCCGAATGTTTCCAAGCATCCAAAGCAATCAAAGATGCCCTATTATTTTCCCCTTCTTGTATGGCGGGAGGATCTTCATTCAAGAATTTCGTCAAGTTGAGGGTTGTGAGATAAAACAACATTTTCTGTTGCCACCTTTTGAAATCAACCCCAACAAATTTCTCCGATTTTTCCCCATGTGAAACAGAGTTTGAATGCACGATAGTAGGGGCACCCACAACCGGAGGAATCACATTAGTAGTAGGTGTATTCACAACGGGAGGAATCACACCGGTAGGAACACTTCCTTCAGAAGTTCCCATGTTCGAAGTTTCATTCGAAGTAGTATCGGTATTAAGAACCGTATTCATTTCTGTTTACGAAAAACAGAAGATCAACCAAAACAAAAATAGAAATGAAGAAGAAGTTAAACTTAACAAGTTTAACCAAACAAGAATGTCACTTTCACAAACATATAAAAAATTTCGACTTAAGATTGTTGGAGGAATTCGTGAATAGTGACCCCAAATAAGAAAATGATGGTTTTGTAAATCCAAGCCGAAAATTGGACAGAGTAACGGCAAGGAAATACAAACAAAAAGAAGAAGAAGAATAAGGACAAAGCCGAGGCAAGAGTTGGACTCTTTGTCTTTAAGTCGAATTTGCCCCGCAACGGTGCCTACGGATAACGGCAATCGACTCCCAAGATACAACGGCTTCACTTGTGTTTGTAGCACTTCAAAATACAAGTACAATGAACCAACAATAGGCTTACGTACTCCAAAGATGAAATGAAGAAAATCAAAATAACAAATGCAATGATTTTGATTTTGGGAGAGAAGTGAGGAAGAGAGGTTTTTTTGCATATCAAATTGTGAGGAATAGGACACCAAAAGGGTCATATATATAGACCATGAAAGGGTGTGGACGAAGTGGTTGAGGCCCAAACCATGCACCATTTCCAAACAATGCACCTTTACGAAAAGGTGTCTTTTGGCCGGACAACTCAAAATTCCGAAATTAAAATTGACGTGTGGTCGCAAGGTTTACGAACCATGCGGCCGCACGGTCAAATAATTTGACCTGATTTTCGTCCTTTTCCGTAATTTCTCATTCATCCGTTTGTGCACCCCGAAGCGGCGAAGTGGCAAACAATTTTGCCCAAACGGATTGAGTCGAGCTTTTGAGTATTTGGTCGAAGTCGACACGAAGTCACTTTAATCGATTTCCAATTCTCGATTTATTAACCAATATCCAACAATGTAAACTTTCTGTTGTATTCTTTGTCGAATCTAAACAATGTTGAAATTGTAAAGTATGAGAATGAAGAATGATAACAAAAACAAGAAATAATAGAGGCTAAAAAACTTAGAACGTTGTCCTCAAACTATATTTACTCCACAAGAATTAAGATTTGCTTTTGGAGGATTAAAACAAATATGTTTGTAGGATCATTCAAGCTTTTTAACAAGTTTAAACAAAGCAAAGTAAAACTTGTAAAAACTAAGAACACTAGAATATGGAATAAATAAAGAAATGGAATTTATGGATATCAATTATTGAAGTAAAGTTAACGTTGAAGTATCAGCACATATTTATAGATATCTAAGCAACACCCACGAATTTGTATTTATAGATATCCAAGCAACACCCACGAATTTGTGCTAACATTTCATGAAAAGATAGATAATTTCATTAAAAAGGTGCCAAAATCAAATTTTTAAAAAAACCAGAAAACGAACAAAAATTAACACCGTGCAGTCTCGTGGTATTGTGTTTATGTGGCCGCATGGTTATTATCGCCCATTTGATATTTCTATGTGTGACCACACGGATTTTGTACCGTGCGGTCACACGGTTTTCTAGTTGGCTCTTTTTTTTTTTTCTTTTTTTTTTTCAATTCATTCATTTTTTTTTATCAAAGTTCATTTTATATATATATATATATATATATATATATATAACAATCTCATACTGTTCAAAATGTATATTTGATAAATTTTCAACGCATGCATAAAGATTAGATATCTTTCAATTTGAATCTATCAATAGTGTAATCAAAATCACAAAGCGTCATTGAAATCCTAGGTAGCATCAATAACTTTTAACCTAGTATTCCTTTGTAATGAAACCGGTAAGATCAAACACAAAAGTATTATTATGTTCTAAGTTTATCACAATTCACTTAGCACTTTTTACGGCCTTGTATTTATCCTATTCATGAACTTTTAAGAGAGAAAATTCAACTACCTATTGATACAAGACCATCCCTAAGTTCGTACATGTAAAGTTTTTCCAGTATCCTTGTCATATTTACAGATATTTAATCCTATTGATCCGAACTTTATTAAAAGTTTAAATAACTCATCCCTCATTTTTTATGACAACCAATGCTTATCTTTCTCAGTGTTGAATACCATCCACTCATCGAATGATTTGTTATTATCCTTTGAACCTAAAATGTACTTTTTAGTAAAGTTAGGTATGATTGCTATTATTGGTAGATCTTTATGTAAGAAGTTTTAACCTCATCCTACTTGATGTGGCTCTCACTAATTCTTTAGTGAGTGGTTTTGTTAGAGGATCCGCTAAGTTATCACTTGATTTTACGTAAGTGATTGAAATTGTTCATCTTTTGATCAATTTCCTCACATAGTCATGTATTAAACTCATAGTCTAGACTTTCCATTGTACACTTCATTGTATGCTCTAGCTAAGGTGGCTTGACTATCACATAATATAGAAATAGAATTTGTGTTCTTCTCTCCCAATGGAATCTCATACAAAAGATCTCTTAGCCTCTCAGCTTCTTTTCCGACCTCTGCTAATGCTATAAATTCGGATTTCATTGTTAAATGTGTTATATATGTTTGTTTCTTGGATCTCCATGAGACTGCTCCTCCTCCAAGAATAAACACCCAACAAGAGGTGGACTTATATTCACCTGTACTGGATATCCAACTTGCATCGGTAAATCCTTCCAAGATTGCCAAAAACTTAGAATATTAAAGACCTTGATCTTTAGTTTTCTTTAAATAACCAAGAGTCCTTCCAATGATCTTCCAATATTTATTATTTGGATTGGTAGTAAATCTACTAAGTTTACTAACTACAAATGCTATATCTTGTTGGGATATTTTGTATATAGTGACGCCAAAGGAATGTATGAAATCTATGTCGACAAATGGACAGAATAACGACACGAAAAACAAGAAGAAAGAAGAAAGGACAAAGTCGAGGCAAGAGTTGGACTCTTTGTCCTTAAGTCGAATTTGCCCCGCAAAGGTGTCAACGGGTTATGACAATCGACTCCCAAGATACAACGACTTCAACTTGTGTTTGTAGCACTCCAAAACACAAGCACAACGAACCAGAATTTTGGCTTATGTACTCCAAAATGAAATGAACAAGAAAAATCAAATAATGCAACAAAATATGCAAGAATTTGATTTAGGAAGAGAGAAGAGAGTGATAGTGATATTGCATATCATTTGTGTGATTTTGGGACACCCCAATGGTCCTTTTTATAGAGCATGAAAGGTTGTGGACGAAGTGGTGGGAGTCAAACCATGCAACATTTCCAAATCATGCAACTCTTCAAATGACACATTTTCCCCGACAACCGTGCGACAGCACGCTTATAAGCCGTGCGGCCACACAGCTTTATGCCAAACAGAATTTTAATTATTTTGACGTGTGATCGCACGGTATTAAAATTGTGCGATCGCATGGGAAAAATTTGATCATATTTTTGTCATTTTCTGTAATTTCTCATTCATCCGATATTGGTTTCGAAATGCCAAATATACCATTTAATGCATGCAGAGAAATTTAAATTCTCTTCCCGTTTGTAAGTCCTGAAACGGCGAAGTAGCAAACAAATTTGCCTAAACGAATTGAGCCAAGTTTTAAGTATTTGGCCGAAGTCGACATGAAATCACTTTAGTCAGTTTTCGATACTTAACCAATATCCAACATATCTAGCATAGTGCATTGTACCGCATGCATTAGAGAACCAATATAACTTGCATATTCAAGTTGTGTTATTGATCTTCCACCATTTTTTATAAGTTTGATATTGGAATCAAATGAGGTGTTTTCTTATTTAATGTTCAAATGTTTGAACTTATTAATCACATTCTCAATATAATGTGATTGATTAATCATAAAACTCTCCCTATTTCTTGTGATTTTGATACCTAATACGATATACACTTGTCCAAGATCTTTCATTTCGAATGTTGAAGATATAAACATTTTAGTTTCATTTATACATTGCATATGATTGCTAATTATTAACATATCATCTACATAAGGACATATAATCACAACATGGTTTTCATATTCCTTTGAATATAAGCATTTATCGACACTATTGTGTTTGAATCCAAATGATATAATTGCCGAATCGAATTTCTCATACACTTTTTTGGTACTTGTTTTAAACCATATAATGATTTAACCAATTTACATACTTTATTTTCATTTCCAGGAAGAATAAAACCTTCTGTTGTTCCATATAAACCTCCTTATCGAGGTCCCCATTTAAGAATGTCGTTCTGACATCCATTTGATGTATATGCAAATTATAAATGGAAACTAAGGCAAACATAATTCTTATAGAAGTAATTCTTGGCACATGTGCATATGTATCAAAGTAATTTATTCCCTCATTTTGTCGATATCCCTTGGCTACTAGTCGAGTTTTAAAGGTATTAAGAGTACCATCTGCGTTGTATTTCTTTCTAAATACCCATTTGCAGTCTATAGACTTAAGAGCCATGTGGTAAATCAACAAGTTCCCAAAGATTATTTGACATTATTGAATTTATCTCATCATTTATAGTATCTTTCAAAAAATACTATCTCAAAACGACATAGCCTCTTTGTAAATTTTAGGATTAATTTCAGTTTGAAGAACATATGGTATTGTTCTTATGACTCTTTATATTTCCTTCAACAAGATAAAGAGAAATAAGTTGATACTCTATCTCTTCCCGTCCTAGTACCTTTTCTTTTCGAGGTCTTTTATTTCTACGAAGTTCATTAGGATCATCAACATCTTTAAATGATGTTTCTCCCAAGTAATCTTGTAGAACTAGGAATCTCTTTATATATTTTCTCAATAAAATTATTATCAAAAGATAATAAATCCTCAAAAAACTCTACTTCGCGTGATTCAATTATCACATTGGACTCCAAATTTATTAATCGACATACTTTACTATTTATAGCATATCCAACAAATACACATTTGATCACTCTTAGACCAAATTTTGTTCATTTATGATCGGTGTTTTTACAATAAGCAAGACACCCCCACACTTTGAAGTAACCAACGTTTGGTTTTCTTCCTTTCCATAGCTCATATGGAGATATCTCTGTAAATTTATAAGAATTTCTATTTAATATATGACATACACTAAGTAAAGCTTCATCCAAAGATTAAATTGCAATTTAAAATATATCAACATTGTAATAATCATTTCAACAAGAGTCCTGTAGTTTCTTTCAGCCAAGCCATTTTGTTCGGGTATTCTAGGTGCACAACATTAATGAATATGCCACGTTCACAAAAAAAAAGTTAAAATCGCTAGAGAAATATTCACCACTTCTAACACTTCTAAAAAATTTTATTTTCTTAATTAATGATGGCAACGGGTCGGGGCGGGTTCGGGTCGGGACAACCAAATCCATACCCGCCCCGCGACCCACCCGGGTCGGGGGAAGTCGCCCCATACCCGCCCCATCGACCCGCGGGGCGGGTTTTTTTCGCCCCATTAGGGGCGGGTTCGGGTAGGGTTTTTTTGCCATCTCTATTCTTAATCAAGTGATTTTTAACTTCAATTTTATATGCTTTGAAAGTTTCAAAAATATCATCCTTATATTTTAATAAATAAACATAATTAAATTTAGAACAATCATCAATAAATGTTACTCCCTCCGTCCCAATTATATATGTTATCTTTCCTTTTTTTCTTGTCCCAATTATATAGACTTATTTCTTTATTGAGAAGTATTTATTTTGTTTGCTTACTAATATACTCCTATTTATTACTTCCAATAATAATAGTTTTGATATTAAATAAGGGTAAGTTGAAAATTTTCTTCACAAAAATTACTTTTTCAATGATATTAAATATGTTTTTTTAATCTGTGTGAAAAGTCAACCCAGCCTATGTAATTGGGACGGAGGGAGTATGAAGTTTCTATTTCAACCTCTTGTTAACATGTCATTTGATTCATTTGTGTCAATATGCAATAGGGATGAACACGGTTTAGTTTGGGCGATTTGTAGCGAAATTTTAAACCAAATCGTTTAAAACGGTTTGAAAACTTTCCAAATCAAACCAAACCATTTCACTTCCTAAACCAAACCATGTTTTATGATTTAGTACGGTTTAAAATCACGGTTTGCAATCAAATAAATTAGTAAATTCTAAACCAATGCACATTCTTGTACGATAATACAAGAATTAATGAATGATTAATCTACCAAGAGCAAATATCACAGATTTCCCAATTGATACATAGTATTGAGTAAATGATCAATACCAACATTATGGTCGATAACTAAGAAATACCGACTATTACGTAGATTACGTCAAAAGGTGTTCTTGAATTTTTTTCGTGATGCAACTCACATTGACAAGAGGATTACTATGGCAGGTTGCAACTACAATGAGTTTTATTTGTTCAAAATCATTCACATAAATAAAAGACAACACACTATGTTACTGCAAGAGTATTTCTTCTAGGGGTGGGTAAAAAAATTGAAACCGATATGGCCAAACCGGAAAAATCGGAACCGTATGGTTTTAAAAATATAAAATAGGAAATCGATTTTGGAATCGAGAACCAATTGATTTTTGGTTCAGTTCGGTTCGGTTCCTGGTTCCGCTTTTAGAACCGAAAAATTGAAGTTAGAACCAGGTCTTTGATCCTTTTTTTTATGGTTTTAATTGGTTTTCTTAAAACTAAAAATCAAAAAAATTCGTGATTTTTTTTTTTTTTTTTGTAAAGTGAAAATGATTAAGTTCTTTTTATGAAATTTATTACGTCTCTACCTTATTGTAACATTTAACTTCACATTTGGAACAAATTCTTAGTAAATGAAAATAAAATGAGACTAACTTATTAATAAGCAAAGATGTAAATGACCACGATGAAGTTAATTAAATATTTAAATACAAATATAAAACAATTAATAATAAGGAATTTAAAACTCATGATTCATCCCACAATTTTATTATACAAATTTATCAATTTGTATGGATTTTTGCCATGCTCGAAAAACCTTCCGGGCCATTTATTTCTTATTTTGGTTTATGAATATCTTATATTTCATGAAAACTCCTATACTTTCTTCGAGGTGAAGGATTTTTGAATTCCTTGATTTTGGTATATTCGATAGAAGTTTATTTCAGGTTATTGGCATGCTTCCCGAGGCCTGATACTCCTCGATAAGGCCTCCAAAAAATAATTATTATTATAGAACCGAATTAAAACCGAAACCGAACCAAAATCGAATGGTTTTGTTCTTTCAATTCAATGGAATCGAATGATTCCATTTTACAAGAACCGAAAAGTATGGATCGGTTCCGGTTCTTAAGATACCCGAACCGAATCACCCGACGCCCACCCTAATTTCTTCTATTTAGTATGCTATAAATATGTGTCCTAATAAATTCTCTTCTAATTTGTTTATAAAGTTCTTCAATGAAAACTGCAAGCCTCATTTTAACTTTTTCAGCTTTCAATAGTTATAGCTGAAAATGAAGTTGGACTACTTCTAGGAGGAATCAAACATGCATAGATTAGAACATAATTTTATTTCTGAAAAATTTCCACATTTTTTACAATTGACAAATGCTAGAAATCTTTCAAAAATACGTCTAAATTTTGATAAAAGTTATTCTAGAACTCATTTCTACTAGAAAAGAAATCAAAACAGCACTCAAAATGATTTAAAGATTTCAATGACAATTTGAGTTTGATAAGCTATTTATGCACTCATTTTTTTTTATAATTTGTTTAAAACTTGCGAGTTGCAGTTTGAAACAGCAGATTCGACAATTGAAACCTAAATCAAACCGTTTAAAGCGGTTTGAAATTTTTCCAAACCAAACAAAGCCATTTCCCGATTGAAACCGCACCAAAACCGAATGGTTTGGTTCTTGCAATTCAATGGAACCGAATGGTTCCATTTTACAAGAACCGAAAAGTATGGTTCGGTTCCGGTTCTTGAGATACCCAAACCAAACCACCCGACGCCCACCCCTAATTTCTTCTATTTAGTATGCTATAAATATTTGTCCTAATGAATTCTCTTCTAATTTGTTTATAAAGTTCTTCAATGGAAACTGTAAGCCTCATTTTAACTTTTTTCGGATTTCAATAGTTATAGTTGAAAATGAAGTTGGACTGTTTTTAAGAGGGATCAAACATGCATAGATTAGAACATAGTTTTATTCCTGAAAAATTTCCACATTTTTTGCAATTGACAAAGGTTAGAAATCTTTCAAAAATACATCTAAATTTTGATAAAAGTTATTCTATAACTCATTTCTACTAGAAAAGAAATCAAAATAGTACTCAAAATGACTTAAAGATTTCAATGATAATTTGAATTTGATAAGCTATTTTAGCACTTATTTTTTATAATTTGTTTAAAACTTAGCGAGTTGCGATTTGAAACCGCATGTTCGATAATTGAAACCTAAACCAAAACATTTAAAGCGGTTTGAAATTTTTTCAAATCAAACAAAGCCATTTCACGTTTGAAAATAAACAAAACCAAACTATTTGTTGCGGTTTGATTCGATTTAGCGAGTTGGTGGTTTATTTATTCACCCTAAGTATGCACAATATATAACAATTGTGTTATTATATTCACACTATGAAAAAGTTTTTTAATCATCTTAGATTACACATAAGTTTTACATTTATAAGATTTATTTTATCATAAGATATTAAGTCACATTTTTTCATTTTTTTCATAGTACTATTTCCTGTATACCATAATCTACTATGTCATAAAGTAAAAGAATCAAGCATATAAGCAAAATTTACT
This sequence comes from Ligustrum vulgare, assembly GCA_963555705.1. Lineage (NCBI taxonomy): Eukaryota > Viridiplantae > Streptophyta > Magnoliopsida > Lamiales > Oleaceae > Ligustrum > Ligustrum vulgare. Next base: position 17,241,933 of record OY743176.1, on the reverse strand, counting down.
TTATTCGTATTATTATTGTCAACGGTACATAATTTGACCATTCAATCACTAGAATAGCATTTTCCAACAAAGGTCTCATTACGAGATAATACAAGTTTACCGAATTCATAAATACTTTTGATTTCAGGTTTTCCCAAGAGATCACCACTAACTAAATTCTTATTCATGCCTGGAACATGAAATACATTAGTAAGGGTAACAGTTTTTTCAGATGTGAAGATGATATCCGCACTTCCTTTTCCAACAATTTTGGAGCGACCTTCATTACTCATTTGTATCTCATGCGGTCACATGGTTATTACTTATTATTGTCCATTTGATATTTGTATGTGTGACTGCACGGATTATGTATCGTGCGGTCGCGCGATTTTCGAGTTGACTCTTTTTTTAATTTTCCATTTATTTTCCAATTCATTCCTTCTTTTTTATCAAAGTTAATTTTCAGCATCATATATATATAGCCTCAAATTTCTGTAATTTTTGTCAAATTACCTCGAGTTTCTTGTAATATTTTGGTAAAAAGTTCGTATGCTAGCTCACACAATAATTAAAGGCAATTAAATGAATATTTTTCTTTAATGATTCAAATCTAGAATTAATTGATTTTCTATAGTTTTTGAGCTCTACATTTATTACAGAACTTGTGGTCCGATCCTGCTTTAATTTAACAGGGGGAGAATAATGTTTCTGTATGTATGTGCTGTTAGGATTAAATATTGTTCGTCATCTCACTTTTTTTCCTCAAGTTTTGTTTAATTATCTTCTTAGTACTGCCATTACTTTTGGAACATGTATATATTATTATTATTATTATTATTATTATTATTATTATTACAACAACAAGAAGTGATTCTGAAGAGTGGTACTAGAACTCGAGTATTTTCATCACGAACATGATTCAATTTTGTGGTTGGAGAGATTGAGGCTATGTGTTGAAGCCTTATACATTCTTTTGTTTGAGAATCACAGCCAAGCAAGTTTCTTCAACTCTATGCATTACTCTTTAAGAGTTTGTTATAATACATTTTTGTATGTGCCTCTTTGGGATAGTCTTAGATGAAGAATTTCAAGACCCATATTATGGAGCATAAACCACAGATGCTTAGAGAAAATTACTTCGTAAGTAAGTTGAAGAGGTCTATTTTTTAATTGTTCAACTATTGATTGTCCCTATTATTCATTTTGTATTGGTTTATGTGAAGCGTGGATGAAAATGTTAAACGTACCTTAGACTTTTTGTGAACTGTTGCAAAATTGGGATATATGACGCAATAATGAGGTAGTTTAATTTTGATCCTTTGAAGCTTACTTACAGTTTTTACTCTTCTAATATTTTTATCGATTTCTTATTCCACTTAATAAGTTAATCTATAGAAACACATATTCTAGGATTAGGTTGTCATCGTATTTCTTTATGCTATACTTTGTACATGTTTCAATTTCATTAGAGCTTGCAAATATGACCATAAAAATAGCTGCAACCGTCACATGGCGGGTGGATGAGTTATTTTGCCCACCCATGAGCATTTTAACATTTATGATAATTTCTATTTATGCTACTTTCTATTGAAAAAAATAAATAAATTTTTTGATTAAAAAGCTTCAAAAGTTATTTCTAGGGAGAAAATGTCAAAATGGAGAAGGAGAATACGCTATTCTTGGAAGTGATTGGCTCTTGCAGAAGTGGTCGCCTCGATTTGTATTGCTACCCTTTGGTTTAATTGCAGTAATTCATATTTTATAGGCTACAGAGAGGCAGTCATGTTGTATTGGGGGTTACCTTGTCAGTAACCATTGTTTGTTAGTAGAACTCACATAGGAATTAGAAACTTGAATACTTATATTTCTTGGAATTATCGTGTGTCACTTGTGATTATATTGTTAGTGTGGTCATCTTGAAGAGTAATTTCGGTATACAAATGATTTGATCTTGCATTTGAGTGTGTAATTGTTTTAAGCAAACTTGTTTGAATATTATTATTTGCAATATTGGTTTTTTGTTCAAATTGTCACAATTCAATGGTAAAGGAGATTAATCCATTTGGGGAAAAAAAAATGAAAGCTATTTTAATTCAACGAGTTTCTAAAGCATTTGAAGTTACAAGTACTTATTCAAAAGCATTAACAGATAAACCGTATGAAATTACTGAGATTGATGAAATTGCAAATAGTTCTATTATATTGCATTTATCCAACGATATAGTGGGGAAAGTTGAACATAAAACTGCTAACGAATTGTGGAAAGTACTTGACAAACTTTTTTTTTTTTTGACAAAATCTTTAACGAAGAAGATTAACTAAATTCAAAAACTTTTCAACTTTATATTGGACCAAGAAAATGATCTTGAATCCAATTTGAGTGAGTTTAACAGCTTTGTTAAGTGTTTGACCCACAATGGTCAAGTAATTTGATGATGACTATTTAGCTGCTTTGATGTTAAATGCTACGGCCGAGTCTTATGGAGATGTTTGAAATGCTATCACTCATACTAGAGACACAATGACCTTAGACGTTGTGATTGAAGCTCTAATGGATATGGAGTTAGAGATGAAGAGATAGTCAAGTTGTAGCAGTTCGAGAGAAGAAGTTTGTTTGATGGTGTTAAGGGGAGGAACGAGTCGAGAGAACCATTTCCAAACTAAGAAGGGTAGATAAAAATCAAATGGCATGTCTAATCTAGAAATAAGAATGGTAAGAAATGTTGTTATTGTAGTAAAATTGGATATTTCAAAAGAGACTGTAACGACGTTAAGAAAAAACATAGACCTCAGCAAAGTGATGACCAAAACATAGTTGTTGTCAATAATGTCTTTGATAGTCTTCAAATGATGATTACAATAATATCAATGATGTCCATGATAATATCAATGATGTCCATGATAGACCACAAGCTATAAATGTGTCTAACGGAATTTAGACTCAGGTGTCACTGTCCATATGAGTTCTATTAAATTTATAACTATAAAGAAATTAAGTCTACGAAAGTATACTTGAAAGGCGGGCAACTATACACAGACTGTGGAAGAATTAGGTGATATTGCTATTATGATGCATGATAGCATGATCATACCTCTTTTGAATGTTAGATATGTCCCGAGTCTTGCAAGAAACCTTATTTCCTTGAGCATCTTGAAAGATGAAGGTCACGAGTACAAATCTCATTTTGATACTATGAAAATTAGTAGAGGTTTTCTAATAGTTATGAAAGGTTGCAAGAAGAACGTATTGTATATCCTTCAAGGTAAAGCCTTAGAGGTCAACGAGTCTGCATTATCTACAATTCATGAAGATAGATCAAATCTTTGGCATAAGAGGATGAGATACATCTAGGAACAAGAGATTAAAATGTCTTCGTGATTAGAGTTTACTAGGAAATGATAGTTACACCTTTGAGCTTTTGTAAGATGTTTGTTCTAGGAAATTCACACAGAGTTAGCTTTGGAATAGGTGAACACAGCATTAACAGACCCTTAGAATATATTCATGCTTATTCGTAGGGCACTGAAAAACATCCCACATAAGGTGGAAATATATATTTTCTATCATTATTGATGAAAGGTAAGTTTTGGTGTACCTCCTTAAATCCAAATTTGAAACTTTTAGTAAGTTCAAGTCCTGGCTTACTTAAGTTGAGAACCAAATGACGAAAAGTATAAGAACTCTTGGGGCAGAAAATGGTTTAGAGTTTTGCAACTTTGAGTTCAATACCTTCTGTAAGGATAAATGTATCAGGAGATAGGACTATAACACTTATCCCCAACAAAATGGGATAGATAAGAGGATCAATCAAACTTTATTGAATAAAGTCATATGCATTTTTGACAACCTTATGGTGTTTACAGGTCGTCAACATAGGTATTGTCCACCGTATAAGTGGTTTTGTTCCACGCTAGGTGGACGCTTCCCCATGAAGTTTCGAACATTGGACCTATTGAATTTAGGATTTCCAAGTAGCTCCCTGTCTGCATGGTATGTGAGCCCCCCCACAAGTTGAGTAGTGCCGAGCCAAGAGATCTTCCTTCGTTACAACGCTCGGGTCGGTGTGTGATCACTTTTGGTGAAGCAACCCTTTAGATGCTCTCTCTGCCCATGACTAATACCCTCGGCCGTCGTACCTCTACTATTTACGTTACACGGCGATTGACAATATTTTCATTTCATTTCCTGCACTAGTAGCTCTTTTAAGGCTCTCACTTGATGAACGGTTCAAGGAGCTACTTGAAAATCCTATATTTAATAGGTCCGAGGTTCGAAACTCCCTAGGAACGCGTCCACCTAGCGTGGAACAAAACCACTTATACGGTGGACATTAGCTATGTTGACGACCTGTAAACACCCCAAGGGCATGACAGCGTCAATGCACAGGTCGTCAACATGCATGTTGATTAGTTCGATGTTAGCTAAAGGCTTTTGGGGTGAAACTGTTTATACTGCTGCCTATTTGATATATATAGGTTACCTTCTAGTTCTGTTGACTTTAAAGACTTCTAAAGAATTGTGGACTTGGAACCATCCAGATTTGTCACCTTAGAGTGTTTGGTTGTGCTACCCATGCACATTAGGTTGAGGGTAAATTAGACCATATGGCTACTAAGTGTGTCACATTAGGTTATCTTGAGTGAGTGAAAGGTTATAGATTATGAGTTTTAGATAGTAAAGGCATGAAGGTTATTTACAATAGATATGTGAAGTTCAATGAACTTGATAAGCCCCGTCTTAAAACCATAGATAAACAGGCTGGGAATGGAGAATCTTCTATTGAGAAGTAGATTGAGTTTGAGGTGGAGAGATTATGTGAAGATAATTCAAAGGGTAGTGAAATCCAACTTCAAGTAGAAGCGAATCAAGAAGTAGTAGAACAACTTGAACTAGAAACTTTTTAGATCCCTTAAACTAATACATGTAATAATTTGAAAAACTACCAATTAGTGAGAGATAAGAAGAGGATACAAATTAGACCAAATTTGATTGATCATGTCTTAGTTTTTGGTGAAGCTTTGGATTCAGTTGAACTTCATTTGATGAAACGATCAACTGTGAAAATTCTGAAAATTAGAAAAATGCTATGAAGGAGGATATCCAGTCTCTGAACAAAAATGACACTTGAAAGTTGATTGAAAAACCAAAGAATCAAAAGGTAATCCATTGTAAATGGATCTATAAGTTGAAAGAAGGAATAGAAACTAATGACCCTTTAAAATATAAAATTAGATTAGTAGCTAAGGGATTTACTCAAAGAAATGAGTAACTTAATTCAAACTTTGAGCAATGAAATTATTTTCTTATAAAACTTATTTACTTATAAGTGGACTTTTTATGATAAGTCAAACAATGTTGCAGTCAAATACTTATGGAGTAAGAATTGGGTTAGAATCAGGTTAAAATCTTAACAATCGAGTAAGAAAACACTTGTAGAATGGTCTGTTATATTGCCATTGAATTCATTATTGTTACAAAGAGACTCACTTGGAAATCTTCTTTGACCGTATCAAGCTGCCTAATTGGTTCGAGGACACGTCGGTGCTGTCTCTTGGATCCAAAATAACTCTACCATTAAAGGCAAAACCCAACATCTAGGCATGGAATCTTCGAAACCTTTTCTTCATGTCATCTATGTGCCATCCTGTTACGTTCAGTAGGGTGATTAATGATGTTATCAATTTAATGTAGAGAAATTGTTATGATGTGAGATCTTGCCATAGTGAAAACTTGTTCCTTCTGCTTCAGACTGCATAGATTGCTTGAGACTCAGTGAAGTAGAATGCTGGCAGTAGTTCTAGGCAATACCATGCATCTATGGCAAAACTCGACATCCAGACAATACCTATGGTATGCTAATCAATTTGTAGGTCTCCACTCATTGCAAACCCAGTGGGTATGACATTGTCTTAACTGATCCACTAAGATTCATGGCAATGGGATGTCAGGGTGTTTCCTGCTCCCCCTTGCCCCTGAACTGCTGAAACAAACTAAGAAAACCAGTCTAAAAGCAGCTGTGAATTATTAGAGCAGCCAGATGCAGACAATACATGAACAGAGTGTCACATTACCTTGCATTACTGGGCTATGGTAACCCTTTATTCATGTTTTAGTTACTCAAGACAGGAAATTTAGAACTCCTATGACTTTGTTATGGGTACCCACATTCTGGACATGAACCACTGAAGACAAGTGCCAAACTGATCAGGCTGCGAGATATACGGCTTAATACCGTTTTCTTTGCTTAATAATAAATCATCTTTGAATAGAATGTGTTCATTGCATAGAACAAATCTATATTTAAGTTTCTTTGACTGTCATACTGAACATATGACTCCATACGATTCACAATTGGCTAAAGATGGGTTCTGATTAACAATCTGTATCACTCACTATTCGACAGTCAAAGCAGCCACAACACAAGTCACTAACCCCCCCCCCCCCCCCCCTCTCTTTCTCTCCCAAGCATGATCTCCAATGAGGTTCACTCAAAAAGAGATTGTATAAATAAGCTATCTAGATCACCAACTGCTAAATCAGAATCTGGCAGCTGAAAATCTCCTTATTTGAGTACTCTCTTTCCTCTCTCTTAATTGCTTTAAGCAGATGGACTGAGAATAGGATGTCTTGTTCAGTCAGTTGTCCACAACCCTTTCTTTCTCGAGCTCGATTAACTAATGTTTTCTCTAAATTTTCCCTTTAGTTCCATTTTTAAATATTTCAAATTCTTCACATGATTTGTCCACTTCTAATATGTTTATTTACATAAGCATTTATTGAATCAGCTAATTTGTTTTTGACTAGGCTCTGAATAAACCAAACACCACCTAATAGCAAACTGCAGCCAGCCACAATTTTGACCCCTTATTAATAATGTCAACCAGCAGCCATACTTTCTGGGGGTGACTCTCTGTTTACAATAAATAGAGCTACGCTACTTACTTGTAGCTTAACAACAAGATTGACACAATGTACGCGTGACACAATCCTATCATCTTATCCATCACATCAACTCCTAAAGGCTAAATCAACACACTTAATGTTGCTACTTTATTTTTGGTCAACCTCTTTGTCAAGGTCCATTCCAAGTACAAGTAGCATTAATCTAAATTTGAAGTTGAATCTTTACATTATACTATAGTCAAATGAAAATTTTGATTCCAGCTACAAGTTGAAAACAAACAAATAAAGCCAAATAAAGTAAGAAACGAACAAATCCTAAATAAATGTATAAAAGACCATAAATCAACTCATGAATAATAGATAGCATTGATGGAACACAAGCGTACGAACAGGAACAATAGCCATTCTCATTTTTATCAGATGTTTCCTGCACATTAAAATGCAAAAGATTTGGCTTGTTCTCCCCTTGTGTCAAGTGATTCTTAATTTAAGAGACTAGACTAGATAGCATTCATATTTTGGACCGTCGATTTTGTAGACATCTTCGTGAACAAGTCATCAAGCAATCAGGCATTGCATGAACAAAAAATAGCAACCTTTAGTTATTGAACTGGAAGAAACTAATTCCGAGTTGGATCACTAACCCGCAACAGCAATAAAGAATCCACGACCATTATCCCGCCTCTCACTAGTTCAGCATACTGGGAATAAAATCTAGAAAATAAATAATTATTATCAACGTGACTTTCAGAGGAAAAAATACATAGACGTCCATAAATAACAAGGACAATGCACCTTAACATACAGAGCAAGAAGTTAATAAAACATGAAATCAGGTAAATAAATCATTGTAAACTAAAACTACCAAAAGGAGGCCTACCTCCAAAAACAACTATACTCCACATTAGACTTCTTTCTCCAATGATAAACTACGTCCCATAATAATCAGCACAAACCATCGTATCACAGTAGAAAATGAACAAGGCCATTATAGTTAACATACCACTGGATATTGATCACAAAACTGAAACTGCGCCAGAGTAATTCGAACTCTGCCACACCTCAATTCCCTCAACGTCTTCTCTAGTCACAAAAAGACGATCCCCACCTCCCTCAATTTTCTTTATGATCCCTCTTTCAGCATCCTCCACCTTATCTACATAATTCCTCCGGCACAACCCTTCACTTAAAATCCCCTCTCCATCCGTATTATCCTCCACTCTTGACCACACCTCCAACTCCCCTTCTCTCCCCACAAACACTTGGTTCCTGTAACAGTGTATTAGCAAATTCCCCCCAGAAATGCCACTGCTCATTCCCACATTCCTCATACTCGGATTCTTCTCTTTCAGATAAACCCATGGATCATCGCTCAATTTTCGCAGTTCCGCAACTGCCAAATCACCCGACTTTGAGCAGAGTTTGAACAATGCCAGGTTATCCAAGTCGACATCCACGTCAGCAAATGAGTCCCCAAACCTACTACTTCGGCCCGAGCCCGGCTCATTTGTTTCCCAAACCACATCCCCGGACCTTGGATCCCACAATCTTATATAACCAGAGTATCCAAATGCACCTGACGTAACAGAGCTCCCAACCAAAATTCCCATATCCGGCACATACGTCAGTTTTCCTGGGACCACGTTTTTCGAGGAGGTTCCTGGCATTCTCCCAATTTCAGATGTAATTTTCAAAGTCGACTTATCTATCATCAGAACACAATTCTCACCGTGCTGACAATCATAGGATGCGAAGACGGAGTCCTCCGAGTCAGCTATCGCATGAACTCGTGCTTTATAGATACGAACATCGGAAGGGTCTACCCAATCCGCCGAGTCAACTCGACACCCGTTGGTCATATTGTAAAAATGTAAGCCCGACCCATATATCGACCCAAACGCAGCAATCTCTGGTCGGACTCGCCGTATAGAAGTGATAAAGTCTAGGTGCGTTCGAACGGTGGCTGTGTGGCTAAGATTCCAGTCATAGACGGAGATTTGGCCACCATGGGCGACCCATAGAGACCCATCGGAGTCAATAGCATTAAAGGCAGAAACAATTCCATCCGAAGATGGCTTGACAGTGTTGAAGAGCGAAGCATCTATCCCATTAAGTCGACTCGGCGCAAGTGCCATTCTGAGCTGCGACTCGATACCATAATACGAAGCCTCATCAATGAGCTCCTGATTGGAGAAGCGTTTGGCGGTGGAAGGGAGGCGGTTGGACCGGAGAAGAGAAAGGAGGACGGAGAAGACCTCCGGGTCCCGGTCTATAAACACCGGGTCCTGAGTCGGCCGGTTTGAAAGAGCAGATAATAGGGACTCCGGGCCACCGGATCGAAGGGTGGAAACGGTGGTCTCGAAAAGCTTGCCTCCTACGTTGAGCTTGATGCGGTCGCCGCCGCCGGGTTGGGTGGCGAAAGTATTATTGGGAATTCCGTCCTCCATGTACAGTTGTTACAGGGAGTCTGGGACCGTATCGCCTGGGTTCAGCGCTTATGACTTGGAATTGGTGAAAAGCGAACGGTATAAAAGATTATTTTATTTGTACAAGATTAATGCTACTTATACTAGTTAATTGACCTGAAAGATGACTAAAAATGAGGTGACGGGATTGTGTATATTAATTTAAGAATTGATTTAATTTAATTGGTAGAAAGTAATAAGATTGTGTTATATATGTATTACTAATATCACACTCATACGTTGCACGGAAGAATAGTATGAAATAATTTTACTGTAAAAATGATTAAAAAATTGAACGCATAATTTACTTTGATTAACAATATAAACTATCAATGAATACTCAAAATAGAAATAAATTACAATTTTCATCAATTTTGTAAAACCTCTTTAAATAATACATTATTTGTATAGTTTGTAATTGCTCACACCCGTGTGATACACTAAAATTACTATAGACAAAATATATTTAAACAATTGCCCAAATTTGAATTAAATAATTCAATTTTTCAAATGTATGTTTTATAGTATAAATAAAAAAATTTCAACCAAATAATTTTTACTGACGTAAATAGAAATAATAACCCTCGAAATATTATAATTTACATAAAATAAAGTATTTGCAACAAATTAAATATATGTGATCCTATATATATAAATGAATGTAACAAATTAAGCAATATTAACGATGCACGAAAGTGAAAATCAATCTCAAGATTTGTGGCGCGCAAACGTGGAATTCAATTCAAGAAATCCTTCGCATGATTAATAATTTTTAATTTTTAAATGCGATGCATTTAATTGAACATAATTAAAAGCATTTTTAATTATATGTCAATAAAAAAATTACTAATGAAAATATAAAAATATATATATATATATATATATATATATATATATATATATATATATATATATATATATATATTGTTGAATTCAGGCTCAAAGAAAGGTTCAGAGATCCGTCAGCAAATGCCCAATGGACCTTGACCCGCGGCTAATGCCTAAAATATCACCTTGGGGCGAATGCCGAGGTGGTACTTCAAGCAAACCTCTTTAGCCGACCTAGTTAACGACTGGCCGATGTGCTTCATACTCAGCTGGGGCGCTTTATGGCGTTGACCAGAAGAGAGATGGAGTCAGTGATGGGATACTGCCTTTACCAAGATGTGACAGGCGTCCATCCCTTACGAAATGTAGCAATGATTACAATCAAAAAGCAAGGTTGTCACGTCCAAGAGCTAGGGTGAAGACAAGTGTAAAGTATGTCACGTGTCATTATCCGAGAAAATAACTTCAACCATAAATAGAACACGCTTGTTTCCAAGAAAGGGGTTAGTAATTTCAGACTCTTAACAAAAGATATATATCTCTCACTCCCTTTTCTCTCTTCTACACATTTACTTCTCCCGCACCCAATATATATATATATAAATTCGCCTAAAATGAGTACTGACTTTGGCATCAGAGTGCAAATGGGAGCCAACTCGACCCTCTTTGCAAACTGATTGTTTGTCACAGTGCGCAGGAGATCCACGTGTTCAAGAGGTAGGAGCTGAGACGTGTTGGTCCAAGGTCCAGCCGGATTTTGTGGTCAACATTTTGGCGCCGTCTATGGGAAGCCATACTGCTAACCACGAAAACACATGATGAAAAGCCACACACAGAAAGGAAATCCTGAAAAAGGACAAGTAACCTCTTGCAAAAGATCGGAGAACAGCAAAAACTTTGAAATATAAATTTAGTACCCTTGAAAAAGGCGTGAAGCTTTGAAATATAAGTTTAGTACCCTTGAAAAAGGCGTGAAGCTTTGAAATATAAGTTTAATACCCTTGAAAAAGACGTGAAGTTTTGAAATATAAGTTTAGTACCTTTGAAAAAGGCGTAGAGCTTTGAAACATAAGTTCGGCGATCTTGAAAAAGGTAAAGAGCTTTGAAACATAAGTGTGATAACCTTGAAAAAGGTAAAAAGCTTTGAAACATAAGTTTAATGAAACATAAGTGTGATAACCTTGAAAAAGGTAAAAAGCTTTGAAACATAAGTTTAACAACCTTAAAAAAGGCTTAAAACTTTGAAACATAACTTTAACAACCTTGAAAAAAGGCTCGGAGCGTTGGGATAAGAATCTGTCTGTCCTTGAAAGATAAATTAAAACCAAGACATATCTTTGAAACATGAATGAAAGCGATGGTGATGTTAACCCCCGTAGGTGAAGAAATGGCCAGCACAGCGAAGAGGAGGCTCCTCAAGGACCTCATGAGAACGCCAATGAGGGAGGGGCACAATCTAACCCACCTCGCCGGCACCCTAATCGCCGCATGTTGCGAGACATGACTCGCATGGCGGCCCAAATGCTAGAAATGCAGAAGCAGCAGATAGAACAGACTGCCGCGATGAATGCCTATATGGCTAGAGGGTATGTAGTGAATGAACCCACGATGCCTCCACAATACTCACAGCCACATTACTCACCATCCGATGCGGCCACCGCCTCGTATTATTATCAAGATCCACAGGCTTATGCCGACGTAGAATCCGAGCCCTTCTACGAGGAAAGCCTGGAACATGAAGCACGTGAAGAGCAAGCCCCTCCCAGCTAGACACAGGGAGGCCTCACCCGCAAAATCTGGCAGTGTCTTCATCTGGATAGGAGGGTTATTCAGAGGCAGGCAAGGGGGTCGGAATAATGCAGCTGAGCCTAGGAATAGGCAGGAGCGACGCGCTGAAGAAGCCTTATCGCATATTCGAATCTATAGGGACCAACGAGGTACGGGAGGAGAAAAGTTCACCCCCATGCATGAGTCTAGGAATAGGCAGGAAAGGAGAGCCGAAGCAGTTCGGACCAATCCTCGCAACGAATTACAGAGCCATGAAAGACCAAGCCACGGCCGCGTTCTGCCTCCACAAAGGCAGGAGTACGCTCCGCCACTCTATGACCAATGCCGTGGTCCAGTGTATTCCGGTCACGACGAGAACAGTGAACTGTCGTCATATGAGTTGGATGACAATGAGGAAACGAGTCCTTTCACAGAGGGCCTCCGTAGGTGCCCAGTGCCTCACGACTTTGAAATGCCAAAAATTGCAAAATATTCTGGGCGAGGTGACCCTGACGATCACCTGTTAAACTACCGTGCTAGCATGGAAATAGCAGGGGCTACGTCGGCATTGAAATGTAAAGCCTTTGCTTTAACCCTTGAGGGGAGTGCGATACGATGGTATAAAAAACTCCCTCCTGGCAGCATCCACAGTTGGAGGGATTTGAAAGCGGCCTTTAAAAATGGCTTTATTTTTTCCAAGCCTGGCCAGCTCCCACTCCAATGCCTTCAGGATCTGAGGCAAGGAAGGGATCTCTGAAGAGTTATCTAGCCCGGTTTACAGAAGAGATGCACATTTGAGAAAACATCACTGAGACAGAGATGTTTTCCGCTTTGAAAGGAGGGTTGGATATGACCAGCATGTTCTGGAGAGACGTCCGAAGCAGAAAACCAAGGGATTACAACGCCCTCGTAGACCTGATGAAGGAAGAGATTGTATCAAAAGAAATGGCAAGGGCCAGGGACAACCACCCCCAAGGAAGATACAATCTTGGTATTCTAATGAGGCAAACCTCAAGAAAGGAAGAAACAAGGATAGGATCGCCAGCAACCGAGGTGGAGCGCCGCATCCGTTTCCAGGGACAGGATCTAGCTTTGCAGAAGAAATCACGGAAGATATCCCCCACTTGCACTCCAACACCCCTTCTCAAAATCCTCCAACGGCTCAAGGGATAGTGGAAAGTGGCCAAAGTGGAAAACAGCCCATGATTGGGGCTTACTGTGCCTACCACAGATATTACGGTCACGCGACAGAAGATTGCAGGGAAATCCATATGTTAGCTGACCAAAAGGCGCAGGGGAGAAGGGGAGGTGACTTCTCCCCCGACACAGGGAGAACTCAAAAATCTGGCGGTCAGAAGTTCAATCGAGCTGATAGGAGAGCTCCATGGAAGAACTCAACTAAGGAAAGAATTGAAAATCTTTAAAGAGACATGAATAAGGGCCAGGAAACCGCCTCGACGCATGCTAAAGATACACGGGAACCACCTGTGCCTGTGGCCGACCTCCCTATTCGTGAAATCGACACAATACTGGGAGGCCCTCACCCAGGTGGGAGCACAAACAACTCCCAAAAGAGGTATATAAGAGAGGCCAAGCAGCCCGCCAACGTGAATTATCATATTCATTCACATCCTGTTGGGATGCCTAGGACGAAATCTATCACATTCACCCAAGACGATGTCGTTGGAGTGCACTTCCCTCACAACGACGCATTGGTTATCAGAGTAGTGGTGGCTCGGAATGGGCTATCACGGATGATGGTGGATGATGGTGCCTCGGTAAATGTGATTTACGGGGTAACTTTTGATAAAATGGGGATCAGTACTCCACTCATTCCAGTCCCGGATCCAATATATGGATTCACGGGGGACATCATAACCCCCCAGAGGGTCCATAACCCTTATGACTGAAATAGGGCAAGCACCAACCCTCTCCAGAATCCCTATGGAATTCTTAGTGGTTGACAAAATCTCCTCCTATCATGGTTCAATTGGGAGGCCAGGTCTCATCGACTTGGGAGCTGTGATGCACACGAAATACATTTGCATGAAGTTCCCCATAGAGCATGGTGTTGCAACTGTAAGAAGGAGCCAAACTGAGTCGCGGGCCTGCTACACGAACACAATCCGAAAGTTTCAAGATCGGAGCTTGAACATGATAAGTGATGTAGCCATGGCCGAGGCTGCTCCAGACCCTGAAAGATTGGGTGAAGGGCCTTCTGGAAGTAAGGATGTTACAATGACACTGGAGGAGGATTTAGCAGATCTAGACCCAAGAATGGCAGGTGAAAATTGCTCCACACCGACCGAAAGGTTGGAATGCTTCGGTGTAGTCCCGTTTGACCCAATCAAGGAATTGCAGATCGGATTGGATTCACCAATCGAATGCAAAAATCAATTGAAGAGCTTCTTACTTAAAAATCTCGATGTATTCGCATGGAAGCATGGTGACATGGTTGGGATCAATCCAAAAAAGGCCTGTCACGGGCTCCAGATTGATCCCAGAAGCCCTGGGCATAGGCAAAAGAGACGACCTATGAGTTCCGACAAGTATGAGGCCTTGAAAGACGAGGTCACGAAGCTATTGAAAAATGGCTTCATCAGAGAGTCCCGCTATCCGAAGTGGGTATCAAACCCTGTTTTGGTACCAAAAAATAGTGGGAAACTGAGGGTGTGTATTGATTTTTCAAACTTGAACCAGGCATGTCCAAAAGACAATTTCCCACTGCCCCAGATCGATCAGTTGGTTGACTCCACAGCAGGGCATGAACTGCTGAGCTTCATGGATGCCTACTCCGGGTACAATCAGATCCCCATGTGTGAATCGGATGAGGAGCATACTTCGTTTATAACAAGCAGAGGACTCTATTGCTACAGAGTTATGCCATTCGACTTGAAAAATGTGGGAGCTACCTATCAAAGGCTGGTAAATCGCATGTTTTCAGAACTTCAGTGATCCTCGTTTGCATATGCTTCTCTAAAGAGGCGAGGTCCTCCTCCGCCTTTGCCTTTGCCTCCAGCTCCCTCCCTAAAATTTCGTTAACTGGTGCCACCTCGGCTTCCAGCCTGGACTTGGATGCATTAGCTGCAGTCAGAGCCTCAGATGCGATGGACTGTGCGCGGTTGGAGTCATCTAATTTTTTGCACAGAACCGCCAAGTCTGACTCAAAGGACCAGAGGTCATGCTTCCTTTTTTCGTTGTCCTCCTGGAGGCGCTTGGCATTGGTCCTCTCCTCGGAGGAAGACTTCCGGGCTATGGCCAGCCGGGTCTTTAAATCATTTATCTTCTTTAACATGTTGTCCGCATGCCGGAGAGCAGTCTCAGCATTTTTCTTGTCCCTCTGCACCTCCTCCACGGATGACTCCACCTCGTCAATGAGGGCCAGCGCCCTGGCATTCATGACCTTGGCGGCGAGCAACTTCCGGGACGGACTGACACCAGAGGAAAAAGCGAACCAGCCCTCCGTCCAAAATTGCTCAGTAATAAAGGCGGCCTGAGCTGGAGGAGAACTGGGGGAGTCAAATAGTGAAGGGCTGAAAGTGACATCTTTGGGGAGAATACTGGTTTTAATATGTTTGAGTTCTTCCGCCCCCTCCAATGTCACTTCGTAAGCCAGTCCTGGAATGGGCACAGTTGAATCGTCCTCCAGATCCTCAATCGTTGGTGGCGGACTCCTTGCCCTTACCCCTCTTTAGCCTCTTCAATGGGGCGGGCTCCTCCTCAGGTACATGCTCAGATATGTCCTCTGGCAAGGAAGGCGGCACCGAGGCACCCTTAGTCTACCTGTCCCTCTTGGATCCGCCTCTCTCCGACCTTTTCCCCTTCCCTTTGGAAATGCCTATTTCAGGATCTGCCTCCTTTTCCCTGCTGGGCTGTTGGGGACCCACTGGCAGCAGATTGGGTGGTGGCAGCAGTGCTGGAAGAGGGCCTTGGAGCTGAGCTGTAGACGCCTCAGACACTTCCTTTGCCACCCCAACCTGCAGGTTGGCTAGGACCGCTTTCTGCTTTCTTTCGATTTCACTGCCTGGCGCAGGGCAGGAGGGATCTTTTTAGCCATGAGACCCTTCAGAGAAATCTTCGGGAACTCTTTGGAACCTAACCAAAAAGAAGGAGTAAAATGAGATTATAAACAACGGGGACATTAGATATAAAAGCAGTAACAAAGCAAACTCACCCATGGCTCACATAAGACCGTGTTTGACGAATAGTTTGTTTTGTTGAATAACCCCCTGAAAGATGCCCTTGTAAGCGAACAGACGCATAACGGCCGCTAAATTCGCGTCAGGGAGTAGGCAAGCAAAAGTGTCCCCTGTCACAAATCAGAAGCATGTTAAAAACCAGCAAAGAAAGGTGACTTGAAAAAAAAAGTGACACATGACACTTAAGGACACTAAAAGCAAATACAAGACTCACTAGGAAGGGAAAGAGTTTGGGGAACTGAAATTTCTGGATAAGGGTCCACAGGAGAATTCTGCCACTCCCCAGCCACCCAGAACCATTGATTCCTCCAGTTCTTTATAGAGGTAGGTTGGCCAGTAATAACAGGAGGATATGAGCCTCTAGGAGACATATAATACCAGTCTTTCACATCGGCCCTCACGTCCCTCTCCCTTCTCACTGACTTCTTCAGGGTGTACAAAGTATGAATAATGTATAGTGAGATAGGATTGTCGGGGTTGACCTCTTGCCACGCTAGCCAAGTGCCCACGGCCTATGTCCAGAAGTTAGGTGCCAACTGGTAGGGGCACAAGTTATAGCTCCTAAGCAAGGTCCTGAAGAAGGGGTGCAG
Organism: Ligustrum vulgare; assembly: GCA_963555705.1. Classification (NCBI taxonomy): domain Eukaryota; kingdom Viridiplantae; phylum Streptophyta; class Magnoliopsida; order Lamiales; family Oleaceae; genus Ligustrum; species Ligustrum vulgare. The sequence continues at coordinate 17,225,201 of OY743176.1, read as the reverse complement.
AGGTAGCCTCATACTGCAGGACGGAGCATCGTAATATATGGCCGCTTGGCCTGAGGGAGGGCTGCATGGTCAGCAAGAAGGCGTATGGTGCACTAGACGGACCCCATCTGGCATCCTGAACTTCACCGAGGCCCCAGCCAAATCAACTCCTCGGATTTTAGTAGCAACCTCGCTGCTCTCCCAAAAATCCGGGTTTGGGTCAGGGTCCACATGATATCCTGATATTTTGTTTACCAGGTCCACCCAACCTTCGACTTGGGCTATCTCCTCCTCTAAGAGCCCCAACTCCTCTCTATGCACCCGGAAAGGGGCCCTGGTGCCAAAATCAAGATCCTGTGGGCCAGAAGAAGAACCCGTTGCTCCCTCTCTCCCCATGTCTCTATCACGTTTGCTTCGGAGTTCTCTTAGCGCGGATTCCTCTTCAGACGACAGATGGGCCATGTAGTTCTGGTTTCTTTCTTCTTCGCTGTTAGAATCACTCAAATAAATTATACCGCTAGTTTTCCTATTCCTCCTCTTAATCTGCTCCCTAAAGAAGCGGGAACTAAAGAACGATAAAGACATGGGGCAGAAACCTCTGACGGGAACCGTCATTGCTAATATTTCCTGTGAACCCGTTCGCCTAACTCTTTCCATTTTTCTTTCGTTTTTAAAGACGGGTCAGACTCATCAAAAAGATAAAAGAAAAACGCAGAATAAAATTCTCAAACCCACAGTGAGAAACTAAAAATAGAAAAGCTTAGCGCATACGAAGGAAAATAAATTTACCTTCGAAAACTGGATGTTCAAGGTTGTGCACTCGAAAGGGGAAACACGCCAAGGGAAAATGTTGGGTAACGGAAACAATTTTCCGGGTTATTAATTCTAAGGAAGCGCTGGGAGACAAAAAGCAAGGAGAAGATAGAATGCTGCTATCTCTTGTGAAACAAGGTACTGCGAAAATTCTGAGAAGCGGGTAAAGGAGAAATGCAGGAATGAAGGAGGCTTTATAAAGAACCCAATAGTCCCAAATCCTTGATCTTTGAGCTTCATGATTAATTTGAAAACCCACGTCTCTTGGGGGGAGGGTTAATTACGGCGCCAGCTGCAGAAAGAAAGAGAGAAACCCTTCAGCTGCCAAAGTGTTTACCACGCACGGTGACGTGTCCTCCTCCATACTCCTCATTGTTCTTGGAAACAGATACCAGTAGCCCCTTTATATTAAATGCGCCACCTAAGAAACGCGCTAGTAAGATCCCAGCCCCATTTAGGCTACGTAGCCGCTCCTAGTTAGAGGATGGAGAGGCGATTGCGAGATGTTGGGTGTAGCAGGCAACGAAACTAGGTCAAAAGCTACTGCTGCGAAATCATGGAAAATCCTACACGACCATGAATGATCCCTTCGGATTTGAGGGACTAGTGTTGAATCCAGGCCCAAAGAAAGGTACAGAGATCCTCCAGCAAGGGCCCAATAGAGGCCCAATGGACCTTGACCCGCGGCTAATGCCTAAAATATCACCTTGGGGCGAATGCCGAGGTGGTACTTCAAGCAAACCTCTTTAGCCGACCTGGTTAACAACTGGCCGATGTGCTTCATACTCACTCGAGGCGCTTTATGGCGTTGAGCAGAAGAAAGATGGAGTCAGTGATGGGACACTGCCTTTACCAAGATGTGACAGGCGCCCATCCCTTACGAAATGTAGCAATGATTACAATCAAAAAGCAATGTTGTCACGTCCAAGAGCTAGGGTGAAGACAAGTGTAAAGTATGCCACGTGTCATGATCCGAGAAAATAACTTCAACCATAAATAGAACACGCTTGTCTCCAAGAAAGGGGTTAGTAATTTCAGACTCTTAACAAAAGATATATATCTCTCACTCCCTTTTCTCTCTTCTACACATTTACTTCTCCCGCACCCAATATATATATAAATTCTCCTAAAATGAGTACTGACTTTGGCATCGGAGTGCAAATGGGAGCCACCTCGGCCCTCTTTGCAAACTGATTGTTTGTCACAGTGCGCAGGAGATCCACGTGTTCAAGAAAGAGGAGCTGAGACGTGTTGGTCCAAGGTCCAGCCGGATTTTGTGGTCAACATATATAGTGAGTCTTTTTGTCTATATATGTTAATAAAATTAAGAAATAAAGTTTCACAATTTTTTACGGCATATAATTATTTTTTTAGTATTTTAATAAAATTTAAACAATTGAATTGTTTTATCATTTTTACAGGAAAACATGTCATGAATTAAGTGTTTTAGAAATTATACCGTGAACATATCAACTCCATTTCTGAAATTAACGTTCAATAAATGAATTAAAAAAATTGAATAACAAAATTAGACTCATACAATACATTTACAAAACTCAACTTACATATACTCCTTAAGACTATCGTTTTTCTTTTCATATATTGTTCTTCATTATATTCTTCTCAAAAAGAGGTGTATGATAAACTTTTTTAATATAATTTGATTTTTAAAGTATTAATTATTTATTTCAAGTGTTTTTCTAAAAAAATAATCATTAATTTTATTAACTAATATTAAATTAATTGATTCTTCTTTCTTCGTACTAACAATTTCTTTATTTATATTATTATATTATTATTTTAATAAAAATTGCTGATCAATCAATTATTTAATAAAAATATATGAACTAATTGTTAAAATTGTAATATATTTTTGCCTATTTTGGTTATTTAAACTTATAATGAAAAATAAAAAAATGAAAAGAATTAGTAAATAAATAAAAATAATGTGAAAATGATGAATGAATTGAAGAAATCTTAAGTATGTAAACTTTACACAACTTAATTGGATTTGCCTTGAAAATTCGTATAGTACTATATATTTTAATTTGATGAGAAAAAACCAAAACAGAAATTAATCATCAATGACTAAAAGAATTTAGTTAGCTAATTATAGATAATATTATAGAATTTAAATGATATTATTTAAAATGAATTATATATTGAGGAAAAATAAAAAATAAAACTCTACATTTAATTTTTATATGATTTTATAGACAAAATATTTACAATTCGCTCTCACTTGTTAACTTGCATTAAACTTCTTACTGTGATCTTTGATTTGACACTCATATTACATGTTTTTTGATTTCAAAATAATAAAATAATTATTAAAATAATAATAATAAAATAGAAAAAATAACATTTTGATGTTATTAATAGCATAGCACGAATGTCAATGCAATTAATGGTACATGTAAAATAATAATTGCTAAAATATTTAATATACTATTTTGTAGCATAAGATTTCCAAATTTAGAAAGTTTTTTTGGCGAGAACCTATGTGTGTATTTTGGTGACGACTATTCTACTTTTATATATACTAGTGTTACACTCATGCGATACGCGGTCATTTGTTATTTACATATATCAAATTTATATTTTAATATATGAAATTAATATTTAATTAAAAATGAGAAATGAATGAAGACAATTAATTACAGAGGTGCGTTACACGTACCTTAATTTTTTTTTTCAATTTTTTTTACAGTTCATATGTTTATCGTTTCAGAAATTTCTTTAGATATTTTAATTTGAATTGATTTAATACTTAAAATGGAAAATGAAAAATTACATTTAAATAGAATTTGTAATAAGTAGAAAGAATAGATATATCTGTGATATACGCCCAAAATTTTATTAAAAAGAAACGGAAAATGAAAAGAAAAAGAAAAATAAATTGATGAATGTTCTTATTTCATCCTCTTTCATTTTCTATTTTTAAATAAAAATATTTATGTAATATCGATAATGTTTTATTTATTTTTTTTTTTACGAATTTAAAAAAAAATTTAATTAATTTTTAAGAGGGAAGACAGACCAAGAAATTTCGGGACTTGAAAAATGCAACTATTTTAAAAATTGCTTTAAATTGGATTATTTTAAATCTGAATTTTGTCCAAAATGAATAATATATAGTGAATTAATACTATTAATTACCATTTTAGGAAATGAGTTTAATGATTTTGTAGAGAATGTATACTTAAGCACATGATTGAAACTCACTATTTCAAATAATGTAGTTCGTAACAGTAAATTTTGGTACAATGAACTATTAAAAAGTTTTTTTTTTTACTTATATGTACATTATTTTATTAATAGAATGTTAGTTGAAAATAATTTTTTAAAAAATGAGGATTTGAAGTAATAGTTAGGAACTTAAATAACTTACTACTTAAAAAAAAATACTTCAATGATCATTTGCATAGCTCATTTGCATAATTATTCAATTTTAATGATTATTGATGTAATTAATCTTTTCAAAATATAATTTTTAGATTATCACAAATAATATATCACTATCCAAATAGTATTATTAGAATTGATACTAATTATTTTATTACAATATTTGATATTTAAATTTATTAAACAAATATTTCATTTCATATTTACTTTAACATTACAAATTAAATATATGTGGTCATATATTAAATGAATATAGCAAATTAAGCAACATGAAATGTTAGTCTTGATTAAGTTTTAATGAATGTATATCACAAATACATCTAACTTTATATATTAAGAAATCATCTATGCATCTTGATTCATAAAGGGGAGCAGTTTTTTACTCACAAGACATAATACTTTATCCATATGGAATTGATTTTTCAAGAATTAATTCTTCTGAACATTTTATTCTCAATCACACATTCTTTAAAATATTTATTTTTTACAATTTTTCATACTAATTTTTAGCTATATATTCTAAAAAATCACTTTTTTCACAAAAACAATTCTCAAAAAATCAAAGTCAAATAGCCAAAAATCGAGTAAAGTTGGAGATCACGAAATTATACGAAAAATCTTATACCATATAATCATTAAAAATTTATTAAAATTAAGAATGATTAAAAAATATTAATCATTCTATTGATATTATTAACTAAAAAGAAATTAAAACATTAATTATTCAATATTAGTCTTCGTTCAATAACTTTTTCTATAAATTATTTATAAGCGCATTTTTTTAACCACATATATATTTTAGAAAATATGATTTTTAATATTAAAGATGACAAATGATTTGACCATTGTAACAAGTAAAACACAATTTTTATATTGATGACTACACATAGAATTTATAATATTAAGAACAATAAAAAAATAAAAAAATAAAATCTAAATGATAACTTTAATACTAATAAGTACAAATATTAATTGAACTCATTCAGTATTAGTGTTAATAAAATTGATTATATATATATATAGACACACACTTTAAGGCAATAAATGCGTTTACATTTATCCAGATTTTGCATTCACATTTGGTATACATCCATTTTGCATTCATACTAATTCACTTTGCACTCACACTGCTTAATTTTATGGGAACTTACTATATATGAAAACTGAAAATGGACGGGAAATTGTTTTTAGAAACTACTCAACTTTTATATATTATAAAGATTAAGATAAGATATCAACTTCCTTGCCAACCTTAAGAGGCCGTTTGGTCCATCAAGAATTTTTACCAAAAAATTTCAAACTCAATCTCAACCATTCATCTTTGGTCAAGCCCACAATTTTTTAGTTTTAAAACTAATCCAAACCACACATCCACAAAAAAATCACAAAAATCAAAAACTTTAAATGGACCAAACAGGCTCGAAATACAAGTAGCATGATTCTTTGTAAAAATGAAAACTTACCCATTCCCTTATCCACTCCCTAAATGAGTGGGATCTACAAATATTTAGATGGCATTCTATTTGTTTTTCTTTTTCTGTTTTTACTTTTGAAAATGTTTTGTATTTTTTTTTTTTTCATTTTCTGTTTTTAAATATGTTGAAAATTCTTTCTGTTTGCCATTTTTGAAAATTGTTTCTAAAAATTAAAAACTGGAAAACATATTCTATTTAAAATTTTGCAGAATATTACTTTAACTATTTGTAATTAATTTGCTTGTGGGTTAAATTATATTAAAAAAAGAAATTGTCTTTTGAAAATTCTATTATAAGAAATTAGTTTATCTAATTTTTATTGGACTAATTTAAAAATGACTAGAAAAATATTATAAAAATAGATAAAGTCACTAATGATCAAGTTTCAAAAATATTATAAGAAATTAGCTTATCTAATTATTGTTGCCACAATCATGTTCAAGTCACAATTAAATATGAGTCCATGTAAACAAAATGGATGCAAGTGATCCTAAGCCAAAATAATCAAACATAGAGTCCATTTATCAAGACATTTTTTTTGAAATATAATAACAAGAATTCCCACTTATTATTATTATTATTATTTTTTGTAAGTTAATATTGAATTCAATAAAACTTTATTTTAAGCGTTTCAAACTAGGATAATTCAAAAAAAAAACCTCAAAATATGTTTTCCATGTTTTGAACATTTTTTATTGAAATACACTCAAAACGAGATTTTTAGTATTTTACGTTTTGTGTACAATTTTTTTTCTTCTAAAATGTGTTTTCGAAAATGGTAAAGAGAACGCGTTATTAGTGTTTTCTAAAATAAAAAACAGAAAACGGTATCAAAATAGTAAAGAGAATAGGACCTTATCATTTTGTGAATCTCATCCCATGTAAAGGGTGCGTAAGAGAGTGTTCAAGCTAACATGTATATGTAGTATTGTCCCGTTGCAAATGATAATTTTGTGAACCTGGATATCAAACCACCAGGGGATTTATTGGCAACACAAGAACATTCATAATTCACATGTCATATCAATCTACACATAGACATACGGTCACAATTTTCTTTTTACCACATTTTCAACTTTGAAATTTGAAGTGACGCGTCAATTCTCCTATTGTACAAATTGATCCTAAAACTTCCTCCAAGTTTTATTCATGAAATCTCCATATCCAAGTTCATCCATCGTCATGTTCATCTCCATCTCTTTTCATCGTCATCTATGGGAACACACATGGGACCCATTGGCTGCCAGTTATGCTTAGAACTCCACAAGTTACTGTACTGCCGAGCTGAAATATTGTCCGAACTACACATAGCCAAACTGCTTATTTCAAATTGATGTTATCCAAAGTAGATGCTCTAGGCTGGTGACAAAATTGGTCAGTGTGTCAAAAAAATGTGACATTCCTACAAGTTGTGGCTTGATGCGACAGCTCCTTTTAAAGGATGTGATGACCGCCACTCCCCCTAAGACAGGTAATAATGATTATTACCAAACAAATGGTTTACCTCTCCAACGGTTGGGAACTTGACACTTGTCACTACCCAAGATAATTATTTTCACTATAAATAGACTGCATTTGCCTCCAAGGAAAAAGGTTAAAAACTGACTATTAAAAATTTATATACAAATCTCACTCACTTTTCTCTTCTACACACTTATATTTCCCGTACTCAAATTATATTTATCGAAAATGAGTACTGACTTGAGCATCAGAGTGCAAACGGGAGCCACCTCGACCCTCGTTGCATACTTACAAGTGCGCATGAAGTCCACGTGTTCAAGAGGGAGGACATGAGACGTGTTGATCCAAGGTCCCATAAATTTTGTGTTCAGGAAAGCATATTTTTGTCTTTTGAATAAATAAAAGCCATCGTGATGAATGAAGAGTAAGTTATGCTAATGTGTTGAATGACATATTTGATATGTGCACTATGAAAATTCTCCCCAACCTACAATGCAATTCATTCTGCGGTGACGTTTACTCATCTAAAATCTTATATTTGGTAATAAAGAATGCAATATTTTCAAGATAAAATATGTTGTTTGGGGAAATGTAGGTGGTTAAAAAATGATTTGAGAATTTGTGTTATAAACAAGTTTACAAGCTTATAATGGACAATTAAGAGCACTTCCAATGACACATTCTATTTTGAATATCCAGTTAATGTGGCGATGATGTAAATGAGATAAAAATAATTTGAGAGTATTTATTGTAGAGGAATGTTTAACATGATGTCCATTTATAAATGGTGTGCTAGACACCTTCCACTATAAATATTGTAATTTTGTGTCTAAATCTGATTCAATTATCAATTATCTTTTTTTAATTATTATAAAGGGAATGAAGGGGAGGGAGATGAGAATCGAACCCTGAACTATTGTCAGGATGGGGTGTACTTGGACATACAATCACTGGGACAATTACTCAATTCCTAACTATCAATTACTATTATTGAAAAATTTCAAATGGTGTTTTCATTTTTTCCATTTTCAAAATTGATGGCTTTCTCTTGTAACATTACATTCGCAAAATAATATCAAAATCAGATACAACTGCCAATTACTGTTGTTGAAAAGGGATTTAGGCTCCGTTTGATTCGTAAGATTTTCCATGGAAAATATGATTTTTCACGTGATTTTCCAACTTTGCGCTGTTTGGTTGCCTAAATTTTCCATGGAATTCATTTTTCCACTTGCCTCGAAATTCGGTACTTTCCTTGTTTTGGATGAATTCGTTTTCCAAGGGGGGAGGAGGTTTTATTTTTCATGGAAAATCTTATACCATTTTTGTTACGTTTGATCCTTTTTATTGTTGTTAATTGATTTATTTTTTTCCCAAAAATTAATATTATTATTACTAAGTACAAACTTGTTAAAAAATGAAAAAAAAATAAAAAATATTATAATAGCTAAATTTTACTTTATTTTCCATAGAAAATAATGTCAATCAAACAACAAAAGTTGAAAAATTCTTCATTTTTTCTACCTAGAAAATTAAACCAATCAAACACATTAAACTTTCAATTTCCAGGAATTTAATTCCCTAGAATTCAATTTCTTGCAATTCATTTTCTTTCTATCCAAATTCCACCCTCGCTATCAAACGCAGCCTTAGATTTACAACTCTCTTAAGCAAAGGGATGCTTACCACTAAAGTTGGACAAGGAGTGGAATTTTTTCATTTAGAAAGAGATTTATTAAGAAATCAGCAAACTTTTTATTTGTTTTCGATAAAGACATTATAAAGGTCACCGCTAAAAGATATTAAAAATGGGGTATTTACTTTTGCATAGATTTACATCCGAGTCACTCATTTTTATTGACTGTTTGGCGACCGATTGATAAGGTCAGAGAAAAAATTTGTATTTTCGAGTTAAAATATGTGGTTAAAAATTAGAGAGTGAAACTGTGTATGGTTAAAAAATGATTTGAAAAATTATGTAATTTAAATTATAGTTTAAACCATAAATTAACATGGTTGCCGAACAATGACTTAATTCTTTACAATCAACTCAACTGACTTTTATTAGCTTGCTAATCTAGTTACTCATCTTCAATTTCATTGAATTAGGTTACACAACTTCGATTTACTTGTAAATCTGATCTCTTTGTCTATTATTATAACTTTACTGACAAAATATGTTGTTTTTCAGGAGTGGAATATATTAATTTTTTAAATTATCTAGAGAAAATGTGATGAAAATTACAACAATTTCAATATAGTTGAAATTTGGTCACATTAGAATGCACCTACAACATTTTCGCTGACAAAGTGAGGACTCAAAAACGCCCTGCTTAGTTAGCTATTATTTTAGGTATATTATGTACATGAAAGTGTTGAACTTGTCAAAAATCCACCATTACCAGGCCAAGGGGTTGTGCCCTAGGGGAAATTTTCATAAACTCACACCCCACCACCATATGGTAGGTGGGTAGCGGGTCCCGCCCACCATTATTCAATTTTCATTCATCCATGAATTTTATAACTAGTGCACACTATATGTACTAGATCATCTTCCAATGCCCTAGTGGGTAGGGCACCCCCTTAACAAGTTGTGGACTTGGGTTAGAACCATGTGTAGGGAATGGTTGGGGTTTAAGAAAATTTTATTGTAATGTATAAAAAAAAAATCCACAATCACCATCGCCATCATTTTGGTTCGGACAGTTTGTAACAAAATTTCAAATCAAACCATTTCATTTCTTAAATCAAACCAAATCAAACCATTTTTTGCGGTTTGGTGCGAGTTAAAAATGTTTGATATTAAAGTCATGTCGCACAATTTAAACATTATACATATATGTGAACTGATTGTCCCAACTCCCAGAACCAATCTTGTGGTTAAACTGAAATTCAATGAAATAATAACAACAAAACATCCAAGAACTAAAGCTAGAGATAATCTGAAAACAAAGTCAAAAACTAAAATTTAAACCATGTAATCCAATTATAAGCAATCAGAACATTGAATATACAAATTATTTAGCATTATGATAATAATTTGCTATATAAATGACTCATCATGCAATTGCCTATGAGTTATTGATTTTGGCTAAGAATATTTCAACCCACTCCAATGCTGAAACCTGGATTTCGTTCAGGTCACCTACAAAATTCAGAAAAGAAACCCTCATTCCCATTCTCTAAACCATTTCTCTAAAGCAGTAAATACACATACAATGGTTTATACATAAAAATACAATTTTGTATTGCGTCAACCAATCACAGAAATGGAAACCCTACAAAAGAAAAAGAAGCGGAAAAAAAGTACCCAAACTGTTGTCCATAAAAGAGGTAGAGGAGGAGGTGAGATCCATATCATTGGCGAAAATGGTGGTAGTGAACTTGATGGGGAGCTGGAGGCCACGAGGGAGGCCTCGTAGGTGGTAAGATTTGAGCCTAAATCCTAAAGTTCATCTAGAGGCTTATTTGAGAGAAAACCAAAATGTTACAGAACTTACGAGTTAATTTCTGGTTCTGAAAACAAGATGACAATGGATAAAAATTAGGTCTAATTAGACATATTCATATATTTAATTTTTAAAATTTTAAAATCAGTTAATTCTAAACTATTATATTAAATCAGGTGTATAAATATAAACCAAATCTTAACAATTCCAATTTCTCTCTCTCCCCTCCAAAAATTCAGATCTCCAGCAACAAGCATCCATCATCACCACACACAAAAAACAGTAGTGTAAATCCGATCACCAATCGTCTGAAGCGCCAGCCCCACCATCACCCACCCAACCTATATTCAGACCTAATTATACAAAACCACAGTGAAGTTCAAATTGCACACCATACTCAACGCTGCAGCAATAGAGTCCGACGATCCAAAGCCTGGCGTTGCAGAATCTACGTCATCACGGCACGTCACATCAAGCCGATCGTCGTGGATCCTCACTGCAACACAATCGTCGTCTCTGCCTCTAACCGGAAACTCTCCACCAACCACCATTGACTACAATCTGTTCTTTTGTATCCCCCAAAGGCCCCAAACCACCACCTACCAACCATTTCCGATTGGAAAACCAATCACTTGAGGCGTCCCCGCTAGGCGGAGTTTGTCTTGAATTCTGGTAATTCTGTGATATCCGGTTCTCTAATAATTCTGTAGTTGTGGTTGCACCGGATGGAAAATTGAACATTTCAGACAACATCCCTACAGTTTCATACACCGGAAGTCCACCAGATTCTTCTTCTTCTTCTTCCATACCTACCAATGGCGGGGGTGACTCAAAGCCTTGAACTCTGTGTTTATCCCAGTGGATCTGCTGTGCTATGAGTTGATGTTTCTACTGTTGCTGTTGTTCTCATCGTGATCTCTCGAATCCATTTGAGAAACTGAAAATACCTTGATGGAATTCTTGGGACATAGAATTCGAGTAATTTTCCTTATCCAAGATTTCAATTAAACTGTGACCTTTCGAAAGAGAAGTAACAAAAGGGAGTGGCGCTGCTGCTATTCCCAATATCAATATCTTCTTCTTCATTATAATGTCCTTTTTAGTAACAACCGCCCACCTTCTTCCTTATTATCTGAATTGGAGGCTTTCGATTCGGATTTAGAATTTGCAAATGAGCAGCAGGACAAAGTGATGGAATCTGGCTTTTCATTTTCTCTTTTGCGCTCATGTGAATAAAATTGTAATTTGTTGGTTTCACACTCTTTTTGGGCGAATTGTTGATTTCTTGATTACCTCATTAATCTTATGCTTAAGGCCATCTCCAATTGTCCACTCCAAATTTGGGGTAATCTTTACCCCAAATTTGGGGTAGACTCAAATTCTACCTCCAACCATTTAACCTCAAATTTGGGGTTAAGTAAATAGTACCAAATTTTCTTCTAATTTTTTTAATAATTATACCTTGATTATAAATTTGTTAATTAATAACTAATGCGTAGAATTGACCAAATTAAAATTAGTAATTTTTCTTGGAAAAAAAAACTAAGTTGAACAATAAAATACGCTTAGTAGCTACAAATTCCCTAAATTAAACGATGTTATCGATCATGGACGAAACTTAATTTTCAGAATTAATATATTCCTCCCATAAATGCTCAATTAAAGCATTACGAAGTTCATAATGAGCATCGCTATGTCTTATTTGTCTGTGTCGACCAAGAAATTCTTGACAACGAGAGTCTTCATTCTAACAATATTAACAAAAATATTACTATTATTTAGAATAAAAAAAAAATTTAAGAAAAATTAAATTAACAATTATAGAATTACAACAATAATTATTAAATAATAATAATTATAATATTTACAGTTAAGATAATTACTATAACAACAAATTATTAGACTAATTAATAATGTTAAACATTTAAATTAAATAAGAAAATGACAATTTGGTAATTAATTAAGCTCAACCCCAAATTTGGGGTTATGAATAGTGCAACCCCAAATTTGGGGTTGCACTATTCATAACCCCAAATTTGGGGTGAGATTAGGGGTAGGGTTGGAGAAGATTTTACCCCAAATTTGGGATTTTTATCCCAAATTTGGGGTAGGGTTGGAGATGCCCTAAATGAATATTGAAAGGGGTAGTGGCGGTGGTTGTCAGGGTGAGACAGTGATGTTGTTGTTGAGAGGGTGATTGTGATGGTGGTGGGTCTATGGATGGCAATGGGTCGGGTTCGAGGCGGGTCAAGGCCGCCCCGCCTCGAACCTGAAAACATGTAACCCCGCCCCGCCCCGCGAAGTTGCGGGTCGGGGCGGGGCGACCTCCCGCCCCGCTAATTACCCGAAATTTATTTTTTATTTTTTTTATATATAAATAAATTGGTAATGAAATTTTACGTGAAAAAAATTTAGGCGTTGAACTAGTTAGAATTTTTAAGTTTGAACTTTAAAAATAATATGTATATATTTGAAGAAAAAAATCAATAAACAATATAATGGTATAGTGGTTGTATATTCTCATATCCCTAGATTCCACCAAGGTTCAATTCTTCTGAATTTCATCAAATTTATTTTAGTTTCTCATTTCATTATTTAAATAAATAAATAAATAATATATATATATATATTTATTTTTTTACCGGGTCACGGGGTGGGGCGGGTCCGCCCCGAAACCCGTCGCGGGGCGGAAAACCAGCCCCGCGGACCCGACAAGGCGGGTAATTTTCGGGGCGGGTCATTTTGGATCCTCCGGGTTTCGAGTCCTTCGGATTTTTTTACCATCCCTAGGAACGTTGGTGGAGGTGGAGGTGGAGGACCGGTGGTGGTAATGATACGGTAATTACAATTACAATTGTAACTTATTACAAATTAAAATAAAGTTACAATTACAATTGTAACTAATTACAAATTGAAATGAAGTTACAATTGTAATTAGTTACAAAACTGAAATAAAGTTACAATTGTATTTTCGACGGTGTTCTGACGACGAGAGTTTTGGCGGTGGTTAATTATAAATTACACTAATGTAATTAATTATAAGTTACGAATTATACTAATGTTTCACTAATTCATAGGTTACAATTGTAATTAATTACAAAATTGAAATAAAGTTACAATTGTAAATAATTACAAAACCTGTTTCTGATTTAAAAAAAAAAAAAAACTTGATTTTAAAAATTATTTTGATACTTGTGTAATTAGTTACAAATCACCTGATTACAAAATTTTTCAAACCTATATGTGTGTAATTTTGTGCTTAACCCTAAAAACTAGGGAATTCAGTGGGCTTATTTGGTCGTTTTGGTCAATTGGGCCTTAATTGGATTTGGTTATGGCAATGGGTCGAGTATGGATCGGATTTTCCAAACTCATATCCTACCCATTAAAGATTTACAACCTTCATACCCTACCCATATACCCATTTAAGAATGGTTGGTCGGGTGCGGGTCGGAGGCGGTTATACTTCTATACACATTTGAAACTCATTACTAATTATTTATTTACTTTTTTTTTTTTAAGGTTGTAAATATGTTATAGGTGCTCCGAATTAACTTGAAGTAGTTAAATGTTGAGCTTCACTTGAATTTAACTTAAAAAAAACTTGTTCTAGGTTGAAACTAAATAAGGGAATTTGAACAATTTTTTTAGATGTTAACAAAATCAATAGTTTAAATATATTAAGGTTTTGACGTTAACAATATCAATAAATATTTGGATTCTACTCTTTATTATTTATTATTTTTTTACACAATCACTTTTATTTTAAATTCTATAATTTTTTGAGGAAATTAATGGGTATGCGTGTCGGGTATGGGTATTGTAGTAAAACACATACTCATGTCGGATTTTAAAGTTTACCTTCATATCATACCTACAAATCCATTTAGTCGGGTAATCCCCGCTCATTTATGTCGAGTCTCCAATGAGTATTGGGTCTGTGGGTATTACTGTCATCTCTAATTGGATTAAGCCTAGTCTTTATATAGTAGTATTTGAATAATTCTTGTATAAAAAAGCGTGTTGTATTTTCCTAAAAATGGACGTCTGTCTTTATTTTATTTTTTTAATTTTTAAAAATTTGGCGGGTTAACGGTTTGAAACCGCGGTTTCGATAATTGAAATCAAACCAAACCATTAACTCCTCATTTTTTGTTTTATTTTGTTTTGCATCCATTATATGGATTCCCTACTAATTTCCCCCCAAAATCTTTTCATCTTGACTCCCCCCGTTACCCCCACCATGGACTCTATCGGAAAGATAAGGATGAAATAAACAAAATAAAATAAATTCTGCAATTTTCATATTCAAGAACAATATACACATCATTATTCAGCAATCATGATTAACAATCCACAATTTTTATCAATATATATTTTGTCACTATTTCTATATATATATATATATATATAATTTTTTTTTTTCCTTCTCAATTTTCCCTTGGATAGATAATGGAGCCTCGCCCTAGCAATAAAAGCAGAAAATCATTTGAAAATAATCACTTTTTTTCATCTAACTCATCCTTCCTGGATTGAACCCTCCCATCTGTTCCAGCAATCATAGCATACTTATCTTTTCTAGTCAAATTTGTGCACTCGAACCCTAATGTACCAGCCAGAACCCTTTGAATATAATTTGCTACTTCAATGGCAGATTTTCCACCCTGGCAAGTGAGCTCTGGAGGCAGTTGATTCAAGAAAGTGATCTCATAAACGGGTCTCGGGTTCATGAAAACGAAATAAGGATCCAACAATTTGTACCCTCGGGCCGTCGTCCCATAAAATACACTTTGTTTTGTGTTGATCGCGACTGGCACGATTCTATCCGTAAGTTCGGCAAAAAGGGCACTAAACCTTAGCAAAAATGGCTCTCTACAAGTTGTACCCTCGGGACATATTACTAGGTCACCTTCCTCGAGTAAACGTTTGATATTTTCCGCGTCCTTTTCTCGTTCTCTAGATAATGCAACTGCTTTAATCGGAGAAATGAGTTCGGAAAATTTACTTATGCTATAAGTGACACAACTTATTTTCCGGCCTAGTGCCACCGCGGTGACAACCGGATCGAGAACGGTGCGGTGGTTGCAGATAAAGAGAACGCCGCCTCTGCCGGAAGTGGGAGGTGGCGGAGGGGTTCCTTTGACAATGAGCTTAATTCCAAGAATCATATAGTTGTATCGAACAATTTTTTCTGGCAAAGGGATGTTCAAATAAACCCTAATGAGAGAGAGAATAATTCCAATTGGCATCCATAAGAAGGTGACAAGAGCCACTAGAGGGGTAGGTTTTTGTACTAATCGACCCTCATGGAAAACGACAGGGGACAGAAGTTTGTTTCTTGGTAGTGCCTCAATTCTTGTTTTAGGAACCATGTATCCTTCCTGCAGTTAACATGGAGAAATTAATTATTTATTTATAACTTATTTATTTAAAAAAAAAAAACTTCTCTCTCTCGACAATTTAGGGAAAATTGCATTCTTGGCGTCAACAAACTATTGTTTCAGTAATTAAATGAAGCATAGTTCCTTTTTGGAAAAATAGTACAAAGGTAACGATAAAGTGTGACATTTCATGAGATAGATATGTTGGGTGAAAAATGAAAAACTGTTGATGTAAAGTACATGCCTACCCTTTGACAACTAATATGATGTGACAAACTACATCCAACTCCGTTGGTGGAAATTAATATCAAATTTTTAAAATATTTTGATAAAAATAAAAATAATGAATTGTGTTGTTAAAAAATTGTAAATATCATGAAATATATGATTGTGATTGATTATTAATTTTGATTTAAATTAAATTTTATACTAAAGATGGGCTCAATTAATTATTGACTAGAACAAGTGATGACAAATTATTGTTACCTACTTGTCACATATGTGACATTAGTTTCTGTTTGTTAAAAGTTTTGTATTTAAAATTTTTTTTTTTTCAAGGTAAAATATGTTGTTAAAAATTGAAGAAAGAAAATATTTGTAATTAAAAGTGATTTAAAGAATTGTGTTGTTTAAAAACATATTTTTAAACGATTTTCCAAACATAGGCTAATATACCCACCCAACATTCAATCTTTGTGTTGAAAGTTCTAAACTTGTGATGACGTATTTTTAATTTCGTGTAATTTTTCATATCTCCAATTTTTACGAGTTAGGTCTTTAATCATGTATATTGTTCTCGAATGAATGATACATAAAATATTAGTGAGTTCGATAAATTATTTCCGAAGAGTGAAAGATTTGGGACTCAAAAAATGGTCATAATCAAGAATTATACGGATAAAGAGAATAATAATTCTCACCAACCCCCCATCATTATTGAAATAAACAATATGTTACGTACGAGAGATTGAAAATAATAAATAATTACCTTGCATATGGACATGAAATCATGGTCAGTCTCTCTGTCCCCAAGACCTAAATCTGGTAAATTTGTCCCAAATTCTTTTAAAATCGCCATTTTTTTGTGTTCTCCAACAAGAACACCTGGTTTTTGAACAAACCCAGTTGCACGTCCAGATTTCGTCACCTCTAACTCTGTTCCTAAGACCTTATCAGCCCCCAAATAGTTCTTAACAAAATGTTCCACCATAACTCTAGGGCTTGCAGTGATTATATATCTTTTACCAAAAGAATTGAACACCCTCCAAGTCTCAGGGTGCACATCTTCAGCATAGAATTTAGGCAAAACAGACCTGGAAACTAGCTCGATATCACGGACTTTGAGCCCCGAAAAGGCAATGAAAATTAGTGTTTTAATGGCTAGTGATTCGGATACAAATATGTACACGAAATACACGAATGGAACCGAGGCTAGAAGCACTAGTGCCCTTATCAGGCTACCTGCCTCTAGAGCAACCAGCATGAAGTAGGAAAAAGCACTTCTCGATATCAAAAGGGTGCCGTCTAGGTCACTTGCCACCGTCTGATTTGATCGCCCTTCAACGCCGCATTTTGTCACCGGTTCAAAATCCCGACGAGCACCCATTTTAGAGAGCAAGAGGGAAAATCTAGAGAGAGGGGGAGAGAAGTGTTGTGGTGTACAATGTGTGTGACATAGTTATGTTACAAGGGGAGGAGGGGTTTAAAAAGGAATGAACAACATAGTCACGATGAGAATTGTCTTATAAAATTATATAATATAATATAATATTGTACTTATATATATTATTACGTGGTTGACAGAGAACGAGAAAGTTGTATTTATTAATGTATGTGTTATAAGGTTGGCTTAAAATTAAAGGATGTTTGAAGAAGGGTTCAAAGTAGTTGAATGGCTACGTTACATTCAATTAGCCTACTTTTCTAGTTTTGGGGTTGCCGTCCTGCCCGCGCCATTATACTTTCAGCTTACTTTTGTGTCCTCAATAATTTCAACTTAGCCAACTATCTCTCTATATATCTCTTCAACCCTTGGCAATGGTGACATATATATATTTAGGTTATGCAAATTTTACTTTGTAATATTGATTTATTGCGGTTTCACACCATGTCTATAAATGAATTACGAATTATACGTGTGATATAAAGTCGACATTCTATCATAGGATCTATCGTATTATTCTTACTCACCGTGTAAGTTGGTCCAAAATTAGCACATAGATGTATTGGAATACACACACATATGTATCTTCAATTTTAATTAGCACGCAAGTACACTTTTGTTAAAAGTTAAAACTTACATCGCTAGAAATTGGAATACGGAAATAATAATCGAGATATGAGAGATAATAAAGATGACTTTTTAAGGTAAATCCCATATGATATCAAAATCCAAAAAATTAAATTTGTAACTCAAATTAAGGAGCTATCAATTTCCAATGTTAATGTTTTTACATGATCGATCATATTGCGGAACATATTAAAGAAAATTCTAAATCATTTAAATATAAAAACAACAATAGACTAGAGTTACTTTTAGTTAGGGACTTCAAGAGTCGAGAAAAGCCGTTTCATCATTAACAAAAATTCTATATAGACAAGAAAATCTGATTTAAAAATGAGACATTAATTGTCGACGTATTACTCTTATTTGGTTGATGAAGAAAGTTCTATGTGATGAAGCTTATGGCCCACCTTTTTATTACTCAATATTAAAACGTCACTTCGACATATCTCATTTTCATGTTCAAACAGACTAAGAACTGTTATCTTGAGATTTCTGCTCTCTTGGTTATTAAGGAATACAAAAGAAAAGAGGGGAAAAAAAAGAAATTTTTTTCTTTGGAAATCGTTTGACATATGAGATGAATTGACTTCCGAGTTCTAAAATGAATCGATGAAAAAACTGGTTAAGAGACATTATTAATATGATTTATTTTAGATCAAATGGTCTAAATTAATACCACAACAATGGAGGGGAATTAATTTGTCCGCCCCCTCACTGGGGGCGGGCCCCACTGCCACGGGCGGGCATTTGTTACCCTCCCCTCATCTTAACCATAAAAGTGTGCAAAATGGGGACAAAGGGTCCTGGGGACAACTTGTTCTACTTCTGCAAAAAGTTTAAACGCTGAAAGAATGTCCTTATTCTGACATCTCATCACCATTTGTTCTTCACACAATACATATTTGGCTAAAAATCAATAGTTCAACAAAAGGCCATGCCATGTACAGGAAATATTCTCAATTCCAGTTTCCAAATATACATTCAGATTGCAAGTGGCTAGCTAGCCGCCAGCCGTTCATGCCAAATGGAAGCTGGCTAGAAACCGAGAGCTTAGCTGTTCAAGGTTTTTCACTTGGCCTCTGACATAAGTTTCCAAGTAGTAGATGAACTCTATAACAACCATTGCTCAAAGATTTCACTGTATTTTTTACTTGTTTGTGAAGAAACAATTAACTTGAAAAGGCAATTAAACCCTAGATATTGGATAAGTATAAATCTTTTGGTAGTTGGGGTTAGGAACTAATTCTGTGGGAATATATGTCTCCATATAGTTCATTTTTAGTGTAGCAACTTCATTGATTCAAGTAATTAGGAAAATGCTATTTGAACTGAAAAGTCTAATCAAATTTTTATGAGCGGTTGATCTTGGTATTGATGTGATGGGTAAATAAATATTGTTGTCATGTATAAAGGTGTAAAATTTTATGTCGAAGTTTACGTTCCTTTAGCACTCTCTTCAAGTAATTGGCTCTTTCGCTTCATTTTCGTACTCTTTCTTCTTGTTTCAATGGATAGTTATAATACATAGTCGAGTCATGGTGCTGTATTCGAGCTCTTTGAAGAACTGTTATTATTTATGAATCTAAAATGAATTTAAGAAAATAGGGACCGAAGTTGCTATTAATCTATTATAGACACGCACCTTGTGTGAGAAACTTGTGGACTAAGAAAACGTGTTACACTGTGGGCGGGCCGGGGTCATGCATTAAAGTAATATCAAATTCATTCCAACTAAAATGAGTACCAAACTCAATGGATTTCCTTTGTTTTGCACCACTTATTCTATAACTATATTTTATGGCTCATAGGTCATATTCAACATAATTGTGATTGTCACATAGGGGTGACAGCAATTTAATACCTATAATTTGAATCCATCACGTACTTAACATTATAGTTCTGAAAGTTTCGTAAGAGCATTCCAGTCATGATGTATATTACCTCTAATTAGTAATTTAGATCTTCAAATTTATCGAAATTGTCTCTAATGGGGGTTTAAAAGAGATGTAAATTAGAATTCCGATCAAAGATCTAAAAAATAATTAACATTTGCATCTAGTTTTACACATTCATATGAAACAAGTTTCGCCTAAATTTAACTATCAATCCATAAAATTTTGATGCGAGATATATAATTTGCATATATTATATTAATCTACATTGCAGTTTGAATTCTTATATTAATTTGCACATCTTTAGTTTTTTAATATTTTTATTTTCTTAACCAAATCTCTAATTTTTTAGGTTGATTTGTTCGTAATATTTATATATAAGCCCAAATAAAAATAGATTAATGAATAATTTACGAGCTAAAAAATTGTGCAAAAACTAAATTTAACTCTTATCATTAGAGCAAAATTTTGATATAGATCCACTAGAGTGTAAAGTGGTTCCGAAGATGTCAATTTACACATAAATTTGCACCACGACTGGAGATGCTCTAAGAGAGTAACATCGTTCATATTTATACAGAGTAGATTCGGTTTCAATTAGTTGAATTTTCAGTAATTCTTTTTATTTTTAATCTATGAATAATATCTTATGAAAAATGAGAGAAACTTTTTCCCCCTTTTTGCAATTATATTGCTGGTAGTGTTAACATTGATTCCTTTTAACCCACGAGTAGTTGCCCTAGAAGTAAAAGTTGCGTGAATAAATTTAATTAAGACAAACTCAATGGAGATTACATCGTTTGTTTGATCTCATTAACAATTTTTTTATTTGAAATTTTTTGATTTTTTTTTTCTAAATCAAATATTAGTCTGAGATTCCAAATGCTGCTGTCACTACAAGAAATCGGACCAACAGCGACGACAGACGTCGTTCCTGAAAGCCTAAAAATCGTCGCTATAGATCAATAGCGACGACATTGTCGTTGCTAATAGTCGTCGCTTTAGGCCCGTAGCTGAAAGTCAATAGCGACGACACCGTCGTTTCTATTTCTTCGGAGGATATTGCGACGACAATTAGCGACGACATAGTCGTCTCTAATAACGAAAAATATTTTATTAATAATTTATTAATTTAACTTGACCCAATCCGACCCATTTTGAACCCGACCCGAATTTGAACCCGACTCGAACCTCGAGTATTTATTTTTAATTCATATGATGATAGTGTTGACTTGGAGACTCGAACTCTTGACCAAGTAGTTGGGTGAGTGATGTCCCAACCATTCTGGCAAATAAATTCTTGTGTCTTATTTTGTTTTAAGTAATATATATATATATATATAATAGTTAACTTTAACGAACATTTTAATAATAATAGTATATAAACATTTGTTCCAACACATTGACTTTAGTATTATTTTTATAAATATCGAAATGCAAAAAAAAAAAAAAAAAATCGAACATATAGAGACGACATAGTCGTCGCAATAGGGTATGTTTTTGCGACGACAGAAAATGTCGTCGCAATAGGATCTCTATTGAGACGACATTTTTTTGTCGTCGCAATTTTCGTCGCTGTTGGTCCGATTTCTTGTAGTGTGTTTATGCTTCTTTAAAATAATGGGCATGGTCGTTTTGCGTCAATTCGACCAAACTTTGAAGAAATCGGATTAAGCGAGGTGGAGCAAAATTGACAAGAACCGTCCGTGCAGCCCTTGAGACTATGTGCTCCTAGATAGTCTTCTTCCATTACAAAAGTCGGCAAGATCGAAACACTGGTGACTGAGAAAAAGGCTAGTCGTACAGTAGGGGTTACCGCCTCTGATTCGATCTCCATACAAATTCGGATGTGGATTCAGTCATGCACATTTGAGTAGACATTCGAGCAACAATTTTTCTCCTCATGAACCTGTCATTTACGTGTTGCATATTGGACTTCCGGAGGAGAGACATGATGCACCATGACTCTAACTTCATGTAAACAATTGTCTTCCAATATTTAAATACCGTCTTTCAAGAGCCACTGTTTTATCGCTTCAACATGCTCGTGGGTGCTAACTGTGAATGATTTTATTGTGTCATATGGAGGTGAGAATACGCTCGTCTGATACTATAAACAATTTTTATGTATAGTTAAATGTCGCATACCTACTTTAGATACAGTGCCATATAAGAAATAGAATATAGACTTTGGTACATATACCCATGTTCGGTACAAATTATAATCGATTTTTATCTAAATCAAAGTTAACAATCAATCTCAACCACATATTTTATGAGATCTACAAATTCTCAATCATAAATTTCATCAAGTTTTATCAAAATTAATTAATATTTGATTTTAATATGTACAAAATAGGGGCATAATTTAATATTTGATTTCGAAGCATTGATTGGAGCATGGACTTGTTGAGAGCACTTGTTGAGAGCACATGGAATATCCTTAGAGTCTCAACGGTTTCGACAGCTTCCTCTTTAGATTTCGGAGAAATAATTATTAATACCAAACAATTCAGTGTGACCAACAGCAGTTTAAATAAATAAATAAAATAAAAACCTCAGTTAATTAACAATCTTAAATTTTTTGAAACATGTTACAAGCACTACATTACTTTTAAACAACTTGTCACTGTACATATATGCGACAGGAGTTTCTTATACAAAGATTTCTACCGCAACGTGGTCATGGTTTGTCAACCTGCTTCAAAATTCGACCACACATTTAACCTTATAAGGGTTTTTATTATAATTCTTAGAGTAATCATCTATTTTACCCAATTAGACGTAATCAATATAAGTAAAATAATGCGGAGGTTACAAAAATGAATTGCTTTTGTTTCAACGGAAGAATGAGCAGTTAACGTATAACAATGTTACCGCTTCGTCGATTTATTTTTTGTCACAAATTATTTTTCGGTCACAAGTTATAAATTGTATTGGTCACGACTTATTTTTCAATTAAAAATCATAAATAAATATTATAGTTCAAAAACTTCTTTATTGGTCACAAATTATGTAAATAATCGATCACGATTAATTTTTCAGTAATAATTTACAAATTAATTGACCACAACTTACAATATTGTGAGTTACAATTACAAATTTAGTCATAATATCAAAAATTTTAGGTCACATATTAGTTACTGGTAAATAAAAATAAAAAAGACGAATTTATGGGCCATAGCAAATGTTAATCCCCACCCTACCCTACTCTACCCCAACCCACTCCACCCCTACATTACACCACCACCATCGACCATCATCCCATCAACGCCATTTCACCACCACCACTGCCACCACCACCTGCCCCATATCCCATAACCATAATCGCCACAACCATCGGTTATAATCCCCCCACCACGCCTACCACCACCACTGATAACAAAATGAAAAATAAAAAATTAAAAAACAGGGTGGCAAGCACCGTTGTAGCGCGGAAATGCGCACATAGTCATTACGGGAGCTCGTTGTGTTCGGGCTCTGCACAACTGCACTTAGTTGTGTGCAGTGCAGAGCCGCTGGGAAGTTAAGGTTGACAATGAAGAGGTGTAGGGAGGTCGTCGACGAGGAAGAGGTGAAGTTGTCAAGTGACGCCGTGCGAAGAAGGCCAGGCAACGACGTACAAGAAGGCTATGCAAAACGACAACGTACAAAGAAGGCCAACCAATGACAGGAAACAAAGTAATACAAGATGAAGCTAGGAATATAGCGTGTTTATCTTATTACGTTTTTGTAAAAGTAGTATTTATTTTCCTTTTAGTTTGTCACATGACTTGCACGTGATTCTTTTTCCTCTTCTAGCTGATTATATACAGATTTTGTATATATTAGTTTTCTGTTTCTGAGCATCACGTTTTCCAGCTCACTCTTTCATCTTTCTGTTAGGCTACACCATCTAGAATATTCTCATCTCTGTAAATTGTTATATATAGGTGCAAGTTGTAAAGTTTTAATTATCAATTCAATACATAATATTTTATATTCAGCTCATTTCTTCACTTGGTATCAGAGCTAGGAAATGGAGACACACACCACAAATTCAAAAACCTCCTCTGTTGCTACATTTTCTCAGATAGCAGGAAATTGCTCCTCACCATTCGAAGTTAATCTCACGCAGACTCCCTCAGTGAAACTTGATAAAGATAACTATCTATTGTGGAAGAATATGATACTTCCAATCATCAAAGGACACAATCTGGAAGGACATCTTCTGGGCACTAAAGTTTGTCCTCCGAAAACTGTGTCTGTGGAAGTTATCTCAGAATCTGGAGTCAGGGTTGAAACAATCCCAAATCAAGCCTACAATCAATGGATGTCAACAGATAAGCTCCTCATGGGCTGGTTGTATTCCACAATGACGCCTACAAGTGCTATGAGAGTAATGGGAGCAAGCACTGCAAACAAGCTGTGGGAAGGAGTGAATGAAAGTTATGGAATACAGAATAGACCAAGGATTACTTTCCTAATAGCAGAGCTACAGACTTCTAGAAAAGTGATCTGAGTATTGATCAATATCTTTCAAAGATAAAGAACTTGGTAGACAATCTAGAAGTGGCAGGAAAAAGCATACCACTGGCTGATCTGGTTAATCAAGTTTTAGCAGGATTGAATGAAGAATGGACACCTATAGTTGATCTGAGTATTGATCAATATCTGTCATAGATAAAGAACTTGGTAGACAATCTAGAAGTGGCAGGAAAAAGCATACCACTGGCTGATCTGGTTAATCAAGTTTTAGCAGGATTGAATGAAGAATGGACACCTATAGTTGTCCAAATAAACAACAGAGAAACAATCACTTGGGGAGAACTTCAAGCTACTTTAATGATCTATGAAAGCAGATTGGAGCACATAGAAGCTGTGAGAAATGATGTCAGCAATATTAATCTCAGTCAAGGTTTTGCCAATTTTACTCATAGAACTAAGGGTCCGTTTGATAGCGAGGGTGGAATTTGGGTGGAAAGAAAATGAATTCCAGGGAATTGAATTCTAGGTAATTGAATTACTGGGAATTAGAAATTTAATGTGTTTGATTTGTTTAATTTTCTAGGTGGAAAAAGTAGGGAATTTTCCAACTTTGTTGTTTGATTGACATTATTTTCCATGGAAAATAAAGTAATTTTTTGCTATTTTAATCAAAAAAAAAAAAAAATTTTACTTTTTAAATATATTTGTACTTGATGATGATAATGTTATTTTTTGGAAAGAAAATAAGTCAATTAACAACAACAAAATTGATTAAACGTGTCCAAAATCATTTTCCATCTATCATGGAAAACATTTTTCCACCAAAACCCAAAGAAAATCTTTTCCACCAAATCAAGGAAAATGGAAGAAAAAGTGGGGTCCGCGGAAAAAGTTTTACATGAAAAATTTTGTCAAACAAACAAACCAAAAGTGGGAATTGGAAAACATATTTCATTTTCCATGGAAAATTTTGTGTAATCAAACGGACCCTAATGGAAATTTCTATCCCAGCAGAAATTTCAGGGGGAACAATTATAGAGGACATGGAGCAAACTATTTCAGAGGAAATGGAAGAAGAGGTGGAAGAGCAAGAGCAGGAGGAAGATCTGCTGGACCTACTTGTCAAGTTTGTGAAAAATTTGGCCATAGAGCTAACATCTGCAACTATAGGTTTGATGAATCTTACAATGGAACACCACCTCACCAAACAGGAAAATCCTATCAGACAATCTCCAATTATCCTTAAGCAAGTGCGTATATAGCTACTTCCAATACAGTTGCAGATCCTAATTGGTATGTTGACACTAGTGCAAGTGACCATGTTGCCTCAAACACTGAGAACAACCCTTCAGGTAATTCATACAAAGGTAAAATAAAAGTTATGGTGGGTAATGGAGCATTATTATCTGTAGCTTCTATCAGCAACACTACAATCCCTACTTCTGCTAAGCCACTGATACTAAATGAAGTATTACACGCGCCTGAAATTAACAAAAATCTTATCAGTGTTTCAAAATTGACTGCTGACAATCAAGTTTATATGGAATTTCGTCCCAATTTTTGTTGTGTTAAGGAACAGGGCACGAAGAACTTACTGCTGGAAGGGAGGCTTAAAGATGGGTTATATCATCTGTAATCTTCAAACCATCATCACACAAAATCTACTGCAAATAAACACACAAGCCCTCTGCATCAAAATCAAAACACAGAAGCTCAATTCTACCATATTGAGTCCTCTGAAGATAGTCCAAAAGTCAATCAAAAGTCTAGCATCACTCTCAATACTTGGTTTTGTAGACTTGGGCATCCTTGTGTCCAAGTTATGAGTCATATTTTAAAGCAATGTAATAAAGTTTTTAGTCACAATGCTACGAGAAACTTCTGTGAACCGTGTCAACTTGGAAAGTCTCATAATCTACCTTTTAACAGATCTACATACCAAGCTAAAAATCCACTTGAAATCATTTACACTGATATTTGGGGCCCTGCACCAATTCTTTCAACCTCTCAGTTCAAATATTATATTGTTTTTGTGGATGATTTTAGTAGGTTTTCATGGATCTATCCCATGAAAACTAAATCAGAAGCTCTCAGCATCTTTATCAAATTTAAAGCCCTAGTGGAAAACAAATTAGATAGAAAAATCAAAATACGCCAATCGGACTGGGGAGGAGAATTCAGACCATTTACAAATCTTACTACAAAATCAGGCATAGAATTCAGACATTCATGCCCATATACCTCTGTCCAAAATGCTAGAGTAGAGAGGAAACATCGCCATATAACAGAAATGGGACTTACACTCCTAGCCCAAGCAAAAATGCCACTTAAGTATTGGTGGGATGCTTTTCAAACCTCTACATACCTTATAAACAAAACCCCAACTCCAATTCTAGCCAATTCCAATCCATACACAAAGCTGTTTGGAAGAAAATTTGACTGCAATTTTCTCAAAATCTTTGGATGTGCATGTTTCCCTTGCTTAAGACCTTACCAAAATCATAAACTCCAATTTCACTCTACCAAATGCGTATTTCTTGGATATAGTGACATACATAAATGATATAAATGCCTAAATTCAATGGGTAGAATCTACATCTCTAGACATGTAGTCTTCAATGAAAATGAGTTCCCTTTCTCAAACAATTTCTCTCTAAACAAAGTTACTTCACCACCTCCTACAACTATCAGCTACTCTCATCTACCATATCTCTCCACACCTCTACAAAATATTTCAGAAGATATAACTCATCCTCAAGGCTCTCAACCAGAGGTAAGGGAAGTGCCCTCTCCAGTCACTCAACAGAATTCTGTGATGAATGCAAGTCAGCAGATACCTTCACAGATGTCTGATGTAGGTGGAGAAGTACAATTTTTTGATCAACTGCAGGACACTACTGAAAACATGGAGGATGGTATTGATCAGTTGAATGCAAGCAAAGATACTGAAATGGCTCTAGACAACAGAGATACTGATCAGTTGGAAGTATCAAAAGAAAGACTTATTCAACATCCTACTGAACATCATATGTTAACTAGAGGAAAGGCAGGAGTGTTCAAACCTAAGATCTATCACACAGAAAGCCTAAATGAAGTAGAACCCACATCAGTATCTGAAGCAATTCAAAATCTAAAGTGGAAACAAGCTATGGTTGAAGAGTTTGAAGCTCTAGCAAAGAACAACACTTGGAGTCTGATTCCCTTCTCTGAAAGGATCGATGTAGTTGGAAACAAATGGGTATTCAAGTTGAAAAGAAATCCTGATGGAACAATTCACAAATATAAAGCTCGGTTAGTGGCAAAAGGGTTTCACCAAACTCCAGGGCTAGACTATTCAAAAACTTTTAGTCCTGTTATTAAATCTTCCACTCTAAGGATAATACTGACTATAGCAGTAAGCAAAGACTGGAGTATTCGACAGATTGATGTTAACAACGCATTCTTGAATAGTGATCTTGAAGAAGAGGTTTTCATGGTTCAACCCGAAGGCTTTGAGTGTCAACAAAATCCCACACACAATTGTAAACTTCACAAGGCCATTTATGGACTCAAACAAGCTCCACGAGCTTGGTATTATAAATTGACTGGAACTCTTATGAGCTGGAATTTCAAACAAGCTAAGTCTGATACTTCACTTTTCTTATCTCAGTCCGGGGTTGACATTACTTTTGTACTTATTTATGTGGATGATATTGTGGTGACTGGAAGCAATGCAGACTTGATTCAAGGACTGATCAATAGTCTAAATGCAACATTTGCTCTTAAAGATCTGGGAGAGTTACATTATTTCCTGGGGATTGAGGTTTCAAGATATGATGCAGGAATTCATTTGTCACAGTCCAGGTACATCAAAAATCTATTGACTAAATTCAATATGGAGAATCTGAAAAGTTTCCCAACACCCCGTGTTGTTGGGAAAACTTTATCAAAGGAAGGGGGAGAATTTCTAAAGAACGCATCCATCTATAGAAGTGTTGTAGGTAGCCTGCAATATCTGGCATTAACCAGGCCTGACTTGGCTTATATTGTCAACAAACTTAGCCAATTCTTGCAAGCTCCTACCTTACAGCATTGGCATGCTCTCAAACGTGTGTTCGGGTATCTATCTGGTACATTAGAACTTGGTTTATGGATCAAGAGGAGTGATAATCTGCACATCAATGGGTACACAGATGCTGACTGGACATCATGTCCAGATGATAGAAAATCCACAGCAGCATACTGCTTTTATCTGGGAGACTCACTCGTGTCATGGCGTTCAAAGAAACACCAAGTTGTCTCTCGTTCAAGTGCTGAATCAGAATATAGGTCCTTGGCTATGGGTACAGCTGAAATATCTTGGATTCAATATTTGCTCAAAGAATTAAACTTTAAAGATACTTCAACTCCTATACTATTGTGCGATAATCTTAGTGCGAAAGCCTTAGCTTCTAACCTAGTGTTTCATGCTAAAACCAAGCATGTTGAAATTGATGTGCATTTCATTAGAGAAAAGGTTGCAGAAAAGAAACTGGAGATCAAATACATACCCACTAGAGAGCAAATTGCAGATCTTTTGACAAAAAGCCTTGAACATACAAAGTTTGAGGAGTTGAGCAGCAAACTTGGCGTCACTAGAATTCTGTCCTAGTTTGAGGGGGAGAATGACAGGAAACAAAGTAATACAAGATGAAGCTGGGAATATAGCGTGTTTATCTTATTACGTTTTTGTAAAAGTAGTATTTATTTTCCTTTTAGTTTGGCACATGACCTGCATGTGATTCTTTTTCCTCTTCTAGCTGATTATATACAGATTTTGTATATATTATTTTTCTATTTCTGAGCATCACGTTTTCCAGCTCACTCTTTCATCTTTCTGTTAGGCTACACCATCTAGAATATTCTCATCTCTATAAATTTCTATATATAGGTGAAAGCTGTAAAGTTTTAATTATCAATTCAATACATAATATTTTATATTTAGCTCATTTCTTCACTCAACTAACCACGCGCAGCTGGTGTCGCACGACAAAGCTAAAGCCACCACATGCAGCAGGCTTCGAGCCTCTGACGAGGTTGATGAAGAAGCAGCTGCAATAGAGAGGCCAAGAAGTGTTCCTGTGAGTGCGCGTGGAACCCCTAGAGAGTGGTGCCACCAGAGGAGGGTAGTCGTACCATTGGAGAGTTGTGTCGTAGGAAGATGGAGGTTGTGATGCCGGAGAAAAATTGTAATGTGACTGTTTGGAATATGTGTGTGTGTGTGTGTGTGTGTGTGTGTGTGTGTGTGAGAGAGAGAGAGAGAGAGAGAGATGAAGGGAATTCGGGTTTGAGGTAGGGGGTGAGATGGGTGGTAAGAATTTATTTTTAACTTATTATTATTACTATATCTATTTAACACCATGTGGATGAAAAAATAAATTATGAATCTTAATTTTGAATTGAATAGTTACATGTAATTTTTCCTTTTAAGTTTTCATATTTAATTGATTGTCCTATATGTCTTAAGTTTTCATATTTAATTGATTGTCCTATATGTACAGTACAATTTACGGATTTATTTACCAAATAAAAACTCTCCCACTTTTTTTTTGACACTTCGTAAGCTACAAAAATTATGTAAGTATGTACAACACGTATTTTTCATTCTCAATACAAACATAAACAATAACTTTCAAGTTCGTGTTATTAGATTTAAACTCTCGAAACCTAGTTCGGGCATTTCAAGATTCTACTAACCTCAATCTAAGTTAAAACGGATTTTACTATCAATCCAGTTAAAAGCAAAAACAATAAAATAATTTACTTTAGAAACCATATTAGGATGAGTTCATTTTTTAATTTTACGGGCACTATATGTGATCGGCCTAAAAACACAATCTCATAAAGTACAGGATAAGGATGGGAAATCAGATGTCAAGGTTGACCTTTCTTGTTAAGATCGGCCCACCTAGTTACGGTCGGCCTATCTGCCCGATCTAGTCCAGATGGCCTACATCTGGATTTACAAGGTCGACCTTATTTCTTGGACTGTTCCATCTTGGACAAGTCCGGCCCCTTTTGCTCGACCTTTATCTGCATGCCATTGACGTTAATATTCAATGTCGGCCTTATCCATTTGAACTGTGCTTAAGTCCCGCATAAGATTATTGCAAGATACTCTTGATTTCTAGGCTTTATAGATGGGCCGTATCTTGGACCCAACAAATCAAATATGTGAAAATTACACCCACTTAAGACTTTCAACTTTACAATCAAAAATCATATTTACAAGTTATTCATACAAAAATCAGATCATAATTTACTTAAATATTAATATGATATTATTAACTAAATTAATTGGAGCAATTATATTTGGCAATTTCCCATCTATTAGTACTTTATTTATAGGAAAATGCTAAAGAGCCCAAAAATTGGATCGAAAGTGTGATCGAATATGTGTGAGATGTTGATTTCAATATTAATGTGATGTGTAAAATAACAGATGACTGTCATGTGTATGAGTGTGCAATTTTCGATCAAGTTTTATGGCATGTAGCACGGTTCTTATTTATATTGCTCTTCATCATAGTTTTCAGTTTTTCACTTGGGCACACACGTGACTTGTTTAACACATACTTATTCAAAAGTAAAATTACAAGAAAAAAAATATGTAACTCAAATTTTATTGTCGAGAAAATATTGGAGTCTGGGGATGAAGAAGAAGAAGAACTAACAATTTCGTTGAGGGCAACTTGTCTTCCCACTGTCACCATCACTGTTCTCATAGATCAAACATAGTCTTTGATAAAAGAATCTAGGATCGAATATCAATCTTAGACGATAATTATACCTCAATGATCATCCTTCTCCACTAGTCGGACCAATCTCACCGTCTATCACTCATTCATGCCCATAAAAATAGTGTAACTCAAAGATATTAAGGCATTTCGAAAGAGCCTTACCAATAAAATGGGAAATTTCCCTCCCAAGAAGAATACAAAAAAGTTTCAAGAGAGATCAAATGTTAAAAAAAAAACATCCGGCTCATGCCAACTATGTTCTGAAGTCAATAACATTGTGAAAGCCTGAATTTTACTCAATAAAACTTTATTATAATAGATTTTTTTTCATTTATGTGCAACATTATTTTATTAAAAATTGTGCGGTCAAAAATAAGATAAAGAAAATTGTATTAGAATTATAAGGAGACTAACAAACCCAAAATTATAAAATGTTACATACTTTAATATGTATATAGCGTGGCTTTCTCCCTAGCTATTTTATGGCATATTTATAATTTTTTACTAAAATAAAATGTGTTTTTTTTGTTTCTATTCAACAAAAAATAGTAGGTAAGATGAAACATTAGAAAACAATGTGTATGCTTGTAAATTTCTCTTGATTAAATTAACTAATTTATGCCATAAACTCGACCAGAAATTGTTAAAACTTAACCATGCAAAATCAAAAAGAAAAAGTGAGTTAAATGCAATTATATAAAAATCAATTATTACAAACGTAAACAATAAAGGAGTAATCATTAATCCAATTCGTTCCAATTTTTTGTGATTAGGGACTTAGTTAATAGTTGCTTGGAGACCCAATGGATGGGAGTCTCCCCCATAGGAGCCAAATCCAGCTAAAAATCAAATTCAAAACGATTCACTAAGAAGAAAAAGAGGTCGACAACGAAAAAGGAAGCACAAAAAGTCCAAAACGTGATTGTCTATTTTGCATTAAGGAGCTGCTGATTTTATGGGACCAAAGTAGGCTGCCAATTTTGTTCCACTAAGGAAGTTACGGGTTATATTTTCAATTGAATAACAGTGTGTTCTTTTACACAATGATTACAATTTATAAATCAATTTTATAAGTAACACGTTTTTTCAAACTACTTTCTAATTACACACATTTTCTCTCTTCAATTATCAACCACAACTTGTTGTTTGAGTGAGGCCTTCGCGGATTGAGAAACAACTTGTTGGTTTAACTCAAAATACAAATTGGCGGCTGGATGCTGCCGAACAGCCCGTAAATGGCAAAGGCAATGATCAAACAGGGACTGCCTTTTTTCCACCAAGGAGGCTACTGGTTTGGTCACTTTAGAGGCTGCCGAGAATTCTATTGCAAAAGGGAGGCTCAAGTTTCTAGGTTAATTCCACAAACCTAACAAGTTTTGACTATACTTAAATAGGTAATAACTAATAACTTGGATTAGAGTAATTGTTGAAATTATCATTGGATCTTCGATACACCTTTCGGGCTCAGTAAACACTTCAAATCGACACCTCGACCCAACAACAACTCCTCCTTGATTGCTCCAATATGAAAGGAAGAAGAACAAGAACAACATTGAAAAACTACCAAGTTAGAACTCTAAGACATCTGTCATCTTCCCTCTCCTTCAGTTGATTCAAAATCAACAATAACACAGCAAGGCAAATGGACAATAGAGGGAACATATAGAGCTTGTTGGGCTAGGGTGCCAAATATGGGCCAATCATCCAAAACTCAAGCCCAAGTCCAATACATATAACCCCAAAATGGCCTAACAGCTAACCAGTCCAAATATTATGTCCATATCCACCACAATTTGGGCCGTCCAAGTGGACCACGATCAACTATCAATTAAGTCACTTCGAATGACCCCGAGTCGTTATCAAGCCGAACTACCCATCGAGGTGTCGATATTATTCCCACGTCTGTTTTACATTATCACCCGAATTTATTGAGTGTCAAAAAACTTAAAAGTAATTAATCTAAGGAGTTAGGAGTAAGTGTGGCGTCTTAAATTAGCACAATGAGTAACTACGTCAAGCTCATTAGTTTGCGTAACTTGCCTAAATATTAATATTCAATCTTTAGCTACAAAAAATCTATGAAATTTAATCTGACCCGACCCCTCTGTTTGTATGGATCCGAAAATCCCCAAAAAAAAATGATCATGTCGATTCCGAAAGGTTGAAAGATGAGTCGTCAAAGCGTACTCCAAAAATTGTACCAGTCTGATTTCTTTTCGAATCAAATGATAAAACAATTGATTTTTTCTTTCGTTTTGAAAGAGAACGTTTTTCTTTGAAGTCGAGGAAGGGATAATTTATAAATATGGCATTCAGCTTAAAAAGTGTTAAAATGTTACAATTTTTACAAGATGTGAACTATAGAACAGTACAATATTAATATATATACTAGTCAAATGTTCTCGGCTAGAAATAGGATAAGGAGCTTAAGAAAAGAGGCCGAAGGTGTCCAAAATGGTTGTGTGAAGAGGGTCACTCAAGTGAGTAGCCCAGTTGTTAAGTGGACCTTTGCCGGTGGCGGCAGCCTGGACGGCAAAGCCGAGGAACGCCACCATGGCAAGGCGGGCATGCTTTATCTCCGCAAGTTGAAGTGTGGCTTTCTTTTCAGGGTCGGCCGCCAAGCCAAGTGGATCGAAGAATTTGCCACCGGGGTAAAGCCTCTTCTCAGGGTCAAGCTCGGCATTCCGCTGGAACTCAATGTATCCGATGATGAGGACCTCAATCCATATTAATGTGGTTATGGAGAATGGAAGTGGTTGGCCAAGGTAGGTGGAACCCTCAACGAGCTCAACCTGTTAAACGTAAATTCATTAGTCAAATCTAAATTTTGATCCATCAAGATCAAATTTTAATCAAGAAATTTCTGTAAATCAAATTAAGTTTGAGTTGTTTCAAATATTTATCAGGACAAAACTAGTGATCCTGTACGCTCATATATTTAAATAAAGACATCCATGAGGCATAGGTATATTTGAAAGGATCAAAGAAATGAACATGGCTTCATGGAAAATAAAGTCTACTATACGTGTGTTTGGCATTGTTTAATTTTTTTTTTTTTAATGAATAGCAATTTTTCAGAGAATGAAATCAATGGATGGTTTGAAATTATGGGTTTAACTTTTAAGTAGTGGTTAAAGATTAAGTACGGTAGAAAAAAATATTTAATGAAAATCAAATAAGTGCTAATTTATAAGGGAGTGTTTTGCGGAATAGTTTATAAACCATCTTTAGATTTGGTTTTGTTCTCCTGCCAGATGTCTGGCAGGAGAATATTTCTATCTTTAGATTACATAATTTTTCAAATCAATTTTTAATCAAATATATGTTTTCTTTTTAATTTTTAACAACATATTTTATTGAGAAAAAAACTGTTTTTTATTGTCGACAAACAGTTTGACAACCAATTCATAGACAAATATTTATAAATATTGAAGATAAATGGACACGTCACAACATTTCGTTGGTAAACGAAAAGGATTGATGGAAACATTTGACCATTTGAAAAATTGATCTCATAAGACCTTGGATATAAACAAAATTTATCGACAGAAAGTTGTCAAACAAATGCTTAGACTCAGTTTAGTGGAGATTAAAATCGAATTTTTACTAAATTTTGATAAAAATAAATGGAATATTATCGTTGAAAAGCTTGATCTCATAAAATATGTAATTCATTTTAATTTAATTGTTAACTTTAACTTTATTAAACAAGCTACCAAACAAAACTATGTGAATAGCTAGTTGAAAGAGTAAATATGTGCTTACCTTTCCAGCATCTTGCCATGTGACGCCGGTGAGCCACTCAACAGTCAAGGCACCAAGAGTGGCCAACATAGCCCACCTTCCATGGATCAATTCACACTCCCTAAACCTTTTGTTAGTGATATTGCAATATAAATACAAAAATATTACAATAATAATAATAATGATGGATACAATAACCGTAACCAATTAGGTTGAGGCGCGGATATCTCGCTTTCTTTAAGGAGATTCAAGCCCTCTGCGGTGTTGGAAAAATATCAATCACCGGTGCAACCAGAAATCTCTGACTTGTCCCCTCCAGGATACAACAGCCCAACTTAAATGTTGTGTGGTTAAATCCTTATTTTGCACTAAAGAATTAACCCAAAGCTCTCTCTTACAAGAACACCCTTCTATTGGCCAAATTAAATATATATGAGAGAGAAAAAATATGTATAGAAATCAATTGTGTTTTTGAAATGCAACGATTGTTTCTATATTCCTTTTGCCTAGTGCATGAATTTATAGGAACATATGAATCATTACTATGTGAATGGACCAATCATGAGACAACAAGTCTAGCAATAAATGTTTGAAAATTATTGGTTGTAAAATTGGTTCAATTATAATCCTCCAAATAAATGGATACGTGTCCACCAATATTTTGAATAATTTATGCAACCAATTATTGATCAACAACTTATGAGCATGTGGTAGGTAAATGTTACCCAATCAAATTTAAGCACTTGTGATTATTTTAATAAATGTCCCAACAATCCTCCACTCATTTATTAAAATATATACACTTTGGCCAATAGACAAATTATTATGCATCATGATAGGTGTGACTCTGCATTGAACCTTCACTAGTAAAACAGTAATATTTATTCCACAGTTAGTAGTAGTCTCAGACTTGAACTATAACTGGCTAAGGGAAATAAAGAATTACTGCTCACACATAATAATTAAGGTGTTAATTTGAGCTTTAATAGCCAGCACTTACGGCCCTGTGCTGATCCCGGTATTCATGAGTGTATTTCAAGAATATGCCCAATATTCTCATAGAGAGCGGCCCCACTCTCGCACTCATATAGGTAAAATTTGTCAAGAGTGCACCTGTAACTGTAGCACCCCATTCATAAGAGATACAAATTTTATTAAGAGTTTTCCAATAAAACTCAACCCTCCATCGTTACAGGATAATGCACATACACCATAGGGATGGACAAAATGAATTTGTGCATTCTACCGGCCATCATATAATTCGTTCTTCCCATTGAACCTGGATACAGGATCTCTGGTCACCAGGTTGGGTATCCTTATACATGGCTCATGATAAAATAGGCATTAGCCCCATCCCCCTCGATGTATTCTAGACCCTTTCTCTTGCCAAGGCCTTGGTTAATGGATCTGCAAGATTATCACATGATTTAATGTAATTCACATTAATTATCCCATTACTCAAATAGGATCTCACAGTACTGTGTTTTCTTCTTATAGGTCTGAATTTACCGTTATAATAACGGTTATTTACTCTACCAATGGCAGCAATGCTGTCACAATAAACCAAAATAGGAGGTATTGGTTTTTCCCACATTGGAATTTCCTGTAATAAATCTCTCAACCAATTTGCTTCCTCACTAGCTGATGCTAAAGCAATTAGTTCAGCCTCCATAGTAGAGTTAGCAATAATGGTTTGTTTTTTAGATTTCCAACAAATAGCAGCACCTCCCAATTTGAAAATATATCCACTGGTAGATAAGGAATCTCCTGATAGAGTATTCCAATCTGCATCACAAAATCCTTCAACAATAGCAGGATATTTTTGATAAAGTAAGCCATAATTTTTGGTACCAAATAAATATCTCATTACTCGATCTATAGCATGCCAATGTTCTTTACCTGGCTTACTCGTATACCTGCTAAGTACCCCCACTGCAAATGCAATGTCTGGTCTCGTGCAATCAGTTGCATATCGCAAGCTTCCAATTATGCTAGCATATTCCTTTTGATTTATCACTTCATCTTCCCTCTCAACCGGGAATAAGTGTATATTTGAATCAAAAGAAGTAGCAACATACTTGCAATCAACATAATTGTATTTTTTCAAGATTTTCTCAACATATTGTGATTGATCAAGAAAAATACCATCACTTGTTTTAGTAATTTGCATTCCCAAAATAAATTTAGCCTCACCAAGATCTTTCATGTCAAAATGTTTTTTGAGCATATTTTTGACCTCATTTATAACATGAATATTAGAGCCAAAAATCAACATATCATCAACATATAGGCTAATAATAACATGCGAATTTTCCCAAGATTTATAAAATATGCATTTATCACTCTCATTTACTTTATACCCATTTTCAATCATGCAGGAATCAAATTTATCATGCCACTGTTTAGGAGCATGTTTTAAGCCATAAAGGGATTTAGTCAACTTACACACTTTGCCTTCTTCACCTGGTTGTGAAAAACCTTTGGGTTGGTCCATATATATTTCTTCATCAAGATCACCATTTAAAAAAACAGTTTTAACATCCATTTGATGAATAATCAAATTATGAATAGCAGATATTGCAATTAGCAATCTTATGGATGTTATCCTCGTAACCGGAGAAAATGTATCAAAAAAGTCTAAATCAATTTGCTATTTGAGACCTTTTGCGACAAGTCTCGCTTTGTACTTGTCTACACTACCATCCGGTTTTAATTTCTTCCTAAGGACCCATTTACACCCAATAGTTTTACAACCTGGTGGTAAATCAACCAATTTCCATGTTTTATTTGAAATTAGTGATTCCATTTCATCATGTACAGCTTCTTTCCAAAAAACAACATCTGGTGATGAAAATGATTCTTGCAAAGAAAGTGGTGTTTCTTCAATGTTATAAACCACGTAGTCAGGACCAAAATCTTTTTCAATTCTAGCTCTTTTACTCCTTCTAATTTCAGAATTTTCTTCATTTTGCAAACTTTGAGTAGAAGAGTTAGATTTTGAAATATGTTTTTCAATTTGTTGGCCCCCACTATTTTTCGATTTAAAAGGAGATTTTTCTTCATGAAAAATAATATCACCAGATTCAAAAATAATTTTATTTTCAATATCAAAAAATCTATATGTTGTACTATTTTCTGCATAACCAATAAAGGCACAAGTGTTAGCTTTAATTCCCAATTTAGGTATTTTAGGATCTGTTAACCTCACAAAGGCTAAGCATCCCCATACTCTAAGATATCCCAAATTTAGCTTATGCCCCTTCCACACCTCAAAAGGTGTAATTTTAGTCTTTTTATGTGGCACTCTATTTAACACATGACAAGCAGTTAAAACTGCTTCACCCCAAAAACTTGAGGGTGCACCGGAATCTAATAGTATAACATTTGTAAGATCAATCAACGTTCTATTTTTCTTCTCTGCTACACCATTAGAAGCAGGTGAATATGGTGGAGTAGTTTCATGGATTATTCCCAATGATTCAACATATGAATTAAATCCAAATGATTCATATTCTCGACCTCTATCACTTCGAATACGTTTAATTTTTCTACAGAATTGATTTTCAACTTCTAGGAGGAATTTTTTGAAATAGTCAAAAGCATCATTTTTATTTTTCAATAAATAAACATAAGTATATTTTGAACAATCATCAATAAAAGTGATAAAATATCTATTTCCTCCACGAGTTAAAATTCCTTCAAATTCACGTAAATCAGTATGAATTAATTC
This sequence comes from Ligustrum vulgare, assembly GCA_963555705.1. Lineage (NCBI taxonomy): Eukaryota > Viridiplantae > Streptophyta > Magnoliopsida > Lamiales > Oleaceae > Ligustrum > Ligustrum vulgare. The sequence continues at coordinate 17,186,360 of OY743176.1, read as the reverse complement.
TAACAATTCGGTATTTCTTTCAACACTTTTATGAGGTCGTTTTGTAATTTTCACTTGACTGCAAGTCTCACATTTTTCTAAATCTTTTTTCACATTGGGAATTAATCCTGAACTACTCATGATTCCCACATATTTTTTATTTATATGACATAAACGAGCATGCCAAAAATTCCGTGAAGAGAGCATATAAACAGAAGTAGAAGCATTTTTACTTACAATGTTTAATTTGAACATCCCATCACAAGCATATCCTTTGCCAACAAAAATACCTTTTTTTGGTAATCACATACTGATCAGATTCAATTGTTTGTTTGAAGCCAGCCTTATTCAGAAGATAACCCGACATCAAATTCTTTCTCATGGAAGGTGTATGTAGTACATCTTTTAATGTCAGGACTCTTCCAGAGGTGAATTTGAGTTCAACATCTCCAGTTCCAAGAACCTGTATAGTATGAGAATCTCCAAGCATTACAGTCATAGGCTCCTTAAAAGGAGTATAAGTTTTGAACCAATCTTTATCATAGCAAACATGTCTGCTTGCTCCAGAATCAGCCCACCATCCTTCAGCACTTTGCACCATATAAATTTCAGTAATCATAGCAACAAATGGTTCTTTGGTAACATTAACCTGTGGAACAGGCTCACGCTTCCGGTATCTGCAATTTTTAGCAAGGTGCCCAAATTTTCCATACACAAAGCAAGTTTTGCCTTGTTTATTTTGTGAAGGATGTGATTGGTTCTTATTCCACTTGCTTGAAGTTCCCTTGTTTTGTTTATAAGGCATTTTCATATTTTTCTTATTGGGCTTCAAAACATCTTTTTTAGAATTCTGACCAGTAGGCAAATTTTCAAAAATTAAATTTACCTTCAGATGAGAGCTCGGCAACTATCATTTGAAAATCTTGTGCTTGTTCCACCATGGATTTTCCATCTTCCATTTGATAGAGGAAAAATCGACTTGCTGCATATTTTTTCGCTCCCGCCTCTTCAGTATCATATTTGCTCTGCAAAGCTTTCCAAATTTTCTTGGCAGACGAGAAAGTAATATCATAGTAATCATAAAAATGATCAGCAAGACAATTTAAAAGATAATTCCGACAGTTATACTCATCTTTATTGTATTTCTCCACTTTTTCATCATGCTCAAGATATTCATCATCGTCCATGCCATCAGTTTTGATTTTTCTTGGATCCTTCTCTGTGAGGACATAAGCAACTTTGAGCAGGTTGAGGTAAAAGAGGACTTTGCCTTTCCAGCGCTTAAAGTTCACGCCTTTGAAGCGAAAAGGCTTGTTGAGATCTCCTACACTTTCATTGGTCTTTTCCACGGTTTGATCCATTACTTGAATTCTCCTTAAAATTGTTAGTGATATTACAGTATAAATACAAAAATATTACAATAATAATAATAATGATGGATACAATAACCGTAACCAATTAGGCTGAGGCGCGGATATCTCGCTTTCTTTAAGGAGATTCAAGCCCTCTGCGGTGTTGGAAAAACTTCAATCACCGGTGCAACCAGAAATCTCTGACTTGTCCCCTCCAGGATACAACAGCCCAACTTAAATGTTGTGTGGTTAAATCCTTATTTTGCACTAAAGAATTAATCCAAAGCTCTCTCTTACAAGAACACCCTTCTATTGGCCAAATTAAATATATATGAGAGAGAAACAATATGTATATAAATCAATTGTGTTTTTGAAATGCAACGATTGTTTCTATATTCCTTTTGCCTAGTGCATGAATTTATAGGAACAAATGTAGAAGTGGCAATGGGTCGAGCCGAGCCGGCTCGGCCCATGGCTCGTGAAGCTCGGCTCGTCAAACAGACGAGCCGAGCAGCGAGCTCGGGTCAAACGAGCCGAGCTTAGGCTAGGCTCGTTAAGCTCGTTTTTTTTTTTTTTTTTGGTGTAATTGTAAATTTGTAATATATTATATATTAATATTGTATTGTTTTTTTTTTTTTTATTTTGAACGGTAAACTTAAAAGTAAAAACACGATTTTTTTTTTTTTTTTTTTTTAAATTTTGAACGGTAAAACTTAAAAGTAAAAACACGATTTTTTTTTTTTTTTTAATATACACGAGTCGGCGAGCCGCTCGGCTCGCCGGCTCGTTGAGCTCGTCGGCACGAGCTCGTGGCTCGTGCCGACGAGCTGCTCGTTGAATCAAGAGCCGAGCTTGGCTCGGCTCGTGGTTCAACCGGAGTGATTGGCTCGTCCACGAGCCCGATTTTTTGACGAGCCGAGCCGCCCTCGGCTCGTGTTTTCGCGAGCCGAGCCGACGGGCGGCTCGGCCCGTTTGCCACCTCTAAACATATGAATCATTACTATGTGAATGGACCAATCATGAGACAACAAGTCTAGCAATAAATGTTTGAAAATTATTGGTTGTAAAATTGGTTCAATTATAATCCTCCAAATAAATGGATACGTGTCCACCAATATTTTGAATAATTTATGCAACCAATTATTGATCAACAACTTATGAGCATGTGATAGGTAAATGTTACTCAATCAAATTTAAGCACTTGTGATTATTTTAATAAATGTCCCAACACCTTTGTAGCCCAAAAACCTCACTGTAAGGCTGAAACGACGTCGATTTAACATCAGCAGTCTCAGTCCTGGTCCCAATAATATCACCGGCTAAGGTCTTGGCCAAGTTCTGATCTAGAGAATCCAAGTCATACTGCAAGTACTCGGCGGGTTTTCCCAGACCAAAAGGGTCGAAGCCATAATCACCAACCAGACTTCCATCGAGCCATTCAGGTGCCTGAGCTCCAGGGAACCATAATGTGCGATCTGAGGTGACGGGCTTTGAAACTTTTCTGGGTGGAGCTTTCTTGGTCCCGAATCCGAACCGGGCCTGAACTCGCCCCAATTCGGAGTGAGCCTCGGTGAGGCGCGTGCCAATGAAGGAGGATGTAGCGGCGGCGACGGTGGTCGTGGCCATGGAGAAGGTAGCGGAGGAATAGAAAGTAGAAACTAGAGTGTGTTGTGTGATGTGGTATTTTTTGGGTGGGAAATCTATATATCTATATCTATATCTATATTCTATATTCTATATCTATATAAAAACAGAAGTGCCGTCAAAAAAATTTTCCCCCCATTTTCAATTTCTATTTTTGGAATTTTATTTTTTTTTCAATTGAATTTCCGGAATTGAGAAATGAGTTGTTGACAATTAATGAGACATTTAATGTGGGAAAGTGTGTAATGCATTGTAAATAGGCATTTGACTACATGTATTGAATGCTAATAATTTGTCTATTCGTATTCTCTCTCTCTCTCTCTCTCTATATATAAATGTATATTTCTTGCAATTTTTATGGATCCTACAAGAAATAATTGTTGACATAACATTTATTTATATTCCAATTCATTCACTTCACTCATTAATCCATCCAAATTTGTAATTGTTTTAACACCGATGAATCATTTCATTGTACGTATTTTTCATATTTTGAAAATCAAGCTAATTATATTTAGGTAACAATATTCATACAACACATTTTTTTAAATTTACACCATAGTTTAATTGCAAGATAGATCTTCGATGTTTGTTTAGTTTTGCTTTTATATCCTTAACTTTTTTTTAATCGCATTGTTATTTATAACATTCAATTAATTAATAAGTTTTATTTCTAATCACAAATTCTATTCAAATATTCTGCTAATTTGCATTGAAAGGATGTGCAAATATTTTTTTTAACTTTTGTATTAATTATTTATTTTGATTATTTAAAAATATGAGAGATAAATAAGTGTTTTTCGCCAACAAAAAAAATATGTTGAATGAAAATCGTCTCAAAAGACAAGATGTGAAAATTAATAAAGAGTTGATGATAAAAAAATTATAAAAAATTTTAATATAACTATTATAATTTGAAGTAGATTTATTGTTTGTTCTTTCTTGTTTAGTTAAAAATATTAGTGACAAATAAATTTGTTTGCATTAATATTCATCATTAGTTGCTTTATAAAAAATAAATTTTATAAAGAAATTAATACATTTGGAAAACTACACATTAGCTTTGAAAAACAAAAATAGGCTTACTTTTTCGTGCATTATTTGTGCATTAATTAGATTAATATTTTATTAAACTTTAATATTTGTTCTTTTTTATTTAGTTAAAAATATTAGTGACAAATAAGTTTTTTTACACTTCTTAATAGATTTTTTTTCCAGAAAACGGTAATTTTTTTTTTTTAAGAAAACGGTGACTATTCATTTTTTTAATTATTTGAATTAAACTTGCTAAATCAACGTAAGATGTACTGATGATAATTAATAATTTATTGAAACTAAAACTAATTATTATGTCATCACATTAATAAAATTTGAATGGTATTATGGAAATCATTTTACATAATGAAATTAATTACTATGTTATGGATGACGTGTTGACTATATTTGGCCCCTGTTGGAAACCCATTATTTGGAATAATGTGGTTTGAAATAGTAAATTTTTTGGAGATGTGTAGTTAAAAATTGGAGAATATTTTTGAACTTATGTGTAGATTATTTTATTGGTATAATGTGCGGTTGAAAATGAGTTTTTAAACAATGAGATTTAAAAATAATAGGTACCAAATAGGGGCTTAATGATGCGTTTAGTGCAATGGGAAATGAAATTGAAATTATTAAGAATGTTCATTTTAATACTTAGCAACGCAACTCCAAACAATGTGCAAATATCTGTTATTTTCGATAAAAAAATAATATCACTTTTTTCTTGAACAACAACTTCAATTTTTTTATTTTTTATTTTTTATTTTTGTGAAAAAATGTGGAAAACTTAATAATCATTTACTACTTAAAATCAATGATTTTTTTTTTAATTCGTAAAGATTAAAAAAAAAACTTTGTCAATATCGTATAAATATTTTTATTTAAAAATAGAAAATGATAAATGATAAAATAAGAACGTTCATCAATCTATGTTTCTTTTTCTTTACCTTTTCGTTTTAATAAAATTCTGAGCATATATCACAAATAAATCTATTTTTTCCACTTATTACAAATTTTATTTAAATGTAATTTTTATTTTCCATTTTAAGTTTTAAATCAATTCAAATTACAATATTTAAAGAAATTTCTGGACCGATAAACATACGAATCGTAAAAAAATTGAAAAAAAATTAAGTTATGTGTAATGTACATTTGTAATTAATTGTCTTCATTCCTTTCTCATTTTTAATTAAGTATTAATTTCATATGTTAAAATATAAATTTGATATATGTAAGTAACAAATGATCGTGCATCGCACGGGTATAACACTAGTTGGGAATATAGAGCAAGAAATGGTTGATAGAGAGAGATTTTGGGGGTGGAGAAATTATCTGTAGCCGTTGGATCGGGATATTGAATCCATCTGACGTTGGTAGGAGTCCTGGCCTTATCTACATCTTATCAGGTGCCCCATTGGCTAATTTCAACTGATCCGTTCCAGTCCACGTAGGATTATGCTTATGTGGTTGACAGCCAAATTGTAGAGATTCAAAATAGAATTGGTACGAACTATTTTATGAAAATATTTGATATTTAAATTTATTAAACAAATATTTCATTTCATATGTACTTTAACATTAAAAATTAAATACATGTAGTTATATATTTAAATGAATGTAGAAAATTAAGCAAAATGAAATGTTAGTTTTGGTTTAATTTTAATGAATGTATACTGCAATACATTTAACTTTATGTATTAAGAAATCATCTATTATATCGATTCATAAAAGCGGCACGATTATTTTACCCACAAGATATAGTATTTTATCACTTACTCATATGGCATTGATTTTTCAAGAATCAATTTTTTTGAACATTCATTCTCAATCACATATTTTTTAAAATTATTTTTTACAATTTTTATACTACTTTTTATATATACATTCTAAAAAATCACTTTTTCACAAAATATATATATATATATATATATATATATATATATATATATATATATATATATATATTATTCTTAAAAATCAAAGTTAAATAGTCAACAACCAAATAAAGTTAGAGATCACGAAATTATACGAAAAATCTTATACCCTATAATCTTTAAAAATTTATTAAAATTAAGAATGATTAAAAAATATTAATCATTATATTGATATTATTAACTAAAAAGAAATCAAAATATTAATTATTCAATATTAGTCTTCGTTCAATAATTTTTTCTATAAATTATTTATAAGCTGTACATTTTTTTAACCACATATATATTTTAGAAAATATGATTTTTAATATTAAAGATAACAAATAATTTGACCATTAATAATTAAAACACAATTTTTATATTGATGGCTACACGTAAAATTTATAATATTAAGAACAACAAATAAATAAAAAATAATAATAATTAAATGATAACTTTAATATTGATAACTAAAAATATTAATCGAACTCATTCAGTATTAATGTTAATAATAAATTAAAATTAATTAAAAAAATATCAACCATTATTTAATAGGCAATAAATGCGTTCACAATAATTCACTTTGCATTCACACTGTTTAATTTTATAGAAACTTACAATTTATGGAAACGAAAATTGGGTGGGAAATTGTTTTTAAAAACTGCCCTACCTTTATATATTACTAGTATCACACCCGTGCGTTGCACGGGAAAATAATATGAAATAATTTTACAGTAAATAACCTTAAAAAATAGGGAAAAAACATTTAACACATAATTTGCTTTAATTAAGGATACAGACTGTTAATGAATGCTCAAAATAGAAATAAATTACAAATCTCATCAATTTCGGAAAACTTTTTTAAATAATATATTATTTGTACAGTTTGTTGTTGTTTACACCCGTATGATACACGAAAGTTTCTATAGACAAAACATATTTAAACAATTGCTCAAAATTAAATTAAATAATGCAATTTTTCAAATATATTTTGTATAGAATAAATAAAAATTTTCGTCTAAATATTTTTTACTAACGTGAATAGAAATAACAACTCTCAAAATATTATAATTTACATAAAATAAGTAATTGTAACAAATTAAATATATGAAATCCTATATATAAATAAATGTAAAAAATTAAGGAATAATGACGATTGCCTAGAGTAAAAATCAACATTAAGATTTGTGGCGCACGAACGTGGAATTCAACTTAAGAGATCCTTCGCATGATTATTAATTTTTAATTTTTAAATGTGATGTATTTAATTGAACATAATTAAATGCATATTTAATTATATGTCAATAAAATAATTATTAATGAAATTATAAATAAAATATATATAGTGAGTCTTTTTGTCTATATATTTTAATAAAATTAAGAAATAAAGTTTCACCATTTTTTACGACATATAATTATTTTTTAATATTTTATAAAATTGTAAACCGTTGAATTGTTTTATTTCTTTACGAAAAACATGCAATGAATTAAGTGTTTTAGAGATTGTACAACGAATATATCAACTTCATTTCTGGAATCAACGTTCAATAAACGATTTTTTTTTTTTAATTTTTTTTTAACTACAAAAGTAGGCTCATACAATATATGTGCAAAACTCAACTTACATATTCTTCTTATATCAACGATTTTCTTTTCATATATTGTTCATCATATTCTTCCTAAAAAGAGGTGTATGATAGATTTTTTTGGTATAATTTGATTTTTTAAGCATTAATTATTAATTTCAAATGTTTTTCAAAAAAAAGAACTAATTAATAAAATCTGTAATATATTTTTGCATATTTTAGTTATTGAAATATATAATGAAAAATAGAAAAATAAACAGAATCAGTAAATAAAAAAAAAATGTGAAAATGATGAATGAATTGAAGAAATTTTAAGTTTGTAAAATTAACCCAACTTAATTGGATTTGCCTTAAAAATTCTATAGTTATTATTTATTTTAATTTGATGAGAAAAAATAAGAACAAAAATTAATAATCTATGACTAAAATGAATTTAGGTAACTAATTGGAGATAATATTATAAGACTTAAATGATATAATTTAAAATGAATTAGATATTGAGGAAAAATAAAAACTAAAACTTTGCCTTTAATTTTTTATATGAGTTTACGGACAATATATTTACAATTTGATCTCACTTATTAGCTTGCATTAAACATCTCATTGTGGTCTTTAATTTAACATCTATATTATATATTTTTCGATTTCAAAGTAATACAATAATTATTAAAATAATAATAATAAAATAGAAAAAATAACATTTTGATGTTATTAATAGCACAGTACGGATGTTAATGCAATTAATGACACATGTAAAATAATAATTGCTAAAATATTTAATATATTATTTTTAGCAAAAAAATTTCAAATTTAGAAAGCTTTTTTTTTTTGCGGAAAACTATGCGTGTATTTTGGTGACGGCTATTTTACTTTTATAATAATAATAATAATAATAATAATAATAATAATACTAGTGTTACACCCGTGTGATGCACGGTCATTTGTTACTTACATATAAAATTTATATTTTAACAAATGAAATTAATACTTAATTAAAAATGAGGAAGGAATGAAGACAATTAATTACAAAAGTACATTACACATAATTTAATTTTTTTTCAATTTTTTTACGGTTCGTATGTTTATCGATTCAGAAATTTCTTTAAATATTGTAATTTGAATTGATTTAAAACTTAAAATGGAAAAGAAAAATTACATTTAAATAGAATTTGTAATAAGTATAAAAAATAGATATATCTGTGTTATACACTCAGAATTTTATTAAAACGAAAAGGAAAGGAAAAAGAAAAATATATTGATGAACGTTTTTATTTTATCCTCTTTCATTTTCTATTTTTAAATAAAAAATTTTATGCGATATTGACAAAGTTTTTTTTTTTTTTTTTTATACGAATTCTTAAAAAAATTAATTGATTTTCAAGAGGGACAGACGGACGAAGAAATTTCGGAACCTGAAAAATGCAGTTATTTAAAAAACTGCATTCAATTGAATTATTTTAAATTTTAATTTTGTCCAAAACGAATAATAAATAGTGAATTAATACTACTAATTACCATTTTATGAAATGAGTTTAATAACAATGATTTTGTGGAGAATGTATATTTAAGCACATGTTTGAGACTCATTATTTCAAATAACGTAGTTCGTAACAGTAAATTTTTGTACAATGAGCTTTTAAAAAATACGAATTTTTTTAATTTATATCTAGATTATTTTATTAATAGAATGTTAGTTGAAAATGATTTTTAAAAAAATAAAGGTTTGAATAAAGTGTACTGAATAGGGACTAATATTTTATTTTATTTTTTTGTTATCACAATAGTAATAGTTAGAAACTTAAATAACTTACTACTTAAAAAAAATACTTCAACGACCATTTGCATAACTATTCAATTTTAATGATTATTGATGTAATTAATCATTTCAAAATATAATTTCTAAATTATCACAAATAATTTATCACTATCCGAATAGTATTATTAGATTTGATACTAACTATTTTATTACAATATATGGTATTTAAATTTATTAAACAAATATTTTATTTCATATTTACTTTGACATTACAAATTAAATACTTGTGGTCATATATTTAAATGAATGTAGCAAATTAAACAATATGAAATGTTAGTTTCGATTAAATTTTAATGAATGTATATCACAAACTAATAAGCTCGTACTACGATCACTGCGTATTGGTTGAACGTATTAACATCATCAGTAGGAGCTTGTCCAAACTAATAATCGTAAGGAGGAAGAATCGCAGGTGTTACGAAGTATAATCCAAATATATTCAAATGTTTGTCAAAATCAGATCTAACCAGTATACATGAATGCCTTAAGCTACTTAGATCTGAGGGACTATCTTGATATAATGCGTTTAGAAGGCGTTTGCGTTTAGAAGCATTCACACTTAAACAAATGACGTTGTACAAACCAAAACTTGTGTACACAACTGTCGAACTTCGCAAAATGATCAAAACATTGAGCTCAATAAATCATTACGTTTACAATTCAAAGTATTTACAATTCAAAGTGTCATTACATTTACGATTTAAAATTCGAGAAATAAACTAAAAGATAACTAGCCGCAACCACACTCTATTGCCACATTCATTGGGGGGGGTCTTTGGCAGAGTCTCCGCCTGGTAAGATCTGGCAGGAGTCAGAGGGAACATTAGTAGGAGGATCTTCCCCTAAATCTTGTGGCTCTGGATATAAGGCATCGATCTGGGAAATGTCCAAATCTGGGAAAGCCTCTTTTACATCTCCCAAGGCCATCCTAACCCCAATGTTCCCAAAAACTCTCTGCATAGCTTCATACTCAGGGGTCTCTTCAAAAGTATCCTTGAAATTCTGAACTGCCTTCGACACTTCGGCCCCCAAAACCTCCTTCACCCTGGCTGCAATAGTACGCTCCAAGGCCTCTGCAATTCCGGAGTCAATATGTTTCTCCATGGAGGTATAATCCTCCTCAGCCTTCTTCCTAGCCTCTACCTCCCCTTGTACCTTAGAGGTGACTTCTGCCACCTCAGTTGCCAGCTTGGCCTTCGTAGAGTTTGCTTCTACTAAGGCTTCAGCTGTGATGGACTGCGCACGATTGGAGTCGTCAAGCTTCTTGCACAGAGTCGCCACATCTGACTCAGAGGCCCGGAGGTCATGCTTCAGTTTCTCGTTATCTTCATGGAGGCTCTTCGCGTGAGCCCTCTCCTCCGAGGAAGATTTGCGGGCTATGGACAGCTGAGTTTTAAGATCATTAATCTCCTTCAGCATGTTTTCCGCATGACGGAGTGCAGTCTCAGCATCTTTCTTGTCCCTCTGCGCCTCCTCCACTGAAGATTCCACCACATCAATAAGGGCCAGTGCTCTAGCATTCATAGCTTTGGTAGCAAGTAGCTTCCGGGATGGAGTGGCACTGGAACAGAAGGCATACCAGCCCTCTGTCCAAAATTGCTCGGTGACCAAGGCAGCCCTAGCAGGAGGAGAGTTGGGGGAGTCAAACAAAGTGGGATTGAAGGTGAGGTCCTTGGGGAGGATACTGGCTTTAATCTGTTTGAGCTCTTCTGCCCCCGCATGTGTCACTTCATAAGCCAGACCTGGGATAGACACGAAAGGCTCGTCCTCCAAGTCTTGGGTCTCTGGTGGCAGAGGAGAAGAGGTGGTATCCTTCCCCCTCCTGAGCCTCTTTAAAGGGGTGGGTTCCTCCTCAGATATAGGCTCGGAGATATCCTCGGATAGGGGAGATGGCACCGAGGCATTCTTAGACTCCCTTTCCCTCTTAGAGCCACCCTTATCTGACCTCTTTCCCTTCCCCGTTGCTGTGACCCTCCTGGGTTCAGCCTCTTTTTTCAAGCTAGGTTGTTGGGGGCCTACCAGCAACAGACTGGGTGGCGGAAGCAATGCGGGAATAGGACCTTCAAGTCGGGCATTGGACGCTTCGAATACCTCCTTTGCCACCCCTACTTGCAGATTAGCAAGCACTGCTTTCTACCTCCTCTCAATCTCGCTGCCGTGGCGAAGGGCAGGAGTGATCTTCTTGGTCATAAGGCCCTTTAAGGAAATCTTCGGGAAGTCCTTGGAACCTAGCAAGAAAGAGAGAAGAATAAGGCTATGAGTGATTGAGGCATAAGCTAGGAAGGTAGTAAGAAAACAAACTCACTCATAGCTCGCATAAGGCCGTGCTTAACAAAAAGCTTGTTCTGTTGGATTCCTGAAAAATACCCCGGTAAGCGAACACTCGCCGCACTGCCGCTAAATCTGCGTCGGAGAGAAGGCAGGCAAAAGTGTCCCCTGCAATAAGCCAATAACGTGTGAAAACAGATAAAGAGAGATGGACAAAAATGAAAAGTGAATGACACACGACACTTAAGGACGCGAAAGCAAATACAAAACTCACTAAGTGAGGAAAGAGTTCGAGGAACGGTGATTTCTGGACTAGGGTCCAAAGGTGAGCTCTGCCACTCCCCTGCAACCCAGAACCACTGGTTCCTCCAGTTCTTTATTGAAGTGGGATGACCAGTGATAATAGGAGGATATGAGCCTCTGGGGGACAAGTAGTACCAGTCCTTGACATCCGACCTCACATCCTTATCCTTTCTAACGGACTTCTTCAGGGTATATAAGGTGTGGATAATGTGCAACGAGATGGGGTAGTCAGGGTTAACCTCTTTCCACACCAGCCAAGTACCCACGGCCTACGTCCAGAAGTTAGGGGCCAACTGGTAGGGGCATAACTTGTAACTCTTAAGCAGTGCCCTGAAAAAGGGGTGTAGGGGCAGCCTCATCCCGCAGGATAAAGCATCATAGCATGCGGTCACTTGACCTGGGGGAGGGCTACAGGGTCGGCAAGAAGGCATAGAGTGCACTAATCGAACCCCTTCTGGTATCCTGAATTTCGTCGATGCTCCCGCCAAATCAACGCCTCGGATTTTCATGGCAATCTCAATGCTTTCCCAAGATTTTGGGTTCGAATCAGGGTCCACATGATACCCTGATACTTTATTCACCAGGTCCACCCAACCTTCAACCTGGGCTATTTCCTCCTCAGATAGCCCTAACTCTTCCCTATGTGCCCTAAATGGGGCCCTAATACTTAAGCCAAGGTCCTGATGACCAGAAGAAGAGCCCACTGCCTCTCCTCTCTCCAAGTCCCTATCTCGCTTGCTTCGAAACTCCCGCAAAGAGGCCTCTTCGTCGGATGACAGATGAGCCATGTAGGTCTGGTTCTTCTCTTCTTCACTATCAGAATCATCCAAATAAATTATGCCACTGCATTTCCTATTCCTCCTCTTAATCCGCTCCTTAAAGAAGCGGGAACTAAAAATTGATAAAGACAATGGGCAGAAACCTCTGACAGGAATCGCCATTGTCAACATTTCCTGTGAACCCGTTCCCCCAACTCTTTCCATTTTTCTTAAAAATAGGCCAGACTCACCAAGAGGAAAACAAAATGCAAAACAAAAATTTTCAAACCCACATTTGAAAATTAGAAATGAAAAAGTTTTACACATGCAAGGGAAAAGAAATTTACCTTCAAAAGAAAAAACGAACGTTCGAGGTTGTGCGCTCGAAGTGAAAAACACGCCAATGGAAGATGTTGAAAGGTAGAGACGGTTTACTGGGTGGAAAACCCTCGAAGAGATGCTGAAATACTTGCAAGAAAGGAAAAGGTCCTACAACTTCTTGCGAAAGAGTTACTACAAAAATTCTTAGAGAAATGATAGGAAGAAGGGCGCTTTATAGGGAACCCAATAATCCAGAATCCTTGGTTTTTGAGCTGCATGATTGATGCGGGTAACCCGCGTCTCTTGGGGGGATCTCTAATCAAAGCGCCAGCTGTCGGAGGAAGGGAAGAAACCATTCAGTTACTAAAGTGTTTGCCACGCGCTGCAAGATGTCACCCCCGTCCCCTTCATATTTCTTGGGAACCAATATCAGCAGCCTCCTTATATTAAATGCCCCGCCTAAGAGATATGTTAGTATAATCCCAAGTTTGGTCTTGGAGGAAAAGCAGGAGTGGGAGGTCGACTTTACCTTGAATCCGAGCCTCCCCTAAAGAACAGAGCTATACAACGATTCCCAGCTGATGGATGGCAGAGCAATTATAAAATGTTGGGTATAACAGATAACGAAATTAGGGCAAAACAGCAATCCTATGGCTGTCTAATTGCAGAACGTTATCAGAACAAGATTGGTGCTTCGAACCTATGACAAATTCGATCCACCCATAAATGACCACATCGGATTGAGGGACTAGTGTTGAGACCGTACCCCAAATGGAGTACAGTGAACTACTAGCGAGGGCCCAATGGACCTTGGCCGATGACTAAATCTTAGGATATCTCTCTAGGCCAACTGCCGAGGTGGAACAACACATGAACTTCTTTAGCCAAACTGATTTATGTCTAGTCGATGTGTTTTATGTTTAGCCGATGTACTCTATGGTGACACCTCAGACGAGTGATGAGACAATGGATGGAGTCAGAGATGTGACGTCGCCTTTATCAAAAAGTGACATGCGCCTATCTCCTACCAAACGTAGTAATGATTATTGTCAAAAAGTAAGATCTTCCTCTCCAACAGCTAGGGTAAATACGCGTGTAAAGTCCACCACGTGTCGCCATCCAAAATTATAACTTCCCCTATAAATAGAACACTCCTTCCACCTAAAAAGGGGTTAGCATTTGCATAATCTTAATTGAATATTTTACTCACTCCCTTTTATCTCTTTTACACACTTATATTTCCCACACTCAATTTATATTTGCTTGAAATGAGCACTGATTTTGGCATCGGAGTGCAAACGGGAGCCACATCGACCCCCTTTGCAAACTGATTGTTTGTCACAGTGCGCAGGAGATCCACGTGTTCAAGAGGGAGGAGCTGAGACGTGTTGGTCCAAGATCCAGCCGGATTTTGTGGTCAACAGATTTTTCAAGAATCAATTTTGTTGAACATTTATTCTCAATCACACATTCTTTAAAAAATATATTTTTTACATTTTTTCATACTACTTTTTCACTATACATTCTAAAAAATCACTTTTTGACAAAAATAATTCTCAAAAAATTAAAGTCAAATAGCCAACAACCGAGTAAAGTCGGAGATCACGAAATTATACGAAAAATCTTATACCCTATAATCTTTAAAAATTTATCAAAATTAAAAATGATTAAAAAAATATTAATCATTCTATTGATATTATTAACTAAAAAGAAATCAAAGTATTAATTAATCAATATTAGTTTTCGTTCAATAACATTTTCTATAAATTATTCATAAGTAGCGCATTTTTTGACCACATATATATTTTAGAAAATATGATTTTTAATATTAAAAATAATAAATGATTTGACCATTAATAATTAAAACACAATTTTTATATTGATGGCTACACATAAAATGTATAATATTAAGAACAAAAAATAAATAAATAAAATAATAATTAAATGATAACTTTAATACTGATGACTAAAAATATTAATTAAACTAATTCAGTATTAGTGTTAATAATAAAATTAAAATTGATTAAAAAAATATCAACCATTATTTATATATACTAGTAATCGCACCCGTGCGATGCACGGAATAAATAATATTTATTGAATAAGTTGTAAAAATATAATGCCCGATAAAAATAACACAATAAAAAAATAATAATAATAACTTGCATACAAAAATTGTGAATAATTTATAGTTTCATTTCTCCCTATAAGATTTCTTGCTTTAATGCATAAATTGTATATTCAATATACAATCAAAATATCAAAAAAAAGAAAAGAAAAGTTATGAATAGCATTTTTTTAACAGTTAATTGTTCATTATCTAGTTTCCTTAGTTTATTTATTCATATAGAATTGATTATTAAAAAGTAAATTTTTTTTAATGTTCATTCACAACTACATATTTTTAAAAACTAATTTTTCACAATTGCAAACACTACTTTTTAACCACACATTCTAAAAATAGAAAATCAATTTTTAACCACTCAATTGATTGATTTGACAATTATTTTATTTTTTATATTACCTTCTTTCACTTTCAATCACACATTTAAAACTATTTATATAGTTTATATCAAACTTACTCCTATTCAATGGTTTCAAATACAATGTAACATTTTATTTTTCACCAAGTATTGAAAATGGTCATGTTAGTCACACACACAAAATTATTTTTTGTGCATGTTAAATAAATGTATGGACTATATTTTATTTTTAGATATAATAAGTTTGATAAAACCTTATATTGTTATTTTCTATAGAATTCAATGAATTAATTGTTAAAGTCTGTAGTATATATTTTACAAATTGATGTTATTTTAAATTTATAAAAATTAAAAAATAGATAAATGAACAAAATGAGTAAATTTATAAAATTAATTTCAAAATTACCAAAGATTTTATCGAAACCTGAAGTCATAGAAATTAAAATGATTCAATTGAATTTACTTAGAAAGATCGGATATCATTATTTCTTTTAATTTGATAAGAAAAAAGATTTGAAATTAATCATTTATGTCAAATTGAAGTTAGGTAAGAAATGATAAATATCTTTTTATGACTTAGATGAGATAAATTAAAAAGATTGGATATTGAAAAAAATAAAAAGTATAAGTAAAACTTTTACCTTTATTATTTGAGGCAATTTTAAGAATGATATATTTAGAGTTTGCTCTCATTTTTTAACTTGTATTGAACTTCTCGTTAAGATCATGAATTTGACAACTATATTTCATATTTTTTGACTTCAAAATATTACAATAATTATCAAAAAAATAAAAATAATATACAATTTGATCTTCTTACAGATTTTTTATTTTTTTACAATCAATAAGTCATTTATTACATGTCACATATAATTAATTTTGCATTAATTGAAGTTTCCTAATTCAATTATTAAAATAAATAATAAAATTACAAAGTTTCCTAAAATAGCAAGGAAAATGACGGGAAACTATGTGTGGGTTTTTTTGGCTGCTATACTATTATTATATATATTAAGATATTAAGATATATGTGTGTGTGTGTGTGTGTGTGTGTGAGAGAGAGAGAGAGAGAGAGAGAGAGAGAGAGAGAGAGGCAATAAATGCGTTCATATTTATCCAGATTTTACATTCACATTTGACGTACATCCACTTTTAGGAGTGGGCGTCGGGTGGTTCGGTTCGGGTATCTCAAGAATCGGGACCGAACCATACTTTTTCGGTTCTTGTAAAATGGAACCATTCGGTTCCATTGAATCGCAAGAACCAAAACATAACCAAACCATTCGATTTTGGTTCGGTTTCGGTTCTAATTCGATTCTACAATAATAATTATTTTTCAAGAGCCCTATCGAGGAACATCAGGCCTCGGAAAGTGAGCAAATGACTTGAAATAAACTTCTACCAAATATACAAAGATCAAGGATTTTGAAAATCCTTTCACCCCAAAGAAAGTATAGGATTCTCCATGAAACGGAAGATATTCATAAACAAAAATAGAAAACAAATGGCCTAGAAGATTTTTCGAGAATGACAATATAGTAAACTCGTGAGATGAATCATGAGTTTTAAATGCATTATTATTAATTATTTTATATTTGTATTTAAATATTTAATTAACTCCATCATGGTCATTTAAAACTTCCCTTATTAATAAGTTAATCTCATTCGATTTTCATTTACTAAGAATTTCAGTCCAAGTGTGAAGTTAAATGTTACAATAAGATAGAAACGTAACAAATTTCATAAAAAGAAATTAATTATTTTCACATTACCCAAAAAAATTACAAATTCTTTTGATTTGTAGTTTTAGGACAACCAATTAAGACCATAAAAAAAATAAACAAAGATCAAAGATCGGTTCTAACTTCGATTTTTCGGTTCTATTCTAAAGGAGGAACCGAGAACCGAACCGAAAACCAATCGGTTCTCGGTTCCAAAACCGATTTCTTATTTTATTTTTTTAAAATCATACGGTTCCGATTTTTTGGGTTCAGTTCCTATTCGGTCATATTGGTTCCGATTTTTTTTTCCATCCCTATCCACTTTGTATTCACACTAATCCACTTTACATTCATACTGTTTAATTTTATGAGAACTTACTATATATGGAAATGAAAATTGGGGGAAAATATTTTTAGAAAATACCCAACCTTTATATATTATAAAGATATAAAGATAAAGATTGAGGTACTATCAATTTTGACTGAATTCTTAATTTTGAACGAAATTCAAAATCTATAGTGTAAATAAAAGAGTAATTTTAAAGTGGCATTTTTAAGTAACATTATGATATGACGCAAATACATTGAGTGGTGAAAATGTGAGTGGTGAGCTAGTTATTTACACTACCCAATGTATGTTTGTCATGTCACAATGTCACTTAAAAATGTCAATTAAAAATGTCTTTTTAGAATTACTCGTGAACAAAATGGGTCACCCAACTTCCCATGTTTGCAAGTTGCAACGGTTACAACGTTATTTTTTTTTTGATCGAAAGAACGGTCACAACGTTTTTTATATTACATGTAGTGGGCTGTTTTCAATTGCAATGTAAGAAACAGTTCAACTTGCAATTCAAAGTTTTATCTACAAAAATAATAATTCACATTTCGATGGTAACAACTCTCTACATAAACATCTTTGATTTTGCATCAATAATTTACTTTTGACATATTCAATAAAATAAAATAAAATAAAATAATAATAATTTAAGAAATATGTAGTCATCTATTTTGAAAGAACTGGGAAAGAACGAACTAACTAGATTATTAAAGTTCAGGTTGCCAAAAAATATGTTGTTCAGATGAACAATATAAAAGTACCCCGCCGCTTGGAGCTCGTGGACAAAAGAGGTACGTAATTATATAATTTTCTTATTTTTTTTTTTTACCAAATGTAAGTTCATATTTTTACAAGATAAAACATCACGTTATCTTATGCTAATTGAAATATTTTTCCGTCTATTCAGTGTCACAACGAAGTGCAATCGACTCCAGTCAATTGACAAAAATAAGTGTCCAATATGAAGCAGAGGAGAAGAGTCAATTAATTCTTAGTTCACTTGGATGGGAGCAGCGTACTATAAGTCGCAAGAAAAGCAATGCGTCATAATCTTGCATAGTTCACTCCATTGATCATTTGAACGATATATCTACATGCTTTAATGTAATGCTATATTTTTACAAGTTAAGCAATCTATACAAGTATATATTTTTTTTTTCTTGAGTTCATCTATTATCTATATTATATATTAAAGTTCTTGAGTTGGAGCGGGTCCCAATTCAGGTTTTCCCTCCCAAACTCACTAATTAATTCTACATACTCTACAACTAATATATATTATATTATTGATTTTTTTGTGTATTAATTAAATTCATTTCATAATAAATATGCAATAACAATAACATATTAATGTTTATACATTGATTTCCTAACTCTTTGTTTGTCTCTTCGTGTCCCATGAAAATAGTGATTAATAGGTTAAAAAATGATTTCAATTAATTTGCATGACATTTAATCAAAGAAATATCAAATAAAAATAAGTTATTAAAAACTCAACGATTTTATCTATAATATTTATTTTTTAAAATCTTTATACACACATCTAGGTCATTGCAAAATAAAAATTCATTTTTATATCTGTATAACAAATTCGTTAAATTCTAGGAATTCTCATTACTTTATTTGAGAGTAATAACGGCTAAATAAGCCAACTAAAAAATTGACAATTGTATTGAAAAAGATTGATCTTTTAAATTTTCAAACTTTGATGGTTTCTAATTCCTATTATTGTATCTTTTCAATTTTGGTTCTTTAGAAAACTTTGCATTATTTATTATGATTATTGCTTTATTTGATCAAATATAATTTCTTATTTTATATATTAAAGTCTCACAAAAGTATGTCTGGTGTTACTAATAATAATAATTTGATAAATCATATAATTTCTTATTTTATAACAAAATTCTCACTAAAGTATGCCAGTTATTACTACTACTAATAATAAAATTCACACTATAAAATGTCTAATGTTTCTAATAATAATAATTTGATCAATTGTAATTTCTTATTTAATAAAAAAAAATCTCATAAAAGCATGTCATTGTGAAGAAGATTGAAATAAGACAAACATTTTGTTCATAATAATACTATTATAATCACAAAATAAGGTCCAAGTAAAGCATCTTTAATGTTACCATTATTAATGATAACTAATTGCATTAGGATGAATAGGATATGTCTTAAATCAATTTGAACTGTCCTAAGTATGGTATAAAGATAGCTTCTTAAAGTAATTATTTTGTTTGTATAATTACCTATAAGATTAACAATTGTTTTAAATATCTCAGTATTCAATAATTGTTATCAACTTACGTTTTATATATTGAAAATAATATTGTTATTAGATATAATAAGTAATAGCATTAACATGTCTTATACTATAAAAAGTACTAACACAAAAAAATGTTTATAATTTCTAATAAAGAAAGCACGTCTTATATTATGAAAAATTACTAACTAAAAAACTTTTTTTTTATTATAATACAATTAGAAATTATTACAAATTTCGATAGTTACTAACACCGTATAGTTATTATTTAGTTTTTTATATATACTTGTTCTTTGTTTGAAACCTATTCCACATTAGTTGTTAATTAGACTGCATGATTATCCTGGATTCTTAATTGCTGGTATTAGAAGTTTAAGAGTCTATAATTGAAAATGGTAATGGTCAAAGTACTCCGTTTTCTCTTTAAATATTCGCAAATATTGAAAGTCATCTTACCTGCAACACTTCATATTCTGCTTCTATACATTCAACATTTGTACTCTTGAAAGATCTTAACAAACATCGTGCAGACTTGAGGTTAAAACTCCATTGGGCTAGAAAATGGTTTGTACCCAAGCACGGAAAAATTAATAAATGCATGGAAATGATATTCATAGAAAAAGATGTGTTATGGTCCCAAATTTAAGGCACGTTTTTTAAATTTTTAATTGTATTTCAGTTTGTGTTGACAACATTGTTCTATAATCTACGTGCATTATTTACCAATATAATTTGTATTCAAAGTAACAGGTTTTAAGCTACAGTAAAGGGTCACCTCATTAATACTTACAATCATCTATTGAGTGAAAATGAAATTTACTGCATTCGGCGCGTCACATTTGTTAAAAATCGAGGAAATTACCCAATAACAAGCCATACATTCAGACTCTATTTTTATTTATTTTTTTATTTATTTTTTTACAAGACTTACGTCTAGCCAACAGCTGACTGTTTTTTCCCTAAAGCAATTTGCAATTTAAAGTCTTTTGTTGAAATAACGGGACCAGGTTTGCAACTTTGAATCCTAATGAACACTCAACGTGTAATATAAAGCAATAGTTGAAAGTACATACCTCTCAAGGAAGGGCCATTCTTGCTCCAATATTGAACAATGTTGAAAACATAAATAGATACACGATTTCTACTAAATCGTGCTGAATAAAATATTAGTTGAATTACATTTTGTAAATTGGACAGCATGAGAGGTTTCCCGCCTAAACTCATATTTAATTGTGCCTACACTAAAGCTATATATATTTAGTAATAATAAATAACAATGAATGCAATTCCTAGATAACAACGAATGCAATTCTATGTGGGACTCAATTCTTGGTGTACACTACAACTGTTAATTATTATACTTATTGACATATTGACTTCAACCTAAATTTTTTTTTTATCGGAATAATTTTTTTTATCGGAATCTTCAACCTAAGTTTATTTTTATAAATAAAAAATTATACTTTGATTATTTATACTATGAAAAATTACTAACAAAAAATATTTTTAATTCTAATTCTAATAACTTCAAATCACTTTTTGTATTATGAAAAAATAAAAATTAAAAGACGTTTTTCATTTATTATAATACAATTAAAATTCTTAGTAAATTTCAATGTTAATTAATCTTGCAAAAACTGATTTTTTAAATGCTTTTTTAGTGTGTTTACTAAATGTATTTCGAAACAAATATTACAGTTTCAATTGAAATAAACAATACATAGTTTAAACTTTAAATGGACCATCAAAAGTTTAAAAAATTGGATGTTTGATTTTGTAAATTTATTCAAATATCAAATAAATTTAAACAAAATAAAATTTTTTAATTCTAATTCTAATAGCTTCAATTCACGTTTTGTAAGTGTTTGTAATTTTCGATGTTAATTAATTTGCAAAAACTGAATATTTTTGAATGGTTTTTTTTTAATACCTAAGCAAGTCTTATACTATGAAAAATTACTTATAAAAAATTGTTTTTAATCTATATTTATATCTATATAATATATAAAAGTAGCTGAATTTTGACGGGAAAACTCAGTTTTTATTGTATTCACACTCCAAAATCAGCTTTTATTGTGTTCACACTGTTACTTTCACTTAAGTTTTTTTATGGAGAACTAGTATTTTTACCCGTGCGATGCACGGGAATATAGTAGTGATAGTGATTTTAATCAAAATTTATGAAAATATTTTAAGTATACAATCATGTCAAATAAAAATATAGTACAATAATATTTTAATACAAAATATTATCAAGTTCAAAATTTAAAAAAAAAAAAAGAATAATCAAAATAGGAAATGCAACATTTACAAAAATAATAAAAAAAGAAGAAGTTATGATCATTATAAAAATAAAAAATAAAAAATAAATCTTTTCTTTTTAAAATTGTTTGTCTTTTTTTTTAAAAAAAATATTTTTATTTACTTGTTTGTTAAACTTTCTTTTTTTAAATAAGATATTTTTATCATTTTATTATATATTAAATTATTTTCAAATAAAATTTAATATATAAAATTAACAACCATAAATCTATATTTGCTTTCAGTTGGTAAATAATATTGTGGTTATATTTTTTGTTTATTTAATTTTACTCCAAATGAGTAAATGTCGTTTTATTTGTAAACTAATTTTTTTTTTTAGAAAATTTTCTTATCTTTGAAATAATTATTTATTTTTTTAATTAAAATCGATTCGACCCCGGTTCAACCCGATTCAATCTTTTGACCCTTGACCTGTTGCCTCTTTCAGGTCGAACCATTTAAAATTTTCTGAACACGGAGTATTATATAACTCAAATGATATAATTTAAAATAAAGTAAAAAATATAAAATAAAATTTTATACATTTGAATATTTGGACGATTTTACGGACAATTTTTATAGTTTGCTCTCACTTGTTGTATTATATTAAACTTCTTGTTGAGATCTTCGATTTGACGTCTATATTACATATTTTTCAACTTCAAAATAATACAATAATATGTATGGTTAAAAAAGTGGTTTGAGAAATTGTGTGATTTATAAAATAGTTTATAAACCATTTTTGCAAATTTATCGAACACATGCTTAAAGATAATTTTAATACTGATAATTACGAATAGAATTTTTCAAATACATTCCAACATGCGAGATTGATTACTTCTACTTCTTGTCAATTGTCATTACATATGAAGAAAAATTATATTCAATCAAATATTAAATTATTCGATTTGAGAGAAAATTTTTGGATTAGTCATTTAATTTATTTTTTTTATATAATCTAATTGGAAAACTTATAAAAAAAAATATATAAGGAATGTTCTTAAGTTCTTTAAACTAAAACATATTTCGTTCTTTAAACAAAATCATTTTCGGGTTATTTAAATGTTTTTCAACACATTTTATGATATAATTTTATATCTTTATAAATAATTTAATGTTACTTTACCAAATTAGTTACACTATGATTAAGTAGAATATTCTTGAATAATTTTTTTTAATTAATTTAACATAATTTCGAATTTACGAATCTTGAATACTTTTTTATAACAATAGAGAATTATTTATTTATTTTTTAAATTAGACTTATGAATGCTTTAGATGTAATTTTTTTTTCCCATTTTTCACCAAAAAAAAAAAAGAAGAAGAAGTTATGATACACAATAAGATTAATAGTTATATTAAAATCAATCATCCTATTAAGTAAAAACAAATTTGTTAAAAAAAAATTGAATTGCCCTTTTTTGGAATTGGAACGAAGTATCTTTATTTGACAAAATATTTTTAAACAACACGCTTTTAAACTACTTTTTAATTACACATACTTTTTCTCTCAACTTTTCAATTACTAATTTTTACATTGAAAACATCACATTCTTTGTTTTTTTTAAAAAAAAAAATTTAACTACCATTATTTTTTATATAATTTAAAAGTGCTCAAAACGATTTTTTTTTTTTTTTTGAAAAAATACATGTAGTGCTCAAAAGTGTAATTCTATTTGCAATCATTACACTTTCTAAAATGCAATCATTATTTATTTATTTTTTAATTCTTGTGTTTTTTACAAAAATCTTTTCAAATTTAGTAAGTTCATTTTGGCAGGAAAGTGTGTGTGTGTTTATTTTTGGTAAAGACTTTGTTTATATATATATATATATATATATATATATATATATATATATAGATAAAGATAGTGTTTGCCCATACGCTCCGCATACCAAAAAAAGGCTCCGCAATTTTCACATTTAAATGTACGATCACCAAAATCCAAATACTTTGCAACATTCGTATAAGAATTATATAAGAAAAGTACATCATTATATTGTAAATGGATAAAAAATAGTGTCACATAAGAGAAATAAATAGGGAAATAAATAAAAATAATAATTTGAAGAAGTTCATAGTTTAAACAATGATAAACGAATTGCATAGTTTTTAGATGAAAAATAATAAGTCTTATATATGAAAATCATTTATATATGGAATTTAATCCATATGATTTAAAAAAAAAAAATTAAACTATAAAAATTAAAAATTATTGTATCGTAATATTTGAATAGTAAAAAATAAAAATTGACAAATAAAGTATCAAATGAATAATAGTCTATAAGAATTACTATCCAATTACTCCAAAAAATTTATTCGAGGGTTATACCTTATGTTGTTGATTAAACAATATTGTGACGTCAAGCATGAATCATTAATTAAAAAAAAAAAAAAAACTATAAATGGATAAAAAAAACATATTCGCATGAGAAAATAAATAAGAAGATAATAAAAAATTAATTTTAAAAATTTCATATTTTAAACAACAATAAACTAATGTATAGTTTTTACAAACCACCATTGATTATCATAAAAATAATAAATATCAATAATTTACAACATGTGTTCACACCAAACCACTTCCACACAAAATGTGTTCACACCAAACCACTTCTTTACTTTTATATATACTAGTGTTATACCCGTGCGATGCACGGTCATTTGTTACTTACATATATCAAATCTATATTTTAACATATAAAATGAATATTTAATTAAAAATGAGAAATGAATGAAGACAATTAATTACAGAGGTACATTACACATGCCTTAATTTTTTTTACGGTTCGTATGTTTATCGTTTTATGAATTTCTTTAAATATTGTAATTTGAATTGATTTAAACTTAAAATGTAAAAGAAAAATTACATTTAAATAGAATTTCTAATAAGTAGAAAATAGATATATTTGTGCTATATGCTTAGAATTTTATTAATAGAATGTTAGTTAAAAATGATTTTTATAAAAATGAGGATTTGAATAAAGTGGATTGAATATGGGCCAAATTTTTTTTTCTAAGTCACCACAATTGTAATAGTTAGGAACTTAAATAACTTTCTACTTAAAAAAAAAAATACTTCAATGAACATTTGCATAACTCATTTGCAAAACTATTCAATTTTAATGATTATTGATGTAATTAATCTTTTCAAAATATAATTTCTAGATTATTACAAATAATTTATAACTATCAGAATAGTACTATTAGAATTGATACTAACTATTTTTTTTATAATATTTTATATTTATATATATTAAACAAATATTTCATTAAATATTTACTTTAACATTACAAATCAAATACATGTGGTCATATATTTAAATGAATGTAGCAATTAAACAACATAAAATGTTAGTTTTGATTAAATTTTAATGAATGTATATCGTAAATACATTTAATTTTATATATTAAGAAATCACCTATACATCTCGATTCTAAAAGCGGAGCGGTTGTTTAACCCACAAGATATAGTACATTATCACTTACTCATATGGAATTCATTTTTCAAAAATAAATTTTTCTGAACATTCATTCTTAATCACACATTCTTTAAAAAGTATTTTTTTACTATTTTTCATACTACTTTTTAACTATACATTCTAAAAAATCACTTTTTCACAAAAACAATTCCAAAAAAATCAAAGTCAAATAGTTAACAACCGAATAAAGTTGGATATCACGAAATTATACAAAAAATCTTATACCCTATAATCTTTAAAATTTTATTAAAATTAAGAATGATTAATAAAATATTAATCATTCTATTGATATTATTAACTAAAAAGAAATCAAAGCATAACAATTCAATATTAATCAAAAAAAATTACATTTAAACATACCTTAAATTTTTTTTAACGGTTTGTATGTTTACCTTCTAGGAAATTTTTTTAAACATTGTAATTTAAATTGACTTAAAACTTAAAGTGAAAAAACAAAATTACATTTAAATAGAATTTCTAAATAGTGAAAAAATAGATATATCTATTATATAAGCTCAAAATTTTATTAAAATGAAAAGGAAAGAAAAAATAGATCGATAAGCGCTATTATTTTATTCTCTTTGATTTTCTATTTTTGAAAAAAAAAATTATGTAATAATTAATAAAAAGTTGAAGAGAAAAAGACCATAAAAATAGAGAAAATAAAAAAAGAGTAATTTAGTTTATAAACGGGTTTATTTATAATTTTGAGTAAAAAGATAGTGGTTAAAAATTAGAGAAAGAAAATGTGTGTGGTTAAAAAGTAGTTTAAAAAATTGTGTCGTTTATAAATTGGTTTATAAATCAATTTATTTTATTTACCAAGCGGATGCTAAACGAAATGCGAAGGTAATACAATTTTTCATAATTTTTTTTAGCGAAATCCATGTTGAAAAATTAGAGAGAAAAAATGCGTTTTATTAAAAAGTAATTTAAAAAATTATTTAATTTATAAATTGGTTTATAATCCAATTTATTTTATTTACCAAACGGATGCTTAATGCGACGGTAATACAATATCCCATAATTTTTTTTATCCAAATTCATGTTGAATAGTAAGAAAGTTCAATAATCCTTTTTATACATATATATAATCAAGTAGACGAAAATATTATAAAAATGATACAACATGTGTTCACACTAAACCATTTACTCACCAATGAATTTGATTAACATAAAAATAATAAATATAAATACCATTAATTTAAAACATGTGTTCACACTAAACCATTTACTCACAACATGCGTTCACACCAAACTACTTCCTTACTTTTAATATATATATATGAATTTAACCAATAAGTAGTCAAAATAATAATTGAAAAATCTCACAATT
Source organism: Ligustrum vulgare (assembly GCA_963555705.1). NCBI lineage: Eukaryota > Viridiplantae > Streptophyta > Magnoliopsida > Lamiales > Oleaceae > Ligustrum > Ligustrum vulgare. Next base: position 17,159,449 of record OY743176.1, on the reverse strand, counting down.
ATCATGATACAATAACCGAGTAAAGTTGGATATCACGAAATTATGTAGAAAATCTTATATCCTATAACCTTTAAAAATTTATTAAAATTAAGAATGATTAAAAAAAATATTGATTCTTTTGATATTATTAAATAAAAAAGAATCAAAGTATTAACTATTCAATATTAGTCTTCGTTTAATAACTTTTTTTTATAAATTATTTATAAGTATCGCATTTTTTCAACCACATATATATTTTGGAAAATATAATTTTTAATATTAAAGATAACAAATGACTTGACCATTAATAATTAAAACATAATTCTTATATTGATGGCTACATATAGAATTTATATTATTAAGAACAACAAATAAATAAAAAAATAATCATTAAATAATAATTTTAATACTGATAACTAAAAATATTAATTGAACACATTTAGTATTAGTGTTAATAATAAAATTAAAATTGATTAAAAAAAATATCAACCATTATTTAGTATTCATAATATATATATATATATATATATATATATATATATATATATATATATATATATATATATATATAAGACAATAAATGTGTTCACACTAATTCAGATTTTGCATTCACACTAAACCATTTTGTGTTCACATTGGTCAGACTTTCCTCCCTTTATATATTATATATAGATTTTTTTTGCTTATTTATATTTGGTTATTTGTATTTAAACCTCTCTTTTTAGAAAACTATTCTGATATTTTAATGTTTTGAATCTTAAAAATAAGTATTTGTGTTCGGTCATACAAATTCAATGTAAAATTTTCTTCAAAATTATGTTGAAGTTGTATTATGCATCTAATACTAAATAAACCTTATCGTATAAATTTTTTTATAAATAATCTTATTTTTTTTCTTTAGTTAGTACATCTAAAAATTTGAGTTCATTTGTATTGCGTTCTATTAAATTAATTAGTATTTTTATAGAAAGTTACATTTAATATGTAAATAAACTTTTACAATAATTGTGATATCTTATTGGTCTAAATCTTATGGATGAATAATTTCGTTTGATCATACAAATCTAATGTCTAATTTTCATTTACATTTATATTGAATATTTAATCAAGTTGTATTAAATTCTGTTGTAAATAATCATACTTCTAAGTTCTTTGTTAAATATACATAGTAACCTTCTTTTCTATATCAGATTACTTATCAAAATAATTTTATTTACAATTAAATTTAATTATTATTTAATTTTTTATTCCAGAAAGTCTCATATCACATTTTTTAACATTAACGGTTAACAAATTTATTTATATTGCTTTGAAATTATATAGTTATTAATGGTTTTTGTCCTAACTGTTAAGTCTAAATTTTATAACATAATTAACTATGACATGATATTAATTGTTATATTTTAATTCAATATTTATGATTCTTAAATTTCAACAACAATAAGTAAATTGTCTCACAATTGACGTAACTGAAAATTGAGATGATCAATGCTATATTATAATTTCCATCAGAAAACAATTACGTTGTATAAATATTACAAAAACCTATAATACCATGAATTTGATGCATCTTTGTCAATCTTAATATTTTAGTTTTTTTATTTTTTTATGATTATCGAATTCATTTTTTATACGTGTTATTTTTCATTGTCAATGGTCAAAATAGTAAATCTTATCTTTTATACGCATGATATATATTATTAACTAGTATATACCCGTGCGATGCACGGATGGATGACATTGTCATTATTTTTGTTTTGGAGTGAAGTGTCGAAACAATTTAAAAACATAATAACATAATGAATACAAATTAAGTTTTGAAAAACTTCTTTAAAAATAACATTTGTAATGAAACTTAAGCTGTTAACTGCAGATGATAAGAAGAAAAAGACAGTTGATAAAAGACATTTCAAGTATCAACTCCTATTCTTAGGAACGTAACAATTCCTGGCTAACACTAAAAGCTTGAATAGAGAAAGACTATAGATCTCATAAAGTAACATGAGTACATGACCCATCAATCTTTATAAATCTCGATCAATGAAAGATAAAATTGAAAATTCCTACATTTCTAGCAACTCACTTACACTATTCTACAATTTCATGAAAATGGAACAAAATTGTATATAATGCTCCCTAATTACCATTAGCCAAAGAAAACAATCACACATAATGTAAATATATGAACATGATCTTCTGAAATGAGGAAGTTACCCTGAGGCACCAGTTATTTGCACCTACTTGTCCATAAATAATCATCCCCATCTAATGCGCCCCTTGGAAACACCATTAGGAAGAATGATGGAAGATGTAAACTATGCAGAAACAGGTGAAGGAGAAAACATATTTGTATTACCTGATTAATTGCACAATCTGTCTGTAAATACTCCCTTCGTGTTCCTCCTAGAACCAAATCACTGCTTTTACGATCAATACAACTATATGCAATTGGATTAGTAACATGAAATGAAGTTATTAGCAAAATATATATTTTTTATTTAATTACAGGAGACCTGCGTCTAATGATAAATTCAAATATATAACAAAATAAGATGGCAGGATAGAACAATGTGAATATCATGATTCATGATGTAGCTCATTTGTCTTTAATGTGTATCTGTGCATGTTAAACTTAAACAACACCGTGAACTAAGACACAATAATTTGGGGTCGACTTGTGATTGTCAACTTAAAATAAATTTGAAACTTCTGATGGTAAAAGAGGAACGGAAATTCTGCTGCCAATTACCTTACAATACCTATTGTGATAGTATTTTGGAGGGTGAGCGGACAGCCCATAGCCACCACCCAATCCCTTGGTTGAAGCTTACTTGAAAAACCAAGTTCTGCTCCTAGCTCGTAAGTGCTGGAATGGTTGCGACTGAAGATAATTCGGCCTCTGCATGTTCCTCTGTTAATCACAAATGAATAGGGTAGTGTGTTTATTTTGTTTCTACTATATGAACCCTTTACTTAGCATTAAATGCTCCACAGTAAGGTCATTTCAAAGGTTCTTTTCTGGGAAAGAATCAGTATTTCAAAGCCAAGAAAGTAGATAACATTGTTTCCAATTCAGGCATGTCTCTGGGTTTGTATACATGTTATTTGACTTGCCTGATCTTAGCATTAAATAGCTGATTGTAACAACGTATTGAAGCAGCTAATCTTATGTTCACACCATACGAAAAATATGTACTTGTTTCCTTTTGTGATAAAAAAGGTCTTACAATAGATATGTACCTGCTTGATAATACTGATGTTGCGATTCAAAGCAGAATTGGCGCTTCCTAATAATAATGTTCACTTTTTTTTGGTTCATGTAATCTTTTTCTTCCATTATGATCTGATGAAATGTTCTTTGGTCGGGAATGCGTGAGCGGGAAAACTATTCCCACATTCCTCCTATTATATATTAAATAGATTCCTCACTTTTCTTGATTTTGGGATAAAACCTGAAATAATAGTAAATAATAGCAATTACGTAGAAATTATTCAAGAAAAAATATTATAATATCCTAATTTCGATAGATAAATAAGTGTATAAAATACACTTATCAATCTCTTACAAGCATATTCTTCACCAAGTCTTTAGCACTTTCGGATATTTTGGACCAAGGATCTGCTGAGAAGTCGAGATCACCATACAAAACCTCTTCAAATATTTCTTGCTTGCTTTCTGTGCAAAATCAAATAGAAGCATGAGAACTATCAAACATAAGAACTTAGATGCAAGCAAACTTGAGGTGAAAATAGCTGCATCTTACCGGCCCAAAATAGAGGCATGCCACAAAGAAGCATATAAATAACCACGCTCATGCTCCTTGTGTCTGTCTCGTTTGCAAAGCACTTCCAGAGCAACAAAATAAAGGCTCCCAAGTTCCAACCACATCACTGAAAATTTGCCATATCTTTCATACATGAAAATTAACATCTATTCTTAAAGTTCACAGTGAAGAAGCTCTCGCAAATTTAAATGATTACTCTCTTCTCTATTTTTTTTTTTGGATCAAATTTTAATTTTTTTTTTTATCAAACTCTCTTCTCTTTTTTTTTTGGTTACATATTAACTCGCAACTCGCAAGAGACTATATTATCTATGATGGTTCCCATGGTAACCAAAGAGTCTATTATACGAATACTAAACTAAACTCTCCTAATAGTAATTAAATGAAAACTGCATTTGATCAAGAAAGATCATATTTTCAGAATATACCTGGTTTGAAGAACACAGATAACCCAAAATCGATAGTCTTTATGGGCGAATCCTCATCCTCATCCTCGTACAATAAGAGAAAGTTCTCGGGTTTGAGATCCACACGCATGACACCCAAAGAGTGACATGATTCTACTACACCAACTATTGTCCTAATAATCTCAGCTGCCTTGTTCTCTGAATAATGCCCCTGCTTAACAATTCTATCAAATAGCTCGCTTCTCGTATAAAATTCCATGACAACATGAACTGGGTACCTATATCCATGTTTGAGAAATAGAAAAATGAAAATTTGTTTAGCAATAAAACAGTTGTAGGTTGAAGTTGTAAAGCCAAGCCGGGCAACAAATCTGAAATTTCGTTCCATGTACAACCGTCTTGTTAGTTGTTCTCCATTTCAGCACTAAGCCACTGGTTGTTGAAATAGACAGATGCTTATAGATTTTTTTTTTTTTTTTGGGAATTCGTGTCTCTCTTGTAATTGCATATATATTTAGGAAATGAAATGCTCATTTTCTTGTTTTTATTAGGATTAATTAACCAGGGGCATGACCAATCATTAGTGCAGATTTTAGTGTCATCGTCTTCTAGTATATCAGTTTGCAGGCCATCTTTCAGGACATCGATTATGCAATAAGAACATTTATATTTTATCACACACCCCCTTCCGTTTAGCTATGCAGGAATTTATTTTTTTTTTCTCCAAAGAACTACACAACAACAAAAATCTTCAAAATCCCATAGAAAGCATCTTATGTTAAAACTCAAAATTACCTCCTCCGGGCAGGTATCGAGCAAGAGCTCTACAGAGTTAGGCTTCCAAGCTTCTCCTCCTCCTCGAGCCCTTCAGCCACTCAATCGCGTGCACCCTCTGAACTTGGAACTCCCATTACTTAAGAACTTTCAAGCCAATATACTCGAAACCGCATATTTGAAATTCAATCAGCAAACTCAGAGACAATACGGACACGGATTAGCTGGGTTTAGCTTATTTTTGTCCTTTTCCTGAAGCCAAATGACAGTAAATGCAAACGAAAATCAGGGAAGAAAATGCAAACGAAATCAAACTTGGAAATTGCAAACAAAATAAGTTTAACTACTTTTTATATCTATGGAAAATCAAGAAAGAAGGTTTTCAAACTAAGTTTAACAGCAAAAGGTTTAGAAGAATAAATAGTATTCAGAATTGGAAAATAAAATATATTAAAAGGCTTTGAAACTGAAAACTAAAAAGGTTGCATACATTCATAGAGTCGGCGGCTTTTTCTGAAAGCCAAAGCCCTAATGGCCGCCACAGCTTCCGCCAGTTTTTGAACCCCTCCACCACATTAAACCTCTCTCCCGAATCTTCCCCACCGCCAACGGAATTCTTGGAGGCATCGTCATCAGAGTGGCAGGTCACAGCGGCTTCAGCCTAAGCGAGCAAGTCAGTAGTCACAACTCCATGATGAGCGGCGCGTCTGATAGTAAAGAGAGTTTTTCAGTTCAGCGTTTTCGGTGGGCATGGTGTTGGAAGATGACGTTTTCGGTGGGCATGGTGGTGGAAGATTTTTGGTTCAAGGTTTCCGATTTTGTCGATAATGGAAGAAGCTGCTCTGCATCGCATCTTGAAAATCTTGAAAATGAAAGAAAAAACCCAAGTATTGACTCAGAGTGGGGACCACCGGATATGTGTGCAACGCAAGCTTCTCCAGTGTATTTGAGCGGGATTTTAAGGGGGAGAATTTGCCATGACTTTGTTGTTTTTATATATTAAATAGATTGTTTCATCTATTGTTTAATTGTTCATAGTGCATGGACATTGGAGATTTTTTTAAGTGTTTATTTTTCAAGACAAATTTTTGGTGCGAGGAGATAGTGGATAAGCGTTATAAAACATGTCGTAATCCCAAGTTTTCACTTTGTTTTGGGGGGAACACGGTTTGGTTTGGGCGATTTATAGTAATATTTTAAACCAAATCATTTAAAACGGTTTTGAATTTTTTTCAAACCAAACCAAACCAAACCTTTTAATTTTCTAAACAAAGCCAAATAAAACTATTTTTTTTTTTTGCGGTTTGGTGCTTAGGTCGGTTTGAAAAATGATGATTGGGGAAAGTACTTCAAATGTACGACTTATACTTATTGGTTGGTGGGCGATCGATGATAGCCAATATGATTTTCCTATTGTCGATGAAATTTCCGAATTGATTGTCGGTGGATTTTGATACACGACCTGAACACATAGATATCATTATTGCATCACATGGTGGACCGTTGCAGCGGATAAGGGAAGGACACAAGTTCTTCCTGAGAAATATTAATCATACACAGGGATTGTGCAATGGAACAATATTGATAGTTACAAATTTGGCAACCATGTTCTAGAAGGTCAAATTCTTTTTGGCATCAATACATGACACAAGTTCTTTATTCCAATGATATTATTGAGCTCTTTTAATTTTAGGACACCTATTAGATTTCAAAGAAGATAATTTTCATTGATGGTACCCTATATCATTACTATCAATAAGGGTCGGGGACAATCATTCTCGCATGTGGGACTTCTTTTTAAACGGTTGATGTTTACAAATGGACAACTTTATGTTGTGATTTCTAAGGTGACAAATCGTTTTGGATTAAAGATGTTGATTTGTGATAAGAATGGAAGACCAACAAAATCAACAAACAATATTGTGTACAAAGAAGTATTCTAGAATTTGTAGTCATATGAAACCAATAAATAATTATCTTATCTCTTACTTGTGAAATTTATTTATTTTATCTAAAGAATTCATCTAATTTCACATTGAATTATATTTATCCAGACGTTTCTTCTCGTGCATCGTACGGATGATTCACTAGTTATTTAAAACAATAAAATTTTTCGATTGCTGTAAAAAATTGAATTAAAGTGGGTTCAAGAAGGGGGGGGGGGGACATAGGAATAAGATCACTATTCAAACAATTTCCAACAAGCTAGTTTTCTTCCTTTCTAAGCTTATGATTGTCAAAAATTAAAAGTGTATAAGGTTATTTGGTAAAGGTAAAAGTTTTACCACAATTTTTCAAACTCAATTTCAACTATCTATTCTTAGTCAAATTGACAATTTTTTACTTTTCAAACATTTTTAAACCACACATCCATCAAAAAACTCAAAAAAAATACAAAAATCAAAATTTTTCACATTACCAAAACATGCTATACAAAAATCAAAATTTTTCACATTACCAAAACATGCTCTATATGTGCATAAAAAACCCAAGAGTAAAGCTGTTTTTGTTTTTGTTTTTGTTTTTTTTTTTAATATGAGTATAATAGATATCATAATGAGCATTTAGATGATTCTTTCCACTCACCAATTCTATATCATTTATCATCTATCTACATAACAACAAAATCAAAATACAAATCTGAACTTTACATCTTCGCTAATTTTTAAACATAACAAATTCAATCAACTAAATGGAACAATGATCGAAACACAGATGTTATAGTACATTCAGTTAAAAATCTGTCATGTTGATAAAATAAAAGATATTGAAGAGAACAAATAGATAAAAATAAAGACCTCAAATATGTGATACATTCATGATGTTAAAACTGTTGGACGAAATTCAATAATATGGGGTCAAACATGTATAAAATAAAATGTGTGGTGCTATCTTAAGGATTTATTCAATAAAGTGATCCACTAAAGATTATTCAGAACTAATAGGTATTAAGTGTCGTGAGATTAAAGTGTAGAGACGGATTCAATGTTTTAAATTGATGAGGGGCCAATTTAATAACATTGAAACACGATAGCTGCCCTACAGCTATTTATACAGGTCATGGTCCCCAATTGAGCGTGACTTTTCATAATTCTCTGCATCCCCATCAACAGAGAAGAAAAAGAAGGAGAAAACCATGAATCAGTTGGAAGGCCATAACCCCGTTCGATCAAACACAATAATGGATTCAAGTACGCTTTCGCTTCAGTTTCGATCTTGATAATTATAGCATGATGTTTATGGATTTTAGATGAATAATCATCTATATTAAATTTAATTTCAACAAGTGGTATCAGAGCCAACATCGTGTTGAATTATCAGATCAATTTTGAACGCATATGTGTAAAACCAAATTCTGTGCAACATAAGGCTTCTGATTTCGTATAGTTGAAATATACATACACTGCAAAATCGAAATTTTGGAAACATGCATCAATTTTTTTGGGATTCAGCCGGTTCTTCTCTCTGTATGTATATATGTGCGAAAAATCTTAGTTTAATCAATTTGATTTTCAGTTCTGTTTTCTGTATATTTCGAATTGGGATTGTTGTGTTGTGAATGGTTGTGGGTTATATGAATTGTGGTTGAGATGTTGCGTGAATCTGGTCGGAGAAAGAAAGCCGCGCGATGCGCGTTGCGCGTGTCTTGCAGCGTCGTTGCGCGCGATGGCGAGCAGCGACGCAGTTTCTGGTTGCAGCGCCGTCATGGCACTGCAGGCGACGTGCGGCGCCGCGTTCTATAGGGCTAGTGTGCGACGGTGGCTAGGGTTTCGCTGCAAACCCTAGTTTTCAATTTTTGGCCCAGGGACCTCACTCGAAAATTTAAAGTTCTGAAGGGCTTGGTTGCAATTCACAAAATTGCTTTTATTTCACATCAGGTCCTCCTGATTTGTTTTAATAATTAATACAACCCTAAGCTTATGAAATCTTTTAAATTAGTCCTTCAGACTTCTTAATTTACATAATCAGCCCATAAAGTTAAGAAATCATTTAAGTTGAGTTTTAAGAATTCTGAATTTTACGATTCAGTCCCTAAAGTTTCTGATTTTAATTAATTGGCCGCTAAAGTTTGAAATAATTGCAATTTAGTCCTTCAAGTTTAAAAATATTTCATAATTGGCCAATCAAGTTTAATTAAATTGCAATTTAACCATCCAACTTAATGATTACTTAATCCTAAAGTATTGAGTTTCATAATTCAAATCCTAAAGTCTTAAATGTATGCAAAACAGTCAATTCAAGTTTAAATTTTGGTATGACGGGCTCTTTTGAGAAATATAATATTTCAAAGTGAATTAATTGAAGCAACATGTTGTCAAAGCAACCTCTCTTGTGGAAATTAATTGACTTAGAATATTAGAAGGTTTCGTGTGTGTGTTGTTCATGTAAATATTGATCGGCCCAAAGGAAGGTCAATGTTTGGGTGGAATTTCACATGCACCTCTGGTGATAAACACGTGACGATTATTTGGTTTAACGCGTGATCAATAAATCGGTCCAAAGAAATGTTTGTTGGTTGACATGTCTTATTGTCAGTGTTTGATTACTCCATCGAGAGTACCACTTACAAGTTAATATTTCTGTCCAAAGACTAAATATTGATGTTGTGCTGGGTATCTTGTGATGGGCCTTACCATTATTTGAAATTATTATTTGCATAATAAAGTTCTAATGTAAGCTATTTCCATCTTCTTCTCTATACAGTTAATTCATCTGCTACCACAATATCTGCAAATCTTAATTCAATTCAAATGCTTGATGGGTCAAACTTCAAGGATTGGAAAGAGAACACATTAATTGTTCTCGGCTGCATGGATCTCGACCTTGCTCTCAAGGTTGAGCAATCGGATTCTCTTACGAATGGAAGTTCACCTGATGATAGGAGGAACTTTGAGAAGTGGGAACGCTCAAATCGCATGAGTCTAATGATCATTAAGCGCGACATTCCGGAAGCCTTTAGGGACGCAGTATCTGAAGAGGTAACTAATGACAAGCAATTCCTTGCCGAACTTGAAAAACGTTTTGCTAAAAATGATAAGGCTGAAACAAGAACGCTTCTGCAAAGCTTGATTTCAATGAAGTATAGAGGCAAGGGGAACATAAGGGAGTACATCATGAAGATGTCTCATACTGCTTCAAAACTTAAGGTACTAAAGCTCGACTTGTCTGATGACTTGCTCGTGCATTTAGTATTGATATCGCTTCCTGCACATTTTAGTCAGTTTAAGGTAAGTTACAACTGTCAAAGGGAGAAATGGACTCTAAATGAGCTCATTTCATATTGTGTGCAAGAGGAAGAAAGGTTGAAGCGTGATAGAGTTGAAATTGCTAACTTGGCAAGCACCTCTAAGAATAAGGGCAAGAAAAGAAAAACAGAATATGAAGCTGCTAAGGGTCCAGATCAAAAGAAGCCAAATAAGGACAAAGAGGGTTGTTTTTTTTCCTGAAACCTGAACATTTAAAGAAGGATTGTACCAAATATGATGCTTGGCGTGCAAAGAAAGGTACATTTCTTAATTTGGTCTGTTCTGAGGTTAATTTAGCTTTAGTACCTAGAAACACTTGGTGGTTAGATTCTGGTGCTACTACTCACATAAGTGTTTCTATGCAGGGTTACCTGTTCTGCCGAAAGCCAAATGATGCTGAAAGATTCATCTTTGTGGGCGATGGAAAATCGGTGGAAGTTGAAGCAATAGGCACTTTTAGGTTATTATTGGGAACTGGTTTTTATTTGGATTTGAAAAACACTTTTTGTGTGCCGTTATTTAGACGGAATTTGGTTTCTATTTCCTTATTGGACAAATCTGGATATTATTGTTCTTTTGGAAATTGTCGGTTTGGTCTTTCTTTAAATTCAAATATTGTTGGTATTGATTCATTATGTTCATTCTATAACTTATATTTGCTTGATACTATTGCATCATATAATGAAACCTTGTATGTGGAATCACGTGGTACTGAGCGAAAATTAAATAAAGAAAATTTGGAAAAACTATGGCACAAGCGCTAGGTCACATCTCAAAAAAACTAGAGTCGAACGACTTGTGTCAGATGGCATTTTGGATTCCCTCGACTTTACGGACTTTGATGTTTGTATTGATTGTATCAAGGGAAAACAAACAAAAAACAAAAGGTTAGGTGCTAATAGAACTTCAGATGTCTTAGAATTGATACACACAGATATTTGTGGGCCATTCCCTACGGCTTCTTGGAATGGTCAACAATATTTTATATCATTTATAGACGATTACTCATGTTATGGGCATCTATATCTTATTCATGAAAAGTTCGAGTCACTGGACATGTTCAAAGCTTTCAAAGTTGAAGTTGAGAATCAACTCAATAAGAAAATTAAAAGCGTTAGGTCTGATCGTGGTGGTGAGTACTACGGCAGATATGACGGTTCAGGTGAACAACGTCCAGGACCATTTGCTAAATTCCTAGAGGAATGTGGAATCGTCCCATAGTACACCATGCCAGGTTCTCCTAACATGAATGGTGTAGCTGAAAGACGAAACAGGACTCTTAAGGATATGGTAAGGAGTATGATTAGTCATTCTACTTTACCAAAATCACTCTGGGGAGAAGCATTAAAGACTTCAGCTTATATTCTGAATAGAGTACCAACTAAAGCTACTGCTAAAACACCTTATGAGCTTTGGACAGGCAGAAAGCCCAGTCTAAAGCATTTCCACATTTGGGGATGTCCAAGCTGAGGCAAGGCCTTACAGGCCGCATTAAGAAAAATTGGACTCCAAAACAGTTAGCAGCTACTTTATTGGTTATTCTGAGCGATCAAGGGGCTACAAATTCAATAATCCCACGCTTAAGTCAATTTTTGAAATGGGAACTGCAACATTTTTTGAGAATGTTATGTTTGGGGGGAGAAATGAGGTTAGAGACATTATCTTTGAGGAAGAAGCTGAGGAATGACCGATTTCGATTCCTACTGTTACTTTTGACAATGTGCAGATTTCTATACCTGTCATTGATTAAGAAGTATATCCGGAAACTCAGCATGATAATGTTGAAGAAACTCCCATCCAAAATCCAGAAGTACAACCTCAACAAACAATATCATTAAGGAGATCCACTCGAGAAAGGAAAAATGCTATTTCGGATGACTATATAGTATTTCTCCAAGAACATGAGGAAAATAATGGAATGATGGAAGATGATCCAATCAATTTTCATCAGGCCATGAAGGGTTCTAACTCTCAAAAGTGGATTGATGCCATGAATGAGTAGTTTAAGTCTATACAAGACAATAAAGTTTGAGATCTTGTCCCATTACCAGAAGGTGCGAAACCCATTGGTTGTAAATGGATTTTTAAAAGCAAAAGAGATTCGAAAGGTAATGTGAAAAGATATAAGGCTCGTCTTGTAGCTAAAGGATTTACACAAAAGGAAGGTATTGACTTCAAAGAGACTTTCTCTCCGGTTTCAACGAAAGACTCTTTCAGGACAGTCATGGCACTTGTTGCACATTTTGACCTTGAGTTACATCAGATGGATGTAAAGACGGCGTTTCTCAATGGAGACATTGATGAGATGATCTATATGGTGCAACCAGAAAACTTCGTGTCAGGAGACTGGAAGAATATGGTTTGCGAATTAAAGAAATCTATCTATGGACTCAAGCAAGCTTCCCGTCAGTGGTACTACAAATTTCATCAAGTGATCATCTCGTTTGATTTTGAGATAAATGTTGTTGATGATTGTGTGTATCACAAGTTCAGTGGGAGTAAGCATATTTTCCTGGTTTTGTATGTCGATAACATACTGCTTACCACTAATGATATAGGCATGTTACATGAAACCAAGAGTTTTTTGTCAAGGAATTTTGAGATGAAAGATCTTGGGGACGCCTCTTTCGTATTAGGAATTTAGATACACTGGGACCGCTCTCGGGGTATTCTTGGGTTATCAGAAAAGAGCTATATCGATAAAGTTCTTATAAGGTTTGGCATGCAGGATAATAAACCAGGGGACACCCCTGTTGCTAAGGGAGACAAATTTAGTCTCAATTAGTACCCGAAAAATAATCTTGAAGTTAAGGAAATGCAAAAGATTCCCTATGCATCAGCTGTTGGGAGTCTGATGTATGCTCAAGTTTGTACACGTCCAGACATAGCGTTCATTGTTGGAATGCTAGGCAGATATTTAAGTAACACTGGGATGGATCATTGGAAAGCAGCAAAGAGGGTTATGAGGTACTTGAAGAGAACAAGAGATTGCATGCTTACATACAGCAGATCGGATCAGTTAGAGATCGTAGGATACTCCGATTCTGATTTTGCGGGATGCCAAGATAGTAGAAGATCCACATCAGGCTACATATACCCGCTAGCTGGAGGAGCCATTTCCTGGAGGAGTGCTAAGCAGACACTCGTAGCTTCTTCCACTATGGCAGCAGAATTTGTAGTTTGTTATGAGGCATCTAATCATGGGATATGGCTGCGAAATTTTGTCACAGGGCTGCGCATTCTGAATGGAATTGAAAGACCATTAAAATTATATTGTGACAATAACTCTGCAGTGTTGTATTCCAATAACAACAGGAGTTCAACTAAGTCAAAACACATTGACATTAAGTTTCTGGTTGTGAAAGAAAGGGTACAGAGTAGATAGATTTCCATAGAGCATATTGGGACAAACTCCATGATTGCAGATCCGCTTACTAAGGGATTAGCACCCAAGGTCTTTCATGAGCACTCTGCTCGTATGGGTGTAATATTTCTTGAGGATATCATGATTTAGTGGGAGTTTGTATTTTGGTTGCTTTATGTTTTTGGTTTTGGACACATTTGTGTATTTGGATAATTTTCTGTACAGAAATAAAGTATTAAGTTCATTCTATTCTGTTACATTATGTTTGGTATTGATCTCACCTAAGGAATAAAGTCGGACCAATTGAAAATAGGCATGTTTGGATCACATAACATGTAATTTTCATACTACACTCTCATGATTGATCTATGTCATTTGGTTGTATTGGTATACGTGACCATTGATAGATTTAGTTACGATTAATGTAACGAAAGTCGCTTTGATCTTATATTGACATGATTGATGGACGAGATTGTTTGGAAATACCCTTAATAATGATAGCAAATTTTTGAGTTCATAAGGTTTTACACATTTGTAAGGATACATGTATGGTCAAGTGGGAGATTGTTGGATAAAACTCAATAATGTGGGGCCAAACATGTATAAAATAAAATGTGTGGTGCTATCTTAAAGATTTAGTCAATAAAGTGATCCGCTAAAGATTATTCAGGACTAATGTGTATTAAGTGTCGTGAGATTAAAGTGTAGAGACGGATTCAATGTTTTGAATTGATGATGGGCCAATTTAATTAATAACATTGAAACACGATAGCTGCCCTACAACTATTTATACAGGTCATGGTTCTCAATTGAGCGTGGATTTTCATAATTCTCTGCATCCCCATCAACAGAAGAAAAAGAAGGAGAAAACCACGAATCAGTTGGAAGACCATAACCCCATTCGATCAAACATAATAATGGATTCAGATACGCTTCCGCTTCAGTTTCGATCTTGATAATTACAGCATGATGTTTATGGATTTTAAATGAACAATCATCTATATTAAATTTAATTTCAACAAAAACATAAGTGCTGTGCAGACAATTATGCTATACATTCATATACGTAAACACATGCAGGCAGCAAGTTATGTTATAATTGTTAATCATGCGTGGAAAACGAAGGAAAGAACTCTTGAAGCTGGCATCACTTCGACAACAAGAAATGTATGCAACTCAAGTGCCCTTTTTCAAGATTGATTAGGCAAGTACAGTGTTAATAAAACCTGATGCTACACTCCAAATGAACCACTAACCAAAAATCAACACATCAAAATAAATAAATAAATAAATAAATAAATATATAAAAAATAAAAAATTGACAAGAAAACACGAATTTGCTTGATAGAGAAAATGCTATTGATGGTGGTTGTGATGAAGTGAATCCATGAAAGAGAAGATTGGTGATTTCTGGAATGTTGGCTTAGTTTGGGGGTTTTTTGGTAGTTCAGGAAGTAATAAATACGGTCTTTAATTAAAATTTAATATTTTAATTAGTTCAAATGGTATAAATCAAATTAGTTAATATTTTAGGATAGTTTGTTTAATTTTCCCTTTAATAATAAAATAGGCATGTTTGTCAAACCAACAAAAGCATAATTAAATAAACTATACATTCAAGCAATCAGATAGGTCGGGTTCATAATCATCCACTATAGATCCTATCATTGATATCGATCTAATCGATCTAATATTAATAATAATATATACCAATTTTTAAATTTGCCTAAACTCTTTTAAATCGAATAAAATAATCAATTAAATTGATTTACCAATTAATATAATATAATTAATTAATTTTGTATTAATAAAAATAATCCAATTAATCAATCAATTTTATTAGTTTTATATATATATATATATTAAAAGCAATTGAGATTCTAGCCAATTAATTTTGGTCAGAAATTCAGTTGCCAACTGTCGAGGTGGAACAACACATGAACTTCTTTAGCCGAACTGATTTATGTCTAGCCGATGTGTTTTATGTTTAGCCGATGTACTATATGGTAACGCCTCAGATGAATGATGGGACAATGGATAGATTTAGAGATATGACGCTGCCTTTATCAAAAAGTGACAGGTGTCTATCCCCTACCAAACGTAGTAATGATTATTGTCAAAAAGTAAGATCTTCCTCTCCAACAGCTAGGGTAAATACACGTGTGAAGTCCACCACGTGTCGCCATCCAAAATTATAACTTCCCCCATAAATAGAACACTCCTTCCACCTAAAAAGGGGTTAGCATTTTCATACTCTTAACTGAATATTTTACTCTCACTCCCTTTTCTCTCTTTCACACACTTATATTTTCCGCACTCAATTTATATTTTGCTTGAAATGAGCACTGATTTTGGCATTGGAGTGCAAATGGGAGCCACTTCGGCCTCCTTTACAAACTGATTGTTTGTCACAGTGCGCAGGAGATCCACGTGTTCAAGAGGGAGGAGCTGAGACGTGTTGGTCCAAGGTCCAGCCGGATTTTGTGGTCGAGAGATTATTCAAGAATCAATTTTTTTGAACATTTATTCTCAATCACGCATTCTTTAAAAAAATATTTTTTACATTTTTTCATACTACTTTTTCATTATACATTCTAAAAAATCACTTTTTGACAAAATCTTATACCCTATAATCACTTTATACGAAAAATCTTATACCCTATAATCTATAAAAATTTATTGAAATTAAAAATGATTAAAAAAATATTAATCATTCTATTGATATTATTAACTAAAAAGAAATCAAAGTATTAATTATTCAATATTAGTTTTCGTTCAATAACGTTTTCTATAAATTATTCATAAGCAGCGCATTTTTTAACCACATATATATTTTAGAAAATATGATTTTTAATATTAAAAATAATAAATGATTTGACCATTATTAATTAAAACACAATTTTTATATTGATGGCTACACATAGAATTTATAATATTAAGAACAACAAATAAATAAGTAAAATAATAATTAAATGATAACTTTAATACTGATAACTAAAAATATTTATTAAACTCATTCAGTATTAGTGTTAATAATAAAATTAAAATTGATTAAAAAAATATTAATCATTATTTAATTATGTGTGTGTGTGTGTAAGACAATAAATGCGTTCATATTTATCCAGATTTTGTATTCACATTTGACATACATCCACTTTCAAGGATGGGCATCGGGTGGTTCGGTTCGGGTATTTCAAGGACCGGAACCGAACCATACTTTTTCGATTCTTGTAAAATGGAACCATTCGGTTCCATTGAATCGCAAGAACCAAATCAGAACCAAACGGTTCTAATTCGGTTTGGTTTCGGTTCTACAATAATAATTATTTTTCAAAAGCTTTATCGAGGAATATCAGGCCACGGGAAGTGAGCAAATAATTTGAAATAAACTTCTACCAAATATACAAAGATCAAGAATTTCGAAAATCCTTTCACCCCAAAGAAAATATAGGATTTTCCATGAAACGGAAAATATTCATAAACAAAAATAGAAAACAAATGGCCTAGAAGATTTTTCGAGAATGGCAATATAGTAAACTCGTGAGATGAATCATGAGTTTTAAATGCATTATTATTAATTATTTTATATTTTTATTTAAATATTTAATTAACTCCATCATGGTCATTTACAACTTCCCTTATTAATAAGTTAGTCTCATTTGATTTTCATTTACTAAGAATTTCAGTCCAAGTGTGAAGTTAAATGTTACAATGAGGTAGAGACGTAACAAATTTCATAAAAAGAAATTAATTATTTTCACTTTACCCAAAAAAATTACAAATTCTTTTGATTTGTAATTTTAGGACAACCAATTAAGACCATAAAAAAAATAAACAAGGATCAAAGACCGGTTCTAATTTCGATTTTTCGGTTCTATTCTAAAGGCGGAATCGAGAACCGAACCGAAAACCAATCGGTTCTCGGTTCCAAAATCGATTTCCTATTTTATTTCTTTAAAACCATACGGTTCCGATTTTTTTGGGTTCGGTTCCAGTTCGGTCATATTGGTTCCGATTTTTTTGCCCACCCCTATCCACTTTATATTCACACTGATCCACTTTGCATTCACACTGTTTAATTTTATGAGAATTTACTATATATGGAAACGAAAAATTGGCGGGAAAATATTTTTAGAAAATATCCAACCTTTATATATTATAAAGATATAAAGATAAAGATTGAGGTACTATCAATTTTGACTGAATTCTCAATTTTAAACGAAATTCAAAATCTATAGTGTAAATAAAAGAGTAATTTTAAAGAGACATTTTTAATTAACTTTGTAATATAGCACAAATACATTGAGTGGTGAAAAAATGAATAGTGAGTTAGTTATTTACACCACCCAATTTATGTGTATCATGTCACAATGTCACTTGATAGAGAAAATGCTATTGATGGTGGTTGTGATGAAATGAATCCATGAAAGAGAAGATTGGTGATTTCTGGAATGTTGGCTATGTTTGGGGTTTTTTTGGTAGTTCAGGAAGTAATAAATACGGTCTTTAATTAAAATTTAATATTTTAATTAGTTCAAATGGTATAAATCAAATTAGTTAATATTTTGGGGTAGTTTGTGTAATTTTCCCTTTAATAATAAAATAGGCATGATTGTCAAACCAACAAAAGCATAATTAAATAAACTATACATTCAAGCAATCAGATAGGTCGAGTTCATAATCATCCACTATAGATCCTATCATTGATATCGATCTAATATTAATAATAATATATACCAATTTTTAAATTTGCCTAAACTCTTTTAAATCGAATAAAATAATCAATTAAATTGATTTACCAATTAATATAATATAATTAATTAATTTTGTATTATAAAACTAATCCAATTAATCAATCAATTTTATTAGTTATATATATATATATATATTAAAAGCAATTGAGATTCTAGCCAATTAATTTTGGTCAGAATCTCAGTTGTCAACAGATTCCCAAATTCAAGAATCTTTTTTTTTTATTTAAAAAAAATATCATGGTAGCAGCTTTGAACGATGACATAGAAAATGCGTTAGTCGATTGTTGTGGTTGACAGTTGTAGAGTAGAGATTGGTGTGTAAAATCAATTGGCAGTTTAATATCCAACATATCCTCGACCCATTCACAGCTTCATTAATAGAGGCACCGCAAAAGGTTCAAGAGTCCATTTAAGATTCTATGACTACTGAACAACGTTTCGTGCGATTTTCCCAGCCAACTGTCTTCAATTCATAAATTTTCTTCCTACAAATAATTGTTAACAATCACATTTCGCACAATGTTAGTCCGTGCTCAATGTTTAAATCAATTTTTTTACTACTACTCCATCATAAATACAGATTTCATGGTGAGTTCTGATACATTTTTTATTGTAATAATCGGGTTGAATTGAAATATTAATTAATGTATTAATTGGTTTACAGGATCCGCGGGTTCTGACTTCTGAGAAATGGAGTTGAACAGGCAAGTCTCCTTTAGAAAAGTGTTTTTTGATATAATAATGTCTGAATTACAAAATTTAATTTGCAGGTTATTGGAGAGGCCAAACCCTGGTGACCTTTGTGGTGATATTGGTGTACATTGTTATAGGCCTCAACTATACAAAGTGCGGACAAAAAGATTAAGCCAGCTATTACGATTGAACCCTACGACGTTTTTGAACATTGTTGAGGCCAATGTTGGAGATGGGACAATAATCAAGAATAATCTCCTTGAATCTTCACGTTTATTATTATAGTCATCATGGTCTTCTATACCACTCTTAATTTCGATTTTCGTTTCTTCATCTAAGATATTTCCAGCAGCAAGAATTTAAACAAACTTTAACAATTAACAAGACAAGCTCTAATACCGCTATAAGATTTCAAATCAAACATGCAAAGCGGAATTAGACATATTCAAAATCATAGGAGAGATCAACTTGTACTTAGATAAAGTTTGTGATAGATATTATAAATTTGATGAACATTGTGAATCTAAATTCTGAAACGGGAGACAGAAATCTTGTCACTATATATGTTCAATTGTCTAGTCTCTAACAAAAATTCACAAAAGCAAGTTTGGATTTGGAATAAGTTGTACTAGCAACTGAAATTCTCTACATCTCTTGTAATTAGCGTATTATTTATAGGCTAAATGGAATCGTAGTTAGTGTTAAACTAACGGGCTTGGGCCATTCTTATTCAACAAGTAACCCAAGACCAAGTCCGACCAAACCAATTGTGCTTTGGACACCATTCCAACACATACTCCAAAAAAAATTTAAAAAATATTTTCTCTTTAAAATGGGTATCAAACAATGTCGTATGTCTGGAACTTCTTGTTGGCATAATTTGGTTTTGAAGTTCAATAATTAAGAAATATTAGCTTGTAAATTGCAATCAAGAAGAAATTGAGCATGCTTGTTGAGGCCATGATTCTCTAATCCGTCTAGAGAAGAGTAATACATAGATCTATTTCCTCGTGAATGAATATGTACCAATTCAAATTGTAACAAGATATCATTGCATGGAGCACTAATTGGAAGCTTCATATTCAACCGTTGAATTAGTCCTTCTAATGTGATATCGCTAGGCACTACAATAGATGTAGTTTTATTTCCTCGCCACTTTCATTCATCCATTTAGGTGCACGTAGCATCCGTCATGTGAGATATATGTACGTCAACAACACATACATTTCAAACGTTTGACTTTCATAACATAAACTAGACAACTACGCATACATTTGTTCGTTATCATGTT
This sequence comes from Ligustrum vulgare, assembly GCA_963555705.1. NCBI lineage: Eukaryota > Viridiplantae > Streptophyta > Magnoliopsida > Lamiales > Oleaceae > Ligustrum > Ligustrum vulgare. Next base: position 17,139,156 of record OY743176.1, on the reverse strand, counting down.
GCGTTGTGCGCATACTATGTAAATAGAAAGTTCAACTGTCTATGTTGACGTATGCGAACTGTCGACTTCGACAGATGACTTTTCGACTACAATGATTTATATTACAACTGGGCTTTTAAGTGGAAGGAGTGTCATCAAAATTTTCATTAATAATTAATGTTGTTCATCTATTATCAATTGACAAATGACAAAATATGATAAATAATGCTTTTGATGTGAAGAATGTTACAATAATGGATGATCTTTATGCACTTATGAGGAAAATTAGGATATCATACTAGTCCAAATCAGTTCCTCAAAATTCCAAATAATTTTAATAATGAATTATATAAAAAGTTCAAGAAAGTAAATGCAACATAAAGAGATACAACAAATTAAAAATATTAAAATAACAGTTTTTTATTATTACATATTTAGTTTATTTTTTAAAATTGATTTTTGTCTAATTCTTTTATCCATTGTTTTATTATGTGATGTGATGTACATCTAATTAAGCACTAATTGCTTCATCAATGCAATCCAAAATTAAGCATTCGTCTGGTAAACAAAATAAATTATAAATTACATAATTTTTCAAATCATTTTTTAATCGTACACATTTTATCTCTCCAATTTTCAACCACCATTTTTTACATCAAAATTATAAATGAACTAGTTTATAAACTAAACAGTGTTACCAAATAAAGGCTTATCAAAAGTGAATTGGGAGTAAAGTAGACATTTTAACCTTGAAATTAGACATTTTTATAGGGTAGTTATATTCACACCATAATTTTTTTTATATCTACACCACATTTTAATTACATGATTTAATATTTGCTCATTTTTGCTTTTATGTCCACAATTTTTTTTTTCGAAACATTATTATTCCTAACTTTCAATTAATTAACATATTATGTTTTTAATCAAGGTTTATATCCAAATATTTATTTTTGACTTTTGTATTATTTATATTTGCTTCAATTATTTAAAAATACGAGAGATAAATAATTTTTTTGGCCCTCATAAGAAATAGGGAAAATTGCAGCAGTAATGCCAAACCTTTCATTTTTGGAAGACTTTAATCAAACCTTCGTTTTGTGCCATATACAGTCCCCAAACATTTTAAAAACATGCACTCGGGGTCCAAATGGATATGAATGGCAATGGGACCGGTATGGGGGCGGGGATGCCTTTCCCCGTCCTCGCCCCGTTAAAGATTTACCATTCCCATCCCCATTTAATCGGGAATGGAGCGGGGATGTGCAAATCCCCTTTTAAATCTCCATTTGTTATTGATTTTTATTTTTTTAAGTTCTAAAATAACTTTGTACAAACAATATAAGAAAAAAATACAGGAACAACACTAATATTTTCTAAATCTAGTAATCTTTACACATCCTTTGAACATTAATCGAATATATATATATTCATCTTTGTTTGTGTCATTAAATTTTAATGAAAATTGTTAATTGAGAACGGGCCGGGGATGGGGATAAGACCGCCTTTGTCGAGGATTCCCTGCCCTATTCAGGGCGGGTCCCATCGGGTTCGGGTATTCCCCGCCCCGTTGCCATCCCTACAAATGGATGGAAACCATCCAATTTGACCTTTAGTTAATCAATAAAATTGATCTCTGGCCAATTTTGATCAATTTAAAAGGGTAAAAAGGTAAGTTTGCAATTTATTTAACCTTATAAAACACCTAAAATAACTAAAACAAAATAAAAAGAAGAAAAATACTAGAACTGTTCATCTTCTTCTTTAATGGGACCTCCGCCAAACCGCCACCAGATCTCCACCGCCAACCGCTACTGCTACCACCATCGGCTCTCCACTGGACTTTATTTTCTTCATGTGTATGTGCTTCTTCTTGGGGAACCGTCGACGAGTAGCTTCATTGGATGAGTTGCTAACACTGTGCACAGCCACTGAGGGAGGCGACTGAGGCGGATCAACCCAGCCATCAAATTTATCCTCAGTCCATTCATTCAAATCGTAACGACCACGACCTATTATTCTCCTAGCCGAACAAAGCCGTAAATCATCACAACAATGGCACCCAATGGTGCTACCACTACTAGAACCCCGATAACGGGTCCAACCGACACATGTCTCGAATAAGCTGTGGCGGTCTGTTGGGCTTCCAACACATAGATGCACCTAGAACATTACGACCCAACTTGTCTCCACCATCGCCACCGCCCAATGAGACACTTCCACTGGAATTAAAACCTATACAAGTTGATGCCTAGGACGTTGATATATTTTGCTGAGCAACTTGGTTTGGCTGACCACCATCTATTGGGATTTTGCATTTCGGTCCAGATCAAGAAAATGATTGTTGATTCCCATAAGGGGTTTTTCCTTCCAGAAAAACCATTCCCATGGGATTTTTTGTTAGGGTCGGTGGGTGGCGGTAGCTGTGCCACTGATGGTGGCAGGTGGCGGTGTCAGGTTTAGGGATTTTGGCCAGGCAGGGTGGGGGTTATTTGGAGGGAGAAGATGAACACTATATCTATATCTATTTCTTTTTAAATTTAGTTTTTTATTTTAGTATATGTTAAAATAATGGAGTTAGCATTGTACCCCTTTTATATTTGGTCAAAATTAATTTTAATGGTCAACTAACAGCAATCTAGATGAAACCATCAATTTATCCTTCCGGTGTGAGTATTTTAAAGGTTTGGGATTGTAGGTGGCACAAAATGAAGGTTTGTGTAAAGTCTGCAAAAGAAAGAAATGTTTGGGACCGTGGCTGCAATTTTCCCTAAAAAATATTTTGGACAAATATCATCTTTATGCACAAGATATGAAAATTAATAGATTGTTGATGATAAATGATTTATATAAAAAACTTGGGAGCATAAGTATAAAAACAAGAAAAGTTTAAAGATATTTATTAAAAATATAATGTGGTATAATTAACAAATGTTGTGGTGTCAATATAATTACCCTTTTTTATATATTTTGAGAAAATCACAATTTTTGTGTACAATAATAATTGTAGTGGCGTCTATGTAAAATTCATTTGTAAATTTCAATGTATGCTATAATCAAGTGGTTTTATATACCAAGAAAACCAATATCTTGCCCTTGAATTATTAAAATTACAAAACACGGAGAAATGCTTGTCCCACGAGGGTCACATCTTCGACGATATTGATACTTCCAGACTCGGATACTAATTCACACACAATTCTTCCATTATTCTTATTACAGGAATCAATTCTGAAACAATTTTTGACAAAGGCCACAGAATTTGCACTGAAACCATAGTTTTGACTTTTAAAGATAGATAAGGACCAATTTTTTGCTTCCTATAATAATAATAATAATTATTATTATTAATTATTATTATTAATTATTATTATTATTATTATTATTATTATTATTATGTTGAAAATTTGGCTTAGAATTGGAGGAAAAGGAGAGTTTTGAATGAATGGTGAAAATTGAGGTAAAGAAGAGATTTGTGTATGAATGGCTATATTATACGTTGAGTGTATGAATGGCTATATTATACGTTGATCGTGATTATCCATATATGAGATCGATCATTATTATATTGAATACATGATCTTATGTATGATTATATGTGACAGTTCATATTGTTTTGAATTCTTGACATGAACATAATTAATTTGTTATTTTTTTAACTTATGTTACTTTTTTTACATGTTGGTTTGTACGATATGATGGGTTATAACACGGATAATATTAACAAAGATTGCACATGTTTACTCCTAAAAAATAAGCTCTAAACGTGGTAGTTTTGTTATCGAGTACTCTATCATAAGAGAATGTCACTTCTCTTTCTTCAATTTTATAACTTTGTCTGTTTTTGTCACTTTTTGGATATTTATCATGATATTGAATGACTTCCAAATTCTGATCTATATCCTAGTTAATAATTAAGTATACTCGCAAATAGACAATGTGCACAATAATAATATTTAATCATCAAATGAATATATTCTAATAGTTTGATAAACATGAGTTAATATTTTTTTTTCTTATTTATTACTTTTTTGAATTTTTGCCACTTTCTAAGTTTCGTCACTTTTAACTCATAGGATGTTATGTTCGTAAAATGAAGTTATTCTTTATATTTAAGTAATAGAAGTGAAATATAATCATAAAAAGACAACGTGTATAATAAATTTAATAATGTCATGGATTTTTTCTAAGATTTTAATTTTGTTTGATTGAAAATGTGCATAATGACATTGTTACATTGAAATCTACACATTATTTTCTATTTCTTAAAAACTTTTCCTATGATTTTCTAAAATGCCCTTAATTAGAAAGATTTTTTTAAGAGGAATACTACTCTACCACATCCTGTGCCACACTGAGTGTCACCCCCCTCACACGGGGGGGGGGGGAGGCTGTCGTTCATTATGAGAGCGGCCCCATACGCACTCACATGTGAGAGTGTGACACCTAGTGTGAAAAAAATTGTTTGATAAAGTAGCATTATTCTTTTTTTAATGGTTTTGATTTCTTGACCCAAAGAAAAAGGGTATTTACACAAATACCCTTATTTTTTGACAATTTACAAAAATACCATTTAGAATTTTTTAGGAAGTAAAAATACTTTGTAAATTCTGAGTGCAACTTTTTAAATATTTTTCTCACATGAAAATTGTACTATGTTCATAATTTTTTTTTGAATATATAATTTTTTTATAGATTTCGATTGACTTTTAATTAATATTTTTGAATATACAAATCTCTCTCGAGAAAATTCTAGAATAACTTTACTTAATTATTATTTGTTTTGATACAATTTAATTATTATTTTTCTATAAAATTTTAGTTGAATTTGTATATATATATATATATATATATATATATATATATATATATATATAACAAGATGAAGAGAAGAAAAATAATGATTTGTTTAGTCACATGTTTCTAAAAATTAGTATGAAAGTAAATCACAAGTTTAAGATTTCTAAAAATAACATGAAAGAAGAGAAAAAATAAAAAAGAAACAAAATTACAATTTAAAAGATTTTTTTTTTTTAAAGTCTTTTAAAATCTTGAAGGTTAATGAGAGACAAATTAAGAGATTTTGTGATTGTACTTTCTATTTAAAAGTTAGTACATAAATGATTTCGTAGGAGTCTTTAAAAGTCATTGATATTTTGAATAACACAGGATTTTTAAAGACTTTTAAAAATCTTTATATAATACACTATGACTTTTATGAACTTTTAGAATATCCATTAAAATCTATATTAAGATATCTATGAAATCTCTAAAATCTAAATTGAATACACCAAAACTTTTCAAATCCTTTAAAGTCTTTTAAAATTTACATTGAATGAGCCCCCCTTAGTTAATACTATTCTTCTTGAAGATGCAGCTTTGCTTTGATTTAGGATTTTTGATATTTAGAACGTATTTTTTTTTCTGTAGTTAAAGGTTCTAATTAGTTAAGAGGGTATTAATCAAATTCCTTGAATTTTGAGGGTATTTGGTGTAATTTCCCAAGAAAAAATTAGTCGAAATATTCTGGTACCTGTCTAGCACATAAGAACATCCACAATGAACAAGTTAAATTTAGCTAGTCAAATAAGCATAAAATTACATTTTAAATGACACATTAAAGTTAACATGTACAAATTGTTACAATGGATAGTTTAATTTTTCCCTATATATATATCCCTATACAATAAAAGAGTGAAGAGGATTGACACTATTCATAAGCCATTGTAGTCATTTGGAGCCAGTGATGTGTCTGAAGCCGACTTGAAGCCGTTAAGCCTGTTTTGTTAGGCTAGGCTTTAAAGCCGTTGTACTTGTACCCAGTTTGTCTCTTACCCGACCCATTGTGGCCCATTTTCCCTATCCCTTCCCTATACAATAAAAGAATGAAGAGGATTGACACTATTCATAAGCCATTGTAGTCATTTGGAGCCAGTGATGTGTCTGAAGCCGACTGGAAGCCGTTAAGCCTGTTTTGTTAGGCTAGGCTTTAAAGCCGTTGTACTTGTACCCAGTTTGTCTCTTACCCGACCCATTGTGGTCCATTTGTTCAGAATGTTGTAGAAGGTATTGTTCCTTTTGTTTTTCTCTCACGCCGCGTAGAAACTCCTATCTCTTTAGAACCCTATTTTCTCTCGGCCGACATTGACGCAGGTAACCTCCAAACGGTGAAGTAGATCGCATGTACTTCTTTCGTAATTGTCTTTACAATTTGATGTTTAATTTTTTATGGGTCATCTGCATTAATTTGTGATTTTCATTCTTCAGGTGTGTTTTTAGAAGATATATTACTGATTAAGTGTGTTTGGAGCAAATTTTTGATGTTTTCTTTCTGGTTCTAAAATGTGGGTCTACCGTAAGAGCCCTTTTTTATTGATTTTATTATATTTTATAAAAAAAATCTATACTTTTTCAGTGAATTTTATTTATAATCAGTTAGTTTTATTCAAAAATTAACTCGTCGGTTGATTTTTGTATGGAGATTGTAATTTCATGCTTGCTTGTGGAAATATTATCATCGGCAGTTTAATTTTCTTAATTACTTTAGGCAATAACTCATTAAGATTTTAATATTTTGGAATTATTCTGGGTGTTTTTACTGATAGCCTACAACAATACAATCGTAAACTTCAATCAGACCTTGTTGAAAACCTAAGCACTTTGAGGGGCCATCATACTTCTTTGCAGGAGCAACTAACTTCATCAAGAGTGAGTCTTTTTTATTTCTTTGACTATATTTATCAATTTTTGACAATTGTGTTGTTTATCTCTTAGTCTCTATGACCATAGTATACTTTTCACCAAATAAGATTTATTTGATCCTATGTTTATATTATATTTCAAGTATTATTTGATCGTATGTCTATATTTTGTTTAAAGTATGTGGTGTTTTTGCAGATTGGCTTGTATTTTGACCATTCATTTTTTGCTTCCTTTAGTCGAAGTTTGTTTACAAGCTTGTCTTTTGCATTGCTCGACTCTTATAATCACAATCGAATGAGAACAATTTCATAACTAGGATAAAAGTCAAAAAATTGAAATTTTTTTTGCTTCCATTTAATATCTTCAATTGCTAATCTTAAAGTTTCTGTTTCTGTTGTTCATTTGCAGAGGTGGATTATGTGTTGACAACTAGAGAGGGTTTAGATTTCATATAGGTATATATTCAGTATGGTAATCTGTACATATTATTTTTAATTTTTTGTTAGAGTATTATTAGAGCTTCATGATGTTAATTATTGCAGAAGGCGTTCCATTTTCCTTTGTTGTTTATTTTCTTTTAGGGCAAGTTTAATATTCTTTTTTTTTTTTTTAATTCTTTAATAATTATAATAGGCCTTCAAATTAGAAGTTTTTATTTTTTCCATTCAATTGTAAACACTTATCCTAATTGTTTTTCTTTCCTATTTTTTCCCATTTTTTTCTCTTCCCTACCTTGACGGACGGAAGCTGAATTCAAGATTCATAGAAGTATCAAAGTTATTAAATAAGGTAGTGATTCTAAGTTTTATGTTTCATTTTTCATATGAATTCTACATTTTTTGTTTATCCAATTTTCGCATAAGTTAAAATTCTGGCTATGATTGGGATGGAGTGCAGATTTTAACACGTGTGTTGAGTTTTGTATATTAATTAGTGGACTAAACTTTGACTCGTTTAGGTTTGTTTTCATTTAATCTTACTCATTGATCATAGTTTTGATTTGATGATCTAAATAGCTTGTGAAATTGCTTATTATGAATTTGTAGAATAATAATGTTCAGGCAGAGATCATAGTTTTTTTTTAACCAATTGGCATGTTTTAATATGTCTTCCAAGTTTGTTCGATTCATTACAAGACATACTTAACCAATTGGGATGTTTGCTTAGCTCTACACCATACATGATTTGTTGAAATTGCATTACTCTTACGAGCATGGACTCTTTAAGTCTCTCAAAAACATGTCCTAACCACCTAAGTCATCCTTCCCTTAAAGACTTGTGAATGTCAGCATTTTTCACTTGTGGACTCTAGGGTGGAGGCATAGATTTTGCTGATATCCAGAAATCAACAGTTTAACCTTTAATATATGGCATCTCAACAAAATCAATCCACGCTCTTGATGATAGCGAGGCAAGATACAAGAATAAATGTCTATGATAGCGAGGCAAGATACAAAAATAAATAAACAACTTTTTTCATTTCATCATCACTATATAGTATATTACTTAATTGTAGACTGGTATGGACTATTCCAGAAATTGCATCCCTGAGAACATAGTTTGATGTGGTTAATGCTTACAAAGTATTTTTTTTATGTGCACTATTAGTTAAAAATATCTTATACATTTACACGCTATTACATACTTAACAATGATACGGCACGTGCGTCTAACTAGTATTTATTATAAGAGTCTCTTTTAGTGGCACTATTCACAAGTCGGATAAGTCATTTTAGTCAGGTATGTGTCTGAAGCCAATTTCAAGCTAGAAAGCCCGGTTTAGAGCCACATACGCTGCTACGATTTCCTGACAAGCTGACACACCACTCCCCTCTTTGTCTTTCTCCATTTTCCAATCAACCGACCACACCTTTTACTATTTTCGCCACAATTCTAGACCTTGGAGACCTTCTACAGCCTTTTAATATTTCATTCGGATCTAATCGATCATCGTCTCCAATCTTGCACCTTCGGCCTTTCCTCCTCCAAATCTTTGATTTCTCAGTAGTGTTCAAGCTATTCGATTTCTTGCACCGTTCTTAACCTTCGAGACCTTTGATTTCCTCAGTCCACCAACCATTCTATTGTTTCTCCTTTTGTGTTAGAAACGTTATTTGAGTTTTCTTTGCCGTGGGCCTACCGATATCGTGATTTATGGGGGATAAAAAATGAATTGTGGACTGAGATTTTAGGTATTGCATCTTTATATTGTTTCTCTTTTTTCATTTATTTTGGTATCTCGACATAATCGTGACTTTCTATGCGATTTAATTTGTGGATGGAAAGGGTTAAAGTGATTTGCCGCATTCTTGTATTCCAAATGAAAAAAAGTATTTTTGAGTGAAGGATAATAAGGAATTATTTATATTCACAGATTTGGATGCTTTGAATTTAGTTTACGAGTAGGGATGCATCTGAGAAGTGGTTTGGAAAGGTGCTTCGCTACTACATGATTTGCTATTAAGGTTGCCAGATTTGTTGAAGTCGCACTATCAAAATGCAGTATGTTTCAATGGAATGGTAACTATTCTTCGGTTACTAGAATCACGACATCAGAGTATTGTGTTTCCCAGAAAACTTGTATAATAATTTTTAAGGTTTGAGTACTTCTCTTTAGGTGGGTTAATGGGTTCAAAAATTCACACATATATATTTTTTTCCTTTTTTCCATGAATTAACGCATAAATGATGTTCTATGTTTGAGCTTTTTAGTTTATATATCCATTTCTTGATTTCAAAAAAATCCGCAAGCAACTGGAAATGAACTTGGTGCCAAGGACTATAATCTTTAAGTATATATACTATCGACGTCACTCGAATAAACAAGGACTTGCATTATTTTGATATTTGGGATAATTCTTGTTTTAAGCAACTAGAACGGAAACGGAAACCGTAATATGAATGGTGATTTTAGCTGGTCATTGGTCACATGTATTGTTCATAGATGTGAACAGTACCATTAAAAAAGAAAGGAACTTTAGAATTGAAATGGAATCCTTTCGTGGGGATGTTTCAGTTGGCTGAAGTTTTTTGTGTTTCTTGCTCATGTTTTTATACTTCTTTCATTTTTGTGCAAGATATTGTTTATTCTGGTTTGTTTGCTTGCTTTATTTTGTAGTTCTTTTTTCAAGCTGTTGAATGCCAGAACAATAGATGGGAATAGAGATTTGCTGGCTTAGATTTTTAGATACTTCATATTTGTTTATGCCTATTTGATAATAAGAATTTTGTGAAGTTGAATTTGATTTGTATATATATATATATATATATATATATATATATATATATATATATATATATATATATACCCAGACAATTATACAACCTTTATACATAATTTTGCTACGCGCTATTTCGTACTTAGTTAATACACGACACGTGCATCGCACGTGTGTCTAACTAGTAACTAATTATAAGAATAGAATAATTTTTTTTTTAAAATAACAAAATTTATATATTAATATGGTACTCATTTTGAAGATCTCATTAAATTATATAATATGAAATTAACAAAAAAATTATTTTATTTATCAATATTAAAAAATTTAAAGAAAAAAGAAGAAGAAAAAAAAAGAATAAGATTTTGGGAAAATATTTAACATTGCCATATCATACACTAAGTTGCTAGCCAAATTTAACATAAAAGTTAACATGTGCTAAATTTTTTTCTTAATATTTGTTTTAACATGTTCATTGTATACATTTTTTCAACCTCTTGCTAATTTACTATACTAATATATGCTTTAGTCCATCTACTGTGAATGTTCTAAGCCCACCTATTAGGTGACGTTCTGTTTGTATTTTTCATTTTTAAAAATATTTTGTGTTTTTATTTTTGTTTTCAAATTTGCTGAAAACGCGTTTGATCTGTCACTTCTGAAAACTATTTTTGAAAATGAAAAGCTGGAAAACATGTTCTGTTTGAAATTTTGCAGAATACTACTTAAACTATTTTTAATTAATTTTCTTGTAGAATACTACCACCAGAGTCCATTTATCAAGGCAGTTTTTGAAATATAGCAACAAGAATTTTCACTTTTTTTTTTTGTAATGTTGATATTGAATTCAATAAAACTTTATTTACGCTTAGTTCCAAATTAGAATAATCTCAATTTTTTTTTTTTATTTAGGCTTAGTTCCAAGTTAGAATAATTCTAAAAAAAAAATTACATTAAACTTACTGCTTAGTTCCAAATTAGGATAATTCTTAAAATAAAAAATAAAAAATAAAATCTCAAAACGCGTTTTTCGAGTTTTGAACATTTTTTATTGAAATATACACAAAACACTCAAAACGAGATTTTAGACGTTTTGCATTTTATGTACAATTTTTTTTTTTAAAATGCGTTTTTAAAAATGATAAAAAGAACACGTTTTTAATATTTTCGAAAATAAAAATAGAAAAAGATTTCAAAACGTGACCTTATGTTCCCACGTCTGCAGTTGACAGTTCTACCATAGATTACCAAAATCAAATCAGAAAGAGGAAGAACGGAGAAATCCCTCTCACAGTTTGCAAAAATCCCGAGACAAAGGCGGACAATGAAAAATATAGGAAGGCTGGTGTATCGAGCAATCCGCTCTAGCAATAATAATAACAGTATACTGTTATCAAAACTCTACAAATCAAATGGATCTGCATGAGGATTGTGTGTATATCTTGTATCCGATCGACTGCCTTTTGCTTCTACTTCAAGAAATCACCCCGAATTAGCCTCGATGAAATATTCTTTACACCCCTTTCAATGGACTCATTTCCAAGGTTACTTTCCTCAGTTACGACTCTTTGCTATTAGGTAGCATTTATATTTTGTTTTTAAAATCTTTGGAGATTGTGAGTTTATATTATGAGAAATTATTGTGATGTTGTTTGATCAAATTCTACCAATTTAATGTTTACTAATGTAAGGGGAAGGGGAAATGAGATTTTTTTTTGGTAACTATTTTATATTTAGTGTTTGCTCTGGACAGGGCAGAGAAGGACCATGTTTATCCAGACGCAATCAACTCCTAATCCCTCGTCACTTATGTTTTATCCTGGAAAGCCTGTTGTGGAGGCAGGGAGCTCGGACTTTCCAAATGCACGGTTCTGCTATGAATTCTCCACTGGCAAAAGCCCTCTTCGGAATAGATGGTAAGCATTACCTTCAGCCCAATAGTATGAAACTATGAATTTCTTGTTTGATGTGATTGTAATTGAGATTCTGTCATATTTCCTAGTCTTTTTTCTTTTTCATGAATCTGAATTTTGTGAACTAGTTACTTGGTCGTACGAGAATTATTAGTTTAACTCTTCTGACTTCCATGTTGAATTGAATATCATAATCCCTGAATTTACTTTCATTTATCTTGAAGAATTTTCTTAGCTCGCGCTTTGCAGAATTTAACGCTAAATGTAGTGGTTGTCAAAGGATATTGATTTCTGTGAACATATTTGGGCAATTGGACGAAATGAAAGTGTTCTCGTAATTGTCAAAAAAGACTAGAACTTAAGCCCTAGACCCTAATTTATTCATCATACACCTCATCCTAGTAATGGTAAATTAGATTTGTGAGGATGTTTGTATTTGCTTCTGGTCAAGCCTGCATGTTATCATTTTCTGGCAATCAGTCTCTTCCTTCCATATGCACATCTGCAAACAAGAATCAGAGTTTGCCAGATTTGACGATGTAAGCCCAGCTGATTTTAGATGTAGGCCCATCGATGCTCAAATCAACAGCAATAGGTAGGAAAATAATATGGAATGAAATATTGGAGGTTTATCTTCTTGAAGTTTTCCTTTGGTATAAATCAATAGTTGCGGTCCGATTAGCTTGCTTAATTGTTAAATTCCAGGTGAATTGCCAAACCGGTTTTATAACTTGCATCTTCTGAAAATTGTATTGCGTGTTGCTTTTTCAGTTCTTGAACTGTAGCCCCTTAGCCTGGTGGACTCTAGTCTATTTTCTGGTTTTCGCCTACTATTGGCTGAAAATAATAAATTCTTCAGCCTGTGATTGGCATCTATTTCTGGTCTTCTCTTCTTGCTGAATTTAATTCTGCAATTCATCCTGATTATTAGTATTGGAACAGTTAAAACTTAGTAACATCAGGTGCTCAATCTGATTTTACTTGATGCCATTCGAGAGATTGAATTGGATAGGGTCTTCAAACCATGGTTTAAATAGAGTGTTCAACAGTTAGTACTGAAGAATTCTAAGCGATCAAAGCATGCGTGAATAGAAAAACATTTTAGGATGCTCCTGTTTAAAGCAGCATTTGTTGGCTGTCCTGTTTAATGCAGCATTTGTTGCTTATAAGCTTCTCACCCTCACCCTAGCTAAAACACCACCCATATACATTACAAACTAATAGTGTCTGAAAAAAGTCCTAGCATTTTTTTTTTCCTTCCCGCGGTGGATATTATCAATTCACATTATGTCAAAGGTGTACAAGTATGTTCCCAAGAACCTCACCCCTGGCCCTTCATTGGCCATGCATTGAGTACCCAAATATATTATTTGTAGTCACATTGAAGAATGATTTAATGTTTGTATATTGTATCCATGTTTCAAGTAAAATGGAAATTGTGCCTTCAATTTTTCCCCTGTTTTCTACGTAGAATTTCAGTGCCTTGCAACAACTAGGGTATAGGACTGTTTTCTAGAAGCTTTCTTTTACAATGGCTGCACTCTTATAAATCTGATGGCATAACAACTCTGTCAAGGATAGGGTATGTTGCGAATAATTATATTATTTTTCTTAGTTATTTTTATATGAGTTTGTACTTGAGCATAGGCATTTGCATAGCCCAATTTCTTGTGCTGAAACCTGGAAAGGGAATGAATTGTAGGTCTCTTATTGTCATTCACATTAGATTTTGAATCAGTGCTCCTTTTGGTGGGGCTATACTCTATTCTCATGATGAAATTGACTATCTTGGATGAAGTTTCCTCTGTATCAGTTAAATGATGAGTTGTGCGAGTTTTATTGTCTTCTCGACGCAGTTCTGTTTTCTAAGTTATGCCTTTACACAGCTGTGAAGTTGAATAAGTTCCTAATACTGATCTGTGATGAAATATGGATCTCTTTTTCATTTTTTGATGTTTGGCAGACTCCGTATTTTTCAGGTTCTTAATTTGCATTTCATATGTAAAACTTGTAGTTGGCGTTTAGATGTTTATTCTCAACCATTATACTGGAAAATAAAAGTTTTTGATGTTTGGCAGGCTCTGTATTTTTCAGGTTCTTAATTTGCAATTCATAGGTAAAACTTGTAGTTGGCGTTTAGATGTTTATTCTTAACTAGTTTATTGGAAAATTAAAGATAAATGGCGTCACAAGAAAATGTGGTAAAAAGAATATTTTAGAGAAGTAGTGGTTAGTTTTGATAAGTGGCTTCGATTCCTGAACTTATCGTGTGACTTTTGCTCTACTTCTTTAGTTTTGAACTGAGATTAATAATTCAGGTAGTTCTATGCATATTTCTCAACTTCAGCGGATCCCATGAGTCTGAAGTTTCCATTTCTTGGAAGTACTATTGTGATTGTACTAAATTATATCGATCTTTCTTTTTTATTTTCACTTTTCCATCTCAAGAATCCATTAAATTGCTCTGATGCGATTCTCTTTCGATGCAGGAATTACTGGGGTTTTCTTCGGATCAGATTTTTTAACAGTGACTAAATCAGAAGAGGCTTCATGGGATCTTCTGAAACCTGAAATCTTTGCAGCAATAATGGATTTTTATTCCTCCGGGCAGCCATTATTCCTGGATTCAAACACTGCAGCTTCCATGGACACAGCTATCCATGAAGATGATTCAGAGACTGTTGCAATGATCAAAGAACTGTTGGAGACTCGTATTCGTCCACCAGTACAAGATGATGGTGGGGACATCAAGTATCGAGAATTCGATCCAGACACGGGAATAGTTAAACTAAGGATGCAAGGAGCATGCAGTGGCTGCCCTAGCTCGTCCGTTACTTTGAAATCTGGCATCGAGAACATGCTAATGCATTATGTACCCGAAGTTAAAGGTGTGGAGCAGGAATTTGACGCTGAAGAGGAAGATCCATCATTATCTGGAGCGGCTCACGAGTAATTTCAGAAGTTTATTTTGATAAAGGGAACATTTTGTTACATATATCTGTGTGTCGAATTATAAATGTTGAGCCTTCATTTAGCTTTATTGCAAGTCTGTTAAGTAGGGTTTTGGGGTCATGTATTTTAAACTTGCCTTCTAATTTGTTGTGGATGATTTTGGTAATAAAAATAAATTATGAGGGTATTTAATGATTGTAAATTTATAATCTCCTCTTAATATTTTTTATATCAAATATTAATTTCATTTCATTTCAACACTGTATATACCGGGTTCAATGGGAGATTTTTAATAGAAGAAAGCTTCCACCTAAAGTACTAGCTTCGTCCTTGGCCTGGAGCTCTTTCAATGTCCCAGGCATATTTTTTCTCTTTCAAAATATGTGAAATGAATTTCAAAGAGAGTTTATAAATTTTCAGATCAGTCATGTTATCTTTACAAGTTCAGTGATTAAAACTCGATCAACTTAAAATTTGGTGAACAATCAAAAACGTTTTAAAAGTTTACTGACCAATAGATGATATTTTAAAAGTTTTTTTACATTGTAATTTGGTATGTTATGATTGATCGATTGAAGGTGAAATGACGTCACATGTACATTTTGTCTGTCACGTCGTCAATTCTGTTATGAAAGCTAAGTCAATGACTAACTTCTATAATTTTGATAAGTTTAGTGATCAAAACTTGATACTTTAAGATTTTAGTGATTAGTTAAAGACATAGATATAAGTTCAGTGATTATTGAGACAATTAACCCATAAGTTTAACGATCAAAATTACACATTTTAAACTTCAGTGATCAGTGGAAGACAGAGACATAGTTCAGTGATTATTGATATAATTAAATAATAAGTTCACTGATCAAAACTAGACACTTTAAAGTTTAATGGTCGATCGAAGATATTGACATAAGTTGAATGATTATTGGTAGGTCTGGGCAAAAGAATCGGAACCAGCAGTTATGTTTGTTTTGATTTTGGTTCGGTTCCATTCTTTTAAAATTTTAAACGGTTCTAGTTCTAAAAATCAACCTAGTTCAGAACCAGAACCAGATTGATAGAGCAAAACGTGATTTTTTTTTATTTCTTTTTAAATATAAATTTTTAAAAAAAATCATTAATTCTTAAACTTAAGGCATTTTATTTGGTCTATTAGTAATTATCAATTATTAACAACTATTAATTCATTCAACATTACAATAATTATATGTAAAACAAGTAATAAACAAAAAATTATAAATCTAGAATCATTTTTCTTTCAGTGGTTCTATCGTTCAGCTTCAAATTCAGCCGTCAAGCCTTCAACCTTCAACTCTTCAAGAATCAACAAATAAGAAATCTTCAATCTCCATATTACAATCAGCTGTTATCTTATTTTTCAATGATTTGTTGGACTTGTACGACTGTTTCCTAAAAATGTGGAGAATTACGAACAGAAATTGAAGAATTTTTTTTTTTTTTTGCGGAGCAAATACACGTGGATGAGGAGATACACTACTGTCTGAAAGAGAGTGACTATTTTGATGTTAAGGACAAAGATGATTATTGTATTCACATTTTGATCAATGTTGATGACCTTACTGTCTTACGACTCTTACTACCCGGAATCTACCACGCTTAAATTTAAAATTTTTTGTTTAGAAAATCGAAATCGGAACCAGAACCAGAATCAAAATCAAAGAAACCAAACGGTTCGATTCCGATTTGACACTTCTCTAACGAAAAGAACCTACAATAAAAGAACTATTAATTCATGATTCAGTTCAATTCTCTAAAAATCAGAAATATATGAAATCACGTCACGTCTAATTATTGGGCAATTAACTCCTATTTCCAGGTTACCCGATCAAGACTCAAGTATGCATAACTTCCAAAATTTGCCCAATTAGCCGCAGGGCCAGGAACGGCTTCTCGCATGAGCCATGGACGCAATGCTCTCCGCCACCGCTACCATCTCTGCTAAACCTCCCATAACTCGACACCCAAAAATCCCCACACTCACAGCTTCTTCCTTTCCCAAAAAAACAACACCCCACAATTCCTTTCCCACTCTCACCTTTTCTATTTCTTGTTTTGCCTCATCACTTTCAACATCTCCTACTTCTTCAACTGCCACTTTTGCGAACTATGACGACAACAGTAAGAATAACCAGCGACATTGGATGGTGCTCATGGATACCCCTCCACTTGAGCTTTCTACTAAACCGCAAATCATTGATTATTACGTCAAGACACTGGAAAGAGTTTTTGGCAGGTGGGTATGTTTCTGGATTCCCAAAGATTTGATCTTTGTTCCTATTGAATCTTAAAATTCCATCTTAAAATCGAACCTTGGTAACAAAGTTGCTCAAATATTGTTTTCCTATTTAAGCAACATGGATTTTACCCAACAGTTTTTTCCTTTTCCTGGAAGAAAGTTTGTGATATGTGCTTATGGATATAGTTCTTGGTTGGATTAGATATAATTTTATTAGGTCAGGCAACTGAATTGAACTCTTGTATTTTATTCTTATTTTCGTTGTTGTTTGAGTAGTGAAAAGGAGGCTCAGATGTGTATATATCATGCTTCCTGTTATACTCATTTTGGTTTCTGCTGCGACATCAATGAAGAAAATGCTCACGAGCTCGCAGGTAAACTTAAAAATTTATTTACTGTTGAATGTTTGTCCTTTATTTATTTAATTCTATGTATTTAACTGAATTTTTGGATTTGAAATTCAATAGGGTTGCCGACTAATTTTGGTAATTAGTGCTTTTTTTTTTTTGGTTAAATTTCCAAATAGGCATACCTGAAGTACTATCGGTTATGCCAGATCCTGATTTCGACTCCATGGAGAAAGACTACAGATATTTAAAACTTGAGTTAAACTCTCAATCTAGCTCGTCGTCTGGGAGCACATTATTGTTTCCTGCCGGTACTACTAAATACTGGCTTGTTCGAATGGAGAGGCCAGCAATCGGAGTCATGAGGAAGCCACAGGTGGTTGATTATTATGTCCAAGTTTTAATGAGGGTTTTGGGGAAGTGAGTAATTATTTTGAATGTGAATTATTCAAGATTCTAATTTTATTTGCTAAGTTGTTTCTAAGAGTATAAGCTGTTGTAATACAGTGAAAAAGATGCTCAGATGTGCATATACCACATTTCATGGCAATCAAATTATGGCTTCTGTTGCGAGCTAGATGAGGAGTCTGCTCAAGAATTAGCTGGTCAGCATTCTGTTCGACTTCATCCATAGTCATGTTATGCATTGCTAGAATGACAATAATGTCTTCATGTGTAGGTGTGCCCGGTGTTCTATCCGTTCAGCCAGATGAGAATTTTGGGTCAAATATTAAAAATTATGGAGGTCGGTCATTATTAAATGTTGACTTCAAGTTCTTTGATTTTCATGAAAGTTTTCAGAATATTTTGCACTAGATTATGATGCCATGTAGTTAGGATCGCTGTTATTTTCGGGGCTCTGTTTTCACCTCAAGCGTACCCATTCTTAATACATTTCAACTTGGTATGTTTTGGGGGTAATATTCTGTTCATTGCATCTTGTCCCTAAACAAACACAAGAAATTCTTGCCTTCAAAAGATAATAATTAACTAACCTTGTTAAAGAAAGCTAGATATCTAAGCAAGAATTTGTGTGAAGCAAGTTCTGAAATAAATATATTATGCAAGGCTAAATAAAATTTAATTTATAAACCTTCCTTGCTTTTCTCCAGCATATTGACTAAACAAATATATTTTTATGTTGCATGAATGAGGTAATTGTTCACAGTACAGTTGTTCTGTTTTAACATGTTTTCGCAATTTCTCTTTTAGCAGATTTGGGAGCTATTTCATAATATGATACTAAACGATAATCAAGAGAAGGATAATCCTACTATTGGGAAAAAAATATCAGAATTAGAGTGGAATCTCCAATTATTAGTATTGCCATCCTCTTATGCTAATGCGCATTTGTGGGTTGATGTACGGACGAAGCAATATATATCACTTGTGGTGCAGTTGCTTTACTATAACCATGTCTTGTTATTTCTTTGTAGATGAACTGTTTCATAACACAATCTAAAGAATAGTCTAGGGATAAGAAATCCTATCCCTAATAATGCTTTCTCTTATGCTATTTTTTTTCTCCATATGGTTGAGACTATTATTCTAACATTAAATCTAAGAAGCTTGCCTGGGACCTGCAGGAGAGAATTCAAAGCTGCCTAATCCCTCTGAGAATTCTTCAGCATCGAATCTGCCAAACAATGTTAGAAGAAAGAAGCTCTTTGTAACTGGTAAGCGCAGTCCATACACATGTTGAACATATTCTACTTACGAGCTTCTGATACGTTGATTTTGTTGTTTGGAATATAAGACCATGTTCAGCATGTTAATTATTACTAGTGAATGTTGTACAGCTGGAAAGCTGGCATTTGATCGATGCTTTTTGTCTTGATGATGACATTATTTAACACTGTGTAATGTTTGAATAATCATGGTTTCGTAAAATTTATATTGGAAAGTTCCATTATTTGTTTTGATCAAAAGGTTTTAGAAATTTCTGTTTATTCCTGTTCCTAGACTCCTAGTTCTTTAAAGGATCACAGCCAATTCGTCCATGTCCAAATAGAGTAATAGAAATAAATAAAGCATCATGTATGTTAATAGGACCTCAAAGTGAAGGTCATTTTCGTCAATCAATAAGAACGAATTGTTGCACGGGAGTCAGGATTTACGTTACATTTAGAAGAAGAAGAAGAGACTACCAAGAGACTTGAAACCATTTTTAACTGAGTGATATTGCCCATGAACAGCAAAAGGAAAGAGATCTATAGAATTATGAGAGACGCTGTATAAATCTGACGCGTTTTTGGATCGTTAGAATTTCACCTATTTGGTAAATGTTCTTATCAATTTCATGTCATCGCCCACTTTTTCAATATCATCAACCTCGTTATTTGCTATGGTTTAAATTAACTATCATTTCATACGGGTGTACAACTTTTGGCTGCCAACATTACAAAAGCTAAAATTTTCCGAGGTACCATTTTTCTGTTGAACTGAAAACAATTGCTACATGATCCTTGTGTTCAGGTCTATCCTTTTATACATCTGAGAAGACTTTACGCGCAGCTTTTGAAGGTTTTGGTGAACTCGTTGAAGGTACAGCTCATATACATGATTATCTACTTCATCAATGTCAAGTGAACACTCGACTAATTTTGTTGGGAACATTTCCTTCCCTTCTTACAGTGAAAATCATAATGGACAAGATCTCGAAGAGGTCCAAAGGTTATGCATTTGTAGAGTACACCACAGAAGAAGCTGCTAGTGCTGCTCTCAGAGAGATGAATGGCAAGGTAGCTGCATTTGTTACTACTATAAGTAATACTCTGTTTGGTAATACTGCAGCAATTATAAATTGGTTTATTTATATTTTTGAGGTAAAATATGTGGTTAAAAAGTGGTTTGAGAAATTATGTTATTTATAAATTATAATGATTGCGTTAAAGATCAGAGTCTACATTAGACCTACAACTGGTCAATTGTCAAAATAGGCTGACTTAATTCCATTTGATGGTTTCAGATCATCAATGGATGGATGATTACTGTTGATGTTGCGAAAACAAACCCACCAAAATATAGCAGCAGGGGACAGCCAAGATCTGCTAGATGACCTCTGGCATTCAAGTATGTCGTTCCACAAGATCAGACCGGTTATTATGGAATCATAAGTTGGAGTTTGTAGTCGACCCGCTCAACCTTGCTCGAGAAAGATAGGAGCCCACTGATAAGCGAGATCTCTTCTTGTTCTAGTGTGAACTGAAATGAATAGAAAAGAGTACAAACTAAAATGAATAGAAAAGAGGACATGTTTGAACAGAGATTTTTGAAAGAGAATTCATTGCCATTAATGGTGGATAAATCCGATGGTACAAGTATCTACTGAAGGGCATTTTGTCAATTTGGAAACCCAAATTGTTGTGGAGAATGTTAATGTTAATGTCTCTCTTGCTGTACAGAGAGCCTTTGAAGGGTGAAATGTGCACTATGTTCATCTTTAGCAAACAAAGAAATCGAATTATCCAATTAATCGGTTCTCTTTAAAATTCTTTTTTTCTGTCGCACTCAATCTCAATCACGTATTATAAATGTTAAATAAACAATATTTGATTTTTCAATCAAATCTTAATCATCTATTTTTTTAAAAATTGCTATTAATTTAAAATTTTTTTCTTTCTTTTAAAACAATACCAAATACACGTTAAGATCAGGCTGTAAATTTCATCCAGCTATGGATCGTTCAAGTTGAGATTTTTCTTAGCGAATCAAATTGTAGTATACCTAATTTTTACAAATTTTAAATTTATTTATATTTTTTTATCAAACAAGCGTCACGAAGTATACCTAACTTTCACAAATTTTAAATATATATATATTTTATCCAAGTATGCAATATTCTTAAAAATGTAAAAAGACAACACTTTTTTGTTCCTATTAACAAAAAAATCCCTTTCTTCCCTCTTCCGAAATCGGTACAGAAGTGGATGGGATCTGTCGAGTGGTCTCAGTTGGAGATAATATTATATGTGTTTATGGATTGAACGAGATTTAATTGGGAAAAATGATTGGATTTGCGGCGTAAGCTAAGTTTCAAGTTTTTAGTGCTTAAACTAACTTTTTAGAATACTGAACTGATAACATATCAAAATTTCAATTTCAAAATCATAAAAAATATTTGACAAAACTCAGACGAAAGATAAAAACAAGCAAAACTGTATTCCGTGCATGTGTACCTATAATCTTGTTTCAGGTCCTGCACAGGTGACAATACTCCCTTGGCTGCAGGTGCTCGATCGATCGATAGAGAAATGAAGACCCATTACTGGGTTCGAGCTTCTTCTTCAGATTTTACTGGAATTCTTCCCCAACCTCGAAGGCAGTTCTCTCTCCCTCTACGCTTACATGATACATATATCGAACGTATATCCGAGCGTCTAGGCACACATGCTGATTTGATTGCTAGGCAATTAAAGTTCAAATGTTCTCTGATTGACTTGCAGTGGTCACACAGCTGTGAACATCGGGAAATCGAAGATCGTGGTGTTCGGAGGTCTAATCGACAAGAAATTCCTAAATGATGTCACTGTTTATGACATTGGTATTCTCTATACTCTTTTTTATTATTATTGTTATACTATTTTAATCTTCAAAATCAACTGGATATTTGAATTGTGCTCGATCTGGTTGAGTTTATCTATCAGAATTAAAGTTTGAAATTAAAAACTGAAACTTGAAATAATTCGAAGGGGAGGTGAAGTGGGTTTTCTTGGTTATTGTTTCTTTCTTTTATCTATCTTTTTAATCATTTCTTGCGTGCAAATTATGAAATCATAGAAGATTTAGGTTATTTAGCATTGGTGTAATTTCCAGCAAGGTGAGCATTTAGTAATTCCGCAATGAAGGCGCATTCCTAAAAATAGTTAAACCCCCCCTCTTTTTTTATGCTTCTATTGTACTTGATATATTTTGAGAATATTTTTATTCATTATGGCTTCTTAACGTTCGATCGTCAAATGCTTGTCTAACCTGATTATAGAGTCTTTCACCTCAGTAACAACTAACAAGGAATGGTGTTAAGCCGTAAAGAACATACTTTTTCAAGAAAAGTCATTTACGAAAAGAATTTTCATATTCTAAGGTTCGAAGTTTGGATGTTTCAGAGAAAAAGTTGTGGTTTCAGCCAGAGTGCACAGGTAGCTATTCTGATGGGCAAGTGGGCCCAAGTCCACGAGCATTCCACATTGCTGTTTCAATTGATTGTCACGTGTTCATTTTTGGTGGGAGGTCTGGTAGCAAAAGGTTTGTGATCACTGACAGTGACAACTATACTTCTTTAGCTTCAATTTCTTTTAAGCAGGGGTGCTTGTTTACCACAGAAGTATGTTATCTGCAGGTTGGGCGATTTTTGGGTCCTAGATACTGGTGAGCTTCTATTAGTTCCTAGGTTAGTCAATCAATGGTGATGGATAAATGGATGTTAAAATGCTTAGTTGATATTCTATTGGTTGACAGATTTATGGCAATGGTCTGAGCTTTCAAGTTTTGGTGACTTGCCTTCTCCAAGGGATTTTGCAGCTGCTTCAGCCATCGGCACTCGTAAAATTGTTATGTAAGTAATGGTTATTTTTTGTTTTATTGTAGTAGAATGGCTCATCTGACTTGTTGTCTTAAGAACCCTTGAATTTTGTGCAGGTATGGTGGTTGGGATGGTAAAAAATGGCTGTCAGACGTTTATGTCCTAGACACAAGTAATATATGTGTTTTAGCGTTGCCAAGTTCTCCATTGTTTTGTTACTTAAACCTACATATTGAGTACCTAATATTTGATATGCGTTTTGAACAGTTTCATTAGAGTGGACCGAGTTGGCAGTTTCTGGAACAATACCTCCTCCGAGATGTGGGCATTCTGTAACAATGGTGGAGAAGCGGTTGCTTATGTATGGTGGTAGAGGTAATTTAGCATCTTTTGCAACTAGTAACACGGCTGGAGTAATATCCCTTTTCAATTTGTTTTTCTGTGTTCTGGTATCATTTTATTTTTGGTGGACTACTGCATATGCTAAAGTAATATCAATTGAACAATTAATTTTGTACAGCTGCAGTAATATCAACTAAACAATTACTTTTGTACTTACTCCCATATACTCCCTTTCCACTTTGTTTTTTTCGTGTTCTGATATTATTTTATTTTTGGTGGACTACAGCATATGCTAAAGTAATATCAGTTGAACGATTATTTTTTGTACTTACTCATGTGAGCAAGTAAACTGCTGCACTCTTGCTTATCACAAAATACAATCTCTGAAAGCAGTGTTTCAATTGGATTTCGTTTTTCAACAAATTAAATGGCTAAAAACTCCACCTAATTGGATGTTTGAGAATAATAGAATTACCATGTAAGCTAATCGACAATACGATTCTGGAGCTAGGGTTTCTATCATAATTTTTAAGTTTTAACATCAGTTAATTGAACTACAGTGAAGTTAAATGGAAGCCATAAGTCAAAATCTGGGATTTCTAAATGTGTAATATTTTCATGCCTGACATATTTTTACATCCAAGTAGTATCATACAATCTGGAAACAAGTTATAACTTTCCCTGTCCATTTATATGGTTTCATGTATTTAAATGCACTTTTTACATCAGTCATGTCCATGGAAGAAAGAGACTACGACCCTTCATGTCTGGCCTAAAACTTGGATTCCTGATTACCACTAAACATTGGCCCAGTGACATATTGAAAAAAAGTTATTTGACTCAAAAATGCTGATGATGCACCTCTTTTGACCATTTCAGCATTCTTCCACCTTACTCCAGAGGCCAAATTCACGAACGTGTGATCCAAACTCTGTAATATTTCCAAGCGTTGTTTATGAAATTTTAGAAGCTCAATGATCTTGGTTAAATTACGCAATACGGCCTTCAGGGGTTTTCTGTTCTTTTGAATTAGCGTTCATGAATAGCTATATGGGGGTTTTCCTCTTCCTTCTTTCTGGACATTGGTTATCTTTCAAACTTTTGTAGGAGGTGGTGGACCAATCATGGGTGATCTGTGGGCTTTAAAGGGCCTTATTGAAGAAGGTAACTGTCTCTGTTTTTTTTCTTCTTCTTCATGTAGAAGCAGTTAGAAGGAAAGGATTCTGTATTCTGGTTTATGTATTTGATACTACTGAGAAAGTTAGTTCCCTATATACATTAGATTACACTAATTCATTATTTTAATCTTTTGAGTGCTAATGAAGAGGAAGCCAATCATTTTTTAATGCAGTTAAGATTAACTTGAATGCCCTTCAACTCAATTAATGAGCTTTAACCTATATTGTAAATCATATATCCTTGTTTTGATGTTTTAAGGAAAATACTTCTTTCATTTTATAAGTAGTCAGTCAAGCAAAGGAGAGCATATTTAAAAGAGGGATTTATATGTGTATTAATGCAACTGCATTGTCCATAAGTCTGTTGGGAATTGTCCTGTACTTTCTTAGCCTTTCTCTGAACCCCATTTTCACAAGAAATGTATATTTTAACAGTAAATTTTGGAGAATATGTGGTTAAAAAAAGTAAGAATATTTTTTTTGAGTTTATGTGTAGATTATTTTATTGGTAGCATGCGTGGTTGAAAATGAGTTTGGAATAATAGTTATCAAACAGGGACTTAATACATCTCCTTGCATTTCGTAGGTTAAAACCCACTTTTAGTTTTGTCCTTTTCCTATGTATTTATCTGCCAGCATTTCCCATTTGCATGTTTATCAGTCACGCCATTTATAGCTATTTCTTTCGTAGAAAAGGAATAATTGTTATATCATAAACTAATTCTCCATTATATTATCCTCTCATTGTCTTATGCGTCCTTTATGAAAACTGTTTTTTTTATGCTTAATCTGTTCTTTTATCTCTTTATTGTGGAAGGAAGAAAATGAAACTCCTGGATGGACACAACTGAAGCTTCCTGGTCAAGCTCCTTCACCCTGCTGTGGACACACCATTACATCTGGAGGGCACTATGTAACTGCCTAAATCCAATCATTGTTTATAGATGTCATATTGGTTTAAGTTTTGCACGCGTGATGTCAGTAACTAAGAGGATCGCGAAAGGAACTTGTATTGGAGACACTAGAGGAAATTGTAACATTTTATTTGAGGGTTTTTTGCTATTTTGAATTTACTTTTCTTTGGGATAAATAGAAGGGTTATGGTGTTTAAAAAAGAGATTATTGATCGATGTTCAGTTGTGTAATTATTATGACTTTCTGTACTTGAATTGGTTCCTCAATAGTGTATCATTGTTAAATTTTGCATAAAATGAAATTAGGATTTCAAGATTTAGTTCTGTGGTCAAGATGGTATCTGCACCTTTTGTCTTGACGACGGATGCTTAAAAACTGATCAACATGTCAGAAGCGTTTACTTGTTATGAATTACAGTGTCTGTTACATGTATTGAGTCTACTGAGCCCTTTACTTTATGCATGACGATAGTTGAACAAAAATTTTCATGTTAGTTTATTGTGAACTTTAAATTATGTGATATAGGCTTGTAAAGCTACTTATGATTTGTGTGGAGATTGCATTTATAGTAGATTTATTCATCCCATAGAATAATCTATAGAGGTTGAAGAGAAACTAAAACCATGCCAGCCTTCGTAACTTCTATCGCTTTTCTTGTACTTGTGAAGGCTAACTTAAAAATACTCTCTTTGCAGCTCTTACTATTTGGAGGGCATGGAACTAGTGGCTGGTTGAGCCGTTATGATGTTTATCATAACGATTGTATTGTTCTAGACAGAGGTCAGTATTATGCTTCTGACCCTTACTCAACTAGTGGTGGTTTACTTTTGGATTTACTACTACCTGATGTTATCCAGTCCCTGTATTGATCTTTGTAGTTCTTGCTATTTCTTAGAGCTCGTTTCACATAATTTACTTGTACATATGATCAATAAGGTTCCCACTTTTCCTCGTCCAGCTCTCCGTGATTGAGAGAGTTTCTCTTCCTTTAAATATATAATTTACAGAATGTTTAGTGAATTTCTCTACCCTTATACTATGTTTCTTATTGTTATGATTTTTTGAAAGTTTTGTTTTTTAATGATTGCATGTAGTGTCTGCGCATTGGAAACGCTTGCCAACTAGCAATGTACCCCCAGCTGCTCGAGCATACCATTCTATGAACTGTGTTGGTTCACGTCACTTATTATTTGGTGGCTTTGATGGAAAGTCAACCTTTGACGATCTATGGTGGCTTGTACCTGAAGGTGTTTAGTTCTCTTACAACATGATTATTTAATGACACAATTACGTGGATGGCTATGATAACTATGAACATTGTTTAAATTTAATATTGCTTTTTGTCAACTTGTTCTAGTTGTTGGCAATTGATGTAACTTTTTTTGTGAAATTGTTAACCTCTATCCATTTCCTCCTGAATTTTCTTTGCAGATCTTATATTGCATTAGATGTTGGAGCATGCCCCCATGTTTTTTCCTAAAATAATAACTAAGTGCCTGTTTGGTGTAAGAGTTTTTAAAAGAATGTGTGGTTGAAAAGTGATTGAAAGGTGTGGAAAGTGGTGGGTCCCATAGAAATGTGTGGTTGCAAATGAATTTGAGAAAATATTTGAAACTTTTAACATTACCAAACAAGTTCTAAGTGCCATAGGAACTTTTTGTTTTCTCTCAATCTTTATTATTTGTGATTCACCATGTTCATTTGTTCCAGTTTGCTTATAATATTAGGAAGCAAGGTCATAATCTTAGTGGATAAATTCTCATACATATTTGAGCATTTTTCTTTGTTTTTCTTTTTTTCCATAAATGTTTGTTGTGAATTTATTAGTTAAATCTTAGTTTCCATAGATTCTTGGTTTTAGGGGACCCTATTGCAAAGAGGATGATATCATCTCCATCTGAAGTTTTGTCGGAAAGTAAGAATACAACCATGGTAAATGACGGCCTATCTGGAGCCAAGGTAATGACCTGAAAAACTATTTTATCCTCTTCTTCTATCTTTAAAAAGCTTTGACGTAAGAGACGTAAGACCATCGTACAATTTAACATATATCTGCCTTTCCACCCTCAAATCTTCTCCTGGAAGTGTAGCACTCTCCTTGATATTCCATTGCTTGCTTCTGACATGATCGATGTATACAAATCATTTGCCTTCAATACTTGCAATTATGTAAAATATCTTTACAGAAGTGGGAAAAAGCATTCTCTAAAGCTGATCAATAGCCAAAATAACACTGAAAGATGCATTTATAAGCTTTCTACTTATCTAAGAAGTCCACAAAGGAATCAAAGGTGAAATGGATATGCTGAGAACCAATAGAATACTAGTCATAGAGAAGTCTTTTTAACGGCGGAACTGACTTCTCCACCCTTCAAAATATCTTACACTCACAAGATGCAGCAATTGAGGCACGAAAGGGCACTGTCAAAACATTTAAATCTG
The DNA here is from genome assembly GCA_963555705.1 of Ligustrum vulgare. Taxonomy (NCBI): domain Eukaryota; kingdom Viridiplantae; phylum Streptophyta; class Magnoliopsida; order Lamiales; family Oleaceae; genus Ligustrum; species Ligustrum vulgare. The sequence continues at coordinate 17,111,390 of OY743176.1, read as the reverse complement.
CTTGTATTTGCTGCATCTTTACTTGCAGTGAGGTAAGAAGTTTGAAGTTAAAAAAGCCTAACCTGCTAAACGTTAAAAGGGACAGTGATAGTAAAATCATTTTCGTATTTATATACACCACGACAACTCATGTGCTGCTAATTTTATTCTTCTCTCACAGGAGGACCAAGTTGAAGGATCTGCAGTTTCAGAGTTGCAGAAAAGATTAGAAATTTCAGTTCTACATTCGAATCCTGAGAAAATCATTGATGAAATGGAAGACAGAGAACTAGTCCAGCTGGCATCAAGAGTGATTGGTGAAGGGGCTGTGGGAAAGATGGAGGTTTTTTATGATTTATAATTTGTTTGAGTAGTCTTGACTCCATGCACACACTTTTGATATTCTTTTTTTTTTTTTTTCATAAAAGATTGTCCAGGCACTCCGTGACCACTGGATGAAGTCTACACCAAGGTCGATAACATTGAAGGAGCTTAGTCCATTACTGCACGACTACCAAAGATTGATTACTCGCCACCATATGTGAGACTGAACTCTTTGGCTTATCTTTTTCTTCATATCAATTTGAATCTCAAGTTTCCAGGATAATTTGTTAAACTGATTGCACTCTTGATTGTCAAAAGTTCAATCATCTCCATGAACTGTAGTTTAGAGATGATGTTGATGCTTCAAGTCTAACTTCGAAAGCAAAATGGAGAAGTATGATTCTTATTTATTTCTTCTGTTGTGGGAGTTGATATCCTCTGTTGTGGGAGTTGATATCCTGAAATCACGTTACAATCAATATATCTTCAGAAAAGAAAGAGCGCCTCTGAAATTAAGATTTATTTTGGGTTCTCCTTCTCCTTTCAATAATTTGACAAACTAGAAATTTTCTTTGAGCAAATATTTTGTAGTCTTTGATTGTTGCAGAGGAAAGACTGGATCCAATTTACAGCTTGCTATATCTGATTTTTGTGGAAAGGAAGCTTTTCGATTCTATCATGTTAGAAATGCTTCTCAGGTAGGAGATGTTTAGCTTCGTTTAGCTTATTATCATCAGTTTCTAGTTGATTTCAGTCAATTTTGTATTAAAGTCCAATGAGTGTCACAGACTTCTTCATTTTGTGCATAAAACCAAGATTCTTGAAATCCCCATCTATGCTGGTGACCTTGTGGCATCTTTCATATTTAACTTCTTCAATTTCTGTCAACATCTACAACCAAGCATTTTGTTAAAGTAGACATTCTACTTTTTCGATGATGGATGAGATTTGAGAAGCTCTAATTAGATATATCCGATTGAGTGTGTGCAAGAGAAAGTTCTTTGTAGTTCCTTAATATTATTCTCTATCACCTCACCTCCTGTGTATCGCATTCTAATGCAATTATTTTAATTTAATTTTGCAGTTGCGTATGGATGATATCCCAAATCTATTGGCGGAGTACAAAGTTCTTCTATCAGCAGTAAGAATGAACTGACTATACCATGCAATTTTTCACAAAGTTCTTAAATATATACCGCTACACAATGCATTTCCCTGTGTAGATCAATTAAATTGTCTTCTCCTTCCCACCGGCTCTGGAGATAATGTTTGATTCTAGCCAGTTCATATATAATTGATTATTTTGATTTTGTATGGAAATCTTCAAAAAATTTGTACTTATAAAAGTGGTGTTTTTAGGTTTGATAACTAATAAATGTTTGATACGTGTTCTATTATACTGTATTTTGCAGTGTTGTTCATGTCCTGGATGAATAACACGTAATCCCAATCAAAAAATAAATAGATAAACCAAGACTTTAGGAAAAATAAATAAAAATACTGTACTGCATTCATATATGAAAAGATGGCAAGATACAAGAGAGTAGAAATTAACCCAAGTTTACATTGATAAGAACCCACCCAATAGTTTAGTGTATATTAGGTATTTGGATTTACAATCTTGCCTAGTTCTTCCAGTTTCCTCATTCTGAATTTCTCACTTTCATTCACCAACTGGAAATGACAATAGAAAATTGATATCTAGTTAGAAAAGACTAAAGAGTAGTAAAATGTTAGAAATCTAAATTAAATAAATGAGGTTAATTTTACCTCCATGAGGGTTGTGGTCAGCTGAGTTTTTTCATTATTCTTTTCATGGAAAGCTTCCATGGCTTCTTTATATTCTTTCTCCTGTCAAGAATTCATTCTTGAAATTTTCTTTTACAAGTGGCATAGTCTTGAATAAAAAGAAGGGTCTTACTTTCTTTTGACATGTCTGTCCAAGTGATTTAAGGTCTCGGTTAGCCATGTCTATTCTTTTGCGTACATTGGCAACTTCTTTTCTCATGGGATCTGTTAACACTTCAAGTTCCTGCATCATAGTATTTTTCACAAAGATTAATCAATCTTAAAATAGAGAAACATGATGTCCTAGATGGGTTCTTTACTCTTACACAATCCAACTTAGAGCACAAAAGTAAGTTGACACCGAACGGCAATTGTAACTTGTGGTTCTTCAAATATCTCATAATTAGGACCTTCTAAGATTGACCAACAAGCGAGAAAGTTGATTTTGAAATCGTTATATTGTTAAGGAGTGTTGCACATGTTAGGACCGCCTTTGCATGTATGAAAAAATGTATTTGAGAAACCATTGAAAATCTTTTCTTCTGCCATGTGAATATTGATAATAATGGCATATTTGATGAGGTGTGTTGGATAGTATCATGATCATGATGAAGAAAAAAGTATCTATTTTACAGTGGAAGATAATTAGAAGGACTTACTTCCCAAATTTGTGCCAGACGCTTAGTTTCTTCTTCAGCACGAGTGAGTTGAGATTCGACCTTCATTCTCATCTCCATCTTCTTCCTCTCGATCTCTTCTTCTCGAGCTTGAAATGATGCTATGGCCAACTTGGAGACCTCATCATGATCATCATTAATATTATTATCATCTGTGGATAATCGCCCACTGCTCCCAATACTTGCAAGACTCTTCATTATTTACTTCCTTCTTTTATGTTGAAATGGAAATGCTTGTTTTCTTTTCCATATATATATATATATTGCGTCTAGTTTTTGCTTTTGCTTTAATATTTGCTCTCTTTCTCTATCTTTCTTTCTTTTGAAGCCATGAATTTTGGGGAAAAAGCAACATACTCATATGAAATCTTAAAATATCTTTCCATTTTTATGCATAGTATTAGTAACCTCTAGTGCTTATAACCAGCATACTAACAGAAATTTTATTGTTCACAAAAATTTTGAAAAAATAAAAAAATAAAAAAATTGATAAACTTTAAGTGGACTAGATGAATACTTTTTCGATACAACGGGGGTAGATGGGATGATCAAAGTAGGAGTAATTCAATTTATTTCACAAAGAAAAATCTCTCGTACGTACTGCAGTCGCATTTATCATGCTAGGCAGATTTTAATTGGAGAATTAATGAATGTAGCGATTATGCTCAATTGAAATTGATACTAGCGTTGCTTGAAATTTGGGGAAGTTTGTTAATTGGTTACTCTCAGAATCACATGTGAGCATATGAAGAGGACTTTATGTCTTTCCTGAAAAGTCACGCAGGGTGCAAGTAATACAAGATGCCTTTAACTTTTGTGGTTGTGCAATTAATGTTGGTCAATTGTCAAGCTTGGGGTGGATTAGGTTTTTTGTAATTACGCTTCTTCGAGCATTTTTAACGCAATGATGTGAATTATTGTACACGTGACAAGTAAATGATAATAGAGATGAGCATCTTCAATGTGAAATCGCCTAGACTTGACCTCACCTCGAACCTTCCCCGCCTTAATCGGGTATGAAGGTTGAGCAACGTGACAAAAAATACTGGACAGAGTGATGGACGAGAATAGCCGTCCCAATCGTCATCCCTACTTCTTTGTCATAAATATTTTGAGGGTGATATAACACTATTTAGTGTAATTCATGGTCTTATTGAAGATGCTCTCAAGTATATATTGATTAGTAAATTGTTTATTTATGAGGATTCTAATTTCTAAAAATTGTATTTTGGTATGCTTTTATTATGTCTTTTAGAAAATTAATTGTAAGGTAAACCTTGCATCAGCTCTTAAAGCCAACTTAGAAAAAGAAATTTTCTTAATTAATTGAGTTCAGTATTTGTTGTGTTGTGTTGATCTCAACAACGGATTTTTGGAGTTAGCTAAACTTTACAAGGTGATGCGTTTTCAAGAACATAACTTTGGTTTTTTTTTTTTTTATTAAGGGTAAATGACACAAAACCCTCCTACCTTTGACATTAATTGTAAAAAAAATTTTAACATTCTATTTTTCGGTACAAAACATCCCAATGTTCTCATTTTTTGTGCAAAACATCCTTTCTGTTAAATCAGACGGGAATTCACAATGTTTTTCAGTTTAAATAGTCAACTATTAAAATTATGAGGATATTGTTATCCAATCACACTATAAACCATTTTCCTTTCTTTCCCACCAAAGTTGTTAACTAACATTGCTATTGAATAATTTCATTTCTTTATTGCAAAGGTTGGTGAATAACGTCCCAACCCTTGAATACGTTTTGTAGTATACATCCCTACCTTTAACAAATGTTGGTATAAATCATCCCCACCTATTCAAAAAATTGGGGCGTGACAACCCTGTTTCTTCCTTTCTCCAACCTGTTATTAGGGATAGCAACGGGACGGGGAATACCCAAACCCAACAGGGACTCATCCCGAACGGGCTAGGGAATCCCCGAAAAAGAGGAGGATGAGGATGAAAAAGTATCCCCGAACCGGGGACAGGGATGGCCGTCTTATCCTCGTCCCCAATTAACAAGATTATTAGATTGAGAAAATGTTAGGGTTGTTCCTACATGTTTTCTTATATTGTTTCTACAAAATTATTTTTGAATTTAAAAAAAAAAAAATAATAATAACAAATGGGGATATAAACGGGGATTTGCACATCCTTGACCCGCCCCGTCCCGTCCCCGATTAAATGGGGACGGGGACAGGAAAAGGCATCCTCGCCCCGTTACCATTCCTACCTGTTATTAAAGAACATAGTTTACAACAAATTCACCATACTCAACACTCTACATTCTTCAACACAGTATTTAACAACTCCAGACAACAAAAACAACCATATATATTACCAAAATGACCATGTGAAGGACGAAATCAAATTATATCTAAGAACAAAGCTAAGCAACACATGTGCATTTAACAAAAAAAAGAAGGCCGATGTTGTGATTTCCAGAATTAGAAACAAGCAAAATAATACAAAAGAAATGTCCTAATTCTCTAGCTTCATGCAGGTGGTGGGGTCCTTTTGCAACCCCTACTATTGTGTCCGAGCTTACCACACTTTGTACATATCATGACCATACTTTTTCTTCTTCCTAAACCAGCTTGGTCTCCTGTAGTACTCTCTTGAGTGCTTGAAGAATTTCTTCGCCTCTTCGTCTGACTTGAGGAGCCCACTTCATTTGGCTCATTCCTTCTATTTTTCTTTGGCCTCCCAGATCTTTTGGTGTAAGCAGTTGGAGTGAAAGGAAATTGACCTGAGTTACGTCATGAAGCCGGAGCAGTGATGGGGGAAATGGATGGAGTTTATGTAATGTATGCTTCACTTTTTGTATATGGCATCTACATAATCCGTTACGGTAATATCCCTGGTGACTAAGGATGCAATCACATGGCTACAAAGGATTCTTGTTAATTGCCAACTACAACATGTGCAAGTCTTTACCTGAAGGTCTACGTGTAGTACACTGTCTAAATTGTACCGCATTAAAATTTTTTCATGCCCTGCATATTCTGCCCACTCTAACCGTGCAAGTTTACTGTTCTTATCAATTATCTTTTGGATTCTAGGTCCTACTAAAATTCTCCATCTATCACAGTAATCCCTCCGGAATACAATTCTCTTCATCAAATAAACTCGGATCTCTTCTAGCATTGTTAAGATGGACTTCTCTCTTGCATTCACTAAAATGAATATCCACCCATGACTATTGTGTATACCCAAGTCATCCTTCAACAACTCCAAAAACCACCTCCAGTTGTCTCCATTTTCAATCTCCACCATTGCATATGCTGGAGGATACATACCATTATTACTATCGACCCCAATTGCAGTTAACAACTGCCCACCGTGCTTCGTTTTTAGAAAACAACCATCTACCCCAATCACCTGCCTACATCCTCTACGGAAACCTTCCTCCAATGCACCAAGACAAATGTATAGCCTCTTGAATACTCCAGCATAACCTTCAACAGTAGCCGTAGTCCCAGCATTCGTCCGCTTCAACTCTTGGCAGTAATCCCATAATAATCTGTAGTGCTCCACAACACTTCCCCGAATTTTCTTGAGTGCAATATGCTTAGCCCTGTACACTTGCCAAGGTGAGATGTCACCTAACCCATCCCTTTTTACCCGTCCCATGAATGTGCTCACTTGCATATTCGATTCAGCCCTCCAGTCCGATAAATACTTATTAGCCAACAACGTCGAGCTCACCCTAAAGTTCTTATAAATCATAGCACAAGTATGATCAGTTACACAAGTCTTGATCACAAAACTTGTCTTTGTGTGCTCCTTCATAGCATATAACATCCACGGACAATCTTCTTTGCATTTGGCTCTCAAGTGAATAGCATCATCTTTCTTGAATTTTGTTTATTTGTTGATTCTAACTGAATGTGATGTGATTGTGGCTTTCAGTACAACCTTTGACTCGAATGTCATACCTACAAGAATGAAAATTATGAAAAGAGGAGCAAGAGCAAAAAAAATTCACTATATTAATATTCTCGACGTTGAAGTACTTACATTTTCTGAAAATAGGATCATCCATGTCAATCCTCACGTCGAAAGCATCATTTGAGGAATTCTAATTTGTCTCCTCATCACTATCAATGCTGCGTAGCTCATCGGAATTACCATAGTCAGTATCTGATTCCCCCACATGCTGCTCATCTGATGCACCAAAATTGAAATCGAAATTGAAGGATCAATTCTCAACTTCAGCGGTAGCCATTGTTAACCCAAAATAAACTAACCAAGAGGGGGGGGGGGTGAATTGATTTATAAAACTTTTTCGATAAATAATCTTAAACTTAAAAACCAATGAGTATACGTATGAGCACTTAGTATAACAAGTAGCTAAACTATCAATGTAATGTGCTATAAATGTATAAACTTAATTAATAAAGCAAGTATAGCACTTAGATATAGTGTTGCACAATATAAATTGATAGACAAGAGAAAGTGCAATGCAAGTAAGTAAAAGGGATAAGAGATTGCAAACGCGATTTAGGGAGGTTCAATCAACCAACGTGATCTACGTCCTCCGTTACCGAGCTCTCCGTCACGAGCAAAGCCAAATCCACTATATTGATGACTTACAACAAGGAGTATCGAATCCTTAGGTGACTTTACAACAATGAGCACCTATCCTTTACAATCGAGTTTTCACAAGGATCTCGAAACCATAAACAAAGTACAAATGAGAATTTTTACAATCAAACCAACTCTCTTAACAAATGATATGATCAATACAAGTATCTTGAGAGTTTATGATAACACTTCAATAGATAGCAAATATTTATAGCTCAAGTGTTTATGAAAACTTTGAAGAAGGATATGAGATAGTTTTTCTTGAATCAAAGTTTTTCAACCAATGATCTCTCTTTCCAAATAATACTTAGTTAAGTATGAAGAGAGATATACACTTCAATAAGTGTTTGGTAATATGAACTCAATCAATGATCAATAATGAAGTAAGAGTATTGAGTTTTCTACAAGATGGAATTCTTGATAAAGATGTGAAATAATTTTTGAACAATCAAGAGATTCCTTGCAATAAATAGAATGTAAAACAAAGTAAGCTCAATGATTTTCTCAATAAATTTCTCTCTTAAATGCTCTTGTAAAATGATCAAATTAATGTAAGAGAAGTGGCTATTTATAGATCAAGAATTTGAGCTGCAGACAGTTTCGGTCGACCGGTTCATACTTTCGGTCGACCGAAAGTTTTAAAAAATTAGCCGTTGCAATTAGCCGTTAAAATTTCGGTTGAGCAGATGTTTCGGTCGACCAGATTTTCGGTCGATCAAAAAAGTTTATTTTTCCAAAAACTATTTCATGTTATGTTTTGAAAAATCATTTTTATGCAATTAATGATTTTTAGAAATATTTTTGAGCTTTATAAACTTGCTAAAAATTGATGAGTCAATACCTTTACAAATGAGTTGAAATTTTTCAATATAAATCTTCTAAAGCTTTAATCTTCTATCTTCGACGATCTTGTTCACTTCAAATCTCTTCAATGATTGCTTTGTACTTCAATGGATGACGATTTTGATCTCGGAGTATCCAAATGACATAAATATGATAAAACTCAAGAATTGAAATCATTAGTAATACATGAGATCTTGTTTGTTATAATCAAAACAATATATACGTGAATAGTCATAGGTCAAAAATTTCCCCCTTTTTGATTATGACAAACAATATGATTTGTAATTCGTAAAAATGATGAAATACATATTTAAGTGCATATTCCCCCTTTCTTTTGCAATGTATTCCCCCTTTGTATCATAATATTGCAAGATAAAACAAATCAAATCGTAGCTAATATCTCTTCCCCCTTTTGGCATAAGCAAAAAGTGCCAAGTAGCGTTTAAAGCCTACGGGAATAGTCATGGGACACCGATAATCAAAATTCCTCGAATAGAAGGTCATGAAAAAAATTTGACATGGAATCCCCGTATTTTATACAAAATCGATAAGAGTAGAATCTTATCATATAGAAAGCACCTATATCTCAACATCATCACAACGCAAAGCAAGTATCATAGCAAAATATCAAGTGAATCATACAATGCATATCAATTAGGCACAAAGAAAATTTAACATAATGAAAATGTCATAGGTTGAAAACATGATTACATAGTTTGAAATCAAAGTGTTTTGAGAAAATCACTACGAAAGATATATATATATATAAGTAAAGATAGGATCTACAATCGGCCCCCGGTGGTGGAGGTGGATTAGGCGGATAGATGGCGTAGAAATGAGCGAAGAAGGCCTCTTGAGATGTGTGCATATGTTGAAGTTGATGTTGGATGCCTTCAACCGCCGTGGTGAGAGAATCGATACGCCCATTAAGGATGTTGAATTGATCTTTAGAGATGGATCGATGGGGAGGTGCTGCCGCTTGCGGTGCTCGAGGCCGGGGCCTTGGTCGAGGCTGGGCATCCCTACCACCTTGTGCAGTGCCTTCACCGGCACCCCCGTGGTCACCCTCACCCGCATCCGCCTCTTCACCAATTTCCAATTCCTCTTCGGTAAAAGGCCAAGTCGTAGGCCCCGATGCATCATCGAAACCTTGAGTATTGCACACCCGTTGACCGTTGCCCTTGACAATTTTCATCCTTTTGAGAGTGTTGATGTTGATAATATCGGTGTGTTTGGGTTTAAGAATAGGCTCATTGTCTAGAGGTACATGAAGTGATTGAAAATTTTTGTAAAAATCATGCCGTAGGGTAGGCCTAGAACTCGAGTAGAGGTATGAACGTGATGGAGATGTTTGATGAAGATGTATGGAAAATCAAGTTTACGACCGACAAGGAGGGAATCGAGAATGAATAGGTCGAGATGGTTGACTTCATCAAAATGACCACTGCGGGGTACAATTGTGTGAGCAATTGCATGATGAAGGACCTTGCATGGGATAGTCAAATGGTTGAGGTTCAAATTCATAGTGGTTGTGAGTGGTCGGGAAGTGACACGACTACAAGCCTCGAGTTCATTGTACCCCTCGAACCTAACAGGATAATGAGTGACATACGTATAATTCTCACTACGCTGCAATCCTAGGAGGTTTCTAATGAGGGATCGTTGGATTTCGACCCGTGTACCCCTAACCGAACTTGTAATTTCATCGGGATAGAAAGTAGCGTTTCGAAAGAATTCCCGAATTAATGTAGGGTAGGAGTTTTCAGAAATAGACATGACATTTTTCCATCCTATATCTTCAAAATAACGTTCAATTTGAAACGAAGGGGCTTGAAGGTAAAAATCGAAGAAATCGATAGACTTACCTATTAGAATTGGATGATCAGAGAAGCGGTCTGGCAATGGTGTACGTTCCTCAACGTTCGATGAGCTAGCTTCACCTTTCTTCGATTTCTTCTTTGGAGGCATGTTGAATTTTCGAGTGAATGGATTGAACCAATAGAAATTTTTGGAAAATTTTAGGTAAAAACGATTGGAAATGAATGAAAATAGTAGAAATCAACAATGTAGTAGTATAATGATAAGTTTGATGGAGTGAAATCGATTCAAAGTGAGAAAATGTGGATTTTTCGTGAATTACCCAAAAGTGTAGGGATTTGAGAAATTTATGGATGAAAATTGAAGAAAATCAAGAAATTAATGAAGATTATGATGGGAAATCCGAATTTTTGGATGATTTTAAGTAATTTTGATGAAAAAAAGATGAATTAAGGATGAATTTGGGAGAAAATGAGAAGAAGAATTTCATTTTTAGGGTTTATGTTGTGATTTGGGGAAGAAAACTGATGTTTTAAAAATCTGATTTCGCGCAACTTTCGGTCGACCGGAAGTTAGTTTCGGTCGACCGAAACTCTGCAGGGTAAAAAATAGGAAGCTGCAGGAGGGTTCAATATGCTTAGTGCGAGAGTGCAAGATGGGATTTTTTGACAAATTTATAGCACTAGTGTTATTACACATAATAGGAGCATTTTCAAAAATTAAGTGATAATCACTAAGAGTTTGTTTCATCCATAAAAATTGAGCACAACAACTAGCGGCCGAGATATATTCGGCCTCGGCGGTAGATAGGGTACTGAATTTTGCTTCTTGCTAAACCATGACACAAGTGCAAATCCTAGAAAGTGACAAGTTCCACTTGTGCTTTTTCTATCAATTGTGCATCCGACCCAATCGGCATCCGAATAATTTATAAGATCAATATGAGTGCCTTTTGGATACCAAAGTCCCAAAGTTCTAGTACCACATAAATATCTAAAAATACGTTTCAAGGCACTTAGATGAGATTCTTTAGGATTGGATTGAAATCTAGCACATAAGCATACACTAAACATAATATCGGGTCTACTTGCCGTTAAGTAAAGAAGGGATCCAATCATACCTCGATATTTTGTAATGTCGATAGAAGTGCCTTGCTCATCTTTGTCCAATTTGATTGAAGTACTCATGGGAGTATTCATTGGTTTCAAGTTTTCCATCTCAAACTTTTTGAGCATATCCACAATGTACTTGGTTTGACAAATGAAAATCCCTTCACTAGTTTGTTTGATTTGAAGCCCGAGGAAGAATTTTAACTCTCTCATCATGCTCATTTCAAATTCATTGCTCATACATTTTGAAAATTCTTCACAAAGAGACACATTAGTTGCACCAAAAATAATATCGTCAACATAGATTTGTACAACAATCATGTCTTCCTTTTTGGTTTTGATAAAGAGTGTAGTATCCGCATTTCCCATTTGAAAGTCATTTGAAATAAGAAATTTACTCAATCTTTCATACCAAGCTCTAGGAGCTTGTTTTAAACCATATAGAGCCTTTCTTAGTTTAAAAACATTATCCGAAAATTTATGATTTTTGAACCCGGGAGGTTGTTCAACATAGACTTCTTCTTGAATAAAACCATTTAAAAATGCACTTTTGACATCCATTTGATAAAGAGTAAAACCTTTATGACAAGCAAAGGCAAGAAGCATACGAATAGATTCTAGTCTAGCAACCGGTACAAAAGTTTCTTCAAAGTCAATTCCTTCTTCTTGATTGTAACCTTGGGCCACTAATCTAGCCTTGTTACATACAATTATACCGTTTTCATCCTTTTTGTTTCGAAAAATCCATTTTGTACCAATAACGGTTTGATCATTTGGTCTATCAACTAAATCCCAAACATGATTTCTTTCAAATTGTTTAGTTCTTCTTGCATTGCAAGAATCCAAAACTCATCGAACTCGGCTTCTTTGAAATTCTTTGGTTCAATTTGAGAAATAAATGCACAAGTATTTAAGAATCCTTTAGTAGAGTTTCTAGTACGTACCCCTTTCGAAGGATCACCAATTATAAGCTCTTTTGGGTGAGATGAAGCAAATCTCCATTCGATAGGAAGTGTTATATTACTTGAGTTTTTGGAAGATGTTCCTTCTTCTTGTTGAGAAGTTGGTTCTTCCAAGTCTTTTTCTTCATTGTCTATGGATATTTCATTTCTTTGATCTTGAATATTCATTTCCTCAAAAGGAATTTCCAAACCTACATCAACACCTTTCTCTTGATCAAGAGAATTAGTTTCATCAAAAGTAACATGTACGGATTCTTCCACTACTAGAGTTCTTTTGTTAAAAATTCTATAAGCTTTGCTAGTGGATGAATAACCAAGAAAAATTCCAACATCGGATTTAGAATCAAATTTTCCCAAGTTTTCTTTTGTGTTAAGAACAAAGCATTTACAACCAAAAACCTTAAAATATCCGATATTGGGAATTCTATTTTTCCAAAGCTCATAAGGAGTTTTAGTTTTCTTTTGACTTACCAAAACTCTATTTATAATATAGCAAGCAGTGTTAATGGCTTCGGCCCAAAAATATTTTGGTAAGTTATTTTCATTTAGCATGGTCCTAGCTATTTCTTGCAATGTGCGATTCTTCCTTTCCACTACACCATTTTGTTGAGGGGTTCTAGGAGCCGAGAAATTATGTTCATACCCATTTATTTTGCAAAATTCATCAAAAGCCATGTTATCAAATTCTCCACCATGGTCACTTCTTATAGTTGTAATAGAATATCCTTTTTCATTTTGAACCTTTTTGCAAAAATGTTTAAATGTATTTAAAGCTTCATTTTTCAAATTTAAAAATAGAACCCAAGTAAATCTTGAGAAATCATCAACAATGACAAAAGCATAGTGTTTACCACTTAAACTTGCGGTTTTAGATGGTCCAAAAAGATCAATGTGAAGAAGTTGTAATGGTTTTGTGGTAGAAGAAATTGTTTATTTTTGAAAGAACTTTTGGTTTGTTTTCCAAATTGACAAGCATCACAAATTTTATCCTTTTCAAATTTTAAACTTGGTAGGCCTTTGACAAAGCAGTTTTTGGATATTTTTGAAATAAGGTCCATACTAACATGACCTAATCTTCTATGCCATAACCAAGTGTCATCTTTAAAGCTTGACAAACATTTTAATTATTTCTCAAATTCAATGTTGATGATATAAACATCTTTACTTCGGCTTCCTATGAACAATACCTCTTTTGATGTAGCATCTTTTATAAGGCATCTAGAAGAATCAAATTTAATATGATAACCTTTATCACATAATTTACTAATACTTAGCAAATTATGTTTGAGATTATCTACTAATAAAACATTTTCAATAGAGGGAGAAGGATGATTACCAATATTTCCAATGCCAATAATTTTTCCTTTGGCATTATCTCCAAAAGTGACATGACCTCCATCTTTTCTTTTGAATCTTGATAAGAGTGATTTATCTCCGGTCATGTGCTTTGAGTAACCACTATCCAAGAACCAATTGCTCTTTACTTTTGTTGATACCTACAAAACATGACTTAATTTTTGACTTCTTGGTACCCACATAATTTTGGGTCCTTGATAGTTAGTTCCTTGAACCCTCTTATGCCTTTCTTCAAAGTGTAGTTTCTTTTTCACTAAACAATTAAAAGCTACATGCCCACTTCTACTACAAAAGCTACAAGTAGTTGATGTTTTGACACAAGTGTTTTGATGAAAGGAATAAGAAGTAGAAGCTTTAACAAAAAAATTTTTGGTAGATTTTTGTTTCAAAAATAGTTTGTATCCAGTTCCTCCTTTATCAAAAACACATTGTTGTTTACCGAGCATTAGTTCAAAATTTTTCTTCCCTTGAGTGAATTTGTGAACAATGGATGTTAAATCTAAAATTTTTTCTTTTAGGGAGAGGTTTTCTACCATCAAAGCATTTTGATCAAGATTCTTCTTTTCAATATCCTTTTGTATTTCAAAATTCTTTTCGATTTCATTTTTCAACAAAATGTATTGCTTTTTAAGAGTGGAATGTTTAAGAACAAGTTTTTCAAAAACTTCAATCATTTCTTCATATGAGGTAGATAGTTCATCATAGGAGGGAATGTCATTAGTATTTACCTCATCTTCAATGGCCATGAAGCACATGTTTGCAACTTCATCTTGACTTTCACTTTCATCTTGCTCATCATCACTATTATCCCAAGTAGCTTGTAAAGCTTTCTTTTTGAAGAATTTTCTCTTGTTGGGACATTCGGTTCTTTTGTGACCGGGTTTGTCACAATCATAGAAAACAATCTTTTTCGCTTCACCTTTGTCTTCTTTCTTTTGAAATCTACAGTTGTTGCGAAAGGCTTTCCACTTCTTGACTAGGAGGACAAGATCATCGAGTTCCTCATCGCTCTTGTTAGAGTTTGAGGCTTCTTCAACAATAGATGACTTTAAAGCAATTTGTCTCCTAGGAGGATCCTTCATTTCTTCCTTTTTTGCTTTTCTAGACTTTTCTTTTGTCTCGGCATGATTTAGCTCATATGTCATCAATGTTCCATAAAGTTCTTCCAAGGGATATGTGTTGACATCTTGGGTGTTCTCTATCAACATTCTCAATGAGCTCCAATCTTCCGAGAGAGACCTAAGCATTTTGCTAACAAGTTCACCATTAGAAAATTTTCGATCAAAGCCCTTAAGACCATTAACAATATCGGTAAATCTAGTAATCATGCTAGCAATGGGTTCATCTTGTTTCATGAAGAAATTTTCAAAATTTTTATACAAAAGATTTATTTTTGTTTCTTTAACCTTATTTGTGCCCATATGTGTGACCTCTAAAGCATGCCAAATATCGTGTGCGGAATCACATGTGCTAATACGATTAAATTCATTAATACTAAGTGCACAATAGAGAAGATTTTTGGCTCTAGCATTTAAAGACAATTTTTTCTTATCATCCTCATCATATTCTTCCTTTGATTTTGAAATAATCATATCCGGTTTTCCATCAACTTTAATAACCATAGTAAGCTCATGAGGACCGGATTCAATGACATCCCAAATATTATAATCAATGGATTGAATAAAAATCATCATTCTAGTTTTCCAATAATTATAATTAGTACCATCAAACAATGGAGGACGATTAGTAGAACGACCTTCAATATTTTGGTTAGCCATAACCCAAGATAGTAAAATCTAAATGAAAGAGTTCCTAGGCTCTGATACCAATTGTTAACCCAAGATAAACTAACCAAGGGGGGGGGGGGTGAATTGGTTTATAAAACTTTTTCGATAAATAATCTTAAACTTAAAAACCAATGAGTATACGTATGAGCACTTAGTATAACAAGTAGCTAAACTATCAATATAATGTGCTATAAATGTATAAACTTAATTAATAAAGCAAGTATAGCACTTAGATATAGTGTTGCACAATATAAATTGATAGACAAGAGAAAGTGCAATGCAAGTAAGTAAAAGCGATAAGAGATTGCAAATGCGATTTAGGGAGGTTCAATCAACCAACGTGATCTACGTCCTCCGTTACCGAGCTCTCGGTCACGAGCAAGGCCAAATCCACTATATTGATAACTTACAACAAGGAGTATCTAATCCTTAGGTGACTTTACAACAAGGAGCACCTATCCTTTACAATCGAGTTTTCACAAGGATCTCGAAACCATAAACAAAGTACAAATGAGAATTTTTACAATCAAACCAACTCTCTTAACAAATGATATGATCAATACAAGTATCTTGAGAGTTTATGATAACACTTCAATAGATAGCAAATATTTATAGCTCAAGTGTTTATGAAAACTTTGAAGAGATAGTTTTTCTTGAATCAAAGTTTTTCAACCAATGATCTCTCTTTCCAAATAATACTTAGTTAAGTATGAAGAGAGATATACACTTCAATAAGTGTTTGGTAATATGAACTCAATCAATGATCAATAATGAAGTAAGAGTATTGAGTTTTCTACAAGATGAAATTCTTGATAAAGATGTGAAATAATTTTTGAACAATCAAGAGATTCCTTGCAATAAATAGAATGTAAAACAAAGTAAGCTCAATGATTTTCTCAATAAATTTCTCTCTTAAATGCTCTTGTAAAATGATCAAATTAATGTAAGAGAAGTGGCTATTTATAGATCAAGAATTTGAGCTGCAGACAGTTTCGGTCGACCGGTTCATACTTTCGGTCGACCGAAAGTTTTAAAAAATTAGCCGTTGCAATTAGCCGTTAAAATTTCGGTTGAGCAGATGTTTCGGTCGACCAGAGTTTCGGTCGATCAAATACATTTTCGGTCGACCGAAAATGTAAAAATTTGAATTTTTATTTTTATATCAAAAAGTTTATTTTTCCAAAAACTATTTCATGTTATGTTTTGAAAAATCATTTTTATGCAATTAATGATTTTTAGAAATATTTTTGAGCTTTATAAACTTGTTAAAAATTGATGAGTCGATACCTTTACAAATGAGTTGAAATTTCTCAACATAAATCTTCTAAAGCTTTAATCTTCTGTCTTCGACGATCTTGTTCACTTCAAATCTCTTCAATGATTGCTTTGTACTTCAATGGATGACGATTTTGATCTCGGAGTATCCAAATGACATAAATATGATAAAACTCAAGAATTGAAATCATTAGTAATACATGAGATCTTGTTTGTTATAATCAAAACAATATATACGTGAATAGTCATAGGTCAATAGCCATGTCATCCTCCATCTCGTAACCAAATTCAACCAAACCTTCTAATTGCTCCCCCTCCCTTTGTTGTTCATTTTGATTCTCAACTCCAACATTACCATCCCCAACCCTGGTATTTACACCATCATATTGAAGGGTTTCCTCATACTGTGACCACACATCTTCAACACCAATTTCATGGAAGAACTGATTAAACCACTCATTTTCAGGTTATTCTCGAATGTTCTCATCCATATGTAGAACATAATAATCTTCAAACGTGTCATCTACAATCTCTGAAGCATGCAGTGGCAATGTATATATTCCATGCAATGGTAATGATACGACGTATACCACAATAGATGGATGGCCTCTTTGATGTTGAAGCATTTCCTTGATGCCCGCCTTACAATCCAATTTCCTCAACCCCCTCCCCAAACTCATTTCTTGCTTTTGATAATAAAACTTCAACCGCATATACCCACCGTTCGTATGAATTTCAGCAAATTATCTCTTCTGAACCATGCAGCATGAAAGAAGTCCAAGTATAGCACAAACCCTCATTCATAGACCACATTGTTTAGCTTATCATAGAATTGGCCTCTATGATGGATTTCAATCGTGAAAAATGACGACTTGGCACCTGCATGCACATTACAGTATATTGGACATTTATTTTTCCTCAGCAACATAGAACATCATTATCACAGCAACAAACCTAAATTACTGAACACCAAATTCAAACGTATTTCAACAAGATTATTGGAACAATGAGTTATGAACTTTTTGACCAAATTTCACTACAATCTGACCAAAAAGTAATGAGTTATCAACGTTTTATCATAACACACAATTGTCTAAATTCTGAAAATATCATGCACCGTTGATCTCAAATTCTTTCTCCAGTTCGGGTGAGCTCATTCTTACTCGTAATGTGTTACAAAACTATGGGGAAAGAATAAAACAGGATTGACTAATAACATTAGAGAACAAAAGGTAGAGAGAATCAAAGCTCAATTCATTACAACAACGATGACGGTTTTGGGTTTCAAAAGGAGTTACACTCTGGAATGAGTAACTCACCTTAAATTGGTGAGTTATCTCCTTGGTCTCTCAAAATTGGAGTAAACATCTTCAAATGATGACGGTTTTGGGCTATTGAACATTAAGAAACAAGGGATGAAAATTAGTTTTTTTCACTCCACGATCGCTCCAATCAGGAAAGTAGAGAAAATACAGAATAAACAAGTGAAATTAAACAAATACCCAGTATTTACCATCAATCGCCGACTACAAAGTGAGCGTGAAGAATGGGCGACGGTCGGACACAGTGGACGGTCGAAAAACCGACAGCTTCGAAATGTCTTTAGACAGTCTTGGATTTTCGGGTATTAAGAATAAAAGGAAAAAAGTAAATTGGTTTATAGTGTGATTGGTCGATAACACCCCTCATAATTTTAATAGTTGACTGTTTAGTCTGAAGAACACTGTGGATTCCCATATGATTTAACATAAATGACGTTTTGCGCTAAAAAATAAGAACGTTGTGATGTTTTGTGCTAAAAATGGGTTGTTGGGATGTTTTTCACAATGAATGTCAACGGTAGAGACGTTTTGTACCATTTACCCTTTAATAAATATTAAACCATTGGAGTGTTTCCTAAGTATGCTAAAATATTAAAACTTGTTGTATGCTAAAATTTATTTTCAAATTGGCTTCAAGTAATATAGCATCCAACAAGTTTTGTTCACAAGAGTGACAACCCTAATAAGACTTGGTTGGTTATTTTATTGTTTTAAGCTAAGATCAAGACTATAACTAGCAAAATAACACGTTAGGGAAAATTGCATCCATATAATTATTATTATCCTAGTATAAAAAATGAAAACTAGCAACAAGAACAATAAGAATGATAACTTAAAATCCATGTAGTAGTAGAAGTCGGAATTCAAAAGATATGAATAGAAAAGAAGCTTGAAAAATTCATCATGAATCGTGAAAACCACCCACCTGCAATTTCTATAGGGGTCGGAACCTTACAATTAGGGTAGGTATAAACAACTTTGTTTCGTTTGCATGTGACTGCATCGAATGCACATGGGCATATACAAGAGAATATACATAAAATATGCATTGACTTGGCCACAGGAGATTCTGTGACTGTGCAGGTGGTGCGATGGCATAGAGCATCAATACTATAGGGACACAATTTTTATTTTTTATTACTTGGAACTTAAAGAAAAAAAAATTAATTGGTTATAGAGGCACAAAAAATGTTTATGAGGCGCAAAAAAAAAAAAAAAAAAAAAAAAATAATAATAATAATAATAATAATAATACATTTTTTAATTTCTTTTGGTTTAAAATATAGAATAATTTTTATTATAAAATAAAAAATAAAAAAGGCTACGACCTTGAAGAAGCCGACAAGTACAAGGAAACTGGATTAAATGATGCTATAAATAATATATTGATAAAGATATTGCTACTGAAATGAAAAATTGATCATGTATTTCAAGTGAAATATATTATTCGTAGGAAGAAATTTTTTAATGAAAATGCTAATGTAGAGAATACACAATCATTGGAAGATTCTTTCAGAACCAATTATTTTCTTTATGTAGTATATCAAGTAATTA
This sequence comes from Ligustrum vulgare, assembly GCA_963555705.1. Classification (NCBI taxonomy): domain Eukaryota; kingdom Viridiplantae; phylum Streptophyta; class Magnoliopsida; order Lamiales; family Oleaceae; genus Ligustrum; species Ligustrum vulgare. Next base: position 17,092,011 of record OY743176.1, on the reverse strand, counting down.
GATCGCTTGAGCGAAGGTTTGATCAGTTCAATGCAAATGAAAAAACCTTTGGATTTCTGCTTTCTTCTAAGAGGTTAAATTAATAGGATGATGCTAATTTGAAAGCATATTGTGAACATCTTGATATTGTTCTAAGATATGAAAACTGTTGCGATCTTGATGATCAAGATTTATTTCAAGAGTTAATAATTTTGCGCAATCTTTTACCAAAAGAAACAAAGACATGTTTTGATAATCTAACTTATTTGAAAAGATTAGATTGCTTTCCAAATGCATTTATTGCTTATTGAATGTTATTGACCATTCATGTTACTTTTGCATTTGCAGAAAAAAATTTCAAAATTGAAATTATTAAAATCTTATTTGCGTTAAACCATGTTACATGAGAGATTGAGTGGGCTAACTTTGATATCTATTGAATAAGATTTGTTAAAAAATATTGATTACAAATTTTAATTAGTGGGTAAAAATGCGAAAAGAACTATTTTTACATGATTGTCGTATTTCAAGGATTAGTCATAGTATTTTCTATTCTTTATTTTGAGGTTTGCTAATGTGAAATTGTATGAAGTGATTTGTGACTTGTACAATGTTTTATTGAAGACAAGTGCATTTTCTGAAATTTCGAAAGTGTTTTTGAGGTTTACTTGTACATTTTTTTCTTCTTTTTTGTGAGAATCTTGTACTTTTCTTTTTAATGAAATGTAAAAAATAAATAATTATTTAACATTTTGCAATAAAATACTGGCATTGAAATAAATTTATTATTTCTTAATATGTTTCTAAGTTAAATGAAAGGGACGCAATTTTAAATTGTCGTATAGGACATCCAAAATTTCAGGGCCAGCCTTGGTCCTGGCTTCGGCTTCACCAACTAAACTAAATTCCCCAAAGATCATTAATTAACCTCTGTTTGGTAAATTTTTTTTTTTTTTTATAAACAAAGAATGTGATATTTTTAAGGTAAGATATGTTTTTGAAAAATGATTTGAAAAAACTTGTGTAATTAAAAAATAAGTTAGAAAAATATGTTGTTTATATACAAATTACCAGATGGAGACTAAGATGGGTAAACCTTTCTTAGTCACAATTGATGTGATTTTCTCTCTCTTGTTTGGATCATATGAATTTTTTCTCGTGTCCATCGACGGGCACAGCTTATGTGCCTGTCACAGGCCAAATGTGGTGGTGGGGCCCATCACCTATGAGTGTGGCAGGCTCATTATAAGGCTGTACCCGTCACGGGCAGGAGAGAATTCCTGTTTGAACATATATATATTAGCTCACTCTTAAGAGTAGTGAAGATGAATAAGAAGAGTCGACAAGATTTATGACCAATCATATAGTGATGCTTATTATGTCGATACTGTTATTCTAATTTATTTATTTTTTATTTTACTTTAGCTTTTAATTTCTTGAAACAATTTCTACACTGTAACTTTATTTATGGGAGATTAGACCAAATGTTCCCTCCTAAGTTCTGTTTTGTATTTTACTTTCGTTAATAATTATATGATTATAGCTTTAACATAAACTCTTAAATTATCATAAAGAACATATTCATGAATAATTATCCATTTAACTGCTTAAATAAAAAGATAATCTACCACGGATTGACTTATAGAATATTATATAAAAAAATTACTACTCTTTGGTCGAATGAATAATCTCATGTCCGTGAATATTGGTGTATGGTCAAATAAATTCTAATTGTTGAAGTCATATAAAGGTGTAACGAAATTTCTTTATCCTTTCAACGTGAAATATGAAAAGGAGAAAAATTTAACACGTCTGACGACTTGGAAGACTCATAATTATGATTGTAGACATTATAAGAATTACTCGAGACAAAATTAAGGAATGTCAGTATTTTCGTTCCTCGCCCCTAACCTTGGACTTGTTCCATGTATGAGTGCGACATTTCTAGGTCAGATGATAAACTACTAGAAATCCTCGACAATTACCAATTTTATGTACGGATTCTGAATTATATTAGGCTTCCTTTCCTAACAAAATTATACGAGAGACGAAATAAGTAAAATATATAACATCAACAAAGTTTTCATTATTATAATAATTATTTCTTTAGATTTATGTCTTCTCTAAGGGCGGAAGTGCCAACCTAGTTGGAATATCCCGGTGCAACTACTGATCTCGAACGTCAACCATTATACAAAAAAATAAAAATTATTAACCAAGTCGTATAGTAGAGTTACACAGGTACAATTATTCACATACTTTGTTCTAAAAAGTGTCGAGAATAGAAGCGTGCTTAGACTTGATTCTCAATCTTCATGCTTCGTGCTTTATCCACACTTCGATTGCAAATTGCCGGACATTTTTGCGCTGAAGCGTGATTCTCTACCTCGTCGCTTAGTCACACTTTACATTTTTTATAATACTATTCACATATAATTTACAATGTACACTTCCCCGTGAATTACTTACTACACAACATGTGTCTCATTAACAACAACTAAATAACAAACTAACGTTATTCTCAATAAATTATTCATGGGGTGGATTAGACTTTTTATTAAATATGAAAATATTCAAGTGTTTTTCCCCCCAAAATGACTTTTAAGTAAAATATATTTCAATGCTATCCTACAAATAATACTTGCTCCGTATTTTTGTTGTTATTGTTAAGAAAATAAATGAAGGGATGACCATGAATAACTTGCATTATGGAGATTTGCACAAAAAACATATGGTTGAGAAAATCAATGAATAACTAGGACAAACTGATCAAGTTGATTGATGCTTATGTTGGAATATTTTGTATATAGTGACGCCAAAAAAATATATGAAATCCGTGCCGAAAAATGGACGGAATAACGACATGAGAAACAAGAAGAAAGAAAAAATAGACAAAGTCGAGGCAAGTGTTGAACACTTTGTCCTTAAGTCGAATTTACCCCATAAAGGTGCCACGGGTTATGGCAATCGACTTCCAAGATACAACGACTTCAACTTATATTTGTAGCACTCCAAAATACAAGTACAACGAACCAGAATTTCGACTTATGTACTCCAAAATGAAATGATCAACAAAAATAAAAATAATGCAACAAAAATGCAAGAATTTGATTTAGGAAGAGAGAAGAGAGTGATAGTGATATTGCATATCATTGGTGTGTTCTTGGGACACCCCAAAGGTCCTTTTTATAGAGCATGAAAGATTGTTGATGAAGTGGTGGGAGTCAAACTATGCAACCCTTCCAAATATTGCAACTCTTCAAAAAGACAACTTTTTCGGACAACCGTGCGACTGCACGCTTATAAGCCGTGCGGCTGCACGGATTTACGCCAAACAGAAATTTAATTCTTTTGACGTGTGATCGCACGGTATTAAAATCGTGCGATCGCATGAGCAAAAATTTGATCATATTTTTGTCCTTTTCCGTAATTTCTCATTCATCAGATATTGGTTTCGAAATGCCAAATGTACCCTTTAATATATGCAGAGAAATCAAAATTCTATTTCGGAGGCATTGCCCCCGAACCCCCGCGACCTGACCGGGCAGGTCGATCCCCGTTTATGCGCTCCGAAGCGGCAAAGTGGCAAACAAATTTTCCTAAACGGATTGTGCCAAGTTTTGAGTATTTGACCGAAGTCGACACGAAGTCACTTTAGTCAACTTTCAATACTTAATCAATTTCTTTATTTATCGATTTATTAAACCAATATCCAACAGATTATGTACACATGATGATGTGCTTAATTTAGGGATTGTAATTCCATTTTAACATATTTACTTTATTGAGTTGTACTATATGTTGATAATTTAGGTTATTGATAATTTCTTGATATTAGAGCAGGTTTGATTCGACTTTGGGTTAAATTTGCAATCCTTCGACGAGCGGCCTAGTGTCGCTCGTCCGGCCAACTCTTTCATTCTTCAATTTTCCTTAACATGATTTCACTAACTTATATATAATAATTCTCACTCATCTCAAATTATCTTCCACCAAATATATTATACCAGATCCAGACAATACGAATCGAGATCTTACTTGCACCAAATTCAAACAACATAGTAACAAAAAAATTCATACAAAAATCAACGTATGAATCCATTACATATCAAAAGCCCAAATCATCAGAACATTCTCTAAATGAACTCTCAGAGACACAACCCATACAATATGATATATACAAGATTCGCAAAAACACAAATTCACATCACCATAACAGGTGACATATCTTCACAATGATGGAGATTAAAAAAAATTGTCCCCCTCCCCTCCCACAAAAATTAGTATCCAAAACGACTATCATCCGACCAAAACAAATTATCAATAGAAACAAAAAGACTGACATCAAATCAAGGAGTACCACAAATGTTTGGGACACCACCATTGCAATACAAGTTGTGTGTTTGTGTTCCTACCGCTCCAACTTGAAGGAGAGTGTTAAGAGAATAAATCAAGGGATATCTATGGATAACTTGCATTGTAGAGATTTGTACAAAAAATATACGATTGAGGAAATTAAGGAATCATTGGGACAAATTGATAAGGTTGATTGATGATTATGTACATGATGATGAGCTTAATTTTAGGCATTGTGATTCCATTTTAACATATTTACACTAGTACAAAATTACCAAAAAAAAATAACATATTAGCGTCGTTTTTTGAGAAAAACGACGCCTCAAAAAACGCGGTGGCAAAATTGTAAATAAAAATTTAAAAACAGCGTCGGTTCTTTAGTAAGAACCGACGCCGATTTTTGGGCCCAATTAAGGGCGTCGATTCTTAAAAGAAACCGACGCCGTAAGTAAGGGCGTCGGTTCTTTAGCAAGAACAGATGCCTATAATATTATTATAGGCGTCGGTTCTTTCTTAAGGAACCGACGCCTTTAATTTAGCTATTTTAGGGATTAAGTCTTTAGCTGTCCGAAACCGTCCAAGCTCTTTCGTCCCCGCCCAAGCCCGTTCACCCCTCTCCCTGCCGTCGCCACCACACCACGACAAGCAGTGCAACTACGACGCCGGCATCACAGCTTCCCCCCCCCCCCCCCCCCCCGTGTCTCCTCCCGAAATCGTATCCAAGCTCTTTCGTCCCCAAGCCCGTTCACCCCTCTTCCATTTTTATAATTTATTTATTGCAAATTTTAACATTTATAACCTTATTACTGATCTGGGTTTTACAGATTCTGGGTTCCATTAGAAGCCAACAATCAGTTCTTAAATCAGCATGGACATGAACAAGAGTTGCAGATCGTCTCCGAGGATTGCGCGACAAATAAAAAGGTTTGTTTTTATAAGCAAAATCTTTTTTGTAAGTTCAAGATTTGATATTTTCGAGTTTTATCTTGGTTATGGGGTTGAAGTATATTTTCACTTTTATGTTAAATGTTTTATTTTATGTCTTTTCTTTTTTGTATTTAGACAAACCTGAAATTTTGTTATGTTTTCAGGTCTTCAATTTTGTTTTTAGGGTTGGGATCGAGGGAGGCGGCGCAATAATTTTTTTTTAAACATAATTTTGGATGCTTTCCTTCTAATTGGACTGATTAGTAACAAAATTGATAGTTTGGATAGCTGAAAGATAAACACGACTCAAGTGCTCTTTTTTTGGGCGGGGGGGGGGGGGGGGGGGGGTTAATGTTTGTTGAATGTACCTGCAAATTTCCCCATATACATTAGATTTTTTTTTTTTTTTTTTTTTGATGATGCTGTATAGCAAGTTGGATGATTCAGTCTTTTGTTGTTATTTGTACTAGAAAGCCGGAGAAAAAGATAATGATGTATTGAATGAGGTGTACAAAACCCACACATCAATTCAGTGAGTTCTGATTTCCCTCGCTTCAATTTTTATATATAGATCATTTGTAATTTGCGTTGTGAGTGTAAATAGAAGATAATATTATTGGGACTATGTTCAGATCATTGGACAAGTCAATTTCGATGCTTCAAATGGAGTTGGCAGCCAGTAGGAGCGTTCAAGAGAAGGAGAGGATCGAGGGGTCATCTGTAACATCTAAAGAGGGGGCTCCAAGGAAGAATGCATTTATGGTAATAGGAATTAATACATCTTTCAGTAGTAGGAAGAGACGGGGTTCCGTTAGAGGGACTTGGATGCCTCAAGGTGATACCATGTTCTTTGTTTAAGTATAGGTCTCCAGTGAAGTAGATACTTCTTATGCATGAAATATAATGATCTATTTGTGTGATTTGATCAGGGGAACAACTTCTCAGATTAGAGAAGGAGAAGGGGATCATCGTCCGCTTCATGATTGGACATAGGTAAGCTACTTTTTCCTTACATTTTCAGATCGTATTTTGTTTGACTAGTTTCCTTGTACTTGTATACTTGGTCTACATTTGGTGGTACAGTTTGAGTTATATGGCTTGAATATCCTCAAGTTCTCAAGGAAGTTCAATTACATATTTCCTGTTTTGATAAAGTCTACAGATGCAGTGTTAATAAATTTCATATATTTATTGACCAACACTAGTAGTTACCTCCTTCTATCAGATTCTAGTGGGAACTGGGGATGATGAAATGGAATTAGAGTTCCTCTACGGAGTTGTAGATGAAATGCAAATGATTCAAAGATCAACAAAGAGTAGGGGGAGATTTGATGCATTTTATACATATATAGGATTATGATAATTGTTAGGATAGTTTTCAATAATATATAGGTATCTATACATGTTGGTTAAGTTCAATTTATAGGGGAGACTCTGGCAAAATTTATGTAAGAATTTTGAGTTTTATTATTATTATTTTTATAGCTTATTCATATTTATTGAAACTTTAGGGCCTTTCGAGCATTTTGGTCATTACGAGGCAAGAGGGCAACATCCAATTTATGGGCCAAATATTTCGTCGAAGAGTGTATATAAATTTGGCTCATTTTTTGTTAACATGTACAAATTTTTTAACAATATTGTGAATACAAAATTAATTATTTCGAAATTTCGTTAATTGAGTTATTAAGTTTTGTTTTGCATTCCTCGATTATTTATTTGTTGAAGATAATTAGTTGGTGTATGTGATTGTTATATAGTGTATCTATAATGGAAATATAAATAAACGAATAATTTATATATATAAAAAAAAAAAAAATTCTTACTAAAAGGCATCGGTTGTTGTCGAAAACCGACGCTTTTAGACATATAAAAGGTGTCGTTTGGTTATAACAACCGACGCCTTATATTAATTTAAGGCGTCGGTTGTTAATTAACAACCGACGCCTTAAGTCAATAAAAAGCGTCGATTTACAACCGACGCCTTAAGTATACAGTTTTAGCGTCACTATTATAGGCGTCTCCTGTACAACCGACGTCTTTTCCACTTTACAACCGACACCTTTGACTCTTATTGTACTAGTGTTAGCACTTGTTTGGTAGCAATTAAAATTATATTTTCAATGTCAATAAAATAATTTTAACCACACATTTTATGGGGTTCACAACGTTTCAATCATATACTTCATCAACTTTTATCGAAATTTGCTAAAAATCTTATTTTAATTCCTACCAAGGGCTTAGTTTATTGAGTTGTACTATATATTAATAATTTCTCAATGAATAAAACAACTCCCATTTTTATCCTCTATAAAATTTCTTCTGTTATATGCTAAAATTAGATTAAAATATTACTAGCAAAATGTAAAATTAGGGAAAAAAATAAGAGTATTCATTTGTATCCATTTGATTTATTATAGAAAACCCGCAGATAAAAAGAAACTAGCAACAAGAACAACTATATAAAGTCATAAATGTGAATGACAACACGATAAAAACAGTACATATGTATCTTGAAAAGAACACAATGAAATACATGAATTGAACATTAGCTAGCTAGGTACATAACAAAAGAAAGGTTTGTATCGTTCAAGTCCAAGTTTATTTCTTGCCAAACTGGCGAGAACATATTTTCCTGGCAAAATGAAATTCACTCTTTTCCTTGTTAAAATTGCTTCTTCTTCCTCTCTCTCTCTCTCTCTCTCTCTCTCTCTCTCTCTCTCTCTCTCTCTCTCTCTCTCTCTCTCTCTCTCTCTCTCTCTCTCGGTATCAAAAATAGTTGTCATCCCACCAGAACAAATTATCGATTGAAAACAAAAAGGCAGGCATCAGATCAAGGAGTACCACAAATGTTTAGGACTACAACCACCATTGCAAGACAAGTTGTGTGTTCGTATTCACTATCATTCCAACTTGAGAGGGAGTGTAAAGAAAATAAATTAAGAGATCGATGACCTTGGATAACTTGCATTATGGAGATTTATACAAAAAATATATGATTGAGAAAATCAAGGAATCATTGGGACAAATTGATCAAGTTGATTAATGATTATGTACACATGATGATGTGCTTAATTTTCTAGATTATGATTCCTTTTTAACATATTTAAGTTTATTGAGTTGTACTATATATTGATAATTTCTCAACGAATAAAACAACTCTCATTTCTGCTATAATCTCTAAAATTTCTTCTGTTCTACACTAAAATTAATTAGATTAAAATATTACTAACAAAATGTAAAATTTGGGGAAAAATAAGTGTATTCAGTTGCATCCATTTGAATTATTACAGTAAACCCGCGGATAAAAAGAAACTAGCAACAAGAACAACGACTATAAAGTGATAATTATGAATGACAACACGATAAATTAAAAAAGTACATATCTTGAAAAGAACACAATGAATTAATACATGAATTGAACACTAGCTAGCTAGGTACATTATTACAAAAGAAAGGTTAAATTCGTTCATTTCCTAAAGTTTATTTTTCACACTTAAATTCAATCAAAGGAGGCATAAATATAGAATTATTTTTAAATGATTCGAAATAAGAATATCAAGCTTTATTAGCAGATAAAAATCAGGCCTTCTGGTTAATATATACTAATTTAAGTTTAGGTGTGCTGCATGCGCCATTTGCTTCAAGAAATTCACCTGATGAATTATCGTGATCCTCGAAAATAGCATCAGTTTTTGGAAAAAAATGGACGTTTTTCAGGTTAATTTTTTTGCCCTTTTCTTCAAGAAATTCATCTGAATTTTTAACATCCTCAATAAAAACATCAGGTTTTGGCACAAGTTTGGTATTCTTGATCAGGTTATTTCTGGTGCCATAAGCCCGAAATATTTGGTCCTGAATCATCTCTTGAGACAGTCCCCATGCATGCAGTTCTTCAAATTTGTGATGCATAGCCAGACTGTATTCTCCATTGCAACCTAATTGCAGAACTTTGTATTCACAATTTCGAGGATTTTTCAAAGCCTCGAATTGGTCGACAGTCCAGTTGAACCATTTCATGAGGAACAAAAGAATGGTTAATCCATGGGAAACAATTATCAGATTCAGTTCGTCTGAAGGGTGGTGCTTCTTTAGCCTGTTCGTTTCCATTTCCCTCGATAGAGTTTCGATAAAACCTGGACGTGAAAAAGTTGAGATTAGCGCCTGCATGCCTGTGATTCACAATTCTGTGAATTGTTGTGATTAAAATTTAAAAATCTTGATGTTAAGAGAGAGAGAGAGAGAGAGAGAGAGAGAGAGAGAGAGAGAGAGAGAGAGAGAGAGAGAGAGAGAGAGAGAGAGAGAGAGAGAGAGAGAGAGGAATTCACTTACTGGAAACCCTGTCATAAACATCAGCGCTGGATTCTCCGTCAGGCACCCGGTAGAAGAATTTCCCATACCTGTTTCTGGTTCGTTTTATCTTCTTCCTCTTCTCCAGCTCCTGGAAATTCCCGAAATGCTGTTCTCTCAGGCTGCATTCTTCCTTCAATCCAATCACATTCTCCTCTGGAAATTTATCCGCGATGATCCTTCCCAGCGTCTCCTTGGTGCGCGCAAAAGGGGACACGTAGAACAAAACTTTCCAATTTTCCGATTCTCCATTTTCAGATACCACTTTCTTGATCTCGGAACCAACGTCTTGAGCCTGCTGAATCCCCTTATTGCTTAATTTGATTTTGTAATTAGGCACGTATTCAAGAACTTCTTCGTCTTGATTTCCTTCGCTCTCCCCATGGCGAACCAGTATTATGCGCTTTGGCATGTATTTTTGCCAGCTTTTGCTTGAGGCAGCAGCCGTGAAACCGATGTTCTTCATTCGCAAAAACTGCTTGGAAAAATATTAGGATATAAATACGAAAATTCTTGTATGTATTTAATATTTTATTTATTTTGTGTGTATATGAGTTGATTTGATGGATGGAGCTTCATTAATGAGCATACATATTTATACTGAAGTGAAGCTCTCCTCAACGCGGGATGCAATTTGACTACCTTTCTAATTGTGGAACTATTTCCTCACTTTGATCAAATTGTTTTACGGTTCGTTGAACAGTACTGTTTGGCTTCCATTAAAATCAAATTACATTTATTTTTTTATTCTTTTTTTATTTTTTATATTCAATCACATATTCTCCATTAAAATAATACTCCCTCCATCCTGTGACGATATGCTTGCTCCTATTTTCACATAGATTAAGAAAATATAAATATATATAATCGAAAATATAAATTTTTCTTACATTTTACTAATATATCACTACATTAAATAATGTAATAAATATGATTATTTTATATTTGTTTATAACAATAGATATTAAATAAGGGCATATTAGAAAACTTAAAAATATGTTAACTTTCAATAAGGAAAGTGACCTATAATTTGGGACAGAAAAATAAGGAATACAAGTGCATCTTCACGGGATGGAAGTATTACATGTGAACCTAAAAGTCTTCATTATTTTTTAGAAAATGCTAAAGGGATCGAAAATATGGACCTAAAGTTGCACCGAATTTTTGTAAACTGTTGATTTTGATGTGATAGATAAATAGATTGCAGTAGCATGATTTTTATTTTTTAACCACACATTCTCTCATAATTAAGTACTACACCGGAACTCATTTTTCATCTAAAATGGGGCTCAAACAAGGAAAGAAAAAAATATGTCATGGGTAGATTTAAAATCTTGGACCAAAAACGTTCAAATAAATTTAAATAATTCTAAATAAACCATGGAATCATAACATTTTAAACCGTATTTTCATTTTGTGTTCAATAGTATATACACGAAAGGGAGAGTAAAAGTAGACACGGTTGATTATTGACTTGGAAGAGACGCAATTTTGAGTGTACGTAGAAACTGGAAGAATGACTCTTGTGACTTGTTAAGCAACCATTAGACAACAAATTGTCTGTATTTTGTTCGAAAAATACTTAGACATACTAACAAAACCTACAAAAGACATACTAACAAACATAAACTACCCTTTTTTTAACAAACATAAACTACCTATTCTACCTTTAAAAGCTAGAAATATAACTTTTCTAACCAATACCTTATTTCACATATCATTCTACTGAGCTTAACACATAATAAAATTCTAAAAATATAAATACCTGAAATGATAAAAATAATTTTTAACTAATTATTTCACAATTAAAAAATATTATGCTTATTTACGACCCTCATATACTTCACGAAAAAAGAAAAGATTTAATTAGAAGTTTACATAGTGAATATTTAGAATTAAAAAAACTGGAAGAAGATTAAGTACAAAAGCTATAGAAATAAATGATGAAATTAGAAAATTAGTAAGACAACATAATGAATATCTTAGATTAATAGAAATAATTGAAATTAATTAAACAAGAAGGAAACAGAAGTATGAATGAATATAGAGAAAGAACCTTAAGAAGAGTTAGGAGAAGACTATAATTATGATATAATTTCACTAAATTAAAATTCATGATCCGGTCCATTGTGGTATCAGAGCCAGCACCAGAGTTAGCAGTTACACTTAGGAATTTATTTAGAAAAATGTCTAGAAAATTACCAATAATTGATCCTAGAGTATATAATTATAAATCTAAAAATTTACCAAATAACAGTCATTAACCATTAATAACTGAAACATGTGAAAAATTTATATCATTTATACTATTAAGAGAAGGAGGATTTGGAAAACATAAACAATTGAATTGGACAAATTTATTTTTACTAAATAAATTAGGAATAAGTTTAGATAAAACTACATAATAGAATTTAGAACAAGCTAAAAACCCAGAACAAGTTCAGGAAATTATAAATAATTTACCATTAGAAATAAGACAAATGATAAAAATAACTAACGATTATAAATATGTAAACAAAAATATACCAACACAAATATTGGAAGTAAAACAAAGTGTTAATAACTGATAAAATAAATAAAATATGAAATATGGTAGGGAGTATATAAAAACCCAATAGAAATTACAGAACAAAAGACTATTATAAAACAAATAAATATGATTAGAATAATTAAAGAAGAAGAAATAGGGAAAAATAATTTATACAAAAGATTAGATAATATACAACAAAATATAACAAAAATTTATGACGAAACGGAAAAAAAAAAAAAAAAACCTAAAAGAATAACAATTGACAAAATTTAAAGCTATCAATAGATTATGAATAAATATGATTATTGAACAAATAGAAAATTTATGAAAAATCCTAAAGAAGAAGGTGAAGAAGATTACATAACAGAAGAAGATTATATAGAAAAATTTAAAAATCTTAAAATAGAAGAAATTAATATGAATGAAAGACAACAAACTTTAGTACCAGTAGGACAAAATTTACCAGAATATATACAACAACCAGAAATTAACCAAATTAAAAGAGAAACTACTAGTAATACTAATTCACAGAATACATCAGAAATTTATATGAATCAAAGACAAAACCAAAATTTTAGAACTAATAATTTTATACCACATCAAAAATATTATACTAAGCCAAGTAAAAATTATCCTATAAAATATACACCATGGAGAAGTATGGAAACACAAATTAGTTTAGAAGGAAGATGGTTAGATTTAGGATGTGTACAAGATGTAGATCATAAATTAGAATTATGAATGAAATCTATGGCTATGATGACCTATACTAGAGAATTAATAGGAAAACAATTTCAATTAATGTTAGAAAATACATTGATAGGAACCACTGCAAGATAATAGAGAAATTTAACAAAAACTTATATAGAACAAGATAGAGGAAATGATCAAGATGAAATATGAACTATACTTAGCAGATATGATGCATTAAAAAGAGAATAAAATTTTAGTATTAGATAGAGGACTAAAATTAGCTCAAAACTAAGAAATAGATATTTATTAGAAAATTTATCAATATGTGACATGTATTACTTTAAAATATTTGCATGTGAATTTAGAAAATATTTTGAAAAGACAGAATATAATCAAGAAACATATGGTATGAAAATTATGAATCAAATATTTTTTATGTTGGATATTAGTTTAATAAATCGAGAAATTGGTTAAGTATTGAAAACCGACTAAATTGACTTCGTGTCGACTTTGACAAAATATTCAAACCTGACCTAATCCGTTTAGGCAAATTAATTTCCCACTTCACCGCTTCGGACGCACAAACGGGGATTGATATTGATTTCTCTGTATGTATTGAAGGGTATATTTGACATTTCTTAACCAATATCGGATTAATGAGAATTTACGGAGAAGAGAAAAGAATTTTGTCATTTTTTAACCATACAATCGCATGGTATTATAACCATACGATCACATCTGAAAATATTATTTTCTGTTTTCACATAAAGCCGTGCGGTTGCATGACTTATAACAGTGCGGTTGCACGGTATTCTAAAAAGTTGTGTCTTTTCAAATTGATGTATGGTTTGGCTGCACACTACTTTGTCCACAACCTTTCATCATCTATAAATAGGACCCTTGAGATGTCCTATTACTCACATCAATGATATGCAATCACAATATCATTCTCTCATCTTCCTTGAATCAAAATTCTTGCATTTTGTTGCATAAATTTGATTTTCTTTCATTTTCATTTTTGGAGTACAAAAACAATAATTTTGGTTCGTTGTGCTTGTCTTTGGAGTGCTACAAATACAAGTGGGAGTCGTTATATCTTGGTAGTCTATTGCCATAAACCGTAGACACTGTTGTGGGCAAATTCGACTTAAGGACAAAGTGTTCATCACTTATCTCGACTTTGTCTCTTTTATTCTTCTTGTTTCCTTGCCGTTACTCCATCCAATTGTTGGCAGCGATTTCATATAAATTATTCTATTTCTTTAGCATCACTATACACAAACTATTCCAACATTTTGAACTACCAAATCCATAGAATTTAGAATTATTTACAGAATGTGAAAAATTAGAAATATCATTAAGTAATAATAGTCTAGTAGTAAGAATACAATTTATAGATTTGCAATGGAAAGAAAAATGTATGCAAGCAAATAATATAATAAAATTTCACAAAGCAAGTAAAAAACCATTATGTTGTGATAAATTCCTATTTTAAACCAACCCGATTGGGATGCCATCTACAAACAAAATATAAGAAAAAGAAATATTATAGAAAAGGTAAATTTAGAGACAAATTTAAAAAAATTAAAAAATATAAAAAATCATATAATAAAACATTTAAAAGGTATAGAGTACCATATAAAAGATATCTAAGACAAAAACAAAACAAAACAAAACTAGAACATACCCTAAAAATCCTAGAAAATGTAAATGTTATGTGGAGAAGTAGAACATATATCTTCAGAATGTCCCAAAAAAAATAAAAAGAAAAATGTGATTTATATTTCATTAATAGAAAAAGAAAATTACAACCTATTACCTATTAAACAAGAAGAAGAATGGAAGAAATTCCTGAATATGAAGAAATTTATTAATTAGAAGAGTATGAAGTAATAAATTCTATTATGTAATTAGAATCTTCAGCAAATGAAGAAAGTGAATCTAGTGAAAAAGAATATTTATATATAAATATGATTAGACAAATAAGCGAAGAATGTACATCTAAAGAATATGAATCCCAATTAGAAGAAAATGAAGAACAACTAAATGAAAGATTAATATTTAATCCAAAAAATGTATGAAAAGATCTTAAAATCAAAATTAGATGTAGAACCAAAAGTAATATTTAATTTACCATTTTGGAAAAATAAATAAATAAGGAAATAGCATATGTAGCAAGAAACCATAGTCACCCTATAGACATAAGAGATACTACCCGAAATACATTAAAACCTATAATGAATGAAAAAATTATAAGGCAAGAAATAAATCTATTGAATCTTGAGTTAAAAGGAAAAATAAAAAACACATATTTAGGAGTTGTACAAATTATTGTAAAAGCCTAGTTTAGATAAGGAATTGATACACCTATAGAATTATATATTATAGATGATAGAATTGTAAGTTCAATTCAAAATGCATTAATAGGAATTGTAACAGGAAATTTAATATACCAAAAAGTAAAATTTACAATAAGACCAAACTTTAGCATAAGTATGAGAGAACAAAATAAAAATAAAGCCTTAACATTATATTACAAATTAAGAGGAATATATATGGAATCAGGAAGTAAAACTATAAGTTAAACTATTAAAACAATATACGCCTTTACTAGCAAACATGAAGTAAAAATTAAGAATACTAGAAAAACACATATAATAGAACCCATATTTAAAAATTTATTAGACTACAAACCAGCTATAGAAAATCTAAGAATGACTATACCAGAAGATATAGAAATAGATTTTAATCAAGCTAGACAATTAATAAATATGGATAAACCACAAATAGAATTTGGAAGAAGATCAATTAGTCTAAGAAGAAATAATAGTACAAGGTTACCTGAAATAGAAAATAGAAATTCAGAAAAACAAATAATGAGGAAAATACATAAAAAAATACTTATAATGAATCTATCTAAAAGAAATGATACAAAGCAATTTGAAGTTATGATAGAAATTAAAATTAATGGGGAATGGAAAGAGCAGAAAGTATTAATAGATACTGAACCAACTATATCACATATAAAAGAATATAAAATAGGATATTTAGAACTTAAAATAACAAATAATCCAATCCAAATACAAGATTATTTTGGAAATATTCATTCTATGGCTACCTATGTAGAATACCAATAAAAATAAATAAAAGAAATGAAATAATCATAAATATGTATGTAGAACAGGTAAGGTAAACACAATTATTATTAGGAACAGATTTCATAGAACAAGTAAAACCATATTATATTAAAGATGATAGAAAGCTAATAACAATACAAAATGAGAATTTAGTTATACCAAGATTATTATGAATAAAATACAAGGAGGAAGAGAATATATTTATATATTAACTAAAATGAATTACAATGGATATCTTAGTATAAATTATCATGCCTTATTTGATACACGAGCATCATCCTGTTTATTTCACTAGTACAGACAGAGTCATTCGCGTCGGTTGTACAAACTCAAAGGCGTCGGCTGTGAAGGTGACGCAAAAAATATTGACTTTATACGTTGTTTGTTGGCTGGCGCCTAAAGTTGACTTTAGGCGTCATTTGTTAACTAATCATAATCTATTTCACTCCCAACATATATATAATCGACGAATGCGTAACAAAATTAAATAAATCAATAAATTGAATTCGAAATAAGTTTTATATTTACAATATTATGTTACTTAGATAAAAATCTGTACATGTTAATATAAAAAATCAAAATTTACATACACTCTTTGATGAAGTACTTAGCCCATAAATTCCAATTCTCATCGATTTCCTTCGTTGAGTAGTATTCTTGAAATGCCTAAAAACAATATAAATTCACAGTTAAATTAAATATAAATTCACAATTAAACAATTCTTAATACGTATTCTTATACCTTATTTAAAGAAGTAAGATGAGAACAGGTTGTGACTATCTCATACATGTTTCTCATAACATAATAATCAAATTCATAACCTTCAGGTTGCTGAGGACACTGAAATTTTGACATTAATGAAAATTGAAGTTAGTAATATTGTTCGGTGTGAATCTCGCAAGCGCACGGGATCGTTGATAAGTAATAACTGTGATGAGTTGAGAGTATCGTTCCCACGAGGAATAATATTTAGTCCTAATTATCAGTTTATCATCGATTCAATTAATTGAAACAATAAATAGAAAGATGGTTTGTTTGTCTATCTATTCTAAAAAATTGCAAAATTGCAAAATAATAATGAAAATAAAAATGTTGGGGAATAAATATAAATAGGGAGCATGTATTGGAATCCGAATCCACTTGTTATCACCTATCTCAATTCAACAATTCTTAGTTTAAATCATTCATGCGTTGCTTCATAATCGATAATTCACATGCAATTAATTTTATTTTCCAAGACAAATTAAATCTATCCTAAACATGAAACGAATATATTCCTAATCCGAATACGAATGTTTAGAACGCATTAAATCACACAATTATCAATTAGATTGCACATATCATAGATATATTCCTAACATCTAGTATTCATGTGTTGATCATACAATGTTCCAACTTATTGTGACATTTCCAAGACTACAACAAGTAACAATATATTTAATTGGTGGCCAATCAATCAAATAATAACAATAAAGCATGTAAGCTCAATCAAGACAGCACAAGAAATTATTAAACTACTAATTCTTGAATTGAAAGAAATAAATAACAAATTTCATTTCTTCCAATACATAAAAGAAATTATCCTAGCATGTTAATTGATGAATTAAACACAAAGAATTGGAAAAATATCACCAATAAAACAAAATAATTCTAGTTATCTCATGCCAGATTTTCAAGTGTGTGTGTGAATAGCCAATGTCAAACTCTTACTCATGCAATGATATACTTAAAATTGTGTAACTCATTATGCAATATCAAGCCCAAATCCCATGTGGTCAACCCTATTTATCTAATGATTTTCCTTGCATCATGGATGATCACAACTTACTGCTTTTCTCTCGAATCCCAAGGTTCCTTCTATTCATGTGGTTTCTAAACATCAAGAATTTGCATTTTTTCACACCAGGTGGTCAGAATTAGCTAAGTCTACCCAAACAATCAATGGTAAGCGGTTCCCTAATCCATGCCTTTAGTATCAAAGTCTCAATCAACAAGCTTATACCAATTTTAATTTTTTTGGATGACTTTTTTCTTTTTATATCCATGTCTTTTACCATCTTTGTGCAATACTTTTTTCATTTACTTTCTATGTGACCCCTGTAGCGAGCTTTAGGTCGGCGACTCCCAAGTCAAACGACTTTAGGGCACCAGGTTTGAAAGACCCCTCAAACTTAATTACTCGAGTTACACAGTCAACATCGAAAAGTTAAAGATGTTTTATTGTCTTATGTGTAAGTCCACTTTCCGTACTTGCTTTCTAATTGACCCCTGTAGGGAGCTTTAGGTCGGTGGCTCCCAAGCCAGACGACTTTAGGGCATCAGGTTTGAAAGACCACTCGGACTTAATTACTTGAGTCAAAAAAGGCATTTGAAAAGTAGAATAAGACCTTCAGCATTTTTCTGTTTTTATGCTGGCAATGATTTATTCCCATTAACCAAAACATCTTCAACCAATGACACATTTCAGGAACTACATACCCTTAAAAGTTCAAGCCTACCTTCACCATTTCTTTCCACCCCCAAACTGCTATTGAGCAAGTTTAGTTTCTAAGTTTTAAAGGTTGGAATGTCTAATCTTCTAAGTTTAGGGATTTATAAGTCATTCCTAAGTTCAAATTGCATAAATTTGTCCCACATGTATTAAACAAATCCCTACACAAGTAATAATCCAACAATGGCTGTGTGCGCATGTCAACAAGTTTTTCAAATTTTCCAAATTTTTTTTTTTTTTTTTAATACATGCTCAATAAAAATGAAAACTTTAGCAGAAAAATGGACTACCCACCCCCAAACTTAAAATATACATTGTCCTCAATGTATCAGATAAGCACATAAAAATATAATTGGGAGAAAGGTTAAAGGACTTACCTGATCAGTCCGAATGTAGAGGTAGAGATACGCATTTCAAAAGTTCCTTGAGCATCTTCCTGTTGCAGAATGAGTCCTATCATGGCATAAATGAAATTCAGTCATTAGAAGTGTTATGGATGAAGATGCAAAAATAAATAAAATAAATAAATCAAACTAATGCATATAAAGCTGAATAAAAGAGAAGAAAATTGGATTGCCTTCCAACAAGCGCTTGTTTATAGTCATTAGTTTGACTTTGATGTTTTGGCTACTCACGGTGGCTTGAAAAGAGAGTTTCTAGGCCTGCACTTTTTGCACATGCAGACATTCTCTTGTTCATCCTTTAGCCTCCAGATTATCAAAGTTCCATTTTTATCCCTTCCAACCAATCCACCATATCCATTATCTCTTTTTCTGATCTTCTGAAATTTCCAGTCTCTTTCTTCTTTGATGTCAATCCTTTTGCATTTCTCGAGATATGAGGGTTGTATGAGTGCATTTTTATGCTAAAGCTTTGTTGTTTTTCCTCCACTCTCAGAATTATTTCATTATTTTCAAAATCCATTAATGCTCGTACGGTTGCTATGAATGGTCTTCCTAGGATCACCGAGATGTTCTGATCTTCCTCAATATCCAGAATAATGAAATCAACTGGAAACATGAGATCTCCAACTTTGATGAGCATATCTTTAATCACTCCGTAAGGGTGCTTGAGTGTCCTATCAGCCAGCTGCAAGATTATTGAAGTTGATTTTGGATCCCTCAATCCTAATTTCCTATAAATAGAAAGTGGCATTAAATTAACACTTGCTCTAGAATCAATTAAAGCATGTAAATTGTGTGAATTTACTATAGAGCAAGGTAAAGTGAAACTCCCTGAATCTTTTAGTTTAGGAGGGAGCTTATGCTGTAAGATTGCACTGCATTCTTCTGCCGATGCTACTTCTTCATCTTGTGGCAACTTCCTCTTTTTTGTCAACATCTCTTTCAGAAACTTAGCATAGTTTGGAATATGCATTATGGCATCAATGAATTGGATGTTGATATGCAGTTTTCTGACGGCTTCAAAAAATTTCTTGAATTGTTTTTCCAACTTAGTATTCTACAACCTTTGAGGAAATGGGACATGAGGTGTGTGTTGATTAACAGGAACTGGTTCCTTACCTCGTGAAATGTCTGACTGATCTTCTTGATTGATCTTTGATTCTTCAGACTGAATCACTTGTTCCTTGTCCATTTGAGTTACCTGATTCCCGTCAGTTGCTTTTGACGACGCTCCGCAAGTGCACGGGTCGCGCAAGTAATAAAGTGGATTTTAAGTCCGAATATCGTTCCCACAAAGATTGTTTTAAATCGTATTTTAGATTACTACCTTAACCGGAACTAGAAATTGTTTGAATTTGAGAATCTTGAATTAAAATTAAACTAGAAAGAACGAGGAAATTTGATTTAGAGAAAATATGAGAAAAAAACATGCTAGAATTGAGAATCCACATTTATTCCATTAATTACGCATTAAATTAAACATCTAACAATAATTCACGAGGTTTTGAAAATCCATATTCCTAATATTGTCAAGACTCCCTTTCGGATAAGAATCAACACCTATTTCTATACACAATCCGACTATATTTCTATGACGAATCTAAATGTATAGAAAAGCATTAAAAGTTTTGTGAATACTATAGCAGATAACACAAAGCATAAGGGTATATTTCTATCCCCTATCGGACTTTGTGACAATTGACACAAGTCTAATGAAATCTCAATCTTTCGAGCTTAAGAAATCACAACCTAAATTCATACAACTAGTGATCAAGTAATTGCATGACAAAAAAGTATAAATCAATTGCTCAAACCCATGAATTATGAAATTAAATGATAATCAATACATAAAATCCGGAAATAAATGCTTCATCACAATTCTAACATTTAAGAACCTAGCCTAGATACATAATTGAATATAAATCACAAGAGGAATGGATAGATGTCACCCTATTCATGCCCTTGATCTTCGTTCTTCAATTGTGTCTTGGGTTGGAGTGGATCCCTTCGCAATCCGACAGCATTTTGGCCTCTCTTCAATCAATTGGGAACCCCTAATCTCGTGCCCTTGGTCTGGTATATATAGATTTTCCCGAGATTTAGGTTAAGTGGGGAGAAAACTGCTGAATTACGCGCAAAAAGCCCAGCTGAGGCCCAACCGAGATTACCGTGCGGCCGCACGGTTCAGAAATGCGCGATCGCATGACTCTACAGGTAAACTTCAGTCGCTGATTTTTTTGACCGTGCGGCCGCACGGTTATACCGGTAGCTACATTTTTCTTCTTTAAATTTCAGCAATTTGGTCCTCATCCTTTTATTGCACAGCATTTAGTATTTTGATCATATCTTTCTATTTCATTATCCGATTGAGTTGCTTCAAAGTCCTTTAGAAAGATAACGTAAAGGGATAAAATTCTTCCTGAAATAGGATTTTCCCAATTCGAACGTTTATTGCCCCAAATTTAGGTTTCAAAGTCTGACTAAAAATGTGCCCGAAGACCTTGCTTGATTTAAATGAATTTATGGTAATATTCTTACCATATTTCATTCCTTTTTGCCATCTAATTGCATCCAATTGACTCCTAAAAGTCCTCAAGTATCTTATCTTGATCCGAATCAACTATCGAATATTTGCAATTTGGTCCTTCTTCTTTTGATTTGTATACTTTAGTCCTTGAACTCCCAATTTCTTCCAATTTGGTTCTTTCTTTGACTTTTCTTCCAATTGACCCTTGATCTACTTCATCCATTCTTGATTTGCATACTTTGGTTCTTTTGTCATCCAATTTGCTTGTTTTTGCTCCAATTCCTTTGTTTTCTCGACTTTGGATTATTTCTGAAATGTAAACAAATAACGCAAAATAAATAGCAAATATTCCAAAACAAACATATAAAGTCCTACTTTTAGGATAGAAATAAGTGTATAAAATACACTTATCAACACCCCCAAACTAGAACTATTGTTCGTCCTCGAACAAAAAAATAAAAATAAACTATAAAATTAAAAATGCAAATTAAAAAATATTTTTGCTTTTGTCAACTTATTTACCATGCGCTTCAACAATCCAAATTGACGATTCACTTTAGAAAAAGAAATATGAACAACATAAAATATTCTCATTCATCCGATGCTCAACTTCATTGTGTGTGTGTGAATAGCCAAAATCAGATCCAAACTTATGCAAAAATAAACTTGACAATGTGTAACTTTTTATGCAAGAGTAAGCCTGGATCCCATGTGGTCAACAATGATTTTCTTTTGATTTTCCTTATGCAAGAGTAAGCCTGAATCCCATGTGGTCAACAATGATTTTCTTTTGATTTTCCTTACCCTCTCATGGATGATCACAACCTTACTGCTTTTCTCTCATATCCCGAGGTCTTTCCTATTGATGTGGTTTCTAAACATGTATACATTACATTTTTCCACACAAGGTAGTTAGGACTAGACAAGTATGCACGACAGACCAAGAATAATTAACAAAGTGTTAGGAATTTCAACCAACAAAGCTTATACCATTTTATTCTATTTTTCTTTCATATGGACGACTTTTTCTTTTAACGTCCTTGTCTTTTACCATCTTTGTGCAATACTTTTCATACTTGCTTTCTATATGACCCCTGTAGCGAGCTTTAGGTCGGCAGCTCCCAACTCAGTTGAGCTTAGGGTACCAGGTTCAAAGAACCCCTCAGACTTAATTACCCGAGTCATAAAGGCTTAAACAGAAAAGTTAAAGATGTTTTTGTGTCTTATGTGTAAGTCCACTCTCCGTACTTGCTTTCTAGTTGACCCCTGTAGCGAGCTTTAGGTCGGCAGCTCCCAACTCAGTTGAGTTTAGGGTACCAGATTCAGAGAATCCCTCAGACTTACTTGCTCGAGTCAAAAAGGCATTTGAAGAGCGGAATAAGACCTTCAACATTTTTCTGTTTTTATGCTGGTTTTTATGGTTTATACTTGTTGATCAAAATCCCTTACACTATAGATGTACAATTAAAAACTCCAAATCTTAAATCCATCAATGCATACTCATACTAACCTTCCCACCCCCAAACTATTCTTGAGCATTTTGGTTCTACATTTCAGGTCGGGATCTAAATTACTTAAGGTTTGGGATTTTTCAGTCAGTTCTATGTTCAAAGTGCACAAGTTTACCCCACAAGTATCAAGCATCTCCCTACACAAGTTTTTACTTGAAATTGGCTATGTGCTCCAATTTGATTAAAGTCTTACATGGATGAATGTTTAGAAAAAATTTAGTTCGCATGTTTTCCAATTTTCTAACTAAAGCACAAAAGTCAATTCAAATCATGTCATAAGCAATAAATAAGTTAACAAAATTTTTCAAAATTTTCACTTTTTATGATTTTTTTTCACATTTTTCAATATATTTGAATTTTCTACCCAAAATCGAATGAATGTGTACATGAAGCACATGAATGAGCCCACCCCCAAGCTAGAATCATACATTGTCCTCAATGTATTCAAAACACATAAAAAAAATAAACACAGAAATAACAAAGAAGGTTAATGTACTTCCCGGGTTTGGAGAGTTGGTGTTCCCATTTTTGAAGCTTTGACTTGAATGTTTTGTTGGATGAAATGACCCCCTTACTTCCTTTTCCATGTTTGGCGTGAATTGTCCCTTGATGATATGTTCCTTGCAAATAAACATTAATGATCATTAGAAGCATAATTATTACATAGGAACTAAAGAAAATCAACACAACACACCCAAACTAGGATTTAGAAAAATTTTGAATTTTTTTTTTAAAAGTGGTTGACCACTAATTTTCAGCCATTGACATCGCCTCGCGAAACATGTCCCGGGCATATGAAAGTATATAACTCGGTCTATAACATATCAAAAATTCAGCAAGTTTGAAGTTCATTTGGGTCATGAAAAGATGTGACTAAGTAAGTGCAGTGAAGCTGAAAACAGGTGCTGTGATGCCTTGCAATGAAGTGCCATGTAGTGCAATGATGTTCAAGTTGAGTTTCATTCATTAAATCAGTGTAAACATGGATTGAACGATGCACAAATGATGTTTAACATGTAGTGAGGGTGATCATCCAAAAAGATTTGCCAAAACTCAACAAAACACTCATTGTGGCATTTTATCGAGCACCTAGCATGCATATTAAAGAAATCAATGAAAATCATAGAGTTGGAGACTTGAATTAAGCCAAAAATTCTCACATAATAAGCACAATTCAATACATCCATCAACTATCCTAAACCCATCCCCATTTATCTACAATTCACCAATCACATAAAAATATGAAGAACATCAAATTATGCAAGATTTTGTGTAAATGTGTGGAAAAGCTCATACCTTTTAATGTTTTAAATGCAATGTAAGGCATGACTTTGAGTTAAAATGATGTGCAAGTAATGGGGACTAATTGGGGACTCAATGTGGGATGATTTGGGAGAGGTAAAACGGGTTTGAAAGTGGTTAAAATGAGAGAATTCAACATATAAATGAATCTGCCGAAACTGTCTTTAATTGAACCGTGCGACCGCACGGTATAAAAGGCAGTGTCCTGAAATTTTTTCATTTTTCGATTTTGGACTCCGTTTTCGACCCCTAAACACATCCAAATGCATGCAACCAACTTCTAAACTATATGTACATGTCCTAAGCTAGATTCTCAAGTGAAAGACTGTGATGATTAGCAATAAAACAAATAGAAAGCAAGTAGATCCTAAAAATGCTAAAACATGCAAAATAGGTGCAATGAAATTTTCAATGCCACTATCATGTCAAAATGTGAATTCTAAACATGCTAATGATCCTATAATGCAATGTAAAGCATCAAAACAAATACTAATGCAATGAAAACTAAAGATGCTAAAACAATCACCCTAGAATACTAGAAGTACTTAGAACACATCACAACTAAATGCATGGATTCTAAACATCCTAATGCTCCTAAATGAAATGTCTAGTAACTAAAAAAAAAAAAAAATTAAGCAATAAAATAACTCAAAAGCAACAAACAAAATAACTAAAGAAAATGGGTTTGAAAAATTGGGTTGCCTCCCAACAAGCGCTTCATTTATAGTCTAGAGCTAGACTTTTTGGCAAACATTTCTCAAGGTGGTTTTAGATTGGATGGTGTAGCCTCATCATCTGCCCTTACCTTGTATTCATACCTCTCCTAGTACGCCAATTCCAACTCGACATCTATCCTGGAGCAATTTTCTAGTTCTGGTTCATGGACATCAAATTGCATTATTGTGAAAGTCACCTCTTGATTTTCGGCCCACAGCACTACATCTCCTTTTTCTACATCAATTAATGCTCGTGCAGTGGCTAGGAATGGCCGAACAAGTATCAAAGACAAATTCTCATCTTCCTCCATATCTAAGATGATAAAGTCCGCTGAGAATATGAATTTGTGAACTTTCACCAATACATCCTCCACAACTACATATGGCTGACAGATTGATCGATCAGCCAGTTGCAATCTGATATTGCTTTCCTTTGGTTCACCCAGTCCCAATTTCTTGTATAAAGACAGGGGCATCAGATTTATACTTGCACCTAGGTCACATAAGACCTTGTTGAATTTTAAATCACCTATAATGCAAGGTATTGAAAAGCTCCCTGGGTCTTTGAGCTTAGGTGGCAGCTTGTTTTGCAGGATTGCGCTGCATTCTTCATTCAAAGTGACCTCCTCAAGTTCGTCAAGTTTTTTTCTTGCTAGACATCATCTTTTTCAGGATCTATTGGTAACAGCTCAGACTCGTTAAAACCTAGCGTATACTACTCAATGATCAATACGAGGAGAAAAACAAGGAATTCTGAATAACCAAAACAAAATAAAAATAAAAATAAAAATAATGAAAACTAAAAACTAAAAATTAAAATTGAATTGAATTAAAGGTAAACTAATAATTATACTAAATCCGTTATTCCCCGGCAACGACGCCAAAAACTTGTTCGGTGTGAATCCCGCAAGTGCACGGGATCTTTGAAAAGTAATAATTATGATGAGTTGAGAGTATCGTTCCCACGAGTAATAATGTTTAGTTCTAATTATCAGTTTATCGTCGATTCAATTAATTGAAACAATAAATAGAAAGATGGTTTGTTTGACTATCTATTCTAAAAAATTGCAAAATAATAAATAATAAAGAAAATAAAAATGTTGGGGAATAAATATGAATGTGGAGCATGTATTGGAATCCGAATCCACTTGTTATCATCTATCTCAATTCAACAATTCGTAGTTTAAATCATTCATGCGTTGCTTGACAATCAATAATTCACATGCAATTAATTTTATTTTCCAAGACAAATTAAATCTATCATAAACATGAAACGAATCTATTTCTACTCCGAATACGAATGTTTAGAACGCATTAAATCACACAATAACCAATTAGATTGCACATGTCATAGTGTTATTCCTAACATCTAGTGTTCATATGTTGATCATGCAATGTTTCAACTTATTGTGACTTTTCTAAGACTACAAAAAGTAACAATATATTTAATTGGTGGCCAATCAATCAAATAATAACAATAAAGCATGCAAGATCAGTGAAGACAGCACAAGAAATTATTAAACTACTAATTCTTGAATTGAAAGAAATAAATAACAAATTCCATCTTCTTCCAATACATAAAAGAAATTATTCTAGCATGTTAATTGATGAATTAAACACAAAGAATTGGAAAAATATCACCCGATTGATCCTAAAAAAATTGCCAACAGTAACCATCTTTTTCCTTCAATTCCACTAGTGTCCAATTCTCTCTTCTTCTTTAAATTCCACCTGCCTACCACCTTTTTTTCCAAAAGAATTCCCAGGTGACTCCTTTCTAGAGACTCCAATGTATTCTGCCTTTTTGAAATTATCCACCAAGATGTCTCCACTTTTCAATTAGTTCCCTAGAAATCTACTCAATGCCGTGTGAATTCCTTCCAAGACTCGGCTGCTCTCCTCCCCTTTAATCCTCACCTGCGGCTCCCTATCCACCAAGAAGTTTATATATATATATATATATATATATATATATATATGTATGTCTGTATTCTTCCTAGGGATGGAAAAACGACTTGTCGGCTCGAGCCGCTCGAAAAAAAACTCAGGCTAAGCTCGACTCGTGGCTCGAGATTTCGAGCCAAAGCTCAGGCCGAGCTTTTTTTTGAGAGGCGGGCTTTCGCTCGACTCGGCTCGGCTCGAGCCAAAAAAAGCCCACTAAAAAAAGCTCGTTGGAAGTTTGAGCAATGAATTTCGACCACGACCTCGGCTCAATTTGCTATATATATATATATATTCAATAAAAATTTTAAGAATTTTTGCTATAAAAATAAAAAAAATAAATTAAAAGCTTGGGATTTGGCTTGGCTCTGCTCGAAAAAAGCTCAAGCTAAAGCTCGAGTCGAGCCTTATTTTTGGGGACGAGCTTTAGCTCGGCTCGGCTCGGGCCAAAAAAAGCTCGACCCCTAAAAGCTCGAGTCAAGCTCGAGCCTTGATCTTCGGCTCGCGAGCCGGCTCGGCTCATTGACAGTTCTAATTCTGCCGAGTCTTCTTGTAGCCTAAGGAGTGCAATTTCAAATCATATTTAAGGCCCAATTATCATTAAGAAAATGTACTTTAAGACCTCAATTTTCTCAAATAATATAAATTGGTCCTTGAGTCTTTAATTGTGTAGTCCCATGTCTTCATTTATGCCAATTCAAGTTCTTCAATTTTTGGAAGTTGCACTTAATTCCCACTTTGTCATTTTTTAAATGATTTCAATCTCTTTTCTTCGTTTTGCTTCTAAAAGTATCCAAAATCGAGTTTTTCCTAAAACAAACAAAATAAACATATAATGAGTAATATCATATCTTAAAATACTTACAATTTTCTGAATTTAAAGCCAAGATAAGTACGAAAAACGTACTTATCAAATATAACTGAATAGAAACTAATGAAAAAGTTTGTAGTAACTTATGAAATTTTAGTTCGTACCGAAATTGTTTTCCATGTTACATTGTTGTTACCCATCTTGCCTCCTAATGTCCAAAATGTTCAAAAGGCCCTAAAGTGCCAATAAATATGAATAAGTTATAATAATCATTCCTAAAAATAAAAATATTCCTACCAAAATTTTGGCAGAGTTTCCTCTATAAATTAAACTTTATCCAACCGATAGAGAGACTCTATTATTGATAACTATACCATTATAAATAATCACAACACAAACACATCAATTTCACATCAAACTCTCTACAATT
Organism: Ligustrum vulgare; assembly: GCA_963555705.1. Classification (NCBI taxonomy): domain Eukaryota; kingdom Viridiplantae; phylum Streptophyta; class Magnoliopsida; order Lamiales; family Oleaceae; genus Ligustrum; species Ligustrum vulgare. The sequence goes on along the minus strand of OY743176.1, from coordinate 17,063,905 downwards.
ATTATTAAATTAAAAATAGACAACTGAACCATCGTGCACAAAACAAAAAAGCATGAACAATGCATTAAATACTTATATATTCAATGACGCCTTGATTTCTATATCACGTTTACATGACTGCGCCGAATCTATGAAGTACACTGTACTAGTGTCACAACAAATTGCGAGCAACATCCAATGATTCCTACATATTATGAACTTGTAAGTATACCTTTAAATATCAAATGACTTAAATTAAGTAAAAATAATCATAAATAAACAATAATAATGGTCTTACTCCTAAAAGTACGACGCTAAAATGAATTTCTTCGATCTCAGTGTCTCCATGGTTGTAGCCATGTAACTCACAATACTATCTAAATTTGCTCTTACTCTGATCGATGCAATCTGTGACAGACACATAAATTCAATTGACTGGACACCGAATTCCTCACACAATTCATGGAGGTACCTTAAAAAATTTACACCAATGAATAAAAATTAAATGAAAGTTATAAATTTGTGTTAAGCAGTCTTACATTGTGAATACTTGTAGGACAGATATATTCAACCATCCCACTGTAAGCAGGTCGGTGATGTCATCAATCGTAACATAAATACTTTCAACGTCCATATGATGAAACACAGTTGCATCTAGAGGAACTTGGATGTATTCCACACTAACAGGCATTGTAAAGACCAGAGAGTGTAAATACTTGCAATCACCACCCAAACGTTGTAAAGCAGCATCATCAATGAGTGGGGGTCATCGTGTAGATGACATATCAAAACTCTGAGTGATGAGAATCATAGGGGGGCTCGCCAAAGAAACTTCATCGTTCGAGCCAAAATAATTTTGAAGTACATTTTGTGGAGCACCAAGGCAATTAAGGGATATTTTGGGAGAAGATTCAAGGCTCAAACAAGTAATTAAAGTCAAGAAAACAAGCCAAGAATCAAATTGAAAGTAAAGAATGAGTTTTGAAGCCTCAGCACAGATCGGTCGACCGATCTTCGTTTCAGTCGACTGAAACTCTGCAGCAGATTTTTAACTGAGCCTCAGTCAATTTTGGGTGTTCACAGCTCAACCGAAATTGTCATTTCGGTCGACCAAAAATGGATCGATTGACCGGTTCGATTGACCGAATCACCTTGTTTTAGAAAAATGGGGTTTTTCTTGCATTTTCCGGAATTTTCTCTTTTGGTCCATATTTTGTACAATAAATATGTATTTCATTTCAAACCCTAGGATAGAACTTGGAAGATGTTCATTTGAATGCTCTTTTGAGAGGTTCCTTGAGGTAAGGATAAAAACCTCCTTTGCTCTTATTATCTCTTTGGAAATTAATCAACTTTGCTTGAGTATATTTTATTCTTGTGTTGTTATTTATTTTTCGTCACCTTGAAATTTGTTTAGTTGATACCCATTGGGCTTGGTTCTTTAATCAATGAATTTGGGTTAGATTTAAACTTGGGTTAAGGTGTTCTATCCTTTATTTTACCATTTTAACTTTCTTGGGAAGATTTCAAATAGTTGTAGGAATTCTTGGTCAATATACCAAGGGGATCCTTATCATTTGGTATCAGAGCTTGGCTCTAATTTGGTAAATCTATCCTTTAAATTTCTTGTTGTTCATTATATCAAAAAAAAAAAAAAAAAAATCACAAAAAAAAATTGGAAAATTTGTATGCCCATCAATATTTCTTGATCATTACATATTGTGTATTGTCTTTGTTCTCATTCTTGAGATTGTTGAGGCTTACAATTCATCAAATACTCATAATTCCATGTTATTCAAACTTTGCCTACAAAGTGTTTGATAAATTGCCCCAAATAGAGCTTTCGAGTTAAAATCCACTTTTCTCTACACCAAATACTTTCTAATAAATTACTTGTTTCTTGTCAAGCCTTTGTGACCTTGTGCTTTTGAAATTTTTTCCTACCAATTCATAGCCATCTTCTTGTGTTTTAGCAAGTAAAGAAAATTCCACTTGCTCTTGTGTGTATCCATTCCCACATCTCTTGCTTGTATGTGGTTTCATACTTCACAAGAATTATATCTCTCAATCTAGTTGATTATGTTCCTAGCAAAATTGGAGTGAAACACTATTGAAATAAATTCTTTTTGAGGACACTTCCACACTTGCATAACATGAATCAAGAATTGTGTGAGATGTTGCAAGATCTTTCCACCACTTTTGCTAGGAAAGTAGAGCAGACGAAAAGAAGATTGGGTGCTAAAGTAGAGACCTCACCACCAAATTCTAATGTTGGTAGGAAGGGAAATAGAAGAAAGTTTAGGAATGACTATGATGATAGCATGGGTCGGAATAGAGGGGAGCAGTATGATATGGGATTTGATAGGAAAACATATGTGGTCACTAGGAGGGCTCCCAACACCCAAACTAAGGCTAGTGAGTTTGATAAGCAAAGAGAAAATATATTCCACACTAGGTGCCTTGTGAAGGAGGAGAGTGATCCCATTTTGAACATGAAGAGGCAAATGAATTTTTTTGAAGAAGAGTTCATTGCATGAGAGTGCAAATATAATGTTGGAGTGCTAAAGGGGGGTGATAGTGAGGTAGTTGAATTGCAAGAGGTACCCCTAGATAAGGAAGTTGAGAAGGAGGAGGGGGAATTAAAATTATAAATAGTTGATGAAGCTCCAAATTCTCATGTGGATATTGAAGATATTGGTGAGGGGGTGCATGTACTTACAAATGTAGAGGATGTTGTGGAGGTTGAAAATATGGGGGATTTGATTGAGAAGGATAAATTGGAGGTGGCAAATGAAAGAAGCGAAGAGAAGAGCCTCGTGGTTCAGGATGGGGAGTTAGAGTTGAAATATTACAAGGATCCATATCTTGTATCTTGTGAAACTAACGATCCCCACCCCATTTTGCTAAAAAAATTCTTGCAGGTTAAATATAAATGGGAGCTTGAATCGCATCAACATTGGCCAATCCAACTTGTGTTTCAATACATTCTTACATCCCAATTGATGGAGCACTATTGGTTGACCATGAGACAGGGAGGCCATAATTTTCCTTTTCATCCAGGAGGTGCAATGAAACATCTAGAACAAACCTATAATTCGGGATGAATCATCTTGAAGAAGAAGGGTCTGATGAGAATCATAGGGGGCTCTCCAAAGAAACTTCATCGTTCGAGCCAAAACAATTTTGAAGTACATTTTGTGGAGCACCGTGGCAATTAAGGGCTATTTTGGGAGAAGATTCAAGGCTCAAACAAGTAATTAAAGTCAAGAAAACAAACCAAGAATCAAATTGGAAGCAAAGAATGAGTTTTGAAGCCTCAGCCCAAATTGGTCGACCGATCTTTGTTTCGGTCGACCGAAACTCTGCAGCAGATTTTTAACTGAGCCTCAGTCACTTTCGGGCGTGCACGGCTCAACCAAAACTATCGTTTTGATTGACCATGAGGTCAACTGAAAATGGATCGGTCGACCGGTACGGTGGACCGAAACATCCTGTTTCAAAATAAACAAGATTTTTCTTGCAATTTCTGAAATTTCTCTTTTGGTCCATATTTTGTACAATAAATATGTATTTCATTTCAAACCCTAGGATAGAACTTGGAAGATGTTCATTTGAATGCTCTCTTGAGAGGTTCCTTGAGGAAATTATAAAAACCTCATTTGCTCTTATTATCTCTTTGAAAATTAATCAACTTTGCTTGAGTATATTTTATTCTTGTGTTGTTATTTATTTTTCGTCACCTTGAAATTTTTTTAGTTGATACCCATTGGACTTGGTTCTTTAATCAATGAATTTGGGTTAGATTTAAACTTGTGTTAAGGTATTCTATCCTTTATTTTACCATTTTAACTTTCTTGGGAAGATTTCAAATAGTTGTAGGAATTCTTGGTCAATATACCAAGGGGATCCTCATCACTTTTCTTTATCGACCCGGCACAAAGCTTCTTGAAAAATGTAGAAAACTCAGCTATAGTCGAAGAGATATTCTTGTTCAAATATGCTCTACACCCAACAGCCAACAAACACTGCATAATGATGTGACAATCATGTGATTTCAATCCGGTGATGTGAGTACCACTTTGATCGACATTCTTCTTCAAACTAGACGCAAATCCATCTGGAAATTTGACCGATCTGATTAAATCACAGAATCTTCTACGGTCAGAATCAGTGAGTGTGTATTCTGCAGCAGGCTTCATCAATCGATTCCCATCATGATATAAGTGCATCTCCGGTCTGATACCTAATTCCATCAAATCACGTCGCGCATTGTCCGTGTCCTTAGATTTGTGTGGATCACATAAGATAGTATCGAGAAAGCTATCACACACGTTCTTCTCCACATGCATTACGTCTAGATTATGCTTCAACTTGATAGTGCACCAGTAAGGTAGCTCATAAAAAATACTCTTTTTTCTCCAGTTGAGTTTACTCGAATCTCGTTTCCTTTTACGACCTCCATATTGTGGGTGCTTCCCTGGAATTCCATTAGTCACTCCCCTCAACTGTCGCATTATATCTACACATGTAAATCGACGTGGAGGTTCCCCAACCTCAGTTTTTCCATTGAACTCACAACTTTTGCGCCATGGATGAGAAGTTCCCAAAAATTGTTGATGTCCCGCATAAGATATTTTCCCTAATACGTGTTCAGATGGCGTATCAACATTGCAAGTTGGGCATGCTCCATAACCCTGTCCACTCCACCCTGAAAGACTAGTTCTGGCTGGAAAATCACTAACGGTCGATAACAATGATGCATGGAGTCTAAATAATCCATTATCCGTTCCTGCATCACGTACATAAACACCAGTATACCACAGTTCCTTTAATTCATCAACTAGTGGACGAAGGAAAACATCCATATCTTTCCTCGGTGATCTCGGGCCAGGTATCAATAGAGTTAACATCAAAATTTCTTCTCTCATGCATAACCACAAAGGTAGGTTATAGGTGCATAAAATTACTGGCCACATGCTGAAGGACTGACTCATGTTTCCGAACGGATTAAATCCATCTGCAGCTAAACCCAGTCGGAAATTTTGAATCTCACTCGCGAAATCCAGGTGTGCTTTATCAAAGTCCTGTCACGCCTTCCCATCAACAGGATGACCCATTTCATCATCCTCCATCGATCGTCCAGCATTGTGCCACCTCATCTGTTTTGCAGTGTGCCGAGTAGAGTAGAAGCGCTTAAGCTGGGAGTCAATGGAAAATAACATAACACCTTATGCTGGACATTCATACTAGACGACTTCCCCTGACACCTGAGTCCACCGAATTTCGCAGCCTATTGGGCAAATCTGTTTATCGGCATTCTCCTTCCAGAACAGTGCGCAATCATTCTTGCAGACGTGAATCGACTCATAGCCGAGCCCTAACTTCCTCATTAGCTTCTTAGCCTCGTAATATGAATTCACAAGATTTAAATCTGGAAATGCTAACTTCGACAATTTCAACAACTCATCGAACGACTTATTGGTCCACTTGTTCATCACTTTAATATGCATCAACTTAGCCAAGAAATTCAACGAAGAGAATGACGAGACGCCTGGATACAACTCTGACTGCAATACCCCAAATAGCTCATCGAACCCAACATTAGCACCCTGCCTCACTCGGTTCTCCCCCGACTACGTCATGTAGAATGTCTGTCATCTCATCTCTCGATACTATTGGTTCATCCTGTTGAGGCATGTCGACAGGCACTTCCATCGGCTCTCCATGATGAATCCATCTTTCGTAATGTTCTAAAAAACCAAATCGAAATATGTGGTCATCTACAACATGTACCAGTTGCTTTGCTTTGTTTAAACATTTATTGCATGGACAAAAAATCATCCCCCTGTCATTTTCCAATGGCCTCACCATTCTTATAAATGCTGCAACTCCATTCGTAAATTCGGTGGACTTGCCACGTATTCTGTTTAGTTTAATCCAACTCTTATCCGTATCTACTTTTACTTCATTTTCGCTGTGAAATAAAAAAAAAAACAGATATAACTGAAATGTTCGAGTAATGTGAGCATCTGCCTTAACCCCTTATTGCTCCAATATTAATTCAAGGTACGGGTCTTAACCATTCGACTCTGATTAGCCACTCAAGATTTGTGTCAATTTTTCCTGTTACTGCCTCTATGTCAGGAGGAAATTTGGGCAGCATCTCCCCACTATTCTCCAAAGTGCATGCACTACGATAAATCTAGTCCACCCCCGGAGAATATTTTAGGAGACGCCACCTACGTGAAAATAAAAAAGCAATTGCAGGAAAAAATATTTAATAACACAACTCTAATCATTGTCAAACTATCCAATAGTATGACAATTCAAAGATTAGTTTATAAACATCAAATAGTCCTGTACTAGGACGTGTGTGCTTAATAAACTACTCTTCAAACAGTAGTCTAAGCTCGATGTAAGTGTAATAAAGTGTATAAAAAAATTAATAAATAATGCATGCAAAAATTATAATTAAGCTAAGAAGTATAAAAGAGAGGAAAACTATAAAGAACATATGCTTCCAACCTGAAAATGGGAGCAAAAACGAGTTTGAAGTATATATATACGTAGTGTATTAGCGACGACTTTTGTCGTCTCTAATCGAATACGCGGGAATTTTTTGCGCCAATTTCTGTGATTAGAGACGACAAAAGCTGTCCTTGTTTCCTGAAATTTGCGACGACTATTAGTCGTCTCTGTTTCCCTGAAAATAGTGATGACAGATTGTCGTCTCTATAGGTTTCATACAGAGAGGCAATAGAGATGACAAGTCGTCTCTATTACGTGGCAATAGAGATGACTAATGTCGTCTCTACTAATTAGAGACGACATTGGTCGTCGCTATTACGAAAGTTATAAGGGCGGGATATTTTCCCGCTTTTCCTGGGTTATTGAGACGACAAATTCGTTGCTATTTCGTACTGTATTGAGACGACATTTATGTCGTCACAAATAATGAAGCATTAGAGACGATATTTTTTGTCGTCGCTAATTTTCGTCGTTTTCACTCAGTTTTCTTGTAGTGTGACTTTGTTATACATGCATCTAAATAAATTAATATTTATTGAAAAATTCAAATTGGAAGAGTGATCTAATCCTATATTATATTACCAACATATGTTATCCATAGTTCTATTTGAATTGTAGAGATGGTCGATGTAATTAAAAGTGAAATCCATAAACTCAACTATCTTTTAGTGAAAAATGAGATTTATGAATTATGAACAATCAAATACAAATAGTTAAAAATCCATAATGTAAAATATTTCCAAAAAAAATTATAACCTTGCATGTAATAGCCATCGTATTGGAATTATTGCTTGGTAAAAATACATTTCGTATTACCCACATATGGAATGAAAAACTTAAAAGTTTTATAATTTCTTCATAACTGGATTTTTACATTATGATTTTTGTAATATTTTCTATGGATACAATATACAATTGTTTTATGATCCATCAGATTACAGATTTAAGTGATCCTTTAAATAAGTGTGAATTTTGCGAAGCTCAATTCTGGTTTGAGGAGAGAACAGATAAGCGTTACAAGACATGCCAAAGGCCTAAATTTTCACTGTGTTGTATGAATGGTGAGGTGAAGTTTCCTAAGATGGAAGAGCCCCCACAATTATTCAAAGATCTATTGTTCGGGGAAAATGAGAAAAGCAAGCATTTTCATGATAACATTCGATTGTAAAATACGATGTTTTCATTCACCTCTATGGGAGGTAAAATTGATACGAGCCTTAACAACATAAAGTCAGATCCAATATTTCGATTGCATGGACAAAATTATCATTACATTGGTAGTTTCCTTCCAGTTGAAGGAAGATCATCGAAGTTTGCTCAATTATATATTTATGATACTGAACATGAAGTAGCGAATAGGCTTCGAGCTATAGGGTATGTGTTATTGAATCTATAACTCGAATACGGATACTAATTTTGCAATATTTAAATTTTATATGTAATACATTTTTTGTTTCAGTCAAGACCGTAGTGGAAGTAGGTTGCATGAGGAAATTGTAACGTATTTGAAAAATATGTTGGATGACCAAAACGTACTTGTGAAAACATTTAGAATGGTTCGAGAAACTATGCGTCAAGAGGAATCTAAAAATGTTAGAATTAGGCTTATTAGATGACGAAAGGATGACGGTAGACGTTACAACCTTCCAGAGAAAGACGACATTGCACTATTGATTGTTGGTGATTTCGAAACCAATACGGGTGATCGGGATGTTATCATTGAGACTTGGACATGTTTGTTGCAACGAATCACTGAATAGCATCTGTCGTACATGGGTTTGCAGTATCCGTTACTTTTTCTATATGGTCAATATTGTTACAGAGAAGACATTTTACTAAAAAAATCATCTTCTACATCAACCGGTGGTCGAAGATGTGTGTCTATGAGAGAATATTTTGCATATCGACTACAAGAAAGAGAAAATGAATCACCAAATATTTTATTCTCTAGGCGGCTTTTCCAAAATTTTTTGGTTGATGCATACTCAATGGTCGAAACTTTACAACTCACTTATGTACGTACCTATCAAAAAGAATTGAGATGTCATATGTATCGGGGATTGTCAAATGCATTGTTACGTGGTGAAAAAAATCCATCAATGCATGGAAGAAGAGTTTATTCACCGTCGTCATATACAGGTAGTGTATGATACATGATCCAAAACTACCAAGATGCTATGGCTATATGCCTATGGGCAAGATATCCAAATTTGTTTTTTACATTTAAATGTAACCCGAAATGGCCTGAGGTTGTTTGATATCTTCAAAATATAGGGCTATGACCCGAGGATCATCCAGATATATTGTGCAGGGTGTTTAAGATTAAACTAGATTCACTAATGAAAGATCTTCGGCGGAATGAGATTTTTGGTTCGGTGAGATTAGGTGCTATTCATATACACAGAACCTTTACTTTTTTTTATGTTTTTATAGTTTGGGAATTTATTTTAGTCTTAAATTTAAACTCGATTTTTATGGTGTTCTGCATATTTATTTCCAGTTATCTACACAATAGAGTTCCAAAAGCGTGGCATGCCACATGCACATATTTTGCTTTTCCTGACTCAGGAATGCGGAACACATTGATAGTGTAATTTCTACTGAAATTCCTGATAAATTGAATGATCGTAACTACTATGCAGCTGTTAAACATCTTATGATTCACGGTCCGTGTGGCACAATGAGACGGGACTCACTGTGCATGTCTAATGGTCGATGCATTAAGCATTTTCCTAAGAAATTTAATGAATACACAATTGTCAATGGTACTGGATACTCGATTAACAAGAATGGTATAGAGCTGGATAACCGATATGTTGTTCCTCATAACCGTTATTTTCTTATGAAGTATTCGGCTCATATCAACGTTGAATGGTGCAATGAGTCTCAGTCAATTAAATATCTTTTCAAGTATGTCAACAAAGGGCATGACCATGTGGCTGCCAGCTTTTACCAAAGTGCTGATCATGATGGACCTACAGATATAGTGGACGAGATAAAAATGTACTTAGACTGTAGATATATCTCACTATGTGAGGCTTGCTCGCGGTTGTTTGGTTACGATATACACTTAAGGGATCCTCCCGTCGAACGCTTGTCTTTCCACCTCCCTGATGAGTAGTGTATATTTTTTCAGGACAACGATAATATTGAGGAAGTTTTGAACCATCATACTGCTAGACAAAGTATGTTTACTGCATGGATGGATGCAAACAAAAAATATATCGAAGCTAAAGCCTTGACACATACAGAATTTCCAACAAAATTTGTGTGGAAAGCAGATAAAAGGGAATGGAAACCAAGACAATGAGGTTTCTCAATTGGTCGTATATTTTACGTAGCTCCTGGTCAAGGAGAGATGTATTACTTAAGGACTCTATTGAACGTAGTTCTTGGCCCGACTTCCTATGAAGATATTATGTGTGTAGACGGGGTGCAATACTCCTCTTTCAAAGACGCTATGCATTAGGTTTGCTAGACGATGATAAAGAGTACATAGATGGCATTTCCGAAGCTAGCCATTGAAGTTCGGGCCATTCTTTGAGAAGTCTATTTTCTATATTATTGATGTCAGAATCACTATCTCAGCCTGAGTTTATTTGGCATCGTGCTAGGAATATATGTCAGACGACATACTATACGTTCGAAGAAGTATTTCAGGCAATGAAGGTAATATTAATTCTCTCTTATCTCTTAAAAGTAAAACAAGATGACAGTGCATATATTATTTGTTCCTTCTATTTTTTTTTTCTAATGTGAACATAAAAATTTAATCACCTTTTTTTTGTTTTTTCAATTCATGTTAACAATTTAATTATTTTTATCAATATCAGTAATCGCTATATGTAATGTTCCTTTGTAAATCAGGACTGCAATTGACCAATGAAGAAATTAAAAATTTAACTTTGACATAAATTGAAAAATCTTACGGAGCAGAGGCAAGAGTTTGTGTGATTTTTGTGGGAAGACTTATCTAATCGAATGTGATGCATCAAATAGTGTTAATAGACTTATACAGGATGAATTGACATATGACAGAGTGTCATTGTTGGAAGAAAAAATAAACTACTGTAGATGTTGACATATGAGCAAACAAATGTGTACAACACAATTATACAATTCGCAGAATCAGAAAAAGGAGGTATATATTTCCTATATGGATGTGGTGGAACTGGCAAAACATTTATATTTCAGCTGCCTTGTGTTCAAATGGTGATATAATGTTGAATGTTGCATCGAGTGGTATAGCTTCTCTTCTATTGCCTGGTGGTCAAATGACTCACTCAAGATTTGTTATTCCGCTTAACCACAATGAAGACTCAACATGCAATATTTTAAAAGATAGCGAACTTGCAGAGCCAGTGATGCATGGATATTGTTTTGAGACTCTTGCCAGAACTTTACACAATATATTAAGAATATATAATCCCTCTAGCTATAATTAACCTTTTGGAGATAAGAGAGTTGTATTGGGTGGCAACTTTCGCCAAATTCTACCTGTTATTCCTAAAGGGACTAGGCAAGAAGTTGTCCTCGCAACCATCTATTCATCATACTTATGGACACATTGCAAGGTTTTGAAATTGACACAAAATATGAGACTCAAAAATCCTGGCAATGATGATCGTGGACAGGAGTTGAAAGTCTTTTCCAAGTGAATTTTGAGTTTAGGAGATGGGACGTTATGGATTTAAAATGATGGTCAAGCAAAAATAGATGTACCAAATGACGTACTGGTAGATGTGTCAAATAATCCAGTTAAATCCATTGTCGAAAGTACATATTCATTTTTTTTCTGGCGATGTAGATGATGTGTCATGTCTGAAGGGGAGAGCTACACTTGCACCAACACTCGATCTTGTGCAAACCATAAACGAGTACATGGTCTCGGTGAATAAGTGTGAAGGTAAGACTTACACGAGTTCAGATTCTTTGTGTAGAGCAGATAAGAGTACAGGTTTGTTTGAAGATATTCATTCAATGGAATTCTTGAACAGTATAGAGTGTTCAGGCGTGCCACCCTATGAGTCAATAGGAACCCCATGTAAGCGCATGACTTCCCGAAAGAAAATTTCAGCTATGTTAGTAGCATTATTAGTTTTGTGGCATGGTATGAAATGTGCCATTTTACTAAAGCGATCTACTACCACAAAAATTGAATCTCTTCCCTTCTTAGTCCTAGGTAATCCCAAAACAAAATCCATAGAGATATCGACCCAAGGTTCACTAGGGACGGGTAAAGGCATATATAATTCATGGGGTTTAATCCTAGATTTAGCCTTCTTACAAGTAATGCATCTATTACAAACCCGAACCACATCAATCTTCATCTTAGGCCAATAGAAATGTTCACTTAGAATTTCAATGGTTTTTTTAACCCCAAAATGACCCATTAAACCTCCACTATGGGCCTCTCTCACAAGTAACTCCCTCATTGAACACCTAGGGACACACAATTTATTTTCTCGAAATAAATAATCATCATGTTTAAAGAACCTATCCACAGCCCCTTTACCACATAATTCATAGATATTAGAAAAGTCCAGATCACTAGCATACATGTCCTTAATGTATTCAAATCCAAGTAATTTAGAATTTAAAGAATTTAAAAGAACATACCTTCGAGACAATGCATCTGCCACCACATTTTCCTTACCTTGTTTATATCGGATGACATAGGGAAATGTTTCGATGAATTCTACCCACCTTGCATGTCTCTTACTCAGCTCAGCTTGACCCCTCAAATGCTTCAAGGATTCATGATCAGTGTGTATCACGAACTCCCGTGGCCACAAGTAATGTTGCCATGTCTCCAAAGCGTGCACAAGTGAGTATAACTCCTTGTCATATGTGGGGTAATTAAGTGCAGCCCCTTTTAGTTTTTCACTAAAATAGGCGATTGGTCTTTGATCCTGCATTAAACAGCTCCAATGCCTAGCCCTGAGGCATCACATTCAATCTCAAAAGCCTTGTCAAAGTTAGGAAGTGATAAAACCGGTGCTTTACACAACATATTTTTGATTGTTTCAAATGCATGTTCCTGTTCTACTCCCCATTTAAAACCTACACTTTTTTGACAATTTCTGTGAGTGGTGCGGCAATCGTGCTAAAAATTTTAACATAGCGCCTATAAAAACTAGTCAAGCCATGAAAACTCCTAATCTCAGTTATTCTTTTAGGTGTTGGCCATTCTTTAATAGCTTTGATTTTTTCTTCATCTACTTCTATTCCTTTAGCACTAACCACATAGCCAAGAAACACAACTTTTTCCATGCAAAAATCACACTTTTTAAAATTAGCAAAAAGTTGCTCTTGTCTTAAAACCACAAGCACACACCTAACATGCTCCACATGCTCATTCAAAGTTTTACTATTTATCAAGATATCATCAAAGTAAACTACAACGAATTTACGTATAAATGCACGTAAAACATGATTCATTAAACGCATAAATGTGCTAGGTGCATTAGTAAGCCCAAAAGGCATTACTAACCATTCATACAGTCCATACTTAGTTTTAAAAGTAGTTTTCCACTTATCTCCTTCTTTCATTCGAATTTGATGATAACCACTCTTAAGGTCAATTTTACTAAATATGCTAGAGCCATGCAATTCATCCAACATATCATCTAACCTAGGAATAGGATGACGATACTTTACCGTTATGTTGTTGATGGCCCTACAATCGACACACATTCTCCAAGTCCCGTCCTTTTTGGGTACAAGTAACACGGGGACGACACATGGACACATACTTTCCCTTATATACCCTTTGCTCATCAAGTCCTCCACTTGCCTTTGGAGCTCCTTCGTCTCCTCGGGGTTACTTCGATAAGCGGGGCGGTTCGGAATGACTGCTCCAGGTACAAAATCAATTTGATGTTCAATACCTCGAATGGGTGGTAACCCACTAGGTATTTCATCCGGAAATATATCGTCAAATTCCTGCAAGAGAGAAATAGCCAAACTAGGGAGGGATTTGTTAGTTTCATCAAATGCAAGGAATGATTCCTTGTATAGCAGAAGGACCATTGGCCGTTCTTCCATGAATGCTTTCTTGATTTCACTCCTTTTTGCGTAGAAACTCATTTTTCTTTCTTTTCTGGCACTCTTCGCTCCCTCTCCTTTTTCTGAGGTATGTACCCCAACACTCCTTTTTTCTCTCGCCTCTCCTTTTTCTGGAGTCGTGGCTCCAACTCTCTTTTCCTCTCCTTTTTCTGAGGTCGTGGCCTCAACTCTCTTTCTCTCATTTTCCCTCACTCTTTTTTCTTCATCATTTTTCAATTTTATTTGATCTTCATACACTTGTGACGGTGTCAATGGTGCAAGTGTAATGGGTTTTCCCCCTTTGGTAAAGCTATACCTATTTTTATATCCATCATGCGTTACCTTCCTATCATATTGCCAAGGTCTACCCAACAAAATGTGTCCGGCATGCATAGGAACCACATCACACATAACATCATCCACATAGCTACCAATAGAAAAACTCACCAACACCCTCCTATTCACCTTAATTTCTCCACTATCATTTAACCATTGAAGCCTATAAGGTTTAGGATGTTTTAACAAAGGTAATCCTAATTTTTCAACAAGTATAGTACTGGCGACGTTAGTGCAACTACCACCATCAATAATCATACTACATACCTGTTGACCTATGGTTAACTTAACCTTATTGTTTTGATCATAACAAACTAGAATATATTGTGTTATTAACTAGTGTGCTTCAAGTGTTTCATGTAATGATAAATATTCAAAGCACTCTATGTTCAAATCGTCTCTCAAAGATATAAATCAAAACTATGTGATCAAGCACATGAGACGCAAAGAAGATCATGAAAGAATTGAAGATATTCAAAGATCAAAATTGAAGTTGAAAAGCATGACATGAAGATCAAGAATTCAAGCATACAAGATTAGAGTTCAAGTTCAAGAATTGTTTTAACCTATGTAAAGGTATAACACTCTCAATCTTTAGCGATGAAATTCAACGAGCTCGAAAATGATTTTTATGCATCAAGAAACTTACATGAAAATTCGTCACGTGCATAAAAATGATTTTTCAAATCATAACATGAAATTGTTTTTGGAAAAATAAACTTTTTGATATAAAAATAAAAACTAAAATTTTTCCATTTTTGGTCGACCGAAAATGTATTTGATTGACCGAAACTCTGGTCGACCGAAACATCTGCTCAACCGAAAGTTCAACGGCTAAAATGTAACGGCTAAATTTTTTAAACTTTCGGTCGACCGAAAGTGTGAACCGGTCGACCGAAACTGGCTGCAGCTCAAATTCTTGATCTATAAATAGCCATCTCATTTACATTGAATTTGAACAACATAGAAAAGATTTTATACAAACTTTCTTGTGAAAATTCATTGTTCTTACTTGGTTTAAATTCATCTATTTTTATTATAAAACTTTGATTGATTTAAACTTTGTTTTATCAAATTCATCAAAGTTTTTGGAAGAAAGTTTTGTGAAGATTCTTGGTTTTATATTGTTTAAACTTCTTCAACATCTTCACACTATATTGGAATTTAAGTGTAAGTCTCTCTTTGTTCTAAACTTGTTTTAATCTTTTAAAAGAGAGAAATTCCAATTAAGGAACTTTGATTATTTGTGCTACATCTTTCATTATCATTTGATTCATCAAAGTTCCATTGCCTAAACACTTTGAGCTTAACTCATTGTTAATTATTCAAGTGTGGCATCTCTTGGTACTTAATTTGATTCAATATTTTAACAAGAGATAATTTGAAAAATTTTGTTTGATTGCATTGAACTTTTCATTATCATTTGCATCAAAGTTTTTCTCTAACACTCGAGCTTAATTCATTGCTATCTATTGAAGTGTTAGCCTAACTCTCTCGGTACTTAATTTGAGTATATCATTTTTCAAGAGAGTTATTTCAATTGTAAATTCAATTCATTATATCTTGTGGTTTCGAGAGCCTTGTGAAAACTCGATTGTTGGTTTCGAGAGCCTTGTGAAAACTCGATTGTAAAGGATAGGTGCTCCTTGTTGTAAAGTCACCTAAGGATTCGATACTCCTTGTTGCAAGTTATCAATATAGTGGATTTGACCTTGCTCATGACGGAGAGCTCGGTAACGGGGGACGTAGATCACGTTGGTTGATTGAACCTCCATAAATCGCGTTTGCATTCTCTTATCCCTTTTACTTACTTACATTGCACTTACTCTATTCTATCAATTTATATTGTGCAACACTATATCTAAGTGCTATACTTGCTTTATCAATTAATTTTACACATATATAGCACACTACATTGATAGTTTAGTTACTTGTAACACTAAGTGCTCATACTTGTACCCATTGATTTTTAAGTTTGAGATTATTTATCGAAAAAGTTTTATAAACCAATTCACCCCCCTCTTGGTTAGTTTACTATTGGGGCTAACAATACCTTGTTATTAATACGACATCGTGTATGGAATATGTTCTCCCGTTATTGTTCCAAATCATCCGTGTTGATTTGAGCACTAAGAGCTCGCCTTGCCACTAATAACTCGCCATGCTCCCACGATAATATATCCTCATCATCACATATTTCCTCCAATGCCGACATATCGCTATAATCCTCTTCCTCACTATCACTCTCCATGGCTCCACCTTCCGCACAAGTATCACTAGCCTATTAGGACATTGAGATGCCACATGTCCTCTCCCCAAACATTTGAAGCATCGAATGTCTCTACTCCTAGATGGTTGAGGTTCCCCTTTAGGTAGGAGTTTATTAGATTGTTCCTCCTTCCCTTTTGGTGCCTCAAACTTCCCTTTTGGTGCTTCAAACTTCCCTTTAGAAACAACCCCATCTCCTTTACTTTCCCACTTTGGCTTCCAAGAAGAATTAGAACCAGATTGATACTTTGTTGTTCCCTTTTTCTTTATTTGCTTCTCCACCTTTATAGCCATGTGCAACATATCTTCCATCTCCAAATAATGTTGTAGTTCAACCACATTAGCTATATCCCTATTCAACCCATTCAAAAATCGAGCCATCGTAGCCTCCCTATCCTCTTCTACATTAGCTCTAATCATCAACATCTCCATCTCCTTATGATAATCCTCCACACTCTTTGATCCTTGGTATAGACTTTGTAATTTTTGATGAAGCTCCCGATGGTAATGACTAGGAATGAACATCTTTCTCATGATAGCTTTTAACTCATCCCAAGTACTAACGGACCTCTCGCGATTCCTCCTCCTAGAAGTCACCAATTGATCCCACCAAGTAATAGCGTAATCGGAGAATTCAAGTACAGCTACCTTAACCTTTTTATCTTCTGAATAAATGTAGCAATTGAAAATTAATTCCATCTTCTTTTCCCATTCTAGGTATGCCTCCGGATCACTCCTACCCTTGAATGACGGAATTGTCATTTTGATGTTGCTCATACTACCATCCATTCTATCGCCACCAAGATCTCTATCCCTTCTTCCATGCCTAACTACTCTATCCACAATTGCTCTATCTTCAAGATCACTACCTTCTTCATTCTCATCGATCCCCTCTACTCTACGACCTTTCCTGCGGGCATTAGGCACTTCCCGAGGTTGCTCAAGCCTTTCTAACCTACCTAACACATCCCCAAACAACCGCTCAAACCGTTGTACCATCTCTTCCGTCATGTTGACTCGATCGTTGTTTTTTGTAGTAGAAGATTGTTCAGACATCCTAAAACTAAATATTATATGCCTCACGTGTATTTCCCTCGTGTATCACTCAAATTTGGCTTTTACCCTCTATTGATCTCACCTCTCTACCTTTTTCCACTCAATGGCTTTCACCCCAATTGCTTCAAAGAACGAACCCGAACTCAAACAAGTTTAAGCCCGAATGGTTCAAATCGAGTAAGAGTGAGAATTTTATGAACTGTTTGGAAAACTTGAAGAAGACCTTTAGAGAATGGAATTTGACTCGATATAGAACTTGTCACCTTTATGGAAACTAAGATTGTTTTAAGAAAATAATTCTTGAATCAAATATCAACTATTTTTATTGGACTGAGAATTTTTTTTTTTTTTGGATTTCTCAAAAATTCAACTTCGAGAAAGACGAAACAAACGAAATTTAATTTGGATAACAAACGAAGGAAATAACGACTATTGAATTTTTTTGTGACACTTTTTTGATTAAAGACTCAAGAACTGGAAGAACACGAAGAACAAGATTAAAGAAGACTCAAGAAAACAAAACAAAGATATAACCTTGATTTTTGGAGCCTAAGTTCTGATACCAGATGATGCAAACCACGTAGCAATTGTAGCTACGCAACCCACAAATTATTGGAATCGACCTAAGAACGCCAAAGAATCACGATTTCGAGATTGATTCAAATTAATTGAACCAAGCAACCAACACAATCAATAGATATGCCGACCTCTTGATCACAATAAAAATAAATCTCACCCAAGATTTGAACAAATAAGAATTAACAATCAATAGATATGCTGACCTCTTGATCACAATGAAAATAAATCTCACCCAAGATTTGAACAAACAAGAATTAAACTCGCAAGTTCGGATTTTATTCAATAAAGAATAAAGTATGAAAGCAAATTGCCTCTCAATAATAATATCAAAGTTGTGTCATGAATAATGAAAATTACATCCCTATAAATAGGGTCAAAATCTAGGTTAAGAGTTCTAATTAAACAAGGAAACAACTACCTAAAAATAAGGAAATAAATAAAACCCTAAAATTCACGCGTATAGGCTTTTACGGCCGTGACTAACTCCCTTACGGCCGTAACCTTGTTTCTGTTTAACAGTTACGGCCGTGAGATAAATATTTACGGCCGTAATTTATATTTTCTGAAAATCTTGTTTTTGATCCGAGGCTGCGTTACGGCCGTAAGTCCAATTTCTTCAAATTCTCAATTTTCAGCAGTGAGCTCTTCACGGCCGTAAGAATTACGGGTTACAACCGTGAATTTTGAAACTTTTGCAATTTTCTTCGACGGCTTGAACGAGGTTGATCCACTCATCGTTTTGGCTCGGTCATAACATGGAACTTGCTTCTTTTAACGACACGAACATTGTTTTGGCCATTATTTCTTGCACTAGCTTGTCCATTGCTTCGTTGGCCATCTTTGTTTGCAGTCGAATCATCGGTCCTCCTTTGATCTTCAATGGATCTTTGTGTGGGCTTGTGTTCGTGGTCTTGATCACATCATCTGCACTGTCAACATTTGTGGATCCTCACCTTTATCAATTGGGATGTGTTCTATGGGCGAAGGTTGAATGCCAACCTTAAGCGTCCCATCACCCCCCGCAATGGGGATTGGTGGATGATGTAAATCGCAAGTTATGTCCTAAACTAGTCGGGATCTGAGTAACCACCCCACTAGACGACAAAGTGCCTAGGAAATTCGAATATGATTCGAACCTGTGACATCTGCACTACCAACGTTTGAAATGCGCACTGAGGATTAATACATAGTGGTAATATTTAAACTATGAACTACTGATCACTTGACTAAAATATTAACCTAAAGGTAATAATGAGGAATGCTATACACGTACAAATAATTTTACTAACCCTCACATGGAAGGGGACTCACACAATAAAATATTTGTGGCCCCCCTCATGTGAGGATTAGTAAACTTGTTTGTACAAATAGATTAATTCGATAAAAATATATAAATATATTTATCTAATGTTGTTCTTCAATGTAGGTTTCCGAAAACAGAAAGTTTAACAATCGAAGAGGCACTGCCACAAGGATTTCTTGAAAGGATAGGAGATTGAGCTCTTTTTTATGAAGGGTGGGCGTCACAAGCCAAAATTTTAGGCCACCCTAGCATTGGCGGCTTTGTGAGTCATTGTGGATGGAGTTTGACAATGGAAAGCATAGAATTTAGGGTTCCAATAATCGCCCTGCCTATGCAAATTGACCAACCACTTAATGCAAGAGTTGTGGAAACTATTGGAGTGGGAGTGGAAGCTTTTAGGGATGAGAATGGGAAGCTTTTAGGGATGAGAATGGGAATCTTGAAGATGAAGAGATTGCAAAAGAGATAAGGAAAATTGTTTTGGACAAAAGTGGGGAGGAAATAAGAAAGAGATCCAAAACAAATCAATTAAATTCCTACAAAACCCAAAATCATGGCATCCCTTTTTTACAACCACGAAAATCATGAAAATCACACACACACACACACACACACACACACACACACACACACACACACACATATATATATATATATATATATATATATATATATATATATATATATATATATATATATATATATATATATTGCAGGAGGCAGGGGAGGAGTCTGTCTAGTGCATGGCTGTGACCACGAAACTGGAGATAAAGAAGAAGAGACCTTGATGCCACTCTTGTTGAGACCTTGATGCCACTCTTTGGAGATGAAGAAGTGGAGTCTGGTGCATAGCTATGACCACAAAAATGGAAATAAATTTTCAAGAGTGTAACCAGATTTCTTGTTGAGACCTTGATGTCACTCTTTGGATAGAAGATAATGCAGGAGGCACAATGGAGGCTAGAAGTGGGGAGACATGATTAGGGTTTTACTTTTTGGGTTGGTTGTGTCGGTTTGGAAATTTTGAAAATGGGGAACCGATTTTTATTCTAATTTTTAAACCCAAATTGACCCGACCCATTCTGAAGTTGAAACCGAATCGAGGGTGGAGTTTGTGGATCGGCGATTTAGGTGCCCAGCCCTAAATACTTCGTTTGATAGCGAGGGTGAAATTTGAGGGGAATAAAAATGAATTTCAGGGAATTGAATTCCTGAGAATTTATTTTCCTGATAATTGAAAGTTTAATGTATTTGATTAGTTTAATTTTGTGGGTGGAAAAAGTGGGAAATTTTTTAAGTTTTGTTATTTGATTGACATTATTTTCCATGGCAAATAAAACAAAATTTAACAATTATAATCAATTTTTTAAAATACATTTGTACTTGACAATAATAATAATAATAATAATAATAATAATAATAATAATAATAATAATAATAATTTTTGAAAAAAATTAAGTTAATTAACAACAACAAAAATGACTAAACGCGACGTAAAAGTATTTGTCAACTAAGATGGAAACCAATTATCTACCAAAGCAAAGGAAAATGAACTCTAATTTTTCATGGCAAATGGATCTCGTGCATACAAAGGTGGAAAACATTTGCATTGTCAAGTTGAACCTATCAAACACTCCATAATTGAACAAAGTTAGAAATGATTTGCCAATTTCTTTGTAGATACTGCCTATCAAGCGGTGCCGAATTGTAAATTTGTAAGGACAATGCTACTTGGACAATATAGTTGAACAATATTGTGGAAAAAACACTCAATGAGGTGAGGTCCACATTTTTGTGGACCTCATCCCATGTGAGTGTGCTATCCACAATGTTGTTCATTATTGTTGTTCAAATAGCATTTTTCAATTTGTAATTCATTTGTGCTATGTAGAGAGTTTGTAAATTGTGAGTTGGTCCAGTTGAGTTGGGCCTCTTTTGTCGGGACTAGTTGGCCTAGGTCATTAAAAAAAGGTCCACATACCAAATGTTTGATTAATTGAAAACCGACTGTTGTGGTGAATTCATTGTCAAATAGAAAAAGGTGTGCATTGTAAAAATTGTAAGAGTGAGTTTCTTTCATTATCAATAAAAGTATTCTTCTCCCGTGGCTCAGCCGTGATTGTCAGTGGTCAGTCGAGCCATATTAAATTCTTGTTTTTCTCTTTTGTCGAGTTATTTTGTGTTTTTTTCGTTCCGCTGCGTTTGGTTGACTTGAGGTGGGAAAATTGATTTTTTCCCAACACAATGTAATATTGGGGAAAATTGCATCTATATAATTATTATCCACTAGTACAAAACAGGACAAAAAAAGTGGGAATACACGTCGATTTTTAATAAAATCGATACGTATAAAAGGACGGTGGCATTTTTGTAATTATTTTGCGCTTCGGTTCAACAAGAACCGACGCAAAAAATTGTTTGAACCCGGCTTTGCGCGTCGGTTCTAGCCAGTTCACACCGGCTTTGCGTGTCGGTTTCTCAAGAACCGACGCGCAAAGTCAATTTTTTATACCGATCAATTCAGTTTATTTCATAATTTCTTCAGCTCACTTCGCGCCTCGCTCCCTCCCTCTCTCAACCGCGCCTCCACCTCCACCTCCACCGCGCCTCCACCTCCACCTGCCCCTTCCTCCTACATTGTAAGACCCATGCCTCCTCATGTGTGTATATATGTTTGTGTACACACACACACACACACACACACACATTCATATATATATATATATATACATATATAATTGATTTTTCAAATAGTTAATTTATTTAATTTGTTAGTTTTTTATTGAATTTAGGATTTTATATGCTAATTGATTTAAATGACTTTTTTATTAATTTAGTTTGGATGTTAATTTTATATTGTTGATTTTGAGTTAGTAGATGGATATACTGTAATATTTAAATTATTGGAGTTATATTGAAATTATGAGATGTTAAGTTATGAAATCTTAGCTTAACTTTTTAGGAATTGAGAATGGATTTTGGATTAATCTTTGAGTAGTTGATGATGTTGAAGTTTGATTGGAATTGTGTTTGAGTTTTGAATATGTTGAGGTTGAACATTTTGGCTTATTGTGGCATTTTGATTCTTTCTACAGGTTGGCTAAATTCAATTTATAGGGGAGGTTCTGCCCAAATTTTTGTAGGATTTTGTAAATAAAAAATGAAAAATTATAATTTAAAGTGATTTTCACTAGTACAGAATTGACCATACTAAATAAATAACTACATAGAATATAATCATCCTAATAAAATTATGAAGTTTCCAACCTAATAAATTATCGTATTTGATTTCAATTATTAATATATAGTTGGTTTAAGGTTGTATCCTGAAAAATATTAACTCAAAACTAATATTTTTTTTTAATTATATCTTCACATATATGTCATTAGATATGGATCGGGGTTGGATGTATGGCAGACGTAATAGACATGAATATGTAAAAGGTGTTAAAGAGTTTATGAAATGTGCGGATGAATACAAGAGAAAGAAAGGTGAAACAATAATTTTGTGTCCTTGTTATGATTGTAAGAATCTGAGAAAGTTTCATAGTTTTGATCAAGTGAAGAGTCATTTGATTCGTCGTGAGTTTAAGGAAGGTTATACACGATGGATATGGCATAGTGAGAGTATGCTTCCCAGGACAAGCACTGGTGACGATGTTGGTGATCAACAGGAGAATAATTTGAGCAATATTGGTGAGAATGATGTGAAAAATGATGAGAATGATATGATAGACGAAATTATGCGTGATATACAAGTAGAATCCATTGAAAAGACTCATGTATTAGATAGCTTGCTTAACGATTCTGAGAAGCCTTTGTTTTTTGGTTGTAATAAATTCACAAAATCGTCTACTGTACTAAAATTGTATAACTTGAAAGCAAAAAATAGGTGGAGTGATAAGAGTTTCACGGAATTATTGGAACTGGTTCAATCTACGAGGCAAAGAAACTGTTGTGCCCGATGGGTATCGAGATCGAGAGGATACATGAATGTCTAAATGATTGTATACTGTATCGAAATGATTACAAGGACTTGAGTCTATGTCCAAAGTGTGGGGCATCACGATATAAGTGAAAGAACATGAATGACAATTGTGGTGATAAGAAAAGCCCTCCGGAAAAGGTGTTATGATATTTACCCGTAATACCAAAATTTAAACATTTGTTTGCCAATGCAAAGGATGCAAAGAACTTGCGGTGGCATGCTGACGGGAGAAAAGAAGGTGAAAAACTATGATACGTGGCCGATTCTCCTCAATGGAGGAATATTAATAGGTTGTTTCCTGAATTTGGGGGGGAAGATAAAAATCTTAAGCTGAGACTATGTATAGATGGGATGAACCCGCACGGTAAGATGAGTAGTCGACATAGCACTTAGTCGGTTCTTTTGACGATTTACAATCTTCCTCTTTGGTTATGTATGAAGCGCAAGTATATCATGTTATCTTTGTTAATATCGGGGCCTAAACAACCGGAGAATGACATAGATATTTACTTAGCCCCACTAATTGAAGATTTAAGATTGTTGTGGGATGAAGGCGTGTCAGTGTTTGATGCACATAACCAGATGAATTTCACCTTACGTGCTATGATCTTTTGCACTGTAAATGATTTTCCAACTTATGGTAACTTATCGAATTATACTAACAAATGACCTAAAGCATGTCCCGTGTGTGAAGAAGACACGATTGATCTTTGATTAAAAAACTGTAAGCAAAATGTTTTTATGAGTCACAGAAGATTTCTCCCTGCTGACCACCCTTATCGAAAGAAGAAAAAGTCATTCAATGGAAAGATCGAGGCTCGAGCAGCTCGCTTGCCGTTAACAGGAGGTGAGGTATATGAATGATTTAAAAATATTGATATTTTGTTAGGAAACCCTTTTAAGCTTCCTCAGAAGAGTCTTTGGAAGAAGAGATCCATATTCTGGGATCTACCTTATTAACAACATTTATCGGTAAGACATTGTCTTGATGTAATGCATGTGGAGAAAAATGTTTGTGATAGCATCATTGGGACATTATTGAACATTTAAGGAAAGATGAAAGATGATATCAAATTCAGGAAGGACAAGGTAGAAATGGGGATACGGGATCCGTTAGCACCGCAAGAGTCTGAAAAACGTACTTATTTACCCCTAACTTGCTATACTTTGTCTAGAAAAGAAAAAAACAAGTTTTTGTGAATTCCTGCATGATATTAAGGTTCCATCTGGATACTCTTCAAACATCAAAAGTCTTGTGTCGATGAAGGACCTGAAATTGGTTGGCATGAAGTCTCATGATTGTCGTGTCTTAATGCAACATTTGTTATCAGTTGCAATTCGAGCCATACTTCCAAAACACGTTAGACATGTTATTATAAAACTGTGTTTTTTCTTCAACGCAATTTGTAGTAAAGTTGTTGATCTGGAGGCGTTAGATGATTTGCAGGCCGATATTGTTATCACTCTATGTCAATTTGAAATGTATTTTTTGCCATCATTTTTTGACGTTATGGTGCACTTACTTGTTCACTTGGTAAGAGAAATTAAGATCTATGGTCTAGTGTTCTTGAGGTATATGTTTCCATTTGAGAGATACATGGGTATATTGAAAGGATATGTGAGAAATAGATTTCGACCTGAAGGCAGTATCATTGAAGGTTATGTTGCTGAGGAAGCTATTGAATTTTGTACTGATTACCTAGATGACGTTGATACTATCGGTGTTCCTAAATCTTGTCATGAGGGAAGACTTGAAGGTAAAGGTACGATTGGAAGCAAATCAATCGTCCCCAATGTTGAATTGCGAGATAAAGCACACCTCCTTGTAATACAACACCTTCCTGAAGTTCATCCATATTTGGACGAGCACATGTCCATCTTAAGGTAGCAGAATCCTTCAAAAGTTGAAAGGTGGGTAACTAATGAACATAATCGTTCATTTGCAAAATGGTTTAAAGATAGAGTGATGAAAGAGTTGTCACAAACATCGAATACAATTGTTGAAATGGTAAAGTGGTTAGCGTATAGCCCTAGCACGATTGTGAGGTCTTATGAAGCATATGACATTAATGGGTATACGTTTTACACTAAACGTCAAGATGATAAGAGTGTGGTGCAAAACAATGGAGTGACACAAGTAGCACTTTCAAGAGATTTTTCAAGTGTTAAAGATACAATGCCAATAGATGCCTCGATGTCCTATTATGGTGTCATTGAAGATATTTGGGAACTTGATTACAGGGAGTTCAAGTTTCCTTTTTTCCAATGTAAATGGGTTGATAATCGACAGGGTGTTCGGGTGGGTGAATTAGGTTTCACTTTGGTGGATTTTGGGAATTTTGGGTTATCTTGATGAGCCATTCATACTTGGATCACAAGCGAAACAGATATTTTATGTTCTTGATCCTGCCAATACTAAATGGTCAGTCGTCCTTCAAGGCAAGAGACGCATTGATGTGATCCAGACCACGGATACAAGCCCGCACAAAGATCCGTTGAAGATCCGAGGAGGGCCGATGACTCGATTGCAGACAAAGAGGGCCAAGGAAGCAATGGACAAGTTAGTTCAAGAAACAATGGCCAAAACAATGTTCGTGTCAACCTCATTCAAGCCGTCGAAGAAAATTGTGGAATCTTAAATTTACGGCCGTAACATATATTACTCACGGCCGTAACGAGCCTACTGTGGAAAAAAAGGAATTTCGAAGAATTGAGTTTACGGCCGTAAGAAGCTTTTATCACGGCCGTAACATTGCCTCGGATCAAAAATAAGATTTTCAGAAATTTGGCTTACGGCCGTAAAAATAGTCTCACGGCTGTAATGTTGGAACAGAAAGGGCCTTACGGCCGTAAAGTGAAGGTTAACGGCCGTAAATAATTATACGCGTGAATTTAGGAATTTTATTTATTTCCTTATTCTTTGGTATTTGTTTCCTAGTTTAATTAAAACGCTTAACCTAGTTTTGACCCTATTTATAGGAATGTAATTTTCATTATTCTTAGACAACTTTGATATTAATATTGAGAGGCAAATTGCTTTCACAATCTTTATTCTTCATTGAATAAAATTCGAACTTGCGAGTTTAATTCTTGTTTGTTCAAATCTTGGGTGAGATTTATTTTCATTGTGATCAAGAGGTCAACATATCAATTGATTGTGTTGGTTGCTTGGTTCAATTAATTTGAATCAATCTCTAAATCGTGGTTTCTTGGCATTCTTGGGTCGATTCCAATAACTTGTGGGTTGCGTAGCTACAATTGCTACGTGATTTGCATCATCTGGTATCAGAGCTTAGGCTCCAAAAATCAAGGTTATATCTTTTGTTTTCTTAAGTCGTTCTTTAATCTTGTTCTTCGTGTTCTTCCAGTTCTTGAGTCTTTAATCCAAAAAGGTGTCACAAAAAATTCAATAGTCGTTATTTCCTTCGTTTGTTATCCGAATTAAATTTCGTTTGTTTCGTCTTTCTCGTAGTTGAATTTTCGAGAAATCAGAAAAAAAAAAATGAAAATTCCAAGCTCCAGAAAAAAATAGCTGTTATTTAATTTCAAGAAATATATTCTTGACTCAATCCTAGTTTCCATAAAAAGTGTCAAGTTCTATATAGAGTCAAATTCAATTCTCTAAAGGTCTTCTTTGAGTTTTCCAACAACTCATTACTATTCACTCATATTCGATTTGAATCAATCGGTTTTAAAATTGTTTGAGTTCGGATTCGTTCCTTGAAGCAATTGGGGTGAAAGCCATTGAGTGGAAAAAGGCAGAGAGGTGAGATCAATAGAGGGTAAAAGCCAAACTTGAGTGATACACGAGCGAAATACACGTGAGGCATATAATATTTAGTTTTAAGATGTCTGAACAATCTTCTACTACAAAAAACAACGATCGAGCCAACATGACGGAAGAGATGGTACAACGGTTTGAGCGGTTGTTTGGGATGTGTTAGGTAGGTTAGAAAGGCTTGAGCAACCTCGGGAAGTGCCTAATGCCCGTAGGCAAGGTGGGCAAGGTCGTAGAATAGAGGGGATCGATGAGAATGAAGAAGGTAGTGATCTTGACGATAGAGCAATTTTAGATAGAGTAGTTAGGCATGGAAGAAGAGATAGAGATCTTGGTGTCGATAGGATGGATGGTAGTATGAGCAACATCAAAATGACAATTCCGTCATTCAAGGGAAGGAGTGATCCGGAAGCATACCTAGAATGGGAAAATAAGATGGAATTAATTTTCAATTGCTACACTTATTCGGAAGAGAAAAAGGTTAAGGTAGCTGTACTTGAATTCTCCGATTACACTATTACTTGGTGGTATCAATTGGTGACTTCTAGGAGGAGGAATTGCGAGAGGTCCGTTAGTACTTGGGATGAGTTAAAAGCTATCATGAGAAAGAGGTTCGTTCCTAGTCATTACCATCGGGAGCTGCATCAAAAATTACAAAGTCTCTACCAAGGATCAAAGAGTGTGGAGGATTATCATAAGGAGATGGAGATGTTGATGATTAGAGCCAATGTAGAAGAGGATAGGGAGGCTACGATGGCTCGATTTTTGAATGGGTTGAATAGGGATATATCTAATGTGGTAGAATTACAACATTATTTGGAGATGGAAGATATGTTGCACATGGCTATAAAGGTGGAGAAGCAAATAAAGAAAAAGGGAACAGCAATGTATCAATCTGGCTCTAATTCTTCTTGGAAGCCGAAGTGGGATAGTAAAGGAGATGGGACTGTTTCTAAAGGAAAGTTTGAAGCACCAAAAGGGAAGTTTGAGGCACCAAAAGGGAAGGAGGAACAAGCTAGTAAATTCGTACCTAAAGGGGAACCTCAACCATCTAGGAGTAGAGACATTCAATGCTTCAAATGCTTAGGGAGAGGACATGTGGCATCTCAATGTCCTAATAGGCGAGTGATACTTGTGAGGAAGGATGGAGCCATGGAGAGTGATAGTGAGGAAGAGGATTATAGCGATATGCCGGCGTTGGAGGAAGTATGTGATGATGAGGATGTGTTATCCGGGGAGCATGGCGAATTATTAGTGGCAAGGCGAGTTCTTAGTGCCCAAATCAACACGGATGATTTGGAACAGCAACGGGGGAACATATTCCATACACGATGTCGCATTAATAACAAGGTATGTAGTATGATTATTGATGGTGGTAGTTGCACTAACGTCGCTAGTACTATACTTGTTGAAAAATTAGGATTACCTTTGTTAAAACATCCTAAACCTTATAGGCTTCAATAGTTAAATGATAGTGGAGAAATTAAGGTGAATAGGTGGGTGTTGGTGAATTTTTCTATTGGTAGCTATGTGGATGAAGTTATGTGCGATGTGGTACCTATGCATGCCGGGCACATTTTGTTGGGTAGGCCTTGGCAATATGATAGGAAGGTAATGCATGATGGGTATAAAAATAGGTATAGCTTTACCAAAGGGGGAAAGACCATTACACTTGCACCATTGACACCGTCACAAGTGTATGAAGATCAAATAAAACTGAAAAATGATGAAGAAAAAAGAGTAAGGGAAAATGAGAGAAAGAGAGTTGAGGCCACGACCTCAGAAAAAGGAGAGGAAAAGAGAGTTGGAGCCACGACTCTAGAAAAAGGAGAGGCGAGAGAAAAAAGGAGTGTTGGGGTACATACCTCAGAAAAAGGAGAGGGAGCGAAGAGTGCCAGAAAAGAAAGAAAAATGAGTTTCTACGCAAAAAGGAGTGAAATCAAGAAAGCATTCATGGAAGAACGGCCAATGGTCCTTCTGCTATACAAGGAATCATTCCTTGCATTTGATGAAACTAACAAATCCCTCCCTAGTTTGGCTATTTCTCTCTTGCAGGAATTTGACGATATATTTCCGGATGAAATACTTAGTGGGTTACCACCCATTCGAGGTATTGAACATCAAATTGATTTTGTACCTGGAGCAGTCATTCCGAACCGCCCCGCTTATCGAAGTAACCCCGAGGAGACGAAGGAGCTCCAAAGGCAAGTGGAGGATTTGATGAGCAAAGGGTATATAAGGGAAAGTATGAGTCCATGTGCCGTCCCCGTGTTACTTGTGCCTAAAAAGGACGGGACTTGGAGAATGTGTGTCGATTGTAGAGCCATCAACAACATAACGGTAAAGTATCGTCATCCTATTCCTAGGTTAGATGATATGTTGGATGAATTGCATGGCTCTAGCATATTTAGTAAAATTGACCTTAAGAATGGTTATCATCAAATTCGAATGAAAGAAGGAGATGAGTGGAAAACTGCTTTTAAAACTAAGTATGGTCTGTATGAATGGTTAGTAATGCCTTTTGGACTTACTAATGCACCTAGCACATTTATGCCTTTAATGAATCATGTTTTACGTGCATTTATAGGTAAATTCGTTGTAGTTTACTTCGATGATATCTTTATATATAGTAAAACTTTGAATGAGCATGTGGAGCATGTTAGGTGTGTGCTTGTGGTTTTAAGACAAGAGCAACTTTTTGCTAATTTTAAAAAGTGTGATTTCTGTATGGAAAAAGTTGTGTTTCTTGGCTATGTGGTTAGTGCTAAAGGAATAGAAGTAGATGAAGAAAAAATCAAAGCTATTAAAGAATGGCCAACACCTAAAAGAATAATTGAGATTAGGAGTTTTCATGGCTTGGCTAGTTTTTATAGGCGCTTTGTTAAAAATTTTAGCACGATTGCCGCACCACTCACAGAAATTGTCAAAAAAAGTGTAGGTTTTAAATGGGAGGTAGAACAGGAACATGCATTTGAAACAATCAAAAATATGTTGTGTGAAGCACCGATTTTATCACTTCCTAACTTTGACAAGGCTTTTGAGATTGAATGTGATGCCTCAGGGGTAGGCATTGGAGCTGTTTTAATGCAGGATCAAAGACCAATCGCCTATTTTAGTGAAAAACTAAAAGGGGCTGCACTTAATTACCCCACATATGACAAGGAGTTATACTCACTTGTGCGCACTTTGGAGACATGGCAACATTACTTGTGGCCACGGGAGTTCGTGATACACACTGATCATGAATCCTTGAAGCATTTGAGGGGTCAAGCTAAGCTAAGTAAGAGACATGCAAGGTCGGTAGAATTCATCGAAACATTCCCTATGTCATCCGATACAAACAAGGTAAGGAAAATGTGGTGGCAGATGCATTGTCTCGAAGGTATGTTCTTTTAAATTCTAAATTGCTTGGATTTGAATACATTAAGGACATGTATGCTAATGACCTGAATTTTTCTAATATTTATGAATCATGTGGTAAAGGGGCTGTGGATAGGTTCTTTAAACATGATGATTATTTATTTCGAGAAAATAAATTGTGTGTCCCTAGGTGTTCAATGAGGGAGTTACTTGTGAGAGAGGCCCATAGTGGAGGTTTAATGGGTCATTTTAGGGTTAAAAAGACCATTGAAATCCTAAGTGAACATTTCTATTGGCCTAAAATGAAGATTGATGTGGTTCGGGTTTGTAACAGATGCATTACTTGCAAGAAGGCAAAATCTAGAATTAAACCTCATGGATTATATATGCCTTTACCCGTACCTAGTGAACCTTGGGTCGATATCTCTATGGATTTTGTTTTGGGATTACCTAGGACTAAGAAGGGAAGAGATTCAATTTTTGTGGTAGTAGATCGCTTTAGTAAAATGGCACATTTCATACCATGCCACAAAACTGATGATGCTACTAATATAGCTGAAATCTTCTTTCGAGAAGTCGTGCGCTTACATGGGGTTCCTAAGAGTATAGTCTCGGATAGGGATGTTAAATTCCTTAGTCATTTTTGGAGAGTCTTGTGGAAAAAATTAGGAACAAAACTACTTTTTTCTACAATTTGTCACCCACAGACCGATGGACAGACCGAGGTAGTAAATATGATAATGATTCAATTATTACACACCATAATCAATAAAAATTTGAAAAATTGGGAAGAGTGTTTGCCATTTATTGAATTTGCATATAACATGGCTATACATTCTACTACTTCGTGTTCACCATTTGAAATTGTTTATGGTTTTAATCCGCTAACACCATTGGATTTAATTCCTTTACCTGGTTTAGATGGAAAGAAAAAGGCTGAGATGGTTAAAGCACTCCACGACAAGGTGAGGTTGGCGATTGAAAAGAAAAATGAACATTATGCTTCGCAGGCTAACAAAGGAAGAAAAGGAATCATATTTGAACCCGGTGATTGGGTTTGGTTACATTTGAGAAAGGAGCGGTTTCCAGAACAGCGCAAGTCAAAGTTACAACCGCGAGGAGATGGTCCATTCCAAGTGATCAAAAGGATCAACAATAATGCCTATAAACTCGATCTTCCTGGTGAGTATAATGTTTCGGCATCATTTAATGTTTCTGATCTATCTCCGTTTGATGCAGGTACAGATTCAAGGTCGAATCCTTTCGAAGAGGGAGGGGATGATGTGATCCAGACCACGGATACAAGCCCGCACAAAGATCCGTTGAAGATCCGAAGAGGGCCGATGACTCGATTGTAGACAAAGAGGGCCAAGGAAGCAATGGACAAGTTAGTTCAAGAAACAATGGCCAAAACAATGTTCGTGTCATCAAAAGAAGCAATTTCCATGTTGGAAGCTAGTCGAGACAACGAGTGGATCAACCTCATTCAAGCCGTCGAAGAAAATTGTGGAATCTTAAATTTACGGCCGTAACATATATTACTCACGGCCGTAACGAGCCTACTGTGGAAAAACAGGAATTTCGAAGAATTGAGTTTACGGTCGTAAGAAGCTTTTATCACGGCCGTAACATTTCCTCGGATCAAAAATAAGATTTTCAGAAATTTGGCTCACGGCCGTAATGTTGGAACAGAAAGGGCCTTACGGCCGTAAAGTGAAGGTTCACGGCCGTAAATAATTATACGCGTGAATTTAGGAATTTTATTTATTTCCTTATTCTTTGGTATTTGTTTCCTAGTTTAATTAAAACGCTTAACCTAGTTTTGACCCTATTTATAGGGATGTAATTTTCATTATTCTTAGACACCTTTGATATTAATATTGAGAGGCAAATTGCTTTCACAATCTTTATTCTTCATTGAATAAAATTCGAACTTGCGAGTTTAATTCTTGTTTGTTCAAATCTTGGGTGAGATTTATTTTCATTGTGATCAAGAGGTCAACATATCAATTGATTGTATTTGTTGCTTGGTTCAATTAATTTGAATCAATCTCTAAATCGTGGTTTCTTGGCGTTCTTGGGTCGATTCCAATAACTTGTGGGTTGCGTAGCTACAATTGCTACGTGGTTTGCATCACGCATTGTTGGCATTGGTGATGTGGTAGATGAAGAAGATTATGATCATTTTGATGAAACCCCTCCATTTTCTATTAGTATACAAGGGAGTGCAACTTTAGGGGAAGATAACATTGAATCAAATTACATGCATTGGGATCATGAAGAAGGATTATGGATTGACTGTCGTTCGTGATTAATAATTTTGTGAGTTCATTTACATATTCTTGTTTGTAACTTTCTTGTATTCTTTATATATGCTTTATATGTTGTTAATATTCCTTTCTGATATTGATAACTATAATTTGATATATATATATATATATATATATATATATATATATATATATATATATATATATATATATATATATATGTGTGTGTGTGTGTGTGTGTGTGTGTGTGTGTGTGTGTGTGTGTGCAGATACGTGCACAATTGTTTCAATATAATGGGCGAGTCTTCAAGTTCTTCAGATGATCATCGTATTGCCCAAATAAAAAGAAAAATAGGGCCAACTATGTGCAAGAAAATGAAGAAGGCGGGGAAGGAGATGAATGTAATTGAGTTCGATAATCATTTTAGGCAGATCGGACCAGGCACGACAAATTTCAGAAATTTTGTCGGGTCTTTGGTACGTATTCACGTTGACATAAACATCAGTGATTGGCACAATGTTGATCGAGGCCTTAAGGACATGATGTGGGAAGAAATAAATGTACTTTCACTTTATACTATTGGATTGATAAGTGATCGTAATTTTTTTTAATAACATCGCATATTATCCTAGTATTTCAAAAGGAGTTCAACATCCCCAATGATAGTGCGAAAAAACGTGTTTTGAAAGTTGAGGGGATGCAGTGGAAAGATTTCAAGACGAGTTTGGTTCATGATTAGATTACATATGACCACCCGAAATATAAAGCTCCTACGCAGCTTTATGATTTCATAACTGAAGAACAATGGGAGTTGTTCAAGAAAGAACGTCAGACGGGGAAATTTAAGGTATAATTAAATTTAAGCATGTGGCTTATTGAGTTGAAAACTAAAAACATGTGATTTATTGAATTGAAAACTAATAACATGTGATTTTTTTCATGAAAAAGTAAGAAGGCCAGGGATAGTCAATTACGTAACGAGCATCCACATTATTTGG
This sequence comes from Ligustrum vulgare, assembly GCA_963555705.1. NCBI lineage: Eukaryota > Viridiplantae > Streptophyta > Magnoliopsida > Lamiales > Oleaceae > Ligustrum > Ligustrum vulgare. The sequence goes on along the minus strand of OY743176.1, from coordinate 17,030,414 downwards.
GCTCAGCTGGTTACGCGGGTATGAAGCCACAGTGGCTAATAAGTGACCCACTATCTTCTAGCTCTTCACGTGACATGATTAGCTCATCGATTGTAAGCGAGAATCCCAGTGTAGATTGGGTTCGAGCTAGATAAAAAAAACAAGATGAAACTTATTTCATCCCCAATCAGAAAACGATGGGAGTGTTTGACAAAATTGTAAGTATATCCTCCCGATTTTTCATATTCTCCATTGAAATTTACTTAAACACTTATATTTAGTTCCCATTGTTTTTTTTAAACAGGTTGAAAAAGCTTAGCAAGACACGTAGGGGACATTTGTGCAAAGTAGGCATGATATCTTAAGTGAAGCCCTTGGTAAGGAAGATCACCCTGATAGGGTGAGGGGGTATGGAGTCTATGTCACCACAAGGGATGTTTACGGCAGGTCCGATGATTACATCAGACGATCGTGTGGGGTCGTGTCAGTAGACGATATTAAGGATATGCTCGTGAAGGAGATGGAGGATAGTATTACCGAGCGGGTCAGGCGTGAGACCATGTCGGAGATGCAGAGTGAATTTGATAAATACGATGCTATCCTCCAGCGCTTGGGCGTAAATCTTGAGGCCGAGGTAGAAGTAACTCCACAGGGCCGACCACCAACTCGCTGCAGTTGTCACTCCGTGGATCCAGATCCATTTAATAGGCTTCAGGTATTTAATTTTAAATTATTTTAAAAAATTTAACATTACTTATGTTATTTCAACTAGAAGGGCTAAAATATATGTTCAATCATATTGTAAAATAGAAGCCGATCCCTTGTCGTCTTGCCGTAAGTGTTGATTGTGAGAAACAAATAGTGGCAAGAGGGATGGTTTATCCATCCGGACCTGAGACTGTGGTCCATTATCAACTACTCTGGCTTGATCATGCTAAGGTGTCCGTTAACCATGTTATAGATGGTGCAGAAGCATTTTATCTTCCATTGTCATTTCAATACCACACCACAGTGGGGAAAGCTATTGAAAGCTTCTTTGGCCTAAGGAATTGGTGATTTTAGGAGAGGTAATAATATTTAGTTATATAAAAGTTTCTGTTTCTTTTTAATTTGTATTAGACGTATTATGATGTTTAAAATTGTCTTATTGCAGGAAGATGCACCAAAACTGGTAAAAAATTGGGAAAAAGTTTCGAAATGTCATCTACCCAGTGACCTGCGATTGTTGACAATGAGACGTTACAACGTCTGGGTGATAAATGCAAAATGTCACACACTCTGATCCTTCGATTTCCTGTTGGTGATGACTTCTATCAGGTGAGCGTAGATGACTCTGTGTTCAACTATCTTTCGACGATGGTATTTTTGTTACAGTCGGAGACATCACCGATTTTCTTACGATGCAATGGTTGGATACATCTATCCTACAAGTATTTTCATTGTAAGACTTCTGACCACAAATTATAACTTCAATTTAATTAAATCATTATTTTATTTCTATTTCTTACTTTTACCTGTTTCAGGTACCTCAATGAGTTGTGTCAGCAATACGGTATTAAATCGATTGGATGCATATCTCCGACACACATTGCGTAGATTACGATCAGAACAAATGTGAATGGTGTTGTAACTTATATGGCCGACACCATGAAGGCAAAGCAATCTAAGAAATTCATTCTAGCACCATATTTTCAAGAGTAAGACCACTGATATTCTCTCTCTTTTTTTTTATTTTTTTTTTACCTTAGTTGATTCGTATGATGTTTAAAGTTATATTTACATGTTCATAATACGTATGAACCACTGGATGTTGCTAGTAAGTTCTCCTCAGAAGAATACGATGTACTTCTTGGATTCAGCTGCTGCATCGAAGCGTGACATTGATATCAAGCCGATATTGAACACGTAAATAATTATTTCCTTGATCATGGTTTTCGTTTATAAGTGGATAAGTTAGGATAATTTTCATGAAGTAATTATGGAGTTGTGGTGAAATTGATTGTGGAGTTGTGAAATTGATTGTGAAGTTGTGGTGATATTGATGCATTTATGTTGTGATTGTTGAGAAGATGTGATAGTATTCTATAGCAGGGCCTTTCTACGGGTTAGATAAGTTCAATTTATGGGGGAGACTCTGTCAGAATTTTTATAAAAAATTTGAGTCTAATTATTATTTTGTAACTTGTTCATATAATTTATTAAAAATTTAGGGCTTTCAAAATGTATTTGACATGTGGAGGCTTTAGGACAAAAATGAATACAACATGAAAAAATATAAATGTATGAGAACACAGATTTAAAGTTTATTACAGATGTTTGAATTATTTCAATATTTTATTTAGTTTGATTATTAATGTTCGTTTACAATTTGAGAATCTCAGTGTCCTCGGCAACTTGGGAATTCTGAGTGTGACTATTACATTATGAGAAATATGTATGAGATAGTCACAGAACACTTTCAACTCGAGTCGTTAGAAAATGTATAAATTAGAAGAATGAGAATTTTTAATTATGACTTTATCTTTATTAACAAATAACTAATTGTTCATTTTAATTAGTTGTAGACATTTAAAGAATACTACTCAACGGAGGAAATCATGTAGATTCAAAACTTATGGACAAAATATTTCGTTGATGTGTGTATGTAAATCTTTTTCATTCAAACTTCATTTATATATTTGTATAATAAATTAACAATCTTATAAATATAATTTATTTTTTTTTACTTTTATTACGAATATGTCGATTATATATATTCGATGGCGAAATATTTGGTGATGTATATGTGGAGAATGTCCAGGTGATCGCAGGTCACATTTAGGTAATTGCACCTACAATGACACAAGTCACTGCAGGTCATTACCTGCAATCACTATAAAGTGGCCTGCAATGACTGCCTGCAGTGACCTAGGTCATTGCAGGCCACTTTCAAGTGATTGCAGGCTATGTTAAAATAATTGCAAGTCATAACCTTTAGTGGGTATATTTAATATTAAAAAAAAAAAATCGACTTTAGGCGTCGGTTATAACATTACAACCGACGCGTAAAGTCGAGACTTTAAGCGTCTGCGTCATATACATCGCCTCTACAACCGACGTGTATCGTGTTTTATAACCAATGCGAATGAGTCTTTCTACACTAGTGATCCTAGTATAAAAAGGAAAACTAGCAACAAGAACGATAACTTAAAATCCATGTAGTAGAAGTCGGAATTTAAAAGATATGAACAGAAAAGAAGCTTGAAAAATCCATCACGAATCGTGAAAATCACCCACCTGCAATTTCTACAGGGGTCGAAACCTTAAAATGAGTGAAGGTATAAACAACTTTGTTTCATTTGCACACGACTATGCAGCGGATGCACGTGGGCATATACAAGAAGAATAGACATAAAATAAGCATTGACCTAGCCACAGGCAATCTCGCAAGTGTGCAGGTGGTGCGATCGCATAGAGCATCAATATTATAGGGGCACAATTTTTTATTTTTTTTTATTATTGGGAACCTAAAGAAAAAAAAAAAAAATTGGTTATAGAGGCACAAAAAATAATTATAAGGCACCAAAAAAAATTTGTGTTAATACATTTTTTAATTTTTTTGGTTTAAAATTTAGAATAGTTTTATTATAAAATAAAAAATAAAAAACGCTATAACCTTGAAGAAGCCAACAAGTATAAGGAAACTTGATTAAATTATGCTTTAAATAATGTTAAAGAAATTGCTATTGAAATGAAAAACTGATCATGTATTTCAAGTGAAACGTATTATTCGTAGAAAGAAATTTTTTAATGAAAATGTTAATGTAGGGGATACACAATCACCAAAAGATTCTTTCAAAACCAATTATTTTCTTTATATGGCATATCAAGTAATTGAATCACTTGAGCAAAGGTTTGATCAGTTCAATGCAAATAAAAAAACATTTGGATTTTTGCTTTCTTCTGAAAAGTTAAATTCATTGGATGATGCTAATTTGAAAGTATGTGTTGATCTTGACAGTCAAGATTTATTTCTAGAGTAATTTTGCACAATCTTTTATCAAAAGAATCAAAGACATGTTTTGATAATCTAACTTATTTGAAAAGATTAGATTTCTTTCCAAATGCATTTTATTGCTTATAAAATACTATTGATCATTCATGTTACTGTTACATCTGCAGAAAGAAATTTTTCAAAACTGAAAATTATTAAAATCTTATTTGTGTTCAATCATGTTACAAGAAAGATTGAATAGGCTAACTTTGTTATCTATTGGACAAGATTTGTTAGAAAATATTGATTACAAAATTTTAATTAACGTGTTTGCGTCTAAAAATGCAAGAAGAAATTTTTTTACATGATTGTTGCATTTCAAGGGTTACTCATAGTTTTTATTGTTCTTTATTTTAGGTTTGTTCACCTGTAATTGTACAAAGTTGTTAGTGGTTGGTACAATGCTTTATTGAAGACAAGTGCATTTTCCTGAAATTTCGAAAGTGTTTTTGAGATTTACTTGTACTTTTCTTTTTAATGAAATGTAAAAAATAAACAATTATTTAAATGTCACATTTTGCAATAAAATACTGGTATTGAAATATAATTTAATATTTTTTAATACATTTCTAAGTTAAATGAAAGGGACATAATTTTAAATTGTCGTATATGACATTCAAAATCTCAGGGTCGGCCTTGATCCTGGCTTCGACTTCGGGACGTCTTCACCAACTAAACTAAATTCCCCAAAGATCATTAATTAAGTTCTATTTGGTAAAAAGTTTTTTTTTTTTTTTTTTTAAACGGCCATATTTTCAAGGCGAGATATGTGTTTGAAAAATAATTTGAAAAAACGTGTGTGATTAAAAATAAGTTAAAAAATGTACTGTTTATAAACAAGTTTATCAGACGGAGACGGAGACTAAGTTCACAATGGATGTGATTTTCTTTCGCAACATATATTAGCTCACTCTTAAGGGTAGTGAAGATGAATAAGAAGAGTCGACAAAATTTATGACCAATCATATAGTGATGCGAATTATGTCGATAGTATTATTCTAATTTATTTATTTTACTTTAGCTTTTAGTTTCTTGAAACAATTTCTACACTGTAACTTTATTTATGGGAGATTAGACAAAATGTTCCCTCCTAACTTTTGTTTTGTATTTTACTTTCGTTAATAATTATTTGATTATGGCTTTAACATAAATTCTTAAATCATCATAAAGAAGAACATATTCATGAATAATTATGCATTTAACTGCTCAAATAAAAAAGATAATCTACCACGGATTGACTTATAGAATATTATATAAAAAAATTACTACTCTTTGGTTGAATGAATAATCTCATGTCCGTGAATATTGGTGTATGGTCAAATAAATTCTAATTGTTGAAGTCATATAATGGTGTAATGAAATTTCTTTATCCTTTCAACGTGAAATATGAAAAGGAGAAAATTTTTAACACGTCTGACGACTTGTAAGACTAATGATTTTAGACATTATAAGAATAATTAAGGAATGTCTGTATTTTCGTTCCTCGCCCCTAACCTTGGACTTGTTCCATGTCTGAGTGCGACATTTCTAGGCCAAATGATAAACTACTAGAAATTCTCGACAATTAACCAATTTTATGTACGGAATTCTGAATTATATTTGGCTTCCTTTCCTAACAAAATTATACGAGAGATGAAATAAGTAAAATATATAACATCAATAAAGTTTTCATTATTATAATAATTATTTCTTTAGATTTATATCTTCTCTAAGGGAGGAAGTGCCAACCTAGTTGGGATATCCCGGTGCAACTACTGGTCTCGAACGTCAACCTTTATACAAAAAAATATAAAAATTATTAACCAAGCCGTATAGTACGTAGAGTTACACGGGTACAATATTATTCACATACTTTGTTCTAAAAAGTGTCGAGAATAGAATCGAGTTCAGACTTGATTCTCGATCTTCATGCTTCGTGCTTTATCCACATTTCGATCCCGAATTGTCGGGCATTTTTGAGCTGAAGCGTGATTCTCGACCTCGTCACTTCGTCACACTTTATACTTTTTAGAATGCTATTCACATATAATGTACACTTCCCCGTGAACTTCTCATTAACAACAACTAAATAAAAAAAAACTAAGGCTGCGTTCTCTTTGCGTTTCAGTTTCCTGTTTTCATTTTCGAAAATATTTTCTGTTTTCCATTTTCTGTGACTTTTTTCGAAATTGCTACAAACGTGTTTGGTTTGTTATTTCTGAAAACTGTTTTCAAAAATGAAAAGCTGGAAAACGCATTCTGTTTAAAATTTTGAAGAATTTTTTTCTGTATACTTGTAATTATATTGTTTGTGAACATAAATGAAATAAAGATGTCATATTTGAGTTACACAACACAAATAAATGAAATAACCCCTATCACACAATTTGGTTATACCAAAAAAGTTCAAAAATTCATGTTGCCCTTCTAAAGTAATCGTTCCACATTTGGATAATAATTTTACATTCTAAAGTAATCGTTACATTTAATACTTTATATATATACATCTTTCTAGTAAGCACTCATAACGTTTAAAATTTAAGTTTCAATAAAATTTGCAAAAATCAATTTACGTTAATTAATGATGCTCTTACAAAATAAGTATCTACAATACAAAAGTAAAAAAATAATTGTTTAATAATTAAGCACATGATACATCATCAGAAAGATGGTTGATTTTGGAGTTTGACGCAAAAAACAAAGTGCAATTCGGAGTTGTATATCAAAAGTTATACATGTTTGAAGACAATGACATATAAATAAATTAGGGTATTTTCGAAAGAAATTTTAAAATTTGAGGATTAAAATGACAAGTTTTGAAAATTAGGGACCAATAATGTAATTAAAAATGACAAATTTTGACAAATTTCATATTTTTTTTGATTATTTTAATTTTTTTTTTTTTAAAGTGGAAAACGCACGTTTTCCGCGTTTTCCACTTCCAATGTATAAATTTCGGAAAACGCGGAAAACGTGATTTTCACGTTTTCCATTTCCTTTACAAATTTTGAAAACGTTTTCGAAAATTATTTCCGAAAACGGCGCAAGAGAACGCGTTTTCCGCGTTTTTGAAAATAGAAAACGAAAAACGGCTGGAAAACGCCAAAGAGAACGCAGCCTAACGTTTTTCTCAATAAATTATTCATGGGGTGGATTAGGGTTTTATTAAATATGAAAATATTCAAGTGTTTTTTTCCCCCAAAATGACTTTTAAGTAAAATATATTTCAATGCTATCCTACAAATAATACTTTCTCCGTATTTTTGTTGTTATTGTTAAGAATAAATGAAGGGATGACCATGAATAATTTGCGTTATGGAGATTTGCATAAAAAATATATGATTGACGAAATCAATGAATCATTGGGACAAATTGACCAAGTTGATTGATGATTATGTACACATGATGATATGCTTAATTTAGGGATTGTAATTCAATTTTAACATATTTAGTTTATTGAGTTGTACTATATATTGATAAGTTAGTTTATTGATAATTTCTTGATATTAGAGCAGGTTTGAATCCATTGCCTATCAAAAGTCCAAATCATCGGAACATTCTTTGAAGGAACTCTCAAAGACACAATCCATACTATATGATATACACAATATTCGCAAAAACGCAAATTAACATCGCTACAACAGGTGACATATCTTCACAAGGATGGAAATTTTTTTTAAAAAAAATAATAAAATTCCCCCACAAAATTAGTATCCAAAACCGCAAAAAGGCTATCATCCCACCAAAACAAATTATCAATAGAAACAAAAAGACAGGCATCAAATCAATTAGTATCACAAATGTTTGGGACACCACCATTGCAAGACAAGTTGTGTGTTTGTGTTCCTACCACTCCAACTTGAAGGAGAGTGTTAAGAGAATAAATCAAGGGATAGCTATGGATAACTTGCATTGTAGAAATTTGCACAAAAGATATACGATTGAGGAAATCAATGAATCATTGGGACAAATTAATCAAGTTGATTGATGATTATGTACATGATGATGAGCTTAATTTTAGGTATTGTGATTCCATTTTAACATATTTAGCACTTGTTCGGTAGTAATTAAAATCATATTTTAATGTAAGTCAAAGTCAATAAAATAATTTTAATAACACATTTTATGGATCCACAACCTTTTAACCATGCATTTCATCAACTTTTATCAAAAATTATTAAAAAACTGATTTTAATTCCTACCAGGGGCTTAATTTATTGAGTTGTATTATATATTGATAATTTCTCAATGAATAAAACAACTCTCATTTTTATCCTCTCTTAAATTTCTTCTGTTATATGCTAAAATTAGATTAAAATATTACTAGCAAAATGTAAAATTAGGGGGAAAAATAAATGTATTCATTTGCATCCATTTGAATTAGTATAGTAAACCCGGAGATAAAAAGAAACTAACAACAAGAACAACTATATAAAGTCATAATTGTGAAAGACAACACGATAAAAACAGAACATATATATCTTGAAAAGAACACAATGAAATGTTGAAAATGTGGTGTAGGAGAATGAAGAAAATGATACAAAAAAACAAAAATGATGAAGAAAATATAAGGCTCAAACACATAAAACACGTTTTCCTCAAACTATATCTGTACCCATCGGGATTCAAGTTTGCTTTTGGGATTATAGCAAATAGGTTTGTAAGATTAATTAAGCATTTTCTCAAGTTCAAACAAAGCAAAATAAGAACTTGAGATAAAAACAAGAACACTAAAAATAGAAATGATGAAATGGATATTTTGGATATCAATCTTTGATGCAAAGAATGTTTTCAAGTGATTTGAAATGAAGTAAAATCACCTACTTATAGATATTCATACAACAATCACAAATTAGTATCAACTTTCCATGAAAAGATGGAATGATTCTTCAAAAGGTGCCAAATTCAAACTAAATAACGGTAAAAAATTTACACCATGCGACCGTGCGGTTATATAATTAATTACACGTCAAAAATTGATGTGTGACTGCACGGTTTTTGCACCGTGCGGCCCGCGGTTATCCGATTGATGCCACCTTTGGTTTTTTCATTTTCGTTTCTTTTCAAAATCATTCCTTTGTTTATCATTAATCATTTTGAACAATACACAGATATATATATCTAACAATCTCCCACTGTTCAAAATGTATTTATTTGATAAATTATCAATACTACATAAGGAATAGATATCTTTCGATTTGAATCTATCCATAGTATAATCAATCACAAGGTATCATTGAAATTCTAGGTGGCATAAAAGCTTTGAACCTATTATTCCTTTGTAATGAAACCGGTAAAATCACACACACAAGTATCATTGTGTTCTATGTTTATCATAACACGCTTAGCACTTTTATGGCCTTGTGCTCATCCTATTCATGAACTTTTAAGAGAGAAACTTCGAACTCTCTATCGAGACGGCACCATCTCTAAGTTCATATAGGTAAAATTCTTCTAGTATCTTTGTCATATTTACAGATACTTGATCCTATTGATCCGAACTTTATTAAAAGTTTAAAACTTATCCCTCATTTTCTATGACAACCAACACTTATCTTGTAAGTGTTGAATACTATCCACTTATCGAATGACTTGTTTTTACCCTTTGAACCTAAAATGTACCTTTTAGTAAGTTTAGGTAGGGTTGCCATCATTGGTGAATCTTTAAGTAAGAAGTTTTAACCCCATCCTACTCAATGTGGTCATCACTAATTCCTTAGTGATTGGTTTTGTTAGTGGATCCGCTAAATTATCACTTGATTTTACATAAGTGATTGAAATTGTTCCATCTTTGATCAATTTCCTTACATAGTCGTGTCTTAGACTTATATGTCTAGACTTTCCATTGTATACTTCATTGTATGCTCTAGCTAAAGTAGTTTGACTATCACATAGTATAGGAATAGAATTTAAATTCTTATCTCCTATTGGAATCTCATACAAGAGATCCCTTAGCCACTCAGCTTCTTTTCCGACTTCTGCCAATGCTACAAAATCGGATTCCATTGTTGAGTGTGTTATACATGTTTGTTTCTTGGATCTCCATGAGACTGGTGCTCCTCCAAGAGTAAATACCCAACCTGAGGTGGATTTATTCTCACCTGTATTAGATATCCAACTTGCATCGGTAAATCCTTCCAGGATTGTCGGAAATCGGGAATATTGGAGACCTATATCTTTGGTTTTCTTTAAATGACCAAGAACTCGTCCAATTGCCTTCCAATGTTCCTTACTTGGGTTGCTAGTAAACCTACTAAGTTTACTAACCCAAATGCTATATCCGGTCTAGTACATTGGACCGCATACATTTGAGATTCAATAGCACTTTCATATTCAAGTTGTGCTATTGCTCTTCCATCATTTTTTACAAGTTTAATACTTGCATCAAATGGGGTGTTTGCTTCTTTAATGTTCAAATGTTTGAACTTATCAATCACATTCTCAATATAATGTGTTTGTTTAAGCATAAAACCCTCATTTCTTCTTATGACCTTGATACCTAATATGGTATCCACTTGCCCAAGATCTTTCATTTTAAATGTGGAAGATAGAAACATTTTTGTTTTATTTATGCCTTCAATATGATTACTTATAATCAACATATCATTCACATAAAGGCATATAATCACAACATGTTTTTCATGTTCCTTCGAATATAAGCACTTATCAACACTATTGTGTTTGAATCCAAATGACATAATTTCCAAATCGAATTTCTCGTGCCATTTTCTCGGTGCTTGTTTTAAACCATATAATGATTTAACTAATTTACACACTTTCTTTTCATTTCCGGGGAGAACAAAACCTTCCGGTTGTTCCATATAAACCTCTTCATCAAGGTCCCCATTCAAGAAGGCTGTTTTAACATCCATTTGAGGTATATGCAAATCATGAATGGAAGCTAGGGCAAACATTATTCTTATAAATGTAATGCGTGCCACGGGTGCATATGTATCAAAATAATATATTCCTTCCTTTTGTCGATATCCTTTAGCTACTAGTCGGGCTTTAAAGGTATTAAGAGTACCATCCGCATTGTACTTCTTTCTAAATACCCATTTACACCCTATAGGTTTAGAGCCATTTTGTAAATCAACAAGTTCTCAAGTATTGTTAGCAATTATTGAATTCATTTCATCTTTTATAGCATCTTTCCAAAAAATAATATCTCTTGATGACATAGCCTCTTTATAAGTTTTAGGATCCGTTTCGGTTTGAAGAACATATGATGTTGTTCTGATGACACTCTTTATATCTCCTTCAATAAGATAAAGAGAAATAAGTTGAGAGTCAATTGCATCCGGTCCTAATACCTTTTCTTTTCGAATTCTTTTGCTTCTACGAAGTTCATTAGGATCATCAAAATCTTTAGAGCACGTTTCTCCAAATGATTTTGTAGCATTTGGAATCTCTTTATTTGATTCCTTAATATTATTATCCGAAGACAAAGAATCCTCAAAGAACTCTACTTCACATGATTCAATTATCACATTGGCCTCCAAATTCAATAATCGATATGCTTTACTATTTGAAGCATATTCAACAAATACACATTTGATCCCTCTTGGACCAAGTTTTGCTCGTTTTGGATCGGTGTTTTTGCAATAGGCAAGACACCCCCACACTTTGAAGTAACCAATATTTGGTTTTCTTCCTTTCCACAATTCATATGGAGATACTCTTGTAAATTTAGAAGGAACTCTATTTAATATATGACATGCACTAAGTAATGCTTCACCCCAAAGATTAAATGAAAATTTAGAATATAACAACATTGCATTAATCATTTCAACAAGTGTCCTGTTTTTTCTTTCCGTCAAACCATTTTGTTCGGGTGTTCTAGGAGCACTACATTGATGAATTATGTCATGTTGTTCACAAAATAAGTTAAAATCACTAGAGAAGTATTCACCTCCCCTATCACTCCTAAGAATCTTTATTTTCTTATTCAAGTGATTTTCAACTTCATTTTTATATGCTTTGAAAATTTCAAAAGCCTCATCCTTATGTTTCAATAAATAAACATAACTAAATCTAGAACAATCGTCAATAAATTTTATGAAATATCTATTTCCACCCCTTGTTAACATGCCATTTAATTCACATATGTCGGTATGCACAAGATCTAATAATTGAGTTGTTCTAGTTACACTATGAAAAAGTTTTTTAATCATCTTAGATTCTACACAAGTCTTGCATTTATAAACTTTGTTTTCATCATAAGATATTAAGTCACACATTTTCATTCTTTTCATAGTGGTATTGCCTATATGCCCTAATCTACCATGCCACAAAGTAAAAGAGTCAAGCATATAACCGGAATTCACTTTATTCATATTATTATTGTCAATGGTACATAATTTGACCATTCCATCACTAGAATAGCCCTTTCCAACAAAGATCCCATTACGGGATAATACAAGTTTACCGGATTCATAAACAATTTTGATTCCGGATTTTCCCAAAAGATCACCACTAACTAAGTTCATATTCATGTCCGGAACATGGAATACATTAGTGAGAGTAACGGTTTTTCCGGATGTGAAGATGATGTTTACACTTCCTTTTCCAACCACTTTGGAGCGGCCTTCATTACCCATTTGTATTTCATGTCCGTCTTCCAAGTCATGATAAGTTTTAAATAAAGACTTATCATAACACACATGTATGGTGGCACAAGTGTCATACCACCATCCTTGAACCTTTCCTTTTATAGTGTTGACTTCACATATTGTAGCCACAATGTTGTCATCTTCAATGGAGTTTATTTTATGTTCTCCATTGAATTTCTTCTTATGACTGCACACCTTGGCCCAATGACTGGGTTTTCCACAAACATAGCATGGCCCTTTTGGTTTTGGTTTGAAATTCCCTTTGTCCTTTTTAAGACCAAGAGGATTAAACTTTTCTTTGTTGGAGTGTTCGGAATTTTCAATAGCATTTGCTTTTGATTTGGCTTCATAAGAATTCTCATTCTTGTCCCTCATTCTTGATTCTTCTTCAATGCGTAGATGCTTTTGTAGTTGTTCCAAAGTAAAATCTTCGGAGTTATGAAGAATCTTCTTCTGGTGTCCTTTCTAAGCACTTGGAAGTTTGGAAATAATTGCCCCCACTTGAAAGGATTCCGAGAGTTCTACTTTGACCGCTTTCAATTTGTTGACAAGTACTTGTAATTCATGTACTTGAGGAAGAATAGGAATATTGTCCAAAAATTTAAAATCAAAATACTTTGTGATTAAAAATTTATTGGTACATTCTTCTTCTGCCTTGTATTTATTTTCCAACTCGTTCCAAATATCTCTTGCCAAAGAAGTGTTGATGTAGAGATCGTATAACCGGTCAGACAAAGCATTCAAAATATGTCCACGATATATTAATTCATCCTCTTGTCTTTTCTTTCTTTCGGCCCTTATTGCCTCTGTGTCCGTCTCCGCTGGTTCCGCTAAAGGTTCTAAATCCGGATCCAAAATGTAGAAGATCTTCAATGCGGTGAGTAGGAATTTTAACTTTTCTTGCCAACGCGTGAAGTTTGTTCCATCAAATGTATCGAGCCTCACAAGATCTTGGTTCATCAATTTGATAGTTGCAAGAGTTGTTTCATTCTTGATGCGTGTCGTAATGCACCAAAATAATAATTAAATTCCTTGTTCACTATTACTAAGAATATAGCAGTGGAAGCAAGGGTCGATCCCACGAGGAACGGGAACTAACTTAGTGTTATGTCAATTAGAATCGTAAAGGGGGGTTTTGAGTTGAAAATTGCAATTAATCTAAATAATCAAATAAAGATGTAAAATAGCTGGAATAAAAATCAAATAATAAAGAATCCTAGTTCTCAGGTTCGGTTGTGCCCTATCATAATATTGTCATTCCACAAGCAACGCATGTACTATTTCCTTTGTTTTATTTATCACCCGGAATAATCAAAAAGCTCTGATTAATTCAATTCTTCCTTAATAATAATCAATTAGAATTAGTTCTCCAATCAATTTAGAGTGAATGAACAACCTAGAATAAGCTCCCTAGATTTAATTCATTAACTATGTGAAAACAAGAAGAATTAGGTGAACTAAATTATCAATTACATATGCTCGAATTGATTAATCTAGATTGGATTTTCATATGGAAATATAAAATTACCAATTGCTACTATGATTTGAATAACAAGACAAATACGAATCCAATTACCCAAATTAGCATACATCAACACAATAATTAAAAGACAAGGCCTTAATCAATTAATAAATTGTCTTGACGACATTAATGTTCATGAGAAATCCAATAAATAAAATATAAAAAAACAAGAACTACGTTACGAGTTTAAGGAATGAATAATAAAATAATATGAACACAACGTCCCCCTTGAACTAGGTTGAGAAGATTAGCCACGCATTGCCATGAAGAATTCCCCAAAAATATTGTCTTGATTAACCTTGATTTTGCCCGGAATTTCTTCTCTTCAAACCTTGATATTGGAGGCTCTCAAAAAATAATTCTCTTCTTCTTTTTCTTGTCATGAACTTCCCTATTTATAGCCTCAATTTCGTGCCCTAGCTTTGGGAGCAAGAAATTGAAAAATATGGAAATAATGGAAATAAGGAAATTTTTGACTTTAAGATTTACGGCCGTAAAGATTCTTTTACGGCCGTGATTGAGTCTCTGCTGATTTTGTATCTTTTGAAGGTTACGGCCGTAAATATGTTTCTTACGGCCGTAACATCTTTTCTGCTTAATTTTGTCTGTTTCAATCATGCACTTACGGCCGTGAGGATTTTTGCTTGCGGCCGTAAAGGTATTTGCACCTAAGTCCCCAAACTTCAGTTTTTAGTGCAATTTGGTCCTTTTTTCTTCTTTTCTCCTCTTTTAGGATCCTATACAACATAAAACATAAAATGCATTAATAATACTTAGATAGAATCAGATTATGGTATATTCAAGGGCATAAGTGCATAAAATAAACGTGAATATAACACTTATCAAATCCCCCCACACTTGAACCATTGTTCGTCCTCGAACAAAGATTCAACAAGAAAGAAATAGGACTCAAACCACGTATTACAATTTAGAGACTTGAGGTTGCAACCCACTTTTCCTTAACAAAAAATTTGTTCCATTGCATGATCGGATTGTGTTAGTGTGTGCTAGAGATGCAACGCCCTTTACTTCCCAACCCAATCATGGCTCGTTATGGTTTATTTCCTTTCACCTCTCGTGTTCACTCACCTCCCAACCATTATTGAGTGGCTACAAGAAAAATAGTTTCGCCCAATTTTAGAGGAACTCATTTGCGTAATCCGAGTTATTCATGATGTGAATTCAGTCAACACAGTACCCCCGACCACATTCGTACCACCAACCCTAGACCAAGCAATTCAAACCACTCATAAGTAAATGTAATGGGAGTTAACACCCTCACAATATATTTCTCTCTTCGCACAAAGTGTATAAGGGTTAGAATTTTCGCTCAACTCTCTGCATGGAAAAGTCAGTACCACAGATTGCCTAACTGTCATAACCGGAGCCAACAATAACACAAGTGCAAAGCGAAGGTCTTTATTTGGTTGTAGCGGGGCTTCGGGTTAGGTAGGATAAAAGGATATATTTAGGCTAAGTCGAGAAGGAATTTCGCAAACTAAGTCAATTTAAAATAACATTACTTCCTTCTCCCTTAATATGATCTTCATTGTTTCCCGCTACCCAACTTTGTTCACACTTGGGTCTCTTCTCTTCTTTTCCTTTTTTTTTTTTCAAAAGTTGAGTGTTTGACATCCTCAACTACTAATTTTCATGACTAATTTCCTTTTCATTGCTTTTTCTCTTTCAAATTTTTTTTCGAGTACAGACTGCAACTTTTTCTCAATCACAAGATGGAATTTCAATCCCCTGAATTCAGTCCATTTCACAACCAATGCTCAACACAAGATAATTTCAACTTCTTGGACTTAGACCATAGCACAATCCTCAATCAAAAAAAGCTCGCGAATCCCTTCTCTATGGGTTCAAATCAAAACAGAGATAATGCGAAAGAAAGGGTATTCGTGGCTTGTAACGT
The DNA here is from genome assembly GCA_963555705.1 of Ligustrum vulgare. NCBI lineage: Eukaryota > Viridiplantae > Streptophyta > Magnoliopsida > Lamiales > Oleaceae > Ligustrum > Ligustrum vulgare. The sequence goes on along the minus strand of OY743176.1, from coordinate 17,014,371 downwards.
GGCATAAAAATTCAAAGAAAGGCTAAGGCTCAAACGGGCTTCTAATGGTTCATGTAGCAAGGTAGGCTCTTTTAGCAAGTTAAATTTGGTTTAACCTATTGCCTCTGCTATAATTTGCACTTGAATCAAGAAGCCACAACGGTATGCACAAGAAAGCACATCCAAGCATAACCCAACCATGTAGGACACACATCAAAAAAAATAGAGCTTAATATAAAGAGTAGAAGTAGCTCATAGGCTCAAAAGCTCACAAATTACGGATTATATGTGTTCCTCCCATCCAATTATGAGTTATAGGTCATTACTCGATCTTCATTCCAATTCTAAGTCCATTGGTCGAGGATAACGGTTAAAAGTATTCAAACCATGACTACTCACAAAAGTATAATAATTGGGACGTTCAGGGTTATATATGAAGGGATAATACATTTATTCCTGTTTGGGTTGACTAGGTTGTAGACATCTGACAATTTTTCTTTTCATTTTCAACCTATTGTGCAGTTTTGGGCGAGATCATTTCTATGTGCTCAATTTATATCCAATTATGCAATGATTTTTCAAAAAAATGAACCAAAAGTGGGGTCGCTTCCTATCAAAGATTAAAATGGATGCTGACTCAAACTGAATTTTTACGTTTCGACTACAGAAAGAAGATAAAGACATTAAGCTCACAATCAATTCAATCCCCCCCCCCCCACAGTTAAACAAAACAATGTCCTCATTGAAAAAATAAAGCTAAAAAGTAGAAGGGGGAATTTTTTTTTTTTTTTTTTTTTTTTTTTTGAAATGACTAAATAAACTAAAATTAACCAAAAAAATGAAAACGCGAAATTAAAAAAAAAATAAAAAGTTGAGGAGGTAAAGAAACTCCCCTCTCGGGTTGCTTCCCGAGCAGCGCCTTTGTTTACTGTCTTTGGCTAGACTAGTTGTTTCCTCCTTCAACCGGGATTAGGTGGATTTCCAAAGCTCAACATCTTTTTCATATTTTTCATTAGGGTCTGCAAGACAGGGGCAAAAGCATGTCATCAAAAGTTGGCAATGTAATACACGAGATTTTACCTGGCTTTTCACCATTTCCACCAAGTTTGAAAGTTTCCTGTATTGAAGAATCAATAACATTAACAGAATGAACAGGATTATCATCATCAAGGTAGTTCACGGAATCATAAATATTAAACTGAATCATTTCATTATCAAATTCCATGGTAAGTGAGCCACTACTAACATCTATCTTGGTCTTAGATGTTTTTAGAAATGGTCTCCCTAACAAAACAAGAGTAGAGTTGGGGGAATGGTCATCATTCATGTCCAATACATAAAAATCTGCAGGAAATACTAACCCGCCTACTTGCACTAGAATGTCTTCAACTACCCCGTCACGATAAGCATTAGAACGATCGGCTAGTTGAATTATAACATTAGTTTCAGTCAGTTTGGCAAGTTTTAATGCGGTGTAAGTGGACCTAGGCATTACATTGATAGATGCTCCTAAGTCTATTAAAGCACGATTTATTTTCTTATTGCCTATTTGACAAGGTATGGTAAACATACCTGGATCCTTGCACTTGGGAGGTAGTTTCCTCTGAAAGAGCGCCGACACATTCTCTCCCATTCTTACCTTTTCATTCCCCATCAGTTTTCGTTTGTTGGTGCACAACTCCTTCAAAAACTTTTCATATCGGGGTACTTGCTTGATCGCATCCAATAGTGGGATGTTGATCTCCACCTTCCTGAATATCTCCAGTATATCCTTTTCCTTGCCCTCCTTAGTCACTTTTGCTAACCTGCTGGGAAAAGGAGGTGGAGTTAGTTTAACAATTGAGTTAGAGTTGGATTTTACCTGCGGGTTTTGCGAAGTTGTAACTTCCTTTTCAATTTCCTTCTCCTCTTCCTCTTCATTTACTGGGGCCTGCTTTCGCGAACCTTCAATCACTTTTCCACTCCGCAGGGTTATGGCACTCACGTTTTTAGGATTTATCTCGAGTTGAGATAGCAATTTACCTTTGGATTGTGATTCCAACCTATTGATGGCTGTAGCCATTTGACCCATTTGGTTCTCCAGATTTTGAATGCTAGACTTGGTGTCTTGTTGAAATTGAAGTGTATTAGATGCCAAGGCTTTTACCATGTCTTCAAGAGAAGTACCTGAGCCTTGAGGTTTTAGCTGATATTGCCCCTGTTGTTGGAAGGTTCCTTGTTGTTGAAAATTCCCTTGAGGCTTGTTGGAGACGAAACCCGGATGTTTGTTATTTCCATAGCTCAAGTTCGGGTGGTCCCTCTAGCCAGGATTGTAAGTGCTTGAGTACGGATTGTATTGTTGTTCTTGAAATGGGAAGCTTCCAGCAGCGTTCACGTGTTCACTGTTTCCCTCTTGGAGCACCGGGCACGCATCCGTTGCATGTCCGAAGTTAGCACATATCCCGCATGCTTTGACTTGTTTTGCACTTCCTACAGAAAGTTGTTTAACGAGATTTGTTAGTTCAAACAGTTGACTTTCTATATTGGAACTACTTACCTCGTTCACGCGGCGAACTTGCATGTCTCGGGTTGGGTTAAATTGCTGAGTGTTTTCAGCCATGTTGGAAATCAAAGCCCGAGCCTGTTCCGGTGTTTTGTCCATTAAGGCACCTCCACTTGCGGCATCTATCATACTTCTGTCCATTGGTAGCAGTCCTTAGTAGAAATATTGCACCAGTAGTTGTTCGCTGATTTGATGATGGGGGCAGCTCGAGATGAGCTTCTTGAAGCGTTCCCAATATTCATACAGCGATTCACCATTGTTTTGACGAACCCCGCAAATTTCCTTCCGGATTGTTCCAGCCCGAGATGCAGGAAAATATTTTTCCAAAAATAGCCTCTTCATGTCATTCCAGGTGGTGACTGATCCGGATGGTAAACAGTATAGCCAATCAGTAGCTGCATCCTTTAATGAGAATGGAAAGGCCCTCATTTTAATTTGTTCCTCGGTAATACCAGTGGGTCTCATACTGTCACAAACCACGTGGAATTCCTTGAGATGCCTGTAAGGGTCTTCACCAGCATGTCCTCGAAAAGTTGGCAACAAGTGAATGAGTCCAGATTTGAGTTCAAAAGTTTTTCCCTCCTCCACTGTCGGAAAAGTGATACAGAGTGGCTGTTGAGCGACATCTGGAGTGGCCAATTGTTTAAGTGTCCTGTTGTTGAGGTTATGAGCTGCCATTTGTTCTAGTGCTTCCCTTCTTCGCTGTCGAAAAGTTCGCTCGATTTCAAAAATAAAAAATATTCAGGATTAGTGGATCGAGTTTTATGCATATAAATAAATAAATAAAATTTTCGGAATTTCAAAATTTTTTTTTTAATTAAACCGAAAATAAAATAAATAAATAAAAATGCAGAAAATAAAATTCTAATTGATTAAACAGAAAATTGGTTAACCGTTCCCCGGCAACGGCGCCAAAAACTTGATGCGTGTCGTAATGCACCAAAATAATAATTAAATTCCTTGTTCACTATTACTAAGAATATAGCAGTGGAAGCAAGGGTCGATCCCACGAGGAACGGGAACTAACTTAGTGTTATGTCAATTAGAATCGTAAAGGGGGGTTTTGAGTTAAAAATTGTAATTAATCTAAATAATCAAATAAAGATGTAAAATAGCTGGAATAAAAATCAAATAATAAAGAATCCCAGTTCTCAGGTTCGGTTGTGCCCTATCATAATATTGTCATTCCACAAGCAACGCATGTACTATTTCCTTTGTTTTATTTATCACCCGGAATAATCAAAAAGCTCAGATTAATTCAATTCTTCCTTAATAATAATCAATTAGAATTAGTTCTCCAATCAATTTAGAGTGAATGAACAACCTAGAATAAGCTCCCTAGATTTAATTCATTAACTATGTGAAAACAAGAAGAATTAGGTGAACTAAATTATCAATTACATATGCTCGAATTGATTAATCTAGATTGGATTTTCATATGGAAATATAAAATTACCAATTGCTACTATGATTTGGATAACAAGACAAATACGAATCCAATTACCCAAATTAGCATACATCAACACAATAATTAAAAGACAAGGCCTTAATCAATTAATAAATTGTCTTGACGACATTAATGTTCATGAGAAATCCAATAAATAAAATATAAAAAAACAAGAACTACGTTACGAGTTTGAGGAATGAATAATAAAATAATATGAACACAACGTCCCTCTTGAACTAGGTTGAGAAGATTAGCCACGCGTTGCCATGAAGAATTCCCCAAAAATATTGTTTTGATTAACCTTGATTTTGCCCGGAATTTCTTCTCTTCAAACCTTGATATTGGAGGCTCTCAAAAAATAATTCTCTTCTTCTTTTTCTTGTCATGAACTTCCCTATTTATAGCCTCAATTTCGTGCCCTAGCTTTGGGAGCAAGAAATTGAAAAATATGGAAAGAATGGAAATAAGGAAATTTTTGACTTTAAGATTTACGGCCGTAAAGATTCTTTTACGGCCGTGATTGAGTCTCTGCTGATTTTGTATCTTTTGAAGGTTACGGCCGTAAATATGTTTCTTACGGCCGTAACATCTTTTCTGCTTAATTTTGTCTGTTTCAATCATGCACTTACGGCCGTGAGGATTTTTGCTTGCGGCCGTAAAGGTATTTGCACCTAAGTTCCCAAACTTCAGTTTTTAGTGCAATTTGGTCCTTTTTTCTTCTTTTCTCCTCTTTTAGGATCCTATACAACATAAAACATAAAATGCATTAATAATACTTAGATAGAATCACATTATGGTATATTCAAGGGTATAAGTGCATAAAATAAACGTGAATATAACACTTATCAATTCTCCATGACAAAATATAGTTTGAAATTGTTGAAAATATGGTGTAGGAGAATGAAGAAAATGATACAAAACAACAAAAATGATGAAGAAAATATAAGGCTCAAACACGTAAAATACGTTGTCCTCAAACTATATTTGCACCCACCGAGATTCAAGTTTGCTTTTGGGATTATAGCAAATAGGTTTGTAGGATTAATCAAGCATTTTCTCAAGTTCAAACAAAGTAAAATGAGAACTTAAGATAAAAATAAGAACACTAAAAATATGAATGATGAAATGGATATTTTGGATATCAATCTTTGATGCAAGAATGTTTTCAAGTGATTTGGAATGAAGTAAGATAACCTATTTATAGATATCCGTACACCAATCACGAATTAGTGCCAATTTTTCATGAAAAGATGGAATGATTCTTCAAAAGGTGCCAAATTCAAACTAAATAACGGTAAAAAAATTACACCGTGCGACCGCGCGGTTATATAATTAATTACACGTCAAAAATTGACGTGTGACCGCACGGTTTTTGCATCGTGCGGCCGCGCGGTTATCCGATTGATGCCACCTTTGATTTTTTCATTTCCGTTTCTTTTCAAAATAATTTCTTTGTTTATCATTAATCATTTTGAACACACACACACACACACACATATATATAACATGAAATACATGAATTAAACACTAGCTAGCTAGGTACAAAACAAAAGAAAGGTTTGGTTCGTTTTTGTCCAAGTTTATTTCTTGCCAAATTGGTGATAACATATTTTCTTAGCAAAATAAAATTCACTCTTCGTTTCCTTGTTAAAATTGTTTTTTTTTTTTTTTTAGTATCAAAAAAGTTGTCATCCCACCAGAAAAAATTATCGATTGAAAACAAAAAGGTAAGCATCAAATCAATGAGTACCACAAATGTTTGGGACTACCACCACCATTGCAAGACAAGTTGTCTGTTCGTATTCACTACCATGCCAACTTGAGATGGAGTGATAAGAAAATAAATTAAGAGATCGATGACCTTGGATAACTTGCATTATGGAGATTTGTACAAAAATATATGATTGAGAAAATCAAGGAATCATTAGGACAAATTGATCAAGTTGATTAATGATTATGTACACATGATGATGTGCTTAATTTTTGAGATTGTGATTCTGTTTTAAAATATTTAAGTTTATTGGGTTGTGCTATATATTGATAATTTCTCAATGAATAAAACAACTCTCATTTCTGCTTTCATCTCTAAAATTTCTTCTGTTCTATGCTAAAATTAATTAGATTAAAATATTACTAACAAAATGTAAAATTTGGGGAAAAATAAGTGTATTCAATTGCATCCATTTGAATTATTACAGTAAACCCGCAGGTAAAAAGAAACTAGCAACAAGAACAACTACTATAAAGTCATAATTATGAATGACAACACGATAAATTAAAAAAGTACATATCTTGAAAAGAACACAATGAATAATACATGAATTGAACACTAGCTAGCTAGGTACATTATTACAAAAGAAAGGTTAAATTCGTTCATGTCCTAAAGTTTATTTTTCACACTTAAATTCAATAAAAGTAGGCATAAATATAGAATTATTTTTAAATGATTCGAAATCAGAATATCAAGCTTTATTAGCAGATCAAAATCAGGCCTTCTGGTTAATATATACTAATTTAAATTTAGGTGTGCTGCATGCGCCATTTTCTTCAAGAAATTCACCTGATGAATTTTGGTGATCCTCAAAAATTGCATCAGTTTTTGGAAAGAAATGGACGTTTTTCAGGTTTATTTTTGTGCCCTTCTCTTCAAGAAATTCATCTGAATTTTTAACATCAGGTTTTGGCACAAGTTTGGTATTCTTGATCAGGTTATTTTTGGTGCCATAAGCCCGAAATATTTGGTCCTGAATCATCTCTTGAGACAGTCCCCATGCATGCAGTTCTTCCAATTTGTGATGCATAGCAAGACTGTATTCTCCATTGCAACCTAATTGCAGAACTTTGTATTCACAATTTTGAGGATTTTTCAGAGCCTCGAATTGGTCGACAGTCCAGTTGAACCATTTCATGAGGAACAAAAGAATGGTTAATCCATGGGAAACAATTATCAGATTCAGTTCATCTGAAGGGTGGTGCTTCTTTAGCTTGTTCGTTTCCATTTCCCTCGATAGAGTTTCGATAAAACCTGGACGTGAAAAAGTTGAGGTTAGCGCATGCATGCCTGTGATTCTGTGAATTGTTGTGATTAAAAATCATGATGTAAAGAGAGAGAGAGAGAGAGAGAGGGATTAACTTACTGGAAACCCTGTCATAAACATCAGCGCTGGATTCTCCGTCAGGCACCCGGTAGAAGAATTTCCCATACCTGTTTCTGGTTCGTTTTATCTTCTTCCTCTTCTCCAGCTCCTGGAAATTCCCGAAATGCTGTTCTCTCATGCTGCATTCTTCCTTCAATCCAATCACATTCTCCTCTTGAAATTTATCCGCGATGATCCTTTCCAGCGTCTCCTTCGTGCGCGCAGAAGGGGACACGTAGAACAAAACTTTCCAATTTTCCGATTCTCCATTTTCAGATACCACTTTCTTGATCTCGGAACCAACGTTTTCAGCCTGCTGAATCCCCTTATTGCTTAATTTGATTTTGTAATTAGGCACGTATTCAAGAACTTCTTCGTCTTCATTTCCTTCACTCTCCCCGTGGCGAACCAGTATTATGCGCTTTGGCATGTATTTTTGCCAGTTTTTGCTTGAGGCAGCAGCCGTGAAACCGATGTTCTTCATTCGCAAAAACTGCTTGGAAAAATATTAGGATATAAATACGAAATTTCTTGTATGTATTTAATATTTTATTTTGTGTGTGTATAATGTATGAGTTGATTTGATGCAGGAGCTTCATTAATGAGCATACATATTTATACGTGAAGTGAAGATCTCCTCAACGCGGGATGCAATTTGACTACCTTTCTAATTGTGGAACTATTTCCTCACTTTGATCAAATTGTTTTACGGTTTGTTTAAAACTACTGTTTGGCCTCCATTAAAATCAAATTACATTTTTCTTCTTTCTATTTTTAATCACATATTTTTCAATAAACTAATATTATACGTGAACCTAAAAATCTTCATTGGAAAAATGTTAAAGGGATCGAAAATATGGATCGAAAGTCGCATCGAATTGTTATAAGTTGTTCAGATGTGATAGATAAATAAATAAATTGCATTAGCATGATTTTACTTTTGACCACACATTCTCTAATAAGTTATAAGGAGTACTTCGAAACTCTTTTTTCATCTAAAATGGGGGTCAAACAAGGAAAGAAAAAAAATTGTAAAATCTTGGACCAGAAATGGTCAAATAAACTTAAAAAATAATTCTTAACAAACCGTGGAATCATAACAGTTTAAACGTTGTTTTCAATAGAATATACACGAAAGAGAGTAAAATTTGACACGGTTGACTATTGACTTGGAAGAGACATAATTTTGAGTGTAGAATTCTGTTTCCCTAACCTTGGACTCGTTCATGTGCGAAGTTTTTAGGCTACATGATTTACTACTTTATATTCTCGACAATTGTTAATTAGAGGTGGGCGTCGGGTGGTTCGATTCGGGTATCTTAAGAATCGAAATTGAACCATACTTTTCGATTCTTGTAAAATAGAATAATTCGATTCCATTGAATCATTAGAATCAAACTAGAACCAAACCAATCGGTTTCGGTTCTACAATAATAACTATTTTTCCGGACCTTATCGAGGAGTATCAGGCTTCGGGAAGCGAGCCAATAACCTAAAATAAACTTCTACCGAATATACCAAAATCAAGAATTTCGAAAATTCTTTCACCCCAAACAATATATAGGATTCTCCATGAAACAGAATATATTCATAAACCAAAATGAGAAATAAATGTCCTTGAAGGTTTTTCGAACATAACAAGAAGTCATACAAATAAATTTGTATAGTAAACTTGTGAGATGAATCATGAGTTTTAAATGCATTATTATTAATTGCTTTAATAAGTTAGTCTCATTCTATTTTCATCGACTAAAAATTTCAGTCAAAGTGTGAAGTTAAATGTTACAATGAGTTAGATACGTAACAAATTTCATAAAAAAATTAATCATTTTCATTTTACCCAAAAAAAAATTACAGATTTTTTTTGATTTTTAATTTTAGGACAAACAATTAAGATCATAAAAAAATAAACAAGGATCAAATGTCGGTTTCAACTTCGAATTTTTGGTTCTAAAAGCGGAATCGAGAACCGAACGAAGAACCAATCGGTTCTCGATTTTAAGACCGGTTTCCTATTTTAATTTTTTAAAACCATATGATTCTGATTTTTTCGATTCAGTTCCAATTTTTTTGCCCACCTCTATTGTTAATTCAAAATTTTGAATTGTATTAGGATTCTTTTTCTTTCTTTCAAACTTTTGGGGAAACGCAACATATGGGACATAATAGTAATGATCTGCTGCCTACATCGGACATATTATATTGTCCAATACAAGCTCATGTTGGCCGCAACATGTACATGTTGAGGGAAACATGTGCCTACATCAGATAATATATAGTGTGCTTGATTGGGTAAGAGATCATTTTCATGGGACAAATACATTCACTCACCTCTTCTTGAATTATTTTTTTAATGAGTAAATTACGTGGGTGACCAAACATGCACCACGTATCAACTTGTAGAATCTCCTCGATTTTCCAATAAAAAAGAAAAAAAAAAACTTTTGTCGACTGATTGAAGGAAGACGTCATTTAATTGTTAGAAAACGGGCACAAACGGGACATAAATACATTCACTCACCTCCTGCCTGCACCAACAGGATTTAAAACCCATTTACAATGTGTTTGGCAAAATTTGTTTATAAATTTTATTTATAAAAAATTATGTGACAATATTTTATTGGGTGGTGAAAATATCTATCCTACCATCTTTTAATGAGTAATTCTACAAAGATATTTTTAATTGATATTGTGACATGTCACGCATTAATTGGGTGGTAAAAATATCTATTTCACCATTTACTTTTTCACTATCCAATGAATGTGCGTCATGTCACAATATCACTTAAAAATGCCCCAAAAATGTCTCTCTAAATTTATTATCTTTTAACTTTCCAAAATTGGCCTAAAGAAATATTGGTGTAAGTCTGTATTTATAAACAATCATTTATAAATGGATTGTCAACATAAAAAAATACTCCCTCTGTCCCGCGTTCACTATTTTTTTTCGTCCATCTCAAATTAGAGTCCACTTTCCTCATTTAATGTATATTAAATTTTTTTTTTCCAAATAAACTCTTACTTAATGTTTTTAAATTATCAATATTTTCGAAAGGGTTTGATCATGAGTAAACAAGGGCATGATAGAAAAATTGTACATTTACCTTTTTAAATATAATAAATATTATTTCTTAATTTGTGTGAAAAATGATTTGGGTGAAAAATGAGAGTAACACTGAGAAGACGGAGTATTTGTTTAAACTTTTTGAATCTTTATACAAAAGTTCTTACGTCTCTTATGACAAGCTGGATTCTTCTTGTTGCTTCGCACAGGTTCTCCTGTCTCTCACTCTCATAAATATTGCAGCTAGCACTCAAATTCTTGCACTCGTAAGAGACCATGGAAGGCAGAAGAAACACAATTCACGTACTAATGTTGCCATGGCTAGCCCATGGACACATTTCTCCATTTCTAGAACTAGCCAAAAGACTTGTTCACAGAAATTTCGGTATCCATCTGTGTTCAACAGCTGTAAATCTCACTACAATCAAGAAAAAAATCCCAGAAAAATTCACTGACTCAATCCAACTCGTTGAATTAACTCTTCCTTCTTCCCCTGAACTACCTCCACCTTACCATACTACGAATGGCCTACCGCCCCATCTCATGACAACCCTCAAAGAAGCCTTTGAAGAATCAAGTCCTAATTTATCTAACATTCTCGATACTGTAAAACCCCACATCGTTATTTACGACTATAATCAGCCGTGGGTGGCGGAACTGGCTTCTTCCCGTGGAATCCCGGCGGTTCAGTTTCTCACAATTGGTGCAGCAATCACTTGTTTTAATCTTTATATGTTTCAAAAACCGGATGAAGCATTTCCGTTTCCAGAGATCTATCTGAGGCAGTTCGAGAGAAAAAAGATTCAAGAATTAGGGGAGTCACGAGTGGGCAGTGTTAAAGAGAGTGATCGGGCTCTTGCTGCTCTGAGAAAATCAAAAAACATTGTTCTTATCAAAACATCTCGAGAGATCGAGGGAAAATACATAGATTTTCTGTCAAATTTATGTAACAAGAAGATTGTCCCTGTAGGTACACTTGTTCAAGATCCTGTGATTGAAGACGAAAATAAGGAGATAATGGAATGGCTTGACAAGAAGGAGAAGAATTCTGTAGTGTTTGTTTCTTTTGGCAGTGAATATTTTCTGTCTCAGGAAGAGAGACTTGAAGTAGCAAAGGCACTAGAGCTCAGCCAGGTTAACTTCGTATGGGTTATCAGGTACGTAAACATAGTCCAAAAGTCCCATAATATTTAACTGCTTTTTATTTAAAAAATTGCAACTTTAGTCCTCAAACTATCTTCAAACTCTTATTATAGTTTCACAAGTGAAATGATCAAAATTAATCACCATTAAGTTTAAGTCATTGATAGGGCTCGTGAAAACGATACCAACTTCAATTTTTTGGATATAGCTTATAGTCGAAAAGCAAAACTTAATTGTAGTTTGATATGCGACAATTAACAGGCATATGAATATTCGGTTTATGCCACTCGGGGAAAAATAATGAAATTATTTTATTACTAACTCACTCATTTGAAAATTTATGGATCAGCTTGCTCATTAGGCAATAAGTTAGGGACAAGTGGAGCAATTTTCATAATGAAACTAGAGGTGAACACGGTACTGTTGCTCGATTTGTAACAAAATTTCAAAGGAAATCGTTTAAAACGGTTTCAAATTTTCACCAACTAAATCAACCCATTTCAATTTTTAAATCAAACCATTTTTTGCGATTTATCAACAAATAAATTAGTAGATTCTAAACGAGTTTAAAGATAGTTATTCATCTAAATTTCGGTTAAATGTACACTTTATGTTTTGTAGTTATAGTGTTATGTGATTAATTGTCTTCTGTATTGATGTAAAATTAAATATATGAACTGTAATGCAAAAGACAAAATCGGGTACTCACTCTTGAAAAATAGGATTTGAAATTTAGAAATGATTTGTGATATTTGGATAATTGAGAATTTGAGTTGTATAATTTAGTAAATATTTTTATTGGATAATAATATTTAGTAGGTTGGAATTGAAAACATGCAAGGATAAAGAATTTTGCTGCATTCTTTTAAAATTGGACGACTGTCTTTATTTTTTATTTTTATTTTTTAAAAAACTTGACGAGTTGACAGTTTGAAATTGCACTTTTGACAATTGAAACCTATATCAAACCGTTTAAAGTGATTTGAAATTTTCTCAAACCAAGCCAAACCATTTCATATTTGAAATCGAACCTAATCAAACCTTTTGTTGTGGTGTGGTTCAATTTGATGGTTTGACGATTTATTTGTTACCCCTAGTTGAAATTATGTCAAGTAAAAATCATAATTTTAGCCCCTCTTTAATACTTGTTTTTTTAAAACTCATTTTTAACCACATGTTCCACCAATAAAATAATCTATACATAACCTAAAAAAATTCTCTATTTTTTAATAACTCATTCTCCAAAAATACATTATTGCAAAACACATTATTTGAAATAATATATTTTAAACGCACTAGTAAATTTTGATAAAAATTAATGAAATAAGTGATTGAAAAGTTAGTATCATAAAATATCGTTAAAATTAATTATTGAATTTAACTTAATGAACCAAATTGAGGTTATTTGTCTTCCACAAATGTATACAATTTTATAAAGTCAATAGTGATTAGATTTTAAAAAATATTGAACGCCAACCTTAAGCGTCTTCACCACCCCTACCCTATGAAGAATCGAACTTGCGACCTATGCGATGTCAACATTTGTGAATTCTCAACCTTTACCAGTTCAGATGTATTCTGGAGGCAAAGGTTGAATGTTAACCTTAGGAGCCCCATCGTCCTTGCCCTGAGGATTTGTGAATGATGTAAATAGCAAGTTATGCTCCAAGTTGGTCGGGGTTTGGGTATTACCCATTAGACGACAAAGTGCCTAGGAAATTAAAACTCGTGAGGATTCAAACATGCAACCTCTGCGCTGTCAACGTTTGTGAATTTTCAACATTTACTAGTTAAGACGTGTCCTAAGGGCTAATACATAGTGTTTAGATTTAAACTCTGAACTTCTGGTTACTTGACTAAAATATTAACCTGAAGATATAAATATATAATTATAGGATTGTTCGGCGGCTATTTAAATCAATTTAAATTGATTATTTATGTTTTCTAGGTAAAATGTACGATTAAAAATTGAAGAAAGAAAATGTGTGTGGCTAAAGAGTTATTTGTGTATAATTTAAATTCTTGTTTAGTTACCGGACAGAGGCTATATTTATCTCAAGTGGTTCTTCAATGTAGGTTTCCAAAAACAGAAAATTTAACAATCGAAGAGGCACTGCCACAAGGATTTCTTGAAAGGATAGAAGATAGAGCTCTTTTGGTTGAAGGGTGGGCGCCACAAGCCAGAATTTTAAGCCACCCTAGCATTGGCGGCTTTGTGAGTCATTGTGGATGGAGTTCCACAATGGAAAGCATAAAATTTGGTGTTCCAATAATCGCCCTGCCTATGCAAATTGACCAGCCACTTAATGCAAGAGTTGTGGAAGCCATTGGAGTGGGAGTGGAAGCTTTTAGGGATGAGAATGGGAAACTTGAAGATGAAGAGATTGCAAAAGAGATAAGGAAAATTGTTTTGGACAAAAGTGGGGAGGAAATAAGAAAGAGATCCAAACAAGTGAGTGAAGCCTTGGATAGGAAAGGAGAGGAAGAGATTAATGGAGTGGTGCAAGAGCTTGTGGCACTTTGTGGGGAAAAAGTTGGTCACTAGATTGTACGTGTTTGGGTTTGGGTTTGGGTTTGGGTTTGGGTTTGGCTTCTTTGGTAAGTTCCACCGTCTTCGCAGTCCTGTAACATATGTTGTACCAAAATTAGGACTAGCTTATGTTTTTTGCTTGAATACTTTTGTTGTAAATTTGTAATTTGTTTGTGCTATGTAGAGAGTTTGTAAATTAATTGTGAGTTGGTCCAGTCGAGTTGGGCCTGTTTTGTGGGGGCTAGTCGGCCTAGGTCAATAGAAATAGGTCCACATACCAAATGTTTGATTAATTACAATCAGGCTGCATTTCAGTTACTAATTAAAAAAGGACAAATTACATAATTAAGAAATTTTAAAGATAAGATTTAATATTTAAGAAACTTGTTCATTTAGTTCAAAAATCAAGTTTCTATTTAAAAATATATAATTAAATTGATAATAAAAGTCACAACTATATAATTTATGGTCACAGGTCATAAATTATAAAATTAATTAGTCACAATTTATTTTTCGATCACAAATTACAAATTTTATAGGTCACAACTTATTTTTCAGCTACAAATTATCAAATTAATCGATCACAACTCACTTATCGATCACGAGTCACAAATTTTATAGACATTTTTCTAGGTCAAAAATTCTAAAAATTTAGGTCATAACTCATTTTTCAATCACAATTTACAAATCTCATAAGTCACAACTTATTTTTCGGTCACAAATCTCAAATTTTGTAGGTCCCAACTTTTGCTCGATCAAAAATCTCAATTTTATGAGTCATATTTTTTACAATTTGTGGTCAAAACTTATTTTTTGGGTCATGACTTATCAACCAAGTGGTCACAATTACCTCCTAAAAGGTCACAAAGTACACTTCATCTTCCCTAACTTAGCCCACCAACGCCACAACCTCCTATGTCAGAGCCACCAAACAAGTCGATGCCAACGCTATTGACCCCAGCACCACCTAAAACCCACCACCAACATCATCTTCGACCAACCTGCACAAGATCCAAATTTGTTCTACCCGACGGTCTAAACCTTCCGCTGGTACAACCTTTTTCCCACTCTACGAATTCGCCGCCGCCATCACCATCTTTCTCGTCTACCTAAATCGCAAAACTAAGTTCCTATCCCTCTTGACTTTCTGCAACTTTTTTGTCATCTATTCAGGTTTCTCCCTCTATCCTCTACAACAAGAGCATGTGTATGATTTGACTCTATACGTACATCTGAAGACTTTATTCTTGGTCCTTGAAGCACACTGTTATCCACTCACTGTCTTATAGTTCCGACAGTCTTTCTATTTTGTTTAGTCTAATCCTTTTCTTACATATCACTCGGTTTAACTGTGTCACTATTAATATGATCATGTAAATCCTTACAATAAATGATATCCTCCATTCTAGGCTTCTAAATAACTCAATTATGATTAGTGAGTCTAATCATAGCACAACCAACCAAATCCTCCATTTTAATTCACACAATCCAACATAAACTTTGATACCACTGTTGGGAAATGAACAACTAGAATTGCCAACATGAGTAGCAACGCTAAAATATTTCCCCAAACTCTGTGTGATTAAAATAGGAATTCAACTAACTCAAACAAGTCAATCCAAACAATAAAATACTGAATAACAATTCGATAACACCAATAATTATTTAACGTTGTAAAACCCTCAAATGAAAGGGAGAATCGACGGGACAAACCGACAATTCTACTATTACCAAATAATAGGAATACAATATTTTATTCCCTAGATTTTTGTCCTAAATCTTGAGGTAAACTATACACCTTCAAAATATAATTTGGCAACCACAATATACATCATCTAATATCAATAGTTGAAATCAAAAAACAACAATACAATAATGGAGATTAAAAGGAACCTAAATCATTTTAAGATAATACTTAGAGAAACCAAATTGAAGAAGAAGAAGAAGAAACTCAATAATAGTCATTACTTTCTTCCCCAAATAACAATATAAAATGACACATTTTATTCCTTCTCCGTGTTGTTGCGTGAATGTGTGAAGAGAAATGTAGAGAAGACTTCCTCCCAAGTCCCAGCTGCGTAGTCTCCAGCCACTGTCTGCGTAAAAACTGTGAAAATTGTCCCCAACAAAGAAAAGTTAATGCCCTCTTTCATTAGGTTAAGAAAAAACTTGGGATGTATTCGAAAGCATTTTAAAGAGAATTGAATTTATAATTTTGATTTATTTGAATTTTTTAGGTAAGATGTGTGGTTAAAAATTGGAGAGAGAAAATGTGTTTAATTAAAAAGTATTTTAGAAAATTGTATAAATTAATTTGAGCAATCATTGCCATTTTAAATCTACAGCCGAACGGATCCTTAATTATAATTGAATAAAAGGTCCTTCACCTTTAAATAACTAATGACCCAGGTCCTTCGCCTTTGAATAACTAATGACCTAGGTAATAATTAAAAGGATTGGACTCATTCTTATTGGCGGACCTACAGTTGGTCCTAGTTGGGCCTGTGACCAACTAAATTTTTTATTTTTTTTCTGGTTGGAAAGACTTATAAAAATAGTGAACTGATTTGTAAAATGTTAGATCCCTATTTCTTAATTCCTTTTTTGGTGACTTTATTGAATGTTTGTGATTTTATAAATCAATTGAACTACTGAGTTAGCTAATGAATTATGATTTATGAACTGGTGATTTATGATTATGGATGTTGAATTTTGAATCATTTAACATTTATGAAGTATGTAATGTGGTGACTTTGTTAAATAATTGCGTATTTGAAGTAGTTAGTGAGTCGGTTAGTTGAATATTTGCTTACAATTGCGATTCTCAACCAATTTTTGTATTTGCAGTATAATTTATGAACTGATGTTTGTTGAATATTTATTACATTTGTCTTGTGTGAATTTGAATTTTTCCCTTATTTTTTTATTTTTTTCTTAAAAAAAATTTGTGCCCACAAACCCCCGTAAAATTCGTGACAAAAAATATATGTTCTTCTCTGTGCCCCATTAGTATAAAACATCTGCGTCGGCCACTGAGTAATTAAGGCAATCAAGGTGATCACAGTCCACTAAAAATAATAACTCTGGATGAGAAACACAAAGAATTCAGTACTGAAATGAAAAGATTGTTCTTCCAGTATATCCATCAACCTAATTTGGGTCAGCCCAGAAATTCCTCAGATTCCTGAATTTTCAAGAAATCCTGGATAAAGGAAATCAAAGGGGTCCAAAAATAGACTTAAAAAACATAGAGATTTTGGATAGAACAAAAGATTTGAAAACCAAATGATAATAATAAAGGTGCAGTATGAAAATATATCACCTTTTTGCAAAAGTTAGGGTTACTGCAAATTTCCACGATGCTTAAATTCCACAAAGTTCCAGTACCACAAAGTCTAACAATATCCACGAAGTTTAGCCACCAAGGAATGTCAGATTCCCTCTAAGAATTTTCAGTATGTTATAAAGAATATATTGAGTTCTTGGGATCGATTAATTTTGACTCGAAAGTCAAAAGATCCAGATACAAAAAACAACCAAACCCTTATTTTGAAAAACTAGAGTTTCAAGATGTTTCACAAAGTAAAGATACCACGAAGATTACTGTAAAGAATTTTGAAAATCCTTCAAATCTGAAAATTTTACAAAATTTTTCAAAAATCAAAAACGTTTTGGTATGGGTTTTTCAAAAATATTCAAGAAATCATAAATTTCTTAAAAAGACCACAAAGAAACTGGAAAATCCTACGTTTTTGAATGAAACCACAAAGAATCTTCCAGAAACAACAAATCCACCCACAAAACTCTAGATCTATAAGATCTGAGTCGTAACACAGGATATTTACATGAAATCCTATGACTCTGATACCACTGTTAAGATTAAGGCTCATAATCAAAACACAAAGTACCTTAAAGTCAGATCTGAATATAAAACCTTAAAAACTTTATTAATCTGAAGCGAAAAATACAATTATCAAATGGTTTATACAGATCAAGAAAGAAATTCTCTGAAACCTAAAATCTCGCACAAATATACCAGAAAGACCACAAAGTTTACAGATTATCACTGTAAATATATCACAAAGGAAAGAACTTTGATTATTCACACAGAGTCAAAGTATAAACCATAAAGATTAGTGCGAGAGATAAGATTTCTCTCTCAAAACCACGAAGAAAAGAAAATCGCCTGAGAGAGAGAGAGAGCAGAGCAAAGAATTCGTCTGGAAGCAAGTGACCCAAGTGAGAATTGAAGGGTCAGACTTAACCCTTGGATGCACGACCAGGATTAATCCTCAAAGATCCAATGGCTGTGATAGAGCCGATTGTTGAATGGGTTGAGAAAACCGGGACATGGGCCGGGTAATTGGGTATTCTATATTGGGCTGTGGATTCAATTCAACAATAATCAATTTTGGACTTCCTTTTCCAACTGGGCTTCTGTTATTTCTGGGTCCATCATTTGGGCTACAGCAATACTGGTCCAATTGCTCTTACAATGTGGAATATGTATGGACTAGTTCTCGAAACAAACTTCGAGAATATGAAATTATTTTTTAATCCCGATCAATGGACAATCATCGGTGAATCTTCAAATATGACCTTTTAATGGAAGTTTCGAAAACCTAGTTGTAAGTGGCTTACTTTGACAAGCTATAATTTCCACTCCGGTTAGCAATTTCTTGCATGGTAAAATACACGTGAAAGTACACCGTGATATTTTCACCTCATTTGATACCTCAAAACTAAGCTCAAACATGCTTCCTCAAAACTGGAATTTTGATTCAAAGCATGACATGGTTCATAGTCTTGACACGATCACCCTCTAGCCTCCTTTAGTCACTACTCCTTGTCTTCCACCCCATGGTTAGTATCTTTCCACCTCCATCTTTTGAAGATAAGATCCTAATCACCTTCTAGTCACAAATTTCAAAACATTACACTAAAAACCAGCCAAGAAAGAATCGAGAAAAGGTTTAATTCTCCAAAACCCTAGGTAAGAATATCATGCTAGTTTCTTATTTCAATCCGTTATAATTAATTTTTTTTATTAGAAAACTTGCTTTTGTAAAGTTATAAATCCAAATAAACAAGTCTGGATCAAAGAAATTAAGAAAAATGAAGTTGTGTTTCTGAAAATACGTTTGGTGTCCACATTTGGACATTTGGTGTCAACACTTGGCGAAGAAGATGAATTGGTGACGGCACCCATGTAGACATTAACTATTTTTGAGTTTTGATCTTCGTTTTTACGTTCTTATGATTTTCAGGTTGAAAATACCACATCGATGTACTGTGAGTATATAATAAAGTCTTTTTATGAAGCATGACGTATTAACCTATTTTCAATAATGTATTATGTGACTGCTTATGATTCATGAAGAAAGAATTATGCATGATGATAATAGTAATCATTGTGTTGTGGATATCGATTTTTTATGTCGGGAGCCCCTCGTGACTCCAAGGCCTCGACATTTTATTTAAATAACCCTATCAGATTCAAGTAGGGAAAAATGTGAAGGGGTGAAGTCCTCTAATTTTGGGGCCACTTTATCGATTACTAATTTATGGACTTGTTTAAGAGTTTGGGGTAGAGGTGATAATCTATAATCAAGCCCTCAAACATGGATTTGAAAAGAATATGCATGTATATCAATTATTCATTGAATTATCATTCACATTTCCATGTTTTATAAATGTAGATATTGCACTTTGACATGTTCGAGGTCATCTTTGGAATGGATCAAGTCAGCCAACAGGAGATTTTATATGTATGTGGTGGAGATACACATGTGCGCCCCAAATTCATTTCCATTTTAATTCATTTATTTATTTTCCCGCCATATTTTGATTTTTCAAACGAATAAAATAGTATTTTAACCACCCGCTCTAAATATAAATTTGAAATCTTATTTTCAAAGCATAATTGGACATTTTTAAAAATAAGTATTTTTCTCTGAAATATCATTCGTAATTTAATTAGAAGAAAGCAAAATAAACTAACTATAATATAAAAACTATATAGCTAGTAGTTGATATAAAAATAGTTGTTTAAAACAAGAAACAGAGAGCAGGCAGCGGAAGATAATCGGGAATTTGTTATTTAAAATATTTAACTATTTTGAAACGAAATAAAATTATTTAAAAGTAGTTGGACCTTATTAGAGTTTCCCTGGTGAGAGGCCCATGAACCACGGTCAGGTATCCAGTACACAATCATCCCGTCATTTGAGAGTTTGCACCAACCTCCAATCCAT
The DNA here is from genome assembly GCA_963555705.1 of Ligustrum vulgare. Lineage (NCBI taxonomy): Eukaryota > Viridiplantae > Streptophyta > Magnoliopsida > Lamiales > Oleaceae > Ligustrum > Ligustrum vulgare. The sequence goes on along the minus strand of OY743176.1, from coordinate 16,994,275 downwards.
GCATTGTCATTCCTACAATGCAAAACTAAATGAGCTAACGCTCAGCAAGTAACATATGCATGATCATGCGCATGAGTTTCGATTCACTTTCTCAAAATTATCTCATCACCAGGCTCCATGCCTTCTCATCATCTCAATTTATCCACATTTTCTACTTGGGCCTGAATCCCGCTACGTTGTACCGTATGAGCTCAAATATCAACATGGCCGATAACATGCGCCTTCCAGTGCCCGTGGTCCGTCATCGCCCACCGAGACTCAAGACTCCACAGTTTGTATCCATCTTCGCCCACCGAGACTCAAGATACTGCACCGGGAATTGTATTATATCAATCAGGCCTGACCGATTATATACGGCGCTCAGTGTGCCGATTCGCAGTCCCAAGGCCACCAAGAGACCTCCTGACACCGCCCGTATACCAGCGCCGGACCGCCAACACCCCATCATCGACTACCCTTAATGAGCGTCGGGAGTCTCACACGAGTGTATACATCCGGACGCGAAGTAAAGTACGGTACACTCGTAGGGAGATTCTACTATCATCCACATCATTCTCTCTCCATATATTTCCATATACTCATTATCTATTTCTTTATCATTTATGAGGGACTTCTTCTAAATCCACACAATGCACATGTCAATGCCCATGAATGCCAACATATATTTCGTGCACCAGTTACACGTCATATAACCACATCATATCGCATTCGAATGATATTCATGTGCATTAATAACATAACATATCATATCATATCATTAAATCACGTCTCGCATGCTTTCACCATATATAGATAATTGTCACATCATATTTCACGTATATTGCACCCACAGTATATTTCACATAAACACATAGGAGCACATAATAATATAAATATTATGTTTTGCATTGTAGTTGAAATGTTACATACCTTACTCCTTGAGTATCCTTGAGTTCAAGACTTTATTCGTCAATATTTGTTACCACTAATCAGCTTGGAGTCAAATTCGATTGATCACCACTCCTTGCCTACCTCGTTGCTATATTAATCTAATTTTTCTATTTAAATTAATAATTATAATCATAATATTATAAACCATTTATAGTTTTTATTGAGGGGTTAAGCTGCAATTATTTTATTTACTCATTTAGTCCCAAAAAATATAAGATTTATATTTTAGTCCCAAAAAAATATCAAAAACTACTAAAATTACCCAAAAAAATTGTAGGGTCATATGTAGTCGAAATAGAAAATTCTTAGGGCCATTATGAAGTTCTCAAGGATACATCACAACGATATTTTCGGATCATAAAATCGATAACCGAGGTAAAAGTTATCACTCGTCAAAGTTTACCACTTAAAACTATTTTATTTCGATTTCTTTTCAAGTGACTACTTTCATCTTAATTTTCGGTACTCTTATTGTCATCAAAATTGAAATTTTAATATACCATTCTAAAATACCCACGATCTAGTTTTTCGTATCCTTACCGAAACGCAATAGGGTCAACTATAGCAAAAGTTGCGGCTTGTCAAAATAAGTTGTTTAAAACTTACATTTCGAATGCCAACATTCTTTATTAAAATATTCGAGACACATACGTCGACCGAATACGTGTCTACAATATGCCATTTTGAAAGTCATTCAATTCTCTACATGATGGTACTTTGGAATAGTCAAAACGGATAACAGAACTAAGAATTTACGCGTCCTGAAACTATACGAGTAATTCTTCGTTTATAAATAATATAATAATAATAATAATAATAATAATATATATATATATATATATATATATATATATATATATATATATATATATATATATATATATATATTATTTTAACCAAAAGTTTACGGTTTAACTTTGGTCTATTATTTTTCAACCTTAGAACGAATTCTTAATTCCACTGTGAAGTACATTCCATACACTTCGATTCATATCTTCCCAATTATGGAATCGATAGTCGATTTATATAATCGATAAAATTACTTAAAGTAACATTTAATATTCTTATTTATTTTTCGTTGATAATACGTCAACCAAATTTAAAGTCTGATTTAATGTCGAATATGCTCCTTTAAATAAGTCAAATAAATTAAAATTAAAATTTGACTTTCAAGTTGGTCCCATTAAATGTGAATAATTTAATATAATAATAGGTTGAATTTTTGGGTCGTTACATTCTTCCCCCCTTAAATAAATTTCGTCCTCGAAATTTAATCATTTAGTTATATCAGTCTTTATCTTTATTTTATATTCTTTTAGCTTCAAAATGTGTAATCACAATAGTCAATTCTATTATTGCTTAAATCACATTCTATACACTATTTGCATTGTGTCTAATTCAATTATTCTAATCAGTAGAACTTCTATCTAGCATTTTCTTTCTCATCGTCTTTTTATAATTATTCATCTGTGAATCGATATTCTTCACTCCTACGTTTAGACCACGATTTTAGTAAAAATTCTTCAATACTTTATCATGATTAACTTACAATAGTATACTTCGGCAACAATGTAAACTTGCCACATGTGATAACTTATCATAATCGCGTTCTAGTCATGCATGTAATCTTTATTAGTGATCTTTCCTAGATAGATCTACACTTCAAACAATTATTACTTGTGTTGGCCTCGTACTCTATACTTTCAAAGTAAATATGGTGGCCATGAAGTTTAGATTGTGATCCAAATATCCTTCTTGTCTTGATATACAATTAGCTTGATCATCACGTCACGCTAATTCACACCAGAATATACTCATAGAAGTATTTTTATGAGTCATATAACATCCTCTTTCTTCTCAAATATTTAGAATTAGCGTAAGAATGCGTCAATTTTGTAAAAATATTAGCCCTTAAAATATCATCCTGTCATATTAGAATATTTTTCCATTTGAACATCATAGTCTATCTTATACGACTTGAAGATAGTATCCCACTAATATAAGAAACTTCCCATTTCAATGGAATCCTAAACTCGATGGGCTCCTACTACCGTTAAGCTGAAAATAATCCAGCTATGTTTCATAAAGTAGTTGCAGTGAACGAGAGGAGATCAAAGAAAGTTTACTCAATCTCTTCAATCAGTACACAAATAAATTCATTCTATCATTCTAACTATACAATTTATTACCTCCAAATGTTTCAGCTACATAGCTTTGCTATCCATCTATTTTACTTCAATCTATATAGTGTTTCCAAATCACAATACACAGGTTCAACTTAAGGAGTTCACCATAAAATATGGTATCCTAATCTAATCAATTTATAAATTCTGACTTCAAATCTTATCAAGCAATCAGCTTAGATGATTTGAATAATAGAGATTTTCTCAAACGGAGAATGATACTAACATTATTTTAGGATGATTTGAAATTTCTGAACAAAGCTATCGAAAATTCGATATTTCGATATCAATCAAACGATATCAAGAGATTCAAAATGAATTCATCGAAAACATATTTTCTTCTGATCCTACTTTAGAATGATGTACAATAATTTGAGTATTGCACTGATTGTAGCGACCAAGAATTTTTACGCGATAATTATTTTAATAGAAAATCGTGTCGCTACTATTTCACCCATTTTTATTAAGTTAACGCCACGACGTATTCGTATAGCCAAGTCAAGAAATAATCGAGATCGTTCGATTTTAAATTAAATTCCGAATTTCTAAAAATATCTCCATTCTCTTGATTTAAAGTATATTAAGTCCAAGTACTTAATTCAATGTTATCCCAATATTTATTTATACAAAAATTATTTTTATTATTGAAATTAAGAAAATATATGCAAGCATGAGAGGTTCCATTATATATAATAATTATGAGAATCTTAATTTAATAAATATGGAAAAGTATATGAATGAATTATATACTCCATTATATGTAATCATGAAGAGCATAATATTTGTATAAATATGGAAAAGTATATGAATGAATTATAGACTCCATTATATGTAATCATGAAGAGCATAATATTTGTATAAATATGGAAAAGTATATGAATGGTTGATAAGATTCCATTATATGTAATCATGAAGAGCATAATATTTGTATAAATATGGAAAAGTATATGAATGGTTGATAAGACTCCATTATATGTAATCATGAAGAGCATAATATTTGTATAAATATGGAAAAGTATATGAATGGTTGATAAGACTCCATTATATGTAATCATGAAGAGCATAATATTTGTATAAATATGGAAAAGTATATGAATGGTGCTTTACTTTAAGAAAAGGATGTGTTAAAATTAATAGAATTGAATGATTATGTTTACAATATGCCAACTTTATACATCTATTTAAACCCATCTCTTTTACACACAACTCTACACATATACACTTATTTCCAATCTCTTGACAAAATCCACAAGTAAGAGAAATTCAAGGTGGTCAAGAAAGTTTTGGTCCATTTACTACTACACTTCATTTTAATCTTTTAAAAGGTAAGTATATCTTATGTTTTTATGAAAAGTAAGTATGTTTTTATGAAAGGTAAATACACCTTATGTTTTTATGAAAAGTAAGTATGTTTTTATGACAAGTAAGTATATCTTATGTTTTTATGAAAAGTAAGTATGTTTTTATGAAAGGTAAATACACCTTATGTTTTTATGAAAAGTAAGTATGTTTTTATGACAAGTAAGTATATCTTATGTTTTTATGAAAAGTAAGTATGTTTTTATGAAAGGTAAATACACCTTATGTTTTTATGAAAAGTAAGTATGTTTTTATGACAAGTAAGTATATCTTATGTTTTTATGAAAAGTAAGTATGTTTTTATGAAAGGTAAATACACCTTATGTTTTTATGAAAAGTAAGTATGTTTTTATGACAAGTAAGTATATCTTATGTTTTTATGAAAAGTAAGTATGTTTTTATGAAAGGTAAATACACCTTATGTTTTTATGAAAAGTAAGTATGTTTTTATGACAAGTAAGTATATCTTATGTTTTTATGAAAAGTAAGTATGTTTTTATGAAAGGTAAATACACCTTATGTTTTTATGAAAAGTAAGTATGTTTTTATGACAAGTAAGTATATCTTATGTTTTTATGAAAAGTAAGTATGTTTTTATGAAAGGTAAATACACCTTATGTTTTTCTGAAAAGTAAGTATGTTTTTATGACAAGTAAGTATATCTTATGTTTTTATGAAAATGTTTGGATCATTGCTATGAAATCAATCTCACAAGATTGTTATGGGTTCCATATGATATGTTTATGATTATGCTAAGGGGACCGGAGTTTAGTAGCGCTACACATAAGAATTCTTGCCATTTAAGTTCGGTAAAATTCTTGTGTCTCCCTATGTTTATGAATATTTCAATCCTATCCTATGTTATGATGAAAATGATCCATATGCTTTCAAAAGAAAATTTATGCTTGGTATACTTACTGGGATTTTATAAATCTCACTCCACGATATTTACCATTTTCAGATAATTGAAGGTTCGAGGCGGTCAACATGGAAGTGGCAAAAGTGGTTAAGATTGATGAGATAATTATGTTGAACTTTATGTAAGAAAATTATGTTCTATTTTTATTCACAAATAAAATTATGGGATTCTAATTATTCTTTTGAATAATTTTACATTACTATTTAAGTCTCGATAATATGATATGAGTCACTTTTTGTGGCACTCGAATGGTCGAGAATTCGGGTCGTCACACTGATCCATGCTGATGGATTGATATCAATTGAGAAAACAATGGTTCTCAGTCAAGTCGATACAAAAGGATTGTTGAGGACTGAAAGGATATATAGCACTTGAGCTAAATACGAATCGAAATGTCACAATAAAGTGCTATATGAGTCGAACTCTTTCCCTTGGTAAGGATTTCTAATAAGAAGAGATGGATTTAAGAGTTCAAAATTAAGACATAATAACTCAATGAATGCATACGTTTGCTGAGATTCAAACCCGAGGTATCCTAGACACTAAATCATATTTGTCTATACGAATATGAATGCAAAAGAAAGTTCAATAGAAGAACTAGGCTAAAATATTTTAGCTCCATTAGGTGAAGAAAGTATCTCTTTTGTAGATACAGATTTCAAGATATGCGTATTTCAAAGAAGAAATAAATATTATTCGAGTTTCAATAAAACCAAGATTGGTCGAGTCGTATTAATAATAAGGTAACGAGTAAGCTACCAGAAGTTGTGATCATAGTAGAACAAAATATTAGTTTGTTGTAATGGATAATTACAACAAAATCTAAACTTAGTGGGAACAAACACTGATTCTTTCAAATGAAAACATATGTATGTAGAAATAAATTAGTAGAGAAAAATGAGGCTCACATGAAAATAACTGATGAGGGTAATATTTCAATTTTCCCTTATCACAAAGGAAGAAAGAACTTTGGACTTAGGAATAAAAAAAAATGTTCTTTTAAGAAATGGAAGGATAGAAGAAGAAAACACATTAGAGATGCCAATTCTCTACATTTTGATTTTAACTTCATACTTTGAAACATAGGGGGTACAATGACATTAATGGAGTATGAGGTAAGTTCGTGGGAAAAGAGAATTCTTTAGCTCCAAAGGAAAACTATATCCAAATCATATGAATTTCAATTTGGGAATTGACATGGATGTATTTCATTAGAGTCGAAATATATCATAATCAGATAAAGACAAAAAAATTAGGAAGTTATGCTCTTCTGAAGATTAAGAGTTAAAAATATAAAAGTCTTGATCCATAAGCTACCATGATTATCATGTCAGGTAGATGAATATTAATGAGTAGTACTCAAGTTAAAATCAAATCAAGATGTCACGGTTCAAGAGTTGGATTGTCACATTTTTTCATGAAGCGAAATAACAAAGAAAAAAATTGTGACTTATAGATGGGAAAATATCAAATCAGGAATTACCAGAAACTTTGATTGTTGAATACGCATAATTGAATGAGTAACACACGGTCAATAAATTATCAAAATCGAGTGTTAGAATTATCACATCATTTCCTAAATTAAAATGGTAAATAGGAAGATGTGATTTATAAGTAAATGAATCTAAAAGATTATCCAACGTATTAGGTACTTTACATGATTTAAACAGGGCGTTTGGCTAAATAATTTATATGTGCTTAACCAAAGAAAGGTTTCATTAAATGAAAGACAAGTGAAAGATTGGTAAATACCGAAGATGAGGTTCACTAAGAAAGTAACCTTGATCATTGATTTTCCTTCACATGCAAGTGAAAGGAAAAATCTTTATAATTGAATACTCAAATTTCAGATCATTTAACTTTCACAAAATGACAAGAAATATAATTATAGTCTAATAAATTGAGGTTTGTTATGTCATTTCGAATAACACGATGACTGGGCTTAAGGATATGGTCGAGCTGGATCGTAATTTATACTAATTGATTATATTGCAAGACTCTGTAGTAATCGAATAATTTACATTCACGGAGGGTGAGATATGAGTCCCAAATTTAATCGGTGTACTGAATGTGAAGGGAAATCAAGATTTTAAACATTCAATATACCAACAAGTGGGTAATTTAGAATTTCAGAATCTGGACAATGATTGGACCATCAATAGATACAATTGAGATGGCAACAATAGGATGATAAGACACACAATTGTGATCAATAGAGACACAAAATAAATGGATTACAATAAAATGTCTTATCTGAGTCAAATAGTTATTAATGAACAGATGTTCATTAATGAGACCAATAAACGTTGAGTCAAAAAAAGGTTCACATAGGAGTCAAATATTTATCAATGAACCAATTCCACAAAAACAGATGGACATCGAGTCAAAAGAATGTTTAGGTAGGAGTCAATATTCAAAACTTACGACATCTCAAAAAATAGATATTCAATAAGGTAAATCAAAAATAGAGTTTTCAAACTTTTCAAGAATGCTGTTTTAGAATGAATTTCAAGACCGTTGTAATAAACAATTAAAACATAAGATTTGGGCTCATTGGAATATATTTCAATTCAATGAAGTGAAAGATCACAAGCAAAAAAATATCAGATTATTACAATTTTCTCAGCAATACAATTTCTGAACTTTCCTTATATTAAGGAAAATAGTAAGGGTACTTTTAGATAGGATGGTGGCGAGAGAAGATAAATTACTGCCACCAAAACATGAGGAATAAATTATGTGAAAATTAAAGTTCGATAAGGGTGATTTAGTGAGTATTTTACTAAGGGAAAGAGTTGTCTTTTATGATATCTTTGACGAGGACCGATGAGATGATTCAATAATCTTGTACAAGTACGATCTATGATATATTCCTAAAGGTATAGGTGAATATCAAGGAACAACACGATCATTAGCACAATATTAATGAGAACGTACATATGGTTGGAAATATCATTATCGTTGACATTACTAGACACCATCACTCATAGTTACTCCATAGAATAACTCAACTGATGTACATCTTTCATTGTGCATCCTAAGATTAGCTGCAAGGGATTATCAGGGTTCGTACTTTAAGAGATATATGTTTCCTTAATATGAGGGTAGTCATAAAAAATCTCCAAAAATCACTCCAATGATGAACATGAAATTACATAAGTCTCAATACTCGTACCCCTTATTCTCAAGCCAAGAATTTACTCTTCTTCAAGTATCGATATCAAATTATCGAGTGTCGATATCTAATCAGAATGCACATTCTCAAAAATCTTAAACTCAATCAAATTTTCAATATAACTCATCCATTTCAAATCTTTAATTATTGATAATAAGTTTAAATTTGATCTCTTATTGCTCATTGCAATATAAGAAACATCCTAGACGTCATCTCAATATACATTTCACTAGAACATCTCCGTTCTAAGTATTTTATGAATTACGTATTTTATGAATTACACAAAAATTTTATCTGTTAAACTTATTCAATCAATGAACATCTCTCAAAGATATCACACTTATCTCATCATCTTGCAAAATCGTATCACATTTCATCTTGTAGGTTCTAGACTCCTAAGTTGAACTGCCATTTCTAGTTTAACTCAGGATATTAAATACATATCCATGCAGGAAAATTATTCCAAGACAAATATCCACTTGGAATTTCACATTTCTAAGAATTAATTCATATAAAACAAGTAATAACTCACTTGGTTGGTGCACTCCAAATGACTGTCGGACATGTGTATACTGGGTAGTCTTCAAAATCATTTAAAACCATGCTCTGATACCACGCGATGTGGCGCCCCAAATTCATTTCCATTTTAATTCATTTATTTATTTTCCTGCCATATTTTTTTCAAACGAATAAAATAGTATTTTAACCACCCGCTCTAATATAAATTTGTACTTTTATTTTTAAAGCATAATTGGACATTTTTAAAAATAAGTATTTTTCTCTGAAATATCATTCGTAATTTAATTAGAAGAAAGCAAAATAAACTAACTATAATATAAAACCTTTATAGCTAGTAGTTGATATAAAAATAGCTGTTTAAAACAAGAAACAGATAGCGAATAGCGGAAGATAATCAAGAATTTGTTATTTAAAATATTTAACTATTTTGAAATGAAATAAATTTATTTAAAAGTAATTGGACCTTTTTGGGGTTTCCCTGGTGAGAGGCCCATGAACCACGGTCAGGTATCCAGTACACAATCGTCCCGTCATTTGAGAGTTTGCTCCAACCACCAGTCCATGCATTGTCATACATACAATGCAAAACTAAATGAGCTAACGCTCAGCAAGTAACATATGCATGATCATGTTCATGAGTTTCGATTCACTTTCTCAAAATTATTTCATCACCAGGCTCCATGCCTTCTCATCATCTCAATTTATCCGCATTTTCTACTTGGGCCCGAATCCCACTACGTTGTACCTATGAGCTCAAATATCAACATGGCCGATAACATGCGCCTTCCAGTACCTGTGGTCCGTCATCGTCCACCGAGACTCAAGACTCCACAGTTTGTATCCATCTTCGCCCACCGATACTCAAGATACTACACCGGGAATTATATTATATCAATCAAGTCTGGCCTATTATATACGGCGCTCTGCGTGCCGATTCACAGTCCTAAGGCCACCAAGAGACCTCTCGACACCGCCCGTATACTGGCGCCGGACCGCCAACACCCCATCATCGACTACCCTTAATGACCGTCGTGAGTCTCACGCGAGTGTATATATCCGGACGCGAATTAAAGTAGGTACACTCGTAGGGCGATTCTACTATCATCCACATCATTCTCTCTCCATATATTTCCATATACTCATTATCTATTTCTTTATCATTTATGAGGTGCTTCTTCTAAGTCCACACAATGCACATGTCAATGCATATGAATGCCAACATATATTTCGTGCACCAGTTTCACGTCATATAACCACATCATATCGCATTCCAATGATATTCATGTGCATTAATAACATATCATATCATATTATCAAATCACGTCTCGCATGTTTTCACCATATACAGATAATTGTCACATCATATTTCACGTATATTGCACCCACAATATACTTCACATAATCACATAGGAGCACAAAATAATATAAATATTATGTTTTGCATTGTAGTTAAAATGTTACTTATCTCATTCCTTGAGTATCCTAGAGTTCAAGACTTTATTCCTCAATATTTATTACCACTAATCCGCTTGGAGTCAAATTAGATTGATCACCACTCCTTATCTACCATATATATAAATTATAATTTAATCACGTGATACTATATTATATTTCAATTATTAAATATAAATTAGGATCCAACAAAATTAAAGTGGACTATTCCCCCCCCCCCACAAAATAAACAATTATTGGATCGCCCTAATTAAAAGGGATTGATTTGCTTTATTATACCTCGTAGCTATATTAATCTAATTTTTCCATTTAAATTAATAATTATATTCATAATATTATAAACCATATATAATAATAATAATAATAATAATAATAATTAAAAACTTACTTGTGAAATTAGGGGGGGCGACCCCCCCCCCCCCCAACTTATATAAGGGGGGTCGACCCCCCATAAAAAAAGGGGTGGGTCGACCCCCTCTTTCTCTCTCTCTTCGTCGCTTCCCTTTTTTTGCGCTATTTATAGTTTTTATTGAGGGGCTAAGCTGTAATTATTTTATTTACTATTTAGTCCCAAAAAATATAAGATTTATATTTTAGTCCCAAAAAAATATTAAAAACTACTAAAATTACCCAAAAAAATTATAGGGTCATATGTATTCGAAATAGAAAATTCTTGAGGCCATTATGAAGTTCTCAAGGAATACATCATAACGATATTTTCGGATTATAAAATCGATAACCGAGGTAAAAGTTATCGTTCATCAAAGTTTACCACTTAAAACTATTTTATTTCGATTTCTTTTCAAGTGACTACTTTCGTCTTAATTTTCGGTACTCTTATTGTCATCAAAATTGAACTTTTAATATACCATTCTAAAATATCCACGATCCAGTTTCTCGTATCCTTGTTGAAACGCAATATGATCAACTATAGCAACAGTTGCGGCTTGTCAAAATAAGCCCTTTTAAACTTACATTTCGAATGTCAACATTATTATTTAAACACACACTTATTTTTTCTCAATGTCCCACTATTTCAAAATTATCTTATTTAATTCCTACAATGATATTTACAATTTCATAGCTAAATCCAATTTGGTCATAATAATTAATTTCAACTCGAGTTGCTTTTCTTATCAAATTAAAAGAAATAATAAATATCCGAACTTTTTAAGTAAATTCAATTAACACTAGTACAATAGGAATCAAATGCGTCGGTTGAAAAGCGGATAAGACGTCGGTTGTACAGGAGACGCCTTTAGTAGCGATGCTAAAAGTGCATACTTAAGGTGTCGATTGTTAAGTAACAACCGACGCCTTAAGTTATAGTAAGGCGTCGGTTGTTGTTAAAAACCGACGCCTTTAAGTAACTTAAAGGCGTCGGTTTTTAACAACAACCGACGCCTTTTACTATTAATTTTATTTATTTATTCATTTATTTATATTTTCATTATACATATATACACTATAACAATCACATACACAACAAAAAATTATCTTCAACAAATATATAATCGAGGAATGCAGAATAAAACTTAATAACTCAACAAACAGAATTTCGAATTAATTAATTTTTTATCACAATATTGTTAAAAAAATTGTACATCTTAACATAAAATGGGCCAAGTTTACATACATTCTTCGACGAAGTATTTGGCCCATAAATTTCGAACCTCGTCAATTTCCTCTGTTGAATAAAATTCTCGAAATGCCTAAAAATAATTAATAAGAATTAATAATTATTATGTTAATTACATATAAATCGTAATTAAACAATTATCTTCAATAACTTATACCTCGTGTAGAGAAGTAAGTTGAGAATAGGCTGTGACTATCTCGAACATGTTTCTCATAACATAATAGCCACATTCATCTCCTCCAGGTTGTTGAGGACACTAAAATTTGAATATTTAAAATTAAAACTATTATTAGTAATTGAATGAAAGTGAGTATTAAACTAATATTTGGATCTCAGCGTATTCATTGTTTCGGCCATGTAACTCACAACACTTTCTACATGTGTTTTAACTCTAATCGACGCAATCTGTGATGGACACATAAATCCAGTTAACTCTGATCGATGCAATCTGTGATGGACACATAAAACTCCAATCGAACTTCAACATTATCATCCAGTCTAAAATATTCATTCTCAGCATGTTAAAAACTCAAACATTTTTATCCCCTTAATTATTCACTATATATGCTCATATCTCCAAATTAACACAACATAATAATCTCAACTCACCAAAACATCCACAAGTACAAGACATCTCAAATAATTCACTTATAAATACCTCACAATCATTGCTTATCCGTAACTAATTCAAAACACATATATCAAGATATTAACCATGTGTTAATACGAATGAAACCACCTTAACTTATTATTTACATTTTTATTTATAAAATCTTACGAAAATTTTGACAGAATCTCCCCTATAAATTGGACTTAACCAACCTGTAGGGGGAATCAAAATGCCACAATAAAACTAAAATATTTAACTTCAACATATTCAAAACTCAAACAAAACTCCAGTCAAATTTCAACATTATCATCTAGTCTAAAATATTCATCCTCAACATGTTAAAAACTCAAACATTTTTAGCCTCTTAATTATTCACTATATACGCTCATATATGCAAATCATCACAACATAATCATCTCAACTCACCAAAACATTCATCAAGTACAAAACATCTCAAATAATTCACTTATAAATACCTCACAATCATTACTTATCCGTAACTAATTCAAAACTCAAATAAAATTAACATTCTACAATTTCAATAAAACTCCAATTTTTAAAAATTGAATGTATACATCTACTAACACAAAATCAATAATATAAAATTGAAATTCAAACTAAACTAATAAGATCATTTAAATCAACCAACATAATAAATAAAAATGATAACTTCAATTATAATTTAACAAAATGAACAAAATAGTTTAAAATAAAATATGAAAAATTACCGTTTAGTGGTGGACCTTGTGGGTGGGTGGTGGTGGCTATAGTGGGATGGTGCGCGGGTTTTTGGGTGAGTGGTGGCGCGGGTGGGGGGTTGTGGCGCGCTCGGGTGTTGTAGCGCTCGGGGGCTGGTGGCGCATGCAGTGGGCTGTGGAACCTTGGGCTGGTAGTGCGAGGCTAAGCTCGCTGCAGGATGGTGGCGGAGGGGTGCTAGAGAGATCTTCGGGTGGAGGGTTGGTGGCGGACGGTGGCGGCAGCGTGAGAAGGTAGGGCAATGGTGACCTCGGTTGAACTGAAAATGGTACGGGAAATGGCTGGAGCTGGAAATTTTGGTGATTAAACCGGGGAAATGCCTGAAAATTTGGTGAAACCAGGAAAATAAAGCCTAAGTATAGGCGTCGATTCTATATAAGAACCCACGCATATTATTTAAAGGTGTCGGTTCTTATGTAAGAATCGACGCCCATACTCGGCCCGGTTAATTGGCGTCGATTGTTTCCTAACAACCGACGCCTTTATTAAACATTTATTTACGACTTTGCCACCGCATTTTTTACGGGCGTCGTTTTCCTTGAAAAACGACGTTAATTTGTTATTTTTTTGATATTTTTGTACTAGTGTAAGTTCGAATAGTTTTTGCAACTTCATATTTTGATCAATTCATTTGCTTTTAAAATTAATTTTATTTATTTACTCTTTTTGTTCATTTATTTATGTTCAATACTATAGATTTAAATAATCAAAATATGCAAAATATATATTACAAACTTTAACAATTAGTTTATGTAGATTCATTTTGGACAGCCCGAGTTTTCAGCCCAAAGTGATTGCATTGCTGTGTTTTGGACCTGAGCTAATGAAAGCCCTATAAACTGAAGCCGGAGCCCAAGCCTCATGACCCGGTATTAGAGCCCATTTCAGCACCGCCTCATTTCACATCGTTGGATCACATTGATCTGATCTGCACCGTCCACTTGTTGATAAAGGTTGAAAGAGATGCTTTACCTTCACAATTGATCTGATCCAGAGTCTTCTCTTCGTCTAGCTCTCTCTCTCTCTCATCTTCGTCTCTTCCTCCAGAAAAAACTCATATTTTTCTGATTTCTCGCATATTACTTAGTGGTTTTTCTACTGATTCTTTGTGTAAAATCAGTATTACTTAGTGGTTTTCATACATATTGTGATTCTGTGTATTATTCTTTGTGGATTTGCGAGTTTTTTGAGATTTCTGGTTTCTTTTTGTATAGAGACGTGAATCTGTATATTTTTGTGTTTTATCTTTGCGATTTTATGATTAATAAAATTTCTTGAAGTTTTATTACTGAAATCGTTTCTTGTATGCTTTGTGGTTGATTCTGAGTCCTGATCTCTTAACAGTGGTATCAGAGCCTTAGGGGTTTTTCTGAAATTTGCGTTTAGGGTTTTCAGATCTTGGTGGTGATCTTTGAGAAAATTTCTTTTTCTTAAAGTTTATTGAAAACTTTTGAAAACGTGTTTATGATTCTGAAATTTTTCAGATTTCTTTGAAAAATTGCTTTGAAAATTTTTCATACTTTCTTCGTGGTTCAGAAATTGTTTTGTGGTATTATTGTTTAAAACCTATTTTTGAAATTAGGTTTACTCAAAAAAAATTTAATTTACTGGATCTTTTATTCTGAGTCATATATTTTTGGGATCTTTGTTTTGTTTTTAGATTCGGTATATTTTCTTTATAAATATACTGAAACTCATACATTGGATCCTACTTTTTTTTTGTTGGCTGATCTTTGTGACATTACTGGAAGGCTTGGTGGTACTGAACCTGTGAGTTCTGAATCTTTGTGGAAAATAATCTCTGTGCTGCTGCAGTTATATAAATTTGCATCAGGTGATATCTTTCTAATCTACTGCAATTTATACTGATTTGTTTTTCAATTCTTGGTTCTTTCCAAAATCTCTCCGTTGAAGCCTATCCTTGGACCCCAATCCTTACCTTTTTCCAGGATTTCTTGAGAATCCGGGAATCTGAGGGAGCTTGGGCTGACCCATAAATAGGTTGAAGGATGTACTGGGAGAACTTGTTTACTATATATTAGTATTGTGCAGTTACTTGATCATCCTGATTAGTGTTTGAACAGTGATCACCTTGATTGCCTTACTGTTTCATAATTGTTTGAAACTATATTTTTATATCCTAATCTTTGTGGAATACTTTCTGATAACTTTTGGGTTTCTGTGTTTATATTCTGTACTTCAATCTGTCTGATTATTCTTGCTTTTGAAATAACAAAGCCTTCAATTTAATAACCTTTTTAAAAATCATTTAGTCATTACTTCAATGGCTACTATAAAAGTAGATGTTGAAGTATGGAATGGAAAGGGAAACTTTAATCTTTGGAGCCAGAAAATGAAGGCTTTATTACTTCAAATGAAATGTGCTAAGGCTATAGATAGGTCCTGTTCCCTTGATACCCCTCAGGACAGACAGCTTGAAATGGATGAAATTGCATGGAGTACTCTGTTCTTATACTTATCTGATAATGTCATTAGACAAGTAGGCAAGACTAAAACTACTATGGAATTATGGGATAAACTGGAAGAAGTTTATGATACTGTGTCTTTGCCTAATAAGTGTTTTTTGTGGAAACAATATTTTTCTTTTAAATTTGATCCATCTAAGGATGTGGATGAGAACATGAGTAGGTTTACTAAGATCACACAGAGTTTGTTGAATTGTGATGAAAAACTTACTGATGATCAAAAGGTTGTGTGTTTGCTTAATGCTATGGGTGATAAGTTCAAAGACCTTAGAAATGCTCTTGAATATGGTGGGCAGAAATTGACTACTGAAATTGTTCACTCTTCACTTAAAAATAAGGAACTTGAGTTCAAGAACAATCCTAAAGAGGCTTACAATGTCATAGGATCTTCTAAGAAGAGGACTTCCTTTAGGAACAACAAACCAATGAGTAATTTCAATAAAAATTGGAATACTTCTAGCAATAATAGAACCTGGAATAATGTGAACAATAAGTCTGCAAGAGGGAATTTCCAAAATAAAGCCAATTTCAATAGGTCTAATGACAACACCTATAGAGGACTAAATAATTCTAGAAATCAGACCAATTTTAGAGGTTTTGGTAACTCTAGAAATCAAGACAACCATAGAGGTCAGAATAATGTCAGGGGGCAAGATAACTCTGGGGGGACTTTATAACATAAATAGACCCAGACTTTGTTATTATTGTGGTCAACCTGGACATCATATTAAAAATTGTTTCATAAGGAAGAATGAAATAGGAACCAGTAATCAAACAGAGGCTGCAGTCCAAGATAACAATGGAGTGGTTTATGTTACCACTGAATCTGATAGCAAACATGAATGGATACTTGATTATGGTTGCACTTTTCATATGTGTCCTGAAAGAAATTTATTTTCTGACTTCTGTTCTGATTACCTTGGCTCTGTGAAACTTGGTAACAATGTTACTTGTGATGTGAAAGGAACTGGGAAGGTTTTTTTAAAACTTGAAAATAACAAAACTCTTGTCTTAAACCAAACAAGATATGTTCCTGATTTAAAAAGAAATCTAATCTCTCTTGGAGTTCTTGATTCTGAATCTTATGAGATTAGAATGTTTAATGGTTACTTGAGTATTTTCAGAAGTAACTTCTTGATTTTCTCTACTCCCAAAATTAATGGGATTTATGTGTTGAATACCTTACCTGTTTATGCTAGATCTTTTAATGCTGTGTCTGACATGAATAAAACTGTTTTGTGGCATAAAAGATTAGGACACTTAGGTGAAAAAGGCCTTAAGTTACTTGAAAACAATGGTGTTTTTGGTAATGATGTGTTGCATAAACTTGATTTCTGTGAGAAATGTGTGTTAGGAAAACAGAAAAGAAATTCTTTTGGTAAAGGTATTCACAAATCTAATGATATTCTTGAATATTTGCTTGCTGACTTATGGGGTCCTGCTCCTATTAGTTCTGTTTCAGGTTTTAGATATTTTCTTCTTATTGTAGATGACTTATCTAGGAAAACCTGAGTTCATTATTTAAAAACTAAGGATGCTACTGTGACTATTTTTAAAAATTGGATCACCTTAGTCCAAAATTTGAAAGAAAAGAAAGTAAAAATTATTAGGACAGACAATGGTCTAGAATTCTGCAACCAAGACTTTGATTTTTTCTGTAGCAACCTAGGGATTCTTAGACGCAGGACTGTTGCATACAGTCCACAGCAAAATGGAGTTGCTGAAATGATGAATAGAACTCTCTTAGAAAGAACTAGGTGTCTTCTACTTGATTCTAATTTACCTAAAAAAATTTGGGGAGAAGCTGTTAAAACTGCTTCTTATTTAATCAATATTTCTCTCTGCGGTGCTATTAATTTCAATATACCTGATCATATTTGGAATAATTTTCTTCCAGATTTTTCAAAATTGAAAATCTTTGAGTGTGCTGCCTACTCACACCGAACTGAAACTAAACTTGACTCCAGATCTCTGAAATGTGTATTTTTAGGATATGGAGAAGGAGTCAAGGGCTACAGACTTTGGGTTAGGGAGCAGGGAGGTTACAGGGTTATTTTGAGTAGGTCTGTCATTTTTAATGAAACTGTTTTTCCTTGTAAGGATGAAAAACTAGATGACCCTGTTAATGAAAAAGATTTCCTTACCACTGAGCTGAGTGCAGACCATTTAGGTGATGAAAATGGCCTGCCCTATACTCAGTTTCAGGTGGAGCAACCTCCACATTCTCCAAATGTCAATACTGAACCTGAACCTGAGCTGACTGAGACTTCACCATTACCTGGTAACATTCCTGAAACTGAAATAGATTTAGAAAATTATCAACTAGCTAGGGATAGACCTAGAAGAGAGATAAGACCTCCTCCTAAGTTTCAGGATCTTGATTTTGTGTCTGCATTTACTTACTCTGATCCTCTTGTTTCTGAACCTGAATCATTTGAAGAAGTTGTTTCTTCAAAAGAATCAAATTGATGGCTTACTGCCATGCAAGAAGAGATGGATTCTCTTCTGAAAAATGGCACATGGATTTTCTTTAATAGACCTTATAATAAAAAGATCATTGACTGCAAATGGATTTTTAAAATAAAGGAAAGTGAGTCAATAGATGTTAAACCTAGGTACAAGGCTAGGCTTGCGGCTAAAGGTTTCTCTCAAAATGAAGGAATAGATTACAATGAAATATTTTCTCCTGTGGTTAAATATACGTCAATCAGAATATTGTTTGCTCTTGTTGCACATTTTAATTTGGAACTTGAACAAATGGATGTTAAAACTACTTTTCTTTATGGCTCTTTAGATGAAACAATCTATATGAATCAGCCTAAAAGTTTTGAAAAAGGTGGAAAATCTAATTTAGTTTGTCTATTGAAAAAATCTCTTTATGGCTTGAAACAAACCCCTAGGCAGTGGTATAAAAGGTTTGACTCTTATATCCAAAGCCTCAATTTCAAAAAGAGCCAATATAATTCTTGTTTTTATTTCAAGTTTGATAATTTTGACTTTATGTATTTGTTACTATATATTGATGATATGTTGATTGTTGGACCTAATATGCATGAGATTAACTTGCTGAAAAACAAATTGCATTCTGAATTTGAAATGAAAGATTTAGGACATGCTAAAAGGATTTTAGGTATGGACATATTTAGAGATAAACAATCTGGGAATCTATTTTTAAACCAAAAGCATTATATTGAAAAGGTTTTAACCAGATTTAATTTGATTGACTCTAAACCTGTGTCCCTGCCTTTGCCTGCGCATTTTAAATTGTCTTCTGATCACTGTCCTAAAACTGCAGAAGAAGAACTTAGGATGAAAAACGTACCATATTCCAATGCTATAGGATCTGTTATGTATCTTATGGTATGTACTAGACCTGATATTGCTTTTGTTGTCAGTGTTCTTAGTAGGTTTATCAGTAATCCTGGTGAGTTACACTAGGAAGCTGTAAAATCACTTTTAAAGTACCTCAAAGGCACTGCAAATCTGAGTTTAGTTTTTTTCTAGAACCAAAAATGATTTTAAATTAAATGGTTATGTAGACTCAGACTTTGCAGGTAATATAGATAACAGGAAGTCTACTTCTGCATATTTCTTTATTTTAAATGGTACATGCATTAGCTGGAAATCTCAATTACAGAAACTTGTGGCATTGTCCTCAACTGAGGCAGAATATATTGTTGCCACTGATGCTGTAAAAGAATGTATCTGGCTAAAAGGTTTTCTGTCTGAAATCTCCTGTGTTGATAATTCTGCTATTGAACTTAGTACAGATAGCTTAAGTGCTTTACACTTGTGTAAGAATCCTGTTTTTCATAATAGGTCTAAACACATTGATGTTAAATTTCATTTCATTAGGGATATAACTGAAAATGGTGTTATTAAACTTGTTAAAATTCCAACACAATTGAATCCTGCAGATGCAGGAACTAAAATAATACCTATAAATAAATTTAAAGATACTTTGATTTCTCTTAATTTGTTAGAATTTGATACTACTTTGAATTCTTATATTTGAAGGTGTGCTGATCCAAATTGAGGTGGAGTATGTAGATTCATTTTGGACAGCCCGAGTTTCCAGCCCAAAGTGATTGCATTGCTGTGTTTTGGACTTGAGCTAATGAAAGCCCTATAAATCGAAGCCGGAGCACAAACCTTATGACCCGGTATTAGAGCCCATTTCAGCACCGCCTCATTTCACACCGTTGGATCACATTGATCTGATCTGCACCGTCCACTTGTTGATAAAGGTTGAAAGAGACGCTTTACCTTTACAATTGATCTGATCCAGAGTCTTCTCTTCGTTTGGCTCTCTCTCTCATCTTCGTCTCTTCCTCTAGAAAAACTCATATTTTTCTGATTTCTCGCATATTACTTAGTGGTTTTTCTACTGATTCTTTGTGTAAAATCAGTATTACTTAGTGGTTTTCATACAGATTATGATTCTGTATATTATTCTTTGTGGATTTGCGAGTTTTTTGAGATTTCTGGTTTCTTTTTGTATAGAGACGTGAATTTGTATATTTCCGTGTTTTTTTCTTTGCGATTTTATGATTAATAAAATTTCTTGAAGTTTTATTACTGAAATCATTTCTTGAACGCTTTGTGGTTGATTCTGAGTACTGATCTCTTAACAGTTTAACTAACTTTTATGGAAAAAAAATTCATTCTATTTCAAAATATGATGTGGTCAAACCCGTTTATTTAAAACGTATAAAAATAGTTTTTTTTTTCCAGAACAATTGAATAAGTTTTGAAAGAGAAAAATTTTACACATAAATATAATGACAAATAAAAGTAATTAAAAAAAAGGAATATCGGAGGATAGAGTGTAAGCTTTTGAAAAAGAAAAAAAAAAAAAAAAAGAATTGAACCAAAAAATAAAAATAAAAAATAATAATAAAAAGGAAAGGTAGTCATCCCAAGTCGAAAAATTGATGGGTGATGGTTAAGAGAAGCATTTTAAGTTTTTATTTTTATTTTTTTTAAGTAAAACAATTAAACTTGTTTAATTCCGGACTGATTCACCATGTTGCAATTAAACTTCTGAAAAATCCGAATTTTTGGTCCATTTTTAAACAAACAATTTTAGGGCCAATTCTAACCGAATTTTGGATCGATTCCTGGCTTTTCGGTTGCACTGGTTCGGTTCCATTTTCGAAGCATTAATCATGTCTAACTTTTTTGTAATTAATTTTCTTCCTTTTTTCTCATTTTTAATTAAATATTCATTTCATATATTAACATATAAATTAGATACATGTGACATGTGAGTGACAAATGATCATGCATCGCACGGGTGTAACACAAGTATATATATATAAATCAAAGTTAACAATCAATCTCAATAAAATATTCTATGGAATATGTACGGACTGGTTCTCAAAACGAACTTCAAGAATATGAAATCATTTTTTATCCCGATCAATGGACAGTCATCGGTGAATCTTCAAATATGGCCTTTTATCAAAACTTTTGAAAACCTAGTTGTAAGTGATTTAATTTGACAAGCTATAACTTCCACCCCGGTTAGCAATATCTTACGTGGTAAAACACACGTGAAAGAACTTAATATTTCAACCTCATTTGATACCTCAAAACTAAGCTCAAACATGCTTCCTCAAAATTGGAATTTTGATTCAAAGCATGACATGACTCATAGTCTTGACACGATCACCCTCTATCCTCCTTTAGTCACTACTCCATGTCTTCCACCCCATGGTTAGTATCTTTCGACTTCCATCTTTTGAAGATAAGATCCTAATTGTCAGGGTGGATTTGTGAATAGTGACGCCAAATAATGAAAATTTGTAAATTCGTGCCGAAATTTGGACAGAGTAACGGCAAGAAAAATACGAAACAAGAAAAAGAAGAAAAGAAGGAACAATGTCGAGGCAAGAGTTGGACTCTTTGTCCTTAAGTCGAATTTGCCCCGCAACGGTGCCTACGGATAACGGCAATCGACTCCCAAGATACAACGGCAACACTTGTGTTTGTAGCACTCCAAAACACAAGTACAACGAACCAAAATTAGGCTTATGTACTCCAAAGATGAAATGAAAGAAATCAAATCATTTGAATAAATGAATGATGAATTGATGAATGAAAAAAAATATTACAAGCATATGGGGTCTATATATAGATGTTGGAAAGTTGTATCTCAAAAGACACAATCCTTACAAGAGACACATCCTTTCAAATTTGTCTCTAATTGAAGAGACACAATTATTGGAAATTATTAATTTCAAAAGTCACAATCTTTCATATGAAAAGATACATCTTTTCATTTAAATTAATTCTAGAATATTCAATAATATTCTTTTAATTTTCCAATATTGTCACAATTTTAAGTGGCTTAATTTTCCATTCACTATTAATGGTTCCACTTAAATAATCACATAAATTGGTCAAAACCAATTTTTCCAACAATCCCCCACATGAATGAAAATTAATGCGAATGAAATGCGAATGAAATGCAGACTCTAACAAATGGAGTACACACGACAAGTCATAGCATCAAGATAGGTAGCTTGTGGCCTTGAACCTTCTTTAGTTGAATACAATCGGATTTACTAGGCTAGTTGGTGAACGCGATGTCTTGAACCATCCAGCCGTTCTAAAACCACCATGACTCATGTAACCTATTCGGTTCTCATGGTTGAGTCCATTTTGGCCCTGGACTACTCTTGGTTTCATAAGTGCTCTTAAGAGAATTAAGCCTCGAATTCTCGTAGAAGCGGCCCCACTTCACACTTATATAGGTGATCTCATACCTTTCTATCTTGAGGTTATTAATCATTAAAAGTATATATGTATACTTATCCTTATACACATTTTACATAGCACTTTAAATTTTAGGAATGGGTATAAGTGCTTTATTCTGAATCATTTATGACTTAGTTGTCCCATTGAACCAAGATCTTGGGATCTCCAATCTACAAGGTTGGGTTTCCGTCATAGTAATTCTATTCAATAGGCTTTAGGCCCATTCCCCTCGAAAGATGGTATACTTGATCTCTTGCAAGTCCTTTCGTCAAAGGATCAGCCAAATTTTCTTTTGACTTCACATAGTTAATAGAGATTATACCATTTGATATTAATTGTTTAATGGTATTATGTCTCCGACGGATATGTCGAGACTTGCCATTATACATACTGCTTTGTGCCCTTGCAATTGCCGACTGATTATCGTAATGTATATTAATCGCAGAAACCGGCTTTTCCCAACATGGAATTTCTTCAAGAAAATTACGAAGCCATTCTGCTTCTTCACCGGCTTTGTCTAACGCAATAAACTCAGATTCCATCGTGGATCGAGCAATACACGTTTGCTTAGACGATTTCCAGGACACGGCTCCACCTCCAATGGTAAATACATAACCACTCGTGGATTTTGAATCCTTAGTGTCAGATATCCAATTTGCATCAGTATATCCTTCTAACACCGCAGGATATTTTGAGTAGTGTAATCCATATTCAATCGTGTGTCTTAAATATCTAAGAACTCGGTTTAATGCCTTCCAATGTACAACACTTGGATTACTAGTGAATCTACTCAACTTGTTGACTATGTATGCTATATCTGGCCTTGTGCAGTTGGTAATATACATTAAACTACCAATGACACGCGAATATTCCAATTGAGATATGGGCTCTCCAGTATTCTTGGCTAAGTGAATACCTAAGTCAACTGGTGACTTAACCGGTTTATCGTCATACGCCTTAAATTTCTTAAGTATAGTCTCAACATAATGTGATTGAGACAATGACAAACCATCCGATGTTTTAGAGATTTTAATCCCTAATATTACATCCGTCACTCCCATATCTTTCATGTCAAAATGTTTTGTTAACATTTTCTTAGTCGAGGAAATGACTTTGGAGTTATTTCTCATAATTAGCATATCGTCAACATATAGGCATATGATTACATATTCATTAGGTGTGTTTTTAATGTAGACACATTTGTCACATTCATTGATTTTGAAGCCATTTGACAACATCGTTTTATCAAACTTTTCATGCCATTGCTTCGGTGCTTGTTTCAATCCATACAATGATTTTACAAGTCTACACACCTTCTTTTCATTTCCTGGTGCAACAAACCCTTCAGGTTGTTCCATGTAGATTTCTTCTTCTAATTCACCATTTAGAAACGCGGTTTTGACATCCATTTGATGTATTTCAAGATTATGCAATGCTGCGATTGCAATCAAGACACGTATAGACGTAATTCTTGTAACGGGTGAATAGGTATCAAAGAAATCTAGTCCTTATTTTTGTCTATACCCTTTGGCTACTAATCTAGCCTTGTATTTTATCAATTGATCCATCCGACTTCAATTTCTTTTTGAAGATCCATTTACAGCCTAAAGCTTTGTTTCCCGGAGGGAGTTCAACCAATTCCCAAGTATGGTTACTCATGATGGATTCAATTTCATTGCGTACAGCTTCTTTCCAAAAAGGAGCTTCAGGAGAGGACATTGCTTCATCAAATGTCCTAGGATCATTTTCGAGTAAATTGGTTACGAATTCTGGACCGAATGTCTTTGGAATTCGTTGCCTTTTACTACGTCTCGGTTCTTCATTTACTTGAAGATCATCATTCTTTCCATGTATATTATCATAAGTTCTTTTATTTGAACTTATTTCCTTTTCTTTACACGGAAATCTATCTTCAAAGAAGACCGCATTTCTTGATTCAAAAATTGTACCTACGTGTACATCAAGTACTTCGGATTTATGAACCAAGAATCGATATGCACTACTATTGATAGCATATCCAATAAAGACACAATCAATTATCTTTGGTCCAATCCTAACTTGTTTAGGTTTGGGTATTTGTACTTTCGCTAAGCACCCCCACACTTTGAGATATTTGTAGGAAGGTTTCCGACCTTTCCATAATTCGTAAGGCGATTCAACCTTATCTTTGTGTGGTATTTTATTTAGGATATGATTTGCAGAAAGTATGGCTTCCCCCCACAAGTTTTGAGGTAAGCCCGAACTTATCAACATTGCATTCATCATTTCTTTTAACGTTCGATTTTTGCGTTCAGCAATTCCATTAGATTGTCGTGAATATGGTGCCGTTGTTTGATGAATTATTCCAGATTCAGCACAAAATTCTTCAAACGGTGCAACATATTCTCCACCTCTATCACTACGAATCATTTTAATTCGTTTTCCAAGTTGATTTTCAACTTCATTTTTGTAGTGTTTAAACACTTCCAAAGCTTCATCTTTGCTTTTCAACAAGTACACATAACAGTACCTTGTACAATCATCTATGAATGTGATGAAGTACTTTTTACCACCCCTTGTTGGTACGAACTTCAAATCACACACATCCGTGTGAATTAGTTCTAATGGTGTGGTGTTTCGTTCAACCGAATGAAATGGTGTTTTGGCCGCTTTTGCCTCTACACATGTTTCGCATTTTCCATTATTAAAATGCATATTCGGAAGTAAACTTAAATTCATTAACTTTCGTATTGAATTAAAGTTTGCATGTCCTAATCTATGATGCCATAGATTAAATGACTCAAGCATATAAACTGAAGATGACGTTTTATTGATTGTAGCATTTGATACAACAGTTAGGACATTCATTTTGAATAGTCCATCTTTTACATAGCCTTTGACTACATACATATCATTTTTGGTAAGTACAAACTTATCCGATACAAAGACTAGTTTAAAGTCATTCTTTCTTAATAAAGAACCCGACACAAGGTTCTTACGAATATCCGGTACGTGAAGGACATTATTGAGGCTAAGTTCTTTTCCCGACGTCATCTTCAAGACCACTTTGCCTTGTCCTTCCACTTTGGATGTTCAGGAGTTCCCCATAAATAATTTTTCTCCCTCGGTTGGAGTGTATGAAGTGAACATTCCTCTATCGGCACAAATGTGACGGGTTGCACCCGTATCAACCCACCATTCCATGGGATTTCCAATAAGGTTGCATTCGGAAACAATCGCCGATAAATTCATATCGGACATGCCATTTGATATGGCATCAGATTCGACAATGTTGGCTTGGGATTGCTTCTTCGGTTTGCGACAATCAACCGAGCGATGTCCAGCCTTTCCACAATTGTAGCAATTGCCCTTGAACTTCTTTGCATTCTTCTTTGTAGATTCAACGGAATACTTTTTCTTCTTTCCTTTGTTGTTGCTAGATTCCACCACATTTGCCTTTGCTTGTGGTATGTCATTCCCAACTCGTTTTTCCGAACTTCGGTTGTCTTCTTCAATCCTCAATCGGACCACGAGTTCTTCAATGTTCATCTCCTTGCGCTTGTGCTTGAGATAGTTTTTGAAGTCCCTCCACATGGGTGGAAGTTTCTCGATAATTGCAGCCACTTGAAATGATTCGCTCACGGACATATTTTCCGCATGAATGTCATGGAGTATGACTTGCAATTCTTGTACTTGACTGATGACGGTCTTCGAATCTACCATTTTGTAGTCCAAGAATTTTCCCACAATGAACTTCTTGATTCTGGCATCTTCGGTCTTGTACTTCTTTTCCAAGGTCTCCCATAGTTCCTTTGCAGATTTCTTATAGCAATACATACCGTATAAGGCGTTGTCCAAGCCATTAAGAATATAATTCTTGCATAAGAAATCAGAATGTTTCCAAGCATCCAAAGCAATCAAAGATGCCCTATTATTTTCCCCTTCTTGTATGGCGGGAGGATCTTCATTCAAGAATTTCGCCAAGTTGAGGGTTGTGAGATAAAACAACATTTTCTGTTGCCACCTTTTGAAATCAACCCCAACAAATTTCTCCAGTTTTTCCCCATGTGAAACGGAGTTTGAATGAACGATAGTAGGGGCACCCACAACCGGAGGAATCACATTAGTAGTAGTTGTATTCACAACGGGAGGAATCACACCGGTAGGAACACTTCCTTCAGAAGTTCCCATATTCGAAGTTTCATTCGAAGTAGTATCGGTATTAAGAACCGTATTCATTTCCGTTTACGTAAAACAGAAGATCAACCAAAACAAAATAGAAATGAAGAAGATGTTAAACTTAACAAGTTTAACCAAACAAGAATGTCACTTTCACAAAATATAGAGAATTCGAATTAAGATTGTAGGGTGGATTTGTGAATAGTGACGCCAAATAATGAAAATTTGTAAATCCGTGCCGAAATTTGGACAGAGTAACGGCAAGGAAAATACGAAACAAGAAAAAGAAGAAAAGAAGGAACAATGCCGAGGCAAGAGTTGGACTCTTTGTCCTTAAGTCGAATTTGCCCCGCAACGGTGCCTACGGATAACGGCAATCGACTCCCAAGATATAACGGAAACACTTGTGTTTGTAGCACTCCAAAACACAAGTACAACGAACCAAAATTAGGCTTATTTACTCCAAAGATGAAATGAAAAGAAATCAAATCATTTGAATAAATGAATGATGAATTGATGAATGAAAAAAAAAATACAAGCATATGGGGTCTATATATAGATGTTGGAAAGTTGTATCTCAAAAGACACAACCCTTACAAGAGACCCATCCTTTCAAATTTGTCTCTAATTGAAGAGACACAATTATTGGAAATTATTAATTTCAAAAGTCACAATCTTTCATATGAAAAGACACATCTTTTCATTTAAATTAATTCTAGAATATTCAATAATATTCTTTTAATTTTCCAATATTGTCACAATTTTAAGTGGCATAATTTTTCATTCACTATTAATGGTTCCACTTAAATAATCACATAAATTGGTCAAAACCAATTTTTCCAACACTAATCACCCTCTAGTCACAAATTTCAAAACATTACACTAAAAACCAGCCAAGAAAGAATTGAGAAAAAGTTTAATTCTCCAAAACCCTAGGTAAGAATATCATGCTAGGTTCTTATTTCAATCCGTTATAATTAATTTTTTGATTAGAAAACTTGGTTTGTAAAGTTATAAATCAAAATAAACAAGTCTGGATCAAAGAAATCAAGAAAAATGAAGTTGAGTTTCTGAAAATATGTTTGGTGTCCACATTTGGACATTTGGTGTCAACACTTGGCGAAGAAGATGAATTGTTGTCGGCACCCATGTAGACATTAACTATTTTTGAGTTTTGATCTTCACTTTTACTTTCTTATGATTTTCAGGTTGAAAATACCACATCCATGTACTGTGAGTATTTAATAAACTCTTTTTATGAGGCATAATGTATTAACCTATTTTCAATAATGTATTATGTGACTGATTATGAATCATGAAGAAAGATTTATGCATGATGATAATAGTAATCATTGTGTTGTCGATATCGATTTTGTATGTCAGGAGCCCCTCATGACTCCAAGGCCTTGATATTTTATTTGAATGACCCTATCAGATTGAAGTAGGGAAAAAAGTGAAGGGGTGAAGTCCTGTAATTTTGTTGCCACTTTACCGATATCTGATTTATGGACTTGTTTAAGAGTTTGGGGTAGAAGAGATAATCTATAGTCAAGCCCTAAAACATGGATTTGAAAAGAATATGCATGTATATCAATTATTAATTGAATTATCATTCACATTTCCATGTTTTATAAATGTAGATATTGCACTTTGACATGTTCGAGGTCATCTTTGGAATGGATCAAATCAGCCAACGGGAGATTTTATATGTATGTGGTGGAGATACACATTTGACTATCATACTGTGATTTTCTAGATTTAACGCGGTTCGTCCAATATAGTCAAATCAATATTAAAAACTGAATAACATACCACTTGTAATTATGCAATTCAAGCAAATAGAACACAAACCTTTTTTTTTTTTTTTAGCATGGAGATAGAATTTCTATATCAATTCAATTGACTGGAGCTTGGTGACTTTTAAAAAATCAAATTGTTTGTGCTAAATTGACGGAATTTTTTTTTTTTTTATAAGAATCTTTTTTCATAGAGAATAAAGAGAAGCAATAAAAATGAGATTAAAAAAAGAACAGTAAAATAGGTAGAAGAAAAAGCCTTGATCTTTAAGGTTCATAAAAGAGATGAAGAAAAAGAATATTATAGAACTGAAAATATATTTAAAAAATATTTTGTTAAAGTCACCTAAAATCTTGGGATGGATGAGAAACTTTTTTTTTTTTTTTTTTTGAAAAATTATTTTGTACTTTCTGCTTAAAAATTGGTACCTAGAGAGACTTTTATAAAAGTTTTTAACAATTATTATGGTACATGAATGTTCATTAATGACATTAGAATCCGTGTTATGTTTCTAATTAATGAAATAAAGATTTTAATTTATTTTAATGTATAAAGTATTTAATATGTAATATGGGTTTCAAATCGAAGATCTCAACGAGAAGTTTAATACAAAATAATAAGTGAGAGCAAACTGAAAATATATTGTCCGTAATTCTCAATGATTATATTTTTATTTTTCCTCAATATCGCATTCATTTTAAATTATATCATTTAATTTCTATAATACTATCTATAAACTATTTTTTTTAATAATTATTATTCTTTTGATAATTATTGTATTATTTTAAGGTCAAAAAAATGTAATATATATGTAAAATTGAATATCTCAACAAGAAGTTTAATACATGATAATAATTGAGAGTAAACTATAAACATTTTATCCGTAAAAACGTTCCAAAGATAAATGTAAAATTTTATTTTATATTTTTTACTTTTCGTTAATATCTCATTCATTTTAAATTATTTCATTTATGATATATAATATTCAGTAGTCAAAAAACCTGAAATCGGTATAACCCGAAAAACAGGCCAATGGTCAGAAGGTCGGATTGGGTTGAAACGGGGTCGAACCGATTTTAATTAAAACTAATAATTTAAAAAAAATATATTTTACAAATAAAGCAACATTTACTCATTTAGATATAAAATTAAATACACGAAACATATAAAAACAATATTCTTTAGTTTCAAGATTAACAATTCAAAACAAATATAGATTTATGATTGTTAATTTTATTTATTATATTTTATTTTACTTCAAAAAAATTTAACATATGAAAAAATAAAAAAAAAATAACTTACTTAGAAAAAAAAAAGTTCAACAAACAAATAAAATATTTTTTTAAACGAGAAAAACAATTAAAAAGGAAAAAGAAAAATCCTATAAAGACCAAGGTTTCCTAATTTTGATTAGTTTTGTCTTTTTTAAAGTTTTGAATTCGATAATATTTTATATTAAAATGTTATTGTACTATGTTTTTATTTGATATGATTGTATAATTAACATATTTTCATAAATTTTGATCAAAATCACTATTATAAACATATTTTCGTATATCGCACAAGTGAAAATATTAGTATATATAAAGGGGGAGCAGGTTGTGAAACTTTTCCCCACCTAAAATGCATTTCATAAATTGGAAGTATTTCATTGAACTTTAATACGAACTCACAAGTAAGAGTCAACTGTAAACATGTCATTCTTAAAATCAAATCAAAAATTAAATGTAAAAATTTTATTTTGTACCTTTTAGGGTGTGTTTTATAGCCAAATGTGGAAAGGAAATCAAATTACACGTTAGTTGGAAAACAAAAAACCACATTTCCCTAAGAATTGATTTTCCATGGAATTGGAAAATTTTGAGTTTTAAGTGGTTATACCTTAGAATTTGAATTCGAATTTCAATTCACTTCGTATCAAATAGAAAAAAGTAGGAAAACAAGTTTTCGGATGTAACATTTTCATGAGATTTGGGTGCTACCAAACACACGCTTATTTTTCCTCAATGTCCCACTATTTCAAAATTATCTTATTTAATTCCTACAATGATATTTACAATTTCATAACTAAATCCAATTTGGTTATAATAATTAATTTCAACTCGAGTTGTTTTTCTTATCAAATCAAAAGAAATAATAAATATCCGAATTTTTTAACTAAATTCAATTAAGTTCAAATAGTTTTTTGTAACTTCATATTTCGATCAATTCATTTACTTTTAAAATTAATTTTATTTATATACACATTTTGTTCATTTATTTATGTTTAATACTATAGATTTAAATAATCAAAATATGTAAAATATATATTACAAACTTTAACAATTAGTTTAACTAATTTTTATGAAAAAAATAAAAAGCATGTTAGAAAATTCATTCTATTTCAAAATACGATTTAGTCAAACACGCTTATTTAAAACCTATGAAATAGTTTTTTCTTCCAGAACTATTGAATAAGTTTTGGAAGAGAGAAATTTAACACATAAATATAATGACAAATAAAAGTAATTGAAAAAAAAAAAAAAAAGGAATATGGGAGGATAGAGTGTAAGCTTTTGGAAAAAAAATAAAAATAAAAAATAATAATAAAAAGGAAAAGTAGTCATCCCACGTCGAAAAATTGATGTGTGATGGTTAAGAGAAATCTTTTAAAGTTTTTATTTTTATTTTTTTTTAAGTAAAACAATTAAACCTATTTAAATCCGAACTGATTCACCAGGCTGCAATTAAACTTCTAAAAAATTCGATTTTTCGGTCCATTTTTAAACAGACAATTTTAGGGCCAATTCTGATCAAATTTTGGATTGATTCCTGGTTTTTCGATTGAACTGGTTCGGTCCGAATTTCAAAGCATTAATCGTGTCTACCTTTTTGTAATTAATTTTCTTCCATTGTTTCTCATTTTTAATTAAATATTCATTTCATATGTTAACATATAAATTCGATACATATGACATATGAGTAACAAATGATCATGCATCACACCGGTGTTACACAAGTATATATATAAATCAAAGTTACCAATCAATATCAATAAATATTCTATGAGATCTGTAACTTTTCAAACATACATTTCATCAATTTTTATAAAAATCTAATTTTAATCTCTACCAAATAGGGGTTATATATGTTATTAACAATGAAATATGCATATATTTTTGGGATGCACAATTTATTAATTTTGTTATCCGTCTTGACTATTCAAGAATACTTTGATATAAAGCTTTGAATGTCCTTCAAGATGTATATTGTGGTCACGTATTCGATTAGCACACGGGCCCTAAAAAATTTAGCCTCTGTTTGGTAATTTTTATTTTTTTTATAAGCAAAATGTGATATTTTGATATAAAATATATGGTTGAAAAGTAATTTTGAAAAGTATCTGGTTGAAACATCATTTATCAAACATCACATGTGGCTGAAGCATCATTTATCAAACTCAAATAATTGTTATTGTTATTTTTATTTAAAATTTGTATCTCTTTGATGTGTCTAGGAATTGAATGATTCAAATGTAATATTTTTTTCAAAAAACGGAATGAAAAAATTAATAATAAATAGTGTTGGCAACCGGCTTATGTGGGTGATTCGTATCCGTCCCACTTTTTGTTAACTTTCGAGACGACCGGGTTTGGGACTGATCGATCATCTAATCTATTTGTTGCCCTGAGACATTAAGAATGCGTTCTCTTTGGTGTTTTTCAATCGTTTTTCGTTTTTCTTTTCTGAAAATGCGGAAAACGCGTTCTCTTGCGCCGTTTTCGGGAAAAAATTTCGAAAACGTTTTTCAAATTTGTAAAGGAAAACGTGAATTTCGCGTTTTCCATTCATTTGAACTAAAAAAGGGAAAACGCGTATTTTCCCTTTTTCCGCATTTTCCTTTTTAAAAAAAAAAATCCTAAAAAAATTGAAATTGGTCAATATTTGTCATTTTAATTACGTTATTGGTTCCCGATTTTCAAAATTTGTCATTTTAATCCTCAAATTTCTTTCAAAAATACCCTAATTTATTTGCAACATAGGTCCTTAAACTTTAGATTTTCTTGCACATTAGTCCATAAATTTTACTTTTCTTTCAATTTAGTCCTTCCCGTATTTGCTTTATAGTCATTGTGTTCAAACATATATAACTTTTGATCTACAACTTTGAATTGCTCTCCGTTTTTAGCATCGAACTCCAAATTCAACAATCTTTCTTATGATATATCATGTGCTTAATTATTAAACATTTCTTTTTTACTTTTTAATGTAGAAAATTAAGGCATCATTGATGAACGTATGAATTTTTGAACTTTTTTTGGCATAACCAAATATGACATCTCTATTTCATTTATATGGGTATATCATATATGTATGAATGTTGAATGTGTGTGTGTGTGTGTGTGTATATAATCACATGTAATATAATTACAAGTGCACAAGTGTGTATTTGGTATTATTTAAAAAGAAATTTTTTCAAGTGAATAGTAATATTTAGGAGAATGGATAATTGAGATTTAGTTGAAAAGTCAAATATTGTGAACCTCACTTTTAATCAGAATCAAACAAGGGCAAAATAGTTTTCTGGAAAAAAAATCCAAACAGAACGTGTTTTCCAGCATTTCATTTTCGAGAACAGTTTTCAGAAACAACAAACCAAACGCATTTTCAGTAATTTTGAAAACATTCAGAGAAAACGGAAATCAGAAAACATTTTCGAAAATAAAAACAGAAAATTGAAATATAAAGAAAACGCAGCCTAAGTTTTTATGTAGATATTTATCATTTTTAAATGAATAATAATTTTTACTATTAAAAATAACGGGTTGGAGCGGGTCAACCCTATTAGTAATAGCTCCGTGATTCATGGATCAAAAAACTTTTTGCTC
This sequence comes from Ligustrum vulgare, assembly GCA_963555705.1. Classification (NCBI taxonomy): domain Eukaryota; kingdom Viridiplantae; phylum Streptophyta; class Magnoliopsida; order Lamiales; family Oleaceae; genus Ligustrum; species Ligustrum vulgare. Next base: position 16,960,662 of record OY743176.1, on the reverse strand, counting down.
CATTAGAAGCGAGTAACCGTCAGGATTCGTTTCGGATTGGAACGAATATTTTTGTCTTCTGTAATAATATAAAGTCATTGTGATTTGACTTCTCATCCATAATAAGGCGTGATTAGTGGGAAGGTACAAGGATCAATAAAAGCATAAACCAGAATTGTAAAATGTTATCTGTCCAACTTGGCAAATTAAATATAATTAAGTGTTGATGGTCGTCGCTAATCTCATTTCACTACGTAAAAAAAATTGTCTCTTTACAATTATTGTTAATTTTATAAGTGAGGCTGACCATTCAATTTTACTCTCTAAGCCACTGTTCGACGAAAATTAAAATAAGATTTTTAGCACATTTTAATAAAAGTTGATAAAATGTGTGATTGAAAAATTGTAGATTCCATGAGATATGTGATAGAAATTGATTGTTGAATTTGATATATATTAAAATCTCAATTCTTACCGAACAAGGGCTAAGTTAATTGATTAAATGAAAGGGGATCGTGTCTCATTTAAGCAAGTGATTGTTAAACTTGTTTATAAACAAGTTCATTTTTTTTTTAATCACCAACATTTACAAAATCATTTTTTAACTATACATTCTTACGGTAAGAATTCAAATTCATTGTTTATAAAAACAAAACAGATGTAACTCAATGTAACATTTGGCTCCTGCCATCGCATTTAAGCCATTGCCTTTGGATTTTGGTCAAACAATCGAACTTCAACTGCCAGATTTCAATCACGTTAGAGGAGAAAAATTAAGCCTATATATATATATATATAGCAACTTGATAATATTTTCTTAATTCATTTTTTATAAAAAGTAAAAAATTGTGGACGAAAATTTTTGACCAATCGAAATCATTGACTTTAGAAAAATAGTTTAGCAAGATGTTGTCACGCAATCATTTAAACAAAATTTTGTCAAACAATATAATATATAATATGAAAAGATACGTGGAGATTAAGTCACGTTTTCTAATTTTTAGTATACTTTGATTAAATTTTAAGAAATATGTAATTAGAAAGTTGATAAAGGTTATGACGTATGATGAAAATTAATTGTTAATTTTGATTTAGATTTTTATTAACTTTTTAAAATAAACCAAACAAGAAACTAAAGTATATTTTCGACTTAATTGCAAATTGACTATTGCCTTATTTGTGTAAGGTTGATCACTCCCTCACCCAAGTTTTGAGGGTTGGGGAATAGAAGCATCCGAGATGAAAATGCATCTTTTCTACTAGCTGGAGCACATGCGACCACGTAGAGCGTCTGTATTGATAGGTAAAATAATATTTTTAAATTTTTTTTTATGCGTACCTATGCCAAAGCCTTAAGAGTATCTGCATTGCTATGCGAATTGGAACTGACGCGATAATTAAGCACTTGTATGGTCTAGAAATTTTTGAACAACTTTTCTAAAAATTCATTTTTAACCATATATTTTTATGAGACTCACTAGTTTTACACTTTTCAACTATACATTTTTCCAAAAATTCGAATTTTTTCCAAAATCTCCTACACCAAACGAGTTTTAAATAGACGGACTTATAGATTGTGTGGATTAATAAATGGATAAGTTTAAAAAATTTACTCTGCAATGGTTCATTCTATATTTAAATAATGTTGACTATGTGGCAATTTTTAAAATTTTAAAATTAATAACTCATTCACAAAATTATCCAAAATAATTATAAAATTTTAAAAAATTCTAAGTCATCTAGTTTCAGAGATCGTCTAGATGTAAAAAGAACACCTCACATTATCTATTTTTTTGAAGTTGCATAAGCTTAAAATTGTGCTCTACGTAGTGCATTGGAGAAATGTTTTCAATACACTACGTCTATTTGTTGATGTATTACTTAATTGCTCGTAACACGCATAGTGTATTGATCAAGATGCTTCAAGGGTTTAAATATATGCGGATGCATGATTTCATGATAATTTTTGCAACAAATCTCAATTCAAAATAAATAAAAATTGATTTTTTATTTGAAAATTATTAACTGGAAGAAAAATTATTTTACTTAATTTCTTTTAATTGTTATATTTTGATATAGAAATTAGAAATTATTAATTTGAAGCTGTTAATTCGAATTATTTGTTTTTTACTTTTACAATATTGTTGGGAAAAGACAAAGAAAGTCCTTTTTAAAATTTAAATACACTAATGATTGATTAAAATTAATTGATATTGCTTATATGTGAGAGTTTACGAAAGAAATTATAAACCTTCCTAAAAAATATCATCTGTAAAATTAATAAAATGTCAATAGTTAAAATATGATTGGTAAAATGTAATATAAAATATATGCAAGCGTGTAACTTGTTATTTTCATCGATTGATCTATTATATTTTTACATAAAAAATTGAAATTAATTTCTCTTTAAAAATTTATAAGCGATTATTTGCGAGCATTATTTGTAGTTATATGTATCAATATTTCGAAACGCAGGCCCACCTAGACTCAGTTAAGGGACCGAGTCAAGGATTAGAGAGTCAACTTGAGATTGACCCGGGGACTAAATATTAAGTTTTAAAAATGTCTAAATTTATATAAAAAAAATAATAAAAAAAAAACTCAAAACTCGGGTCAAACTCGGCCAAGGTTGACCAAAGTCTTTGACCGAGTTTGATCAATCGAGTTTTAGGAGTCACCGACCTAATTTTTTGCCTCTGTCATGAGTTTTGTGGTCGACCCGATTTGAAAATCATGATATGTATACTATTAAGAGGTAATGTCTCTATTTTAAATATTTATAAATAATTAAACGTGTACTAATTATGAATGTATGGTTAAAACGAATATTTGATTTTGATAGAATTTGTTGACTACAAATAAATTTATAACCAAAAGAATTAAGTACTTTATAAATGTAGATAAAAAATGTTCTGAAGTTTTGTACTCTATTTCAAGTTAGAAAGATTGAGCAAATATAACCATCTGATTTAATTCGTTCTCAATAGCCATTAAATTTTGTATTTATAGTGCTGTAATGAGATTTTTTATGATTGTAAATTAAAAAAAAAAAAAAAATTATTTGAAAATAAAATATAAAATAACTACAAATTAGATAATCTCATTATTGTATACACACATTATAGATGTACATATATTATAATGGAATAATTTTAATTAATTAGATGATCTCACTGTGCCCTAGATTGGTACAAATTAAAATCTAGATCTTAATTTAAGTCTAAGTCCAAGTTAATAATCAATCTCAATCATATATTTCATACAATCCAAACTCTTAGTTTGTCATTGTACGTCAACTAGGGGTGAACAAATAAACCGCCAACCCGCTAAACCGAATCAAACGGTGACAAATGGTTTGATTTTGTTTGGTTCGGTTTCAAGGGAGAAATGGTTTGGTTCGGTTTGAAAAAATTTCAAACCGCTATAAACGGTTTGGTTTAAGTTTCAATTGTCGAAACTGCGGTTTGAAACTGTAACCCGCCAAGTTTTAAACAAATTATAAAAAATGAGTTCGTCAATAACTTATCAAATTCAGATTGTTATTGAAACATTGAAGTCATTTTGAGTACTTCTTTGATTTCTTTTTCTAATAGAAATGAATTATAGAATAACTTTTATCAAAAGTTGGACGTTTTCTTGAAAGATTTATAGTCTCTGTCAATTGAAAAAAAATATGAGATTTTTTAGGAATAAAGTTATGCGTTAATCTATGCCTGTTTGATCCTCCTATAAGCAGTCCAACTTCATTCCCAACTAGAACTATTGAATGCTACAAAAAAGTTAAATGCGGCATGCAATATTCATTGAAGAACATTATAAACAAATTAGAAGAGAATTCATTGTGACACATATTTAAAGCATACTGAATAGAAGAAATACTCTTTTAGTAACACAGTATGTTGTTGTAACGCCCCGAATTCCGCGGAGCCCGGGACGCCACTTCGTCCTTTAAAACTAACTTTATTGCGGAAAATAAATTTAATTCAAAGCATCACATTCATCATTTGAAAACTTCAGCGGAAACTTAATTAAATTAAATACGATAATTCATAAAACTTGTGTCTCAATTATTTAAATAAAATTAACGATAAATAATCCAATCATTAATATTCGTAAAATTGACTAAAAATTTTCATCATTTATTAAATTTTCCACCGCTGCCATTTCATTCGCCGCCTTCTCCGAGATCTGCAAAAACTGTTAAAATAATGGAATGAGTATTTCGAAAAATACTCAGTAGACTCATCGCCAATAATTAATTTACAGAATAATTGAACACGTAACTATGCAATCATACAATGACATCATTCTCATATTCTTGGGCTATTTTATTTTCAAAATCAAGGCTCGTAAAATCATAGGGTGTGGGTAGTCTCGTCTCGTGCACTTAAGGCACATAAGTTATGCATAACATCATCATTTCTCATTTATCTCATAAGAGATATTCTTTTCTCGTCTCATGCATCAAAGCATGTAAATCACGTAATTTCACATAAGACATGCAATTATAATTTAAACTAATTAGTGGGGGCGAGTCTACCTCAAATCACGAGTCTGAAAGTTGAGCAAGAAAATCACGTTGTTCTTCTAAATGTCCAAGCGCCTCGTCTAGCCCATAAGTTACATTAGCCTTTAGAAATTTATAGTTTATTAAAATTTTAGGACTGAAAAGATTATTTTAAACTTGGGATTTATAATTTAAATCAATATGAACAAAATTAAAAGACTTTAAAATTTGTGGCTTAAATGATAACTTTTGAAATTTAGCGGACTAAAATGAATACTTTGAAAGTCGAGGGGCTAAAATGTAAATTTTCAAAACTTGAGTTGAAACTCAAAACGAATATTAAACTATAGGGCTGAAATAATTCATTTTGAAACATAAGGGAATGTTTTAAACTATTTTAAAACTCGAGGGACTGAAATAGATAACATTGGGGCTGAAATCAAAGGGGTTAAATCTGCAGGGACTGAAGTGAATATCTTTTAAAACGTTGGGGCTTAAACATAAATTTTTCAAAACTAAAATATAAACATAATAGATATAATATATATCTATCTCTCTCCTCTCAAAACAAGAAGCACAGGGACGGGGAAAGAGGTGGGGGCGATCCACGTCGCCAGGCGGTGACCCGGCGGTGTTACCGCCGTCGAGTGGCGGCGGAGCGGTCGTGAGGTTGGAGTTTAGGTTTTGAGTAGTTTTGGTCGAGATTGGGTGCGAAACCGAGGCTTGGAGATTTGGGATGGGTTGAGGTCAAATCCGAAGTTGGCTGTTAGAGATGGGTTTTGTGGTTCAGCCACTGGTAGCGTTTAGGTGGTGGAGGCAGTGATGATGCTTTGCTTGTAAAATTATGGTTGAGTTGTTTTCGTGTGGTGAGTAGTGGTGTTGATGATGGAATTGTGGTAGTAACCTGATTGGGCGGTGATGATTTAGGTGGAGATGAAAATGGTTTGGAGTTGGGCAGTGACTTTGGTTGTTAATTGGTTGATGGTCCGCCGTGGCTTGGATTGGGAATTGGTGGTGGATTGATTTTGAAGAATGTGGTTGCAAGACACGGTTTGGCAGCGGTTTGAGATGATGATGCATAGGCTTCGTTGGTGGTTGACTGCAAATTGGTTTCAGATTGATGTAGATGATGGTGGTTGAAATTAGCAGCTTGGCAGCTTTGGTGGCGGCAGTTGATGGTGGTGACATTGTTTTCTATTGAATTCTCTTTTGTCTCCTTCGATTCATTAATTAAATCGAGGCGACACTCTCAATATCTCATAGTCCCATTAATTAGGATTAGAGGCACTGAGTGCGCGGAATTCGATCTTGCAGATTGGTTGCTGTGAATATTGTGAGGAAGGGAGAATAGGAATGTATATGTATTGGTTTGCTTCTGATCAAGATTATGGAAGGATGGTGAGATTGAAGGGAGTTACAAGGGGTAATGGCTGATTAAAGGGGAAGGATTTTGGGAATTAATAATTATCCATAACTGAATAGCATGAAACTGGAAGGAGATAATTTCTGGGAAGAAATAAAAAAATGTGAGGAAATTGTGATGAGCTTGGTTTGCTAACAGAATTTCAGAAATTTACTTGGTTGATTAGGGAAAGGAAGTATGAATGGGATTGACAAGAATATAATGGTTGATTGAGGAATGAAATTTTGGGATTGAGGTTATTTCATTCTTGGCTATGGTTCTGAATGTGGTTGTAAATGAGGCTTGGTGGATTCATAAATGGAGCTTTGTGGTGGAGGATTAGGTGGAAAATGAAATGGAAAGTGGTGTAAAGTATGGTGATTGATGATGATGAAATGGGTGGGAAAAGAAGAAAACGTGGGATGTAATTAGGTTGAATGGCTAATTGTGAGGGATTGGGTAGAGATAATGGGGAAAATGTGCTTGAATATGAAAGTAGAAGTTAGGGAGGAAATTTTGGGATTAAAATGAATGTGAATTGGGGATTAAATATTTTGGATTTAAAATAATTTGACTTCATTTAATTAAAAATTGGACTTAAAGATAAATAATGAAAATGAGAGACTTTTGAATAAAATTTGAAAGTCGAAATAAGATAAATTTGAAATAATTAATTTTACTTCATTGGCTAGACGATCGCGTTTTTAAAATAAATGGACAAAGTCGTAGCGACACATTTAAAAAAATAATATTTATTTAAATAAGTCGTGAAAAATTCTCGGTCGCTACAACCCTACCACCTTAAAATAATTTCGTCCCCGAAATTTAAAAATATTTCTAGATTTAAAATAATTGGATACTTCAACGTTTCTTTCTTAAAAATTTAAAAAAATTAATATGACTAGACAAGAGCGCTGGTTTTTGAAAATAATGACCGTTAAGGTTGGAGAGTCGTAGCGACAAGTTTGGTAAAACATGTCTTTTATGTTTGAAAATTTCTCGATCGCTACAACCTTCTCCACTTAAAATAATTTCGTCCTCGAAATTTTAAACTTTCTTGATCTAAATATATTGGGTATTAAGCCAGACTTCTTTCTTCTTTCTTTTCTCAAGTAGTTTCAACACTACCTTGTGTACCCCATTGGACTTTGACTAGAGAAACATCATTATTAATCTCTACTATTTCTTTAAGAAATCATGTCGCACCATAATAATCAATTATGAAGTCTATCATCATTCTTCTCAAACTTCTTATAACGAATAACCCAAGATCAATTGTAACATTTCAACTCACATGAATATTCTTCCGTGTAATATGCCTAATAGCATGTTATCCACAAATCAGCATAATATCATCAGCTTATCGTATACGAGAATCTATTGGTATTTCCTATGTATTCCTGAAATGATCATATAACTCCACATTTACATTGATACTTAATCGATTGCACACTTCACCAATCAGGATGTTTATAAATAACAATCTCCAAAATTATCAAAACTTTAACTCCAAATTGATACTCCGTTCAAGACTTCACTCATGCTAACCTAAGCCGCAACGTAAATAAACAACCAATAACTCTCAACCATCCTATACTTGAAAAATATTATTTCCTCATTGTTCAAAGGTCAACCAAAATTTCCCTTTCATAATCTCGAAGTGTCTCCAACAAAATCCTCAAATGTTCCTCATATTGTTTACTATCTCTAGGATAAACCAAAATACCGTCCATGAATACAACGAAAAACATATCCAATTAATGTTGGAAAATTCAGTTCATCAATTCCATAAATATTGTCAGTGGTTATTTATTCAAAACTTTAAATCCTTTCATCCAAATCTCAATCAAATACTTAAGTAAGAAGACAAAACTTAACCCAATAATACGTCTAAGCATCACTATATCATCAAAAACCCAAAATTCAATTCTTTCTTCTTGCTACAATAAGCTTCAACTTCATATCTAATTCCAAAATTAAATCCCTGACTTATGTGTAACATAACCTAATCCAATCATGAAATAGTATATGATCTAGTCTCCAAATTCCAATTAAATCACTATTTTCCCAAAAAAATCAAACTTATAATCATCAATCATGACAAATATAAAGTCACCATTTTCATCTGATGCAATATCTACATACATAGTCTGATATCCTTTTGATAGGAGCATATACTAGATCTAAATTCTTCGGTTGACTTCTTGTGAAAGGTGCCACGTCCTAAACCAATTATGCAAAGTCCAATTGGCGGGGTTTATCCATTTCTCTTAGTTAAAATTTACGAGGACGTAAAAATATTTAAAAACTCATTCAAATTATGCTCAAACTCGTTTTCTTTCTTTCTTTCTTTCTTATTTCGGATACAAAAATCTTTCTCATTCTTTCTCATCAAATTCTCAAAATACTTCATTTCTCATGTATCCGAAATCATCATAACATAAACTTCATGATAAAATCATTTACCTTCGGAGTTGGCGGAACGAACGATGGCAGTGGCAAAAGTCGTCAAAACATTATCGTCAAAATATTATTTATTATTATTTTTCTAAAAAAATTTCTCTTTTCAAAATTTGCAAGTCTACAGAAACGTAGACCCGCTCTGATACCACGCTGTAACGCCCCGAATTCCGCGGAGCCCGGGACGCCACTTCGTCCTTTAAAACTAACTTTATTGCGGAAAATAAATTTAATTCAAAGCATCACATTCATCATTTGAAAACTTCAGCGGAAACTTAATTAAATTAAATACGATAATTCATAAAACTTGTGTCTCAATTATTTAAATAAAATTAACGATAAATAATCCAATCATTAATATTCGTAAAATTGACTAAAAATTTTCATCATTTATTAAATTTTCCACCGCTGCCATTTCATTCGCCGCCTTCTCCGAGATCTGCAAAAACTGTTAAAATAATGGAATGAGTATTTCGAAAAATACTCAGTAGACTCATCGCCAATAATTAATTTACAGAATAATTGAACACGTAACTATGCAATCATACAATGACATCATTCTCATATTCTTGGGCTATTTTATTTTCAAAATCAAGGCTCGTAAAATCATAGGGTGTGGGTAGTCTCGTCTCGTGCACTTAAGGCACATAAGTTATGCATAACATCATCATTTCTCATTTATCTCATAAGAGATATTCTTTTCTCGTCTCATGCATCAAAGCATGTAAATCACGTAATTTCACATAAGACATGCAATTATAATTTAAACTAATTAGTGGGGGCGAGTCTACCTCAAATCACGAGTCTGAAAGTTGAGCAAGAAAATCACGTTGTTCTTCTAAATGTCCAAGCGCCTCGTCTAGCCCATAAGTTACATTAGCCTTTAGAAATTTATAGTTTATTAAAATTTTAGGACTGAAAAGATTATTTTAAACTTGGGATTTATAATTTAAATCAATATGAACAAAATTAAAAGACTTTAAAATTTGTGGCTTAAATGATAACTTTTGAAATTTAGCGGACTAAAATGAATACTTTGAAAGTCGAGGGGCTAAAATGTAAATTTTCAAAACTTGAGTTGAAACTCAAAACGAATATTAAACTATAGGGCTGAAATAATTCATTTTGAAACATAAGGGAATGTTTTAAACTATTTTAAAACTCGAGGGACTGAAATAGATAACATTGGGGCTGAAATCAAAGGGGTTAAATCTGCAGGGACTGAAGTGAATATCTTTTAAAACGTTGGGGCTTAAACATAAATTTTTCAAAACTAAAATATAAACATAATAGATATAATATATATCTATCTCTCTCCTCTCAAAACAAGAAGCACAGGGACGGGGAAAGAGGTGGGGGCGATCCACGTCGCCAGGCGGTGACCCGGCGGTGTTACCGCCGTCGAGTGGCGGCGGAGCGGTCGTGAGGTTGGAGTTTAGGTTTTGAGTAGTTTTGGTCGAGATTGGGTGCGAAACCGAGGCTTGGAGATTTGGGATGGGTTGAGGTCAAATCCGAAGTTGGCTGTTAGAGATGGGTTTTGTGGTTCAGCCACTGGTAGCGTTTAGGTGGTGGAGGCAGTGATGATGCTTTGCTTGTAAAATTATGGTTGAGTTGTTTTCGTGTGGTGAGTAGTGGTGTTGATGATGGAATTGTGGTAGTAACCTGATTGGGCGGTGATGATTTAGGTGGAGATGAAAATGGTTTGGAGTTGGGCAGTGACTTTGGTTGTTAATTGGTTGATGGTCCGCCGTGGCTTGGATTGGGAATTGGTGGTGGATTGATTTTGAAGAATGTGGTTGCAAGACACGGTTTGGCAGCGGTTTGAGATGATGATGCATAGGCTTCGTTGGTGGTTGACTGCAAATTGGTTTCAGATTGATGTAGATGATGGTGGTTGAAATTAGCAGCTTGGCAGCTTTGGTGGCGGCAGTTGATGGTGGTGACATTGTTTTCTATTGAATTCTCTTTTGTCTCCTTCGATTCATTAATTAAATCGAGGCGACACTCTCAATATCTCATAGTCCCATTAATTAGGATTAGAGGCACTGAGTGCGCGGAATTCGATCTTGCAGATTGGTTGCTGTGAATATTGTGAGGAAGGGAGAATAGGAATGTATATGTATTGGTTTGCTTCTGATCAAGATTATGGAAGGATGGTGAGATTGAAGGGAGTTACAAGGGGTAATGGCTGATTAAAGGGGAAGGATTTTGGGAATTAATAATTATCCATAACTGAATAGCATGAAACTGGAAGGAGATAATTTCTGGGAAGAAATAAAAAAATGTGAGGAAATTGTGATGAGCTTGGTTTGCTAACAGAATTTCAGAAATTTACTTGGTTGATTAGGGAAAGGAAGTATGAATGGGATTGACAAGAATATAATGGTTGATTGAGGAATGAAATTTTGGGATTGAGGTTATTTCATTCTTGGCTATGGTTCTGAATGTGGTTGTAAATGAGGCTTGGTGGATTCATAAATGGAGCTTTGTGGTGGAGGATTAGGTGGAAAATGAAATGGAAAGTGGTGTAAAGTATGGTGATTGATGATGATGAAATGGGTGGGAAAAGAAGAAAACGTGGGATGTAATTAGGTTGAATGGCTAATTGTGAGGGATTGGGTAGAGATAATGGGGAAAATGTGCTTGAATATGAAAGTAGAAGTTAGGGAGGAAATTTTGGGATTAAAATGAATGTGAATTGGGGATTAAATATTTTGGATTTAAAATAATTTGACTTCATTTAATTAAAAATTGGACTTAAAGATAAATAATGAAAATGAGAGACTTTTGAATAAAATTTGAAAGTCGAAATAAGATAAATTTGAAATAATTAATTTTACTTCATTGGCTAGACGATCGCGTTTTTAAAATAAATGGACAAAGTCGTAGCGACACATTTAAAAAAATAATATTTATTTAAATAAGTCGTGAAAAATTCTCGGTCGCTACAACCCTACCACCTTAAAATAATTTCGTCCCCGAAATTTAAAAATATTTCTAGATTTAAAATAATTGGATACTTCAACGTTTCTTTCTTAAAAATTTAAAAAAATTAATATGACTAGACAAGAGCGCTGGTTTTTGAAAATAATGACCGTTAAGGTTGGAGAGTCGTAGCGACAAGTTTGGTAAAACATGTCTTTTATGTTTGAAAATTTCTCGATCGCTACAGTTGTCTTTTATTTAAGCGAATGTTTCTAAATAAGCAAATGTCATTTGTAGTTGCAATTTGCTGGAGTAATCCCCTTACCAATGTGAGTTGCATCTCGACAAAAATTCAAGAACACATTTTAACATAATCTACTTAATGGTCGGAGGTATTTCTTAATTATAGACCACAAAGTTAGTGTTGATCCTTAACTCAATGTTGTGCATCGATTACGAAATCTTTGATCTTCGCTATTGGTAAATCATTCATTCATTCATTCTTCTTTTATCCTACAAGCATGTGGCTTGATTTGGAATCTACTAATTTATTTTATTGCAACCGCGATTTTAAACCGCACCATACTGCAAAAAATGATTTGGTGTGGTTTGGTTTAGGAAATGAAATGGTTTGGTTTGATTTGGAAAAATTTCAAACCATTTTAAACGCTTTGGTTTGAAATTTTGCTACAAACCGTCCAAACCAAACCGTGTTCACCCCTAATGTCAACCAGTCACAAACTGAATTCAATTTACCACCAGGCTACATATGATTGCCTATTTGGCTGAAACCCAACAACTAAAGAGAACAACTCATGCTTAATACTAGGTTCGTTCCTTTGGCGTGGAACATTAGAGGTGTTCTTATGAAGGAGTCTAGAAAGAAAATTAAGAGCCTTACTCATATCCAATATATAAATTTGATGATATTACTTCAGCCTATTGTTAGTCAGGAGAAAATTGAAGAGTAAAAAAGAATTTTTCAGTTTGATGAAGGAGTTTCTAACATCATTGGCAAGATCTGGATTTTCTGGAATAATGAAGTAAAATGTAACTTGCTGGAGAACATGGAACAATTTGTGACTCTTAACCTGCATTATCAAAACCAGAAAGGACAAATAACTGCTATTTATGCTAAATGCTCCACCAATCTAAGAAGAAAATGAAGGTCTGGTCAACGAAACAACATATGATTGTTCTAAATCCCCAAATGATAGAGCTACAGTCAATAAAGCTTATGCTCAGTGTGAAGTGAAGATTCAACATACTAAACAACAAATGCAATGGTTAGATCGAATCAAAACGTAAAAATCAAACTATGCATAAAAGGAAAGAAACAAAGAAATTAGAAATTGATTTTCCCCCGTTTTGTTTTTGGCTCGGATAAATCGATCCACACCACAAAGTGCTACACCACTTGTTGGAGACTTGTACAACCACGAAGGAAGTACGGGTAATAACCAATCGAAGGGATGAACAGCGAGACTCGATACAACCCATGAAGAGAGGAAGAGCAAGCGACAATGTTCACGAAGAAAAACAGTAGCAGATTTCACAAAGAAAACTAAGGCAGAGTCTGTTCACTAAGAAGAGGAGCAGTTGACTGAGAGAGAGTAATTTATTCTGTGGTTAAGCATCTCCAATGCATTCCGTGGATTGGAGAAATATACATGAGACGTCAACAAATAGACGAAATATGATAAAAATCCCTCTCCAATGCACATCGTAAATTGGATGTTAGGCTGACGTGACACTAAAAAATATAGACATTGTGGGGTGGAGCGTTAACATCTAGACGCTCCGTGAGACATGCTGACTCAGCATTAACTTTTATTTTTTAATTATTTAATTATTATAAATAAGGACGTTGGCCAATCGATTTTATGATACAAGTTATTTTTATTTGGACTCTTTATACAGTGAGAAATTTTGCAGATGAGGCTCAATTTATGCATATTAATTAATTTTAAATTTAAATAAAAAAATGCCACATAATCAATAATATTTAAATGTAGAAGGAACCATTGGAGAGTAAATTTTTACTTCTTCGTCTATTGATCCACGCTCTCTAGAATTTCGTCAATTTTATTGTCACGTCAACTCCAATTCACGGAGTGTATTGGAGATGTTCTTAGACTTGAGTAGAAAGTAGAAGCCCAAAATATCTCCAAATTGTTACCAATAGATATTGGAACGTATAAATTGGTTGGAGACTTTTTAGTTTCCAACCTATTTTGAACTTATTTAGAATAAATCAAGATAGACTCCAAAGTACCAAAAAAAAAATCACGATATATTCTCGTTATTTCATCCATTTTTTCAACATTATCTCCAAGGCGGGTGTTGAGCATCAATTCCAATTGGGTTGACTCCCTCAAAATAGTCGACCAAATGGGCTACAAGTAATTATGGTGTGGATTAAAACTATTATTCAATATTGGCTTATAAAAAAACCTGAAGTTAAAACGGGCATCGATTTCTCATTATCGTCAATGGGTTAATTTTGTAACACACAATTGCCTAAAAAACCTCCACCATGTTTCCAAATTAACTTACTAAACAAGATAAAAATTACCAAAAAAGAAACTTACATATCTATACCAATATTTAGAAGACTAAGACAACTCCTAAATTTTAACAAAGGAAGCACCTTAATGCCCATGTCTGCAGGGTTGTATTCTAAAAGAACTTTCTCAAGTTTTTACTAGTTCTTGAGAAACCATATCTCTAATAAAATGTAATCTAACATTAATATGTTTAGTACGCTCATGAAAGACAGGATTTTTACACAGATGAATAGTAGATTGACTATCAGAATCTACTGTCACATTACCATCAAGAACGCGTAATTCATTTAATAGACCTTTAAACCGCAAAGAATCTTTAAAGGTTTCAGTAGCAGCAATATATTCAGATTCAGTTGTAAACAAAGCAACAACGTTCTGGAGTTGTGATTTCCAACTAACAAATGAATTACACAAAGTAAACACATAGGAAGAAGTTGATTTCCTATTATCTCTACCACCAGCATAATTAGCATTAGTAAATCCTTTCAATTTTAATCCTTCTATACTAAACTTATATATTAATCCAACATTACAAGTTTCTTTAAAATATCTAAACAACTATTTTAAAGCTTCCCAATAATTGCGACCATGATTAGACATGTACCTGCTAAGTGTACTAACAACAAAAGTTAGGTCAGGTCTAGTACACACCATTATATTTGACATATCTCTTTCAATTTCCATGCCTAAGATTCTTTTAGCATTAACTAGGTCTTTCATGTCAAATTCATCTACTTGAAGCTTTAACTGACTTTTTCAGTGGAAAGATCTTCTCTCGGGGGGGGGGGGGGTGCCACTATTATTGTTCTAATATCTAAAAAAGATGGTTTTGAAGATTGGAAAGACTGCAGACCCATAAGCTTGTGTAATGTGATAAGTGTGCTTCACATACTTATTTTGGTCTTAAATATACATTTTAATTGACAAATTGAAGGAACTCTTACTTATGAATTGTGTTTATCTCATACAATTAGGTACAACCTCAATTGGAAATAAAATAGAGAATATAAGTTAAAAGAAGAGCAAATATGATGTACATGGACCTAATTGAAAGAAATCAAAATTTTGCAACATTCTAGAAAGATGGAGGACCTAAATTGCACATATTTTAGGGGTATTTTTTAATGAAAATCAAAATGTGGACACTAAATTGAAGACGATCAAAAGTTGAGAGACCTGAGTGCAAAAAATGGAAAATCTGACCACAAGCTGAACCATGAGATTGCGTGGTTCAAAACGCACGCGGTCGCAGCTCGCACATTGGAATCACACCGTACGTTTTATTGGCTCACTCGGTTGCGTGGGTCGATTTCGGCCAGTCTAAAATTCATTTTTTTTATTTTGTTTATTTTTCCCTAAGGCCGCATTTGGATCGAATTTTGAGAATTTTTGGAAGTATGTATACTCCCACTTCCCCCTCTCTAAAAAAAAAAAAAAAATCTCCTCTCTCAAACCCTCGCCTCCCTTTAGTTTTCACTACTAGAAAACAAGCTATTACATACTGAAAAGTTTCCAACGGCAGTCGGCACCATCAAAAATTTTCGACTGATCGAGGACTGCGTAGTATATCCGACGGTCAAAATTTTGGTCGTCAGAAATTTTCGACGACAACTACATTCCATTTGTCGTCGAAAATTTCCAAAGGTCAAAATATCTGTCGAAAAATTTTTGTCATCAAAAATTCCCGGCGAAAGCTTTCTAACAGTTTAAATAAAGTAAATATTTTTTTTTATATAATAGATAATTGTGTGTTTTAACAAATTATAATCATATTACTAATATCAATAACTAATATATATTTATGAAATCAAACTTATTCATAAAAATGCACTTAGTCCACCAGTTGGGTTGCTCCCTCACAACCTTTTAGTCAAGGGTTCGAATACCATTCTTCACACTTTACATAAAATAATTAAACTTCAATAAGGAATTAGCGGATTTGTCAGCAGAGATAGCGGGTTGAGGGCGGGTAGGGGGGTGCTTACCAAAATACATTTTTTTTTAATTTTCAGGAATTTTTGATGGGTTTTAAACCTGACAGACTGTCAAAAATTCCCGACAGTCGTGAATTCCATCAAAAATTTCCGATGGAAAAATGTTTCCCGTCGAAAACGTATTAGCAACCCCGTTCTTATCCGACATGCTGAAGTCCGTCGGAAAAAGGTATTGCCGACAGCAAATGGTCTTTTACTTATTTCTTCTTTGTTTTTCTTATTTATTTTGATTAGTTTGTAATTTAGTTTTAGTTTAGTTTTTTCATTCCAAGTATCTAGTATCCATTAAAGGAAAAAAGTAAGAAGAAGGGTGGAATTACAAAGCCAAGTGGAAGAAGTTTTGAGTAAAATCAAGGAAAGTATTTAGCCTCTGTTCGGCTGTTAAATAAACCAATTTTTTTTTTTTTTTGCGGATTTCGAGGTAAATGTAGGGTTAAAAATTAGAGAGAGAAAAGATGTGCGGTTAAAAGTTGTATTGAAAATTGGAGTGATAAATGGTTTAAAAACCATTTTACCGAACAGAATGTAAATTTCATTATCTTATATTTTAATCTTTAAACATGTCAAATAGATAAAAATTTCTATTTGGCTTTCAAGTGGGTCCGTTAATTGTGAATAATTAAATATAATAATATAATAACGAATTTTCGAAACGTTAAAGTTTGTAAAGCTGATTCCAAAAAAAAAAAATCATGATTGGATTATTTTCAGTGTGTAGAGCTGCCTATAACTTATCTTGGAACTCCTTTATTCAAAGGTCACGGGAAGGCCTTCTTATATATGACAATCTCATCAACAAGTTAAGGGCTAGACTTAAAGGCTGGGAACATAAATTACTATCTACAGGGGGAAACTTGTTCTCTTATTAAACATGTGCTTTGTTCTACGCCTACTTTCCTGCTGCAAGTTCTGGATCCTCCGTTATGTGTTCTTACACGCATTGAAAGATTGCTGAACTCCTATTATTGGGGAGATGATGAATCACATAAACAGATTCACTGGTCTAATTCTTGGAGTAAAAAGTGCTTAGTACCGTATATGGAAGGGGGGATTGACTGTAGGAAATTATTTCAACTTATTAATGGAGCTTTTGATTGTAAATTTGGTGGAGGTTCAGTTCAGAGATCAATAATCTCGCTTTGGAGCTGGGTTATCAAGGCGAAACACTAAAGGATAATACTTATGCTTGTGGAGCCTAATATTTCTTAGAGGATTGGAATTTGGAAGGGGTCACATATCATCCTGGAATGATAATTAATGGCTATTATATTTCTTGGAGGATTGGAAGGGGTCACATATTTCTTTTTTTAAAAAGAATATTTTTATTTACTTGTTTGTTAAACTTTCTTTTTTTAAATAAGATATTTTTATCATTTTATTATATATTAAATTATTTTAAAATAAAATTTAATATATAAAATTAACAACCATAAATCTATATTTGCTTTCAATTGGTAAATAATATTGTGGTTATATTTTTTGTTTAGTTAATTTTACTCCAAATGAGTAAATGTCGTTTTATTTGTAAACTAATTTTTTTAGAAAATTTTCTTATCTTTGAAATAATTATTTATTTTTTAATTAAAATCCATTCGCCCCCGGTTCAATCCGATTCAATTTTTGACCCTTGACCTATTGCCTCTTTCTGGTCGAACCATTTAATGTTTTCTGAATACGGAGTATTATATAACTCAAATGATATAATTTAAAATAAAGTAAAAAATATAAAGTAAAATTTTGACATTTGAATATTTGGACGATTTTACGGACAATTTTTTTATAGTTTGCTCTCACTTGTTGTATTGTATTAAACTTCTTGTTGAGATCTTCGATTTGACGTCTATATTACATATTTTTCGACTTCAAAATAATACAATAATATGTATGGTTAAAAAAATGGTTTGAGAAATTGTGTGATTTATAAAATAGTTTATAAACCATTTTTGCAAGTTTATCGAACACATGCTTAAAGATAATTTTAATACTGATAATTACCAATAGAATTTTTCAAATACATTCCAACATGCGAGATTGATTACTTCTAACTCTTGTCAATTGTCATTACATATGAAGAAAAATTATATTCAATCAAATATTAAATTATTCAATTTGAGAGAAAATTTCTGGATTAGTCATTTAATTTATTTTTTTTATATATATAATCTAATTGAAAAACTTATAAAAAAAAAAAATATAAGGAATGTTCTTAAGTTCTTTAAACTAAAACATATTTCGTTCTTTAAACAAAATCATTTTTGGGTTATTTAAATGTTTTTCAACACATTTTATGATATAATTTTATATCTTTATAAATAATTTAATGTTACTTTACCAAATTAGTTACACTATGATTAAGCAGAATATTTTTGAATAATTTTTTTTAATTAATTTAATATAATTTCGAATTTACGAATCTTGAATACTTTTTTATAACAATAGAGAATAATTTATTTATTTTTTAAATTAGACTTATGAATGCTTTAGATGTAATTTTTCTCACATTTTTCAAAAAAAAAAAAAAATTATGATACACAATAAGATTAATAGTTATATTAAAATCAATCATCATATTAAGTAAAAAAAAAAATTGTTAAAAAAAAAAAATTAAATTGTACTTTTTTGGAATTGGAACGAAAAATTGACAATTTTGTAAATATAAAAAAAATAGTGTAAATATAATAATAATATTTTTGTAATAAAATAGTGTATTCCAAATTTGGAATTGATGAATACTGTTATCTCAAATTTGAGATAGCAGTATTCATTATCCCAAATTTGAGAAAGTGAATGGGGGTTAGTTGGAAAAGTATTATTCCAAATTTGGGATTTTGTGGGTACCTTGGAGAAGGTCTTAGAGAAAATCTACAGATGCTCTAAAGTCTTAAACAGTTAATAGGTAGCCTGGCTCTAGCCATTATTTTGATCCCCACTCGAATCTTCTTAATGACACTCTAAAAGTCTAATCTCTCTCCCCCGCCTCTCTCTCACACACACAGCCGGCAGCCCTCTTTCTTTGCTTCTTTTTATTGAAATGGGCTCCTTCAATTCGAATTCCAATTCCATGGCTCCACTTTCACCATCATCATCAGTACCGCTTTTTGTTTAGATATGTAATATCAAAAGATAGAGAGAACTCTGTAATAGACCATTGAGGAACAAAAATAGAAATCAAAGGGATTTTCAAGCAAGAAAGAAGGAGAGTTTTAGCAGTAATGATTAGTTGCGCCCTTAGGCTTTTTACTCATTGATCAATTGCTTGTATGAGAGGGTTTAGCGTGGAATCTTTGGTTCTATTTAGCTTTATGACTGGTGCAAGATTTCAAATTTTCTGAGAAATCCAGTTACTTGTGGGACACTGAAAAGGTTAGGGAGAATACAGAAAAAACACGATTCGGGAATTTTGACATAGTGGGCAAAATAAGGAAAGGAAATATGATATCTTCAGGGATAAACTTGGTGATGACAGTGATTGGATTCACATTGAGTACTATGTTCATAGTGTTTGTCTGTACGAGGCTTATTTGTGCTCGAATTCATTTGAATTCCTCCAGGCGGTCTTCTTCCATGGCTTCTAGATCCAATCTTAGCATTGTAAGCACTTATTTTCACTAGCCAATATTCATATATGTTTTATGTTTCGCTGGGTCTAATTACTTACAATTTCACCTTACAAAATAAGGAACTCTTCGAATTTACATGTTTTCTATGTCAATTTCCCGTGTTGTCAGTCTTTAATGGGATAATGTATGCGGGTCTCAATTCCAGATAAAATAAAAAATAAAAAAATGAACATTTAGATAAATGATAAAAGGGTATGATTTTAGTAGCTGATCAAATAGTTAACATTATAACATATAATCATCATTGATTGGATGAGTTGAGTAATGTGTTACTCTCTCTATATCTGTGTTCTGGTTGCATTTTCCCAATTTGAATTGAATTATGGGTGGGTTTAGTGAAAATTGCTGTTAATTTTAGGCACTCAGCATGACAGATGCTCAGTTATATTGCATCATCTGGTCTTTTCCCAGTTTATTTGATCGATTATGTTGCCTAATTCTCATTTTAATGTTTGTCAAATAGTCTTTCTTGCTATCGTGCAAATGTGCTTGTCGGTCTTTATGCATCACATTATGGCAACCAAGTAAAAAAATATTCTACATATAGAAGCTGCACCAAAATTGTACTTGGACAGTTCCTTTTGATGTTAAAGTCCTTTCCGGAAATGAGTTGTCCTTGTATATGTTGTCATTCTTTAGTTAGCGTAACTTGAGATTATTGCTTTATCATTTCTAGAATAGCTGTGATCCATTTTGCTAGTTTTGGATTGAAAGAGTGTTGATGTGACTTTTCACGACAGTTGGAGCGAGGTCTTCATGGTATTGAGCCTCTCGTGGTAGCCAACTTTCCAACTAAGAACTATAGAGATCTGTGCTTTTCCTCCAAAGAAAATACTCAGTAAGTTAATCTATCGCAACTTGCTGAACATCTTATGATTGGCTTTTTTTTATAGATTATTTTTGTCCATTAATGTACTTACTATGCTTCTGAACATCTTAAATGTAGCAAAGGTACACACTTAACATTCTTGCGGGATTTAATTTTTGGACAATTTGCATGACATTGTTAGTGCATGAAATAAAAATTTGGAACTATGCTGCCTATTTCGCTATTTGATTCATTGGAGGAATAGTATTGAAAATGGTGAAGGCCTTGTGATCTAAATAATAATATTTGAATTTGAATTGTTTCGTTTCGTTTTTTCACAAGTTTTTTGGTGATTTGGTTGTGTTCCTCGAAGTAATGATTAATAGCTGCGCGTGGAGTGGAAAGTGGTAGGCATATGAGAAGGTGGGCCAGAGATTTACGCATCGGGGATGCGATTTAATGCCTGGAATTGAATGGATTCTGAAAACGATCAAAATTGGGTCTCAATCCGTTGGTTGTGGGGGCGGATTTGAATCCTCATTGAGGTTCAGTCGTCTAATCAATTGTAGAGGATCCAGGTTGCTTACCTGGGATCCACTGGGTTCAAATCTATCAACCTAAATGAACCTTAACATAATCTAGAAAAAATATGAAGGTGGAACGCGAAGGGGCTTGTTAAATACACACAGGGATTAGTCATGCCAAGTTGTAAATGTTTTCTTTGCAATTACTCAATTACTCTCTCTATGCCTATTAAATTTAGATTATGTTTTACTCCTGAATTTGTGAAAGGGCAATTCAAGTAATTACCATGTGATCATTCTTCTATTTATATGACAGAGACAATAAAAGTTTCATAGTTTTATATTATTCATGGATATTTATTTAGCCCCTGTTTGGCCCTCATTTCTTAAAAATAATTTTTTTATGAACTCATTGTCATCTATACATTCATGGGATCCACAACTAGTGTCACTTTTCAACAACACATTTTATTAACTTTTATAAAAATCTATTAAAAATTTAATTTTTATCCAAACCAAGCAGGGGCTTAGAAATGTTCATGAAATTTCGTAACTGAAGTGTGGAATGTAGTTTATATGACTTCTCTATTTTCCCCCAAATCTCGCCGGGATCCCTTTAGATGGACTCCACTGGAGTTCAGATCCTCTATATCCCCAACTTCTTTATGATTTCAATCATTAGGTTCTAGATCTTCCTTATGATGTCATTTGATCTTCCTCTTTTGTATTATCTTCCTGTATTCTTTATTACTTGTTCCTACTAGTTCTGGAGAGCTGCTGGAATTGTTAAAACGTGTAGCCCGTTTGGTTCGTGGAATTTTTTTGATTTTTGTGATTTTTTTGTATTTGTTGATGAATGTGTGGTTTAGATTGATTTGAAAAGTAAAAAATTGTGGGCTTGACTAAAGATGGATGATTGAGATTGAATTTGAAAAATTTTGGTAAAAACTTTTGATAGAGCAAACAAGCTCTAGAAAAAGTTGCTTATTTAGACATTAAGGTGGAAGATACTTTCAATAAGTAGTATTTTTCCAACATTTTTTTAAAGTCGTTTTACGTGTAAAACTGATTTCATCTGCACTTAATGCCTGTCTTCAACTAATAAAAAGTATTTTTCCAACATTTTTAAAGTTGTTTTTCGTGCATTCTTGATGTTGCTTTCTAGATAGGTGAAAATTTAATACGAGACATGATTCAGCAGGTAAATGATTTTTAGAAGGACGATCTTTGTCAATTTCGATTCTAGTTCTATTGTATCTTTTGCTCGAAAGCTTTAAAAGAGAAACTTATTTTCAACATCAAACTTACTGCTAGTTTACATTCTAAATCACCATTCTGACTGCAAAAAATTTGTCATAGGTGCACTGTATGCCTCGCTGAATATCGTGACGAAGATACATTGTGTATTCTGCCAGTTTGCGGTCATTCCTTTCATGCTACGTGTATCGACATATGGCTGCAGCAGCACTCGACATGTCCAGTTTGTCGAATTTCTCTGCGTGAAATTCCCGAGAGAAAGTGGTATATGCAACCCATGTTCAGCTCAGCTATCCGATCTCAATATAGGGCGCAGTCTGTCAATAGGCATTGCTGTCACTGCTTATCAACCGGCCACAATCATTCATCGAGATCCCGAGACGAGCCGATGACAAACCCCGTCCAGGAGGCTCGTCTTCAACTAGATGGTGGCAAAGAAACAAGTGAAGAGACAATTGAATCGGTAAGCTCCAGCAGGAAGATTTAAGCTTAGAGAGAATCCTTTTGGCACTCATCTTCTTTGTGGCTTTCTGTACATATGGCATTACTGATTTTATTTTTCATTATATTCTTGTTTACTTCTAGCTTGGTGATTTTTTGACATTTTGTTTGTTGAGTTAAATATATGTGCCAGCTTGTCGAGTCCTCTAACTTCCACAGTGGGTCTCTTTATCAAAATTTTCCGACTCTGTTTGGAGACAGAGTCGGAAAATTCAGCCAGAAACCTTTTTTTTGGGTAGTGACTGCCTTGTTTAATCAAATTCATCAAGATTAAATTCTAAAAAATGTAAAGCGTGACGAAGCGATGAGGTCGAGCTTCAAGCTTAAACGTGTCTAAGCGCGAAAAAACCCGACAATGAGCAAGCAAAACGTGACGAAGCGTAAATGTTAAGTTTCGAGCATAAACGTGCTTAAGCATAAGAATAAATGAATTTTTTAGAACAGAGATATAAATAAATTAATTTTTTAATCATATAAACAACATTTGCCATTATTCGGGTAAATAGATCATTATAAACACCACATTTTTTAAAATCGCTTTCTAATCATACAAATCTTTTCAAACCATATATTTTATCTAGGAAATGGCCAATTATTCATGTGTTCTTCTACTGAATGGCGTAGAATAAATAAACAAATTATATTAATATGAGAAGATTCTTTTCTTATAAGACCGCATAGCGCAGTGGATTAGCGCGTTTGACTTCGGATCAAAAGGTCGTGGGTTCGACTCCCACTGTGGTCGATTACGTTTCGTTTTTTGATAAATTCACCTCAAAATTATCTTCAATTTCAGGTTAACTTCTGTTATTATTTCTCCGGGAGTGTGTTTTCTAGTAGGCTAATATGATTGTTTGCAAGCCGTGGGCTCAATTGTTTCTTGTGAAAATATAGGCTACGTTCTCTTTAGCGTTTTACGGTCGTTTTTCATTTTTCATTTTCGAAAATGCGAAAAACGCATTTTCTTACGCCATTTTCGAGAAAAATTTTCAAAAATCTTTTCAAATTTTATAAAGGAAATGGAAAACGTGATTTTCACGTTTTCCACAGATTATACCTATAATCTGAAAACGAGAAAAACGCGCGTTTTCCACTTAAAAAAAATTAAAATAATCAAAAAAAATTGAAATTTGTCAAAATTTGTCATTTTTAATTACATTATTGGTTTGCAATTTAGGTCCCTCAATTTCAGATTTTCTTACACATTAGTCCGCAAATTTTACTTTTCTT
Source organism: Ligustrum vulgare (assembly GCA_963555705.1). NCBI lineage: Eukaryota > Viridiplantae > Streptophyta > Magnoliopsida > Lamiales > Oleaceae > Ligustrum > Ligustrum vulgare. Next base: position 16,936,888 of record OY743176.1, on the reverse strand, counting down.
TCAATTTAGAGCTTGTTTGGTAATGGTAAAATTTTTATCACAACTTTTCAAACTCAATCTCAACCATCTATTCTTAGTCAAGTACACCATTTTTGACTTTTCAAATATTTTTAAACCACACATCCATCAAAAAGTCAAAAAAAACTACAAAAATCAAAATTTTTCACATTACCAAACAGACTCTTAGTTCTTCTCGTATTTGCTTTATAGGTCATTGTTTTCAATCATGTATAACTTTTGGTGTACAACTCCGAATTGCACTCCGTTTTATGCGTCAAACTCCAAATTCAACCATCTTTCTGATGATGTATCATGTGCTTAATTATTAAACATTTTTTTTATTTTTGTATTGTAAACACTTATTTTGTAAGGACGTCATTAATTAACGTAAATTAATTTTTGCAAATTTTATTGAAACGTTATAAATGCTTACTGGAAGGATGTATATATATAAAGTATTAAATGGAACGATTACTTTATAAGGGAAAATTACTACCTAAATGTGGAACGATTACTTTAGAAATGCAACATGAATATTTGAACTTTTTTGGCATAACCAAATTGTGTGATTGTGGCTATTCATTTATTTTTGTTGTACAACTCAAATATGACATCTTTATTTCATTTATATTCACAAGCAATATAATTACAAGTATACAGAAATAATTTTTTTCAAAATTTTAAACAGAACGTGTTTTTCAGCTTTTCATTTTCGAAGACAGTTTTCAGAAATAATAAATCAAACGCGTTTTCAACAATTTCGAAAAAAAGTCACAAAAAATGGAAAATAGAAAATATTTTCAAAAATGGAACAAGAAACTGAAACACAAAGAGAACGCAGCCTTAGTAATCCATATATATCCATACAAAAGTAACGAGATCTCAATTGATACAATTGGTCAATTGTCAACAGAATATTTGACAAAAATATTTAGGCCTTGTTCTCATTACTGTTTTGAGGTCGTTTTCTATTTTTATTTTTGAAAACACTAAAAACGCGTTCTCTTTACCATTTTCGAAAACGCATTTTTGAAAAAAAAAAAAAAAAAAAAAAAAAATTGTACACGAAACGCAAAACGCTTAAAACCTGATTTTGGGCGTTTTATGTGTATTTCAGAAAAAATGTTCAAAACGAGAAAAACGCGTTTTGAGATTTGTTTTTTCCAAGCTTGGAACTAAGCTTAAAATAAAGTTGAATTTTTTTTATTTTTTATTTTTTTTAGAATTATCCTAACTTGGAACTAAGCTTAAATAATTTTATTTATTTATTTATTTATTTATTTATTTATTTATTTTTTTTTTTTGAGAATTATCCTAACTTGAAACTAAGAACTCGTTTGGTAATGTGAAATTTTTATGGTTTTGTGGTTTTTTTATTTTTATTTTTTTATGGATGTGTGGTTTAAAAATATTTGAAAACTCAAAATTTGTGAGTTTAACTAAGAATGGATGGTTGAGATTGAGTTTGAAAAGTTTGTGAAATTTTACCTTCACCAAATAAGCTCTAAGCCTAAATAAAGGTTTTTTTTTTTTTTTTTTTATCCTAACTTGGAACCTAAGCCTAAAATAAAGTTTTATTGAATTCAATATCAACATTACAAAAAAAAATTAAGTGAAAATTCTTGTTGTTATATTTCAAAAAATGCATCGATAAATGGACTCTAGTGATTTTGAAAGAACTTGTATTTTATAAATTTTAATAGAACCAGAGCTTCTTCAAATCTCAAATCGATCAAGCTGTGTTAATATAGACTCTTAGTGTTCATATTAATGTGTTGCAGGTAACCATATTTTCAGTATATTGTGAAAAGAAATTTGAGTTTGAGCTAGTAGTATTCTATAAACAAATTAATTAAAAATAGTTTATGTAGTATTCTGTAAAATTTCAAATAGAATGTGTTTTCCAGCTTTTCATTTTCAAAAACAATTTTCAGCAAATTTGAAAACAAAAGTAAAAACATAAACATTTTCGAAAATAAAAATATAAAATAAAATCCAAACAGAACGCCACCTTATATTTTCATTTTGAGTTTTTTTATTCAGTTAAAATATTTGTTGGAAGTTATGATGAAATGGTTTTTAAAATTAGTGAAAGTTATGAATAAGTGGTTTTTAAAATTACTGATTTGGTTTCTTTAAGAGCATTATGAGTGTAAAAATTTAAACCATGATATTTTCTATCATGTGTACAAGTTTAAAAGAGACTCTTTTGTAACTTTAAAAAAAAAAAAAAAAACTCTTCTGAAAATGTTATAATTTGGTCAAACGTATTTTTCTTCTTACTTAGAAAAAGCTTATTTATTATTATGCTCACCATATATGAAATTTTATATGAGCTTAATCGTCGTATTAAAATAAATAGTGCTACTTGTTGTATACCGAGCTGAGGTGGAAAATAAATTGAATGATCATAGAGTCAATGCTCAATGAATATTTTGAGTTAGCTATGCGACCTTTGATACTTCGAGACGACTTGAATGACTGGAAAATAGTTATTGCTCACTTGTCAAAATCGAGATGATCAATCCAACTGAGGTTAACTTCATGTGAGAGGTGATTTCGCATGATCGAGGTGATTTTGACCGACTCGGCATGAATGGCTAAAACCGATGTGAAAATAGAAGCTCTGCTGAATCGTCAAATCAGCCGCATTATGTGTCGTAATCATCATTACCTGTAATGTGTCAGTGTAATTATTTGATAATAGTCAGTGAAAAATGTCATTCAACAATGTCAATCACATCCTGTGGACATGATGTGTTTTAATAATTATGTCTCATCTTCTATGTAACTATAAATAGGAGACATAAATGCTCATAGAAGGGCAATCAATACAGAAAACTCTCCATACTTTCGTCATTTGAATACTGAGGTTCTAACCGACCATCAAACCAGCACCGAACTGGACGTGAATTTACTTTACAACCATTTCAGTTCGTTATTGATCTGATTAGTTGTTTGTTTAAGTTCTTCCCTTATTCTCATTAAGCCCTAATAATCAAAGAAGGGCTCATATACTCAACCAAAAAATCTCAAAATCAGGTTATTTCCACGTGAGAAGTAAAAGGTGAACTTTTTTTATTTGTTGACCACTTTTTGTTGACATAAAGTAACATCAACACTACTGATAATTAGTAGAGATTATCATGTATCTAGATTGACAGTAGGATATAGTGCTGATCAACGAAACCGTCAGACTTTAAAATCGAATTGAAACCGTTGATTGGATTCACATGGATCCATCAATGTTTTGAATGTTTTGATTTCGAACCGAAGAAAATTAAAAATTGAAAATAAATTTATTTGAACTTTATCTAACCCAGTTAAAACTAAGCATTTCAAAGTTAAAAAGGTACATTCTTATTAGAGATAATTCAATTAAATTCAACACCTATATATGCAATTAAATACTGTGTTCTGGTTATAACATGTTCTCTTTAGTTGTGAATTTCCAATTTGTTTCCATTTCCAAGCCGAGATGCCATCAAATATGTGAATAATCTTCCATCAATTTTTATATCCATTCAGTTAATTTGGTTGCAGTTCCGATTTCTGTCCTCATGATAGAGAGAGGAACAGGTAGCGTAGTTTAATAAAATATCAAGTTATGGTGAAGAGCATAGCAAGAAAGAGGAAAGTCCTATTGATGTTCTTTTTGTTGGAAAATGGTTATAAATAAAATGAAATGGGCCGACTTTGAGCACCAATTTCAGTGGGACCCGTATTCCGATTTTAACGGGACTAAGCATATTCACGTTCTACTCTACGAGATAATGAACGTGATATATTTATTTATCAAAAACCATTTAGAATTGAATGAAATAATTGATTTCAAAGTCACCCACTTAAAACTTTAAATAAGTGAAGAATTTGATATTGTAAAATTCTTATCCCACATAGGAAAGATAGGAAACTTTTATGTGGTTTATATTGTGGAAGTTTGGCAATTGGGTTTGGGCCCCAAGAGGTACCAATAGTCTTTTGGTAGAGGGAAGTTTTAGACAATGTCTAGACTAGTTCAAAGTCCACACCCGCGCGCGTCGTCGTCCAACCAGCTCGGCACGGAACGAGTCCAGTCTGTGTTTGGGTTCTGGTCCTTCTGCTAGATATATTCTTTTTGGACAAAATTTATTTAAAATTTTGGGCCAAATTATACCTGTTCGAAAAACAGAAATGAAACAGTGTGTAAACTAACAGAAATGTCTGTTCATTTCTGATTCTGTCTGAAAAGACACATTGTTTTGAAAAGGCTTGAAGAGAATTCGAATGGCCACGAATTTTTCTATAAATTGTCTTCTCTACAGCCAGAAAAAACACCCCATTTTTCATTGCAAAAATTCTGCACTTTCAAATCTCATTATCTCTCTGAAATTCTGATATACGATTTTGAGTGCCAAAACACCGATTGTGTTCGCTAGAACTCCTGCAGATTGCTGTGCTGCTTCCGTAGGAGACGAAACTCGTTCTATCCTGAAAGACGATTGTTATACGCCCTTTAAGCACCTTGGGAGGAAGCAAATTTGTCTTAAGAAAACATCGTGAATTCGGTGGGCTCGAGTTATACTGTTACTCTGTTCAAATTTCAATTATAAGTTTATACTTATTCAGGTTCGATAGAAGGAGTAAGTACACAAACAACACTTTTTCATGGCTATGGTCACTGTGACATTTTGGAGACGGTCCTGGATCAAAGTCGGAAGAAAGTCGCATAAAAGCTCTGCGATTTTGTTTTCCTTTAGATCTAATCTTTATCGGGAAAACCATTACTTGGATTACTTTTATTTAGACCTCAAACAATTAGCTTAAATAGCTTTGTTAAAGCATTATTACATTAGGTTTATTCAAAATTTGTAGGTTCCATTCTTGTCGGCACCATTTTTTCCATCTTATGTTGAGAGCCCAACTTCATTTGAAGTGCAGTCTTCTTTAAGTTTGACAGATTGCAAATGCTTTTTTTCAAATTACGTATGTGTGCAAATTGTTGTATGGACCATGATACACTCCCCGCGATGTTCATCGCTGGCATGACCCCCCACTCACATAGGGGGTGGGATCCCTGACGGGTCTACAGTGGGTCCCGACCCCCATGTGAGTGGGGGTCATCCCTGTGGTGAGCACTGCGAGGAGAGTAACATTTGGTCATATTATGCAGCCTAGCTGTGTTTGTGCCTTTAGTGTGTATTGTGGCTATTCTCGAAAACTGTCGTATAACACTTCAGTGGGATATAATTTGTGGAACAATGTCACATATACATCAAGGCTTAACCATTGGATGACACCTATGTGAGATCATCCAAGGTGTTATCCTTGATATACAAGTAACACAATAAGTACATTTGCATCATATTCTTGCGCCCATATTTGACACACCGCTCACATGGGGTACGACCATATGTGTGTTGTGCCAAACATGAGACAAGTTTAAAGTGTAAATAAAAATAGCATGGCCTATTATGAATTGTGTTATGTAACATGATAGCTGCAAATGTCGTGTAGATACATGGTACCATGTACTTTTTAAGTTTTTTTGGTCTTTGAATTGACTAGAAAACCCAGATATACTATATCTTTTTGTATAGGGTTTATCTGCATTTGCTCTAGTTCATCAACCGTTCTATCTAGTAAATATACTTTGAATAGATATAAACCATCATAAGTCCATAAGAAATCATTTATATTGAATTAAACAACATTAAAGAGTAATTGTCAAAGTTGTATTGTCCAATATGTATTAAATATGTTTTTATTGTCTCAAATTCTACTTGTAATTTTCACTTTTTTGGTTTTACCAATGATTTTGACCTTATTGTGCTTGGGTGGAGATGATTTTAGAAAAATCTTATCTTATAAGAGAAAAGCACGTTAGGAATCGGAAGCGGATTCAGGAACTTTGTTCAGTTAAGGCGACCGTCCAATATTTTTTTCTAGTAGGCCGGACTTCAATCAAATAAATGTACTTTACGAATCGCAGTCCAAAAAATGCCAAAAAAATTAACAATTTTTTTTTCTCGACGAATTCAGCATGAGCGGCGGACTTACCTCGCCGTGAGGTAGATCCGCCACTATTACGAATCCGACTCCACCATTAATCACCCATTCTAATTCTCAACATCTATCTTTTAATCAAATTTGTGTATAGGTTGACAATGTAGAAATTCTATATTGTTCAACGTCTACTTATTAGATATGAATCTAAATATCAATCTCACGAAGAATAATATCTAGCATAATTATCAAATAATCTAACTCTAATCGAATGTAAACAAACATCAATTTGGTAAGATGTAACAACCTAAATTTATAATTAATCAAATATAACTAATCTAACATAACTAGCCCTTGTTTGAGATCAATTATTTTCAAATTTTATTTTTTGAAAACTCATTTTCAACCACACATTCCTCTATAAATAATTTTATACATAAATCGAATTTTTCCCTACTTTTTAACTGTATATTCTCCTAAAAATCACTATTACAAAATTCATTTATTCAAATAATGGGCCTCAAACATGGGTTATATTGTATGAAGCATTTGTGAATCTTAATAATTGAACAAATACTAGGATCTCGTATCCCTCTTTATTTATCTTTGACATCAATTCCACAATTTAAAATCATTTATTTGATTATGAAAATCAATGTTTGTATCATGTTTGATGATCTCTTCAAGGTAGAATCAAACATATCATCACATGTGACCCGATAATATCTTTATATCGAATTGTGATATGGGAAATATGCATTAAATCATAATTAGAACATTCATTTGGATCATGCAAAGCATAAACAATTACCCTAACGTTTATATAATTTGTATCAACATGAGTCTTTTCAATATGCTTTGTCCTCACTCGCACGTTTAATCATGAAGTTTCTAACGATGGACTTCCAAAAAAAGAAGATGCATTTTATTGGTATGATTAGTACCTATTATTTCTTTTGTACTTTCATGGCCTGGGTGTTACATGTAATATTTGACTTTTTAACCAAATCTCAATCATCTATTCTCCTAAAAATTAATATTCATTTAAAAAAAAAAACTTTTTTTAAACAATACCAAACACACTAGTTTTATGTGTACATGACGCTTCCAAGCTTCATCTTTTTATTTGCAGGTGAAAAAGCATATTTACAAGACAATAAATTGATCAAAATTCATGTCTTAATTAATTTCCATGAAATGATCGATCAAAATAAAGAAAAAAAAAATCTTTTTCGCCAAAAAATAATTGTGCTACAGATTGCTAAATAGGCCGCAATGTCAACTCCTAACTGATCGGAGGCCTAACTAACCAATAGGCACAAAGCCTTACGAGTTCCGTTAACGGTCGAGTAGGGAAGGTTGAAAGAGTTCTTCCTTCCAACTTTATGTGGCATGCATGATCACATCCCTTAAGGGCATGCAATCGCAGCCCTTAACTTTCCACCTGTTGCATTTAGTCCTCTTTCTTTTTTCTTCATGAATCATCCATAATTGATCCGATGCGAGATTTAAAAGTTTACAATTAAGTCCTCAAACTTTTCAAACGTTAAATTTATGTCATGAAACTTGTGGATCACCTTCGATTGCCCTCATAAATCTTCCAATTGATAATTGCAATCATATTGATTATCAATTACACGAATCATCTTCAATTTAACTCCAAAAAATTCTTTTTCTTTTTATGTCCACATCCAAGTGCACTCAAATTGAGCTTTTATCTGCAATTGACCTAGTCACTCCCAAATTAGGCAGATTTCCGCCTAGTTAATCATATATAACCAAATAAAAAAGTCCTGAGTGCATAATATGCACTTGTTACTGGTGTTTAAGATATTATATTGAATTTTCTTAGCGTGTTTTAGTTACCATTGTGTTGCATTTGATATCATATAATATTATGATTAAAAACATAGATTATTTCCACAAAGAAAGTGGATCATTATTGTTGAGGGTAGATATCAACTCTCTCTCTCTCTCTCTCTCTCTCACACACACACACACACACACACACACACAAAAGATATGCTCTCTCTTTTATTCTGTAAAAAATCGATAATGACTAATGACTTTGCTAACCATCTCCTCTAAATGGTTAAACTATCAGATTGAGTCACATATCATGATTTTGATGTTGTCTTCAACACCTATATCAAGTACAAACCACGTTCAATTATTTTTCAAATAAAAGTTTGACGAGTGCACAATTTTCACAAATTAATATTAACGAGATTGTTGTAAAACTAGAGTAAAATAAAGAGAATAGAAAGATAGAGATAGAGAGAGTGAGTAATACTTCTCATTAGTGTGTCCTTAGAATGAAAACTTAGGCCCCTATTTATAGGGGTTGACAATGACACGATCTTAATATGTAAAGTTTATAAGGGTATAATTGTAATTGGTCATTCATACCTAACTAATATTAATATTTTATAACACTCCCCCTTGAATGACCTGTTACGCAATTGCCCGTCTCGTTAAAACCTTGCTAAGAAAACTCGATGGGATAAAACTTGAGCGAAGGAAAAAGAGTAGAGTTGCTCCCCTTGATGTTGGTCATTGTGAATCATTGAGTCTAATGTTCGAAATGACATCCAATGATAAGTAGAACAAATCATGTACTGAAACTTGAGGTTCTGAAGTGTTGCCTCGTTAAAACCTTGTCAGTAAAACCCAGTGTGATAAAATCTGAATTAAGGAAAAAGAGTACAGCCGCTGCTTCATTAAAAACTTTGTTCGAAAAACTCAATAGGATAAAAACTCAGCTAAAAAGAAATCCAGAGCGTGTCTAATTTTCCTGATGATGTTGTTGGAGATCTCTGAGTCGACGCATCCCGATCTTATTTACCAATCTTTCAAATGTTGAAGTAGATAATGATTTTGTAAACATATCAGCTAGATTATCATTTGAACGAATTTGTCGAACAACAATTTCACCATTCTTGTCAAGATCATGTGTGAAGAAGAACTCGGTGAAATATGTTTCGTTCTGTCACCTTTAATGAAACATCCCTTTAGTTGAGCTATACACGCGGTGTTGTCTTCATACAAAATTATTGGATTTCCTTTTCCTGAAGAGAGACCACAAGTCTCCCTTATATGCTGAGTCATTGTTTTCAACCATACACATTCTCGACTTGCCTCGTGTATTGCAAGTAGTTCAGCACGATTAGAAGAAGTAGCAGTTAATGTTTGCTTTGTGGATCTCCATGAAATAGCAGTACCTCCACAAGTGAATAAATAACTTGTTTGAGATTTAGCTGTGTGTGGGTCTGATAGATATCCCGCATCAGCATAGCCAACAAGTTTCGGTTTAGTTTTATTTGAATAAAACAAACCCATGTCAATTGTTCCTCGGAGATACCTCAATACATGTTTAACACCATTCCAATGTCTTTGTGTAGGAGAAGAACTATACCCTACTAGTAAACTTACCGAGAATGCAATATCAGGTCGTGTGTTATTGGTAAGATATAGTAGTGCACCTATAGCACTAAGATATGGTACTTCAGGACCAAGAAGTTCTTCATTATCTTCTCGAGGTCTAAATGGGTCCTTTTCCACATTGAGTGAACGAACAACCATCGGTATGCTCAATGGATTTGCCTTATCCATGTAAAATCGTTTAAGGACTTATTCTGTATATGTTGATTGATGAATAAGAATTCCATTTGATAAATGCTCGATTTGCAAGCTGAGACAGAATTTTGTCTTTCCAAGATCTTTCATCTCAAATTCTGACTTTAAGTACTCAACTGCCTCCGGAATTTCTTCAAGAGTTCCAATAATATTTAAGTCATCGACATATACAGCAATAATTATGAACCCATTCATTGACTTCTTTATAAAAATACAAGGGCATATAGGATCATTCTTGAATCCTTCTTTTAGTAGATATTCGCTAAGGCAATTATACCACATGCGGCCGGATTGTTTCAATCCATATAATGACCTCTGCAATTTGATTGAAAATAATTCTCGAGGTCTCGAATTATATACTTCAGGCATTTTAAATCCCTCGGGAATTTTCATGTGGATGTCATTGTCAAGCATGCCATATAAATAGGCTGAAACTACATCCATCATGCGCATATCTAGTTTTTCATGTATTGCCAAACTAACTAGATATCGAAATGTAATTGCATCCATTACAGGGGAATACGTTTCTTCACAATCAACACCAGGTATTTGCGAAAATCCTTGTGCTACAAGTCGTGCTTTATATCTTACGACTTCTCTTTTCTCATTTCTTTTTCGTACGAATACCCATTTGTATCCTATAGGATTAACCCCTTTAAGAGTTTGAACAATAGGTCCAAAAACTTTACGTTTCTCCAATGAATCCAATTTTGCCTGAATTGCACTTTTCCATTTTATTTAATCATTTCTTCGTTTACATTCCTCGATGGATTTTGGTTCATCATCCTCGCTATCATTAATAATTTCGAGCGCTACATTATATGAGAAAATACCGTCGACAACTGTTTCTTCTCGATTCCATCTTTTTCTCGTATAGACATAATTTATCGAGATCTCTTTATTTTCATCATTTTCAGGTACCTGTACCACTTTAGGGGTTTTTATTTGAATTATGTCTTTGGAATCTTCGAGAGATTCTGCCTCCTTAATATGATTATTGAATATATGCTCCTTTTTCTTTCGAGGATTTTTATCCTTGGAACCGATTGGTCTACCACGCTTCATGTGTATCTTAGACTCATTAGCTTTATTTTGTCCTTCTGGGACATCAATTCGGACTGGAGCATTCTCAGCTGGAATGTGTGATTTAGTCACACTCTTTAGGTCAGTGAATGCATCTGGCAATTGATTGGATATCTTTTGCAAGTGGATTATCTTTTGAACTTCTTGTTCACATTGCTTTGCGCGAGGATCTAGTTTGGATAAATATGATGCATTCCATGTTATTTCTTTTTCCAGCTGTTTAATTTCTCCCCCTAATGTTGGGAACATTATTTCATCAAAAATGACAGTCTGCAAATCGTGCAATAAAAACATCACTCGTATTGGGTTCAAGATACTTTATTATAGAAGGAGATTCAAACCCAATATATATTCCCAATCTCCTTTGAGAACTCATCTTTGTTCATTGTGGTGGGGCTATTGGTACGTAAACCGCACAACCAAAAATTCTTAGACGGGATATATTAGGCTCCTGACCATAAGCCATTTGTAATGGGGAGAATTTATGATAAGATGTTGGCCTGATGCGTATGAGTGCTGCAGCATGTAGTATAGCATGTCCCCAAGCAGATACGGGAAGTTTTGTTCTCATAAGTAATGGCCTAGCTATTAATTGGTGACGTTTAATAAATGATTCTGCTAGACCATTTTGAGTATGAACATGAGCAACCGGATATTCAATCTTTATCCCAATTGACATGCAGTAATCATTAAATGCTTGAGATGTAAACTCACTAGCATTATCAAGACGAATAGTCTTAATTGGATAATCCGGAAATTGTGCTCGTAGACGAATAATTTGAGCAAGTAATCTCGCAAATGTCAGGTTGCGAGTGGATAATAAGCTCACATGTGACCATCTAATAGATGCGTCTATTAAAACCATAAAATATCGAAATGGTCCACATAGAGGGTGAATGGGCCCACAAATATCACCCTGTATACATTTCAAAAATATTGGAGATTCATACCCAACTTTAGTTAATAATGGTCTAATGACCAATTTTCCTTGAGAACAAGCAGCACATGAGAATTCATTACAATGAAGAATTTTTTGATTACTCAATGAATGTCCTTTTGAATTCTCAATAATTCTTTGCATTATAGTTGACCCGGGATGTCCCAGCCGGTCATGCCAAATTATAAAATTCTTTAGCTCTTTGAACCTTTGGCATAATATAACATTTGATTCAATTGTACTAATTTTTGTATAGTACAAGCCAGAAGGTAAAGCGGGTAACCTTTCAAGTATATATTTCTTACCAGAGACAATAGAAGTAATATAAAGATCTTCTTTATTACTTTCTTCGGCAGTCTCAGTATGGTACCCGTTACTTCGAATATCTTTATAACTTAGTAGATTCCTAGATGACTTAGGGGAAAATAAGGCATTTTGCATGGCCATTTTTGTTCCTCCACTTAGTACAATATTTGTTTTTCCCCATCCTTTAATAATATGTGCAAATCATATTACTGTACTCACATTAGTTGTCATCATTGTCAAATTCAAGAAATATTTCTCATTTCTGAGTATTGTATTTGTTGATGCACTGTCTGCTAAGCAAATATCTCCATCAATGATCTTGGAGCCATTCAATAAATCATAAGTGTCCATTTCTTCATTAACAAGGAGAAATACGGCTACACACAAAATAATTATATTGAGAAGAAAAATATTATATTATCATACATATTTTCATTAAAAACAACGTGCAAAAATTATCATATAGATAAAAGTACCGATAACACACTGAAATACATGAATACATTCAATTACAAGTAATAACTTCTCAACTTCGATCATTATCATGTTTAGCAATGTTCTCATCAGGTTGTTCAATGAAATCATCAACATCGAGATGTGTTACCTCTGATGAGAAATGGTACGGATTATTTCCTTGAAAAACAAAGTTTGTTTCAACATTTTTTCCTTTCTCATTTTGAGAGGCTCTGTATAATTCAACAAGATGTTTTGCTGTCCAACAGGCACGTGCCCAATGGTCTTTCATACCACATCTATGGCATGAACTGTCTGTCAATCTTGTTGACATCTTTCTTTTCTGGGAACTTTCCCCACTTTCTCCATAATTTGTTCCTCTAAAATTGAAGGATTGTTTATTATGACCATTGTAAGGACGAGCATGATTTTGTCCTCCACGTTGCCAAGTGTAGCTTTGTCCTCGTCCTCGATCTTGACCATTGCCACGACCACGACCACGACTACGACCATGATTGTAACTGCGACCATGGTCTTGTCTTTATTTATTAAATGAAATGTTATTCGCTTCAGGTAGTGCAGCTGATCCGGTCAGTCGTGATTCGTGATTTTTCATTAAGAGCTCATTATTTTGCTTGGCCACTAGAAGACATGATATCAGTTCTGAATATTTTTTAAAGCCCCGTTCCCTGTATTGTTGCTACAAGATAACATTCGAGGCATGAAAAGTAGAGAAAGTTTTCTCTAACATATCTTCTTCAGTAACTTTTTCTCCGCATAATTTTAATGTAGAAGTTATTTTAAACAATGCGGAATTATACTCAGATACTGATTTAAAATCTTGCAAGCTCAAATGCATCCAAGTATAACGATGGCAGTATGACTGTCTTCTGATGGTCATATCTTTCCTTCAAATTATTCCACAATTCAAGAGGATCATTGATTGTAAGATATTCCGCTTTTAATCCCTCATCAAGATGATGGGGAAGGAAGATCATTGCTTTGGCCTTTTCTTGATTGGATGCGGTATTTTCTTCTTTTATGGTATCCCCAAGGCCATTAGCTTCAAGATGTATATCAGCATCAAGGATCCATGAAAGATAGTTTTTTCCAGATATATCAAGAGCCACAAATTCTAATTTTGTGAGATTGGCCATGTATGTAAGATTACAAAATAAAATCAAGTAAACAAATATAACTATCTAATGAATGAATAACAAATATAATAAAGAAATAATCTGAATATAATGTGCATATAAAATCAAGATAAATAACTTTAATAAATTATCTTTAATTTAGAATGATAAACCCATAAGTTCAAAGTTCGTAACAATTCACGGTGCATAATTTCAAGGTCCATAATATAGCATACATTATAATAGTCAAAAGTCCATAAGTCCAAGATCCATAATAGAGCATAGGTTATAATAGTCCAAAGTCCATAATAATTCAAGGGATAATTGCGCACAGTACCATTTTTATATCACCAAACTGAATTTTACGGCCCAGAAGAAAATTTCTGAAAACTACGGTGATCACTTCTTCCTTCTGACCTTCTCTAGCCACCATTGTTGCTGGCCTGCTGCTGCTACTTCTACACCCGACCATCGATCATCGTTGCTGCGTGCTATACCACATCTCTACATTCCGCCTGATTGCCTACCACTGCACAACCACCAAGCCACCACCGCTGCAGCATCGATGAGCTCATTGCTTCGAGCAGCACCGCGACGGTTGAGTGTGATGTTTTTTCTGTTGCGTGGTTGTGTTAGTGTTCGGCTATGTGGGGTCCCCGATTGGAGCTATTGGCAGTGGTCGGGGGTGGCGCACAGTGAGGCGTGCCGGTTGTGGTGATAAATATGGAGTTGCAGACGGATTTCTTTTTGCTTGCGGTTGTTGGGAATAATGTTGAAAGATGCAGCTGTAATGCTGTAGCACCTCTTCTACTCCGATTCTGCTTGGCTGAAAATAAGAAAATATTGCGCGAAAATCGTTTGATTCTAGTTTGAGACGAAGTTTCATAATTAAAAGTGTAAAGTTTCAAGCTATGATACTATAATTTCGCTCAAAGTATCATAAAAAAATTAATAAAGTTACATATTTTGATACTAAAAATTTGAAGTCATGTTGTGATATTTTACAAGTATCTTATGATACTTTAAGTATACTATTGTGATACTTGTAAAGTATCATAGGATACTTTCAAAGTACCATGCTGTGATACTTGTGAAAACAGTATTTTTCCAAAAAAAAAAAAGTATTTTTAAGTTTTTTTTAAAAATGAAGTAAATTTCAATTATGATACAAAAATATGGGTATTTTTGTAAACGTCCCATAATTCAATGTTTTGCAAGGGTACAACAATAATCCATATTTAGTTAATTCAAATATAGTTATTTAATTGTTTCCATAATATGATATTATATTGGTAATTAAAAAGATCGTTAAACTAAAACAAAATATAAACTAGAAGAAAAATAAATATTTAATATTGTATTATCACATATTATATTTATATCTCTTTTTCTTATCTTTAACTTTAGCTTTAACTTTTAACTTTTTGACTAACACACCATGTTATCATGCATAGAAACAATAATTCAAGAGATTCTAAAGCAAATAAAACTACTAAATAATTAAACAATAATTTCAAAAGGATGAATATGGACAACTCAAAAATAAGTAATTTCAGAATTATTATATACTTAATAAAAATCATAAATATTTAAAATGATTATGAAATCTAGATCGAGAAATATCAATGAGTTTGATTCTTACAAAGATATAAATTTGAAGACTTACAGTTGAGTAGATGCCTAAGGATGATCTCTTCACGGGAATTCGATTTAAGTGTATGTTTGATTCGAAATAATCATGTTTCTGATGCAGAGGATCCTACTAGAGGCAACTGCATAGTATAATTCCTTCAGATTACTCAAATTCAAGACTCAATTGGTTAGAGACTCGTGCTGATAATGTGTTGTAAAACTAGAGTAAAATAAAGAGAATAGAGAGAGAGAGAGAGTAATGCTTCTCATTAGTGTGTCCTTAGAATGAAAACTTAGGCCCCTATTTATAGGGGTTGACAATGGTACAATCGTAATATGTAAAGTTTACAAGGGTATAATTATAATTGATCATTCATACCTAACTATTATTAATATTTTATAACAGATACTTAAATTTAGGTTTTTGCCATTTTATAGCATGTTAACCGTTTCATTTAGAAGCTTCGTTTTGTAGACTTGTTAAAAAACATGTTTATAAACAATATCATATATATTTACTCAAATCACTTTTTAATCATATACTTTACCTCGAAAATATCACATTCTTTATTTATATATATATTTTTTTCCAAACAGAAATTAAGAGTCCGTTTGGTCCAATTAAAATTTTTCAAATTTTCTTCATATTTATTTTTAACCACAGACTTCTATAGAACCTATCAATTTTCACATTTTTTAACCATAAATTCTTTCAATACTACAAAATTCCTCAAAATTTTGAAAAAACTCTATGAGACCAAACATTCGCTAAATATATTCTTTTCCATGACAGAACAAGAAAAGAAAGAGGTGTTGTTGATTAGATCGAAATGGTTGTTGATTAGGTCCAAAGCGTTGTGGATGTCACTTTAACTAATGCGTCTCCGTAGGGTCCATTTGCCATACTTCTCCTTTTACTTTTACTAATATGGCCCGTGCGTTGTACGGAATGCAATAAAAATTACGTATAAAATAACGTCGATATTTAAGATTTACTCATATACTTACTATTGTTAATTTTAACTTGCAAGATTGAAGAATAACATTTCCAATTAACCAAGATTCCAAGACTTAATAGAAAGTAAATCAATATCACAGCAGATAACATTGAGTTAATTAAATTGTTAATGAGTAAAAAAATTATTTAAAGATGAAATACATTGTTAATGTCATTTTAGAAGGTAATAACTTTTGCTATAGTTTGATAATTCAAAAATAATGTAGTAAAATATTGTGCGAAAGCTTCACATCGATATCAAGATATTGCTATTACGACTTTATTTGAGCCCTCAAAATTAACCAAATGAAGGAATGGAACCAAAAAAAAATAACATAATGTTAAGGTACAATTTTAAATTGCTACAATTTTTGCTACAATAGACAGTTTTGTAATTCTAAAATAATGAGATAAAGTACTATTTGAGATCTTCAAATTGATATAAAGATCTTGTTATTACAACTTCATTTGAGCCAAGAAAGTCAACCAAACGAAATAAAAAAACACTGAAAGATGAAATACATTTTTAATGAATTATCCTAAACGACCATTAAAAGATTAAATACATTATTATTAGATCATCTTAAACGGCTATAATTTTTATTATGTTTTAGTAATTCAAAAATAATGTAAAAATATTGTGCGAAAGCTTCACGTCGATATTAATATATTATTATTACGACTTTATTTGAGTTCTCAAAATTAATCAAACAAATGAAAGGAATAAAAAAAAGTAACGGAAATGTTAGGGGACCATTTGAAACGGCTACAATTTTTGCTACAATTAACGATATTGCAATTCGAAAATAATGTAATAAAGTACTATATGAAATCTTCATATTGATATAAAGATCTTACTGTTACGACTTCATCTAAACCCAGAAAAGCAATCACACAAAATAAAAATATTGAAAGATTAAATACATTGTTATTGGATCATCTTAAACGGCTATAATTTTTATTATGTTTTAGCAATTCGAAAATAATGTAAAAGTATTTTGTGAAAACTTAACATCGATATTTAGATATTGTTATTACGACTTTATTTGAGCTCTCAAAATTAATCAAACGAAGTGGAAAAAAAAAAGTTAAAAATAAAAATGACATCAGTATGATGCCTTGTGAACAGTGAAGAGGCTTAGCTTCTTTTATATATGGTAGGATAAGAAGGATAGGATATAAAACTTTTTAAAATTGAAAATTAATTTTTGAAATAACTTTCTATTGCCACTCTTTGTGGGACAGATTGAAGCATAACAATAAAAGGTTAAGAGACAATTAATTATTTCCATCAATATCATCATACTTGTTCAGTTCTAGTTCACTAGTGTCTATACAATTTGGAAATACTACACCGGTAAGGGACACGACTAAAATTAACCAATGACCGACAACTTGATGACTGTTACTATTTAATAATCACTCAACCTCGAAATTTTATCTCAAGGATCATCCAACTTTCGGTTCTGACTCGTGCAAACGAGATAAATTAATAATTTTCATAAATTCATAAGATAATACTTTTTAAAAATAATTTCGTTAAATTAATACCACATTTATGAATGATATTTATAAAATAATTAAATCATTGTTTAATGTTATTTAAAAATAGTTTATTTGAAATGAATGGTGATTTTTAAAAGAATGTGTGGTTAAAAAGTATGAAATATTTTTTGAGTTTATGTATAATATTATTTAATTGATAAATGTGTGGTTGAAAAGGAGAAAGAAATGTATTAAAAAATTTAAATGGTGTCAAACGGACTTGGCTATGTATTGATTAATGTCTTCTTCTTTTTTTTGAAATGTGATTGATGTCGTTTTAGTTCATAAATGTTCATTAATTTAGCATTTGATTGTTCAATATCTTTTATTTGATCGGTATTTATTGATT
This sequence comes from Ligustrum vulgare, assembly GCA_963555705.1. Lineage (NCBI taxonomy): Eukaryota > Viridiplantae > Streptophyta > Magnoliopsida > Lamiales > Oleaceae > Ligustrum > Ligustrum vulgare. The sequence continues at coordinate 16,918,829 of OY743176.1, read as the reverse complement.
GATTATTCATTAGAGTTTATAAATTTATCGAGAATTACTTTAGTGGGTTATACAATATCATTCGAAGCTGAGTGATTAAGTAGATTTTATAACGTAAGTTGGATGGCAATTGAGATACTTTTGAAGTTAGGTTCCTAACTAGAAATCTTGCTGAAGTTGGAATATCTTTTGAAGTTAGGTGGTTAAGTAATAACATTTATCAAGTTGAGTGGACAACAATTAATTTTACTCTAATTAAGGGACATGGAAGAATAAATAAAATGGGATCAGTTGCCCTCTTGACTCCCTACAAAATGGGAAATACTAAACCCACAAGGAACATGGACGAAGAAACAAAGAAAACTGAGAAGGGGTCAGTACTTCCCCTCTTGACTCCCTACAAAATGGGAACTACTGTACCTATAAGGAACATGGAAGAAGAAAGAAAGGAAACGGAGAAGATGTCAGTTCCTCTCTTGACTCCATGCAATATGGGAAATTTTAAACTTTCACACAGGTTAGTTCTCGGTGTTCGGTGTAAAACGTGCCCTATTCCGTGATGTATGTGTGATCTTCCATATACCAGTTCATCTGAACTTAAATTGTTGTTCTCTGTCTGAATCATAAGAAGAATTCTTGAACTCTCTAAATTCTTTACCTTTTGGATAACTAGCCGTAAGCACCTGCATTGCACGTCTTATATATAAGATGAATGAGATGCGTAATGTTTTTAAAGTACTAATACTATTTTCTAAAGTAGTTGAGGTATTAGATATTACTAAAACGAAAAAATCGAAAATTTTAAAAAATGTTATATATGAATAATTTTTTTATTAAATTATATATATAATGTAAAAATGATGAGTAAACCGGAATGTAATTTTGATTATAATAATACTTCTTTGTACATAATATTTTTTGTCAACTTCTCAGATTTTTTTCTTATTTTTATTTTCTGTTTTTATCAAGACTTTGATAGTTTGCATTGAAATTTCGCAAGAAAATATTATATATAATTATCCGTGAGAAAATGCATATTCAGAAAGTTATATTTCAATCGTAAGCATTATCTATCCTTAAGCTTTATTAATAGTTATTGCAATGTATAAATATATTGAAAATTGTTCATCTTGAATTTGAATTAATATCCTTCATCATTTGCTGATATTAATATGATACGTGAAAGAAAAATTTATTTTCAAGCAGCTGACCAATGATTATTTTTGCATAGATTATACGCCTTTTGAAATTACGATAAATCATTAATGTCTCGTTACAAAGAACGTTGGATGAACTTAGATCCTTAAGAGCATAACTGGAGAATTTATTTTCAAGTTTAACTGAAGTGATCCAGAGTAGAGGCAAGTTTCATATTGGCTCGAGTCTAGAAATCAAGTGGATCAATGTCATTTAAGCAGTCGAACAAGGGACTTAGCCAGGACCACGCTCGAGAGTAACTCAAATACTTACTGATGCAAACCACGTAGCAATTGTAGTCACGAAACCCACACAAGATTGACATGAACCCAAGAAAGTCAATAGATCGAAGTTTAGAAATTGATTCAAAATTATTGAACCAAGCAATCAACACAATTAATGAGATATGTTGACCTCTTGATAACAAGAATTATAAATCTCACCCAATTGTTTGAACACCTCAAGAATTAAACTTGCAAAGTTCGGATTTTGCTCAACGAAAAACAATTTTTGAAAGCAAATTTACCTTTCGAATTATATTAATCTCAAAGTTGTGTCTAAATATACAAAGAACAAGCCTATATTAGAATTAAAATCATATTCTAATTAGAAAACTGAATAAATCTAATCTAATTGAAAAGGAAATTCCTAATGATACAAGATAAACTCTTCTATAAAAATAAGGGTGAAAATTAAAAAGTTGCCAAAAACTAGACTTCTAATCGAACTAAAACAGAATAAATTCAAAATTCGCGAAAAAAAACTTACGGCTGTAAGTTATATGGTTACGGCCGTAACCATGGACATTCACAAAAGATAATTTGGAATAGAAATTTCTTTATGACCGTAAGGATTTTGTTATAGTCGTGACTATGCAACAGAAAAATACTTACAGCCGTAAGTATTTGAGTTACAACAGTAGCGTGGTCTCGGCTGAGTCCCATGTTCGACTGTTTGAATGACGTTGATCCACTTGATATTCGGACTTGAGCCCAACATGAGACTTGCCTCTTTAGTTGCCAAGAATGTTTTTTCATCCATTATTACTTGAAGACTTGTATTCGGGCTTTGGATCACATCAATCCCTCCTTCTTAAAGATGACTCGTCCCGAATCATAGCTTGGTTCATATATAGTGTTTTAGTGCACCGCCTGGATCAAAAGGAAAATTCTTACCTCAATTACATAAGATCAACCAATAGTAGACCAATACTTGGATTGCATGGACGGGTCATAATATGAACTTCCTTGTCCATATTTGGTATGGCTCAAGTCTCCAAGTATATTCAACTTGTAAGAAAGATTTAAGCAAAATAGGGTGGAGAATGTTAGTTTTACTAAGTACAAGATAGGGATCCTTGTACTCTTGACATATTATTTCCACCTCCTCCTTTCGAAGCACGAAGTTCTTCTCTTTACCTCTTTCAATTTTTTTCACTCTCTTGCTCAATCACCACTTCTAAATTTTTACGTTCAACCACCTCTTCTAATTTCGCATTTTCGTGCTCATGATCCCCTTCTTCAATAATTTTACCCTTGTGTTCATGCACCTCCTCATATCATCTTCTAGAAGTTTTAATTGATAATTCAATCTAGATAACAGATTAATATTTTTCTTCACCACCTTTTGATCATCAAGTGCTTGTTCTAGTGTAAAACCAGTTAGAGTAATTGACTTCCCATCCTTAAGAAGCTTGTATCGGTTCTTACCTTATAAATTGTTTTCCTCTCATGCCTCCATGACCTACCCAACAACATATGACAAAACTCTAGAGGCACCACATCACATAATACTTCTTCACTATATTTCCCAAGGGTGAAATTCACTAGGACTTGGTCACTTTGAACTCGCTACACTCATTCAACCATGTCATCCTATACGGCAGGATGTGGTAGTAAAGGCAACCTCCATTTCTCAACCATGTTGATACTAGCAAAATTAAAGATATACTTCCTATCAATAGTCAGACTAAACAGCTTATCACCTACATAACATCTAGTCTTGAAGATAGAACCTGGATCACCATCCATCCCTTTATGTGGATTTCAAGAATTCAAGAAAACTCAAGAATAATATGATTTAGTCATCGATTAGCAAAAAAGGAATTTATTTTTTGACTCTATAAAATAGCCAGACGAAAAGGAATTTCAAGAATGATCAAGAATTTAAAGAAATTCAAGAAAGTGGTTCTTGAATTTTTGGAATAATTTTTTTTCGATTTTCGGAATATTTATTTATTTTTTGAATAAATAGAAAAATTAAAAAATATAATTTTTTATTTTATTTTTAGAATTAAACTTGCAAAGTTCGGAATTAGTTCAACGAAGATCAATGTTTTAAAGCAAATTTGTCTTTCGAGTTATATTATAAATCTCAAAGTTGTGTCTAAATAATACAAAGAACAAGCCTATATATATTTATATATGCAGAGAATTAAAATCCTATTCTAATTAGGAAACTGAATAAATAATCTAATCTAATTGAAAAGGCAATTCCTAATCTCATTAGGAATATAAAAAGATAAACCCTTTTAAACCAACTAGTGGTGGCCTGTGCGATGCGTGGAATGCGATAATAATTGTGTATATAATAGTGTTGACGGGTAAGAAGATTGCAAAGATGAAGAAAAAGACCAAAAGAGAGGGTTATGCTAACAAATATATTACATTTTTAAAAAATATTGTTTTAAATCATAACATCCATAAACCATTATTTAATCTAGTTAGTTATTTAGGATTCATAAATATACACGAAAGCATATAAAATCATACAAAAACAATGAAAATATGAAATAGATTGACAACCTTACAGTTCTTGTGCAAAATCCATCCATCTCCAAGCTACATTTCCATTATCTTGACAACAACATGAAAATTGAGAATTGGCTGCAACAGAGTTAGATAAATTAGGCCCCTGTTTGTTACTCATTATTCAATAACTCATTTTTTCAAATTTGATTTTAACCACGCATTTTACTAATAAAATAATCTACGCATAAATTAAAAAATTTCATGATTTTTAACCATATAATTTTCAAAAATCCACTATTAAAAATCACATTATTTGAAATAATGAATCTCAAATACACGCTAGATATATGTATCTATGTTAAAAGAGTTAGATTATATATGTTAAAGAGTTAGATTAGAAGATATATGTAGATTGACAGTTCAATAATTTGAAAATAATGTGGTAAAGTATTGTGTGAGAGATTCACATTGATATCAAGTTACGATTTTATTTGAGCCCACAAAATTAACCATTTCAAGGGAATTTAAAAAAATGACAAAATGACAAAATAGGGAGAGACAAAAATTGAACATATTATAAACTAGTTTTTTTTTTTATCTAAAGCATGCATGATCTTGAAAATGGGGCAAAAGTTAACACGTAAAAGGAAATTAAAAATAGATTTTAGGGACCAATAATTATAAGAATTTTAAAAAGGACAGTGGTTATTTTTAGATCTGCGTTCGCCGTATTTTGAAAGTCGGTATATGATCTTGAAAATATAATTTTGTAGTTTTTTATAAGCTTGTCGAAATGGTGCATTAAAGATCTAATTTTGTTTAGAGTGCATATGTCAAAATTGAGACAAAAGTAGAAGCGTGAGAAAAAAAATAAAAAATACATTGTTATGGGACCATTTTAAATGTCTATAACTTTTGCCACAATGAAGAGTTCTGTAATTCAAAAATAATGTGATAAAGTACTATGTGAGAGCTTCATATTTATATAAAGATCTTGTTATTGCGACCTCTTTTGAGCTCACAAAGTCAACCAAACGAAAGAAAAACATTGAAAGATGAAATAAATTATTAAGGAATCATTTAAAATGGCTATAATTTTTGCTACAGTTTAGTAAATCGGAAATAATATAGTAAGTAATGTGTTAAATCTTCAATTCGATATTAAGATCTTGCTATTACGATTTTTTTTTATCCTTCAAAAATAACTAAACGAAGGAAATAAAGCAAAAGAAAAAAGAACAAACTAAGGGACGGTAAAAAATGAATAGCATTCACTCTTATATATATACATATAAGTGTTGAAGTAATAATTGCATAAAATTCATGAGTTTAGGGAGATAAAATTGACAATTGGAAAGTTTGATGATTAAATGCCAAATTTTAGGAACTTGTGAAAGATAAAGACATCTTGAATTTGAAAGAATAATGATCAAAGTGATAATAGATAAATAATAGATAAATAAAAAAGAAAATGTGGAAAAACGAAAAACTCAACTGATGTCATAATGATGTCATTTATGATGCAAACGAATAGAATTTTTTCTTAGCGTCTTTTAATATAGTTATTAGGATAGGATAGGATAAGGGTGAAAATTAAAAGGTTGCCAAAAACTAAACTTCTAATTGAACTAAACCGTAATAATTTCAAAATTCATGGAAAACGACTTACACCGTAAGTTCTACGGTAACAGCCGTAACCATGGACATTCACAAAAGACAATTTGGAACATCAATTTCCTTACGGTCGCAAGTACTTGGTTGCGGTCGTAATTGTGCTTAGGAAAAATAGTTACAACTGTAAATATTTGAGTTATGGCCGTAGCGTGTTCCTGACTGAGTCTCATGTTCGATTGCTTGAATGACGTTGATCCACTTGATTTTCGGACTCGAGGCCATCATGAAACTTGCCTCTTTAGTTGCCAAAATGTGTTTTCATCTATTGTTGCTAGAAGATTTGTATTCGGGCTCTGGATTACATCATTAACTTATTGGTTATATATATTTATGATATCTTCAATTGAATAAGCTCAGACTGGAAAAACTAAGTATTTCGAAATTCAAATTAATGAGAAAATCAAATTTTAAGAAAATATACATAAGAGCTCATCGTGCAAATAAGCAAAGGACATACATTCATATCAAATTTATTTTAAGCATGTACCAATAGAAATTGCAACATACAACATTACTTTTTGTCACTGGCAAAGTAAATATTGTATATGAAAAAGAAATCTTATTAATTTCATATAATGCACCATGAATTCAAGACTGAAAATTTTGAGGTCAACTTTGTAAAATAAAAATTTATAGTAATTAAATTGTTATATTTTACTTGATAAAAATGCAATAGACTTGAATTATTAAATTACAGTCATTAGATAAAAATGATATTTTTTTGATAGTTAAAACATAATCGAATTAATGAATGAATAAATGCAAACTAAATAAATTCTAATATGAATTAAATTTTTATATATATATCAGCAGATTTTTGTCAAAGAAAAATTTATAGTAATTAAGTTGTTATATTTTATTTGATAAAAATGTAATATACTTGAATTATTAAATTAGAGTCATTAGATAAAAATGATTTTTTTTTTTTTTTTTTTTTTTTTTTTTTTTTTTTTTTTTTTGCAGTTAAAACATAATCGTATTAATGAATGAATAAATGCAAACTAAAATAAATTCTAATATGAATTAATGCCAAATGAAACATCTTGCATCACCACAATTGTTGTTGAAAAGTAATTTCTAATATTTATTCTTGCCATTATAATATTCACGCTTCCATGATTATATATATATATATATATATATATATATATATATATATATATATATATATATATTACGCGCATAGGTTTTCATCAAAATAACTTTCTAAATCTAAAAATTTTTGCAAAAAAATAATAATATTGTATTAAATATTTTATCAAATATTATGGTACATGTGTCATTAATGGCATTAGCATTGACATCTGCACTATACTATTAATGGAATTGATATTTTATTTGTTTAATGTATAACGATTTTTTTATAATAATTTTTTTGATAATTATTGTATTATTTTGAAATCGAAAAATATGTAATATGGGTGTCAAATCGAAATCTTAATGAAAAGTATAATTCAAGTTACCAAGTGAGAACAAATTCACTACAAAAAAAGAGTCTAGTAGTGACAATTATTTAGCAATATTGTGAGACTTATAAGTGTCATAAAAAAAAAAATTGTGACGGCTTCAAAAGGCGTGTATATCTAGCGTGTCAGAAAATAAAATTTGACACTTGTAGGCATCGCTAAAATTTGTGACGCTTTACAATGTCACTAAATATTGTGACGCTTCACTTTAGTGACGCTTTACAATGTCACTAAATATTCTGACGCTTGAAAACGTCACTAATAAATTGTGACGCTCCACTTTAGTGACGCTTTCAAGTGTCACTATTAAATGGACCTTAGTGTCACATACTTTCAAGTGTCACTATTAAATGGATTTTAGTGGCACCTCCAAATGTCACTATCAATTGGGCATAAATATATTTTCAACGTTTAGTGACATATAAAATTGTCACTAATTTATTTATTATTACTTTTTTATGCTTTAGTAACATAAAAGTGTCACTATATATATATATATATATATATATATATATATATATATATATATATATATATATATATATATATATAAAAAAAAATCTATTGTTGAATTGAAATTATACCTATTAAACCATCCACAATATATCATAAATTATCTAGAATATATCACAAATTCACAATAAAAAGACATGATAATCTACACAAAATCTCACCAATGTACACAATTAACAAAACAAAAGATTTAATTGTTCAAATATCATGGTATATCGAACCTCAACATAAAATCTAAAACAAAAAAAAATAATATTCTTCAACATGATCTAAAGAATTCACTTAATGAAACCTCAAGATAATTATATTCCTCCTCTTGCTCTCAATCATTAGCACCACTTCCATTATGTGGTGAAGTATTGTGTGCACCGTTCTTCACAGGCTTATCCACCGTAGCAACCAAATGCATTTCTTGTTTTCCACTTTCAATAATCTAATGAGCATAAAAAAAAAACATCAGAAAATGTTCTGAGATGAAAAGAAATAAAAGTGCGTTACATAACGCATTTGCAACAATTCAACACTTATGAGGTTACATGAAGTAAAATTTGAAAAATAATCAGTAAGTATTTTAAACAAAACATCTAACTTGGTAGCAGTAAATTTAGGAAACATTCATTAAGGAAATGTATTGATAGCAGTAAATTTAGAACATGACAAATTGCATATAGACATAGTAACATTGTCTACCTGTCAACTTTCATCTCATTTGCATTCTTTACTTGGTTCAAGAATGCCCTCACAGATTGATAATTTGTACCAGGATTTTTCTTCCCCTTAAAAATTGCAAAGCAAATTTAATAATAAGTTATTAGCACCGTGGCAGTGGTTAAGGCTGAAAGTTGTGCTAAGTATCGAAAAGATTATATTTTTATTAAATTAAAGAGCTATGCCACTTGTACAGATTAGTGGAAATATAGTTTATACGAAGCAAGCTAGGGAATGAGCCAAAGAATTTCAGAAATTTATTTTTGTAACAAAAAATTAGATATTGACATGATTCACCGGAATAATTTGGGTCGGCAGAAGTACACCAAATCTTCATTAAGAGGGAAACTTTAGCAACTTACAGAATTCTTGAGAAAGCATTGCGATTCTCAGCCAGAGTCCATTGGTCCTCTGCACCAAATGCATAATAGTCATACACCATTTTTGGCAACTTTTGTTTGGCAATTTCCTGATACTCAGCAATTCAACAACTGTCCACCAATGTATTTTGATAAAAAAAGGTTCTTGAATCTGTCTTCAAAATATTTGCTGGTCCAAGAAATACAATGAATAGACAACCATATAAATTAAATGAATGGTTAAGTTCTGTCTTAATCATGTAACACTAACTAAAGGCAGAACATAATGTAGCAAACAAAGTACTCTATACGAAAAGTCCACACCCAATAATTTTCCTTAGAAACCATTGTGCTCACATAATGGGTTTCATTGTAAAAATAATTAGTATCACAAACCAAGCAAAAAAGAAAAGAAGATATCAAACTTCTAAACAATTTGATTAAAATAATTAACATGAGTAGAAAACAGATTAATAGCTTTCAGATTTATGGGTTGCCTACATAGTATTTTCACCTAAACAAAAATTATAATTACTTGATAGAATATAATCAAACTAATTTAGGTCTGTATATTAATTAACCTCAAAACATTTAGTCTCAACTACAATCTCAGGTGTCTATTAAAAAGAACATGTGTAATCTTTTTAAATACTTACTCAACCAAATGAACTGATTTCTATATCACAATTGAACCTATAAACGAGATCTATGTTTCCCAAATACTATAATGCCACTATTTATCCTAAATTACTACATCATGTTGTAATGGCCTCATAAACGACCCACTACTCAACATGTAACTAATCATTAGATCCATCAGATAACTAACATCAATAGTATTGGGTCATGAAATTAGTTTCTCTACAGTATTCAAAAGCTTTACTGTTGTAGATTTCACTTCATTTGCACACAATTTGTTGTGCTCTACAAAAAAAATCCTGTAGGAGCTATCAACAAGGGAAAATTTAATAATTTTCGTCTAGAGTTTACTCGAGTAAAATAACATCCCATTCAAATATACCACAATCATGACTATCGATTCAAGAAACGACATTGGAAAAACATACATCACAAGGAGGGCATTCAAAATTGTCATCATAAAGAATATAATATACATACCACCAGCAATATGACTCTTTGCAGAAGGTGCTGAATGTCATGATACATTAAGAACTTCAGACTTCTTGCAAGCTTAAGGATAATCAATGCATAAAGGATTGTGACGTAAAGTACACATCATGCTTTGATGTAAGCCATATCAAGTTTCTCAACTGCATCATCTAGCAACGAACTCATAACCAGACTTAAAAATTCATATCTACCCAGTAAATTTAAAAGATTCCATAATATACCAACATATTATTTATATCTATATTATACTGTATAATTGTAATAAATATACCAATTGTACTGTATAATTGTAATAAAAATTTCAGGGACTAAATAAAGTATATTTCTAAATGCTTCCATCATATCCTATAAAGTTCCTTTAAGAGTTTCATAGACCAACAAGAAAATTCAAAATTTCAATTATAGTAGTCCAACAGTATATTAACTAACTTGGTTTCCTCAAGAATAAAATGTAAGCTTTCAAATTTTCTAACTAAAAAAAAAACAATTGGAAACAACCCAACGATAGCAATCTGAATACAATCATCGAAGCACAAGCATTACTTTTTCATCCCTTCCAAGCCACTTGCAAAATGAAGTCTTGTTCCAAAAGATCCTACGTCAACTATAGTGCTCCTGTCATTTATGAAAGAGATTTCATATACATTCAAAGAGAGAGTTCAAGAAAAATTGGGAATTATTCAGTAGAAAAGTTCTTTAAGAAAACACATTTTTACCCAACAATATGACAAAATTTTAACTAAGGCAAGTTGAAGTAGAATCAAGATCAACTTAAATCAAAATTTATTTCAAATGATTACCTTAACACCAGAATCGGCAGGATTCGTAGGCTCCAATTCCACTGTGACCTACTGGCCTCCGCAATGAACATCCGCTTGAGTGTTGGCCGTAGAGGAAGCGGTCTCTTCCATCTCGGCAGTGATTGATCACGCAGTTGAGTCTGGACATGCATTTTCTTCGAATATCGCGTCTCTCTTTGCTAGTGAATCCACCGATTAAATGCCCTGAAATTGTAACTCCCGAAACCGAATTACGATCAGCGTGAAGTCGCAGTGAGAGACGAAGATGATGAAATCGAAGAAAACGAGAAGAGACACCAAATGCGGTTGAAATGAAAAGGAAACCCGAAGCGGCGCTCGTTAGGGTTATGCTTTGTTGGAGAGAATCAAAAGGGGGTGGGAAAAGCAGAGAAGGGTATGGTGGAAGCTGTGGTGCAGTGAAATTTGGGTTGAGTTTTGAAGAATTTGAGCTGAAGAGAATTTGGGATTGGAGGCACTGTTTCGCGCTTCAGTGAAATAGGAAAAAATTGTGACGTTTGGATAGAGAATTTTGGATAGTGATGGTTTTAGACGTCACTAAATTATAAATAAATTATTTTTTAATTATATTTTGTATGGATATAATTATTTATGACGCTTGGAACCTTCATAATATTTAGTAACGATTTTAAGTGTCACTAAATTATAAATAAATTATTTTTTTAATTATTTTTATATGAATATAATTATTTGCAATATTTTAAACCATCACAATATTTAGTTATGCTTTCAAGTGTCATAAAAATTGTTACACTTGCACCACACGTAGCAAAAAATATGTCACTACTAGACATTTTTGTTGTAGTGAAATAGTAAAAATATTGTCTGTAAAATTGTCTCAAAGATCAAAAGTAAAAGTTTAATTTATATTTTTTTTACTTTTCTTCAATATCTTATTCATTATAAATTATTTAAGTACTATAATCCTATCAATAATTTGTTAATTAAATTCAATTTAGTCATAGATGATTAATTTTAGTTCAAATTCTTTGTTTATCAAATTAATAAAAATAATAAATTTACGAATTTTTTAAGTATATTCAATTAAGTTGTGTTAGTTTTTACAACTTAAGATTTCGATCAATTTATTCATCATTTTGACATAATTTTTATTTATTTACAAATTATGTTCATTTTCTATTTTTTATTATAAACTTAAATGGCTACAATATGCAGAAAATATATTACAGATTTTAATAAATTGTTCATATAATTTTTATTAAGCAATTGATCGGTCATCAGTTTTTTTTAAATATTAATATAATAATGTAATAATATAAATAAAGATATTGCCAATATGAAGAAATAAAAATAAATTCACATGTCCATATTTATCAAAATTAATAATTATCTTTTCAGGAAAACATTTGAAATTAATAATTAATATTTAAGAAATCAAAATATATACCAAAAAAGTCTATCTTACATATCTTTTTGGGAAGAATATGATGAAAAACAATATATAAAAAAAATCATCAGTCCTAAGGGAGAATATGTAAGTTGAGTTTTCCACATATATTGTATGAGCCTATTTTGTAGTTGAAAAACATTTAAAAAAAATTATTTATAGAAAATTAAATTCAAAAATCGAGTTCATATGTTTGTGGTAAACACGTTAAAACACTTAATACATGGCCCGTTTCTCTGCAAAAATGGTATTGATCCACGATTTTATTGAAATAATAATTATATGTCGTAAAAATGGTAAAACTTTCTTTTTTAAAATTTTATTAATATATATAGCCCATGTTTGGTCCCCTTTAAATTTTTAACACATTTTTTTCTTTCTTTTTTTCAACCATACATTAATCATAAAATAATATTATAAATAAATTTAAAATGGATTTACTACATTTTAACTATATTTTCTCTTAAAAATCACTATTCATTTCATATAAACTTCTTTAAACAACATCAAATAGAGACATAGACAAAAAGCTCGTTATATATATTTTATTTAGATTTTTATTAATATTTTCTTTTTTTTTATTGATATATAATTAAATATGCATTTAATTATATTCAATTAGATGCATCACATTTAAAAGTTAAAACAAAAATTATTCAAAGGGGTCTCCTAGGTTGAATTTCACTTTCGTACATCGCAAATTTTAAGTTTGATATGCACTTTCGTACATCGTTAATATTATTTAATTTGTTAAATTCATTTAAATATAAGACCGTATAGATTTAATTTGTTGAAACTACTTTATTTTACGTAAATTATAATATTTTGAGGCTTATTATTTTTATTCATGGTAATAAAAAATATTTGGACAATTTTTTTTTATTTTTTATGCAAATATTGCATTATTTAATTTAAGTTTGAGCAATTGTTTAAAATATATTTTGTCTATAACAATTTCAATGAATCAAACAGGTGTGGACAACCACAAACTATACAAACAATTTAGCCCTTGTTTGATATCCATTATTTCAAACATCATTTTTTACAAACTCGTTTCAACCACACATTGTATTAGCAAAATAATCTACAATTAAATCCAAAAAAAAATCCTTATTTTTTTAACCACACATTCTCCAAAATTTACTATTCCAAACAACATTATTTTGAAGTAATGTGTCTCAAACAGAGGCATAACATTTAAAGAGATTTTCCAAAATTTATGAGAATTCTATTTCATTTCTACTTTGAGCATTTGTTGATGATTTTAATCATTAATCAAAGCAAATTGTGTATTCAAACTTTTTCTATTGTGAAATGATATTTACATTAAAGTCATTCATATTGTTCTTTCGTGCAATGCACAGGTGTGATAGTAGTTACGAATTAAGACAATTATGTCCATGTTTAGTATAAATCAAAATTAAGTTTAAAAATTAAGTTAAAGTCAATAATCAATATCAACCATATATTTCATAAGATCTACAATATTCTCAACTGTACATTTCATCAACTTTTATCAAAATATACTAAAAATTTGATTTTAATCACCGTCGATCAAACAAAGGATGTTGACCACAAAATATAGTGAGATATTGGATCAACACGTCTCAGTTCCTCCCTCTTGAACACGTGAACTTCTTGCGTACTAGGATAAAAAGTCAGTATGCAAAGGGGTCAAGGTGGCTCACGTTTACACTCCGACACTCAAGTCATACCCATTTCGAGTAAATATAATTTAGATGCGAGAAATATAAGTGTGTAAAAGAGAGAAAAATGAGTGAGATTTGTATATTATGTTTAAAATAATGAGTTACTAACTTCTTACTTGGAGATATAAGTTACCTATTTATAGAAGAAATAATTATCTCGGATTGTGACATGTGTTATGCTTTGCACGCGGGAAGATCCTAAACCTTCATGAGATAAACAATTTCTTTGGTTATAATTATTACTATATGTCATAAGGTTAAACCAACCATCAAGTCCCTTTAAAGATGTCACATCAAGTTGTCTTTTACAGACAAGTCATCTCAAATTGTCTTGTCACTTTTCTAGGGTACTCACATCGGCATAGCATCACCCCTGCATATGGTCACCTCGGCATAGGGTTACCCTGACATATGGTCACCTCGGCATAGGGTCCCCCCTGCATAGGGTCAACCCGGCATAGCATAACCCTTGTATAGGGTCACCTCGGCATAGGGTTACCCTGGCATATGGTCACCTCGGCATAGGGTCCCCCCGACATAGCATCACCTCGACATAGGGTCACCTCGGCATATGGTCACCTCGGCACATAAGAGTCCAGCAAGTTTGGTATCCACAGTCCGGCTTGTGGATCCTAATTAGATGATTGGATGCTTTGTAAATTCCCTAGTGGGCCCATATGGATGAGGTGTCATGTCCAATTTGGCATGGCCACAACAGAGGTCATATATCAATTTCAGGGAAAAATGTGAACAAACGTTCTATATACATTTATGGGTTCAAGATTACCCTCGAATAACATAAAATGATAATCTATCTATCTATACAATTTCTAAAAGTGGCTTAAAGGGAGAAACTTTTTTGGACGTTTCTACCCTTACAATTTTTTTATATTTTCACATTTACCCAATAATTATTTTTTAATATTAGTTTTTTTTTTTTCCATATTATCAATAATAATGTCATTAATCACAATAGATTTACAATCTAAACTATTTACTTTCTCACTAAAAATCTTTAAAATAAAGCCTAAAACTTTCAATTCTCATTTTTATTTTCTATTGTTTATTTCAAATTATATATTTATTCTCACTAAACATAAATATAATTATATTAATACACTATCATAAGGAAATAGTGAAAAAGTCGACAAATACAATTATATTAATACAATTATTCTCAAACTTGGATTTTTAATAAATCGAATAGTTTTGTTCACAAATAAAAGTATCAACCATATGCTACTACGAAATTGCACATGATGAAAATTGAAGTATAAAAAGATTCCATTGAAACTTATATGTACCGATGGAGGTTTTAAAACTTATTTTGAATTTTTTATTAATGAATATATAATATTTCTCATTATATTTGTGTATCTTCATTTTAATAACTTTTCTATATTAAACAAATATGTTATCTTTTTTAATACTTGCAGGGTACCTGATTCTTGCTATACTATTTTGACACAAAAGAAAATTTTACTCCCATGCTTCAGAAAGACAAAAAAATATATCAACTTTATCATAAAAAAATTAAACAAGTGGTAATCATACATTTCCAAATGTACTACTTGACGACAAACAAAAATATTGAAGAGAATGAAGATGACATCTATCAAATTCATCATTGTTTGACAAACCGTTTATAAGCGGTTCTTTATAAAAAACGACGTGACAATATTTCGTTAGTCTAATTTTTTAAAAATAAAAATAATGGTAAACTAGAATCTTTAACCGATCAAAATTATTGATTTAAAAAAAATGGTCTAATAAAATATTACCACATGGGTGTTTATAAACAAATTTTAACCAGACATAGGCAGAGGCTTAATCACAAATTTAGGGAATTCACAATTTTTCAACTATATTTCATCAATTTTTTAAAAATTTAGACTTTAATCTCACCGAACGGTAAAATTATATGAGAAAGATGGAAGAGAAGTCTACACATGTAGACCTCTCTGTTACAACGACAAATCTGTAAGCCTTCTTATATGCTAGCATGTAAATATAGCACGGCACAAATTATATTTGGTAAGTATATTATTTTCCATAAACAACAAGAAAACAAGAGGGGGGTAATTCAACCACATATTTTAGTTTTTTTTTTTTTAAAAAAAAAAAAAAAAAAAAAAAAAAAAAAAAAATCTTTCGTCAATTTCAAACAAATCCTTTTCCTTCCGTAATTTCTCCAAGAAACAAGTCGATATCTCCATCATTTTTACTCAGTTCTACGGATAAGGAACATGGAAGAAATAAAGGAAACTGAGAAGTCGTCAGTTCCCCTCTTGACTCCATACAAAATGGGAAATTTAAATCTTTCACACAGGTAATTAGTTCTCGTTGCTCGGAGTAAAACGTCCCTATTCCGTGATGTATGTGTGATCTTTTCCATATACCAGTTCATCTGAACTTGTAAATAGTTGTTCTCTGGATCATTTAAAAAAAAAAAAAATCTCTAAATTCTTTACCTTTTGGTCAATTATATATATATAAGAGGGCACGTAAATAATTAACCTTAGAAATGAGTAGTATGAATATTTATACTGCATAACTACTGTCCTCTTAAAGTTTGAAGTAGGTTATTCATGATCCAGTTTTGAAGGTTTGCAGGATAGTTTTGGCACCTATGACCAGAACGAGGTCGTATAATTTTATTGCACAACAGCATGGAATTCTTTACTATTCACAGAGAGCAACAAATGGTGGATTCTTGATCGGTGAAGCCTCTGGAATTTCTGAAACAGCTCAAGGGTGGGTAACTTGCTGGACTGCAACTTCTGATTATCTCTGCAATCTTATGAACAGAACCAAGCTTAAAAGCTTGCTTTTCAAAAGAGCTTTTTATTGGGTTTTAAGCTCGACCAAAAAGCTAAAGTCATATATTTACGTGATTTTAATGCACAATATGAAAGATTCAGATTGGTGTACCGATTCTTGAACCCCGGGTGACTAGTGAGTTTATGAGTACTTGAGCACCTTCACTTTACAAGATTTTTTCTTTTTTGCTGGTTGAAGATATCCACATACTCCAGGCATTTGGACAGAAGAACAAACACAAGCATGGAAGCCAATTGTGAAAGCAGTTCATGAGAAAGGGGGTATATTCTTCTGCCAACTTTGGCATGCCGGCAGAGTTTCAAATCATAGTAAACCCTCTTTCCCTAATTATCCAAGCTTTTAATCCTTCTTAATTAAACCACAATTTCTGCTACAAAATTAACTCTCTTCTTTTCATTCTTGAATTGATAAAGATTTTCAGCCTAATGGCGATCCTCCAATTTCTTGTACTGACAAAGCCATTCGAGTCGAGCACAACAGAGAAAATTTCTCACCCCCACATCGATTAACAGTCGACGAAATCTCCCAGGTTGTCAGTGATTTTAGAATGGCAGCCAAAAATGCGGTCGAAGCAGGTACTATCTAGACTGTATCATTCTAAATATATAGTAAATGTGTCATCTGATCATGACTGATTTTTACAGGTTTCGACGGAGTAGAGATTCATGGAGCAAACGGTTACCTGGTCGACCAATTCATGAAAGACCAAGTGAACGATAGAACAGACGAATACGGAGGGAGCATAGAAAATCGCTGTCGATTTCCATTAGGGATAGTAAGAGCAGTTACAGAAGAAATTGGCGCTCACAGAGTTGGAATTAGGCTCTCGCCTTATTCCAATTACAACGACAGTGGAGATTCGAACCCTGATGCCCTCGGCCTCTACATGGCCGAGGAATTGAACAAACACAGTATACTGTACTGTCATGTTATTGAGCCGAGAATGATCACAAAATATGAGAAGCAGGAAACTAAATACTGCCTGCTGTCTATGAGAAAAGCTTTCGCAGGGACTTTTATTGTCGCAGGAGGATACAACAGGGACGACGGAAATGAAGTTATCAGCAGGGGTGGCGCTGATCTTGTTGCATTCGGACGCCTGTTCTTGGCTAACCCTGATTTGCCAAGAAGATTTGAGCTTAATTCAGTACTCAACAAGTTTGACAGAAGTACGTTTTACACGCACGATCCTGTCATTGGCTACACAGACTACCCGTTTCTTGAAGAAAAATGTTGGGAATCAAAATTCATGTCAAGAGTTGGAGTTTAAGAGATGTTTGTAAGGATTTTAATCAATCGTGTGGGCTTATATGTGAATTATTGTATATTGAATAAAGGGAAAATTACATAGAACCATGTACTTTAAAGTTACAATTCAAACCTAAGGGGCCGCTGAAAAGTTTTTCAAATTTCAGGTGCTAATTAAGTTTTTTTTAATTAATTAGACATAATTATTAATTACTGATTTAAATGTGTCGCTATCTATCTCTCTCATTCTGTATCAGTTCCTTGCTTGCGTAGAAACTCACGATCTCCATCTTCTCCACGATCCCCACTGCCCATTATCCTCGCCGCTACTCTTATCATTTTCTTCTATACTCGTTTAACCGAGGAAATTTTCTTCACCATCGCCATTTTCGTTTCTTCAACAACCCATATTTCTGTCAAAATGACTACAACCCGTAGTGCAGAGGCTAAGAATAAAGAAGAAGGCAAAGGAAAGAGATCCCGTGGCGTTAATGTGAAGAACGTAGAAGAAGAAGAAAAAGGAAAGAGGAAGTTTAGCGCCGGAGAGTCATCTACGCGGAAGAGGGTTAAGATGTCTGCTACCGGAGGGAGGTCGACAGTGAAGGTTAAAAAAATATCTTGATTTTTTCATTTCATGTGCAAATAAGTTCATTTCAAATCTTTTATTGAATGGAGGGAGATCATTGAGGAAGGATAATTTCCTATTACTTAGTAGATTGATTTGCGCGCCCTGATTCCTATTACCTGTGACCTGGGTTGTCTTCAAATGTAACCTATCAAGTTGTTAGTTCGTGTGTATGAATTTGATGGATTGTGGGACCTTATGTCGTTTAAATGGGACATGTCTTTTTTCTAACTGTGACCTATTTTGGGGATAATGAGACCTGCATATGTATTTTTGGTTTGTCTGAAACTGATCTATTTGTGTGACCTGAGTTCAACTATGTGTGACTTATATTTTGTTTTTTTCCCCTAAATGTGACCAATTATGTATAGATGTGACTTTATCTTTTTGGGTTCACAAATAGCATTATTTGTGGTAAAGGTGACATAAACAATGTTTGAAGCAAACAGTCAATAATCTCACAGTATTACTTGCAGGAATGGAAATTTTTAATAAAACCAAGCAAGTGGTTTACTGGTAAAATCACTACCAGTTGCATAAAAAATGTGATCCTGAATTACATGATGAAATTCACTGCTGAACAGAAACGGATGATTGAAGAGACCTGTTTCTCACACTTCCTACAGTGCAGAGAGATTGTTGTGCAGCCTCAACTGTTACACTATGTACTTCTGCGTCAAGTAAAAAGCGCAACAGGCAAGAGATGTGGTTCAAAATTCATGACAGATATATTCGATTTTTTGTGGCTGAATTTTGTCTTGTGACTGGTTTAAGATACGAGGGGGTTGATGAACGGGAGAGGCTTGAGGATAAACCATCCGAGCTGAAGGAGAAATATTTTGGTGATTTAAGAGTAGTAACTAGTGATGATATTGGAATTATGTTCCTTGGGGATAAAGTGGATAATGAACACGATCTTGTTAGAATTGGGATTTTGTACCTGCTTTCGTGCTATTTGTTTTCTACCTCATACACTAAGGTGGTTGACCACTACATGTTTGTATTGGTAGAAGATTTCGATTCGATGAAAGTGTTTCCTTGGGGGAAGATTCTTTTTGATATCACCTTATCATCCTTGAAGAGAGGATTAGATAAGCAGATATCACATTATAGATTGAATGGATTTCTCATTGCTTTTCAAGTGTGGTTGTACGAGTGTATACCGAGTATGGAGGGATATGTTGCAACAAGAATTGCTAGGAATTGTCTTAGGATTGTAAATTGGACAGCGCACAAGCAAGCATCCATCCGTTCCATTGTTGGATGGAAAAGTATTTAAGAATGAGGTAAAGATTAAAGCATGTTTTATGTGGAGGTAACAAATAATTATATTTGTTTTAACGTGATAAGGTTTACATTTGTATGTGTAACAGGTTGAGATAAATGATATTGAACCCTCCATTGCAGAGCTTGGTATGCCGTATATGAGAGGTTGGGATTTATTTCTATGAGATTTATATACCTTGAGAACAGTCTGTAAACTGATTGAAAAACTGTGACCAATATTTAATAAAATGTGACCTGAATATTGTATAAACTGTGACCTGAATATACAATACTGGGACCAATATTGTATAAACTGTTACCTGAATATACAGAACTGGGACAAATGTTCATGGGTATCTGTGACTTTATATATTTATACTGTGACCAATATTATATATCTATATGTGACTATACAGACATTCTCAATATTCATGATAGTATATGTTTGGATTCTATAGATAAACTGTGACATGAATACATGATGTGGTACCAAGTTAATGCTATTTGTGATCAATTGTTTGTATTTGTACATATTTTTGTATGAAAGGGGTCCAATACTCGAAACCAAGACAGCCTCGTGAGACCGTGCAAAGATCAACAGCACAAGTTGGCACAGGCGAGGCTGCTCCTCCTGGTGATACTAATGTGCCACGTTCAAAGGTTGATAAACAACAGGATGATGAAATTTTTGTGGACCCACCATTACACAGACAAAAGGATGACAGTCCCAGGACGCCTGCACAGCATCGCACAACACATGATCCTCAATGTTCATGTGTTGAAGTAAGTAATTTATTTGATTCCTAATATTTTAACCCTCAATAATATTTTAGAAAATGAATATTTATATTTATTTCATCAGGAATGTGACCGCTTAAAGAAGATATTTCATGATGAAATTTCTGATCTTCGAAGTGAGAATAGAGGTTTGAAAACAGAGATTGCACAACTTGTATCACGAATGGCTGAAATAAATGATGAGTTGAGGAATTCCAACTGTGCTATGAAGTTGAATGATGTCATTAGTAACCAAGAGTTATTGAAAGTTGGAATTAGTGATTTAAGGTCAAACATGAAGATTCTTGAAGAATTGGTGGCTGGTTTGATATCTTCTTTTGCCGATGAGGTTAAAACAATGTTGAAAACAGAACATGTATCCAATGAAGATGTGAGTGACTAAAAACCTATGAATGTGACTTTGCATTTGGCTTTGATTGAAGTGAAAAAATGTGACCACATTTGTCTTAATATTGTCACTACAGAATCAAGGGATTAATGTACAAGAGAAGGCCGATGAAGCAAAGCAGCATGCTGATGAGGTGAAATTATATGTTCTAACGTGACATTTTGTATCTTCATTGATTGGACTGACAAAATTTGACCACATTTGTTTTTATGGTAGAATGAAGGGACAAATGTTGATGAAAATCTACACAGAAATGAGAAGGCATCTATGCAACCAGATCCCTCAAACGACCCGAAGTCATCTGTAGTCGAACAAACTAAGGTGAGTTTTGACTGAATGTGATTTACAAATTTTTTACGAATTTGGGCAATTGTGACTAGAATTACAAAATGTGATCAGATATGTTTCAATTCTTTTGTTATAGAATGACGAGACTAGGGTGGATGAAGATATGGACAAAAAAGGGAAGGCCCCCATGAGATCTGATCCTTCAAATGACGACGAAGATTTCTACATGATACCAACACCTTCATTTGATCTTGGTGTTTGCACTCCCACACCTGCAAGGAGTGATGATGTAAAGTTGAAGGCTGATCAAGTGCAGGAGCAGGTTGATGAGGTCATAACATCTGTTCTGAAGTCGAGTGATCTCCAAGTTATGACTAAAGGTGATTTATCTGAGGTGAGGTGGATTTTTATGTTTTTTCAAAACCTTGTATGAATATAGATAGTGTGTGACTCAAGGTTAATGTGGATAAAGATTTGTCTCAACAGAATAATGTTTCTAGATCTGACCGTGGTTATACACTTTTATTGTGTGACTTAGGAATCTAATCCTACTCATGATTCATCCGGTCTTCCTGTGAAAAGGGCACCAAAGCCATCGAAGACTTTACAGTCTCCATTTGTTAATGTGGAAGGGCGCCAAGCTGCTGTTGGAACAAACTACGATACACAAATTATTGTTTTTGATGGATGTTTGGATGGTGTGGATAATGCAGACTTGACAGCATTTTACAATTGGTTTAACAGAGGCTACAAGCCAAGGAACAGGTATTTTTTTAATGAAATATCTCAAACAGGTCACAGTCTAGAATATCAGGTCACATTATGCATATGATATGAGGTCACATTATGTATATAAGGTCACAGTGTGGGCAAACAAAATACTGATATGTTAATGTTTCTACAGGACTAAGTTCAATTCAATTGATGACCTGATTAGTCCAGCCTATGTCTGCGGCACTGTCCCCGTGCATTCCAAAACTTGGTGACATGTTTTAATTGATACTGGATCATCATTAAACAGCACGGTAAATTTGATTATATGTTTAGGCAATTTTAAATAGTATATCGCACAATAACGTGTTATTTATTCTTAATTAATTGTTGACAGCATATCGATCCATGCTTTTATTATGTGCGACAACTTGCCAAGTTTGGAGATAAGGTGAAGATGAAGGCTACAACCACGGATTTTCTATTTGACTCCACAATCCGCACAATGTACTCAAAGTACGTCCAAAATCCAAGCATCATAAATGACCAGGAAGGCCTTATGCAAACTATAAATGGAGAACGTTTGATGTTTAATACTCCTTGGAGAGAGGTTGAGTATGTGCTTTTGCCTATCATGCCTACAAATAAAGCACGTTGGATGCTTGGACAGCTTGACCTAAACAGCCGTGTCCTGTACATTTTCAATTCAAGCTACAAAACTTATCGGGACAACATGGTTCGAGAGGGTATTGTGCCTCACATCAAGATTCTTATACAGTTGATGAAAATGGCAGGATTGTGGGTCTCAAGCGCAGATGGTGGAGATGATAGTACAAGTGAGTTGCAAACTACCATTGTAAGTGGTTTACCGCATCAACAAAATGGGTATGTATTCTAATTGTATATTACACCCGTATGACAACTAGGAAACATCTTATGCACTTTCTGTAATGCATTTTTGTTTCATATTTGTACAGGGATGATTGTGGAATTTTTGTGGTAAAATATGCTCAATACTTGCTCCAAAATGATATTGGAAATATGCCAATGAAATTTGATACAACAGCAGCACGGATGGAAATTGCAACTTTGTTGTTCAAGCACAAGTATATCAGGCCGATTGGGAAGAAAGGGGAAGCATAGATGGAAGTTTGATTCATATTATTCATATTTTACTATGCTAGATAATGATTAGTTACTTATTTTTGGTGTAACGTTGTAAATGATGCGTGGGATATTCACTAGTTTCACATTTTGCTTTTCAGTAAGTAGTTTCATAGTTAGTTTCACTACCTTTGTTGATTTTGTAAATATGTTTTTTGGAATGACAGTCACTTGATTTATTTATATTCAAGCTATATCAGTTTTGCTCACATTCAGTCACAGTGTCCACAAAATTGGTCACAGACGGTAACAATTTTTCATATCGAGCAGTCACAGTGTGTTCAGAAACTGGTAACAATCAGTCACATTTTGCTTAAGCATTGGTCACAATCAGTTATAGTGTGCACGATATGCAACAAGGGTTCCGGAATTTGGTCACAAAAAGGTCACAGTTAATAAATATTATGTCTGAATTGATTACACGGTAGAATCATCGTTGATACCAAGCAGTCACAGTGTGTTAAGAAAACTGGTAACAATTAGCCACAGTTTGTTTAATCATTGGTCACAATTAGTTATGGTGTGCACAAACAATGGTTATAATCATTCACATTGTGCAGGATGAAAAATGAATAGTATTTTATTCAATATATCTGAGAACACAGTTTATATGAAAAAATGTAATAGTAAGGCAATACAATGAATATCTTCAAATTCATAATAGAATGATCTATCTGGCTTGTTTTCGCTTTTTGGTTGCTCTCAATTTCCCTTCTTCATGGTTAAGTGGTATCATGTTGGTGCATGTTCGACGATTGTGACCAAGTCCACCGCACCTTCCACATTTAACAACCTGTGACCTCTCACATGCTGCCTTCTTACGCTTCTCAGTTGGACGTCCAGAAGATCTCTTTTGAATAGGAGCTAGTACAACTCTACTGGTAACTTCTTCTGGTATATTCCACTCCATTATATTTCCAATGGGAAACACCGTTGATCTATAGGTGTTCATATATGCATCTTTTGTGTAATAATTTGAGCAAAAATCATACATGTCCAACTTCAACGTAGCTATAACTGCTAATGCATGTGGACATGGGAGTAGATCAACCTGAAACATCATACAACTACATGTGCGTTCATGTATGTCAATCATGAACAATGAAGAATCATCTCTAACTTCGTACAATGTGTGACTAGCTGGAGAAACCTATAATAATGAATGAATTATGAAATTGAATAGAAGAGTAAAAAAATCAGTTTTTCATACATGATCTATAGAATATAAATAATGAACTTACCTTTAAATTTCTCAAATCATGGCTCATTTTCCTCAATTGTTTCTCATACTTGGTTGAAAGTTTTGTGAATGTGCAATGTGCATTGTCTCTGTTCTTGCAAAACCAAGACTGAATTGTTTGCCTCAATGACTCTAGAAGTGCTTGAATTGGGTAGTTTTTTGAAGCTCTTGTGACTGCATTCACGGATTCCACAATATTTGATGTCATGGTGAAATATCTGTTCGTTGGCATGTGCAACCGTGACCATTTTTCATTGCCTACACCATCCTACAAAGATATAAAATATCACAATTGATGTACTTTAGGTTCTCAAAAACGGTTGAGTATCTTTCACACAACAAACCAGTCACACATGAAATAGATCTAGTCACAGTAGGTCATATTGTTAAAAAATATATATAATTTATAAAAGGTTACAACTAGTCACAGTTAATACATAATATGTCACACATACTACTGATTATATCATACATAAAACAGATCAAATTACAGTAAGATCAAATTACAGTAGATCACATTTACTAAAGTCTGGTCACACAGAGTTAATAAAAAACATAATTTATAAATGGTTACAAACAGTCACAGCTAACACATAATTGGTCACACACAGTACAAGTTGACAGAATTATATGGGAAATACCATATATTTCTTGATTCCTGGATGCATTGCGTACAATTGTTGCATGTGATACTCAAACTCATTGAAGGTATATGCTCGGACTGCACAGTTGAAGGCATGTGTTATGTTTTCATTTGACCTCCCAAATTGAGTCCTCAAGTTTTGAAGCAAGTGGTAAGAACATATCCCATGCATTGCCTCAGGATATACAACTTCAATGGCGTTCTTTATACTATTATGTCGATCTGACACTATACATAAATGTTCTCTTGATCCATAAGCCCTTTTCAACATTTGAAAAAACCACGTCCAAGACCTATCATTTTCATTGTCCCCAACCCCAAATGCAAGTATAAAGATGTTGTTATTTGCATCTTGTGTACATGCAGTAAATAGTGTCCCGCCATAATGCCCATTCAAATATGTACCATCAACTACAATCACTGGTCTACAAAATTGCCACCCAACTATAGATGCACCCAAAGCCATAAAGCAATACTTAAACCTGTTTCCATGATCTGTTAATATGCTTGTGACTGTTCCACTGTTCACTTGTTGCAACATATAAAAATAAGATGGCAGTCTTTGAAAAGATGTGGTCAGGTCACCTCTTATCAACTTTAATGTCTGCTCACGTGATCTCCAAGCCTTTGCATAGTTAATTGAAACTCCATATGTATGCAAAATATCGTTAGATATATCATTAGGAGTGTATATGGTTCTAGAAGACGTATACTTGATGCAATTTGACACAATGGAGCTAGATACTTGTCGATGTGACCCCAAAACAATGTTTGTTGAGCATGTGTGACCAATACCCATTTCCCGAATCTTGAACATATTGGTTTCTCCCAACGGCGAAGATCTGAATGTCCAAATACAATCATTATGTGAACATTTGAGTACATACTCTTTTTTGTCAGATCTCTTCACCTTATATTCAAACTTATTTTGGATTGCGTAAAATGCCATGCTCATTTTTAGTATTTCCTTGTTGCGGAATACCCTTCCTTCCACAATTTCTGATGTATCTGCATGGGAGACTAATGTGAAATCTTCTTTAGTGTTTCCTTCATCAACAATCATAACAGATTCACAAATTTCTGACGCTATCTGTTGCAAAGAGAGCATGTTGGAAGATGATACCTCATTTCCTATTGAGGATTCTGAAGACTGTAAAAGACCACTTGAATGCAAAGTGAGTGCACTTTCAACATCTACATTTATGGGATAACTTGAAACGTCTCCATTCTTAGACTTTAGCCTCAAATATGTGTAGACATTATTGTTATTCAATATACGAACGGGAGGCAAAGAAGTATTCAACAAATATGTCAATTTAACCGATACTTTTATATGCTGAGATCCCAACTATGAAACTATAATCTCAACAAGTTCAGTGTAATTACAAGTCTCCTCCACTAGAATAAGGGATGGTTGACCATTGTACAACAAACAAACGTGTAAATCAACCATCCTGTTCATACACAAAATAACAGGTCACATTTAGTTTAAAACAACTTTACACACAACGTGAAAAGATTCTGTCATGTTTTATGTCACAGTTACACATAAAATTAAGGTCACACACGAAACATATTGTCACATTTAGTTCAGAATAAGTCACAGCTTCTAGACAATTTGATCACCGTGTTTTATTTGTGATTATATACACTCCAATGCACGTGTAATTTCATGAAATCATATTTAGCACAACAAACAAATGCATACAGCTACCATCCTGTTCTCATGTCGCTGACACAGAAAAATGACATGAAACACAAGACATCTGGTCACAGTTAGTTCAAAATAAGTCACAACTACTTCACAAAATGGTCACAGTGTTTTCTTGTGATTCTATACATTCCAATGCTTTCATGGAATCATATTTAGCACAACGAATGAATGTGTAGAGCTACCATACTGTTTTCATGTCACAGTTTACACATAAAAATTACATGAAAAGACAAAAAAATATGGTCACATTTAGTTCAAAACAAGTCACAGTTAGTTGACAAATTTGATCACGGTGTTTATTGTGATTCTGTACATTCGAATGCACATGTTATTCATGAGATCATATTTAGTGCAATGAAATCAAACACGTCGAGGCAATTTTTCTTGATGCACTATTGGTATTTACGCAGCAACATTCTAATTAAACATGAAACACCTCGTAAATATAGATTTCACATTTCGAGTTTTGAAGAAAACTTCATCTGGAAAACAGAATGGTAGCCAATATGCTTACCTTCAGAATCAATTCAAAGAACCGTAGCTTCTGATTCAAGGATCCGTAGCTTCTGATTCAAGGACCCGTAGCTTCAGAATCAATTTAACGAAAAGTAGCTTCCGATTTACCCAATAAACGATGATGGTGTTTCATAGAATCTTTAATTTCGGGGAAGAATCAATCGATTTTGTAGCTTCAATTGATTTTGCAGATTTTAGGGCGATATTACAGGGAGAGTTCTTCTTGCGTTGGTAAGTTTCTTTTATACATCGAGATTGTGTGTTTATTAACAGGTCATATATATTATATATTATTAATTATATTAATTATTTTTACGACCTGATTTTTAGAAAAATTATACAAGTTTTTTAATTTTAAAAAGGGATAGTTTTACCTTTGTAGTTATGTATTGTTCCCTTGAATAAAAGACTATCCAATTTGGTTAAGCCCATTTAAAGTGATCTAATAAGGATTTTATATATATCGGACTTTAATGCATCTAATTAATGTATGGACTTTTATGTGTAGATAACAGGTCATTGCCTAATTTCATGATGGGCTGAATTAGGTTAACGGAAATTCATTATATAAAGTCGGTTATGGTCCCTGAATCCTACGTACTGTTCATTCTGTTAGACATCTCATCATTAGAGAAAAAATAAGGACTACGTATTGATTTGGAAGATCCAACCAACCGAATCGTTTATCGTGAATCATATTTGATTAAGGTACGCTTCCGCTTCAGTTATTTATTCCTTGATAATTCAGCATGCTGATTTTGAATCGTAGATAAATAATTATCTGTGATAAATTTTCTAACAAGTAGTATCAGAGCCAATCATCAAGTTGAATTATCAGATCTATTTTTATGTGTATGATTTGGACTAAAAATTCAAAGTTTTAATTGATTTCGTTATAATTAAGTCTGGTTAAGAATTGGATACAATGAATTGAGCAACAGAAAAGATCATCACACTGCCATACGAATTTCTGTTGAATTTAAAATTTAGTAAAAATCTGGCTTTTTGAGGTTGGATGTTTGGATATAGATATGTTCATATGCGTTCAATTTTGTATGTATATTTGAGTATATTTTCTATTGCGTCTGATTAAGGTGGTTGAATCTGTGGACATGTTGGGGTTGGTTTTGTTCGGTTAAAATCGGTTCTTGTATGTATATTATGTGAATTTTCAAATTTGGTATTGGGTTAAATCTGATTTTGGTTGTTGAAATATGGAATCTAGTTTTGGAGTTGAGTTCGGACTCGAGATTTGTAAAAGGTGTGGCCGGCGGACTTGGCTGCGCGGCGTCGCGTGCGGTGTACTACAGCGTCGCACTCAGCGACGCTGTGTTCTGGAATGCAGCGCCGGAGATGGCGTTGCAGGCGGTGGACGGCGCCAGCAATGGCGCAGTGTTTTGAGGGCTTAAGAGCGGCGGATAGGGTTTCAAACCCTAGCTGTTGTGTGATTCAGATTTAGGGGCAGGGGGTTGCGCCGGAAATTTGAATTCTTCAGGGTGTGTTGTGCAATTTTTGGATAATTATGGTTGTTTGCACAGCAGGTCCTCCATGTTTGTTGTGTATTAATGTTTAAACCCTGAAGTTCTTGATTTTATAACTTCAGCCCCTAAAGTTACAAAATTATTTTAGTTGGGTTTTCAAAAGTTCAGAATTTCACGATTCAGTCCTTAAAGTCTGAAATTTTTCAAAATGATCCATACAAGTCTGAAATTTTCATTTTCGGTTCCTAAAGTTTGGAAATTTTCTAAATTGATCCCTAATGTTTGAAAAAATTTCTAATTTAGTCCCTAAAGTTTGAAAATTTTCACTTTCAGTCCTTAAAGTTTCCAAATTCACTATTTTTGACCTCTAAAGTTTGATTTTCTTTCAAATTGGGACTTAAAGTTTGGAATTTCTTTAAATTGGCCAATAAGGTTTTGGAAAAGTTGTAATTTAAGCCCTTCAAACTTAAAATTTCACATAATTGGCCACCTAAGGTTTAAGAATATTGCAATTGACTCTCTCAACTTAAGGATTGCTTTATTCTAAAGTTTTGAATTCTATAATTCAAATCCTAAAGTCAAAATATATGCAAATCAGTGATTTCAGTTTCAAATCTTGGTACATCGGAATCTTTTGAGAGATATAATATTCGAAAATAAGTTAGTTGAAGCAACATGTTGTCGAAGTGATGCGTGTCGTAATGCACCAAAATAATAATTAAATTCCTTGTTCACTATTACTAAGAATATAGTAGTGGAAGCAAGGGTCGATCCCACGAGGAACGGGAACTAACTTAGTGTTATGTCAATTAGAATCGTAAAGGGGGGTTTTGAGTTGAAAATTGCAATTAATCTAAATAATCAAATAAAGATGTAAAATAGCTGGAATAAAAATCAAATAATAAAGAATCCTAGTTCTCAGGTTCGGTTGTGCCCTATCATAATATTGTCATTCCCCAAGCAACGCATGTACTATTTCCTTTGTTTTATTTATCACCCGGAATAATCAAAAAGTTCTGATTAATCCAATTCTTCCTTAATAATAATCAATTAGAACTAGTTCTCCAATTAATTTAGAGTGAATGAACAACCTAGAATAAGCTCCCTAGATTTAATTCATTAACTATGTGAAAACAAGAAGAATTAGGTGAACTAAATTATCAATTACATATGCTCGAATTGATTAATCTAGATTGGATTTTCATATGGAAATATAAAATTACCAATTGCTACTATGATTTGGATAACAAGACAAATACGAATCCAATTACCCAAATTAGCAAACATCAACACAATAATTAAAAGATAAGGCCTTAATCAATTAATAAATTGTCTTGACGAAATTAATGTTCATGAGAAATTCAATAAATAAAACATAAAAACAAGAACTACGTTACGAGTTTGAGGAATGAATAATAAAATAATATGAACACAACTTCCCCCTTGAACTAGGTTGAGAAGATTAGCCACGTATTGCCATGAAGAATTCCCCAAAAGTATTGTCTTGATTCACCTTGATTTTGCCCGAAATTTCTTCTCTTCAAACTTTGATATTGGTGGCTCTCAAAAATAATTCTCCTCTCTTTTTTCTTGTCATGAACTTCCCTATTTATAACTTCAATTTTCGTGCCCTAGCTTTGGGAGCAAGAAATCCAAAATTATGGAAAGAATGGAAATAAGGAAATTTTTGACTTTAAGATTTACGACCGTAACTATTCTTTTACGGCCGTAATTTAGTTACTGCATATTTCTATCTTTTGAGGGTTACGGCCGTAAAGATATTTCTTACGTCCGTAACATCTTTTCTGCTGAATTTTGCCCGTTTCACTCACGCACTTACGGGCGTGACTAACAACTTGTTACGGCCGTGAGAAACTTCCAATACGGCCGTAACTTGGTTTCTGCAGATTTTCGTGACTTTTGTTAAATCAACTGCTTACGGCCGTGACTTTCACGTTGCGGTCGTGACTTATTTACATGCCAGGTCCTCGAACTTCCTTTTTACGTGCTTTTTGGTCCTTTTTCCTTCTTTTCTTGTCATTTGCGATCCTACACAATATAAAACATAAAATGCATTAAGCAATACTTAATTAGGATCAAACTAACAATAATTCGAGGCAACAAGTAAAGAAATAAAGTGCTAGTAAAGCACTTATCACGAAGCAACATGTTGCCAAAGCAACATCTCTTATGGATATTAATTCAATTAGAATATTAGAAGGTATTTGGGTGTGTGTTATTCATTACAAATGTTGATCGACCCAAAGGAATGTCAATATTTGGCTCGAATTTCACATGCACATGTGGTGATGAACACGTGGTAATTATTTGGTTTAACGTGTGATCAATAAATCGGTCCAAAGAAAGGTTTATTGGTTAACATGTCTTATTGCCAGTGTTTGATCACTACACTAAGGGAAAATTAGGTGTTTGTGTGTTATTTCATGCGGATATTGATTGGCCCAAAAGAAGGTCAATATCTGGCCCGAATTCACATGAACTTGTGGTGATAAATACGTGACGGTTATTTGGTTTTACGTGTGATCAATAAATCGGTCCAAAAAAGATTTGTTGGTTGACATGTCTTACTGTCAGTGTTTGATTACTACACCAAGAGTACCACTTACAAGTCAATATTTCTGTCCAAAGACTAAATATTGATGTTATGCTAGGTATCTTGTGATGGACCCTACCATTATTTGAAAGTATGATTTGCATAATAAGGTATTTATGTGAGCTATTTTGTTTGAGTGTTCTAAATTCGATTTCAGATTCTGCTAGTAGTATATCTACAAGCTCAAATTTAATCCCTGTATTTATGGAACAAATTTCAAGGATCAAAACAAGAACATTAACTTTTCGCTGGCTGCATGGATCTAGACCATGTACTAAGGATTGAGCAACCTGCTTCTCTTACGGATGAAAGTTCATCTAATCAAATGAGGAACTTTGAGAAGTGTGATTGCTTAAATTAAGTGAGTCTCATGATCATTAAGTGCGGCATTTCAGAAGCCTTTAGTGGCATAGTATCCGAGGAGGTAAATGATGTCAATGAATTCCTTGCCGAAATTATGAAACGTTTTGCGAAAAACGATAAGGCTGAAACAAGCACTCTTATGCAAAGCTTGATTTCAATAAAGTATAAATGCAATGGGAAAATAAGGGAGTACATCATGTAGATGTCTCACACTGCTTCGAAACTTAAGGAACTAAAACTCGACTTGTCTAATGACTTGCTCCTGCATTTGGTATTGATATCACTTCCTGCACAATTCAGTCAATTTAAGGTTAGTTATAACTGTCAAAATAGAAATAGACTCTCAATGAGCTTATTTCAAAGTGTGTAAGCTTCTTACACAATTCAGTCAATTTAAGGTCAGTTATAACTGTCAAAGGGAGAAATGAACTCTAAATGAGCTCATTCTATTTTTGTGTGCAAGAGGAAGAAAAGTTAAAGTAGAAAAGAATTGAAAGTGTTCACTTGGCAAACACCTCTAAAGATAAGGGCAATAAAACAAATAAAGAAAATAAAGTTGTTAAGGGTTCAGAACAAAAGAAATCACATAAAGACATTAAGGATTGTTTCTTTTGCCATAACTCTGGACATTTGAATAAATATCATACATAATACCAACTAAGCTGCTACTAAAACACCTTATGAGCTTTTGACAGGCACAAAGCTTAGTCTAAAGCATTTTCATATTTGGGGATGTCCAGCTAAGGTTAGGCTTTATAGGCCACATAAAGAAATTGGACTCCAAAACAGTCAGCAGCTACTTTATTGGTTATTCTGAGCGTTTAAAGGGCTATTAATTTTATGATCCCACACTTAAGTCAACTTTTGAAACGGGAAATGCAACATTTTTTTGAGGATGTTGAGTTGGGGGGAGATATAAGGTTAGATATATTATCTTTAAGGAAGAAGTTGAGGAATGATCGGTTTCGATTCCTAATATTGCTTTTGACAATGTGCAAGTTTCTATACATGTCATTGATCAAGAAGCATATCCGGAACCTCAACTAGACAATATTGAAGAACCTCCCATCCAAAATAAGGTAAATTTCAGAAGTAAAAACTCAACAACCTCAATAACTAAAGCCATTAAGGAGATCCACGAGAGAAAGGGAAAAATGTTATTCCGGATAATTAAATAGTATTTCTCCAAGAACTTAAGGAAAATAATGGAAGATGGTCCAATCAATTCCATCAGGCCATGTAGGGTTCTAACTCTCAGAAGTGGATTGATGTCGTAAATAAGGAGTATAAGCATATGCAAGACAATAAAGTTTGGGATCTTGTCCCATTACCAAAAGATGCGAAGCCCATTGGTCTTAAATGGATTTTTAAATCAAGAGGGATTCGAAAGGTAATGTGGAAAGATATTAAATTTGTCTTGTATCTAAATGCTTTACATAGAATGATGGCATTGATTATAAAGAGACTTTCCCTTTGGTTTCTACGAAAGACTCTTTCAGGAAAGTCAGGTTGTTGCACATTTTGACCTCGAGTTACATCAAATGGATGTTAAGACGACGTTTCTCAATGAAGACATTGACGAGACGGTTTGCAAATTAAAGAAATTCATTTATGTGCTCAAGCCAGCTTCTCGTTAAGGGTAATACAAATTTCATCAAGTAATTATCTCATTTGGTTTTGAGATTAATGTTGTTGATGGTTGTGTGTATTACAAGTTCAATGGGAGTAAGTGTATTTTCCTGATTTTGTATGTTGATAACATATTGCTTGCCACTAATGATATAGGCATGTCACATAAAATTATGAAATTTTTTGTCAAGAAATTTTGAGATTAAAAATTTTGGTGACATCTCTTTTGTATTAGGAATTCAGATACACCGGGATTGCTCTCGGGGTATGCTTAGATTGTCACGAAAGGGCTATATAGATAAAGTACTTAAAAGGTTTGGCATACAAGACAGTAAATCAGGGGACACCCTTCTATCGCTAAGGGAGACAATTTAGTCTCAACTAATGCTCGAAAAGTTATCTTGGAGTTAAAGAAATGCAGAGGATCCCATATAGTTAAGCTATAGAAAATCTGATGTATGCTCAAATTTGTGTGCGTTCAGATATTGCATACATTATTGGAATACTAATGAGATATTTAAGTAACCCTGGGATAGATCATTTGGAAAGCAGCAAACATGGGTTATAAGGTATTTAAAGAGAACAAAAGATTACATGCTCACATACAGAAAATCGGATCAGTTGGATATCATATGGTATTATGATTCCAATTTTTGCTAGATGCCAAAACAGTAGAAGATCCATATCAGGCTACATCTATCTGCTAGTTGGATGAGCTATTT
Source organism: Ligustrum vulgare (assembly GCA_963555705.1). Classification (NCBI taxonomy): domain Eukaryota; kingdom Viridiplantae; phylum Streptophyta; class Magnoliopsida; order Lamiales; family Oleaceae; genus Ligustrum; species Ligustrum vulgare. The sequence continues at coordinate 16,884,866 of OY743176.1, read as the reverse complement.
CCGGAAGGAGTGCTTAACAAACACTTTAGCTTCTTTCACTTGGCAGCACAGTTTGTAGCAATTTTGGGGCATCTAATTATGGAATATAGCTGCCAAACTTTGTCACTGGGCTGCATATTTTGTATGGTATAGAAAGACCACTAAAGTTATATTGTGACAATAACTCAGCAGATTTATATTCCAGTAACAACGGGAGCTCAACTAAGTCAAAATACATTAACATAAGTTCCTGGTTGTGAATGATACAGTTCAGAGTGGACACGTGTCAATAAGAGCACATTGGAACAAACTCCATAATTGCGGATCCGCTTACTAAAGTATTACAACCCAAGGTCTTTCATGAGCACAATACTCATATGGGTATTGTATTTCTTCAGGATATTTGGTTTCAGTGGGAGTTTGTATTTTGGGTGCATTAGACACATTTATTGTCCTTTTGGATACGGTTTAAAGTTAAAGTTATTTACAGCTGAATGGTTTCAGGTTTATTATTTCTGAACTCGTTTGAGGATGATCTCACTAAAGTTGGACAAGTTGGAAATAGGCATGTTGAAGATCACATTACATGTAATTTCCATGCTACACATCCATACTTGATCGATGTCATTCAGTTATATCGATATACGTGACCATTGATAGGTTTAGTTACGATTATTGTAGCGAAAACCGCTTTGATCCTATGTTGGTATAATTGATGGACCGGATTGTTTGGGGATGCATTCAGTAATGATAGCAAAATTCTGAGTACTCATAAGGTTATGATTGATACACAATTGTAAGGTTACACATATAGCTCAAGTGGGAGATTGTAAGGATTTTAATCAATCGTATGGGCTTATATGTGAATTATTGTGTATTGAATAAAAAGCTATCAAATTTGGTTAAGCACATTTAAAGTAATCTAATAAGGATTTTATATATATCGGGCTTTAATGCATCTAATTAATGTATGGACTTTTATGTGTAGATACCAGGTCATTACCTAATTTCATGATGGGCCGAATTAGGTTAACTGACAATTCAATATATAAAGTCGGTTATGGTCCATGAATCCTACGTACTGTTCATTCTGTCTGACATCCCATCATCAGAGAGAAAATAAGGACTACGTATTGATTTGGAAGATCCAACCAACCGACTCGTTCATCGTGAATCATATTTGATTAAGGTACGCTTCCGCTTCAGTTATTTAATTCTTGATAATTAAACATGATGATTTTGAATCGTAGATAAATAATTATCTGTGATAAATTTTCTAACAATGTTTGATAATGTGACTTTTTTTATTTTTATTTTTTTATTTTATGAATGTGTGGTTTAAAGATATTTGAAAAATCTATAGGCTTGACTAAAATGGATGGTTGAGATTGTGTGTTTGGTATTATTTAAAAATAGTTTTTTTTAAATAAATAGTGATTTTTAGGAGAATAGATTGTTGATATTTGATTGAAAAGTCAAATATTGTAGGCTTGACTTTTAACGGAAGTTTAAGATTGAATATTGTAGAAAAAAGATAAAATTTTAAAGTGAATCAAAAAAAAGGGCTGAGTTTAAAAAGTTGTCAGTAAAATATTTGGTTCACCAAACAAGCTCAAAGCACATAACTTTTCACATACAGGTAATGCAATTATGTATAAATGGTGTTTCTGTATAAATTCATTGCGGCTTTTTTGAAGTTTCTTCAAACTTATAATGAAGTCTGAGATTTTTTGTGTTAATTTTTGCTCACATATGATGGTCGACGGCAAAGTCATGCCTTGCACGAGATTGATTCCTTAATACCCAATCCAATGTAGTGATTGTTGATGATGAGCTGAGGTCGAAAAAGACCAGTCAAAGTACACGTGGATTCTAGGTCACGCGATGATGGGTACAAGGTGGACTATCCTTGGTGTGGTGGCCTATCCTATGTTGCTGTATTAATTAAGCCCTTATTTGGAAGCAGGTAAACAGCACAAATAGTCATCAACCTTTTATTTTCTTATGAATGAAAATGATTCTCAATATTTAAATTTTGGCATTTATACCCTCAGAATCACTAAACATTGCGAAAATGGTCCCTACAATTAAATTTCGTTAAAAACGTGCAAATAGCACAAATGGTCCCCTAACCTTTGAGTTTCTTACGATAAAAGTCTCTAACATATTAAAGTCATGTTTGGCATATTTAGTTTGTAACATTCAGACGTTTGACGCATTTAGTCCCTAACATGTTAAATTCCTAAACGTTTGACATATTTAGTCCCTAACATATTAATCCCCTATTTGAGACCAATAATTTCAAATAATGTGGTTTGTAATTGTAATTTTTTGAAGAATTTGTGATTAAAAAAAACTTGAATTTATTTGTAAATTATTTTATTGATTGAATGTGTGGTTGAAAACGTGTTTTAAAAAAATTAAATTTTATTCTGAATTTCTAAAGTGCACGATAAAATAGTTAACAAAAATTCACTGCATTAATACTTCAACCTATTGGTAAAAAAAAAAAAAAAAATCAAGAACATAAACAAGCAAATATATTGGACATCATTTTAGGAATTGAATAATAAATATATTTTTATCAGTTCTACTTTTGATTTCGATTTTCGATTTTGAAAATCGATCGATTTGAAATGTAAGTTTGGAGAATTGGGTTAAAAAGTAAGATTTTTTTTTTTTAATTTATACATAAATTTAAAAAAAAAATTATGAATAGAATGTGGGAAAGAAAACGAGTTTTAAAAAAATGAAATTTTGAAAATCGATGTTGATTGGTTCTCAAAAATCGAAAATAAAAAATAAAAGTAATAAAAACATATTTGTTATTTTATTTCTAAAATAATGTCTAATGTATTTGTTTGTTTATGTTCTATGAATTTATTATTTTTTTATCAATAGATTGAACTGTTTATGCTGTGATTTTTTTTTAAATATTTTATTGTGCACTTTAGAAATTTAGAATAAACTTTTTTTTAAAACTTCTTTTCAACCATACATTCCATCAATAAAATAATTTACAAATAAATTCATATTTTTTAATCACAAATTCTTCAACAAATTAAAAGACACATTATTTGAAATAATTGGTCTCAAGTAGAGGATTAATATGTTAGGGACTAAATACGTCAAACGTTTGGAAGTTACAAACTAAATATGTCAAACGTGACTTCAATATGTTATGGACTATATATTATCGCAAGAAACTCAAAGGTTAGAGACCATTTGTGCTATTTGCACGTTTTTAACGGTGGAAACTAACGAAATTTAATGGTATGGACCATTTTCGCAATGTTTGGTGATTCTGAGGGTATTAATGTCAAAATCTAAACGTTGGGACTATTTTCGTAAGAAAACCAAAAGTTGGGGACTATTTGTGTTGTTTACCCTTTGGTAGCATTACAATCTTGAATTTTAATCTATTTTAAAGTTAACATTTAATCTTAACAACATTTTTAACATCTCATCAATTTTTATCAAAAATTTGCTAAAAATCTAATTTTTATCAATACCAAACTTGAGCTAAGATGCCTCGAAACTGCAATTCGCCTAAGGCTCCCAACATTGCTTGCAGAATTAAGTGGTTGAACTTGAAGTCTGATATGTACCTCACAGTTGTGAAGCTGCTTGGTGCTGTACTTGAACTTCAATTTGTCTTGACCTCGGTTTGAAATTACAGGGCCGGCTATACAAAAATTGGAGGCCTTTATGCGAAGTTTTAAATGGGGCTTTGAACGAAAAAAAAATTATTAAAAAACATCATTTAAATAATATTGTAAATCGTCAAGAGTTAAAATTAAATTTACTCTTCTAGCATTTTTGGATGAATTGAGTATTTATATTAAAAAGCTTGAACTATCTACTAAACCAAATTACTGGATTTTACGTGCTTTTGGGAACCTTCACACTTTGGGGGTCTTATACGCACGGCACAGGGAAGGGCCCTAAGAGCCTGCTTCTAAAAATTCAAAAAATTGATCATGATATGATCTACACCATTTAACAGTAGATTTTGAGAAGCTGCAAATTGATAGCTTTTCAAATTTTGCCTTTTACTTCTTTATAAGAATCCGTTTGATTGCAAGAATGAAATTTAGATGAAAAAAGACGAATTTTAAAGAATTGAATTTTTGAGAATTGAATTACTGGGAATTGAAAATTTAATATGTTTGATTGGTTTAATTTTATAGGTGGAAAAGAGCGAAATTTTTTAATTTTTGTTGTTTGATTGACATTATTTTTCATGACAAATAGAGCAAAATTTAGCTATTTTAATTAAAAAATTATATTTTTATTTTTTCACACATTTGTACTTGATAATAATAATGTTAATTTTTAAAAAAATAAATCAATTAACAATAACAAAAATGATTAAACGAAACATTATAATTTGACTTGGAATTCAATTACCTCCTCAATGTAAAGAATTGGAATTCCTCCAAATTGAGGAATCGTATATCACGTGTGGAAAAGTTGGAATTAACTTTCCAAGGTAATTTTCTTGTATAAAACAGCCAAAATTGTAAAAAGTTGGAAAACTATTTTCATTTCCTTGGAAAAAAGACCCAAACGCTGCCTAAGTATAATTAAGGATATGTTTCATAGCGATGGTAGAATTTGAGTTAAAAAAAAATGAATTCCTTAGAATTTATTTTTTTGGGAATTGAAAGTTTAATATATTTAACTGGTTTAATTTTTTAGATGGAAAAAGTAGGGAATTTTTTCAGTTTTGTTATTTGATGAACATTATTTTCCATAGCAAATAAAGCAAAATTTAGCATTTTTTTAATCAAAAAAAAAATTACTTTTATAACACATTTGTATTGATAATAATAATAATTTTAATTTTTAGATAATAAATAAATCAATTAACAACAACAAAAATGATAAAACGTTACAAAAAATTGTTTACCAAGTTCCATGAAATCCAATTCTTTAATCAATCGTGGGCAAACCAATTCAAGGAAATGAAGGCAAAGTGAGGCGCGTGATGGAAAGATGAAAATGGTTTGCCTGGAAAAAATAAGCCATCAAACACCAAAATTGTGGATATATGGCAAATGGTTTCCTAGTTTCCAAGCAAATGATGGTAATCAAACAGGGGCTTTATTTCTTTCTTATTCTTTGTTTGTTATTATTCTACATTTATTGGTATTCTATTCTATAATAATATGGTCACGAACATCATTCACGTTAAACTATTCTTTTAGTTTTTGTTGACGTCTAAAAACTCTCGAATTCTTAAGTTTTTCCTCAAATTCTCTCTCGTGAGCTTGTGTTCTGCAAATCTTTTTGATTAATCTGTGTGGTGAATACGTGACGGGAAACATAATAGAAATATGGAATGAATAAGATAAAAAAAACAAACTAAAACACATAATGGGAACCAGCTGATATATAGTTCGTTGTTGATCTGAATTTTTGTTCTCAAATTCTTTACCAAATTTTTCCTGTCTATTACATACATTTATAGCACGTATTTATAGTAGAATTTAAGAGAGAAGGATTAAGTAGACTAATACCTGCAATCATTAATATTCTGACACACTGACATATTAGGCTTGAAGTGAAAGTTTTGATGGTATGATTGTCACTAGGCAACGGGCGCCTGACAACTCTTTGGTATACTGTTTCAATGATTGTACTTTATAGGTTGTTATTTCAATTCTTGGTCAAGGCTCCGTCTACACTTCATTTCGCTCTGACGAACTGATTTTTAGCTCGAAAATTCCTGTAGCTCGGAGGAGCTCTCCACGTGTTCAACCCGACCCACGTGTCTGATCAAGAGTGTAACAGTTTTTATGTTTTAACTTGGCCATTTACCTCCCAAATATATATATATATATTGTTGTTATAAAAAATTTTGCATCCAAAAATAACTATCGTAAATATATTTTTTAAAATAATATTATATACTGTTCTTCCCCTCACAAAAACCCACCCCCATGAGATGGGTGGCAGTGGGCTCCACCCTATAATAATTATAAATTTATTTATTTATGTTTTAAGATAAAAATGTGTGGTTAAAATGTGGATAGATAAAAAGTGTGTAGAAAAAAATTGTTTGAGAAATTGTATTATTTATAAATTGTAATGATTACGTTAAATAACATACGCATAAAAACACAATTGATTAAGCTAGAAACAATACTACAAATACAAAATCAATCCACAGATAATATCATAAATTATCTTCTCCTTCTTTATTTTTTAAACTATTACGAACAATGCACCAGTCTCACTAGAATTTTTCATTCTTTCTATTTTATTTTCTCTTGACATTCCATATGTACTTGTTTAGATATATGCATTTTCAGATAATCTGCGATTTACATCATTTATCAAGACTTAGAGTAGGACAGATAGGAGTCCTAAAGTTGAGGTTCAACCTTCTTTTTTTTTTTTTTTTAAAGATATATGCATTTTTTAATGTTACTTTCTCAACAGCTGCTTTCTTTCCATTTTATTCTCTAGACTAGATAGACCATGGGTATTGACAATCGACTTGATCACCTCCTTCAAAATTGTTAAACTATCAGTGTGCCACGTGTACTCATTTAGATCCTGTCTTCAACGCCTATCAAGTAACGGACCACATACCTATTATTTTGAGACCAATTCAGATGAGGGATGATTCTATTAACTTGAACATCACATCATATTTTAAATCAATACATCATAATTTATCACATTTGATTTGTCAATCATAGTCATCAAAAATTGTACAATTATCATTTTTCTTATTTTTAATCTCTTTTTTTTTTCAAAATTCATTTTTAACAACACATTTTACCAATAAAAACTCTATTTATTAAATTTTTTGTGTTTAAAAATATTTTTTTATGTTTTCTAAGTAAAATATGTGGTTGAAAAGTGAAGAGAGATAAAATATGTGTGATTAAAAAGTATTTTGAAGAATTAAGATGTTAAAAAATTTGTTTATCGAACAGAGATAAAATAATTTACACATAAATTCAAAAAGATTCTCTACTTTTTAACTACACATTTTCCAAAATTTATTATTACTATATGTTACTTCACTTTTGCTACAGTCAAGGTCACAATGAGGGTCACAATTTGTCTTCGAGGCGCAATCATCTCTTTTTACACATCACATCATCTTTTTAATTAACAACAATAACACCTCATGTCATCTACATTGTCATCACAATTGTGCACTTAGATTAATTCATGGTATAAACCACATCGTGAGTCTCAACAAGGGCATATTTTATTAAGTTGTTTATAAAAGATACAGTTCCCAAAATCAAAACGATTATATTCCCAAAATCATTTTTCATTTAACATTTTTTTAATATCAATTTTAAATCATACATTAACTTTTAAAAAAACTCAAATTCCATATTTATAAACAAATTTAAACTCTACAATAGAGAAATGTGTTTTTTTATTTATAAATAAAGAATGTAATATTTTCGAGATAAAATATGTGGTTAAAAAATGATATTAGAAAATGTGGGTGATTAAAGATTGATTTGAGAAAGGATAAAAGTAATGTCCGAGTGGTTAAGGTGACATCTTTACTTGGCATAGACCAGGATTAGAATCACAAACTTAGCCAATGATTGGTAAAAAATATTTTTTTTTTTTGACAAGTACACTACATTTTGTAAATAATTTGGTAAAAATATATTGTTTATAAATAAAGAATTTGTTATATCAAAGTAAAATATGTAATTAAAAAATGATTTTTCAAAAGTGTGGTTAAAAACAATATAGATAAATGTGTTATTTATAAATTTGTTTATAAGAAGCTTAACACTTTTAATTTTAGCAAAGAACGTGGGTTCATTCAAAATATTGATATCTAAATCCTTTGTTTGGTAGGAATTAAAAATTCATATTTCTAATATAAGTAAAATTCATCATTATTTGACAAATCGTTTATAAGCAGTTCTTTATAAATAATAACGTGATAATATTTCGTTAGTCCAATTTTTTAAAAAACAAAAAATGGTAAACTGAATCTTTAACTGATCAAAATTATTGATTTTTTTTTAAAAAAAATGATGTAATAAAATATTACCACGAGTGTTTATATACAAATTTTAACCAAACATAGGCTTAATCACAAATTTAGGGGATCCACAATTTTTTAACTATATATTTTATCAAAAATTTTTATTTTTTATTTTTTTGAACGATCATCAATTTTTTTAAAATTTACTAAAAATTTAGACTTTAATCACACCAAACAGTAAAATTATATTTGGTAAGTATATTATTTTCCATAAACAAGAAGAAAACAAGAGGGGTTATTCAACCACATATTTTACATATTTTATTTTAAAAACAAAAATCTTTCTTCACTTTCAAACAAATGCGTTTCCATCCGTACTTTCTCCAAGAAACAAGTAGATTTTTACTCAATTCTAGATCACAGAACTCCATCTAATTTGAAAAAACTGCACGGATAAGGAACATGGGAGAAGAAATAAAGGAAACTGGGAAGGCGTCAGTTCCCCTCTTGACTCCAATCAAAATGGGAAATTTTAATCTTTCACACAGGTTAGTTTACGGTAAAAAACTTGGATGTTCTTTGCTGTGTGTATGTGATCTTCCATATATCAGTTCATCCAGATGAACTGATAAATACTTCTTCTCTGCCTGGATTATAAACGAACTCTTAATCTATCTAATTCTTTCCCTTTTTGGCATATAAAGAACTTTAGAACTGCGTAGTATAGAAGGGAGGAAAAACTTCAAAATATTATTCATTATACCGTATAACTAACTACTGTCCTCATAAAGTTTGAAGTACGTAGGTTATTCATGATCCAGTTTTGAAGGTTTCCAGGATAGTTTTGGCACCAATGACCAGAGCGAGATCGTACAATTTTGTTGCACAGCCGCATGGAATTCTTTACTATTCACAGAGAGCAACAAATGGTGGATTCTTGATCGGTGAAGCCTCTGGAATTTCTGAAACAGCTCAAGGGTGGGTAACTTGCAGACAGCAGCAACTAGTAATTACGTGATTTTAATGCACAATATGAACCCGAGTGACTAGCGAGTTTATGATTGATTTTTTTCTTTTTTGCTGGTTGAAGATCGATGTCCACATACTCCAGGAATTTGGACAGAAGAACAAACACAAGCATGGAAGCCAATTGTGAAAGCAGTTCATGAGAAAGGGGGTATATTCTTCTGCCAACTTTGGCATGCCGGCAGAGTTTCAAATCATAGTAAACCCTCTTTCCCTAATTATCCAAGCTTTTAATCCTTCTTAATTAAACCACAATTTCTGCTACAAAATTAACTCTCTTCTTTTCATTCTTGAATTGATGAAGGTTTTCAGCCTAATGGCGATCCTCCAATTTCTTGTACCGACAAAGCCATTCAAGTCGAGCACCACATCGACGGCTCTGGAGGGGCAAGTTTTTCTTCCCCTCATCGATTAACAGTCGGGGAAATCTCCCAGGTTGTCGGCGATTTTAGAATGGCAGCCAAAAATGCGGTTGAAGCAAGTATTATCTAAACTATATCACTACTCTAATTCAGTGTTCTAAAATGCATAAAGTGTGACGAAACAACGAGGTCGAAAATCACGCTTAAACGCGCCTAGATACGAAAAAGCTCAGTAATATGCAAGCAAAGCGTGACGAAACGTGAAGATCGAAAATCACGTCTTAGCGCATATGCCTAAACATGCTTTTTAAAACAGAGCTCTAATGATACATTGATATCAATGTGTGTCTACTCATGACATGACTGCTTTTTACAAGTTTCGACGGAGTGGAGATTCATGGAGCAAACGGTTACCTGGTCGATCAATTCATGAAAGACCAAGTGAACGACAGAACAGACGAATATGGAGGGAGTATAGAATCGGTTTCCATTGGAGATTGTAAGAGCAGTAGCAGAAGAAATTGGAGCTCACAGAGTCGGAATTAGGCTCTCACCTTATGCCGATTACATCGACAGTGGAGATTCAAACCCCGGTGCCCTCGGCCTCTACATGGCTAAGGACTTGAACAAATACAGCATACTGTACTGTCATGTTATTGAGCCAAGAATGATCACACAATTCAACAAGCAGGAAACTAGAAGCTGCCTACTGTCCATGAGAAAAGCTTTCAAGGGGACTTTTATTGTTGCAGGGGGTTGTAAACAGGGACGACGGAAATGAAGTCATCCGCAGGGGTGGCGCTGATCTTGTTGCATTCGGGCGCCTGTTCTTGGCTAACCCGGATTTGCCAAGAAGATTTGAGCTTAATTCAGTACTCAATAAGTATGACAGAAGTACATTTTACACGCACGATCCTGTCATTGGCTACACAGACTACCCATTGTTGAAGATAAATCCTGGGAATCAAATCCAGGTCAACAGTTCTAAGCACGCAATTTTTCACTCGAGTAATTCGAGGAATACATTGTTAATTGACATTTTAAAGTGACGTGACGCACATACATTAGGTGATGAAAAAGTAAGTGGTGGAGTAGTTATTTACACCACCCAATATAATTACGTCATGTCATAATGTCACTTAAAAATATCATTTAAAAATGTCTTCCTATAATTATTCTTTTCACTTGGAAGAAATGCAATTATGTGTAAATGGCATTTCTGTATGGTAAAGATATTCAGATGTCAGGACAAGAAGGCAAAATCTTTATGTTCCTGTAAGTTTTATTCCTTATTTGAGGTCTAGAAAGGAGGTCTGTGCAGCACATAATATATACAGGATGACCAACAGATTGACACAATACATGGTTAACATCATATTCTACACATTAAGTCCTTGTTTAATTTTCATTAAAAAAATTTCAGAATTCTACAGTATTTAATCTCAACCATCCATTAAAGTCAAGCCTACAATATTTGATTTTTCAATTAAATTTCAACAATTCATTCTCCTAAAAATCACTATTTATTTCTAAAAAATTCATTTTAACTATAATCAAACACGCTCTAAATCATCATTAAAATCAATAACTACAATAATGTCACATTATTTTTGGTCATTGCTTTTGTACAACATTTTCCTTAAGTTTTTGCTACACGTACATATAAATTGACACAATACATTGTTAACATCATATTCCACATTAAATCATCATTAAAATCAATAACTACAATAATGTCACATCATTTTTGGTCATTGCTTTTGTACAACATTTTCCTTCTTAAGTATACATAAAGATTGACACAATGCATAGTTGACGTCATCGTGTTATTTCACGCATTACATCATTTTTAAAATCAATCACCACAATAACACCATATCATTTTTTGTCATCTTAAAAATGATTTTTTTTTCCTCCTATCCTTCTCATAAATACAATTGAATAAACATTTGCACAAACATTTCAATTTCAGAAAGACAACGCATATCATGTTGCGATATTCTACAGTCATAGACTCCTGTCACATTGTAGGAAACTTGATTTTGTGACAATATATACATATAAAGGAAACTATGCACGCACAATTTTAAATAGAAAAAAGCTACCTTCAACCCCAACAATAGAAGCTCTTTATTATTCACTAATTGAAGCCTGTGCTTGGTAACACTAGAAATTTAAATTTTAATCTAATTCAAAATCAATATTTAATCTTAATCACACCTTTTATGAGTTTCACAACTTTTCAACTACACATCTCAACAACTTTTATCAAAATACACTAAAAGTCTGATTTTTATCAATATCACACAAGGGCAAAACATTAAAAGTAACACGATACCAACAAGTATTGCAAACTAAGAACTAAACATAAAAGGCAATTCTCAAAATAAAAGGGATATGAAACATTATATCAACTTTAAGACGAGTGAATCACTGACTGAATTTAAGATTTCCTTGGTGCACAATCAAAGAACTACAAGCTATTTGTAGTACATTGCAGATGACAAGTCATCGAAAAAGATTAATCATGAGCTGGAGGAGGTTCATCGCTGGACTTCTTATCTCCCTTATGCTCGTTCCATCTTTTCCATGCCCACCGCAATATGAAGAATCCTCCAATGGCATAAACCTGAAAGTGCGAGTGAAATTAAACGGAGAGAGTTCTGAAGCAAAACATGCAGGGAAGGTAAAGTATTGGCTATGATACATGGACACTCCAAGTGGAGCTGCATGCCCATGTCCAATAAATGTCGTCCCGTGTCTTTCACCTACACTCAGGCATCCATGAACCTCTACTATATTTAATTTTCATCTATAACAGTGTATTATTTAGTTTAACTTAAAGTTATTTTAGCCCTTGTTTGGTTACTCAATCTCAAGTATCTATTAAAAATCAAACCTACAATTTTTTACATTTCAACCAAATCTCAACCATCATTTCTCCTAAAGATCACTATTCATTTCCAAAAAAACTCATTTTAAACAATACCAAACTCACTCTAAATATAAAAAACAGATACTTGACCAATTTAAAGGATTTCATGAACAAAATCTAAAACTAAGAAAAACAATTGATTTTATTAAAAGATAAAAGTATAAAGATCAATTATGCAAATCTAAAATTTTAAAGAATTTAAATTAACATGTTCCCAACTTGTCCGTGTACGTGCAACATGGAGTATTGGTCTTTAGTCAGCTCCTAATCGTGGAGTGTACTTTTATGGTTGGTAGACATACTGAAGCAACTTTAACTTTCAAGTTTTTTTCTTAACTTCTTTTAAAATGGTTATCGTCTTATTTTAGTAATTTTTCGTCAATTTTGTGCAGCTATATAGACACTAGGATTGTTTCTGAAAAAGTGCAGTCAAGATAGATCAAGTTCATATTTAAATTACATTCACCATCCAAAACACTTTAGCTAAGAATATTTGTCGATCAATTATCCCTGTTTGTGATCTTTTACACCAACTATTCTTCTTGCAAATTAAACATTAACTAAGCCCCTATTTGATTGTGATTGAAATTCAGATTTTAATCTAAATGGATAATTAATTTAAACTACACATTTTATGGGATTGAAAGCTTTTCAATCACACAATTCATCAACTTTTGTAAAAATCTATTAGAAATCTGATTTTAATCCCCACCAAACGGGGGCTCTGTAGAAAATGATATAGGCTGGTAGCTTTAACTCATAAAGTAAAACCACTGGAAAAAATCATTGTTGGTGCATTATATTTCTTATATGTATCTATGTCATATGAATAACCAAGCATTTTCGTGTAAAAGGTACGAGTGCCCAAATGATCCATAAACATTGGCACAATCTGTGTAATCTTTAGGCATTAGCAAATGAATAAAAGAAGGGGGCCTACAGGAAACAAGTAGTATTAAACTGCCTTCGCAAAAAAGATAGCTTCTGAGAAATTTTCGCTTCAATAGAAACATCATCTCGACAAACTTCAATCTAAATGGTTGCTATGCCAAATGGGCCAGAAAGATATTACAGAAAATTGAGTGCCTTCCAAAATTTCCGCTGACTCCCCTCTGTGGGGAGATATGTTGTTTTGGGTTAATTCAAACTAACATTCAAGGGTTCAAGTACGATCTTAAAGTGAAATATTATAATTTATATTTTCATATCAATTGACTCCTATACATAGAGTCGGTATCTCATTCTACTGGGAAAATATATCAACCTAAAAGCAGGCTTATCTATTCCTTAACAAATGACATTTCAATCTAATTCAATACTGAATTCTATGACACAAAGGCGTAATGAAATAACCTTAAAGTTCCAGAGCTTGCCAATTCACAACAAAATCTAATATCAACATAACCATGATAAAGAACTAAATTTAAAGTCCTCACGCGCTTATTGCAATTCGTAACATATAAAATACAGATCATAAGGTATTCATGCCACAGCTGCAAGTCCCAATAGTCAACCCACGAAGAATTCAATAAGCATACAGTTTTACATTTTACCTACTATGTGAAGAGCCATCATTCTTCATTCTCTATATAGTGGAGTTGATTTTCACCAGCACGTGGCATAAAATATTGGAAAATTATTTGAATTATACATCATATGCATCATTAAACATTTGTAATTCTAGTTTTCGAAATTTTAGATTATAAATTATAGTGTATTATTGCCTAAAGATAATAACATGATAAAAACCCATTACCACGCCTGGAAAGAACTGTAAAATTGAGAGGGAGAAAGAGAAGGCTTGGTAGTACAAACAGTTGATGAACGATGTACAAGGATTAACCTTTTGTGAATAGTTAGATTACAGTTTAAAGTATCCACGAATTCCAACAAAGCAAATACTGACTGGAGCATTTATTATCTCGGCAAACAAAGTTACAATTCATCAGTGCACAACGTACTATAACAATCGAAACATTATATACGTACCTCGATTAAAATTTAATAATAAAACTAAACTCCCTCAAAAACCCAGAAATATTTCAATTTCAAATAATATACCAGTACCTGCCATAAGATAACCGGGTTAGTATTTTGTTCACCCTCTTCAGCTTCTGCTTCGAGCTTCAATGGAGCCAAGCTCTGCCTCGGGAACTTCACAACAGTGGGTTTACTTTCATCTTCTACCACAGTTTCATTCACAGATGCCCCGATTTTACTTGGATCGGATTCTGAAACGTTATTAATAACAATACCGTTCTTCTTGGGTGCCGGTGGCTTGAATAATTGAAGTATATTTGAGACAAAAGATAAAAAGGGATTATTTTGGGTATGACTGTCTTCTCCTTCTTGTGGTGAGTTTTTGGCCAGAGTTTTGTCTTCGTGGGTAAAGGATTGGGGTTCCGCCATTGCTGCAGGCGTATGTGTGGAGTATCTTGGGTTGTGGGAAGAGGCGGAAAATACAAGACAGTACAAAACTAGAAGCAATTGAAATACAGAGCAGGTGGAGTGTACAAGAAGTACGTCGAACGAGTTTCTACTTTCTAGTGGGCCTGTACTTTCTAGTGGGCCTGTGCACGAGAGTAAATTGGGATAATTTCGTAAAATACACACGACAGAAAATAAATAAAACATAATAAAAATTTATCTCCAATGCACAACGTAGATTAAAATATTAGACTGACATGGAGCTAAAAAAATAGACATTGTGGGTGAAGAGCCTCTCCTTGAGACATGCTGACTTAGCATTAACTTTTATTTTTTAATTATTTAATTATTATAAATAAGGACTTTGGTCAATCAGATTTTATGATACAACTTATTTCTATTTGAACTCTTTATATGGTGAGAAATTCTGCAGATAAGACTCAATTTATGTATAGTAATTAAATTTAAATTTAAATAAAAAAAAATATCACATAATCAATATTATTTAAATGTAGAATAAATCATTGAAAAGTAAATTTTTTACTTCTCTATCTATTTATCCATGTTCTCTATAAGTCTGTCTATTTTACTGTCACGTCATCCTCAATCCACGGAGTGTAGATGCTCTTAGATCTATACTACTTTCAAACATTTGATGTAGAAAAATATAGTATTTTCAAAGTAATTAAAAAATAAGGCACATTATTATTTTTCTCTCCTCTCTCAAATCTCTCAATTCAAATCTTATCTTTTTTTTCATATCAATTTCTTAAAATTTTTAATGTCTCCCACATTTGTATTAGCCGTTTTCTCTCTCAATCTGCTCAACCATTATTCACCAACTCCGATCACCACCATGGAAAACCAACCACCGATTTCCCTTTCCAACCGATGGTGGATCAAAAGACAAATGTTGACATAAATAAAATTTCCCAAGATTTGTATAATTTCGACCAATCGAAAATTTCCAGTCTAACGCAAGTTGGTCAACCAAAATGTCATTTTTGATCAACTCAAACTCCAACGATTGAAATTATATAACGGCTATATTCATTTTTCGGCCAATCGGAACTCCAGAATTGATCAATCGAAAGTTGCTAAATTTCATTTTTCTTGATCTATAAATAGCTATCTCTTTTACTTTCAATTTCAACAATTAAGAAGAGATTTTAGAGAAAGCTATCTTGTGAAAATTCATTATTCGTACTTGATTTATATTCATTTATCTCTATGAGAAAGTTTTGATTGATATAAACTTAGTTTCATCAAATTTATCAAAGTTTTTGTGAGAATTCTTGATTTTATATTGTTTAAACTTCTTCAATTTTTTTCACATTATATTAGAATTGAAGTGTAAGTTTCTCTTTATTCTAAATATATTTTAATCTTTTAAAACAGAAAATCTCTATTAAAGAATTTAATTATTTGTGTTATAATTTTCATTATCATTTCATTCATCAAAGGTCTATTGCCTAAATACTTTGAGCTTAACTTGTTGTCAATTATTCAAGTGTTGGCATCTTTTGGTACTTAATTTGATTCAATCATTTAACAAGAGATTATATTTTTTTTAAAACTTTATTTGTTGCATTGAACTTTTCATTATCATTTGCATCAAAGTTTTCTTTAGCACTCGGGTTTAATTCATTACTATCTATTGAAATTGAGTATGTCATTTGTCAAGATAGTTATCTCGATTGTAATTTAATTATCATATTTGGCGGTTTCGAAAGCCTTGTGAAAACTCAATTGTTGTTAAGGGAATGTGCTCCTTGTTGTAAGTCACTTAAGGATAAATGCACCTTGTTGTAAGTCATCTAAGGATTTGATACTCCTTGTTGTACGTTACCATTATAGTAGATTTGGTCTTACTCGTGACGAAGAGTTTGGTAACGGAGGACATAGATCAAGTTGTTTGATTGAACCTCCTTAAATATCATTTGCATCCTCTCATCCATTTTACTTACTTGTATTGCACTTACTCCATTCTATCAATCTATATTATGCAATACTATCTATAAGTGTTATATCTTTTTTATCAATTAAGTTTACATTTTTGTAGCACGTTACATTGATAGTTAAGTTATTTTATATCTCCTCCAACACTATGTATTTATACATGTACCTATTGATTTTAGTTTAAGATTATTTATCGAAAAAGTTAATAAATCAATTCAACACCCCCCCCCCCCCTCTCCCAGTTAGTTACTCTTCAGTTAGTAATCCCTAAGCAAAAGAGGTCTTGTAGGATCGTATTGATCGAAGGAAAGTAGATTAAACAACGATTCACTATTAGTCTTAAATAATGACATTAAAAAAAAGTTTAAATATGATTAGTAAATATTTATTGATAACAAAATATATTAAATATGAGCATATTAAAAACAAAATATTATCCGTACTTCCATACTTCAAATTATGAAAGTGACATATTGGAACAAAAGTAAAAAGAAATCAAATCTATTTTTATGTGACGGAGAGTACAGTATTTAGCCCTTGCTTGATGATCTTTAGCCTCTTTTTGTTAAATTTTTTTTGTTTAAAAACATGTTTTTTTATGTAGTTGAAAAATCTGTTTTTATGTAGTTGAGAAATCAAATCTGTTTTTTGTGTAGTTGAAAAATGAATAGAAAAAATGTGTGATTAAAAAGTGATTTACGAAATTGTATAGGAAAAAATATGTTTAAAAATATGTTTGCCAAACACAATCTTAATTTTTTTCTACAATACTCAATCTCAATTATCCATTAAAAGTCAAGTCCACAATATTCAACTTTTCAATCAAATCTTAGCCATCAAAATTCTTCTAAAAATGACTACTCATTTCAAAAATAACTCTTTTTAAACAATATCAAACTCATACTTATTCGGTCAAGAAGCAATTGATGAAAAGATCTTAAGTGACGGCGGCATATATGGTTCAACCAAGAATAACCCGCACAAGAAAAGTTTGCTCTATAAACTGCTGAATGCAAGAAAAATCGACGCACGAGAGAAAATTCAATACAAAAATCGGTAATGAACTTTCACCAACATATAGAGGGTTTAAGTACAACATAAACATCAGAATTTTGTTCTCTGGTGTCCACTTTTGATTCATTCTGTAAATCTATGTTTTCTAAATTTCAAATACACAAGCTAAATCAAGAAATTACTGATATAAACAAATGGCAATCAATTGAAAGACTTGGAACAAGCATTTTACGACAAAACTGGTGGACACGCCTAAGCATGGAGGAGTTGAGATCTAGGATGTGAAATGAGTTCTCTTGCATCCAACGGTTTTCCGATCCCCGTGTTTCCTATATAGTGATATTCAAAGAATGTGTTATCATGATCGAAATACGTATTCACCGATTTTGAAGGGCCTCGATTGCCTTTTTCCACTGTGAGGCTCTTTGTTTCGAATCCTCGAACGACATGACTTTTTTTGGCTGCCAGCAAAGCATTCACTTATAATCTAATATGAAAAAGAAATAAGAAATCTAATTCCAGATAAGTGAAGTATATGAGCAGAAGCATGATAACAAAACAATTATATGCACAAGCCTTGGTGAGGTTTGGTTCAAGAATTGCCTCATTTATTTTCCTAAGATGTCTTTACACACTCAAAGTCAATCCGGAGTCGCCATAATACAAACAGTGTTCGTCACCGAGTCTATTCTGCTATCCTGCTATCGTCAAAATCAGATATAATAGAACTGCATGAAAATGGGGCAAAACCCAGTTTCCATAAAACCGGGCTTGGGTTCAATCCATAGTGTCAAGATTTTGAATATAAACCGGGTAACACAACATTCTCAAAAGTTGTAAAAATAAAATAAGGATGCTACAAATATAACCACAAACAACGGTTATTCCCAATAATTTCGGACTAGGCTAAGTGAATACATTTTTGTCATTCCCTTCCTACAATGCAAGAGAGGGCATATTCTTTCACTTAGCCC
This sequence comes from Ligustrum vulgare, assembly GCA_963555705.1. Classification (NCBI taxonomy): domain Eukaryota; kingdom Viridiplantae; phylum Streptophyta; class Magnoliopsida; order Lamiales; family Oleaceae; genus Ligustrum; species Ligustrum vulgare. Next base: position 16,866,209 of record OY743176.1, on the reverse strand, counting down.
TTGTTTGGGCACCATTATTTATACAAATGAGTTTTGTAATAGTGATTTCTGAGAGATTGTTTGTTTAAAAAGTAACGAAATTTTTTTGGTTTATGTGTACATTATTTTATTAATAAAATATATGGTTGAAAATGAATTTTGGGAAAAAATGAGTCTGTAAATAATGAGGTTTGTTATAAATATCTTGGGTGTGAATGACCCATTATGCCCTTGTAAAATTTATATTATTACAATTGTACTATTATCTAGCCCTATAAATAGGGTACTTCACTCCTTCATTTAACACACAATTGGAATACAAAGAATTCCCTCTATCTCTATATTCTCTCTAATATTTTGGTAATTTTACAACACGTTATCAGTACGAGATTCTAGCCAACTGAGTTAACAAATGTTCAATCTGTATAAAGAAGGTAGTAATTTTAAATATCTTTTATATATTATGCTACCACCTATATGATTGGTTTTACCAATTTTAATTATATCATGTTACCACCTATATGGTTGGTTTATCAGTTTTAATTATATTATGCTATCACCTACATGGTTGGTTTTACCAGTTTTAATTATATCATGCCACCACCTACATGGTTGGTTTTACCATTTTTAAGTATATCATACTACCACCTATATGGTTGGTTCTACCAATTTTATTATGGTTGGTTCTATTGGGTTTTTAAATATTTCTGTTCTTATTATACCTTCATAGTAAGATGTTTTAAATTATACTGATACCTACACAGTTTCGACTTTAAACATAGAAGTTAATCCTAAATTTTGTTGATACATGTATAATCGATCGTTCGTATATATGTATTGTTGATTATGTTGATGTTTACTACGTTGATCTATCAAATATATGGTTTAAATGAAATCATATATTATGTATTTTCTAAAAAGATAAATTTATAATCTAATCAATTCATCATTCCAATAAAGTACACTTACAAAAGCAAAAGTTATTTTTCTTTTTTCTTGGAGAAACAATCAAAGAAGGAAACAAAGAATTCCTGCAGGATCGTGCAAAAGCACTTATTTTCCTTCGTCACCATCTTCATGATGGATTGAAAATCGAATATCTCACTGTGAAGAATCCACAAGAACTATAGAAAAACTTAAAAGACAGATTTGACCATCAGAGGACCGTAGTCCTCCCAAAAGCCCGTTATGAATGGATGCACCTTCGTTTGCAAGATTTTAAAACTGTGAGTGAGTACAATTTTGAACTATTCAGAATATGTTCAAAATTGAATTTATGTGGAGAAAATATCACTGAAGCAGATATGCTGGAAAAAAATTCTCCACCTTTCACGCCTCAAATGTGCTCCTGCAGCAGCAATATTGTGAGCGTGGTTTTAAAGGGTACTCAGAACTCATATCTTGCCTTTTGGTAGCCGAACAAAATAATGAATTGTTGATGAAAAATCACGAATTACGTCCAACCGGTTCTGTACCATTTCCTGAAGCAAGTGGTACTGCATTTCCTGAAGCAAATACTATATCAAGAAATAGACACGGATACAAACGTGGCCGTGGCCGTGGGCACGAACGTAGGCGTGGACACGGACATGAACAGGGACGTGGACGTGGAAGGAATTTTGGACAAAATCATCAACAACATGGCCACATAGTTAAAAGGCACAAGGCAAATGAGAATAACTTAATCAAACGACAACACGAAGAAAGTTGCTTCCGATGTGGCATGAAAGGGCATTGGTCACGTACCTGTCGTACGGAAAAACACCTTGTGGACCTCTACCAACAGTCTATTAAAGGAAAGAAAAAATTGAGACAAATTTTACTGATTGTCCAGTTAATAGGACATACTTAGATGTATCTGATTTTTATACTGATGCATTGGAAAATTTATATTAGTTTGCTTTATCAGAAAGTCACGATGTTATTTTGAAATCTTAATATGTATTGTCCAATTATGTTTAACTTCTTTTTATCATAAATTCAATTTTCTAAAATATCTATTTGATTATATTTTAGATGAATTGCCAAGATACATGTCTTGTTGATAGTGCAACAACACATACTATTCTCCGGAAGAAAAAGTATTTTCTGAACTTAACATTAGTGGAAAATAATGTCAATACAATATCCGGCACATCGAAGAACGTTGAAGGCTCTGGTAAAGCCTATATTATTTTATCAAATAATACACAACTATGTATTAACGATGCATTATACTCTAGCAAATCCAGAAGAAATTTGCTCAGTTTTAAGGATATTCGCTGCAATGGATATCACATTGAAACGATGCAAGAAATCAACATTGAATATCTTTGCATTACTTTTGTATTTAGCCAGAAGCAGATAAAAGAAAAACTTCCGGCACTTCCTTCTAGAATGTATTTATACATCCATAAAAGAAGTTGAATCAAACGTCACGAACCCGAAGTTCGTGGACTTAAAAAGTTTTATACTTTGGCATGATCGACTTGGACATCCAGGAGCAATAATGATGCGTCGAATAATTAACAACTCACATGGACATCCTTTAAAGAACCAGAAGATTCTTTCACCTAATGATTATTCATGTGTTGCTTGCTCGTAAGGGAAATTACTCATTAGACCTTCCACTACAAAGGTCAATGTTGAATCTCCAACTTTCTTAAAAATGAGTCATGGAGATATATGTGGGCCGATACACCCACAATGTGGACTATTTCGTTATTTTATGGTACTAGTTGATTCTTCTACTAGATGGTCGCATGTTTGTTTACTATCCACAAGAAATGTAGCATTTGCTAGGCTACTTGCTCAAATAATAAAATTACGAGCTCAATTTCTTGATTACTCAATCAAAACAATTCGTCTTGATAATGCTGGTGAGTTTAGATCACAGAGATTCAATGAGTATCAAATAATAAAATTACGAGCTCAATTTCTTGATTACTCAATCAAGAAAATTCGTCTTGATAATGCTGGTGAGTTTAGATCACAGAGATTCAATGAGTATTGCATGTCCATTGGGATTGCAATTGAACATTCAATTGCTCATGTCCATACACAAAATGGGTTAACGGAGTCATTTATTAAACGTCTTCAATTAATTGCTAGACCACTACTCATGAAAACAAAACTTCCAGCTTTTGTTTGGGATCGTGCCATATTACATACTGCATCATTGATTCGTATAAGACCAACTACCTATTATCAATACTCACCTCTGCAACTTGCATCTGGTCATGAACCTAATATTTCTCACATAAGGGTTTTTGGTTGTACTATCCATGTACCAATCTCTCCCCCACAACGTACCAAAATGGGTCCTCAACGTAGACTTGGGATTTATGTTGGTTTTGATTCACCTTCCATCATTAGGTACCTTGAACCCTTAACAGGTGATTTGTTTACTGCACGTTTTGCAGATTGTCATTTTGATGAAATGAACTTCCCAACTTTAGGAGGAGTAAAGTTGCATCCTGAAAATCAAGATAAAATTTCTTGAAATGAAACAACTCTATCTCACTTTGATCCCCGAAGTAATCAATGTGAGCAAGAGGTTGAGAAAATTATTCATTTGCAAATAATTGCAAATCAATTACTTGATGAATTTGTTGACACAAGAAAAGTGACAAAGTCATATATACCAGCAAAAAACACTCCGGCAAAGATTGATGTCCCTGTATGACAAACTGCTATAGTAAGTGAACCTCAAAAACGCCAGAAGCGTGGTCGACCAGTTGGTTCAAAAGACATCGTACCTCGTAAGAGGAAATTAAACAAACCAAAGACTCCTGGACAAGTAATAATAGAAAATATTGATCAATCTAATAGTGGTGACATGGTTCCTACAAAACCACAGATTTCAATAAAACAATCTAATAGTGATGACGTGATTCCTGCAGAATCACAGATGTCCGAGAATAATGAGATTTCAATAAATTATCTGTTATCTCATAATTTATAAGAAAGGGAGAATGTAGTTATAGATGATATTTTTGCCTTCCAAATGGCTCTTGAAATATTTCAGAATAATGATCCTGAGCCGCTGTCTGTTAAAAAATGCCAACAGAGAGAGGATTGGTCAAAATGGAAGGAAGCTATGCAGACGAAATTGAATTCCTTAGAAAAACGAAAGGTGTTGGGACCAGTAGTTCGAACACCTGAAAATGTAATCTCTGTAGAATACAAATGGGTCTTTGTAAGGAAAAAAAATAAAAATAATGAAGTTACAAGGTACAAAGCCCGGCTTATAGCTCAAGGTTTCTCACAAAGACCTGGTATTGATTATGAGGAAACATATTCTCCCGTCATGGACGCCATCACATTCAGATTTTTAATTAGTTTGGCTGTGTTAGAAAGACTCGATATGCGCCTTATGGATGTAGTAACTGCCTATCTATATGGCTCATTTGATAGTGACATATACATGAAGTCCCTGAATGACTTAAAGTGCCAGAAATAAATGATACATACCCGAAAAGTATGTTTTCAATCAAATTGCAAATATCATTATATGGATTGAAACAATCTGGACGTATGTGGTATACTCGCCTCAACGAATACTTACTGAATGAGAGTTACAAAAATGATGATATATGCCCATGTGTTTTCATAAAGAAAACAAATATTGGATTTGCAATAGTGGCAGTTTAAGGTGATGATTTAAATCTTGTTGGAACTCCAGAAGAGCTCAACAAAACTACTGATTACTTGAAAAATGAATTTGAGATGAAAGATTTGGGAAAAACCAAATTTTGCCTTGGGTTGCAAATTGAACATTTTTTAGAATGACTATTTGTTCATCAATCTTCATATACAGAAAAGGTTTTGAAGCGATTTTATATGGATACAGCACATCCATTAACATCACCAATGGTCGTTCGATCACTTGATCCAAAAAATGATCCATTTCGTCCACTTGAAGATGGAGAAAATGTTCTTGGTCCAGAAGTACCATATCTAAGTGCAATTGGAACTTTATCATATCTTGCAAATTGCACTAGACCTGATATAGCTTTTTCTGTAAATCTACTAGCAAGATATAGTTCTGCACCAACTCAAAGACATTGGAATGATGTTAAACACATTCTTCGATACCTAAAAGGTACTGTTGATATGGGATTATTTTATTCTCACAATTTGGGATCTTCTTTAGTAGGATATGCAGATGCAGGTTATCTCTCTTATCCACATCAAGCAAAATCGCAAACATGATATGTGTTTACACGTGGTGGGACGGCTATATCATAGAGATTCGTGAAGCAAACTTTGACAGCAACATCTTCAAATCATTCAGAAATTATTGCAATCCATGAAACAAGTCGAGAATGTATATGGTTGAGAAACATGACTCCTCATATCCAATCATGTGGATTAGCTTCGACAAAAGATAGTCCAATAATATTGTATGAAGATAATGCAGCTTGCATTGCACAACTCAAAGGAGGCTATATCAAAGGAGATAAAACAAAACACATTTCTCCAAAAATTTTCTATATACATGAGCTTCAGAAAGCAGGTGATATTGATGTTCAACAAATTCGATCAATTGATAATGTGGCAGACTTATTCACTAAAGCATTACCGACATCTACACTCAAGAAATTGATACATGAGATAGGAATGCATCGGCTCAGCGATTTATGATGACTAATATCAGGGGGAGTAGCTGTGCTCTTTTTAATTCGCCTAAGTTTTATCCCACTGGGTTTTCCTAGAATGGTTTTAATGAGGCAACATTTATTTTTATGCTCCACAATGACTGTACTCTTTTCCATAGCTTAAGTTTTATCATACTGGATGTTCTTAGCAAGGTTTTTAAACGAGGCAGACATTGAGTATTAAGTCATTAAAGGGGGAGTGTTATAAATATCTTGGGTGTGAATGACCCATTATGCCCTTGTAAAGTTTATATTATTACAATTGTACCATTATCTACCCCTATAAATAGGGTACTTCACTCCTTCATTTAACACACAATTGGAATACAAAGAATTCTCTCTATCTCTATATTCTCTCTAATATTTTGGTAGTCTTGTTCTCTCTAATATTTTGGTAGTTTTACAACAAGGCTTAATAATTCTAGTTCTCGATTATTTTTTGAGACTTACATAAATGCATAGAAATATGCATGAATGTAAGATCAAGAGCTTCAAAATTTTGTACTTTGCTGGCTTCTTTCTACAGGAGAGATCTTTTTTATATCTCAACAGTATTTTCCCAAAGATCTATTGTTATTTTCTTCTTCGTTGGTTCAGAATTCAGACCCGACTTTATGGTAAAAACAAATCGATATACACCTACCCCCCCCCCCCCGGGGGGGCGATAATATTGAAGATATGCTACAAAGTTTCCTCTACTTAACAATCTTAGGATGAAGTTAGAAGTATTGGAATGATTGCAGGAGATTATAAGAAGCAGCATAGCTTACAGTGCAAATCTTGAAATGTGAAGGGCTTGTGACTTGAATGCTCAATTCATTCGGATTGTCGGACCATATTATGTTCCCTTTAACCATCAGCTTTGCTGGGTCTAAGTAAATCAACTTCGGTTTATTGGTCAGGATAAGTTGTACTTTCTTGTTTGTTAGTTTCCGTAGTTTCTTGACCATGGAGATCATAAGGAGGGATTCACCAGGCTCCAGGAATTGTTGCCTGTTTATAGTTCAGAAGGCAAGTCAAAAATAAAGGAAATCATTTGACACCAACAGACTCCATTTGAGATCTAGACAGCAACAGTTTCTTAAATTCTCCAAATATGAAGAAATTAAGTGTGCATTGTAAGTCTGTCAAAATGCCAATACTAAAGAACCTCAAAGAATAAAAAGGCACGCATTAGTTTGTACTTTAATGTGAAATACAGCTTTTATCAAGCAGACAATGATTGCACTGAAAGGATCTTCAAAAGTTACGTAAATATTCCAAGAACTAGATCGATTCTGAAAAGATAAGTACTGATACTTACCATTTCGAATCAAATGAATCCATTGAAGCAAGCCTAGTTATGCTACCAGCTTCAGAGGTTGATGTTACACCACCATTTCCATCAGTTGTTTTTGCTGAACCATCTCCAATATGTGCAGGATTCCACGATGAATCTTGGTCCTCACCCGCATTAGACTGAGACTAAAAGAATCGAGACAGTAATCAAATGTTGACAACGTATTACTTTTTTTATATCAAAAATTAAATCACAAATCAAGAAAACAGCCGCAGGGGAGGGGGGGATTCATTGGGGCAAAGAAGTTGCTATCCGTTTTGGAAAATGTTAACAGACTATCCGCAATATAAAAAATTTGCGTCGTGTGCATAATTAGTATATTTCGAAGTATCAAAAGACAAAAGAAATGCACACATTAGGGTCCATCGCAAGTTTTGGTGGGGGTTGCTCCCTTAAATTATTCCAATCAATGCCCTTGAAGAAAGGGTGGCTTTTGAGTGAAGCATAACCGTCAGATCCTGCACCTGGTCGCTTGCTGGGATCCAAGTCCTACATAAGCAATGCATAAGAGCCATACTTAGATTAAAAATATGAGAAACAGTTTCAGTGATCAGTTATATGAAAAAAAAAATGACAGCATAGAATTTGAATATTTTGTAAACATATATTCCTGTAGACATGCAAAGTCACAATATAGAATGTTGTATCTCTTCAAGGCACATCTTTAATTTTGATGTAACTATTTCTGATTGTCAGACCAGAACTCAAAGAAAAAACTAATATCCTATACAGACGAGACAACAATGTTGGGACCCTTCTTGTCCTCCATTCTTCTCATGAATTTTTCTAATTTTCTAGATTTTTCAATAAATTACCATCAGATAATACTTAGTAAACCAAAATATATAAAAGTGAATGGAAGAGTAATTTTGTGGCTTACCAATAAATGATCAATGAGATCTCGCGCTTCGGCCGAAAAGTAATTTGGAAATCTGATATCTCTAGCAATAATTCTTTGAAAAATAAGCCATTCGCTAGCATCTTTAAAGGGAGAAGTCCCTGAAAGCATTTGGTACAGTGTGCATCCAAGTGCCCATAGGTCATTCCTGGGTGAACATATTTTGGGGGAGTAACTAAGTTGTCTTCTTATTGTAACAACACAATATTATGAATGCAATGCAGGAACAATTTCAATAGGTATCAACTCTCTCTCATGACCATTCAGAATACTTTTTGGATATAATTAATTATTAAGTCGAACTAGGTTCCCACAAGCTATAAAAAGAAAACAGGTACAAGTACATTACCCGAAAGTTGCCGGAGAAGAATTTAATACTTCTGGAGGTACATAAGCAGCTGTCCCCACAAAGGTACACGCCTTATCATCTGGGGATAAATGATGACAATTATTTTTTCTACTCGAGTTCATTGGATAATGACTGCAATTTCCTGGAAGCAACAATGCAGTAAGAAAAAGACTCACCCGATGCTGCATTTGGAAGGACTGTTATCTGACTGTCTTGCATAGGCTTTACACTACCAAAGTCAGCAATTTTAATATGTCCATCTGTAGTAAGCAGGAGGTTCTCCGGCTGCCATTCAATAAACTATTACATTTCTAAAATGGAAATAGATTTTTTTTTATGCAGCAATCTACCTTAATATCTCGATGTATCAATCCCATACTATGTATATATTCAAGAGCATCCACAACTTCAGCTGCATAAAAACGAGCCTCGTCCTCAGACAAACGGCCTTTCTGCACCCATAGAAATCAACAAGATCACATTGTGCAAAGGTTTGGCTAAGAGTAATGCACATACTATCCTTTTAACAGTAGATAACTAAAGTAATGATGGCACTAAAACCCAATTATACTTTTTCAAGAAACATGATTTGATTGAAATATAGAGCCTACTGTGTATTAAAGAAAGGTTACATTGCTGATAAGACAGTGACTCGCTATCCAAGGAAGTAATGCAGCATTCACAAGAGTCTTACAATAAATTTTGATTGGAAGGAAGGAAACAAAGGGCAGTTAGATTTTTCAAGGGGAGGAGGGAGAGAATGGGGATTGTTTGGTACATTATGAAATGGAAGACAGAAAATTCTTTTCTTTTGGGCCCACCTTATTCCGAGCTGTATCGTATAAAAATACATGGAATATTATTTTTTTCACTCTTAGATTTCATCCTAATTGCTTCTCTCAACAAACAAACAAAAATGTGAATCACTTTCACTCTTGAACTACAGGAATGCTAGACTGAAGACCTTCATGCTTTGCTTATTCTCCTGTGCCTACCAGGACCCGTCAAGCAAAAAAGTCCAGTTGAACAAAGAAAAGTAGGCCTGTCAAGAAGACAAGCTCCACGCTCAAGCTCCTTTTGCTTAAATTTGTATCTTCACTTCTCTCTCTAAATCTATCAACACTAACCAAATCGTCATATGTCAAATTTAGAACAAATTTTAAGCACTCATTTTACTGAAGTTTTCACTTTTCACAGATTACTTCCACAGAAACATACATGCTTTCATACTCTACTTACCCTCATTATTTGATCAAAAAGTTCTCCGCCTTCACAAGATTCTAGCGCCATGTCTTCATAAAATAAAATGCGAAACATTATGTTACATTTACATCCATAAAAATCACCAAACATAACAAAAGAACATAAAATAATGTGATGAGAACACTCACAGAGAGAGAAAGTATCTTGAAACGTAAAAAACAGCCGCACTACACCAGGATGATCTAATTGGTCTAATACAATGCGCTCCAATTTTACATAAGCAGTTTTATTTTCCTTAGTGATAAACTTCTTATCCATGATCTTCATGGCATAGACAGTTCCTGTATCTTTCTTCTTAGCTCTGACAACCTTGCAAAATCATAATAAGCAGATAATAGAAAGTTTTAACTAAAATGTGAAGTTACAAGAAAAACAATTATCAGGACCATAAACACTTACAAGTAAACTATTGTCCACAATCCTAAATAATGACCACCAGTCAATCTTAACATAATTCATGAAATTCTTTGTTCAACAATCAACATAGACACTAAAAGGGTCGGGCAAAGTAAATGAAAAAGAGAGGACAAATTACAGAACTTTTCTTAAGGTCTAATCTAATCTACAAAGCATAAGCAAATAATATTTGCAGCTGGAAAGAAATAACTTGAGCTCTTATGTGCAATACTGGGTCCGTGAAGTAGACCTACAGAGTGCACAGTGACTTCAATTTTGAGAACCATCAGTTGCCAGTTGGGACTAAGGAGTGCAATTTGTCCAGTTCTAAACTCTCTGGACTAAGTGAGATTCCAATCCAAAACCAATTGATAAGGGGTGCAATGGCTCATTCGGGTTATATGGTGGTTTTTCCTTTTTCCACAACCGTTGTGACTTGTGAGACATTGTTTGAACACCCAACAATCCCTTCATCAAACAAGGCCCACAAGGTACATCTTGCCTTCCCTCAGGAGAAATCCCGTCACATCTCTTCATGCCCAGGGATATTACCATTCAACGAGATAATTCACCATAGCAGTAGCACACTATGTTATCATGAATCTACCATCTAGTGAGAAACCTTAGGAATTCTTCATCCGTTATTCGAAGAGTCTCGTTCATCCACTCGGTCATGCATACACCAGACAATCTTCCCGACTTTGATACCACTTGGTGGGACTATGGAGAACAATTTGTCCAGTCTCAAGCCCAAGTCCAAAGCTCAAATCCCAGGCAAAAGTGAAGTTCCAACCCAAAACCAATTGATATTGGGTGAAGTAGCAAACTTGGGTTATATGGTAGTTTTTCCTTTCTCTCACAACCGTTGTAGGACGTTGTTTGCACACTCAACACCATCTTACCAGAAAATATAAAATTAAGAAATCCTTGTTGGCATAACATTATTACCAATTCCTAACAATTATAAACAAAAAGCATCGCCCAGTTCTATCCTGGTGCTCATTGTATGGAAATGAAGTTCAACATCATGCTTTTGCATGAAGAATAGCTACACATATAAAAAGTATTGTCGCAGAACAAATTATTTCATTTTTCCTCCATGTACATGATAATAGAAAATTTTAGGAGATAATGGCAGAAGAAGATCCATCAAGAAAATTCACAACTGATTCTCATCCATTGCACTGCTGTTATTATTCTAGTCCACTATTTTGCCTCCAAACGACAAATACCACATTAGACTGTTTCTGTAAATTTACATGCTTCTACAAGGACTCTTGGTGTTCACCTTCAAAGAAAACCGTTGAAAGTGAAACCCATAATTTTAGAATCATTTCCTCTTGATGGGCAGATGATCTCTGGTCTCTGCTTTTATGAAACTACATTTTTTTCTTTCACTAGTTCCTCTTACTTTAGATACTAACCAAAACCATATTGCAAGATATATAACCTTCAAAAAAGATTTCTCTTTGGTTAAGCTACCTTTGAATCAAAAGTGCTTTGCAACGTAACATTCCCAACCATCCAAAATATGATTCATTAGTTGCAAGGTAGTTCAGCAGTAACGGTTACAGGTAAAAAAAAATATATATATATTAGAAGGAAAAGAAATTTGTAAAAATGAAATAACACAAAAACTTCAAGTTCAGTTGCACCACTCAAATCTATGCTGCTGCTTCCATTTTTATATCACGTCCAAGTTTAAGGAAAATGAAATTGACAACCAGCAGATCACACGCAACAAATACGAAGTTAAAAAATTAAGGGAAGGGAATTAAAGTGAAAGATATTCACTACTGGGATAAATCGATCCACCTAACCAATCTACTAAGACAAAAATCAAGAAAACAAAGAGGAATCCATGATAGAAATCATTATAAACGAATACATAGTGGATACAAGATATACAAAGAAAAAGATTGAACCTTGGAATAAGAACCAACGCCATAAATCTTCCCCAATTCGAAATCTTGGACGCTGAAATTTTCCTGTGGTGCTCGAAACGCAAAGCTCTTAGATCTCTGAGGGTTATTGCTATTGTCTGAAGATGGACCATTATTCTGAATACTCAGCTTTGAATCAAATTCCTTCTCCATTTTTTTAGCAGAATCTCCTCCTTCTCCCCCCACCAATGCTAACATTCTTCACCCCAAAATTATCTACATCCCACCACCTCTACATTCATACAACACATATATTTGAATCTATACATCTGTGTCTATATACAAAGTCTTATTTCCTCTTTACAGACAAGGGATTTCAGCTTTTTCTCACCGGAAAAAGAAAATCTTGGAATATATGCTTCTTTTTTTTCACAGCCTCCAATGGAAGGGAAAGTGAATACCGTTGAATAGCATAAACAATTTCAGGAATCTAATAGAAGAGAAACCATCACTCATTAGATCAGATTTTCTTTATATATTCTCCCTCTTTAAGGGAGCCATCTGATAAAAGCTACCACCATATTCAAAGAGACCAGAAAAAAAGAATTTGATTCCACACTGACACAGGAATGTACAGGAATGTGTGTGTAATTTTGTATAGCTTTATATTGTCCCGAGTGTTCTAAAAAACAAAAAATCGTGATTAAGTGTCGAGGTCTAACGTCACGTTTAAACGTATATAAACGCGAAAAAAATCGACAATACTAGAGCGAAGCGTGGTAAAACGTGAAGTATGATAAAGCGACGAGATCAAGTTTCAAGTATAAGTACGCTTAAGTATAAGCGTAAATGTAAGCAAACTTTTTAAAATACTGAATTTTTTGAAGGATCGTATAAGGAAAAAACAATCTTATTATTCTTACGAACCGGTATATGGAAAGGTGTACAGAATTTACACATGATAACATCATATTTATCTACTCATCACATCGATTTTTGATCTATGACCATCACATGGGCCAGCACGATCATCTCTACATACAATTTGTACAAACAACTTTTTAAAAAAAGAAAATATATGTGTGGAAGAAGAACGGAAGGGTAGGAGATGTTACACGTAAATAGGGATCGAAGAGCACCTAGCAATTAACTATGGATATAATTATAACTAGTATTTTTCACCCCTTACATTGCACGATCATCATGTCTTCTCATATAATTCCGACTATAATATTTTTCTATTTTTGTATAAAACAAACATATGTATAATGATATAAATAGAGTGAATACAAAAGAGTGAATATTTATGCTTATTTGTGTTATATTGTTTGTCTATACACTTCGCATTCCAAAAAACGGTCCCGCAATTTTCACAATTAAATGTAGGATTATCAAAATCCAAGTACTCTGCGACATTCATATAAGAGTTAGATAAGAAAAGTATATCAATATATTGAAAATTGATAAAAATAATGTCGCATGAGAGAAATAAATAGGAAAATAAAAAAAAATTGAAGAAGTTCATAGTTTAAACAATGATAAACGAATGTATAGTTTTTAAATGGAAAATAATAAATCATATATTGGAAAATCATTTATATATGGAATTTAATCCATATGATTTTTAAAAAAATTGTAAACTATAAAAATTAAAAATTATTGTATTATAATATTTGAATAGTAAAAAAAATGACAAATAAAGTATCAAATGAATAATAGTCTATAACAATTACTACTCAATTACCCCATAAAAATTTATTCGAGGATTATACCTTACGCAGTTGATTGAATAATATTGTCACGTCAAGCATGAATCATAAAAAAAAACTGTAAATGGATAAAAAAACACATTCGCATGAGAAAAATAAATAAGAAGATAATAAAAAATTAATTTTACGAGTTTCGTATTTTAAACAACAATAAATTAATGCATAGTTTTTCAAAACCACCATTGATTATTATAAAAATAATAAATGTCATTAATTTACAACATATGTTCACACTAAATCACTTATTCATGTACATGTGTTCACACCAAACCACTTCCTTACTTTTAATAGATACTAGTATTTTCACCCGTGCGTTGCACGGTCATCATGTCTTCTCATATAATTACGAATACAATATTTTTCTATTTTTTATAAGAACAAACATATATATGTATAATGATATAAATAGAGTGAATATTTCTGCTTATTTGTATTATATTGTTTGGTCATACACTCCGCATACCAAAAAAAAGCCCTGCAATTTTCATAATTAAATGTAGGATCACCAAAATCCAAGTACTCTACAACATTCGTATAAGAATTAGATAAGAAAAGTACATCATTATATTGTAAATGAATAAAAAATACTGTCGCATGATAGAAATAATTTGAAGAAGTTCATAGTAAAAAAAAACAAAAAATGACAAATAAAGTATCAAATGAATAATAGTCTATAACAATTACTACCAAATTACTCCAAAAAAATTTATTCGAAAATTATACCTTATGCTGTTGAATCACCAATATCCAAGTACTCTGCAATGTTCGTATAAGAATTAGATAAAAAAAAAAGTACATCATTATATTTTAAATGGATAAAAAATACTGTCGCATGATATAAATAATTTGAAGAAGTTCATAGTGTAAATAATGATAAATAAATGCGTAGTTTTTAGATGAAAAATAATAAGTCATATATAAGAAAATCATTTATATATAGAATTTAATCCATATAATTAAAAAAAAAAATTTGTAAACTATAAAAATTAAAAATTATTGTATTGTAATATTTGAATAGTAAAAAAAATAACAAATAAAGTATCAAATGAATAATAGTCTATAACAATTACTACCCAATTACTCAAAAAAATTTATTCGAGGATTATACCTTATGTTGTTGATTAAATAATAGTGTCACGTTAAGCATGAATAATAAAAAAAAACTGTAAATGGATAAAAAAATATTCGCATGAGAAAAATAAATAAGAAGGTAATAAAAAATTAATTTTAAGAATTTCATATTTTAAACAACAATAAATTAATGCATAGTTTTTCAAAACCACCATTGATTATCATAAAAATAATAAATGTCATTAATTTACAACATGTGTTTACATTAAACCACTTACTCAAAAAAAATGACAAATAAAGTATCAAATGAAAAATAGTCTATAACAATTACTACCAAATTACTCCAAAAAAAAAAATTATTCGAGGATTATACCTTATGCTGTTGATTAATAATATTGTCACGTCAAGCATGAATCATTAAAAAAAAAACAGTAAATGGATAAAAAATTCGCATGAGAAAAATAAATAAAAAGATAATAAAAAATTAATTTTAAGAATTTCATATTTTAAACAATAATAAACTAATGCATAGTTTTTCAAAATCACTATTGATTACCATAAAAATAATAAATGCCATTAATTCACAAAATGTGTTCACACTAAACCACTTATTCACAACATGTGTTCACACCAAACCACTTCCTTACTTTTATATATATATAGATATAGATATAGATATATATACCATTTGTATTTTCATTCAATTCATCACTGTTAATTTATTATATTCTTTTTCTTTAATCTTATTTTGGTTTTTCTTTGAATTTTGATCTATTTTAGGGGTGGACATGGCTCTATTTACTTTTTATTTTAAGAGAACAGAATCGATCCAACTATGAACTAATGTTTTTTGTATAATGGAACCAATTGATTTTTTTAAGATAAGGAACCCAACCATTCAATTCAGTTTGATTCTGATTCTATTAACTAACTTTTTGAACAATAAATATAAATTAAAATCTACCACCATATTCATAAGTTAGTGTTGTAAATATTATATTATATTAGTGAATGACGGTTGTATCCCTAAAATCCTAGGTATTATTACCTTATATATCCCTTATTCCCCCTATATATATGAGGACTTTGGTTCATAATAATACACAAATTTCTTAGCCTCTTTATTTCTTCTTTCTTTCTTTTTAGTTTATAACATGTTATCAGCACGAGTCTCTACTAAATTGAATTAGAATTTTCTTTTTAAAAATATTAGTTAGAAGGAAGTTGCTTCAATTCCAATCATTGTTCCAATTCCATCTGCCTCCCTACTCCAATCAATAATTTGTGCTCGTGTAACAATTGTGACTTGGATGCAAGTCAAGTTCGGCTTCATACTCCATGCATTAACTTTTTTCTATGTGTTTAATGTATATATATTATTTTGTTGTCGAATATTTTTTAAGTTGATAATTCATTATGTTTTTGCTCTCGAAGTAGCACAACAATACATTAATATTCCAGAAGAATATTAATCATAGAATTGATTATTATTCGTTATTGCTTCTGAAGTAGCACAACATTAGAATTAATATTTCAGAAGAATATTATTTGCTCCCGAAGAGCAAAAATTATAATTTTCAATATTTCAGAAGAATATTGATTTATTATTCTTAAATAATTAAAATTTTAGAACTATAATTATTCTAGAAGAATAATTTGTTATTACTCCTGAAGTAGCACAACAAATAATTAATATTCTAGAAGAATATTAATTGCAGAATTGTCTTTATAAATACATATAAGCTGGTTATACGATTTGTAATATCGTTTTAACTATATTGGTTGATGATAGAAATATGTCTAGTTTAATATAATTTATTACTTCGTATCAATATTTCAGAAGAATATTGATAATTGAATGAATTTCAAATCAATATCTCAGAAGAATATTGTGTTTCAATATTCTAGAAGAATATTAATTGTAAATTTGTGTATTATAAATAATTTGTTGTTACTTTTGAAGTAGTACAACATTATAATTAATATCTTAGAGGATGTTATTTGCTCCTGAAGAGTATGAAATATAATTTTCATGATTTATTATTTTTAAAGAATTGAAATAAGTTCGTTAGCGGAAGAAGACATATATTGTTCAAGCACATTAATTTTCATTCTAAAGAATATTGAGAAAAATGCGTTGTTTGAATATATATCCCAAATGGGTGATATCTTACAACGTCGAAAAAAAATTATTGTCAATTTGATTGGACAATTTTCTCAATATTAGGGGGAAGATTAGTAGCTTAAAATCAAACAAATGTATCATATTATGTTATTTATATCCTCGCGGTTGATAATACGAACCAGAAGATCGATTGAAAATACGAACAAAAAGTTCAAAAGATAACATAATTACAAGATGCATAAGAGATTAATAAAATCTCATGTACTAGTTACAGATGCTCTATCTTATATTGATGTATGACACGCTTGAAGGGTAGCGATAATTGATTCGAATAAAGAATGAAAGATCCCCAAATAAATAAAAATAGAGCAAATTATTATGATGGTCTTATTGAGGAGGCATATACTCGTGAGAGAGTATTATTTACATAATTAGTTGTAAATCTCCAGAAGAGGTTCAACTATTTGAAATATTGAAAAATTGAGATCTCTATAGTTATGTCTCGTGGGGAAAAGAAATCGAATTGAGATGATAATTGTGTCGACACACTTTATAAAGTACTTATGTAAAAGCAAATTGCGAAGCTAGCAATATAATAATTTGAATGATAGCGAGGATAATAAAAAAAAATATGTCGAAGAAAATCGACATAAAAATAGTTGGCAAAAGTATGCATTCAGGCTAAATTAAACTTATTACAAAACCTGAAATTTTGGGACCTGAAGTCCAAACACTTAAAATTGTAAAGACAGTAAAATACATATAGGTATAGTCGTAATACACGACTTGTTGCGCAACGAATGTTTCAAAGATCTGGCACAGATACAATATTTTATTTGCCTGAAAATGCATAATAAGTACCGATAAATATATGATTATTAGAAATGTATATAATGAAAAATGATTTACTCTAATTATTAGCTTACGTTCTTTGATGTACCAATGAGTGATATCAAAATGTATGATCATCAACTCGGTACGTTGGGATTATTCTTTGAAGTACCAATGAGTGAGATTAAAAAGGGTAATCAATACCTCGGTACTTTGGGATTGCTGTGAAATGATTAGAGAATATCTATTTGAAATATAGGAATAATTACCTATATAAAGTTTCACGACTTAAATTTGGTGGTAGCAATTTGACAATTGCAATGTGAAACATATACTATGCCTGAAGCATACAATATAATCCTCGAAGGATTAAATATGTTTGAAACATATAATTCAAGTTTTTAAGAAACTTGTTTGATCAAAGTATAAAGATACTTTGTTATCTGAATATATCATATGTCTTTAATAGATTCAATTTTCAATGGAATGTGATTGATAATATGAAATTAGATTACATGAAGAATGGTACAAATGATTCTATATGACAAAGTGTTGAAATTGAGATGTACCATTACTGTGAATAATATTTAAAAACCGTGGCAATTGATTTTCATATTCAAATTCATGGTTAGTTATTCACCTGAAGTGAATAAGTTAATTGTTTATTGAAGTGAATAAGTCACTTCCAAATTTTAGAATTGCATTAAATGCATTGATAATATTGATTATAGAACATGACTCGATGCAACATGTTCAAATGATTAGAAATATTTTATAGTTCTTCAAGTTCAACGGAATAATTGAATTTATATTTGAAGAACAAATAATATGGGATATATGTCATTTATATATACTTGGTGAAGATATTCGATATTGCACCGATTAACAATTGAAATAATTATATGCAATATCCAAACAATTGTAATGTTCCCATGAGGGGGAGCTAATACGCGCTACACTCTTTTTTCCTTAGCCGAAGTTTTGTCCCACGAGGTTTTCCTGACAAGGTTTTTAATGAGGTAGCTGTTATCAATATTTATTGATATACTCTCCTATACAAAACTCCTGAAGAAATCAAGATACGAATGATTCAATAGAGATTGAATCAGGGGGGTAACTAAATGGATGATTCAATACATATTGAATCAGGGGGAGTAGCTGTACTTTTTTTCCTTCGTTCAGGTTTTTTTCCATTGGATTTTTCTGACAAAGTTTTAACGAGACAGCATCAAAATACTCCAGAATTCTCAACAAATTCACTCAAGTGACAATGAAGCTGATTTATCTACAAAAGCACATCAACATCTACATTCAAGAAACTAGTTCACAAGATTGGGATACATCGACTGGATGATTTACAGCGATCAACACTAAGGGGAGTAGCTGTACTCTTTTTCCTTAGTCAAGGTTTTGTCCCATTAGGTTTTCCTGGAGAGGTTTTAACGATGCAGCATTCATCTTAATACTCCAAGAACAACTATACTCTTTTTCATTCATTTGATATTTTTGTCCCATTGAATTTTTATCAAACAAGGTTTTAACGAGGCAAATATTTTGTAATATCATATGTCATTCAAGGGGGAGTGTTGTAAATATTATATTGTATTAGTGAATGACAGTTGTACTTATAAAATCCTAGGTATTATTACCTTATATATCCCTTATTCCCCTTATATATATATATATGGGGGCTTTGGTTCATAATAATACACAATTTTCTTGGCCTCTTTATTTCTTCTTTATTTCTCTTTAGTTTATAACAGCTAGTAATTTATACCCTAGTTTTAAAAATAAAAAAAATCAAGTTGATGATGGTGAGTTAACTAAGGATCGCGACAATAATTATAGTGTAGGAATGCAAATAAAGAAGTGCAAACGTGTCAAAAATTGAAAATGAGATAAATGAATTAGAATTCTTGAATGTTAGTCTAGTAGCCGATAATGATAAATAACATTTTTGTACATTTCATATTTGTAATTTCAAATTTGATTATTTTGGTGAGACTCGCTTATGTTCCAAAAATATATAAATAAATAACAAAAATGAGCTTTTTCTGAACCAAATGGTTCTTAGTTCTAAGAACCATAATCATTATTTTTTTTATTTATTTTTGTATAATCGATTTGAACCACTTGATTTGATTTTGATTTGGTCTGATTTGATTATTTTGTTCACCCCTAAGAGCTTCTCCAACCTAGAGGCAAAATGGCATTAAAATGCCATTTTGCCGCTTTTGCTTCCTCTAGTCGAGCCCATGGAAAAATGGTGCTCAGCTACAGTACAATGTCATATATATGGCGCTACACTGTAACTTTGCCACTGAAGCAGTAAGATGCTGCCTCCTTTACATTTTTTTTTTTTTTTTTGTTCCTTCACTTTTATTTTTTATTTTTTTGGCCCTATTTCATTTTTTTTCCATTTTGGTCCTCACATCTGTTTAGTTTGTTTTAAAAAGGTTATGTAAATTTGAAATTGTCCATAAATTTTTCTAGTTAAGCAAATTGTAGTGTTTTTATTATTATTATTCAATCGTAGTTACAGATTATATTTTTAATAAAGTAGTAGCAAATAGAAGATTTTTACAATAAAATGTAACACGTTAAAGTTTAATTAAATTACAAAGATGAGAGAAATTTTGGAATAACTGAACGATGCGTAATTTAAATTAGAACACAATACAAACAATAGAACAAGAATTTAACGACATGCAAGAGTTGTTATCAATAATCAGGAAAATTTGCTCTGAAACAACCTAGACCATCGAATAGTGGACTGAACGAGCTTCAGTCGAATTGACTTTCATTTAGTTGTTATTGCGTCATTTTTCGAATGATTCGTTGTTCATCCTTATGAACTAACGTGTCATCGGATCTGATATTGAATCCAAGCGAATCCAAGTTTGTCAATAAAATTTTGTTATCCTCCTTATAAATCTGCAACTGATAAAAAAATTGTCCGTTAGCCGCTCCCTTTCTCACCAACTCTGTGAGTTCTTTATTTTCAGCCTTGATCTCACCCAGTTCCTTTCTGTTATCGTCTTCAATCTTTTTTCTTTTGGCCTTTTTCACACCCATTGGTCGTTCAAACGAGGTAGGCCCAACAACAACGTTCTCCATGTTCAAAGAAAATCTGACACAGGCATGCAGCCTTTAAATTTAAAGTGAATATATGATTCTCTGCAGAGATTAAATATATAATTCTCTACATGAGAATAAAGCAAAGACTATATTGGGAATGCAAACAATCCCACATCGATTGTGAGTAGAAAAATAAACCACCATATAAATCAAGTGGGCTACTCCACCCATTACCAATTGGTTTTGGGTTGGAACGTCACTTGGACTTGGGGGTTTGGGCTTGGAATTGGGCAAATTACTCTCCATGGCCCCTACAAGTGGTATCAGAGCCGAAAAGATTGTTCGGTGGATGAACAGGACTCTCCAAACAACGGCAGATGAGTCGAGATGATGAGCCCCAAGATAAAGAATTACCTTCGTTTCTCACAAGATGGTAGATATATGGTAACATAGTGTGTTGCGGCTATGATGTATTATCTCGATGAATGGTGATCTCCCTAGGCATGAGGAGATGTGACGAGATTTATCTTGAGAGATGGACGGATGAGCCAGGTGTACCTCGTAGGCCTTTTTTGAGAGATGGATTGTTGGGAATGCAAACAATCCTACATTGGTTGTGAGTAAAAAATAAAATACCATATAACCCAAGTGGGCTACTCCACTCATTACCATTGGTTTTGGGTTGAAACATCACTTGAGCCTAAGGATTTGGGCTTGGAACAAGCAAATTGCTCTCCATGGTCCCTATAGATTCTCATGTAGAGAATCATATATTGAAAGATTCTCTGCGTGAGAATAAAGTAAAGATTCTCATGTAGAGAATCATATATTTACTTTCATATCATATATTTACTTTCATATTTGAAAGTAAATATATGATTCTCTACATGCATGAGAGAATCATATATTTAAAGTAAACAAATTCCCATACAGTCACTATATAAGGAGACAAGTGTAAGTCATCTAGACACCAAGTTTAAAACCAATATTTCATAAACAAGAATTTCAATCTTGACGCATCCTCATCTATGATGCCCAACTATGACAGCAACGAAGATTTCATTGAACAAGTTAACAAGATTGATGAACATGGGGAGATTGTGCTTCACATTCGACAAAACAACATCCACCGTTGGGCTCGACTACTTGAGAAGCGAATGGATGATGCACCTCGTAGAGTTTCAATCATCGGCCGTGTTGTGGTCAAACTCGATCACGAAGCATCAGATCAATGGTTGTGGAACGATTACTTCTCTCCAAATCCACAATACAAGGAAGAACTGTTCTGCTGACGCTTTCGCTTGTCCCGAAATCTATTCATGCATATACTTCAGGCAGTGCAAAGTCATGATGAGTATTTCGTGCAAAAACGCGATGGTCTTGGAACACTAGGTTCGCCCCATTTCCAGAAAATCAGGCGGCAATGAGAATGTTGGCATATGGTATTGCAACAGACGCCACCAACGAGTATGTTAAAATGGGTGAGTCCGCCGTTTTGGAGAGTTTGCAACGGTTCTATCAAGCCGTCGTGAAGATATTTTCACCACGATACTGCGGGCACCAACTGTTGAAAACATTGTGAGATTATTGTACAGTGGGAAGGAACGTAGATTTCCAGGTTTGTTAGGTTGCCTTGATTGCATGCATTGGAAATGGAAGAATTTTCTCACTGCATGGGTTGGACAATATACAGGCCGTAGTGGATCCACTACAATAATTCTCGAGGTTGTAGCTGATTATGATCTTTGGATATGGCATGCTCACTTCAGGATCAGGCAACGGTATTAATGTGTTGGAGTCGTCTCATCTATTTTCCGACTTGGCAGACGGCATAGCTCCACCGGAGAATTATGTCGTACAGGGAAAACAGTACACAATGGTATACTATTTAGCTGATGGAATATATCCAAAGTGGTCAACGCTTGTGCAGACGATCTATGCTCCTCAAACTCTGAAGAAAATGATTTTTGCAATAAGGCAAGAAAAATGTAGAAAGGACATTGAACGCGCATTTGGGGTCCTTCAATCAAGGTTTGCAATTGTCAGCAGATCAGCTTGGTCTTGGAAGAAAAATGTTTTGCATGACATAATGACAATATGCATTATCATGCATAACATGATAGTGGAGGACGAACGAGATCTCAGTGCACCAATTGACGCCTATGTGGAAGCGTCGAGTCCAACAGTTGAGGTCGCTGTAGACGAATATCAACGATTTCAAGAGTTTCTTGCTCTGTATCAAATGATTAAGGACTGGGAAGTACACATCAAGCTAAGAAATGCGTTGATTGAGCACTTGTGGGAGGAATATAGCAACTCCGAAGATTAAATTTCCTATGTTATTTGGAGTTATGTCATTGCTACGCATTTCATATCCCCTTTTTTAGATGTCCATGTTTGTTTTTTTTATTTTCAGTTAATAAAGATTTTATTTTTAATTAGGTTACAACAACATTAATTTTTAAGTGTTTAAAATAATTAATTATTAAATTAATTAATTTTATAAAATATTAATTATTAAAATATAAATACATTTTTTTGCATTTAATTATTGAAATAATTAAATGTGATGAAAATCGTATTTTTTAAAAAATAAAAAATAAGGAAAATAATGAGTAGTTATTAGTGTACATTTAGTGTAAGATTTAGTATTGTTAGGTTGGAGTAGAGAAGCTGGAATAATGTAATTGTAATTTAAATTTAATGTAAAAGTGAGAATTTAGTGTAAAATTTAGTATACGTGGGTTGGAGATGTAATCAATTTATATGAGACTACACTCTAGTACAAAAGGGTGAACTTGTACTACTACTTGGATGCTATGTTAATTTGCCTAATTATGTTCTATTTTCCCCTTAATTTTAATATTTTGCATTTAAGCCCTCAAACTACAAAGTGCAATGTGTAGAGAAAGAGTTCAATGTGACTCTAGAAAAATATCTGATGTTCCAAATTCATTTTCAATCAAACAATAAAATGAGAAAAATAAAACTAAAATCTCATATATTGTATTACGATTCAATCTTTACTTTTACTATGTACCAAAAATTCCCGTCCCATGTTCAAGGTAAAATATGAATCGGAAAGAGACCATTGACGAATAAACAAAGTTTTTTTCCAAGGGAAAAAAGTGAAATAGACATAATTTTCATCCAAACCATGTACATCTCAGTTACATAAACTATTGATAAATAGAAGTTCCTCCAAAGCAATTCACAATTATGCCCGCTCCATTATTTCAATTTATAATTTGGGTTTTAAAAATCTAATGGTTAAAAAATGGTTTGAAAAGTAAAAAATTGTGGACTTGACTTTTTTCGATGATTGAGATTGATTACTGTAGAAAAAATTTGTAAAAATAATGAGAAATAATGGGGCTCAAACAAGGGCTATATGGAGTATAAACAAAACGTACACTAAGAAAAAGGTACTATATTTCACCACTATACATCCCAACCATCCTTTCGCCTACTAAAGTATGACTTTCGGTGCGTTAAACTCCCATACATATCTGAAAACATTGTTAGGCAATTGCTTCTGACCCCGTAATGAGCCTGCGTGTTCCGGCTAATCGCAACACCAGAAATTTTCGACGTATCAATAGCCCATGTGGGTTTCACGTACTCGACAACCTCAGATAAGCTTGCATTTGCGTACAAGTAGTTCATAAGTACATCCTCACAATTGAAATACTTATCCACCAAAGCCCTGCCGGTCGCAGCTTTCTCGCTCCAGTACCTCCCAAAAGCCATAGGACCGTCGATGAAAGCTGCCCCAGTTAAGATAATGTTATAGCCATTGTGGTTACGAGCATGTTTTTCACCTCGATACGTCAAACGGTTCCCGTTGACAAGTCGAGGATAAAATCCGACGATCCGATCGGGACGTTCGCGCCACACCCTGAAACCTCGTTCAACATCATCACAAGTCATCATAATATCATCATCAAGTTCAAGAACAGCACGGGTCTTTATTGATGGATCCATCTTGAATCGATTGTTCAGTGAGTTCTGTTTCTCTACTCTTATCCTCACGGGCACCGCTGAATCGAGATCGCTCGCTTGTGGAGGCATGCCTTTGTTCCACACCACTACAATCTCACGCACAGAAGAACATCTTGAATAATGCTTCACGTACATTTTCAAATTCCAGAGCCGGGCATCATAGGTCATTGTTAATAAAGTAAACTGAGAGTAGTGACCATTCAACGGGTAAGGTTCATGAGCACCACTGCCACCGTATGTATTTTTAACTCCACTGCACATTAGGAGAACGGCCACCACATTTATCAAGAAAAGAATGAGGGTCCCCATGCAAGTGTTTCGTCGAATTCTGGCTCGAAGAACTGAGCTTGCTCTGTTCAGTCGACTACAAAAAAGACGCAGCTTGGAAGATAATACATTCGACCTCTCCCAAGCAAAGAAAGAATCGCTTCTCTTTCCCACGTTGTGCGGACACCAACTTAAGGGTACTATGCATTTCAAAGCCCCGACTAGCATTCCCACTAGTATGACAAGCACGGAAACAGCTGTAAATGCAGCAGAACCAAGCATAAATCGATGATTTGCATCTCCAGAAGGTACTCGGTCTCCGTCCAAAACTGCAATCCACTCGCCAGAACTGAGCTGCTGTACATCAAGGTGATGGCTGCGGGCCCCATTCCAAGCATTCCGTCCCTTACTCGACTCCTCGACGCTCAGGGGAACTTCAACTTCCTTGAACTCATTAGTGGACAGAACTTCAACTTTGAAGATACGGGTTCGTCGTCCGTATGTCTTGCCACAGTCTTGACCAACACGATAAAGATTTCCATTAAACACAAATGGCCGACCTCCATTTCGAGCTCCCAAGCTCCTGTCTGTGTTATATATCGGGTTCTTGTTATGTGGTTTCCAAGGGCCATGTGGACTGCTACTATACCAGATTTCCAGTTGTCCATTTTTTTGGGTGCCAATACCACTGTGATCTGAACCAATAAGCCAGAAATTCCCATCATGAGGAATGATAAAGGAATCGACAAGGGGCTTTTTCATAATTATCTTATCGAGCGTCCACTGCATAGGAAAATCAACTGCTCTATACAGACGAAGTTCCCCTTTCTGACTGCCCTCGGGCATCATATATATCTGTCGGAAACAAAAAAAAAAAGGGAGGAAACTATAAAGGAAAGCCCCTAGGTCTAAATGTTTCTCAACCAAGTAAAAAAAAAATCTCATAAAAAGTGGAAAACATATCCCTTGTTCTAAATTCATGTTTTACGTGAAAAAAGTCGTTGAGATCTTTACACTGTCATCGTAGTCAAAGATGTATGGGTAAGAGAGGTGCCAATCTTCATCCAGAGCAATCCCCAAGTGCTGCCATGTTGCTCCCTTATCAATACTACGGGAAACGCCAATATCTCCTTGCATGGTAATTGAATTCTTTGTTTCATAGAACAGGTAAATGGTATCTCCCTGAATCATGTGGTCAAACATCTTTAAGTTATGAGCCAAAGTTACATGAATATTACAACAACAGAAATATGCAACTATTCTACTTGACATGAAACCATTAATATGTAAAAAGAAAGTGAAGGTAAACATCCTATATTGAAACCAAACAAATCTTGAGAAAATATATATTCATAAAGGCCATATACAAATGTTCTCCGGCCTTCACTGATTTAAGTAGGTAAGTTTAAATTGTTGCTACGAAAGGTTGAAACTCGTACACGCATAGATACACAAACACATCCCAATAGAATGCACCTCTGTAAACCGGCAGCTTAAATGAGAAACCTGTTCATTGAGAGATGCGAATTTCAATAATTGCAGCCACGGGCATCTTCATAAAAAGAGAAAACTACTCTTAGAACTCAAGGTTATTGCACCTTATCATTATGTTGAATGGAATATATCCACGTCAAATATCAGTTCCTGAATTTGTTTTAAGCTTCAAATCATATAGGCATGCAGTAGCGTTACACACCATGGTTATCGACAATGGCAACTAAAGACAAAAGATATCTGATGGAAAACGACAGCTAAACTTCTTCGCAGAAAGGATGTAAAAAAGAACAAAACAATGAACAAGAAGAGAAATTTTCGAAAATGATGTCGGGCAAAAATGGCACTCCAAAGATTTGTTAGAAATGACTTAAGCATTACAATCAATTGATCATGGTTAATAATGGTTTAGGTGGGGAAGCTGACACTTTCCATTGGCACACATGGGATCCGGCCAAACTGAAGAGATCATACGATCCCCCACAGCAAGAGAACTCAAATTTCAATTTCAAGAGAGTAATTTTCCGTAACTGACGGTCTTCTAGTAACTACACATATTTCTAAACGTCAAAAATATGTATAATTAACTGGATAAAGTAGAAAGGCCTTAACTGGTCCGCAAAGCAAAAAGAAGGAGCTACGTCTAAGTTAAACTTGAGTTTTTTTATACACCACTTTATACTTATTTTATTGTGGGCAATTGTGCAACGATATAAAAGTATGAAAACTTGCAAGGAACAAGTGTAACTTTAATCTATGTCATTTTTAGTGATGTCGTATATTGTGTTATATTTTTACCATCACAAATTTTTGAAATTTCATTTTGTTTATTGGTTTATTGAGTTGTGAATTTATAGATTAGTTAAGAAAAAACTTGAATGCAAATTGCATACTATAACTTAAAGTTCGTCTCAAGCCCTAAAAACTCAAAGTCCGGCCTCGACTAAATTCCTCCCACACTGGACAATATTCCTGGCTCCGCCCATGTCCTTGAGGTTTGTCTAACTAGAATGACTCATTGTGCAAATTCATTTCCAAGCAAGTTTTTTATTAAATATTCTTGATAGCATGCATTTTCCTCTATTTTGAAAGGACAAATGACTAATTCTTTTATGAGAATCTGATTCAAAGAGAAATAAACTAAACTAAACTAAACAAAAGGAAAGGAATTTTATCCCCAAAGTGTCTACTGGATCAAAATATATTGATTTCTTATTTGTCCTCCAAAGCTAGCCAAATCAGAGTCCATATCTTTTTCAAGTGCCGCGATAATATGCTCTTAATGAGAATTTTCATCAATAAAGTATATTGCAAACCTAAAGAAAGATAAGAATAATGAACCAAAGGTCCTACTTTGAGAAATTGAACACTTCACTTTTTCCCTCCATGGAAAATTTACACCCCAACCCACTTGCCCTAATCTGAAAAAGTTCCCAGGGCTTTATCTGTATGGGCTTTCCTCACCATTATATTATTCCCTTGACCCCATCTGCCAAATAAATATGATAACAACAAAGAAAAGCATTATGTGATTGGATTATCTGGTTGACCAACTCCATTAAAGGTGACCAATCCATCACATCGACAAGACTGTTTGGCAAAAAAAAAAAAGGTTTAAAAACAAAGAATGTGATGTTTTCGAGATAAAATGTGTGGTTGAAAAGTGGTTTTGGAAAACGTGTGTAATTGAAAAAGTGGTTTTGGGAAATGTGTTGTTTATAAACAAGTTTACCAAACACGTGCTTAAACAAATGAAGCATGTAAATAGTTACACAAGATTGGAAACAGAAATGATACTTACCAATACCTTATCACTAGAAAAAATAGTTTCATCATTCACATACCTAAGTGAATAGCAAATATACACAAAAATGATGGTCCATATTTAAAAGTTGCTCTGTTCGGGTAACACTGTATCAATTATAAATTGATTTATTCATGTTTTCGTGATAAAATATGTTGTTGAAAAGTGTAGAGAGAAAATGTGTGTGGTTAAAGAGTGATTTGAAAAATTGTGTCGTTCATAAATTGGTTTATAAATTGTAATGATTTAACATATCACAAAACCAAATTCTTAAGGGTCACACCAAGTCAGTGGAAGAAGGTCCGCTTCAGGGAGCATCAAATAAACCGGAGAGAGAATTTAGGTATGCAAATATCAGTCTTTATCCGGTGACAACCGTTGGCATTGTTATTGTGCCAACGATAGACACAGTTGTGGCCCTCAGCGGTTGGCACTATATCTTTTTCAATGCAGATATATTGTGAAGCTTGTAGAGTAGCCATTGAATGGTATGAACTCAGAAACCGGCAAAAATTGCACTTCCAGCAAAATTACTGCCAACTTCTACATACTAGGGAAAATGCTCCTTTGCCCCAAAAAAATGACCAAATTTGTTTGAGTAGTAGATTTCGATGATGATGTGATGGGCGAAAAGATGCGCGAGTGTGATTCATTGGGTCAAAAATTCAGTTCCACTGACAAGAAAGGAAGGAAGGAAAGACAGAATAGGTGTGGGCCCCACACCACCCCCTGCCTGTGACGGGTAGGATATGACAATATATAATAGTAAATAGAATAGACATTACCTGTACATAAAGGAAAGGGTCCGCTACAAAATTGCTGGGGAATCCTATGTTTGAAGGTGAAGCACAGGTGACGACAGGATTAGCTACGGGCCATGCTGCACTCGCATCCTTCCATATATTCATCTGCCCACCAAATTTCAAAGGAAAAAATGATGATATTTTTGTCAAAAGACCAGTATCTATAATCCCTAAAAAATTCAAAATTTGAGCAAGACAACCAAAATCGTAGCATCCATTTGTAAAAGAGTTTATAAATTACATAATTTCTCAAACCAATTTTTCTAACCACGCACTCCCCAATTTTCAAAAACATTTTTTATCTCAAAATCATAAATAAACAAGTTTATAAAACAAATTACCAAACAAAGACGTATTTATATGTGGGGGATATTTGTCAAGTCCTCTGCTACTGACCATTTCAACACAAAACCCAGAACCTGAAGAAAGTACAAAACTCAAACTCAGCTGAAAATGTGCAGAGCTTACGAAATAACAAACCCCACCCAAACATAAAAAAAAAAAAGGAACTTAATGTCTTCTCGTCTCTTTATAACATCAGTAGGGAAAAAAAAATACATTAATTTCATCTCCAGAAATTACAGAATCATCATTATTAAAAAGTTAAAATATTAAAGTAAGAACACACGAAACTTCATAAACATTTATTGATTCAGTAGTGATTACCAGAAGGAAAAACCCGGATCCCAGAAAACCATAAAAAATGAAAATTGAAAGAAGACGTATAGAGATCTATTTTCCTTCAAAATGAAGTAATGAACATTGAACACACGTGCATATGCGTAAAAAAAAACACCTTACATCTTCAATGGGTTTGAGAGAAAAGGGAGAGTTCCCGTAGAAAACGCCAATAGCCCATGAACCCTCATTGTCCGATAGACAACCCATGGTCGTGATCCCCCTCAGCCAGTTAGCCGTGAGCATGAACTTCGCATACAGGAACCCAATAGACCCCAAAAACGCAAAAGCTAACAGAAAATATGCAACAGTTGATGACAAAACACATGGTCCATTGTTATTGTTTCCATTTTTTATGGAACTATTTTTAGTACCATTGTTGCTGTTTAGCCACCGCCACCTGCACCACCCGCCACGTCCACCACCTCCGCCTCCGGAGATAACTATTCCGCCTGAACCCATTTTTGACGATAATATTAAAGATGGGCTTTCCGTTGAAGGGCCATAGGCGACTCCCGATATGGATAAAACAAGGTATAGACCGAAGAATCGCGCTATTTCCCCAAACCAAAGACGACGCCGGCGAAAAGATCTCAACGTCACTGACTCACTGTCTAAACGGTGGCTTTGCACATAACGGCAAAGCTAGATACTGTGGCATTGATTCTATCTAAATCTAAATCTAAATCTAAATCTAAATCTATCTATATATACGTCAATTTCATGTAAAGAAAGGTTTTATTTTTTGCTATTTGTTTGTCTGATTTGACTGCTTTTGCTCTCTATAAAAGTTAAATTCGACTTTGAGAAGTTTTTTTTTTTTTTTTTTGGTTGTGAATCGACCTTAAGAAGTTTAATTGCAAAGAAACAAGAAAACCGTGTGACGTCAGCAAATTCTTCTACAAATTTTATTTTAAATATTTAGTCGTGAGATGCCAGAAATATATTTTCCAAAATATTTGTTTTGATAATTATTCATTAAAATATAAGATTATCTCCAACCCAAAACTCTAAAATACAATTAGATTTACACTAAAATAATGCTTCTCTTACTCTATCTTTATACCTCATCTCTAACCCAAAATTTCAAATTTCACACCAAATAAACAATGTTTATTATTTTTCACCACAAACTTAATTTCGATTATTATCTTATTTAAAATATTTATTTTATCATTAATTTAACTGTGTGATAAAAATAAAGGTTCAATTAATTAATTTTATATTTTATTATACTACTTGTATTAAGAAATTAACTAGTATATACCCGTGCGATGCACGGATGACATTATCTTTATGTTTGTTTGCAATGGGAAGTGTGATGAACAAAATGGCATAATAAAGTAATGAACAAAAAGCAATATAATTGGACGTTAATAATCAATATTCAAATTCGGTAAATTGACAAAATCAAACTAAGTTTTGAAAAATTTCTTTAAAAACAACATTTGTAATGGAACTTGTTCATTGAGAGGCATCTAAAAGATATTATTCTAACATACCATCTCCAAATTCAGTAAAGAAATTCATGAATTAGAAATACATCTCCAAATCTAAAAGAACTACAATCCCATTGTGCAAGTAAAACCAAAATAACATACCACAATTTCTTCTAGCTCCTCCTTGACCTCATTAACACTTTGACTCCGGAACCTCCAGTCTTGCGATTTATAAGTTTTCCTGGTGAATTTTGTGTAGTGCAAGCAATTACATGTACCACTAAAATAATAAGTATAACCCATAAGAAACATTGCTCCCAACATCATTATGGCCGCTCCGATCAAGTATCGAGAGTACGTTTGGCAGCTCCACCTCGATCAATACCTCTCCTCAACTGCTTTGCCATCTAAATAAAAAACTTGTTTAATTTTAGGAAACACGGCCTATAATATAGATGACCACAGAGGATGATTATAGTATCTTCCCAAATACAAATGCTGAACAACAACATCATTCTGCATACATGCAAAATATAATTCTCATTAATTGAAACCAAAACAGTTTATAATACTCACAAGTAATTTCCAACGGTAATATTTTATTCAAATTATCAGTCTGGCACTACCCACATTCTAAACCAAAATTTCCCAATAAGTCCAGGAAGCAAATTACCAAAAAAAAAAAGAAAAAGGGGGCATATTGTTGATATATATACTTACATAAGAATCCATATTTATATGTGAGCAGGACATAAACATCAAATACAAAGCTACAAAAAAAAAGTGAGATTTTTTTATATAATGTTTGAAGTTGACTCCAATCCCGTGTTCTTACAAGACATTGTGTTCTCTTCTTAATTCAAGAAATACCCATTTGTAATTACCTAATGATGTGAGTAGAACATATTCTCTCTATTATAAAGAAATCATTTAGGAACAAATTAAGCAGTCTTATTTCACAATGAACACACAATTATATGTTGGGTGGATTTGTGAATAGTGACGCCAAATAAATAGAATGAAAATTTGTAAATCCAAGCCGAAATTTGGACAGAGTAACGGTAAGGAAAGTACAAACAAGAAGAAGAAGAAAAGAGGGACAAAGCCGAGGCAAGAGTTGGACTCTTTGTCCTTAAGTCGAATTTGCCCCGCAACGGTGTCTACGGATAACGACAATCGACTCCCAAGATACAACGGCTTCACTTGTGTTTGTAGTACTTCAAAACACAAGTACAATGAACCAAATATAGGCTTATGTACTCCAAAGGATACAATGAAGGAAAATCAAAATAAATGAAATGATTTGATTTTGGAGAGAAGTGAGGATGTTGAGATGTTTTGCATATCAAAAAGTGAGGAATAGGACACCCAAAGGGTCCTATATATAGACCATGAAAGGGTGTGGAGAAATGGTTTAAGGTCAAACCATGCACCATTTCCAAACAATGCACCTTTACGAAAATGTGTCTTTTGGCCGGACAACCGTGCGGCCACACGGTTATAGACCGTGCGGTCGCACGGTCTTACTCAAAAATTCGAAAATAAAATTGAAGTGTGGTCGCACAGTTTACGAACCGTGCGGCCGCACAGTCAAGTATTTTGACCTGATTTTCGTCCTTTTTCGTAATTTCTCATTCATCCGATATTGGTTTTCGAAATGCCAAATATACCTTTCAATACATGCATAGAAATCAAAATTCTCTTTCGGGGGCGTTGCCCCCGGCCCCCTCGACCCCCGCGACCTGACCGGGCAGGTCGATCCCCGTTTGTGCGCCCCGAAGCAGCGAAGTGGCAAACAATTTTGCCTAAACGGATTGAGTCGAGCTTTTGAGTATTTGGCTGAAGTCGACACGAAGTCACTTTAATCGATTTTCAATTCTCGATTTATTAACCAATATCCAACATTATATCCTTCTAAACACTTTGCTTAACTAAAGTAAATGCTAATAAACAATAACAGTTTGGTGTCATTCACAATTCAATTTTAAATCATTTATCTAGTTCAATGACCTACATCCAACCTACACACTGTTTCTTTCTCAAAACATTATTTCAATTAAATATGTCTAAACAAAGCTTTGTGTCTGGGATCTAGGTAAATAAATGAATCAAAAATTGATTGTAGCAGATACACCAACAATCAAAAAATAATATAGCCCGTGAAAAGTGGGTACAAATATATAGAATGCTTAAATTATGACAGTTCCAGATTATTCTTCCGTGCAACGCACGGGTGTGATACATATACATATATATAGAATGCTTAAATTATGATAGTTCCAGATTGCTGATTGCAATGTAACTCATTATCATTCTACGGAATATCCCATACGTAGTATAGCAACAAATAAAATATATTTTTGTCTGTAAAATACTGGACAGAAATGCAGCAGTTAATCCCTTTCATTTTTTTCCCGGCAATGTGAATAACATATGATCAAATTTGAATCATATTAAAATCCCTGCCCAATACCATAATTCTCCTAAAATAGAAAGACAAAATGTGAACTAAAGAAAACACTGTCAATTTTTGTCAGTAGGTTTTGAGGTCTCAAAACTACTAATATTATGTCAAGATCTACTCTTTTTGAATTTACAACTGCTTTCAAATAACAATTCACTTCTTCCATAGTTAACATTATTGACTGTTATGATGCAATTTAATGAAATCAGCCATTTGACTAATAAAAATACATGGATAAAGAGCATGTTTGACTAAATTTAAAAATAAATAAGTTATTTTCTAAATTTGAAATATCACATTTAGCGAGCCTCTTAAGGTTCCCAATTACATATGGGGAACAAAGAGGAATGAACTAAGGGCTTAATGAATAGGACATGCAGAGTCATTGTGCATACTTCAAGATCCCAAACCTTAAAATTTTACCTCTTGATTGAAAAACTTCATAATAATGAGTGGCAGGCTGCAATTCATTTTCTTCAAGCACTTTTAGTGTGCACTTTTAGTATGTACTGTAATAATAAAAACCTTTTTAGCAGAACCGAGCATATTAATATTAACTTTGTCAAGTCTTAAGCCATGATCTTCACTTATAACCTGCATAAATCGCCATCAGTTGCTGCTATTAGAAAGCAGCATTAGCAATGTAAATTTTAAGAGCTTATCTCACCTATCCACCTGTAAGAATGGTAAGATCCTCTAAGTTTGCTCTTCTGTTATTCCCAAATCTAGGAGCTTTTATCACACAAACCTACAATGCCCCGTGAAATAGAATGTAAACTCTAGGATAAAGGTGTTGGCCCTTGGAAGCAGCACATCCAAAAGAAATCATAAAGTTCAATCATAACTTCCAATATAAATATAAGAATGCACTTTATGAAATCATAAATGGCTCGTAAATTATTCAAATACATGAACAATTACCATTTAGTCCAGCACGATGCTTGTTGATTAAAAGCATAGTCAGTGCCTCACTTTCCACATGTTCAGACACAATTAGCAAAGGACTTCTCTATTTTTTGTAAGGAAAATCATGAGAGAAATCCTCAATCAAGAACTTATTTTTTAAGAATCTAGCAAATTATAGGAAGACAAAAATAAGAACCATAGGCATTAAAAATCTCAGCTAATACCTTTACAGCCATCTCCAATACTCACAAGTAAGTTTATTTTCAAAATTTTCTTGTCGTGAATTAGGATCAAGAAAACTTCCAGTTCCTGTCTACATAAAATCAAAACAATCATACGTACTAGATTTGCTAGATTCTTAAAGTCATCATTTTGCACACCGCAGCAGAGGGTTTTGATTCTTTATAAACAAATCTGAGAAATTACAGAAGGCGGCTTAAAAGTTATCATTTGATTGAAGCAAGAAATTCTATTTTCTTTGGTCTGAACTTCATTGAACAGAGCATGATCATCATCTTGCTCTCTACAGAGAATCACACTCTCAAGACCATCCTCTCTTGTGATTCTCAGCACTCAGCCCTCTTTTGATATCTGCATCTTTGCTCACTCATTATTGCACTTTTGCTAAAAATAATACACAATAAGGAGATGCTGGCCATTCTAGAAATCAAAATATAAATAACATAATGCTATATAAATTTATAATTTACATCATATTCCCAAAATCAAATTCATAATATATTTATCAAACACTTGATACATGACAATTTTTCATAAATAGGTGGTTGTTAGACTTAAACTCAAGCTTTCTTCTGGTCACAGTATCACGTCAACTATCTCGTTTTAAAACACAAGTTAATAGAGGGACACATTTATTTAAAATGTTTTCTTTAACATAAACAATGGCCAATTAGAACTTCAATAAACGTTTCTAATCAATTATGAAAACTCGCAAATTTGAAACTTTAAGAGCACTATGTTCCAGTTTTCCAAATTCCAGAAATAGTGCATCTATCAAATTCTTCTAGATTTAATACTGGTATGAGGCAAATTGAAGAATGTATTTTGGTGTAAATTTCAGTTATACCCTTTCAACTTGAGGGCATCTCTTCCAAAACACAAACTGCTAATATTTACTTACTGCTATTCAAAGTGAAAACCAAACCAAATCTCACACTCAAAAGACACAAACTAATTTCCACAACAAAAGCAGGATTTCCACCACAAATGATGCAGTGACTCATTCAAATCCATTTAATGGTTCATCTTTTAGCATAAAGCAAAGAATGTAATACTAAATTGTTTAGAAAAACAAACCTTATAAAAGGCACAACCACCATCATTTTTAAGCATGTTTTCGTCACCTTAGCAGCTGATCCCTGACCAAATTGTATCCTGACCTGAAATATAGAAATCAACCTCAATGGTCAAATAAAAAATTGCGAGTGAAAATTCAAGAAATTGAATCATTAGATCGATGGAGAACCTCGAAGATATTCCGTAAGAGCCTACAAAAGTATCTAAACATAGATGTTGTCAATTTATTAAACTGAAAAGAAATGGGCAAGTACATCAAAAATATAATTTCAAAATCTGCACTAAATAACTAGTGAATAGTATTGAGGAGAAAAACTGACGGGACATTCGGAGGCGGTGGTCGATGATTTCGTCTGATGGCTCCGTTGTTTACAGGGGCATAAAAATTGATTAATAACACAGATGAAGAAGACGCGAGATTTGTATTTTGGAGCTTCAAAGATGGATACCTCATAGCAGATAAACAAATTGACGATTTACTCGAAAAAACCGCCACCCCATGATGATTCTGATAACAAACACAAAGAAAAATCAAACTGGTCTGAGTGTGTGTGTTCGATAGACCAGTGTCTTATCTGAAACACAAAGATGTACAATAGATAATTAATTCACCTTCTTCTTCGATTGATTGACTGTATTAGCTTTTGTTCTTGAAGGTGAGAGTTAGAGGCCGCAGAACATACCTCCAGTGACACCAATGACTCCATTCTTGCAGGAACAACTGTACTTCTGGTCGGACATTGAAATAACCTTCGACATAGACATAGAGAAACGATGAGAAGGCCATGGTTTGAATTTTGAAAATGAGATAAAACAGGGTTTGTTGTCGAAGGAGGAAGAGAGAGGGAGGGAGGGAGGGTGTCAAAGTCGGAGGGAGTGAGCAGTAGTATGGCTAGACTTTTGCTCTTGTTCTTGTGTAGTTCAAATTTCAAAAATTGGTCAAATCTGATTTTTTGGGTGGGACCTACATTATAATATTCTCCAGCAAGCCAGTTACTGTTCATCTAGGCGGGAATTTGGGGAAAATTTTGGGCAGGATTTTTTTTTGCAACTCTCTTACTTTTATATAGTAGATAGATTACAAGAAAATTATTATTTATTTGCATCCCTTCCTCCTGGCAAAAAGCTCCCCCGACTAACCTTCTTCTTCCCCAAATATTTTTCCTTCCGAGCTTGCAAATCAAATTCATCAAACTCAATTATTTCCTTCTGCCTGGAAATCAAATTCATCAAACTCAATTGGGAAAAAAAAAAAGAAGCAAAATCATTACAAAAAAAATTGGTTCAAATCCTTATCGATTATTTCACCTTGTATTCTCCACCCGGCTTCATTCAAGCTTCAACTGGTCGGAATCTTCACCGGCTTCTTGTTGGTATCTTATGCATCAAACTCAAGCCGAGGTATTCTATGAAAATGAAACAAAATCAACTTTTGGGGAAAATTTGACAAAACTAAAGCTTGCCCCAAACATTATAGCGTCGCTACAGTGCAACACCAGTAGCAAACTTCATTTTGCAGTCAAGGTTGCCGTCTAAGTTGGAGCCCTTTTCAACTGCAAACGCCATTTTTTTCCAGTTTTGCAATATGGTTGGAGATGGCCAAATGCTTTCATATAATCAATACAAATATAAAATGCATAAAATGATAATATTCTATTACAATAATTGTTAAAATTTTAAAAACTTATTTTGATAGTAAATGTCAATTTTTATGTTTAAATAACAAATGACCGTATATTTCATTAATTTTTAGAATTTTTGTTAACTTCATTGAAAATTTAAAATTTATATAATTTCTGCATTTGCCTCTTGTAATTAACATTTTCTTCAAATTTATCAAAAAACAAAGCATTTTATAATTTCAATATTATCTATACGAATTTAAATACGACGTTAATCTACACGAATTCAAATAAAAATTACATTAATCAACACAGTTTAAATACGACATTAATGTAAACGAATTTCTATTTCATTTTATTTTATTCTATTTTATTTTTTTTTTCCAAAAATTACAAATGCTTTTTGGGGGGAAAATAACTTTAAATGCTTCTCTTTCCTCACTTCTAATTTTATATATAGACAAAAAAGGAAAGACAATAAATGACCGTATATTTCAATAATTTTTAGAGTTATAGTTAATTTCATTGAAAATGCAAAATTTATATAATTTATGCATTTGCTTGTTGTAATTAACTTTTTTTTTTCAATTTTATCAAAAAACAAAGCATTTTATAATCTCAATATTATCTATACAGATTTAAATACAACGTTAATATATACGAATTCAAATAGAAATTACATTAATCAACACTGTTTAAATACGACATTAATGTACATGAATTTCTATTTTATTTTAGTTTTTTGTTTCCAAAAATTACAAATGCATTTTGGCGAGAAAATAACTTTAAAATGCTTCTTTATATATATATATATATATATATATATATATATATATATATATATATATAAAAGATAATAAATTATCGTATATTTCAATAATTTTTAGAGTTATTGTTAACTTCATTAAAAATGCAAAGTTTGCATAATTTCTGCATTTGCCTCTTGTAATTAACATTTTTTTCAATTTTATCAAAAAATAAAGCATTTTATAATCTCAATATTATCTATACGGATTTAAATACGACGTTAATCTACATGAATTCAAATACAAATTATTTTAATCAACATTGTTTAAATACGACATTAATGTACACGAATTTCTATTTTATTTTAGTTTTTTGTTTCCAAAAATTGCAAATGCATTTTGGCGAGAAAATGGCTTTAAAATGCTTCTTTTTCCTCACTTCTACTTTTATATATAAAAAAGAAAAGATAATAAATGATCGTATATTTCAATAATTTTTAGAGTTATTGTTAACTTCATTGAAAATGCAAAATTTACATAATTTCTGAATTTGCCTATTGTAATTAACATTTTTTTTCAATTTTTTCAAAAAATAAAGCATTTTATAATCTCAATATTATCTATACAGATTTAAATCAACGTTAACCTACACGAATTCAAGTTGAAATTACATTAATCGACAATGTTTAAATACGACATTAATGTACACAAATTTCTATTTTATTTTAGTTTTTGTTTTCAAAAATTACAAATGCATTTTGGCTAGAAAATGGCTTTAAAATGCTTTTCTTTCATCACTTCTACTTTTATATAAATTATATTATATTATATAAAAAGATAAGATAATTACAATTTATAAATAACACAATTTCTCAAATCACTTTTTAGCTACACGTATTTTCTTTCTCAATTTTTCAATCACATATTTAACATCGAAAACATAAATAAATAAATCAATATATATATATATATATATATATATATATATATATATATATATATATATATATATAAAATTGTTACAGTGTTATCGAACAATAAATTTTTCCCTTTTATGCCTCATTTGGTAAACCATTTATAATATAAATAACATAATTTTTAAACCACTTTTTAGTGTGTGTTTGGTAAGGCTTTTGGAAGGTATAAAAGTACTTTTAGTAAAAAAAAAAAAAAAAACATAGGTGTTTGACTTTGATTGATAAAGTACTTTTTGACTGTATAAACAATTTTTTAAGCTGTTTTAGAGAGCTCAAATTTGTAGATTCTCAAAAAAAACTGTAATATATAATTTTTTATTATGAAATCTATTGAAAATATATTATATTCCATAATTGTATTAAAATATTATATTTTATTAATTAATTACATTTGAAATATGTTGAAAATATATTATTTTTCATAACTCCTATTGAAATATTATATTTTATTGATTAATATAAAATTATATTTTATTAATTAATAAAATATGAAATGTGTTGAAAATATGTTATTTTTCATAATTCATATTGAAATATTATATTTTATT
This sequence comes from Ligustrum vulgare, assembly GCA_963555705.1. Taxonomy (NCBI): domain Eukaryota; kingdom Viridiplantae; phylum Streptophyta; class Magnoliopsida; order Lamiales; family Oleaceae; genus Ligustrum; species Ligustrum vulgare. Next base: position 16,826,522 of record OY743176.1, on the reverse strand, counting down.
GAGTAATATAAAGATATATTATTTTTCATAACTCGTATTGAAATATGATATGTTATTGATTAATATGAAATTATATTTTATTAATTAATAAAATATGAAATTTATTGACAATATTTTTTTCTATAACTCTTATGGAAAATCTATTGAAATATTATAATTCATTAATTAATAAATATGAAATCTTCTGAAAATAAATTGAAAATATATTTTTTAATAACTAAACTGTGTTCGGCGGCTCAATTAAACCAAATTTTAAACTACAAATTAAACTACACAATTTTTCAAATCACATTTTAACCACACATATTTTCTCTATTCAATTTTTAACCACATATTTTACCTCGAAAACAACAACAAAAAATTTCTCTTTCCTGTTTAAACAGCCGCCGAACACACTGTTAATTAGTAAAATATGGAATATATTGAAAATAGTGAAATGTTATATTTTATGAATTAATTAAATAATTTTTTTACAATATAGATTTCAAAATTGAGGTGAAATAATTGTTTCATTTTTAGTTAATTATTATATATAATTTAAGTTTAGTTTATATAAAAACACTTTTATAGTTGTGCTATCAAACACTCAATTTAATGTTAACGGTACTTTCTGAAGTGATAACAAAACACTTTTAAAAAAACTCTATTACAAAAAGCCCAATTCACAACAGCTGTGCTAAATGAGTTCTTAATCACATATATTTCTCCAAATCATTTTCACCCACATATTTTACCTTAAGTTCACCTCGGCTTGAAAGAGTTTTTTTTTTTTTTTTAAACAAAGAACTTGATTTTTCGTGGAAATATATGTGGTTGAGAGTTTATTTGAAGAAATGAGTGTAAACAATAGTTTAGAGAAATATGTAACACATACAATTTATAACCAAGCTTATGTTTGGTATTTTTTTTACAATTTTTTTATAAATAATGATGTGATAACATGTCACTGGTCCCTTTTTTAAAAAAATAAAAAAAATGGTAGGCAAAAATATTTGAAAAGTCGAAATTGTTAACTTTTCAAAAATAAATGTCCAATAAAACCGTTTATAAACAAATTTTACCAAATAGAGGCCAACACATTTTTCAAAATCATTTTACAACCAAAAATTTTACCTCAAACAACAACAAAATTTTGATTTTAATAAAAAAATGAGCCACCGAAAAGGCATGGTAAAAAAAATTATTTTTAAAATGTCGTGTTTTCTAGATAAAATATGTTTTCTAAAACTTTTAAAATGTATGAATTTCAATAAAATATATAGTAAAATTCATTGTTAAAATTAAAATTATATTTTAACCTATACAAACACGAATTTTTTATATCGCGTCTATGTAAATAAGTCATTATTAAATATCTGTTTGGAAAAACTTTTATTTTACTTTTGCTATTTAAAATAGCTTTCAAGAAAGTTATCATCAGAGATGGAGCTAGAGGAGGCGGGAGTGGCAATCACCCTCCCAACATTTTTCACTAGTATATTACTCCTAGTCAATAATGTATTTTTAGGTTTCGGCCCTGCAATATTTTTCGCTTGCCCCCCATAATTTTTTTAATTTTTTTTTTCAATTGGCAAATATTGGCTCAATATCTTAAAGTCTAAAGCTTAATCATGCAAAAGTCTTAGACTTAACTAGAAACAGTAGACGACTCATTATCCAATTTTTAATTCATTCCAATGAATTTATTCAGCGTAACTCTCAATTTAAAAATTTAACAACACTTCCCGAGATGTGCAAATTATTGGAATTGACAAGAAAACCAGTGAGATAATATTGTTGATAGATTGATTCACAATGTCTTAACTCTTCCAATTTCTACAGTAATTACAAAACATCCATTTTTAGCTAGAGTGTCATTAAGAAGAGGTTTCGAAATGGAATAGAAGATGATTTTTTTGTCCAGTACTATGCTTGTGCATATTGAGAAAGGGATTGTTGAAACTTTTCAAGTAGGTTCTCTTATTGATGAGTTTGAAGAGATGAGGATAATGATAAACCAATATAAGATTCCCAAGTCATATCTACCATTTGTCATATAGATAGACAATTTGCTTTTGTGTTTTTTATGCCCATCTAATGTTCATATTTATCTTTAAATTGTATGGCGTTAGACACGTAGATGGATAGATTGTTTTTTATGGACAAACTGATTTTTCTCTTTGGTCTATAAATCTAACTTGCATATATTGGTATTCAAAATCCTCAATTTCAATCCTTTTGGTTCAAAAAAAGTGTCGAGGGTGGACCCTGGGAGGGGACCTCCCCCTCCAACCCACATAAATTTTCCCCCGCAACATATAAATCATAACTCCGTCATTGGTTATCGTAATTCTATTTTCTCTAAAAACTTTTTTAAACTTTGTTTGGTGGAGATTAAAATTAGTTTTTTAATAAATTTTGATAAAAGTTGATAAGATGTGGGGTTGGAAAGTTGAGGGACTCATGAAATAAATGGTCAAGATTGATTGTTGTCTTTGACTTAGATTTTAATTGGTACCAAACAAATTGCAATTAAAGTGCTTAAAAAATATTCAAATATTTAAGACTAACTTTTTAATCTCACTGGTAGTAAACACGTGCGTTGCACGTCTTACGTATACGATGAATGTGATACGCAATGTCTTCGTAAAACTAATACTATTTTTTGAAAGTTGTTGAATTAAATGATATTATTAAAAGAAAAAATTTAAATTGTTGAAATGTTATATATGATTTTTTTTTAAAAAAAATTTACATATATAATTTGAAGATGTTGAATAAATTAAAATGTAATGTTTTGACTACATTATTTTTTGTACATTACACATCTTATGTAAATGATGAATAATTTGTGCAATTTTTTGTAGTAATAAACAATTTTTGAACAATATTTTCAATGTTTCAATGAACTAAAATGTAACATTATCATTACAATAAAACTTTTTTATACACAATATTTTTTTTATAACGTCCCACAATTTATTTTTATTTTTTTTTTCAGCTTTTATAAAGACCTTTGTTGTTTGCATTAAAATCTCTGTCAAAGACAAAAACTTTTCTACCAAATACTTTAGAATTTTCTAAGAGATATCTGAAAGTTTTATCAGCGGGATTTGCAGCTGCAATTCGAGAGATAACATGTTATTTCTTCCGTTTTGTCCACTTTCAACGTCACCTATCACACACATAATATTCTGAAAATTCTCTATACATAAGATTTCTTAATGCGGTAAATTTTTACACGATACAAAATGCTCTGTCAACATTATTCTTGTGATATAATTTGAAAGAACAACTTGGGCCAAGTTCTGTTGATATGAAAATGAAACGGATAGTTAACTAAAATTCGTAAAATAGTTCTTATAAGTAATCTATGAAATTAAAAGTCATAAATTAATCGAATTGTATCATTTTGGATTTAAAGGCCTTGCTATTTTTACATTCATAATATATGCATTGTAAACTATTGAATTTGAATAGACAATACAATTTTTAATTTTTGGATGTAATATTTTAATAATTATATTAAAATATTATAGCCATAATATTATTTATTAAAAGATGAATTTTTTTTTCTTAATATACTAAATAAATGAGAAAGTATAATAATATGAAATGATAATACAATATTGTAAGTTGTTAGATTGTAAATTAATTTAATACTAAATAATCGAGAAAATATAACTGTACGAAATTATAAATTATCTTATATTGTAAATTATTAGATAATATATTAATTAACTTATTTAATGGACCAAGTCGATATGTTACATTCGTTTGTAGAACTATTTAAGTTTTGAATGAGTTCTTTTGAAAAAGAAAATGAGAGTAAAACTAACGATGATAATGGTCATGATTGATTCGTTCATCCAACGATTTTCCTCCAGAAGATGGCCAATAACAATGCATCCTCAGAGGAGTGCCACAAATAGGTTTATTGACATAACGGATGCATGATCGGAAATGGACAACATGTACAATTCTTCCACCCAAGCACCCAATCCAAACCCATTATCCATTTTCGAGTGTGTTTGAACCAAAATATGAAACTTTATCCTTTTTCCAGGAAGAGATAATTCAACTTCAAGTCTCAAAATTGTATGCTTCGGAGTCCATTCTTAAAACACTTCATGAAAATAACCTTGATATTTTGTAATACATTGAGATGAGAACAATCCCAATTTGTTTATTTCAATTTTGAAAAATATACAATAATTTCTGCATGGACACATGAAAAAAATTATAATGATCTCATTAGTAACCTCAATTAATTTTTTGTTGTGAATGAGAATTATTCAAAAAAATACTATAGTGAGACGAATGTTAAATTGAAAAGAAGCTAAGCCAATTTTAGCAGGGAGAATGATGATGTTGAATGATGTATCCTGCCTTTGTTAATGCTTACTAATTTTTCAGTTGATGTTGAGAATTTGAGCACTTTATACATTTCCACAAGAAAATATCAATGTGGGAAGTAATCTGGCGAAATTGAAAAAAGCTATGTAAATTTGAACAAAGAAATAGTATAGTGTGTTCGACAATTAATCTAGAATAATTATGTTGCAGGTTTTGTATAGTAATTGATGTTATTAGAGATGACAAAAAGATTCGACCCGAATCTGACGGGTACCTGCCCCTAATGGGGCGAAAAATACCCGCCCCCGCGGGTGGCGGGTCAGGTTCGGGTCAAGTTTTAGTGACCCGAACGGGTCGCGGGGCGGGTACGAGTTTTGGACGCTTTGACCCGAACCCGCCCCGATTATATTATTAAAAATAATATACTAAATAAAAACAATAAAAAAGGTCGAAAAAATTAAAAAATTTTAAACGGGGCGGCAGAGCCGACCCACCCCGACCCAAAACTCGCGGGCCGGAGGGCGGGTTTGGGTTTTATAAAATTTAACGGGGCGGGGCTCGGGTTGGGGAGACCTGACCCGTTGCCATCTCTAGATGTTATTTCTCCAATAAGTTTGCTAATGGATGTAAGAATTTAGATATTATTGATTAGGACAATGAGTATTTAATATTAGAAAGTTACAAAATATTCAAATTTCAATCATATTTTTTTTATTATTAATTAATTAGAAATTTGTAAGGATAATTCGATTATGCAGATTTTTTATAAATTTCTCAAAATATTGTTGATCTTGATGTCAAATTTCATGCTTTGAATTGATAAAAGATAACGTGAGAAAAAAGTTTACCCCGACATACGCTTTGTGCAATCTGGATGTTAAAAAAATTGTGAACCCTTTCGATAACTTCAAACACACATATCTAGACTTTATAAAGAAAATGATTATAGAATACTTAATTTAAAAGAGTTCAGAGATAAATTAAAAAATTATTTATTTAGTCTACGGTATTGTCATTTTCATTCTAGTACAATTGATAACCTAAACAATAGTAATTTGAAGAATTTCTACAATGACAATAAAAAGAGAATATTTTAAGTGACTAGCTCGTGTTATTATTATGCATTTATGAGTTCATACTAATGTGTATTTGTTTTGCTTAACTTAATTAATTAATTAATTAATGTCAATAAATGAGGGTATAGTTGGTTTAGAGCACAAAATGTGAGGGTAAAATGGTGATGTGAAAGATTCTTTCATATTCATACTTTTAAGGTAGTGTAAATAAATAAATATATAAATGTAAATGTAGAAGATGTAGATAGAAGGTAGTGTAGATGTAGATGTAGATAATCAATTTTTCATTTTTAAAAATGGAAAAATATATAAATAAGGTGATTATAAATACAAATTTCAAAATTGAGATAAAACTTCTATAATTTCAAAAATCAAGTTGTAATTAAGATTAATTAAATTAAATAAGCAAAATTATTTTTATTAATTATAAATATTAAGGTGACAATATTGTAAAATCTCGGTGATAAGTGTGCGTTTTATACACTTATTGTGCTTTTAAATAGACAATTTAATTGACGAATTGAGCAAATATCTACTTATATATGGTGTTTATCTTGTACAATTAGGTACAACCTCAATTGAAAAGCAAATGGACAAGATTGTAGTGCAATCAGGCTAAAAGAGGAGCAAATTTGATGTCCAATGACATAATCGAAAGAAACCAAAAGTTCGGGGATTCAATTGCAATATCTCAGAAAGATGGAGGACCTACTTTGCAAATATTGCAAGGGCATATTTGTAATAAAAGTCAAAATGCGAGGACTAAATTGAAGAAGACCAGAAGATGGAGGACCAAATTGCAATCATGGAAGAACAAAGCTGCAGGTGAACCACGCGATCGCGTGGTTCGACCATGTCGCGTTCGCGAAGTCAGGCCATAACCCAACCCTTGAGTTTTCATCACAACCACGCGATCGCGTGGTCAAAAAATTTAGCAATAATCTGGGCCGACCCGGTGCGACCCGGTTCGGCCCAAATGCTGTTGTTCGCGGATCCACGCGAAAATAGGGTGTTTTTAGGGTATTTTTACTAGTTTTTGCCCATAACTCACCTCACCAAACCCTAGCCTCTCTTCTTCTCTCTTTTCTTTTTCTTTATTTTTCTTTTCTTTTCTTTGTTTTTGTTTTGGTTGTAAAATTAGTTTGTAGTTTAGTTGTGTTTCTAAGTTACTAGCACCATTTGGATCAAAGGAGCAAGAAGTCAAGTGGAAATACAAATCAAAGTTCAAGAAATTTTGGGGTAAAAATCAAGGGAAGTGATTTATTTCATTATCTTGTATTTTTAATCTTTGATTTCTATATTTTGTGATGTATTTTTGTAAACCTCAACTTTTGTGCAATATTTATAAAATGGACTAGTTATTTTATGTTGGGATGATTGATGTAGCTTAACTTAAGTTTAAGTAATTTTAACGTTTGTTTATTAATGTTGAGATTATTCCATGTGTTTGATTGATCACCAAATATGTGTTTTGTGAAGTGTATGATAATCGAGAGATATTATGCATTTTAGACCAAATAACAAATGCTCTAGGTTCTTGTTAAGGATAGAGATATACCTTAAACCCTAGATGATCCATTGAGCTATTTTCACAAAGAGTTAATGCAATTGATTGGGCCTTAATCGACATAGAGATATAGTAGGTTAGACAAATTGATTAGGGTTAATTTCACTCGAGAGAGGTAATTAGCTAAACTTGAAAAATCGGGTCTAACATTGTAAATGAGTAATTTATTAATTTGCATGTGTTGAGAAATTACTTAAGCGAGAGTTAAGTGAAATCATGAATCTCAACTCTTTTATCTTTCATTTTTCTTATTTTAATTTGGTTTAAAATTAGTTTATTTAATTTAGAATTTCCAAAAATCCATCTTTTTAATTGTGTGTTTTATTTGTTAAGATTAAATTAACTAGAGTATAATAGAGTATACATTCCTCGTGGGATCGACAACCCGGACTCAAAAAGTCCACTTTATTACTTGTACGCGACCCGTGCGCTTGCGGTACACTATTTTGAGCGAACACTCGGGTCACAAAATTCAAATCTATTAAGTCAAAACCATCATTTTTATTGTCACAAATTAATTTAGGTAACATTTAACAATATTTGACAGAATGTCTTTCGTTAATAAAATACTTACATTATATAGAGATTACATGATGCTAGGATTAATCTAAATATGGTGAATATAATTAGGTTAATCTAAGTATGGTAAATACCGTAATATACATAAAAATGGTAAGTAATCAAGCAATTAATCAGCCATAATCTTCGTTGATCTCAATATCGATGACATCCCCCTCAAATTGATGCTGGACGATTAAGGAGCATCAATTTGCTAACAAGAAACTGATGTCGCTGTCGAGTCATTGCCTTGGTAATTAGTGGTCTGAACATTAGTAGTGATTAGTGGAAGAGTTATAATGCGACCATCATAAGCCTCACGTATAGAGTGACAATCAACTTCAATGTACTTAGTGCGCTCATGAAACACAGGATTAGCAGCAATTTGAATGTCACTAATGTTGTCAGCATGAAGTTGGGCAGGCTTATACTAAGGGCAACCAAGCTCCGCTAGTAGACCTCGAAGCCAAACAATCTCAGAGCAGGTTGAAAACATAGCACGATACTTAGATTCAGTGGAAGATTTTGAGACACGATCATGCTTCTTACTTCGCCAAGATATTAATGCACTCCCAAGAAGCATACACCAACCTGTAATCGAGCGACGAGTATTAGCACATCTGGTCCAATTCGCATCACTATAACTTACCAACTGAAGAGAAATGTTGGCAGAAAGAAAAGTCCCCTGTCAAATTTACCCAACAAGTATAGAATAATGCGATGAACGCGTCCAAATGAAGGTGTCTAGAGCGTGCATAAACTAGCAAACTTGTTGTATGGAAAAAGAAATATCGGGTCGTGTAATAGTGAGATAATTTAGACTACCCACTAGTTGGCGGTATAGAGAAGGATCAGGAAGAAGATCACCCTCCTCCCTGAGATAGTTCACATTTACCTCCATGGGGGTATCAGCCGGGCGACCATCTTGAAGTCCATCCAAATTAATCAACTCTTCCATATACTTATGCTGATGCTGATAAGTCCCGGATGGACTTAGAATACTTCAAGACCTAAGAAGTACTGTAAGGGACCTAAATCCTTCATATGGAAAAATTCCTTCAGTCGATTTTGAAGTTGAGATATCAATTCAGAGTTAGTCCCAGTAATAACAATATCATCCACATAGACTGGAAGAAGCACAGTACCATCCTTGGTGTTAGATATAAAGAGAGACGAATCATAGTGGCTCTGTGTAAATGAGAATTTCAAAAGAGTGGAGCGAAACTTGTCAAACCAAGCACGAGGAGCTTGTTTCAATCCATAAAGCGAACGCTTTAGCTTACACACATTAGAGGATGGCAGAGAAAAGAGGCACGGAGGAGGCGTCATATAAATTTCTTCCTTAAGGTCACTATGTAAGAAAGCATTTTTGACATCCATCTGCAGCAAAGACATTCCCTTGGAGGCAGCTATAGCAAGAACAGTTCGAACCATTGTCATTTTAGAAACACGAGCAAAAGTCTCCTCATAATCCAAATCATATTCTTGACGATTACCAAGAGCTACCAACTGAGCTTTCTAGAGATCCATCAGAGAGGAACTTAATAGAATATACCCATTTACATCCAATAGGTTTGATGGAAGGAGGGCAAGAAACAATATCCCATGAATGGTTTTCCTGTAAGGCTTGAATTTCCTCTTGCATAGCTTTCTCCCAACATGGTTGAGTAACTGCCTGAGAATAAGAAGTAAGAACTGTGATATGAGATAAAGTTGTAGAGAATCCATACCAATTGAGAGGACGAGTAACTCAAGTGGATCGCCTAAGATCAGTAGAGTCAGGAACGGGATCAGGGTCGGGAATGGGTGGTCGAGCTGGAGGTCATCATCGTTGATATACCACACCTGGTTTAAAATGTTCAGTAGATCAAGAATCATCCTCAAAGTTAGTGAGTGGAACCAAATAAGGAGAGGTTGCAACATGCTCTTGGAAGTAATATTGATTCTCAAAGAAAACCACATTCCGAGATACACTAAATCGATTAGCAACACCATCATAACAAATAAAACCCTTTTAAGGAATATTATAACACATGAAAGCAAATCGTACAAATTGAGCAGCAAGCTTATGACGTTCATGAGAAGGAAAATGAACAAAGCAAACACATCCAAAAGTATGTAATGTGTCATGTCCGGGATGTATACCCTGCAGGCAGAAACGAGGCAAGTCAAACTCTAAATGCTGAATAGGAAGTCGATTAATTAGGTGTACAGCAGTTGAGAGCGCTTCAACCTAAAATCTGGGTGGAACCGAAGATTCCAAGAGCAAAACTCAGACAACGTATAACAAGTGGCAATTCTTTCTTTCGGCTACTCCATTTTGCCGAGGAGTATATGGACAAGATCATTGTGAGAGAATGTCCTTTTGTTGCAAGGAGGTTTGATAGTCATAAGACATATATTCCCCGCCATTGTCAGACCTCAAAATCTGAATACTAGAAGAGAACCGTGTCTCAATGTAAGCTACAAAAGTCTTAAGGGTGGTGCTGACTTCACTTTTAGAGGGAAGAAAATATATCCAAGTATAACGATTGAAATCATCAATAAATGTTATAAAATACTTATAACGATTATGGGAAGTGATGGGTGCCACACCCCAAACATCACTATGAATGATCTGAAAACATTTATCAGCACGACTGCCATAAACAGGAAACGGAAGAGTCTTGCTTTTCCCAAGTTTACAAGTAGCACAATGAAAAGACAAATTTCATAACTGAGACTAATCTTTATTACCTAATAAACTACATTTCAACAAATGAGACAAAATTAAAGCATTTGGGTGCCCTAATCTTTTATGCCAAATTTCATGTTTAATTCCAACATTAAAACAAGCTAAAGACAGCACTAGGAGTAGTAAATTGCAATGGAAATAATCTTCCGACTTTAGGGCCCTTCGCGATCACCTTCCCCGCCCCTGATCCCGCGTAAGACAACCATCACGAGAGACACACATCACAGTTATTATCAACTAATTGACCAAATGAAATCAAGTTTGTAGACAAGTCTTGAGATACGAAAACGTTCTGAAATGAAGACCCAATATCACCAACAGCAGTAATCGGAAGGGTATTGGCATTAGCAATTTGAATGTGTTGTGTGCCAGCATAGCTACGGATGTTGTGCAAATAGTCAGAACTACCTGTAATATGATTCGATGCCCCTGAATTAACAATCCAGGGAGGAAAAATAGAGTGACCCTTACCTTGTAAAGCCAATACAGAGAAGGCAGAAACAATCATCCGTTGAACCATTTCTGGGGGTAAGAATCGGTTGGCTGGTGCTAACTTGTGAACTTGCTGAAGTAGGACCCTGAACAGTAGCTTGAAAAGCCTGAGCTTTATGATTTTGAGGTCGTGTAGGACACTCCTTGATGATACGTTCGGATTGCTTAGAGTAAGTGCAAACTTTTTGAGGAAAATGATAAACCAATTTAAGATGCCCAAGTCATATCTACCATTTGTCAAAAGATAGCCAATTTGCTTTTGTCCTTTTTATACCCATCTAATGTTTGTATTTATTTTTAAATTGTATAGCATTAGATACATAGATGGATAGATTGTATTGTATGGACAAATTGACTTTTCTCTTTGGTGATGTGATCCGAGATAGGAGTTCAAATGAGAAATCAAGACACGGGCGATGTAACAACAATCTACATGGAAAATTGAGCAAGTTTCGTGTTGGGCCCGAGTTGAGAATCAAATAGGATCAAGTTGTTTCAAAAGGAGCGAAGAACCAGCCGGAGTTGAACCACGCGATCACGCGGCACAACCGGGGCGCGATTGCGAAATTGCATTGAAAACAACCCGAGAGTTTCAAGGTTAACCACGCGATCGGGCGTGTTATAACCAGGCGATCGTACGGTTGAATTTTGAGCAGTTTTACGCATTTTTAATATTATTTTCAGTTTTAGTTTAATTAGGACTCTATTTTGAGCCCATTAGCGGCTACCCTAATTCTTAGGTCAATTTTACTTATTTATATGTTTTTCCATTCATTGTAAAAACAGTTTTGGTATAATAAACAGTTTATTGAGGATTCAATAAATTTATAGGTGGATTCCTATATTCCCCTTCGAACTTATCAAGATTATTTCTTGTGGCGTTCATCCCGAACTTATCAAATATTCGCGAGAATATTTGTACCGTTCAAAATCAGAAACTTAGCAAGGAAAATCGAACAAATCCTTGTGGCGTTTCGTAAATCTTAGTTCTTCAATCTGCATCGTCGATTCCGCGTCTTGATTGTCGGGTCAAGATTCCTCCATCAGCAACAAACCTGGGTTCGAAACTTTTCGGCTTTAATTCTACAAATCTCGATCCGTATCATTTGGTATCAAAGCTGGACTCTGAATTCAGGTTTTTATTCTATCCAATTTAATTCTTATGTTTATCATCGAGTCTGCCATAAGAATTATCCATATCTTGTTGTTGGGTCTTTCTTTTCTTGAGTGTTCTTTATGCCAGTAATTTTTTCAGTTTTGATCTATATAAAAATCCAACAAAATTCAAAAGTGTTTATTTTATTCAATTCTTATCCAAATCCTGTTCCGTTTGTTTTGTTGCGTTCGTGTCGAATTTTCGGATTTATATATATAAAAAAATTATTATTATTATTTTTATTTATTTATTTATTTTCGAAAATTCATCCATTATTAAAAAAAAAAGTCACTCCAAAATTCAAGAATCACTATCTTGAATTTCTTAATCCTTGTTTATTGTTCTTTTCCATTTCATTCCACATAAATTCCATAATGTCCAATTTTCAAGAAAAATATTCATCTAGAAGGGGGAACGATAATGATAAAGATCGTATGTGGAGATTTTTGAATGATGCTTTGATGAGGTTGGATAAACTAGATGAAATGGAGGGGAAATTGAAAAAGGGGCGATCTCAAACAAACCGTAGTGACGAGAGTCATTATAGGCATGATCCTAAACCTAGGGATGGAATTGGGGTTAAGAGGGGAGAAGAGATTGATCCGAAAGCGATTTTGAAAATTCAAAAGGAAATTTATGAGGAAAAGTTGAGGTATGAACGGAAGGTAGAAAGAAAAAAATTGGCCAAGTTACAAAAGAAAGAGGGAAAAAGAGAGGTTGTGATTAGATGGTTAAGAGAGAATGATATACTTATTATACTAGAGCCTCAGGTTGAGAATGTTGAGAAAGAGGAGGGTGGGTTAGAATAAAAGTTAGAAGTAGAAACTCCAAATTTTGTGGAAGATGAAAAATTGAAAGTAGTTGAGCTAACTCCAAAATTTGATGAGGAAAACGAGGAGTTAGGTAGTAAGGGAGTGATTGAGAATAATATTGTTGATGAGAAGCATAAATTGGAGGTTGGGGTAGAAGTGCAAATTCTGAACTTCGAAGTTGAAGATCCACATTTGGGTAGTTATGAGGAAGTGTATAAAAATGTGGAGTTACAAGATGTAGTTGGACTTGAGGGAAAAGAAATAAAATAGAATTAGCAAGAAAGTAAAAAGATTGGGGAAGGAGAAGAGAAGAACTTAGTTGTTGGACATGATGGATGGTGATGATTCAACATGAATATAAGGATCCATACCTTGTATTTTGTGAAACTGACTGTAGCGCCCCGAGTTCCGTATACCCGATTCACTACGTCATTTTCTGTCTAAATTTTTCGAATAATATTTTTGCGGAAGAAATAATTGAAATTCATATTTTGGCAACATTAAATAAACTGTAATGGCCGCTAAAATTGAAAACATTTATGAAACCATTTGAAATAGTAAATCGAACCATTAATATTGTAAAGAAATTGCCAATATCATAATTTCTCAAATAAATGAACTTCTCTAAATTATTCGATTGTTTGGAAAATACGGAAATCATTAACGTCAAACTTTCAACCGTTCAACGATTATTGCCACCATCATTCATCGCTCGCCACCGTCTCCGAAATCTGCAAAACTGTTAAAAAGTAGGGTGAGTATTTCATGGGGGAAATACTCAGTAGACTCATCGCAAATTAATTTAATTTATAAGATGATTAAACACATAAATCCCGGCTCTTTATAAAACGGGCATTGATAGAGCTTCTTTATAAAACTGCTCTTGATAAAACTCATATTGTGCATTACAGCACGGGACATATTTTGCAAATCATAGGTTCTTTGAAAACAGCTCTTTGAAAACCATATACTTATAAAAATATTTTAATTATGCCAAGCATAATTTCTTTTGAAAGCATAACATAAGATATGATTGAAATCCTCATAAACATAAATAGACACAAGAACTTTACCGAACTTAGGTGGCAAGAATTCTTATGCAGTAAAATCATAATAACAGTAAGTTTTTCATCATAACATAGGATAAAATCGAAATCCTCATAAACATAAGAATTTTACCGAACTTAGGTGATAAGAATTCTTATGTAGTAAAATCATAATAACAGTAAGTATACCAAAACATAATTCATGAAATTCATAGGGATCATTTCCATCATAACATAAGATAGGATCGAAATCCTCATAAACATACGCGACAGGAATTTTACCGAACTTAGGTGGTAAATCCTCATAAACATATGGAAAGACAGGAATTTTACCGAACTTAGGTGGTAAATCCTCATAAACTTATGGAGACACAGAATTCTACCGAACTTAGGTGGTAAGAATTCTTATGTGCATAGCAATGATCCAAAACATATAAAACATTATCGTAAAAACATAGGGTATACTTACTTTTCATAAAAACATACTTGTTTTTCTTGAAAATTGACTTTCACAAGTCACATGACATTCATATGAAATCATAATTTAAATCAATTAATAAGTGCGAGTCTACTTCAAATCCGACGAGTGCAAAGTTGAGCGGGAATGACTTCAATTTCTTTAAATTCTCCGTACGCTTCGTCTTAGCCAATAAGTCACTTTAGTCTATCGAATATATAGTTCAAAATGATAAATTATATTTTGAGGACTAAAATTGATGTTTTGAAAGTTGAGGGACTAAAATGAATCCTTTGAAAGTTCAGGGACTAAAATAGATATTTTGAAAGTTGAGGGATTAAAATGAATACTTTTGATAGTTGAGCTTAAAAGTAAATCAGCAGGGACTGAAATGATAAGTTTGAAGCTAAAAGGACTGAATAAAACCTTTTTAAAACTTGAGGGGCTGATTTGAAATAACATTAAAACTTTAAAAGGGCTGAAATAAACTTTTCAAAGCTGTAGGGACTGATTTAAATCATTCAGAAAACGTAGGGACCAAAGTGCAAATTTTGAAAATCAAAAATATATTAAATCAGATTTATTTCTCTTTCTATCACTACACTCTCTCTCTCGTCATTTCTCTCAAATGGAAGGTTCAGAGGCGATGAGAGCACGCGAGGCCTCTCACCCATTTTCGGCGCTACAACCGGCGATTGGCCGGCGGAACGTTGCCGCATGGTGGCGGCAAGAGGCGGCCAAGGAGTGTTTCAAATTTGAGGGATTGGTTGCGAGTTTTGAGTGCGAAACCGTGTGCGATCGTGGCTTGATTTCACGATTTTCCGGCGAGTTTACCGGCGGTCGAGGTAGGTAAGTATTTGGGATAACTTATTCTGGGTTTTCAGTTTTGATTTTGGGTTTGGTGAATGGGTCGCGATTTGGGCTGGTAGATGGGTGAGTGGTGGACTTGAACTGAAATTGGGTGTGGGAATTGATGATGATGAATTTGGGTTGCGTAGTGATTGGTGGTTTAGAGATGATGGTTTAATGGTGTAGCCGGTTGTTGCCAGTGGTGGAAGGTTTTGTCAATCTGCAGGTGGTTCGATGGTGAAGTCACAGTGAGGTGGATTGTGGTGATGTCCGGTGATGATGATGCTGATTTGAAAATGATGGTGAAAAGAAAACTGAATTGGAGGTTCGATTGAGACAGCAGTTTGGTGATGATGATGAATACTGTGGTTTTACAAATTGGTTGATGGTTGAGGTGCTACAGAGTTGTGATTTGTGGTATTGCAGTGAACTTGGTTTGCTGTATGTATTAGATTTGGTATTGAATTGGAAATGGCAGCTGAATTGGATTGGGTTGGTGAAACGTTGTGAGTAATCAGGGTGATGATAATAGGATTCAGCTGGTTATAGAGTTGAGGCTGTACTGATGATGCTGGTTGGTGTAGTGTGGTGTAGAGTTCAACTTGGGCGGTAGGGAATGGCTTTCGGCTGTGCAGGTGCTGAGATGATGATGTTTATATATATTGTATTGTGGAATCTAGGTACATGGAAGTGTGAGTTGTGCCATGTGTATTGAAATGAAGTGGAGGTGTAGCTTTTGGCTAAAGAGGGTTGTGGATGGAGCTTAAACAGAGGAGATGGAAAAACGCTTGTCATTATAATTGGCATTAGGTAGTGTATTTGAAATGAATGATTATGAGTTAGTGGAGAATTAGGTTGTAAAAATGGTGTGATAGAATCATTATGTCTCAAAACATAATGATATAACTTTGTGGAAAGAAAAGAAAAATTTGTGAGGTTGGCCGAGTTCTTGATGAAAATTGGTATAAAGAATTTGATTAGCTATTATGGAATAAGTTAGTGAAGAATAAGAGGAATATATGCATTGATTTGGTATTGTAGAAAAAGATAGTGTAGAATTTGGTGTAATATGAAATAGAAAATGGTGTAATATTCTTTATACAAAATGATGATGTTTTGGTGTAAAGAAGAAAACATGTGGGAAAATTTTGGTTTAGTTAAATAGGATTAATTTAACTAAAAATTTGACTAACTTCGATTTGAAAATAAATAAATATTGAGATAAAAATTGAATTACGTATTTGGACTTGAAATAATTTGAATAAGGAAAATTGAGATATTTTAATAAATTTGGAATTCAGAAATGATTTTGAAAATAATACTTTAAATAATATAATTTTAGAAATTCGGACATTTAATTTAAAATCGAACAAATTCGATATTTCTTGACTTGGCTAGACGAATCCGTCGCGGCGTTAACTTCAAAATAATAAATGAAATAGTAGCGACACAATTTTCTAAATATTAAAATAATTATTTATTGCATAAAAATTCTGGGTCGCTATACTGACATTCCCCGCCCTATTTTATGATTCCATCCATTCGTATAGCCCAAGTTACAAAGCATTTCCGGTTGATCCTATTACAGGGAAGAAATAATTTTTCATTTGATCCAGGTGGGATTTTTTTACAACAAACCCCCAAAAGCAGGACGCGTTTGAAAACAGACCAGAAGTTGATTCGAGATCGAATCATTTTCAAGAGATGGGGGATGATGTGATCCGGGATAGGAGTTCAAATGAGAAATCAAGACACGTACGATGCAACAACAATCTACATGGAAATTTGAGCAAGTTTTGTGTTGGGCCCGAGTCGAAATCGGATCAAGTTGTCTCAAAAGGAGCGAAGAACCAGTAGGAGTTGAACTACGCGATCACGCAGCACAACCGGGGCGCGATTGCGCCATTGCATTGAAAAACAACCCGAGAGTTTCAAGGTTAACCACGCGATCGTGCGGTTGAATTCGGACAGTTTTACACGTTTTTATTATTATTTTCAGTTTTAGTTTAATTAGGACTCTATTTTGAGCCCATTAGCGGCTACTCTAATTCTTAGGTCAATTTTACTTATTTATATGCTTTTTCATTCATTGTAAAAATAGTTTTGGTTTAATAAATAGTTTTATTGAGGATTCAATAAATTTATAGGTGTATTCCTATATTCCCTTTCGAACTTATCATGATTATTTCTTGTGACGTTCATCCTGAACTTATCAAATATTCGCGAGAATATTTGTGGCGTTCAAAACCAGAAACTTATCAAGGAAAATTGGACAAATCCTTGTGGTTTTTCTCAAATCTTGATTCTTTAATCCGCATCGTCATCCCACGTCGAGATTGTCGGGTCAAGATTCCTCCGTACGCAACAAACCTGAGTTCGGAACTTTCCGACGTTAATTCCGCGCATCTCGATCCGTATCATTTGGTCTATCAATCTAACTTGCATGTATTGGTATTCAAAATCCTCGATTTCAAGCCTTTTGGCTCAAAAAAATTGTCGAGGCCGGACCCTGGGGGGCCTCCCCCTCCAACCCCCATAAATTTCCCCCCGCAACATATAAATCATAGCTCCATCATTGGTTATCGTAATTGTATTTTCTCTAAAAAAAAAAAATTTAACCTTTGTTTGGTGGAGATTAAAATTAGATTTTTAATAGATTTTGATAAAAGTTGATGAGATGTGTAGTTGAAAAATTTGTGAGACCCATGAAATAAATGGTTAAGATTGATTGTTGATCTTGACTTAGATTTTAATTAGTACCAAATAGATTGCAATTAAAGTGCTTAAAAATCATTCAAATATTTTTAAGAAAGACTTTTAAATCTCACTAGTAGTAAACACGTGCGTTGCACTTCTTACGTATACGATAAATGGGTTACGAAATATCTTCGTAAAACTAATGTAGCGATCAAGAATTTTTGTGACTAAATTTGAATAAATATTATTTATTTGTAAAAAACGTGTCGCTACGGCTTTGCCCATTTATTTTTTTTAAACACGTGTTCTTCTAACCAAGTGAAATTAAATTTATTTAAAATCTTAATCCAATTTCAATTTTACTAAAAGTGTCTCATTTTCAGTATTTATTCTCAAGTCCAAGTTTCGATTATTTTAGATCCAAACTATTTCGATCCAACCCAAACTTTTAAGCCCAAATCTCAAAATGCATCTTGATCCATTTCAACTCTAAGCCTAAGTTCTTGAAACCCAACCAATCCTACACATTTTTTATTTTTATTTTTCTTCTTTCCCAGCAGTTTCTCTTCCAATCCTTAATCTTGTCTATCCATGGATGACTCCACGTTCTTTTCCTTCTTCCCAAAATTCCCCCCCCCCTTGCATAACATAACTGATATGTCTTATTCTTTTAACCTCTCCTTCAACCCCCTCAATCAGCACAAATCCCTTCAATCATCCCCAAGTCATAGCTGCCAAAACTTACCAAAAATGTGTACACAACCTGGCATATACTCCCGCTTCTTTCCTTTCATACTCACGAACACCAGCAAAAAATTTGGGTTAGAAATTCTCGTCTGATCCACCAACCTTCTACCTCACTTCCACAACCCAGAACCATAATCTGCAGCCCCTCATTCACCACGACACAAATGATGAAAACTCCTTCACGCGTCCAAGCCTCGCAAAACAGTCTGAGTTCTTCCAATTTTTACAATCTGCAATATAGTATACACAGAATCACACAACCGTTTAGCCAAATTAAACACCATTTCAAGACCTCTCCATTTTCAAGAACTAAACTCCATCAACCATAGCCAAACCGCCTACTGCACAATCGCCCCTGCCCATTTCACCTCCAACCAATCGAACCACCAACACCCATACAAACAAAATAAAACCCTAAATAAACCAAACCCACTACTTACCTCAACCACCGGCGGTTTCTTCTTCGGAGAATCACAAGTCCACAAGTCCAAAAACGAGCCTCGATTTGCCTTCGTTCTTCGCACCCAAATCCGCCTAAACTACAGCCCCACGCATACAAACTACCCCTCCCCACCGCCTCATGCCATCGGTGCCATCGTCGGCAGGACCGCAGGCGAAAATCAATCGGGACGGAGCCCCGTCGCCTCCCACTCTCTCTCTCTCTCTCTCTCTCTCTCTCTCTCTCTCTCTCTCTCGGTGTCACACTTGGAGAAGAGAAAAGATAATTCTGTTATTTAAAGTTTGATTTTTGATTAATTGCCCCTTTAACCCCTAGTTTTAAGAGTTTGTTATTTCAGTCCCTCAAGTTCAAAATAATTTAATTCGGTTCCTACAGCTTTAAAATAATTTATTTCAATATCTAGATTATGTTCCAGCCTAAAGATTCCTGAGTCTTATGAATCATTCATTTCATTTTAAAACCTCTTTAATTCAGTCCCTATTTTTCAAAATTTCATATTTGCACGAACAATCCCTAACTTTTCCAATTTTCACGATTTTGTCTCTACAGTTCTTAAAACTCTATTTTCTTTTACACAAATCTACTTGTTTTCTTTATCTAAAAGTCTAATATTAGTCATTTATTTATAGGGCTAGACGAGGCGCGAAAGAATTAGAAAGTATTTATCCTGTTTGCTCAATACTCGAGAAATAAGGTAGACTTTTATTTACAAATTTACGTTTTCAAAAATGCGCATCAATGATTATTTGGATTATAAACTTAGCATATATGATTGTGTTCATGAGAATTACTTGCTTTCTAAGCATGAGACTATGTTATGAGAATTTACTTGCTTAAATGCATGAGACTTGAACTTGTATTTATTTACTTGTTCATGAGAATACTAGTGATCGTTAGATACCTGAGACTTGAATATCATGATTATGTGTTTAATTTATAATGTCGAATTATTATTGTGCGCGAGTCTACTGAGTATTTCAAATACTCACGTTTTCCAAAAACCAACTTTGCAGATGATGGAGTTGGCGGCGAGGCGTACGATGGTGGCTATTAATAAGTCTTTAAAATGTCCTATTTCAAATTACAAATTTATTTAGTTATTTTTTCATACTGGAACTGTTGAAACTACAAATTTATTTTATTATGTTCAGGTTTAATTTATGTTCGAACCTTTTGGCCGTTTGAGTCAAGTTTATAAAGTTATTTGAATTGAGATTTCAGTTATTAAATTTATTTTTCAGCTAAATTATTATTTTCAAAGTTAATTTGAGATGATCAAGTGGCGTTCCGGGTGTTCAGAACTCGGGGCGTTACAACTAATACTATTTTTTGAAAGTTGTTGAGGTAAAAGATATTATTAAAAGAAAAAAATTTAAATTGTTGAAATGTAATATATGATTTTTTTTAAAAAAAATCACGTATATAACGAGAAGATGTTGAATAAATCAAAATATAATGTTTTGACTATAATGTTTTTGTACATTACACATCTTATGTAAATGATAAATAATTTGTGCAATTTGTTGTTGTAATAAACAATTTTTGAACAATATTTACAATGTTTCAATGAACTAAAATGTAACAACATTATCATTACAATAAAAGAAATTTGTACTCAATATTTTTTTTTTATAACGTCCCACAATTTTTTTTTTAATTTTTGTTTTCAACTTTTACAAAGACTTTTATTGTTTGCATTAAAATTCCTATCAAAGAAAAAAACTTTTTCACCAAATACTTTAGAATTTTCTAAGGTATCTCTGAAAGTTTTATCAATGGAATTTGCAGCTGCAATTCGAGAGAACATGTTTTTTTTTCCATTTTGTCCACTTTCGACATCGCCTACCCCACACATAATATTCTGAAAATTCTCTATACAAAAGATTTTTTGCTATGACAAATTTTGCACGATACAAAATACTGTGTCAACATTGTTCTTGTGACATAATTTGAAAGAACGACCTGGGCCAAGTTTCGTTGATTCGAAAATGAAACGGATTGTTAACTAAAATTCGTAAAATAGTTCTTTTAAGTAATCTATGAAATTAAAAGTCATAGATTAAATAGTGTCATTTTGGATTTAAAGGCCTTGTTGTTTTTACATTCATAATATATGCATTGTAAACTATTGAATTTGAATAGACAATATAATTTTTAATTTTTGGATGTAATATTTTAATAATTATATTAAAATATTATAGCCATAGTAATATTTATTAAAAGACGAAATATTTGTTATTCTTCTTTTCTTAGTATACTAAATAAATGAGAAAGTATAATTCTATGAAATGATAATACAATATTGTAAATTGTTAGATAGTAAATTAGTTTAATACTGAATAATCGAGAAAATATAATTGTACAAAATTATAAATTATATTGTAAATTATTAGATAATATATTAATTTAATAAATTATTTAATGGGCTGAGTTTATATGATAAATTTGTTTGTAGAACTATTTAGGTTTTGAATGAGTACTTTGAAAAAAAAAATGAGAGTAAAACTAACGATGATAATGGTCGTTATTGATTCGTTCATCCAACGATTTTCCTCCAGCAGATTTCCAATAACAATGCATCCTCAGAGGAGTGCTACAAAGAGGTTTATTGACATAATGGATGCATGATCAGAAGCGGACAACGCGTACAATTCTTCCACCCAAGCACCCAATCCAAACCTATTATCCATTTTCGAGTGTGTTTGAACCAAAATAATTGAAACTTTATCTTTTTTCTAGGAATAGATAATTCAGCTTCAAGTCTCGAAATTATATGCTTGAGTCCATTCTTAAAACACTGCATGAAAATAGCCTTGATATGTTGTAATACATTGAGTTGAGAATAATCCCAATTTGTTTATTTCAATTTTTTAAAAGGTACAATAATTTTTGCATGGACACATGAAAAAAATTTATAATGATCTCATTAGTAACCTCAATTAATTTTTAGTTGTGAATGAGAATTGTTCAAAAAATACTATAGTGAGACGAATGTTAAATTGAAAAGAAGCTAAGCCAACTTTAGCAGGGAGAATGATGATGTTGAATGATGTATCCTGCCTTTGTTAATGCTTACTAATTTTTCAGTTGATGTTGAGAATTTGAGCACTTTATACATTTCCACAAGAAAATATCAATGTGGGAAGTAATTATGCGAAATTGAAAAAAAGCTATGTAAATTTGAACAAAGAAATAGTAAGTAGTGTGTTCGACAATTAATCTAGAATAATTATGTTGCAGGGTTTGTATAATAAATGATGTTATTTCTCCAATCAGTTTGCTAAAGGATGTAAGAATTTAGACATTATTGATTAGTACAATGAGTATTGAATATTAGAAAGTTACAAAACCATTCAAATTCCAATCATATTTTTCATTATTATTGATTAACTAGAAATTTGTAAGGAAAATTCGATTATGCAGATTTTTTTAATAAATTTCTCAAAATATTGTTGATATTGATGTCAAATTTCATGCTTTGAATTGATAAAAGATAACGTAAGAAAAAAGTTTATCACGACACACGCTTTGTGCGGTCTGGATGTTAATAAAATTGTGAACCCTTTCGATAACTTCAAACACACATATCCAGACCTTATAAAGAAAATTATTACAAAATATTTAATTTAAAAGATTTCAGAGATAAATTAAAAAAAAATTTATTTAGTCTACGGTATTTTCATTTCTATTCTAGTACAATTGATAACCCAAGCAATAATTTGAAGAATTTCTACAATGACAATAAAAAGAGAAATATTTTAAGTGACGAGTTCATGTTATTATTATGCATTTATGAGGTCATACTAATGTGTATTTGTTTTGTTTAACTTAATTAATTAATTAATTAGTTAATGTCAATAAATGAGGGTATAATTGGTTTTGAGCAAAAAAAATGTGAGGGTAAATGGTGATGTGAAATATTCTCTCATATCCATGCTGTTAAGGTAGTGTAGATGTAGATGTAGAAGATGTAGATGGAAGGTAGTGCAGGTGTGGATAATCAATTTTTCATTTTTAAAAATGGGAAAGATACATAAATAAGGTGATTATAAATACAAATTTCAAAATTGAGATGAAACTTGTATAATTTCAAAAATCAAGTTTTAATTAAAATTAAGATTAATTAAATTAAATAAGTAAAAAAAAAATTATTTATTATAAATATTAAGGTGACAATATTGTAAAATCTCGGGTCACAAAATACAAATTTTTTAAGTCAAAATCATCATTTTTAAGGTCACAAATTAATTTAGATCATCATCCAGGGCACATCTTCCAGTGGCAAAGGGGAGGGCTGGTAAGGCTCAGCGCAGGGATGTGCAGAGTTCGAATCTTGAAATATTGGATTTGTACCTTGTCATCAGCAGGAGTTACCCAAACTTTGGGTTTACCATCAAGTCCTCCACTCTTGGCTCTGGGAGGCATAACTTGCGATTAACTTCATCAACCAATGGCTCAGGACAGGGTCGGTTGGGGCTCTCAAGGTGTGGGTTGCACCTTACGAATTATTTTAGGTCACATTTATTCAAGATGACAAATCACGGTCACCACTTTTAAGGTCACAAGTAAAAAATTTATATCACGGTTTTACATCGTAGTTACAGGTGACAAATTATCAAGGTCACAGAAATGATGGCTACCACCTCCGCCACCGCTGCCGCCGCCGACGATGCACAACACCACTGTCAACGCTTACAGATGACCATTACCACCACAACCACCACTTCACAAACCATGGATTCCCGACATTACCACCACAATCACCAGACCACCATTTGCAACCCCCAAAATCGCCACACAAGATTCACCGTCACATAGTCAGTTGCTGCCACGACAAAACACCACACACAGGCAGCGGCTCAGGATAAGGCGAGTTTGCAACAACCACTGTGCACAGGTGCGGCGCAGCAAATGACGAGCTAGCTGCCACATCAACATGCCACCGCACACAGGGTGTGGGTAGCAATAGTCCATGAGTTACCACGTGGTGCAGCAGTGAGAACTAGCCGCAGTTGCAGCAAGCTACCACAACAGACACTCTCTCTGTCAATTATTCATGCCGCACAGCCTGCTCCCGACATTACCATCTGTTTCAAGAGATGTGGCCGTCACTGTCGTCGGAGAAGTGGGTTGGGGTGTGGGAAGAGAGAGTGCGTGTATGTGTGAAATGAAGAAATCAAGGTTTGGGGTTTGCGATGGGATGGGTAGGTGTGATGAATTTATTTTCATTTAATAGTATTATTTTTAATAATTAAAATTTTAATTACAACCTGAAATTTGAAGTTATATAAGTTTGAACTCATTTATGGATTTGAATCTTTAGAGGTAGGGGTGTGTATAATTTTCACTTTAAAAAGCCTATCAAACGGATCGAAAGTTTAACGCAAAATAATACTTGAAATTATTCTAACAGAAATTGGATGTATGAAATTAATTTATTAAAATTAATTTTTGAGCGAAAATCTAAAATTTGATTATATCTAGCACAAATATTAATAGCATTAAATAATATTTATTGTTGACAAAAAAAAAATTTATTTTGTACGTAAATATTAGCATTTGTTTGGCAAAACACGAGCTTTAGTTTGGCAAATTGTTTATAAATAACACATTTTTTAAATTACATTTTAACAAAATACATTTCGCAAAATCAACTTTTAACCACATAATTTACCTTGAAAATATTTTGTTAAGAGTTTTTTGTTTAAAAATAAATAATGTGATGTTTTCGAATTAAAATATGTGGCTTAAAAGTAGAGAAAGGAAATGTACGTGGTTAAAAAGTTATTTTGATTGTTTGTCAAACAGAGGCTACATCATTTGTTTATAAACAAAATTATTTTTACCAAACAAAGTAATTAATTCAAAACAATAATTAATTTTAATCACATACTTCTAGATTTATAACTTTTTATTATACATTTTATCAATATTTATCAAAATTTTAATAAATTTTTATTTTAATCCTAATCAAAAACACGCTCTTTCGAAAGTTTTTTTTTTAAAACTCATTTTAAATCATACATTCTCCCAATAAAATAAATTTACTAAAAAATTTATTCTTCTAGAAAATGGGACTCAAAAACTGGTAAGAATGTAAGTTATGAATCTTATTGTATTGTTAATCTCGGATTTATTCTGATAAAGATAAATAAAGAGCTTTTACTTTTATGATTTATTTATTTTTTGATATTTTGAAATTATCTTACGTTTTTGTCATTTGTTTTTTTATTTCTTGTCTCGATTACATTAGTTCGTAGATTTTAACAAGCAAGTAAAATTTCATGTCACATAAATAGATATTCAAGAAATTTCATTACAAATCACTAAATTCACAGGTTTCTATTTATTTAATTTCGATAACTTCAGATTATTTCAGTCTTAATTTTGACCTTTTCTTCTTATCATTCTTTTATTTAATTAATAATTAACTATGACATCACCCGGGTGATGCATGAATATTGTGTCATACAAAATAATTATAAAATTGGTTAATATATTTGGCATCACTGAAAATACAAATTTGATATGTAATAAAATGCATCGAAACTTTTTTTTTCAATTTAGTTACTACATTATAAATTCTATACTACACTATTTTAATCGATCAATAGAAATAAATGAGATATAAAGGATAGTGTGTTTGTTGGATACTTTAATATTTTACTTAATACTTTGGCATCGCTAGTGCGATGCACACGAATATTGTCTCATACAAAATAATTGTAAAATTGGTGAATATATTTTGCATCACTGAAAATACAAATTTGATTTGTAATAAAATGCATCGATACTTTTCTTTTAAATTCAGTTACTATATTATAAATTCAATACTACACTATTTTAATCGATCAATAAAAATAAATGAGATATAAAGGATAGTATGTTTGTCGGATACTTTAATATTTTACTTAATACTTTAGTAAATAATACTAAAGTATTTGACAAATATAATTCAATAATTTTATTAATTAATAATTTAAAATTATTAATTTAAATAGTTATACAATTCAAAGAAAAAATAATTTGCGAAAGTGTCTAATGAAAATGTTAAACATCATAACCAAACTCGTCAATTAATAATTAGACATGTACAGGCTTCTCTACATAAAAAGTGATTACTGGACATATGTTACACATTTTGCCAGAAAATCCAAATACTTACTAATAAAACTTAAATTATTTAATTTATCCGGGTCTGTACTCATCGACCTTTCATCTTCTCTTATTCAGAATCTTTACTTTTTTTTTTTTTTTTTTTTTGCGGTTAGCTTCTCTAATTCATCATACCATTGTGCTTGATTAACGAATTTTTCGTAAGATGAACATGTTTAATAGTTTATCTTGTTCATATAATTCGGTTGAAGATCCACGACTTGGAGATACGCAAAGTATAAAATAAAATATACACACTTCGTGTTTGGCCAATCATTAACGCTTCTTCGTTGTTCCTGAGGATTTTGTTACGACGAATTTTTCTACTTTCCAATTTTCGTTCTTCGATATATGTTTGTTTGAAATCGCAAGTGTACGATATCGCAATCAAATAATAAAGTGGACCTTAGAGTTCGGATTATCGTTCTCACGAGAACTGGTATTAATTACCGAAATATTTCAGTTCTTAACTTTATTTGAATAAATGAAAATCGTTTTAAGAATAAAAATCTAGAATTAAGAAATGGAACTAATGAATTAAAAAGAATTGTTAAATTGTTTTGTTTTCAAATAAGATTGTAAAGTAGTTGGGATTCACGAATTCACCTAGCTAATTAAATTAATTCCAATTCCAGTTTTATTTCCTATTTGTGTGTTCAGTCGAATTCACTAATTTAAATTGAGATTCCTCTCTCGAGTTTAAATCAATCCTACCTAAATAAATCAACCTTGTATTTCTACAGCGGGTCCGAATATTCCTTAACTAGATGCATTACACACAAGAATTCATACACGACCGCAATAATTACAAGAGTATATCTCTATCTCTCATTCAATTACCGGATTTATTACCTAAATCTATGTTATTAACTCACATCTCGGATTATGGAAATAACACATGAAATCATGAATAAGTGGCCAGTTCATTCACGCATTAAAGGCAATAATAAATCAACACATGCATTAAAGCGTTAGAACAAGGAATATGACATTAAAATAATTAACTAGGCTACATCGTTCATCCCAACGTTAAAATTAGTTACACATCATCATGAAATAACAAAAACAGTAAAAATAAACGTTCATTGAAAAACAATATAAAGAATGGAAAGATTGCACAAATTATCAATTCTTCAATTGTTTTCAATTCACGCCCCTCTGCGATGTTGGAATCTCCAAGGATTTGATGTTAAGTTCTCAGTTGTGGCTCGTTCTTTGGAGAGGCAAAGGTCACTATTTCGTGCCTCATGATTTGTATTTATAGGTTTTGGAGAAAACGTAGGTCAAAAGCCCAAAGCTTGTTAAAAATTGCGAGAAAAATCTGATCTGCGGCCCAGTCGGACAAGCACGCGATCGCGTGGAAGACCCTTTTACTCTCGGGTTATATTTTCGCATCATCTCGCGATCGCGTGGCACGTATCCAGCGATCGCGACTTCCATCTTTTCTCGGCTGTGTAAGTTGGTCCCTGACTTTTAATTGCACCTTCAGTCCTCAACTTCCAATTTTGCAATTTAGTCCCCAAACTTTATCTTCTTCTCGATTTGCCCATTTAAGCTTTTAATTCATTCAATTAGGTCATCCAATCTCTGATTCGTTCATTTTGACACATTGCATCTTTCCGGTTGATGTCACAAACTTATCAATTATCCAATTTAGCTCCAATTAGCAATCCAATTATGCGTTTTTCCCATTGATTTCATCATTCTTCATCTTTTGGGATATTTTCTAAAAAGTAGACGATAAACACAAATTAAATAGCAAATATTCCAAAATGACAATAATTACACCTAATTTAGACATACAAATAAGTGTATAAAATACACTTATCAATATACAAATTAATTTGGGACATGGACTATTCTTGGTAATTGAACGGTTCAATTTTTTTTCTTGGTTAACGAATTCCACTTTTCTAATTTTCGGTTCGATTTTTTTTTATTAATTATATTACAAACCATAAAAAATAGAACTTAATAGTTAATACTATAGTCACTTATAGTTTTTACATTTTAAAACTTTTGTCCTATATTTATTATGGGGTTTCTGTGGTTATTTAACAAGTTCTTTTGCAACAACTACATGTTGTGGTCATTTTCAGATTTTAGGTCCATCATATATATTTACTGTAATTTCCATGACAAAATATATACATAAAAAAAGTCTGAACATACAATTTGATTTGATTAACGATACAAATTGTAAAAGAATGCGCATAGAACATAAATGAATTAAAATCCTCATGAATTTTGAAAAATCTCTTTAAATACTGTATTATTTTGTACAGTTTGTGGTTGCTCACACCCGTGTGATGTACAAAAATTGTTATAGACAAAATATATTTAAAAAATTACTCAAACTTAAATTAAACAATACAAATTTTCAAGACCAAACCGAGGCCTACCCCACCTACACCGAATCTATAATTGAAGTTAAATTGTGAAACTGCAGGTAAGAGTTGTAACAGTTGCTGTAGCACATAATTTCATGATTGATGATGAAATTTTAAGGGAAATAAAAATTAGTAGTTACATGTTGATTAATGGGTAGTTATGTACCCACATCTCCTAGAAATAATGGTTACTGTCACAAAAAATTCGAATTAAAATAATGACTATATAGAAATTAAGATTCCATTGACAAGTGATATTCTAGTCAAAATTGATCAGAATCTCAGCTACTTTTATAAAATGTAGATATAGATATATAGATTAAGCCCTTGGTACGGATTAAAATTAAAATTCAATATAAATTTAAATCGATAATTAATTCTAATCACTCATCTATTTATTTCATTAATTTTTACTAAAATATATTAAAAATATTATTTTAATTCCACCTGTCCTTAACGGGATGGTACTGACTTTCATACAGGTGTTGCATGGCTGTCGTCAGCTCGTGTCGTGAGATGTTTGGTCAAGTCCTATAACGAGCGAAACCTTCGTTTTGTGTTTACTAATATAATATAAGGTAATCCTGTGCTTGACCAACGCAGTCAATGGATGAACCGGGAGCGGGCGAAGACATGCAGCTTCCATTTTTGGATACAATGCAGTAGTATACCACTTGAACAAAGCAACAAAATCTCTATAAAAGATAGAATAGAAATGCGCACTCGGACTTGAGATTTAATTGGGTCAGAAGGACCCCTAAAAGCAGGAAATAAACAACGAGGAGGGTTCGGATGCCCTCTTTCTTATTCGCGAGAAGTATCTCGGACAAGGGCTTCAAACTCCTTTGGGCTTTCAAAAAAAAATAAGCCCGCGAAGATGCAATTTGAAATAAGGAAAATCGAACTGACTATAAAAAACGTCATTACGGATCTTGCTAAGAAATAACCTAAAAAACAATTGCCTATTATATATAATAAAAAAGAAATGATTAGTTCTGTTCTAGTTTCGGACAGAAAAGAATAATTCCATCGAGTAGGTCTTTTGTCTAGATCTTCTCTTTATCTTTCTCGCCCATACCACCCTATTTGGATTTAAGTGCCCCGCTTCCTTTATAGATAGATAGTAGCTGACCGAATGATCGAGCCCTCCCGCCTTCGCACAAAAAAGCAGTGGCAGGCAGGTCACCGACTAAAGACAGCATTCCCAGTACGAGCAACGAAAGCCATTAACGGCAGTTTCCTAGCTTACCTTACTTCCGGTTCTTTCTTAAACCCATTTAGGGAGGGTAACCTATGTTAGTACGAGACATCACCATTCCTGGATTCAGGCAATGGGACAGGTTCACCCAAGAAGGGGAAAGAGAAAGGAATGTAATAGAATAGGTGCGTTGGCCCTAGAAGAGAAGAGATCGAACCTAAGAGCATAGAAACCAGCTGAAACCCGGCAATCCCCACTCGCTTCATTCTATGCTTGAAAGGATCAGAGACAGAGGGACAGACGCAAGTCGATACAACCAAAATGACTAACAAAAGTACGTTCAATTTCTGCATTTGGGTCGGACCGAGTGGGAATCCTATGCTTGAAAGCTTCATGCAGAAAGCAGACAGGCACTAAAAGAAAAAGGTTTTTGGGGTAGAAACCTCCTCTTCTGTCTGGTAATAGGCTTTCACCCTCTTTTGACCGCGAACTTATTTGTTTGCGGCTGCAACTGATATTGGTTCTTATTCTTCTGCAGAGTGGTCTGGGTGACAAAGAAGAAGAAGGGTGACAAAGAAGAAGAAGGACTTATCTCAGTTACAATATCTAGCTTTCTGGGGTTTCGGATTCAGCTTCCATAAAGGACGAAGTTACTAAGCCGGATATATGATATGAAGAATCAATAATAGGAGCGTTGGTGCCTCCTTCCTTGATAGGAATGGAAAAATTATCCTAGGACAAGATCAAATTAGCTGTCAAGATAAAGCTTGAATGATAAAACGGATTTGCTTGGTTTTCAGTGCATTTCTGAATATCGTTATCAAATAAGGGCTAATATTATTGCTTCTTGATATATTTGACTAAACTATCGAAAAATATATTTACTAGTGTTACATATGTGCGATACACGATCATTTGTTACTCACATATATCAAATTTATATGTTAATATATGAAATGAATATATTTAATTAAAAAATAAGAAACGAATGAAGACAATTAAACAAAAAAAAAAAGTAAAAATTACACATACCTTAATTTTTTTTTTTTTTTACCTTAGTATGTCTACCATTTCAGAAAATTTCTTTTAAAGCTTAAAATGAGAAAATAAAATTACATTTAAACAGAATTTGTAATATGTAAAAAAATAGATATATCTGTGATATACGCTCACAATTTTATTAAAAAGAAAAAAATAAAATAAAAAATAGATCGATGAATGTTCCTATTTCATCCTCTTTTATTTTATGTTTTTAAAGAAAAATATTTATGTGATATTGACAAAGTTTTTTTTCTTTTTTACGAATTTAAAAAAAATTGTAATTGATTTTCAAGAGGGAAAGACAAACCAAGAAACTTAGTGACTTGAAAAAAATGGCTATTTAAAAATTTGCATTCAACTGGATTATTTTAAATTTAAAATTTGTCCAAAATGAATAATATATAGTTAATTAATACGACTTACCATTTTAGGAAATATATTTTGGTGGAAAAATGGGTCAATTGTTCGTGCTCTCCCTTTATACATTTCGTTTTTCTCGTCCTTGTTTAAGCCCCCATTAATGCAAACCATGTAGCAATTGTAGCTACGCAGCCCACAAAATATTGAATCAACCCAAGAACGCCAAGAAAACCACGATTTATGGATCCAATTAAAATTAATTGAACCAAACAACCAATACAATCACAGTGATATATTGACCTCTTGATCACAAGCAATATTAATTCTCACCGAGATTTGAACAAACAAGAATAACTCACAAGTTCGGATTGTATTCAATGAAAAATAGAAGTTTGAAAGCAATTTACCTCACAATAATATCAATAATTGTCTTAAGTCTGTCTAATACAAATGAATGAAAAAGACTATAAATAAGCAAATTAAAACCCTAGTCTCTAATGGACTCAAAATAGAGTTCTAACTAACCTAAAATAGCTTAAAATTGAAAAATGAATTAAAATACAAAAAAGGAAATAAAAATCCGCGTTATTTGCGAAAATCCTAACTTACGGCCGTGACAGCATCACTTACGGCCGTAACTATTCTTCTACTTAAGGATTACGGCCGTGACCATATGACTTACGACCGTAACTTTGAAAAACCTGGAATTCTTCATTTTGATCCGAGAGTGACTTACGGCCGTAACTTTGCTTCTGCATAATTTTAATCTTCTTGGTTTCTAACTCGATTCTCGGCTTGTCTCTTGGCTTGCTCACTTGGTTTAGCCTCGAACCTTGTTCACTCTCGCAATACTTGATCTTTGAAGTTCTTCGAACATGCTGGAAGCTTTGTTTGGCTTGATCTGTAATTCTTTCTGTCAAGCCTGCTATGATTAGTATTATCGAGGTTCTGGATCACATCACTCATTATATACGAAATGAGTTTTTTAATAGTGATTTTTTGGAAAATATATACTTAAGCCCCCTGTTTGAGACATATTATTTGAAATAATGTTGTTTGTAACTGTAAATTTTGGGAGAATGAGTTTTTAAAAAGTAGAAATTTTTGTTGGAGTTATATGTAGATTATTTTATTAATAGAATATTAGTTGAAAATGAGTTTTAGAAAAATGAGGTTTTGAATAAGGCTCCCTAGTAGTGGCCAAATTTTTTATCAAGTGGTTAGAATTGTAATAGTTTGAAACTTGAATGACTTACTATTAAAAAAAAAATCAAAGACCATTTGGATAACTATTCAATTTTAATGATTGTGACGTAATTAATCTTTCCAAAATATAATTTCTAAATTATCAAAAATAAACTTATCTCTACCTGAATAACGGAACAGTACTATTAGAATTGGTACTAACTATCTTAATACAATATTTGATATTTAACTTAAATAAAACAATTTTGAAATAGAGGGATATTGAGAAAAAGTAAAATGTACAAAATAAGTTTTTTACCTTTAATCTTTGATGTGATTTTAAGGACAACATGTTTACAGTTGACTCTAACTTGTGAGTTCGTATTAAAGTTCTTGTTGAGATCTTCGATTTGATACTCATATTGCATATTTTTTTCATTTCAAAAAAATAGTATAATTATAAAAAATATCCTCATTCATTGAAAAACTTCTATTTTAGGAAAGACGGTTTAGGCGGAAAAAGTTTCAAAATATATTTTTGGAAAATACCTTACTTTTATATATAATATGATATGATATGATAAAAGAAAAATAAATAAATAGCATCAATGATTAACCTGTCCACCCTACCAATGCATCATAATGGGACTGGGTCTTTTCTTGAATGGGTAAGGCTTTTAGGCTTGCCTGTATCTATCTAGTGAAAATTACACTCATCCCTACTTTATAATTATTAAATTCATAAATAAGATCAAATTTGAATTACTTCAAAATTAAGGTTTTAATTAAGATTTTAATTAATTAAAAAAATTAAATAATAATATTCTAGAATTAAATTAATTACCCAATCATATCTTTATTTCACACCGCTTCAAACTCTAACCTAATCATTTCTCTCTTCCTATATATTACTCTCTCTCCCCATCATCTCCTTTATCAGACCAACAACCCTTCCCCTCCGCCCACATCCATCCTCGTCGGAGTCCTCTGCTACTGTAGCCCTGGCCCCTGCATCGCGGAAAGCAACGATGTCGCTGCATCACGCGCAAGCAGCAGCGACACCGCTGCTAGCGCATGATTCAGCGGTATCTCTGGTTTGTTCTTGCAGCGGTACCGCTGCTTCTGTTTGGGATCTGCTTTTGTGATGGTTGCGCTGCTTGAATCTGGTGGGTGGGGCTGTTTTGTTGCAGGTCGTGGTGTGGGGTTGTGTGATGGCGATCGTCGTAGTTGTTTGTGGTGGTTGTGTTCTGTGTGTGGTAGTGAGAGAGAGAGAAATTTTGGTTTTGAAATTTGGAGATCGTGTGCAATTTTGCTGGTTGTTTTGGAGGTTGCGGTGGCGTAGGTGGTGGGCGACGGTAGAGACAACATAGGTGGTGGCTGCAATGCTACAGGTGTTGTTTGTGGTGGTGGTGTTCTATGTGTGCGGTGGTGAGGGAGAGTGATTTTGATTTTGAAATTTGGAGATCGTGTGCAATTTTGCTGGTGGTGGTGGTGGTGATGGTGAGGCGGCTGCAGGTGTTGATTGTTCAAAATGTCTACTTGATAAATGTGACTTAAAAAAAAAGTGACTTAATAATTTATAATTCGTGACCAAAAGAATTGTATAAATGCGACCTAATAATTTGATAATCGTTACTTAAAAGATTTGTGACTTAATAATTTAATACGTTGTGGTATAAAAAAAAGTTGGGATTGACTAATTTGACATTTGTGTGACCTAATGATTTTTGTGACCTTGAAATCAGTTCTGAAACTTGTGACCTAATAATTCAATACATTGTGACCTAGAAAAAGTGGGGATTGACTAATTTGACATTTGTGTGACCAAATGATTTTGTAATCTGTGACCTTAAAATCAATTGTGAAACCTGTAACCTAAAAGATTTTGTGTTTGTGACATGAAAATTATGTAATGTTGTGACCTTAATATGCATAATTAATAAAATATATTTAATTATTTAACATAATAAATTAATATTAATTAAAACCTAATTTTTTAATATATATAGGTTTTGTCTTATTTTTGAAATCTATATTTGTAAACCCCTTAATTATGTATTTTTTCCATCTATCTATCAATGGGTAAACAACGCAAATGGTCCATAACCTTTGGATTTCTTGCGAAAATAGTTATCAACGTTTAGATTTTGACATTTATACCCTCAAATTCACCAAACGTTGCGAAAATGGTCCCTGTTGTTATATTCTGTTAATTCCAACTGTTAATCGCACTATTTGACCTTATTTTTCATATTTTCATAAGGGCATTTATGTCTTTATCTAATTTTCCACCTATTTTACATCCAATTGAAATGTTGTATGCAGATAACATCCCTGGAATGAAAATGTTTTGACGTATTAAGTCCCTAACTTACAAAAGTTTGGCGTATTTAGTCTCAACCCACAAACGTTTGGCATCTTTAGTTTCTAACATATTAATTCACTGTTTGAGACCCATTATTTCAAATAATGCGATTTGTAATTGTAATTTTTTTAAGGATTTGTGGTTAAAAAATAATATTTTTTTATTTACTTCTAGATTATTTTATTGATTGAAAATATTATTTTTTTCAAAACTCATTTTCAACCGCACATTGTAATTTTAATTATTCCAAATAATGCAATTTGTAATTGTAATTTTTTTTGGAGAATTTGTGGTTAAAAAGTAAGATTTTTTTTTTTTTTTAACATCTTGATTATTTTATTTATTGAAAAACTTCATTTTAATTTAAAACTCGTTTTAAACTTCACATTCAACAAATAAAATTATCTATACATAAATTTATAAATTATTTAACAAATAGTGGATTATTAATTTACAGAGATTGATTAATTAAAAAACAATAGCAATATGTTACACTATTTGATTTGGATAAAAAAAATTAGGAATTGAATAAAAACATTTAGAGGTTGACAAAAAAGGGAATTGAACCGATCGAATTAAAATCGAAAAAATTGAAGTTTATTCTTGATTTTAAAGTTAATAAAAGATTTAACAAAAATTTACCACAATAATAGTTCAACACATCGGTAAAAAACAAAATTTCATAGATTATTTTATTGATAGAATGTGCGGTTGAAAATGAGTTTTGAAAAAAAAAATGTTTTTAATCAATAAAATAATCTAGACATAAATAAAAAAATATCTTTGTTTTTAACCAAAAATACTTCAAAAAATTACAATGTGCGGTTGAAAATGAGTTTTGAAAAAAATGATGTTTTAAATCAATAAAATAATCTAGACGTAAATAAAAAAATCTTGCTTTTTAACCACAAATTGTTCAAAAAATTACAATTACAAATCACATTATTTGAAATAAAATGGATCTCAAACAGTGAATTAATATGGTAGAGTCTAAATATACCAAATGTTTGTAGGTTAGAGACTAAATACGCCAAACGTTTTTATGTTAGAGACCTAATAAGCTAAAACCTTTTCATTCCAGGGATGTTATCTGCATACAACCTTTCAATTAGGAGTTTGTTTGGTCCAAGTAAAATTTTTACAACAACTTTTTAAATTCAATCACAACCATTCATTCTCAGTAAAGCCTATAATTGTTGACGTTTCAAATCAATATAAACCACACATCTATCAAAAAATAAAAAAATACCACAAAAATCAAAATTTTTCCATACACCAAACAAGCTCTAGATGTAAAATAGGTGAAAAATTAGATAAATGCATAAATGTCCTTATGAAAATATGAAAAATAAGGTTAAATAGTGCAATTAACGGTTGGAATTAACATAATATAACGGCAGAGACTATTTTCATGACGTTTGGTGAATATGAAAGTATAAATGTCAAAATCTAAAGTTGAGAATTATTTTCGAAAAAAATCAAAACGTTGGGACCTGTTTACCGTCAATCTATCCATCTAATTCTTTTCTTTTAAGATAAAATAAAAATATATATACTGCTAAGTGCTAAACCTGCCTGCCTCATCTATCCACCAATTGCCAATTACATTAGAAATGTAAAGAGGTCACTTGTCCTTAATTCACTCTGTAGGGTTTTAGTCTAACCTAGAACCATTTTCTCTCACTACTCTCAGGTAATTTTAATTCTCTGCATTTTTCAGCTTCGGATACCTTTTATGTCCACAATCTAAAAATGGATTCTACGCATTTCTAACTTTTTTTTTTTTTGGAGGGTACTTATAATGGGGTTTAGTTTCTTGGATTGAGAAACTGTTGAGAATTGCAAAAAGAATAATAATAAATTTAAAACTCGGTATATTACCTTAA
Source organism: Ligustrum vulgare (assembly GCA_963555705.1). NCBI lineage: Eukaryota > Viridiplantae > Streptophyta > Magnoliopsida > Lamiales > Oleaceae > Ligustrum > Ligustrum vulgare. The sequence continues at coordinate 16,789,956 of OY743176.1, read as the reverse complement.
TATTAGGGCTTGAAATTGTGTATTTCTCTGTTTATTCGGGATCCTTGAAATATGTTTTTAACGTTTATTCATTCATACTTGGGAAGTGGGTTCAACTTTCAAGCCATGTATTAGTTTTTTTTTTTTTTATTCCAATTTTTATTTACCTGGTTCCTTCATTTTCTGCTTATTTGCTGTATTCTGTGGAAATGTATCATTAATGGGTCGCACCAATCAATTTGTTTTCTAAAAGTACGGAGAGATCCATTACAGTAGATTTTCTACGTTCATCCAGAAAAAAAAAGAGCTTGCTATGAAACTTTTCACCTTCACCAACTAACTGAGCAGGCTCATGTGGTAGCTGTAGTCTCAAAAGTTCTTATTCTGATCGTTGAAAAAGTCAGCTAGACTGATTAGCTTAGTTCTTTCAGTTATCACAATTATTGAGAAATTCTGGATTGTTGTTATAATACACAGTTTGTATATGATGTGAAGTGATTTTTATGGGAAGTATCCACGTGCAACGAGATTTCTGTTTTTTGGTGTGTTGTTGAGTGGGTGCATTGTTATAATTGCCATATGTAGATGAGTTGTCTTCAAAACTTGTATCCACGACACCAGCAGTTTGAATTTTTATGCGTTATGCTGATTCATTAAGAACATCGGTTGTGCACTGCGAGAATCTGAATTTATGTAGTGTCACCCACATGTTTATGCTAGTGTATCTGTCTACTTTCTGTGGACAAGTTGTCTTAAAAACTTGTACGCAAGAATCATCAATTGAATTTTTCAGCTTTATGCTGATTCATTTGTTTGAGTTGTTTGTCTCCAACAAAATAATCTGAATTTGATTAGCGTCGCCTACATGTTTATACACTTGCAAATATGCTGTGTGTATTGTTACACTGGTGCCTAAGAGTACAGTTATGCTGAATCATCTAACCTTTTCATCACTTATCTGTAGATTTGCACCACTGGCATTGCTAAACATAATCTATATCATGTATACCATTAAAGGAGGCTGGGCTGGACAAACGTTTGCCCTTGCCATGTCCAGTGGCTCTGGAGGCAGGAAGTCAAGGATTAGGCGTTCAAAAGAAGAGAGGAAGACAATGGTTGAATCTTTCATAAAGAAGTAATCTTGCTATGCTTTCTCGTACTTTTTCTTCCTTCGAAGCTCGTTTCCAATAGTAAGCACAAGATTTAGGGCACCGTTAATTGTCATATATATACATTAAGATATTATTAGCTCTCTGCTCTAGTTGCGACAACATGACTTTAGACTACTGCGCAGAGCTTGACACATAGTGATTATAAGGAATGCAATTACTCTGCTAAATTCCTAGTTTGAGAAGTTCAAGTTCTGATAATGTGTATATGGTTGCTATATGTCTTTAAAATTTCATGTCTCATGAAAGCACATTTTCTTGAATGCTAATCACGTGCAATTTACAACCAATGCTGTCAGACTTGATCTTGGGCGGTTACTTCTGTATCATATTAAATTTTAAACAGATAGATAGTTTTGGGGTGAGTGTTGATATGACAATCTTCAATCTTTTGAATATGTCTCATTTGCTTCTAAGAATTTCTGTTCCTCTTTCTAAAGATAGGTGGAGAACAGTATTCTTTTCCATTTCTCCCAGTCTTTCATTTTTTTTTTTTTTGGGCGGGTTGTCAGGGTCGGGGTGGGTGGGCGGGCTACAGATGTTGGGAAACCTCTTCTCATTGCTACATTAACACTTAATCTGCAATTATTTGTTCAATCATTTTATTTTTTCCCTTTACTATTGAACTCCTATGTTTTTGATTCTTGTGTGCAATTTCATATTTAATTTGGCATTTTATTGCTTTCAGGTATCAGAAATCAAATAATGGGAATTTTCCTTCTCTCAATCTTACACACAAAGAAGTTGGTGGCTCTTTCTACACAGTGCGAGAAATTGTTCGAGAGATTATTCAAGAAAATAGAGTGTTGGGTCCAGCAAAATTGTTTTCAGAAGAGGATAACTCTGGGTTTCCGGAACAACATCTAGTAGGATCTATTTCTTTTGATCCCCAAAATGGTTTGCCATTATCAGATAAAACTCATGCTGTGACACATACTGCATCTGATCAAGATGAAATAACCAGTGAAGAGCACATTTTTAATTTTAGCCAGCAGTTTCATGGACCTGAGCCAGTGGCATTGGATAATAAATGGATAGTTAATGAACTAAGTGATGCGGATGAAACAGACGGAGGATCTGATGAACCCAGTATGAGGCATTTAACGCCTATTCGTCAACAAGATAGCAGCACGGACAACGTACCGTATTTTACTGAGCCTTTCCCTCAATCGAACAGTCAAAAATTTGTGGGTGACCAAATTGTCAACGGCAGCGAGATGTTTGAAAAAGGTCAAGAATTTGATAAACCAACCATAACAAATACTATTCCCTTTCCTCAAGACACTACCTGTGAAACTTCTGTCCTGTCTAGTGGGATGTTTCCTCGGCCAGAGAGTCAGGGGCTTAGTGATGAACAAATTTTTGATAAGAGCAGTCAGATAAATGAACAAACAAAAGCTTTGACATACACGGAGGCAGTAGCAAAGGAGTTTCTGGATAGAGAGGAAAATATAGTAAAAGAACTGGAAACATCAGAAGCTGTAATATCTCGTAAGAAACCTGAGGTTTTGGTGGAGACATTTCCGCTAAGGGCAGTTTCTAAGACAACTCACGACATGGACAGAGAAGATATCAAGTTAAGTGATGTAACTGGGACCTTGGAAGAGAAGGCAACTCGTCATGAGGAAATAACGTTTACTAAGAGCTTGCCTGCTTTAACTAATAAGAAGGTTGAGGAAAAACTTCCATCTTTGGAAAGTTCAAACATTTCTACAATCACCAAAGCCACTACGCTTGATGGTAGTATTGTCAAAGATGTTGAAGCAAAGGATCTGTTACCCGACGGAACTAAGGTAAGGCTTTGCTAAAAAACCCACTTGTAAAGTCTCGTCTGTTCTGATGAACTCAAATTTTCTTGTCGAGTCTATTTGAAAAGAAAACTTGAACCCATTGAAAGAGAATTATGTGCGGTTAATTGGTCTAAAGAACTAGATTTGGGTTCATATTATTTTGTATTTTGGGCAAGTATATGAACAAATTGCAAATTATAATAAACTTGTTCTCCGAATTAGTGTAGAAGTGTATCACTTGAAAGAAAACCTTCCTTTTATTATGAAATGGGCCATAACCCGATGGGGGTGCAGAAATTAGTAGCTATCAACCTTTTCATTATGCTGTTCCCTGCAGGCATGTGATTCTCCCCAGCAGTCTATTCTAAAGGAGTCCACTGCAGCCGGAAGAAAACCTTTTGTTCAAGATAATGGGAGTTTTCAGAAAGAAAGCAATCCCATGCTGGACAGGATTAATCTGTAAGTCTTGATACTCCACATGAAATTTTAATATTTTTACCTTGTTTGCCCATTTGTTTTGTCCTCAACGTTTAGCAAATCTCTAATAATATCCCACCATGAATGCTTTTTTGACAGTGATACGTGGGAAGGGACGTCAAAGAAATCATCAGACCCTAATCCACTTTTGACTTTACTCAAGGGATTTATCTCTGCTTTTGTGAAGTTTTGGACCGAATAAGGTTTTTTAGTTTTTCCTTCCTGCGTTTAGAATCTGATAGTAGTTGAGTCATTTGCTGCTAATGATCCCCTATGAAAGAAGAATGATTTGTTTGTGTGAGGATTCAAACGCCATATTTACTAGATGACAGAGTGCGACATGTTTGTTGATTTTAGGGTTTTTACTGATTTTCTATTATCAAGTTTAGGGACAAGGCCGCTTACTCTCATAATATTTACCAGTGTTCTAAAAGCGTGAAGCGTGGAGCTCAAGAGTCAAGCTTTTGAAGCTTAAGCGGGAGTAAGCGTTAAAAAGCGTTTTTCAATTCCTAAATATTTGATTTAAATTTTACCCATACTTGAACAAGTAAAAAAAAAAAAAAGGAAAAAAAAAAAAAAAATGGCCGAAGCGCTTAAGCGCGCACTGTGCGCGCTTCGGCCACGCTTTTTAGAACAAAATTTTCAAAAAACGCGTTTTTCGCGCTTTCGGCCAAAACGCCGCGTGGGCATCGCGCGTAAGCGCGCGTTTTAGGCGCGTTTTCGAACACTGATATTTACATGACAATAGCGAACCTTTTCCTTTTAAGTTAATAGATTACAATACGAGATTGATGATTAAGTGGGGATTTTATATGGGATTTACTTGATTTTAAACTATACATGACTGTTCTCCTTCCCACGGTGGGCAAGAGTTATTTTGCCCACTTGCTAATGTGGCAGGCATGTGGGTGTTGGTCCAATACTTTTCATCACATGGGAGGTAAAATGTGTTGGACCAATACTCACATGACACATCGACAGGTGGGCATTATACTCATACCCATTGTGGTCTGACCACAGTGGGCAGGAGAACATTTTGGCTGTTGCACGGGACAAGATTAGTGCACTGCTTCACTTCGTGAGAATATGGTAAAGTACATTGTGCCTGGAATCTCAATGCAAGTTTTTGTATTTATGGTTGGGACCTAGACTCATCTAGTTTGTTTTCCGCACCTCCCTCTGTTCATAGGTTGGTCCTAACTGCATAATTCATTAGGACATACGATTATGTTTAAAATCACTCTGAGAATTCATTGCATCAAGAATTGCCTAAACTTTGTTCCATTAACAATCACAATTCATGCGTATCCTACTTATTTTCTATAGCTCTTTCTTAATGAGATTAGTTGAAATGCCTTTGTGGTGATATACGTACTGCAAGCATATAGAAATGGGAAAGACTCATTTGACAGATTAGTGTATTTCATGGCTCCATTATAGTAGATATCCTATGCAGGGTAAGCGGTGGCCTGGTGATAAGTTGGCTTGAATATCACAAGAGTAATTCTAAGGAGACATTTTTAAGTGACATTGTGACATGACACACATACATAGGGTGGTGAAAAAGTAAGTTGTGGGATAGTTATTTACACCATCCAATGTATATTCGACATGTCACAATGTCATTTAAAAATGGTAATTTAAAATGTCTCCCTAGAATTATTCATATCACAACCTATATATTGATGTAAATTTCAACTATAATTTCACGACCGACCTCCAAAATTAAATAATGTCTACTGATGAAGAGTTCAGGCTAGAAATCCGTTCCCACTTCTAAAGATCAAGAATTATCATGATCAAAATGGAGAAGAGTGCTGTTACACACCCCAAAGTCTTCTGAATGTACCGGCAATCTCATGCAAGAGAAAATTTTAATGGCGCTGGCGCCACCAAGAAGAGAGGAGATGTTTAGTGGTGGGATTATACATCAACCTGGGTATATCTTATCATCTTATGCATAGCTTTACACGTTATTAACATGTGAAATTACGTGATATCTAGATTCAGGAAAATTATACTACTTCCCAAATTTACGTAGTAGTTTAAAAGAGAGAATACTTCAACACAGTCAAGAACTAAGAGAATTAACTGTCGGCTTTTCATTAGCCTTTCTTTTCAAAGCGAATTCTATTAATTGTTGGAGTAAATCTTTGTTTCTTCTTTTGTTAATTCTAATAAGCTCACATGATATCATCACTTTTGCTATGTTGTGTTATGGACATTTTGTTTGAAACCACGTGAGCCATAGGCTTCGGAAGCAAGGCTCCGGCCATGTAGGGGGCCAGGTACGGGCGGCCTAGGCATAGCCTTGTCGGATACGTACTTATCTTGACCTTAAATTCGGATAATTGTAAGTGTTTTAGGATGTGATAGTGCTAAATTATATATTGATTTTGTTTTAGGAAAAGCTCAAATTTGAATGCATTTGGAGGCAAAATGAAGAAAATTGACTAAAATTGTATAACAAGGACTAAATTGCAAACAATTCATAGATGAGATGAGTGACGAAGTGAAGAACAAAGATGTTAAAGATTTAATTGCACAATTGAAGACAGTCTAAGACTAACTTACACTTTTTGGAAGATTTGAAGGCTTAAAAAGTAAATTCTACATTAATTAGGTTTTTAAATCCAATTGAAATTGAAATAGGAGGGCATCCTACTTGGACAAGTAGTGACGGCCGGAAGGAGATAAATAACAATTCTGCTACGTGTACTTATAATTTAATATACAGGTTGACATATTGCATATTTGGCACAATTATAATAATTCACACATCACATCAATTTTTAAATCAACGTTCACAAACTTGCCAACTTATTTTTTTGTCATTTTTTTTTTCATCATCTAAGTACAACTAGCATTTTTGAATAAATAAAAAGGCATTAGACTTCTTTTGGAAGGCAGTCTAGCTGGTGGATGGAAGAAATTGACAAGAAAGGATTCGGCTGGAATTAATAGAAGGAAAAGAGGAGGACCCGGCTGGTGAGTGAAAGGAGGAGGTTGGTCAAAATCAGAATTTAATTTTCTAAACCTTCTAGGTCAAAATCCCAATCTGTTAATCATTTTGAATGTTACATCAGATCCATGAGAGTATAATGTAATTGCAAAATTTATAGGGGAAAAATGGAACTTTGCCACCTTAGATTACCGAGATTTTGTGAGTTGTTGATTTTGAAGTTAATGTAATGAGTAAAATAACATATTGTTGACGTGTATGAGTTATATCGTTTCGGTTACCATTTCAATTCCTGTAGCAAGACCCCCCCCCCCCCCCCCTCCCCCAAATACACCATTATTCACTATTTTACTATAACTTTCGACTATAGATCCTAAGAGCATCTTCAATGGTAGTGCAAAAATAGGTGTAAATTAGTATTTTAGAAATTGCTTTTGCATCCCTAATTACATTTTGGTAGATCTAAATTAAAATTTTGATCCAATGAATAGATAGAAATTATAATATTTGAATTCAATTTTTGCATATTTTTTTTAGCTCATAAATTTTATGTTAATCTATTTTTTATTATGTGTATATATAAAGAGTAATTTTTTGGGGTACCATAAAATCTACCCACCTGCTACTTGGCGATGGGTAGTGGCGACACCCTCCCCCAGTTGGGGGGGGGGGGCAAGCCCATTGTGGGTTCCATAAAATCTATATATACATATAAAAGTAAGGAAGTGGTTTGGTGTGAACACATGTTGTGAATAAGTGGTTTAGTGTGAACACATTTTGTAAATTAATGGCATTTATTATTTTTATTGTAATCAATGGTGATTTTGAAAAACTATGCATTAGTTTATTGTTGTTTAAAATATGAAATTCTTAAAATTAATTTTTTATTATCTTCTTATTTATTTTTCTCATGCGAATTTTTTATCCATTTACTGCTTTTTTTAATGATTCATGTTTGACGTGACAATATTATTAATCAACAGCATAAGGCATAATCCTCGAATAAATTTTTTTTTTTGGAGTAATTTGGTAGTAATTTTTATAGACTATTATTCATTTGATACTTTATTTGTCATTTTTTTTTTCTTTTTTTTTGAGTAAGTGGTTTAATGTAAACACATGTTGTAAATTAATGACATTTATTATTTTTATGATAATCAATGGTGGTTTTGAAAAACTATGCATTAATTTATTGTTGTTTAAAATATGAAATTCTTAAAATTAATTTTTTATTATCTTCTTATTTATTTTTCTCATTCGAATATTTTTTTTTATCCATTTACAGTTTTTTTTATTATTCATGCTTGACGTGACACTATTATTTAATCAACAAAATAAGGTATAATCCTCGAATAAATCTTTTTGAGTAATTGGGTAGTAATTGTTATAGACTATTATTCATTTGATACTTTATTTGTCATTTTTTTTTACTATTCAAATATTACAATACAATAATTTTTAATTTTTATAGTTTACAAATTTTTTTAATTATATGGATTAAATTTCATATATAAATGATTTTCTTATATATGACTTATTATTTTTCATCTAAAAACTACGCATTCATTTATCATTATTTACACTATGAACTTATTCAAATTATTTCTATAATGCGACAGTATTTTTTATCCATTTAAAATATAATGATATACTTTTCTTATCTAATTCTTATACGAACATTGCAGAGTACTTGAATATTGGTGATCCAATATCATAAGGTATAATTCTCGAATAAATTTTTTTGGAGTAATTGGGTAGTAATTGTTATAGACTATTATTCATTTGATACTTTATTTGTCATGCGACGGTATTTTTTATTCATTTACAATATAATGATGTACTTTTCTTATCTAATTCTTATACGAATGTTGTAGAGTACTTGAATTTTGGTGATCCTACATTTAATTATGAAAATTGCAGGGCTTTTTTTTGGTATGCGGAGTGTATGGACAAACAATATAATACAAATAAGCAGAAATATTCACTCTGTTTTATTCACTCTATTTATATCATTATACATATATATGTTGGTTCTTATAAAAAATAGAAAAATATTGTATTCGTAATTATATGAGAAGACATGATGATCGTGCAACGCACGGGTGAAAATACTAGTTTCTATATATATAAATATTACAACAAATCGATATAAAAAATTCGCATTATGGTCTACAAGTTATGTATTGGATGAAGGGAACTCTTTTATTGTCTTGATTAATCTTACATGTTTATTGTTATTATTTTGATTGATTGACCACTAATTTGATATATTATAACTTATTGTAGTTACGAAAAACTCACAATAGGTTAGAATATTACATGATTAATACACGATCACTAGATGTTCAGAATAATATTATGACATGTGCAATTTCATTGATAATTATGTGATTTAAGGTGTTTTAAACATTCGTATTTGGATTAAGAATAAATTCAGATTATATTTAAAATAGATTTAATTTGTCTTGTCTCGTAAAAGAAAATTAATTACATGTGTATTATCATTGTTAAATAAGACTTGAACGGTTTAAACTACCAATTGTTGAATTGAGATAGATGATAATAGGTGGATTCGAATTCCAATACATGAACTCCATTCATCTTTACTCCTAAACATTTTTATTTACTCCAAATTTTAGAATATATCAAAAAATTCTTTTTAATTGTTCTCTTAATTGAATCGACGATAAATTGATAATTAAGATTAAAATTTATTAATTGTGGGAACGATAACTTTAAACTCATCAAATCTATTATTTGTCGACGATCTCGTACACTTACGAGATTTTTCTAAACAGATCCCTCAAATATCATTATGCTAAAACCATTAACATCATTACAAAGTAAAATCACTAGGTCAGAAGTTCCAAGGCCCATGTTCTTTAAAACAATCATTACAGTTTACAAATTAATTTATAAACAATATAATTTTCTAAATTATTTTTTAATCAAACATTTTTTTACTCTTTACTTTTTAATCACGTATTTTACCTCAAAATATAAACAAATCAATTTATAAATGTTACAATATTAAAGAACGGAGCAAAGACCATATAGTGTCTCGATTGGTAGGCACTTCAAAGCAAGAATGGAGAAAAGAGACGAATTTCATAATCACAATCACAAACTATCCAAGTAAACATAGAAAGTGACGTCAGAAGTCCCATGGGCAAGGTATGGTGGTAAAGCATGAGGATTTTATACAAAGTATTGAAGGTTCAATTTCCTGCATCACTTGTAAGATAACATTTATGTTGGAAGACAGAACTCATGTGGAGGCAAAAATTATGTCACACTTGTCGCTCCTCCAAGGTCGTGTCTGCATGTAGTAAACAAAGGTCCACAAGAAGGAGAACCGCATCTCGAATGTCCGGTACAAATGTATATAAGTTGTGACCGCATCCAAATTACATAAATGACAAACTAGGGGGAAGACCACCACTCCCCAAGATTATTCGGGGGTAAGCTCAAATCCCGAGTAATAAAAATAGTAAGCGAATAAAATGCGAATCTGATCAAACACTAGTCAAGAAAGGAAATGGAAGAAACTGGATTTTGATTTAGTGCTCGAGCTTACTGAGAAACTACTTGCAAATTTGCTAAGAGGGGGTATTTTCAATTGGGACTTTTAAAGACTTTTGAAAATTTTAAAAATTTAGGTGTATTCAATTGAGACTTTTGTAGATTTTTAAAAAGTCTCTAAAAGTCACGGTGTATTCAATTGAAACTTTTTAGAAAGTCTCTACAATTTCTATAGTATTCAAATTAATACCCATCCCCAATATCTTCAAAGATACTTTCCTTTTCATTCACTACCCTGCATTAAAGGCTTCATTTATTTAGCTAGAACAAGTAATGATCGAATATGTTTATGCACTATTTACAATAATATGTAGCAGTGTTGTGTGATTTTTTAACTACAAGTGTACGTTGTCAAGTTTTGTAATACTATGGTAAAATAGAATGTCAAACTCACATGGATTGATACTAAATTTCTACTAAGTACTATAAGTATACTAACCTTTCTTTTATCTAGAGAATCGAAATTATATGAATCAATGAGTTTAAAAATGAATCTAAAAGTAATGAATTTGTCTAAATCAACAAATATGCCTAATCACGAAGTTTGAACAATATATTAAGAGTCTAGGAGATTTGATTCACCTTAGTATCAACTATATCTTTTGTATTTCTATTAATTTTCAATTGTTTTTATTCAAAGTTTATAAGCAAAGAACCCTATTATATTTTTACTCACTCTCTCGAGTGTTGAGTAAAAAATCAATTCAAACATCCGATTTCAATATCTCTATCCAAACCAAGATTTTCAAATTTTTGATAAGTTCTATAGTTCTTCAATAAAACGGCTTCAAAGGATTTACACTTACTCTCAAAACCTATAAAATTTTAAGTTGTATTATTCTAGATCAAATTAAGGTTTCCTCTCTCAAGTGTCGAAACTTAAATAACAATTTATTCAATTAATGGCTAGTTAATTGAAAGCATTAAAATCAATAATACAAATAAACTTGGATAAAATTTTATGAAATTTAATGGAAGATTAAAAACATAGTATCAACGCAAGATTACATAAATCCCCTAGAAAATAAACTTAGTTCATAATGATATAAATAGGAAATAGCAAGTTCTTAATTGAAAACATGAAGGAGAAGATGAAAAACTGTTTTTGAATCATTTTGATTTTTTTGTTTGCTTTGGTCATCTCTTCAATTCTTTGTTCTCCTCGATTAGCATCGTCAAAAAGTCCTCTTTTTCCTGTCTCCAACCATTTTTATATGTTTTTCCCTTTCTTCCTCGAGTTCGGTTCAAATGAGCATTGAATACATAAAATTCGGGATAAAAAAGGTTGCGTGACACCTAGGCGCAACAAAATTTTAAACGACAGTGCCGAGGCACTGCAGATGCAGTTCCAATTCTTCTACTGCAGCGCCATGGTCCCTATTTAGTTGTTGTGTTTGGGGGCAGCGCCCTAGCTTGCTTCATTTGCATCGTTTCAAAAACTCAAATGATTGCATTAAAATTCATGATTTTCTTGGAATATAAATTTAAGTGAAAATACACTCAAGGCAGGAACCAGAATAATTTTACAAGATGTGGAAAAGATTTTATGAAACTTAAGACCTAAAGTAATATTGTACTAATCTATGAGCTTTCTAAAGGAATGTGGAAGATAATAATAAGATTGATTGAGGGACCGTTCGGCGGCCATATTTAATTTAGGAAAAAGACAACAAATTTAATTTACACAATTTTTCATATTATTTTTTAACCATTCACATTTTCTCTCTCCAATTTTTAACTCCACATCTTACCTATAAAGCACAAATAAATCAACCAAATAATTTACATTCCCATTTAAATTGATTTAAATCCTACCGAATAGGGCCTGAATCATTATCTAGTTGTCAGTTTACCATTCACGTGGTTCACTTCAATTTCCAATAGGAAAATGCTACCTGGACAAAAATAATGAACAACATGATGGACAACACACTCACATTGGGGGGAGTCCACCAAAATGGTGCACCCACCTCATATGAGTGTTATTCATAATGTTATTCAACTATATTGTCCAAGTAGCATTGTCCTTTCCAGTAAAAGGAATATTTTGGACTTCATAATTTTCTGGAGTTTGATTGTGTTTTAAGTCGTCCAATTCGTTTTGCATTAGTTTTAATTATTGCAATCATTTTCTTGTAAGGAAGGCCTATTTCATTTCATTTTCCTTTTTTTTTTTTGCCGTGTTGGATCTTTAGAAAGTTTATGAAAGAGACTTGCTTCTTCTTGAGGGTGATTTCTCAGTGGCAAACGTGATTATTTCCGTTGAATATTGATTGACGATTACCTCTTCTTGGAAAAGGAAGAATGGAGATAATGAAAAAAGATTTTGAAATCTTCTCTATCCATCCCACTAACAACGTGAATAACGGACTTTCCTTTTGATTTATATATATTGTTATTAATAAAAATATTAATTAACTAATAATATATAATAAATAAGTATTTATTACATCCTATCCTAACTTATATAAAAGAGGAAAATAAATTTTACTATTCATAAAGCTGACATCATTTTTTAATTTTTTTTAATTCCCCTATAATATAGGTGTCATTTTTTATTTATTTATTAAATTCTCCTATAATATAACTTCATAATAATTTAACTTAACTTAACTTTTATATATATATATATTTGAAACTTCTCTTAATTTTTTTTTCTTTAAATTCTCATTTAATATAACTTCATAATAACTTAACTTAACTAATATAACGTAATAATAACCTAACTTTAAGTTTAACTAACTTATATAAAAAAGGCAAAGCCTCATTAACTTAACTTATGTTGTAAATATTATATTGTATTAGTGAATGACAGTTGTACCCCTAAAACCTTGGTTATAATTACTTTATATATCCCTTTCTTCCCCTATATATATGGGGCTCTGGTTCAAAATATAATAGACAAGTTTATTGGTATCTCTACTTTTCTCTCTTTTTCTCTCTAGTTTATAACATGTTATATCAGCACGAGTCTCTATCAAATTGAGTTAGAATTTTCTTTTTCAAAATCTCATATATCAAAATATTAGTTAGATGGTAAAATCATATGCACCAAAATTAATTTGGTGACATATGAATTCTTTTTATTACTATTCAATTGCAATTCACATCTATTCATTACGATGTTGTTCATTAGCAATTGTGGCTCATAAATCTGAATCTGATTGTTTCCAACCAATTCGACAGATTTTGATCTTTATATTGATAATTCATTATGTTGTTGCTCCTGAAGTAGCACAATAGCATATATTAATATTCCAGAAGAATATTAATTATAGATTTGTCCATTACGAATTTTTTGATGCTATTAATTCATTCGTTGTTGCTTCTGAAGTAGCACAACATTATATTAATATTCCAGAAGAATATTAATCATAGATCTGTGTCTATCTATTACAAATATTTGTTGTTGCTCTTGAAGTAGCACAACATATAATTCAAAAGAATATTATTTGCTCCTGAAGAGTATAAATTATAATTTTCAATATTCCAGAAGAATATTGATTTATTATTCTTGAATAATCGAAATTTTAGAACTATAATTATTTTAGAAGAATAATTTGTGGTTGCTCCTGAAGTAGCACAATTTTTATTATAATAATATTCGTAAAGAATATTAATTGCTCCTGAAGAGCATAATTTTGAAAGATTTATTATTCAATTGCTCCAGAAGAGCAAATATCTAAAATCTTTAACAATAATTTGTTCTTGCTCTTGAAGTAGCACAACAGTATATATATTAATATTTCAGAAGAATATTAATTATAGATCTATCGATTACAAGCATTATTGTTATTATTGATTTAAATTTATAATTCATTATGTTGTTACTCCTGAAGTAGCACAAGGGATGATTAATATTTCAGAAAAATATTAATCATAAAATTGTCTATTATAAATAATTTGTTGTTACTCCTGAAGTAGTACAACATTATAATTAATATCCTAGAAGGATGTTATTTGCTCATGAAGAGTATGAATTATGATTTTCAATATTTTAGAAGAATATTGATTTATTATTTCTTTTGGAAAAATCAAAATAAATTCGTTAAAGTATACATTGTTCCAGCAAATTATTATTGTTATTATTTTTTGCTCTTTCAATTTTGTCATTGAAAATCACTACGTTATTTTGAATTCTCAAATACATTATTAGATTTGATTATACTATATATTAGTTATATATCTAATTTTTATATATGAAATTCACGTGCATGTTTAGTATCTTTTGCATATTGGTAAAAGATTTAGTCAATTTTGTTAACTTCTATATATGGAGATTCTTTTTCCTGATATATGTTTGGTAATTCATTTTTATATATAAATTCATACGATGTTTATATGGTAATTAATATTCTTTAAGATGATTAAATATTTGTAGATGTTCATTCATAAATTCTGATTTAATAATGTATTATGTTGTTGCTCATGAAATATGACAACAATAGTAGTATTCTAAAAGAATATTAGTTGCTTGTCACGAGCAGTATATTACAATTTCAATATTCCAGAAGAATATTGATCCAATGCTCTTGAAGAAGCATAATTTAAAATATGTTTTAAACGAATATGGTGTTGGTGTTCTCGAATAAACACAACTCACGTTACATAAATATTCCAGAAGAATATTTTAACGTCACTCGTGTAGAGTACAAATATTGTTGGCTTGAAAGGAAGAATGAATAATTAATATCAATATTCCAGAAGAATATTGACTTATTATTCTTGAAGAATTGCAATTTTAGCAATATAATTATTCCAGAAGAATAATTCGTTATTTTGCTCTTAAATTGCACAATAGATATCAATTATTGTTATAATTGAATGAGATTCGAATCAATATTCCAGAAGAATATTGCGTTATTGCTACATTTCAATATTCTAGAAGAATATTACTTGCTTGTCACGAGCAGTATATTACAATTTCAATATTCCAGAAGAATATTGATCAAATGCTCTTGAAGAAGCATAATTTAAAATATTTTTTAAATGAATATGGTGTTGGTGTTCTCGAATAACACAACACACGTTAGATAAATATTCCCGAAGAATATTTTAACGTCACTCGTGTAGAGTACAAATATTCTTAGCTTGAAAGGTATAATGAATCATTAATATCAATATTCCAGAAGAATATTGACTTATTATTCTTGAATAATTGCAATTTTAGCAATATAATTATTCCAGAAGAATAATTCGCTATTTTGCTCATAAATAGCACAATAGATATTAATTATTGTTATAATTGAATAAAATTCGAATCAATATTCCAGAAGAATATTGCGTTATTGCTACATTTCAATATTCTAGATGAATATTATTTTATTGCTCAAGTGATAAATACTGCATTCTTTTTCGCAAAGAAATTCGAATTTATTAATAATCCAGAAGATTATTATGATGTAGTCTAATATATAGTTGTGATGATTCCTGAAGAATCATAATTTTATCTCATATGAAATATAATATTAGAATATAATTTGCTCTCGAAGAGCCCAATATTATGATATATGTTATTAATTTGATATTACAATATTCCGGAAGAATATTGACATATTGATTTTTGAATGAGTAATAAAACGTGCTTTTCGAAGTAGCATTGTTTCGAAAAATATCTCATTTGAGTTCATGTTTATCCCTAAAGGAAAACATATAACTTATGTCATAAGGACATTGATTAGTTTGACTACTTGAATAATATATGATTATATCTTATATTGAACCAGAAGTTCAATTTAATTTTATTATTTGGTATGACCAGTTGGACCATCACTGGATCAATAATGATGCGAAATTAAAATTGATACTCAATGAAGAACCAGAAGATTCTTCAATTCAATCATATATGATATTTGTTCTCTTTCATGAAAATTTTCATTATCACTAGCTAAAATAGGGATTAAATTCCCTATATTTCTGAAAATTAATTGGGATGATAAATGAGGACCCATCATCCTCCACGTTGATCATCTAAATATTATTTGTATATAATAGATTTGATACATGTACAAGATGATTGAATGGTGTTCGAAACCTGAAGTTTGCGAAATTATTGCTCAAATTATGAATTATGAGCATAATTTTCAGATTATATAATCAAGAATGTGTCTTGATAATGCTAATGGACACGAATCTCAACATTTTAAGAAGTGTTAGTTGGGATGTCGATAAATAGTTTAATATTTTTGTTTGTTAAACGCCTCCAATTAATTTAATTGAGAACAAAATACTTCCCTTTTTGTTTAGGGAATTCTATTACGCATCATGCCAATATCATAGTTCTCCCTATTATAATTGGCTTATGGTTAGAGCCTAATTTTTCCATATAATTTTTTAATAGTGCAATTGATCCACCACAATGCACTGATATGGGAAATAAAGAATGTTGAGAAAAATGCGTTGTTTGAACATATATCACAAATGGGTGATATTTTACAACGTCGAAAAAAAAGTTATTGTCAATTTGATTGGACAATTTTCTCAACATTAGGGGGGAATAGCTTAAAATCAAACAAATGCATTATATTATGTTATATATATCCTCGCGATTAATAATACGAACCAGAAGTTCGATTGAAAATATGAACGAAACGTTCAAAGATAACATAATTACAAGATGCATAAGAGATTAATAAAATCTCATGCTTTATCTTATATTGATATGTAGCACGCCTGAAGCGTAGCAATATTTGATTCAAATAAAGATCCTCAAATAAATAAAAACAGAGCAAATGATTATAGTGGTCTTATTGAGGAGGCATATACTCGTGAGAGAGTATTTATTGACATAATTAATTGTAAATCTCTAGAAGAGGTTCAAGTACTTGAAATATTGAAAATTGAGATCTCTATAGTTATGTTTTGTGGGAAAAGAAATCAAATTGAGATGATAATTGTGTCGACACACTTTTTAAAGCACTTATGCAAAAGCAAATTGTGAAGCTAGCCGCATCATAATTTGAATGATAGCGAGGATAATAAAAGAAAATATGTCGAAGAAAATCGATATAAAAATAGTTGGCAAAAGTATGCATTCAGGCTAAATTAAACTTATTACAAAACCTGAAGTTTTGGGACCTGAAGTCCAAACGCATAAAAGTGTAAAGCCAGTAAAATACCTATAGGTATAGTCGTAATACATGACTTGTTGCGCAACGAATGTTTCAAAGATCTGGCATAGATACAATATTTTATTTGCCTGAAAATGCATAATAAGTGCCTATAAATATATGATTATTAGAAATGTATATAATGAAAAATGATTTACTCTGATTACTAGCTTGCGCTCTTTGATGTACCAATGAGTATATCAAAATATATGATCATCAACTCGGTACGTTGGGAGTATTCTTTGAAGTACCAATGAGTGAGATTAAAAATGGTAATCAATAGCTCAGTACTTTGGGATTGCGGTGAAATAATTAGAGAAAATCTATTTGAAATATAGGAATCATTACCTATCTCAAGTTTCACGACTTAAATTTGGTGGTAGCAATTTGACAATTGCAATGTGAAACATATACTATGCTTAAAGCATACAATATAATCCTCGAAGGATTAAATATGTTTGAAATATATAGTTCAAGTTTTTAATAAACTTGTTTGATCAAAGTATAAAGATACTTTGCGATCTAAATATATCATATGCCTTGAATAGATTCAATTTTCAATGGAATGTGATAGATAGTATGAAATTAGATTACATGAAGAATGGTACAAATGACTCTATATGAAAAAGTGTTGAAATTGAAATGTACCATTATTGTGAATAATATTTTAAAATCGTAAATTCAAATTCATGGTTAATTATTCACCTGAAGTGAATAAGTTAATTGTTCAGTGAAGTGAATAAGTCACTTCCAAATTTTAGAACTACATTAAATGCATTGATAATATTGATTATAGAAAATGACTCGATGCAGCATGTTCAAATGATTGGAAATATTGGATATATTCAAAGAACAAATAATATCAGATGTGTGCTATTTATATGCTTGGTAAACATATTCGATATTGCACCGATTTACAGTTGAAATAATTAAATGCAGTATCAATATAATTGTAATGTTCCCATGAGGGGGAGCTAATATACGCTACACTCTTTTTTCCTTAGCCGAAGTTTTGTCCCACGGGGTTTTCCTGACAAGGTTTTTAATGAGGTAGCTGTCATCAATATCTATTGATATACTCTCTTATACGAAACTCCTGAAGAGATCAAGATATGAATGATTCAATAGAGATTGAATCAGGGGGAGTAACTATATGGATGATTCAATACATATTAAATCAGGGGGAGTAGCTATACTCTTTTTCCTTCGTTCATGTTTTTTCCCACTGGGTTTTTCTGACAAGGTTTTAACGAGGCAGCATCAAAAGACTCCAGAATTTTCAACAAATTCACTCAAGTGACAATGAAGCCGATTTATCTACAAAAGTACTATCAACATCTACATTCAATAAACTAGTTCATAAGATTGGGATACATCAACTCGATGATTTACAACGATCAACACTAAAGGGGAGTAGTTGTACTCTTTTTCCTTAGCCAAGGTTTTGTCCCATTGGGTTTTCCTGGCGAGGTTTTAACGAGGCAGCATTCATCTTAATACTCCAAGAACAACTATACTCTTTTTCCTTCGTTTGATATTTTTGTCCCATTGGGTTTTATCAAACAAGGTTTTAACGAGACATATATTTTATAATATCATATGTCATTCAAGGGGGAGTGTTGTAAATATTATATTGTATTAGTAAATGACAGTTGTACCCCTAAAACCCTAGTTATAATTACTTTGTATATCCCTTTCTTCCCCTATATATATGGGGCTCTGGTTCATAATATAATAGACAAGTTTATTGACGTCTCTACTTTTCTCTCTAGTTTATAACAACTTATACATTTTTTTTTTAAATTCTCCTATAATATAACTTCATATTAACTTAACTAATATAACTTAACTCTAACTGAGTTACATAAAAGAGGCAAAATCTATTTATTGTTCATTTACTAATGACGTCATTTTTATAAAAAAAAAAAAAAAATTATATAAATTCTCCTATAATATAAATAATAACTTAACTTATGTAAAATAGCCCCCCCCCCCCCCCCCCCCCCCCAAATAATACAACTTTATAATAACTTAACTTCATATATATATATATATTAATTTTTTTTAACTTCTCTTATTATTATTATTTTTAAATCCTCATATAATATAATTTCATAATAACTTAACTTCAACTGACTTTATATAAAAGAGGCAAAACCTCTATACTCTTCATTTATTAATGACGTCATTTTTTTTATTTAAATTATCATATAATATAACTTAATAATAATTTAACTTAACTTATATAAAAGAGGCTTTTTATTTTTTATTTTTTTAAATTCTCCTATAATATAACTTAATAATAACTTAACTTTATAATTATAACTTATAATATGATAATAATTAATATAACTTAACTTATAGAAAAGAGGTAAGGCCTCTTTACTGTTTCAATTATTATTCATGAGACCGACGTCAATTTTTTTTTTAATAATAATTCAACTAATCTATAGATAAGCCGCCTATGTACTTTTAGTTTGCTATGATTGTTTGTAATATATTTATTTGCATTTTCCCTCTAAGAAAGATGAACAAAGATCGACTGCAAATTACATATGGTCATTTCGGAATAATATTTTTTTCTGACAGTTTCTATAGTCAATTATTTTGGAATTATATTTTTTTCCTGACGCTTTCTACATCCAATTATTAAAGAGATGAAATATACGTCAATAATTAAACATCTCTTTTAAATGTTGAGTTAAGATACAACACAATAAAATTTATACGCTATTATATACACAACTCTTACATCATACACGGGTGTTGAAAAATGGAGCTAAATGTGGAAAATAAAGCCAACTTTTTTGAAATTGGCAAGCCACCATTAATAGTCCATGTTCACACCTATTTGGTAAGACACCATTAGCCTACAATCCTCATATGTTCACACCTATTTTATTCCTTCCATTGTTGATTCTTTGTCCAAACTTTCCCTATAAATAGAGGGCAAAACTTCAATGAAAAATACACCACCAAAAACCACAACAAAGAGTGTTTGTAGAGAGCAACACAAGAGAGGCATTTCACAAAATAGGGAGAAAAGTGAGTTGGAGAGAATAGCCTTTGCATAGGCAGATAAAAATACAGTGTTGTATTTTGTACTCCTCATTTTCGAGTTAGTGAAATATATTGGTGTGGGTCCGTGGACGTAGGCAAATTGCTGAACCACGTAAATCTTTGTGTTTCGTATTTGCATTTTATTTTTGCGTATTTATATTTTCTCAGTCCAATTTATTTGTGTCACATCGATCCTGGGCGGGATTAGTTGCGTCCTAATTCCCAACAATTGGTATCAGAGCTTTGGCTCATTGAAATCTTTTGAAATTCTTAGTATGCTCTGTGGTTGCAGCTTTGACTGATCTTCCACATCAGAAAAGATTTCTTTAGACTGTTTTGTGATTGAGTGTGAACAATGTCGACAGATGAGAAAATATCCAAAATTGACAAATTTGATGGTTCAAATTTTGGATTTTGGAAAATGCAAATGGAGGACTATCTGTACCAGAAGGATCTATACAAGCCACTAAAAGAAAAGCCAGAAGATATAAGCCAGGGGGATTGGGAGTTGCTTGATCGAAAAGCACTCGGCACAATCAGGCTGACGTTGTCAAAGTCAGTAGCCTTCAACATAAAAAATGAGAAGACGACAGAGTCTCTCATGGCAGCCCTTTCTAGCATGTATGAACAACCATCTGCAGCAAATAAAGTCCACTTAATTAAAAAGCTGTTCAATATGAAGATGGCCGAAGGCGGAAGATTTGGGGAGCACCTAAATGAATTCAATGAAGTGACGGACCAGCTAAACACAGTCGAAATCACTTTTAGTGATGAAGTTCGAGCTCTGTTAATTCTTGGGCAGTTGCCAGACAGCTGGAATGGTACAGTCACAGCAATTAGTGGCTCTGCCGGAAAGTCAAAATTGAAGTTCGATGATGTCGTAAGCATGATCTTAACGGAGGAGATCAGACGACAATCAGAAGGTGCCTCAACTTCAGGATCGGCGTTGAACGTGGAAAGCAGAGGCAGAAGCTCCAACAGAGGAAATGGGCGGGGCAACGGCAAATTCAGAAGTGGCAGATCGAGGTCCAGAAATCCAAACAATTCCAACAAGACAAAGGTTGTGGAATGTTGGAAGTGTGGCAAGACCGGTCATTACAAAAATCAGTGCACAGCACCTCCAAAAGAAAAGGAGGACAGGACAGAAGTCAATGTTGTGGAAGAGGAAGCGGACGATGCTTTGATATGCTCTTTGGAGAGAAAAACGGAATACTGGGTGATTGATTCCGGAGCATCTTTTCATGCTACCTCAAACAAGGAGTTTTTTGTAAACTATACGCGGGGTGATTTTGGCAGAGTATATCTCGGTAATGATCAACCGTGTGGCGTGGTCGGAAAAGGTGATGTACAGATCAAGATCAATGGATCTGTGTGGAAGCTGAAGGACGTGAGACATATTCCAGAATTGAAGAAGAACTTGATCTCCGTCAAGCAATTGTCGGGAGAAGGACATGTCACCACCTTCTCTGGTGATAACTGGAAGATCACCAAGGGCGCCATGATTATCGCTCGAGGCAAGGATACTGGCACCCTCTACACAACGGCGGATGCTTGTGTAACAATTGCAGTTGCTGAAAGCAAGGAGGGCCCAAACTTGTGGCACCGGAGACTTGGGCATATGAGTCAGAAGGGACTCATGTATATGCATGCAAAGGGGAAACTACCAGAGCTTCAGTCTACTGATATAGACTTATGCGAGAGTTGCATCTTTGGGAAGCAAACCAGGGTGAGTTTCAACACTAGTGGTAGAACTCGGAAGCGAGAGAAGCTTGAGTTAGTCCACACAGACGTTTGGGGACCAACGCAGTTTCATCTATTGGCGGAAAGTCATACTTTGTGACTTTCATTGATGACCACTCGAGAAAAGTGTGGGTTTATTTCTTGAGACACAAGTCCGAAGTATTCGATGTGTTCAAGAAATGGAAAGCCATGGTGGAAAATGAAACAGGATTGCGAGTAAAGAAGCTGAGGTCCGACAACGGAGGAGAATATACAGATATGTCGTTCAAGAAGTTCTGTTACCAGAATGGCATCAAAATGGAGAGGACGTTGCCAGGGACTCCACAGCAAAATGGAGTTGCAGAACGTATGAACCGGACATTAACGGAGAGAGCCAGAAGCATGAGGTTACATGCAGGCTTGCCCAAACAGTTTTGGGCAGAAGCAGTCAACACAGCGGTGTACTTGATCAATCGAGGACCCTCGGTACCGTTGGAGTACAGGATACCGGAGGAAGTATGGAGCATAAAAGAAATAAAACTTTCCCACGTGAAAGTTTTTGGATGTGTCGCATATGCACATATAAGTGATCAGGAAAGGAGCAAGCTAGACCCCAAATCACTAAAGTGCACATTCATTGGATATGGCGGAGATGAGTTCGGCTACCGCTTATGGGATGACCAGAACAGAAAGGTCATCAGAAGCAGGGATGTCATATTCAACGAGAAGGTTATGTACAAGGACAGAAATGCAGTGCAGTCCGATGACACAGTACATGATGATCCAACATATGTTGAGTTGAATGATGCTCCAGAAAGTAGTACGTCACAGCAGACAGAGGAGGATCTGCAGTTACAGGAGCCTGTTCTAGAGACTGATGCATCACAGTCTCCAGTCCCTGTTCTTAGAAGGTCAACCAGACCTCATGTTCCAAATAGAAAGTACATGAGCTACATGTTACTTACTGATGCAGGTGAACCTGAATTCTATCATGAGGCATGTCAGGTCGGTGATTCTGGCAAGTGGGAGCTTGCAATGAAAGATGAGATAAAGTCTCTCATCTCTAACCAGACGTGGGAACTAGCTGAGTTACCTACAGGAAAGAGAGCTCTACACAATAAGTGGGTGTACAGAATCAAGGAGGAACATGATGGATCAAAGAGATACAAGGCGAGGTTGGTGGTCAAAGGTTTCCAGCAGAAAGAAGGAATTGACTACACGGAAATATTTTCGCCAGTTGTGAAGCTGACAACAATCAGATCAGTCTTGAGTATTGTTGCAGCAGAGGGTTTGCACTTGGAGCAGTTAGATGTGAAAACTGCTTTCCTCCATGGTGATCTTGAGGAGGAAATATATATGCAACAGCCAGAAGGCTTCTCAGTCAAAGGAAAGGAGAAGCTCGTTTGCAAATTGAAGAAGAGCCTGTATGGCTTAAAGCAAGCCCCGAGACAGTGGTACAAGAAGTTCGACGGATTTATGCAGAAAAATGGCTACTTCAAATGTAATGCTGACCATTGTTGCTACTTCAGGAGATTCGAGTCCAGTTATATAATTTTGCTACTTTATGTCGATGATATGTTAGTAGCAGGCTCAGATATGGACGAAATCAAGAAGTTAAAGATGCAGCTGTCAGCAGAATTCGAAATGAAGGACTTGGGTGCAGCGAAGCAGATTCTCGGAATGAGGATTTTCAGAGATAAGCAGAAGGGTATCTTGCAGTTATCTCAGGCCAAGTACATTAGTCAAGTTCTGCAGAGATTTAACATGTGCAGTGCGAAGGCTGTCAGCACGCCACTAGCTAATCACTTCCGTCTATCTAGTGATCAGAGTCCTAAGACAGAGGACGAGATAAACTTCATGGCTAAAATACCATATGCCTCAGCCATTGGAAGTTTAATGTATGCCATGGTTTGTACCAGACCAGATATTGCTCATGCAGTAGGAGTTGTGAGCAGGTTTATGGCAAATCCAGGAAAACAGCATTGGGAAGCAGTAAAGTGGATATTAAGATATTTACGGGGAACTACTGATAGATGTTTATGCTTTGGACGAAGCGAGGTGACTCTACAAGGCTTTGTAGATGCAGATTTTGCTGGCGAGGTAGATCGCAGGAGAAGTACTACTGGTTATGTTTTCACAGTAGGTACTACTGCAGTTAGCTGGATTTCGCAGATACAGAAGATTGTTGCTCTATCCACTACAGAAGCAGAGTACGTGGCAGTAACCGAGGCTAGCAAAGAAATGATCTGGTTACAGGGTTTGTTGGCAGAATTGGGATTCAGTCAGGAGAAGAATGTTTTGCACAGTGATAGTCAGAGTGCGATATATCTGGCAAAGAATTCAGCATTTCATTCTAGAACCAAGCACATTGGACTCCGTTATCACTTCATCAGGTCTCTTCTAGAGGATGAAGTATTAACACTAGAGAAGATCCAGGGTAGCAAGAACCCAGCCGACATGATGACCAAGACAGTAACAAAGGAAAAATTGGAGTTGTGCTCAGCTTCAATTGGTCTTCTGAAGTGAAGACAAAGGAAATGACTCGCACCATATTTCACAAAGAGTTGCAAGAAGCAGATATCTCAGGGGAAGCCACATTTATCCCCAAGTGGGAGATTGTTGAAAAATGGAGCTAAATGTGGAAAATAAAGCCAACTTTTTTGAAATTGGCAAGCCACCATTAATAGTCCATGTTCACACCTATTTGGTAAGACACCATTAGCCTACAATCCTCATATGTTCACACCTATTTTATTCCTTCCATTGTTGATTCTTTGTCCAAACTTTCCCTATAAATAGAGGGCAAAACCTCAATGAAAAATACACCACCAAAAACCACAACAAAGAGTGTTTGTAGAGAGCAACACAAGAGAGGCATTTCACAAAATAGGGAGAAAAGTGAGTTGGAGAGAATAGCCTTTGCATAGGCAGATAAAAATACAGTGTTGTATTTTGTACTCCTCATTTTCGAGTTAGTGGAATATATTGGTGTGGGTCCGTGGACGTAGGCAAATTGCTGAACCACGTAAATCTTTGTGTTTCGTATTTGCATTTTATTTTTGCGTATTTATATTTTCTCAGTCCAATTTATTTGTGTCACATCGATCTTGGGCGGGATTAGTTGCGTCCTAATTTCCAACAACGGGCACCACTAGTGAAGAAATATAAAGATATAACATGAATAACGAAATGTAATTTTGAAAGTAGCGCTCCCTTTAATTTCGATTGCTACAACTTATTATAGATTGGGAAGGATTGTTACCTTAGGAAGGGAGGTTTTGCCGATGCCACCCTGGCCATGGAGAATGAGGGGACGGTGCTGTCCTGTTCGTGGTTTTATGTTTTATGGCGTTTCTATGTAAAATGTGTAGTTGGAATTTGGAAAAAGAAAATTTATATAGTTAAAAAGTATTTTTTATAAATTAATTTATAAATTGTAATTATTGCCCAAAAAACATGATATTAATCTTCTTGATGTTGAGACTCATATAGACTGTAAAGTATCTTGGTTTCTATTAAAAAAATTAATTTTATAATTACGTTAAGTTGATATTAAATCCGTAGATTAAAATTATTTTTGATAAAAGTTATTAATGAAATAAATTAAGCTTTGGCTTGGTAAAAAATGTTTATATATTTTATTTATAAATAGTCACATGACAACATCTATTTAATCAATTTTTTTGAAAAGTCAATAATTTCGATTAGTCAAAAATTCTTACCTACAATTTTTCATTTTTTTTAAAAATGAACCTACGAAATGTTGACACGTCGCTATTTATAAATAACAATTTGTAAATGATTTACCAAAAAAAATTTCATAAAATGTGATTAAAAATTAAAAATTAATTGTTCTTTTGTTTGAAATTTTACTTTTATTCTACACCAAACATGATTTCAATATTATAGTATTCTGATGTATTAAGTTAAGGTAGACCACTTAAAATAACATTTTTATAAATAAATATTATTTATTTATTTAATTTAATTTAAATATTATTTATTTATTTAATTTAAAAATTCAATAACTCTTATTTCTTTTCAATTTCGTTATGAAGTTGGGTGAAATTAACTCTCGTTTGGGTGAAATCCCGAACGGCCCCCACGAATTTATAAGGATTCGGAGGCAGTATTTTCCAGAAATAACTTGATAATATTTACAAATAATCTTTAGAAATAAGCACACCCAAACATGCTAATAACCAGAAACAAACAAATGAGAAGTAAGAACAGAGGAGCTCAGAGACAAATAATAGCACCACTGCATCTTGTTCTCCTTTCCATTTTCATTTTGTTTCTTCCTCTCTTTCTACTGTATCGAGTAAGCTCTAATCACCTCAACTATAGGTGCCCGACACAGTGGACACTTGCCTCCTCCACGAACCAACTCGTTTGCACAGTTAGAACACGTGCACATGTGCCCGCACCTGTAGACATATATCAGTATAAGTTACAGCTCAAGGAAAAGAAATAATAATTCTTTTAACAAGGGATGTCCCGCTCGAATGTTAACACGGTAAAAGTTAAACGTCTGTTGTGTTGCAGAACCGATCCGTTGCCCAACAGTCAATGTACACATGCCACGTGGCACACATACATTGATTGTAGGGCATGATTTGTTGCCCGACTCAAAGCAAAATATCATTTCTGGTGTTGTGTAATGTGTACACAAAACCAACCTGTATAACAGAGAATCGATGTGGTTATCACAACATATACAGCAGGTACCCTTTCGAACATGACCCCATTTTGACCCATCCTCCGAAGTCTCTACAACCCCTGCAAGTGCATGCAACGTTATAAATAAATAAACAAGAGAATAAGACAGCACGATGTCGTGGGAGGGAAGATACTGTATTCAAGAAGTGCAAAATTGTCGAAGGACCAGCAAAAGCATTTGCATTACACTTAGAGAAACTCGAGAGGATTATAGCACAAGAGTGCAGACTGACCTTGTTCACCAGTTGATCGATTAAGAGCAGCTGAGACTTCTTGTCGGACTGAGCGTTGTAGCTCCAGTTGCATGTCCATGCACGCTTCTAACATCCTTTGCATGTGGTTCATGCCTTGCTGAAGTTTTGCAACGTCCGCTCTCAGATCATTAATCATCTCACATTCCTGATAAATATTAGAAATTATATAATGATATTCTCGGGCGTGCATATGTGTTTGCATGGTGAAGCTCGTGCAAGCCTGGGGTTGGGGTAGAGGAGGGGGAAGGTATTTGGCCTCAATACAATCCACAAATATATAAGCACTATATGCTAGAGTAGCAAAAAACTTTCCCAGCAAATTTCATCAAAGTAAAATTTTCAAGGATAGACCCTCACTATTTGGCTCTACTCATCTATAACTGCAATGTGAACCAGCACAGGTGCAAGATTTTTACCGTCGGACAAGAAGTCAAGAAATAACCATGAGACCCAAAAATCTAACATGGTACTATGAACAAAAGTGACAGGACAACCAGAATTATGCAAATCCTGACTAGGGAAAACACACTTGACATTGGAGAGAGGGAGAGGTAAAAAGAATAAAACTCACAAGTTCAGAACGATGAACACTGTGACGAGACCAACTAGAAGGATGCAAATCCCGATGCCAAAGAGGTTGCGGTGGTGGTACTGGAGGAGATGGTAATACCAATGAAGGTCTACCAATAGCATCACGCCGAACATCATTCAGCTGCTCTTGATCCCTCTCCGGTGTTGGCGAAAGAGGCAAGTCCCTTTGCAGATCCCAGCCAATAGGAGACCTACCTTGCCTTTCCACATATGACTGAATCAACTGATCCAGGCTCTCACGGAAACCACTATGGAGAAGATTGGAGACACTCCTCCTACAACATGAAAGTTCAGTAAGTTGATGATTAGCCTTAAAAATTGAGAAGCTATACAGACTGAGACAATAACCTGCTTAGTAGATCCCTGAGTTCCATGCTGTACACATTATCTTCATCAGGTGGGTGAAACCTCGCAACTCTTCTATATGGTATAGATCGCTGCGTTCTTGGAGGGTCTGAAGGCCCTTCCGACCAACTATCCACAACTTCTCGAGAGCCATTATTATGCCAAACACCTTGGGCTTCCTGCAACTGATCTTGCTCTCCACCTTCATTTACTGCTGCTTCCGAGGGCCAATCAGGAACAGGATTTTCCTGCCAATTCCTATCTCTTTCTTCCAAAGTGCCCTCTCTCCATCCATTGGACTCATTATTGGCTGATTGTTGCCAATTTTCTCTCACATCTCCAGCGACCCGTCGCTGCAAATTGCTTCCTTGGTTGATAGCTGATGGTTGATTTGTACTCCGATCACTTCCATCCAAATTTATCATGTGATCGGTTAATCGTTGAACACCACTTTCCCGACGTCTAGATTGAGACTGCTCTTGATTCTCACGTTGAATCTCCTGTGAAGGATTGGAACTAATCTGATCATTTATTGGATCCCTGTTGTTATTGTTAGATGAGGTTTCAGGATGGCTGCTCACTTGCCCACGAACAATATTTTCTAATCTGGAGCGGAAACCTTCCCTGAATGAAATAAATAATCGTGCAATCAAATTAAAATGGGTAAACATTTCCTCCCAATTGCGTGACGTCTGATTATAATGTCACCAGACAAGCATCATAAACATTTCTCCCAAGAACAAATAATAAAATGAGGACAAGCGCCAAAGTAAAATTCAAAGAGGATATTTCCCAGTAAGAAAAGGAAAACAGTTGTCAGACCACAAAATGCCAGGTAAATTTAAGAGGAAGAAAAGAAAACAGTCAATTAATGAACTTTTATCAAGATATATGATTTTCATGTAAACATGAAAAATTTCAGCATGCTCAAACCAAGTAGTTTATTGGGAATTCTTAATCTAGAACGTCTAGAACATCTTTAAGAAACAGAAGGAATTACATTGTTAATCAAAGCCTTAACAGCTTCATTCAATTTTCATTCTATATTGTGTTGTTTCAAGAGTTCCATTTTTTCTTCTAATAAGTTATGAATTACTGATATTTGTACCTTACTACGCAACCACATATCAGGTGAAAAATAAATGAGGATCGGGTACAACAATGTATCCACTTACAGCATAGATCATGCTGCCATTTCGAGTTTTTGACTTCCGTCTCATTTGCAATTGAAACTATTTAATGATTATTTTAGGGAACGAATTGAAATGAAACGTATTAGAAAGATCCTCAGTGAGAGAGAGATATGCCCCACTAGAGTCAGCATGCTATTTTTTATTTTAACTTCTCAAGAACACTTAGCCATGTCATTACATCATTCAACAGTATTGGGAATCACGATGTCAACTGTATGGAACTAAGAATTGTTTTTCAGTTCGTGACCTCTATTCTTCATTAATCTCCATGATCCGAAGAACATCTTAGATAAGCATGATTTTGATTACTCTCAACATTAAAAAAGAGAATGTATTTCTTGTGTCAAAGGTACAACAAATTTTCTAGTAAAGATGAGTTCCCATGGTGTGTTGCATAACCAAACATACCTTAGGCCAGAAACTGTGTGCCGTTGTCTTAATTGATTCAGTTCACCAGCTGCCATTGAAGGGGTTCTCTCTTCCTCAGCAGGCCTTTCATGTCTTAAGAACCTACCTCTAAGCAGTGACTGAAAAATGAAATATACAAATATGAACTCATGATTACACATTCATGTAAGTTATTCCTGAAGCTCAGAGAAAATGATGGTAGGACGAATTCCGGATATACTTAACTGGTATGTAACACACAGAATATAGAAAGACGGGAACTTGATATGAACTCTTTGTTATTGCTAATAAAATGCAGGGACGACTTCAATATATAATGAGATTGATATACTTCTTTCAGCAGAACAACTTACAAAAATGCTTCGGTAAATCATAGTTTTAAGCCCAATCCAAGTATTCAAGAACATACTATTGATAACCACACTGAACATGAATAAAGTTCTTGGTGGCTAATAAGATACTAATCAACCTATAACACCTATAACAAGAAAGTAAAATAATATATCTTTGAAGTTTTAGTAAAACCATCAAGCCTTGGCAGAAATTTATCCACAAAAACAGAGGGAAAACGGGTTCCTAGCCCATATTTGGTAGCACTATTTTTTTGGATTTTAATCTAATTCAAAGTCAATATTTAATCTTAACCACACTTTTTATGGAACCCACAACTTTTCAACCACATTTCATCAACTTTTATTAAAATCTACTAAAACCCTAATTTTTATCAATACCAAACAGAGGCTTAATATGCTAAGCAACCCACAGTATTTTGGTTAGAAAACAGCATTTTACAACAAAGGAATGACTTAATGTAATACATAACTGCCAAATATAGCTTGTAGCCTTGATTCTAAATAAACCTAGAAACAATAACTCAGAGGTGATTTTGGATCCCTGCATAAATATGACTGACTGATAATAATGTTTGCAGACAATCAGCACTTGTGGCAAATAATTAGAATGTAGCAGCAAAAGTGCAACCGCAAAAGAAATTAAGCAATTCCAGAACAGTATTGCATCACCTGAATACGATTACGATGTGCAAAGTCAGAAACGGCACGATACTCCAGCAAACCCTGAAGTTCCCGCTGCCTTTCACTCTCAGTTCTTACCAGCAAATCAAGTAGAGCTTGTCTTCCCCGCAACCTCAACATGTCTCTACGAATATGTTCTGGCTGACCTTCCTCGTTGTCAACAACAGACCCTTCAGGAGCATGGTCAACATGAGTGCCAAGTCCATTATCTTGTTCTTCCCTGCGTCCGCTACGAGATCCTCTTTGCTGACTTGTAAGTTGCATCCACTCTCTCACAATCCTCACCCTCTCACGCTCCGTTTCCCCAAGCCATTCAGATCTAGGAGTGCCATTCCTTCGCATAACATTAGGTGCCGGATCACTAATGCCACTCTCCATCCATCCCCGAACAATTTGCCTCACCCTCTCCCTCTCAACTTCCCCAAGATCCGGAGATTGCTCCCTACTAGAATTGTCAGGGTCCCTATTCTCATTCTGCAAGCCACCCTGATCATGTGACCAAGTCGTATAGTCATTCTCATTCTCACCAGCATCCTCGAGACTACCCTGGTTATCGTTCTCCCTGCTTTCTGACATATTTGAACTGGATGGATTTGTATTAGAACCCATATTTCTCTGCTGCCTCAATCTCTCCCGTGCACGGTTCAGTGCTTGCTCATCCTCCAGCTCCCGCCACATCTGCAAAATAGTTGAAGCCTGGGTGCTAAGACTCTCAACATTCCCCTGGCGCATAGAAGTTGGGGACTGTGGTTCCCTCAAGAATGATGAGTCGAGCATGGACACCGTGTGCAAGCCCGCAAGTGACATCAACTCTGACTCGAGATTCCTCCTCTCCATCGTGGTGATCATCTCCTGCGCTTGACGGGCTGCCCACCTGCTTAAAATCCTTGAGTGACGCCTCCTGGCAGCAGAAGACTCAGCCAAGTCATCACCTTCAACATCCGATCTTCTCCTCCGCCTGACAAGCTGCTCGTCCTCATCGTCTTCATCCTCAGTAGTAGTTGTTCGTGGTGAACTGCACGAAGTGAATAACGAGCATTCGTCATAATGCCCGCGCATCAATTCCTCCAAACCCCTCTCAAATTCAGATCGAACATCATCCGTCGGTTGCAATTGCTGCTGAACACCAGCCATACCTTGCTCACCTTGAACCTACCCACACCCAGTTACCACTACAACAAACTTATCACTAAAAATGTACACCAGAAAACAGAAAGCCCATTTTCCCCACAATTTTAAAATTCTTAATTATCCGCAGATATTAAGAGTTTCATAAACAAGGGTATACCAAGAACGAAGGACCCTGTCAAAAAATCTCACGTGCTTTTTCAACCGATTGAAATCTTGAAATCGCTGGTTGGAAATTTAAATCACCTGAACAAATTAAACGGTCAACACTTCCATTACGGGTAACTACAACACAAAATACCCGCAAGGAAATTGACTGAAACTATGATCTATAAACATAAAAAAAACGAAGTATAATGAACAAAAATCGAGGTGAAAACTATACACGTATGTGTATATGCTGAAAATGGATAATGTAATATAATATAATGGGCCAAAAGGGCGTACCTCTGGAGCAGATAGCAGTGTAAGATTTATAAAGGGAAAAATGAACCCAAAAGTTTCGTAGATTTACACTGTATGCATTTATATATTGATTGATGTGTGTAATTGCTGTTTGCTTAACGTGTGTTATTATCTGTTAAAACTTAAAAGTGAAAACAAAACCGAACAAGAAAGAGGAGAGAGAGAGCAGGTTTTGCATTCGGTTTATTTTTCACATTTTTGTTAAACCGCCGGCGCCGTTGATTTTAGCGTTCGTTCTGCAACTTTTTTATACAAACTTTGACAGGCTCTGAGTGAAATTTTGGTGGAAGAATTGAATTCCCGTAGAATATAGAATATGGAAAGAAAATGAATTCCATATAATTAAATTTCAATGAATTGAATTTTTAAAAATTGAAAATTTAATTTGTTTGATTGATTTAATTTTTTA
Source organism: Ligustrum vulgare (assembly GCA_963555705.1). Lineage (NCBI taxonomy): Eukaryota > Viridiplantae > Streptophyta > Magnoliopsida > Lamiales > Oleaceae > Ligustrum > Ligustrum vulgare. The sequence continues at coordinate 16,757,563 of OY743176.1, read as the reverse complement.
GTTAAAAAGAATGAATTTTTTTTTAATGTTTATTATTTAATTGATATTATTTTTTATGACAAATTAAACAAAATTTAACTATTTTAAGTAAAAAAAATATTATTTTTTATTTTTTTCTCACATTCATGCTTGATAATAATAATAATGCTAATTTTTAAAATAAAAATAAATCAATTAACAATAATAAAAATGATCAAACGTGACAAAAATGTGTAAAGAAGTTGCCAAGAAATAAAAACCTCCACGACTCCGCCCTAGATTGGAAATCAATTTCCTCAAAAATAAGGAAAATTCGTCACATGATGAGGAAATATGGAAATGATTTTCCTTGAAAAAATTAGCGAACAAACAACCAAACATGAAAAACTGTAAGGAAAATATGAATTTTCCATGAAAAACATAGCATTTCAAACGCACCCTTAAATCAACTCTAATCGTGATCTATATTAGATTCAATTAGTGATTTAGAACTCCAAAAGCGTCGAATTCCCTTCCAATGAAGGGATGTAAACGAGATGTAAAATAACTTTTCGGTCAAAATTATACATTTTGATGTAAATTTGCATCCAATTTTGCATCTCACATGGCCCACTGTCTCTCCGTGCACTTTTTGGACGTTATACGATTTTTAAATTCAGATTTACCCCATATATCCATATATGAGGATAAATCAAGTGTGCCCAGCACACGACCTCTTTGGGATTTTCTCTTTTTTAATGAGTTTTTTTAATTCCTTAGCAAAATTTCAAGATTTTTAGATGGATTTGTTTGTAATTTACATATAAATAAATATCGTCTAAAATAAAATAAGTTAATAAATTTATGAGCAAGAATATTTGTGCAAAATAAAAAAATAAAAAAAGAAATTTGTAAGCTTTAATTTACATATATGATTAGGGATGACAAAACGGCTCGGCTGCCCGAGCCACTCAGACTCGGCTCGAAAAAAGCTCGGGCTTAGCTCGGCTTGTGGCTCGAGATTTCGAGCCGAGCTTTTTTTTGAGAGAGAGACTTTGACTCGGCTCGAGCAAAAAAAAAAAAAAAGTATGTCCAAAAAGCTCGATGGGAGCTTGTGCCATGAAATTCGACTATGAGCACGGCTTAACTTATTGTATATTTACATTTTCAATAAAAAATTTATGGATTTTTGTTATAAAAAAAAAAATTAAAAGCTAGGGATTGTGCTTGACTTGGCTCGGAAAAGCTCGACCCGAGTTCGAGCATTGATCTTCGGCTCGGGAGCCGGCTCAGCTCAGCTCATTGACATCTCTGTAACAAAATTTTAATTTAAATCTATCGGGATGTAAAATTGATTTTTGGGGAGTGTAATTTACACCACAATTGAAGTTGCTTTTAGGTATTAATGTAACAATTATAAATTGATCTATTTATATTTTTAAGGTAAGATGTATGACAAAAAATATATATAGTTAAAAAGTGATTTGAAAAATCATATTATTTATAAATTTAGCATGTGTTCAGTAAAATGGAAAAAATCCACGAATTTTTCAAACAACTTTTTAACCACATATTCTCTCTCTAATTTTCAACCACTATTTTTTACCTCAAAATCATAAATAAACTAGTTTATAAATCAAACAGTATTACCAAACAAATGCGATTTATAAATTGTAATGATCGTGTTACATTTTCCAAATCACTTTTAGGGCATGTTTGATCCAGAAGAAATTTATCATATTTTTCTTAATATTCATTTTTAACAACACATTTCTATGGGATCCACCACTTGACATACTTTTCAACAACTTTTCAACTACACATTAAAAAATTTATCCAATTTCTCCTATACAAAACTGACACTTCATTGTATACATTTTTCAAATTACATTTCAATTATATATTTTCCCTCAAAAATAATATATATATATATATATATTTTAAAACCAAACATAGGCTAAATTTTGGAAAATAAAGGGAAGACAAGCTGACAAGGACGCTCCAAAAAGATGATGGGCAAAGCACGCGAAGCCTTCCCAATTTATTTGTTTAATCTTTATTTTTCTGCTGTTCTCAAAAGTAAATTAGATTTACAACTTAAGTAGTAATTTTTTAGTAAAAGAGTAAATTTAAATAAATAAATGATTAGTAAGTAATTAAAAATTAATACTTGAAATCACCTATGTTTCTCATTTCGTTTTTTGCACGGTTGAAATAAATAAATAAATTCTTGTGATCAAAATAGTCAAATTTGGTCTTCATTAATATTGAACTCACCAAAGTCCACGAGAAGAACCAAAATTTATGTATATGCCTCTCAACACACAAACACTGAAATAAAAGTTTTAATGTGAGCCATATAATAGTTCATCACAAGTTTGATTTTATGATGATTTTTCACTTAATGACAAATTTTGCATAGTGATCCACTTACACTCCGTTCGGCGGCTCATTAATAAGGTGAGGAAAGATTTTTTATTATTTTCGAGATAAAATATGTGATTAAAAATTAGAGAAAAAATATGTGTAATTAAAAAATGATTTGAAAAATTGTGTAATTTAAATTGTAGTTTAAATAGCTCATTAGCACTACCTTAATTTAAATATCACATCTTTCACATCCCAAAAAAATGATTACTCAATAAAGCATTTTCCTATTCAAATGTGACAGTAGGATGGATGGAAGAAAAAATATATTAAACCACTATTCCTCTCTTTTTACTCTTTTGTTAATGGAAAAAAAGAGAAGGTCGCTTTTGTTTCAAGTCAAGAAAGTTCAAGAAATGAAATAATTTGATAGTAACTGTACATTTGAGTTAAATTAGAACGTTTTCAAACAATAGACTTTATTTGTTGCTCACAATGAGCTTTCATGTTGTCGGTTGTCCATCGGATGTGTGCTAACTCGACATTCGCATTGGAGGATATCGAGTGTTCATGTGCTTTGGACAATTCGATATCCTTCAATATCGAGCTGCCATGTATCCGATAGACAACATAATAATTGTCCACCATGAACAATTGATCAATTTCATTTTAATATCCTTCAATATCGAGCTATGATGTATCCGATGGACAACATAATAAATGTCCACCATGAACAATAGATCAATTTCGTTTGCAGCAAATTAACAAACCAAGGATTAATCATACGATGTGATTGGTTCCTAAAGTTTTAATATTAATACTTGTAAGGGTTATTTTGTATGAAAATAATTGAGTTTCAATGCGTACTCAAAAGAGATAATTGGAGGAAATTGAATAGTAAGATAAAACTGTCCAAATATTCTTTAAATCATGCATCATCATTACGGAAACATATCATATCAAACTTTAATTTTTCGAACATTAAAATCTAATTTCATAAAATTGAACGCACCTCAGTGAAGTAACGATTTAACACAACCATGATAAAATGATTGAGCAGTAATTTGGAGATTGGGAATTGGGGTCCATTCTACTGCATTGTGTTATAGCCGCGCCCACAGTAAATTTCCAGTTCTAGCCGTGGCAAATTATACATCTCATTTCAAAGGAAATAGGCATCTTTTACATTCAAAAAAATAATGTTATTCATACAAAATGTATGGGATTGAACTCTAATGAGATATGACATCAACTCATTGATTGGTGCAGATATATAAAGTGCTAAAGTCAAACAGCACAAGTGCACCAATCATTGATGTCATATCTCAATGTCTGATTGATCTCAATAGGGATGAATGACATTACTTTTTATATTCTCCTACTTGCATCGAAAAAATAATAAGCATAGACTTCTCTCCACGCTAAGTTTGAGTTGACTCTCTTGGCTCACCGGAGAAATGTATACATCAAGTGAATTAAAAGGAGAAGATGGTTTCGGCACTTTACAATTTTAGAGAAAGAGGCCCTCGAAATATGGACGAGTTAAAATCATATTCATTATACTGAACATAATATCACTTTAGCACATTTGATAAGGCATATTGATCAACAGGCATGATGGGACGCCACAAAACAGAACACTGGCTTAGAGGTGCCAAACGTGCAAGCATCCCAGCAGGCCGGGCTGCTGCCAGTACCTCAAGTCTTGCTTGACACTACGTATTTTTTGTGAAAACCACAAGCAATTAACAAAAATAAGCTGGTCATGCTTCTTAGGTACGAAGTACGTTTTTTAAGTCACCACTACAATATGATATGACCCAAATCATAAAGCAGAAATGATGTACAAAATAGGTGGCTTGAAGTAGACTACTGCTATCTTAAATCTGACCAGTTCCAAGAGGTTGCCTTGAAGCGTCTCCCGAAGCCCAAGCTTGATAATCCTTCGTTAACTGCAGTATAAAATTCGTGTTACTGAAATACAAAAGTCATAAAATAAAATATAGCAAACGTAACAAAAAGCAAAAATCAGATTCAACATCAAAAGAGCAAAACAATAAACAGAACTAGGAGAAGATAGGTCTTACCTATTCCTTAAGATCCCCGGAGTTGTTCTTGATTTAAGGAAGATGTAATGATATTTCTTATAATGCATATAGGTTTTAAACTCTCAATTCAAGTAGTCTACATAGCTTGAGTACTGTAATTCTTTATGTTGAAGGACCAGAACAACACACACGGTATCAGGGCGGAGCCAGAGTGAAAAGCTTGTGGGGACAAATAAGCAGGCAAAACAACAAAAAATAAGATATTGAAAGGCAAAAAATGAAAGAAAAAAAAAATTGTACTAAAATACAAAAAAATCCAAAGTTCAGTGGGGGCATATGACCTCACTGCCCCCATAGCAAATACGCCCCTGACGGTATTGTCCCCTGTTTCGAGGGTTATGTCCCAGGCGTGGCTAGATGCGTCCCTGGAAATCGAACTCTTAACCTCTTGGAGTTTAAAGGAAGACTCCTGTACCACTATACCGTGTGTTACGAGACACGCCCACGGGCTCTCATCAACACTTTAGAAGAAATTTTCATAATCTAGACTCACCAGCAGATGTTCAATGGGATCTCCAGCAATGCCATTGGCACCGGAAACCACATACATTCAAATAAACTTCACGTGGTAAAGAAGCAGATCTACACTCTTGGAATTCAACTTGAACTTGAAAAAGCAAGGGTGAACTGGGGAGGGGACCGTCCAGTCTCAAACTTAAAATACTTAATAGTGTCTGCTTGGGAACCATATATTACAAGATCAACATACTTCTGAAGGAGCCTTAAGGTTTTACAGACTAGAAAAAAATGGAGGGGTTTGATTGAGTCTCGTGACGTGTAACAAATAGAACGTCTCTAGAAGTCATGAAATGTATTTTATTTACACTATTTTTCATTAAAATTTGGAAATCACTCAATGACTGATAAGAAATTTTCTTTTCACAATGCAAGATAGTACATATAGGAATAGTCTGCTGCATATTTCTACTTGCACTTGTATGCAAAATACATTAGACACCAGGCCTTATTGCTCATTCAAAATGATGGTTGGCATGTTGATATCCTTAATTGATTTAATAATGAAGGCATAACACACTAAACATATACGTTGCAATTAAATTACGAAAACCTCCATATTTCTTTTTCCTTGTACTCTTCTATGATCCGCAGTCACTTACGAAGTTCAATAATTAGAGCTTATTATACTAACAATATCGAATGAATGTTACTATTACGCTGAAACTACGAAAACCTTCCTTTTTCTTTTCCTTGGACTCTCTCTGTGCTCTGTAGTCACTTGTGAAATTCAATAAATCAGATATTTTCTCAGTCAAACTTTTTATGCCCTTGTTTGATAGAGATTAAAATAAGATTTTTAGTAGATTTTGATAAAAAAGTTGATGGAATGTGTGGTTGAAAAGTTGTAGACCCAATAAAATGTGATCAAAATTAATTATTTGACTTTGACTTAGATTTTAATTAGCTTTGCAGTGTTACAAAACAAGGACATGTCTCAAATACACAAGTTCACACGACATGTTATAGACTACATAATAATCTTAGCATGTACTTTTCTTTTTTTCCAAAATTTTAATATAGAATCGAAAATTACCCCTAGTGTTAGCTGGAAGAATGGTAAAGATCTTCCCACAAAACTTGAATTAAATTTTTTTACTTTAGTGTGTAAATTAGATATTTAACTGTAGTTATTCAAAACAATAGAAACCCTAATTGTATTGGCAGATTAATATATTAACAGACAGTAATATAGGGATTGTTCAGCGGCTGAGGTTTGTTTATAAACAAAGTTTTTGTAATTTTTAAGGTAAAAAATGTGGTTGAAAAGTGGTTTGGAAAAATGTACTTGATTAAAAAGTGGTTCAGAAAATGTAAAAAAAAAAAGGTTGTTTATAAGCAAATTTACCAAACAAGGGCATAATATCTATCGACTATCCTAATAAGACTTCACTGGCAGAAACAAACAACAGGTTCAAGCCCAAAATCACACATGCCCTTTGTACAAAAACAAATAAATAAATAATATTAAGCCTCTGTTTTGCAACCAATTTAAAAATTAGTCAAAACCAAACATTAATTTCAACCACATTCATGACTACTCATTTATTAATGGTGAATTAGCATGTAAAGTTGAAAAAAGCAAAATAAGTAGCAGAATGTGAAGACTTAGAATTCACAAGCCTATGGATGAGATGTTGGAAATCACATAAAACTAAATCATTATGTGTTTTGTCTTTATCAAGGTCAGCCACTGTTGCATAAAACATTGTTATGATGACTACATGCGATGTCTACTTGATATTCATTTCAATTCCTAACTTCAACCCTAATTCCTTTATCACTTGCCCATCATCAAGGTTTTCATTCTACAAAATCTTTATTAAGAGAGATCTTGTTTGAGCCTCATTATAATCTTAATACATTTTTCTCTCTTACTTTCAATCACATTACCAATAAAATAATATTGCAAGTAAATAAATAAAAAATCCCTTACTTTTTAACCACGTATTCTCCAAAAAATCACTATTTCAAATACACTCTCCCAAAATCTCATTATAATGGGACTCAAACAAAGGCAGAATATATTATAAAGAGAAAACTTTTTAGACAAGTCCAACAACACTCTATGTTATATTTGCATCTTCCCATAAGCAATTATCGATCAGCATTTTCACTCCTCTAGTGGATTTCCCTCTAAAGAAATGCATGGTTAGCTGTGAAATAATAAATGTAAGTATTAAGCACATGTTTGGTACAACTAAAATTTTATATTCTAATCTAAATCAAAGTCAACATTTAATCTTAACCACACCTTTTATAGGACCCAAAACTTTTTAACCACACATCTCATCTACTTTTATCAAAATCTACTAAAAATTTGATATTTATCTATACCAAACAGGGGCTAAAAGTATTATATAAAGAATGGTTTGGCTATCTACATTAGAGTTTGTTTGGTCCATGGAAAATTTTTACCACAATTTTTTAAACTCAGTCTCAACCATCCATCCTTAATCAAGCCCAAAATTTTTGATTTTTCAAACATTTTTAAACCACACATCCATCCAAAAAAAAAAAAAAAAAAACAAAAAAATCAAAACTTTTCCTTGGATCAAACAGGCTCTTAGAGAGTAAAATCCATTATTTATTTCAATTTTTAACAGTAAAGAGTTCATTGAACTCTTGAAAAATAGAATTGATTCTCTGGAATACAAATGATATGACTAATAAAGAGCCTCTTGGACATGCTTTCAACCAAAAGCACTGTAAAGTTAGCCAGAAAATATCCAATTCCTATAATCTCTTCAATTTTCATTCTTTAGTAGGCAACATATTCTAGTACTTGCATATAATAAATGTCGCATTCAACAGGGGCCAAAAACCATAATACAGAAGGATATATGATTAAAGAAAACAATATGACACAGCTATAACTTGCAGACCTGTGCCATGAATCGAGGAAGCATGGCCTTTAATATCTGTTCCAGGACTTGGGAACCAGTTGATTCGATGACCTGTGGAGGAATAGCACGAAATGCAAAAGGAATTTCAATATTGACCTGCATTTTACATAGCAACAGCAGCTGAATTAAGCAAAACCATGTTAGTATACAAATTAATTACAACTTGAAGAGAGCCCTTTTGGATCATGACCTCAATGACGGCATCTGAAGTTAGTAGCTGCTCTTTTGAACCACTTTGATTGCTATTACATGATATCTTATTCTCCATTGAAGCTGCATGCCCATACCAAATTAGTGTCAAAGAACTCCTGAAAAGGATTATATAATAGAATTCAGTATTAAATGACCCTAAACAAGATCGATGAACATATTCCAGAAAACAAGCAATGGCATGAATGTTATCATTTGTGAATGAATTCAAGGAAAAAATCTTAACTGTGTTATTCACAATCTTCAAAACTGTGAGGCATAATAACAGTAAAGAAGATGTTGCAGTTCAAACAAGATCAATACAAGCTCTTTGGAAATACTACACACAACTCCTGCATAGTTCATATAATGATATGTAGAATACTAGAATCTGACTATTGATCTCATGTTGATAACTGAATTTATTACAAAAAGATGGTTTAAGAAATTAAGACTTGATCGCATTAAAATTTATGGTAATGGTTTAATACATTGATATGTAGCCCTTGACCTCGTGTCGACAAGTAAATTTATTGTAATATAAACAGCTGATTATGAAATTTAGACTGGATTGCGTTAATATTTACTATCTGAAAATGGTTTATCCATAGCGGGCAGTCAGAAAGACAGATACAGGTTGCTTAAGCCTTATATAAGCGTTGACAAAATTAAATCTCATGGCAGCAACTAAGTCTAAAGAGAACTATATATCTTATTCGGCCAAATGTTCTCATCTCAACAGTGATTTTAGAATTTTACATTAGAAAATTTAGAGCTTGTTTGGTAATGTCAAAAATCTCACCACAATTTTTTAAACTCAATCTCAACCATCTATTCTTAGCCAAGCTCACAAATTTTGATTTTTCAAATATTTTTAAATCACACACCCATCAAAAAACTAAAAATAAAAAAAACCACAAAAATAAAAAAATTTCACATTACCAAACGGGCTAGGTTGTGCTTGATAGCATTTATTTGCCTATGAAGGAGGAATTTATTTACCCATTTCATCTTTTTTTGGTGTTTGATAGCCTAATTTTGGCTTGTAATTGGTTTTCCTACTTTTGTTGGAAGTTATGCAATTCCTTGTTTTTAAGGCAAATGAATTCTTAACTAATAGATGATAATTGGTTTCCACCTTTACATAGCAAACCATAAACGCCTCGTTTGATCATTTTTGTTGTTGTTAATTGACTTATTTTTTTCCCAAAAATTAACATTATTATTATCAAGTACAAATATGTGTAAAATAAAATATAAAAAAAATTGATTAAATTAGCTAAATTTTATTTTATTTGCCATAGAAAATAATGTTAATCAAACAACAAAATTTGAAAAAATTTCCATTTTTTTTCTCTTAGAAAGTTAAACCAATCAAACACATTAAACTTTCAATTCCCTGGAATTCGTTTCCTTTTCACCCAAATTCCACCATCGCTATCAAACGGACCCTTGGTTATGTGACAAGATTTCACCCGGACATATTCCCCCGCATATTTAGGAAATATCTACTGGAGGAGTAGAATACAAGTGCATGTGCGAGTACGAGTGCATGCTCAGACACTAGTTCAGTTGCCCAGAGAAATAGAGAGAGATGATGTTAACCAAAAGTAATGGTCACAGCTGCGGAACTTTTCTACAACAGTTTCATACAACCAGGCTATGTTCCACCATCTAATTTGTGCTGATTGAAAGTAAGATCATTTAGATATACCTTCAAGTTGAAAAGCTATAATTTAATAAACCCCACTTTACAACTCACAAGAGCCGATACTTATCTTACACCCGAGTAGAGGGGCTTGTATTAGGATTTAATGGATAATATTAAAAGTTATAAGGGATCACGGGGGATGTTGCAGTTGAGTAAATATTACCTGTATTTCTTTATTTCTTCTTTCCCACAATAAACACAGATGAGAAAACACCAAAGAGGATGTAACAAATTAATTATAGAGCACAACGAGGACAACTTGGGCCATTCAAAACTATACTGACATTCTACTATTTAAAGTGTATGATTTCATTTCCGAAACTCAACTTAACAACCTCAAATTAAGCCACTATATCATTTTCAAAATTTCTCAATCAAAGTTATGTTTCATTGCAGCTACAAGGACGTAAATATTCTTGAGAAACTAGACACGTCAATGACATCATTCATCAAGCCTCCATTTAATAAACTTTATAAATGATCAAACTTCATTTTCAATAACATTCCAATTAACCCACAATTATTATTCAATCGTTTCTACCTATTTATAACTTAAACCGTTTATAAATTCTTTTCTAAAGGAGGCCATCTGATGCTAAACAAAAGCCAGATTACCAAATCTAGTTCAGGAAGTAGAAAGGTCCTAAAATAAACTCATTATGAGAATGCACTGGAGGAAGATGCTTACTATCAAATTTGTCATTTTGTGCAACGACAATAGGCGAGCCCTCTAGCTGTTAATTGAGATTAAGACCAGAGTTAATTAATCACATACCATAAGTTTAATCAATAAAGCAATAAAATAGAGTGAACTATTCAGCTGCGTGTGTGTGTAAGCAGGCATGCGAAATAAGGTAGATACCTTACAAGACAAGAGCTTAATGCAGCAACCATTAGGCTGCTCTTCGACTCTCACCAACAAAACAGGGCACACTTCAAATGCAAAAAACTTAAATCTGTATACATAACACCTGAAGGTGTTTTCATCCACCCGCTCTATTCTCTCCGCGTCCAGCACCGAGTACTGACTCGCCGGCAAGCTCATATACTCGACTAAAATAATCAATGAAAAAAAAAAACTGACAATTCCAGTATATACAATTTATAATTTAACGAGTAAAGGATATAGAAATATTACTCAGTGGGCGTTCGAGTTGTCGGACGTAAACAGACTCTGTCCGTCGGGCCATAAATCGGGCTCTCGGAGCTGAATCTGTCGAAAGGCGGAACGTCGGTCGGGTTGAATCATCCGAGGAGTTTAAATGTGAATTTCTTATAATAATTCTAGGATTTCTTCTGAATTGGAACGAAACGGGATTCAAATGCGTTAAAGAAGAATAGCTCAACGCCATTTAAAATTTTCAATTTTATTTTCACAATAAGTCGATTAATATGGGAAGGTGAAATTGTGGGCGCTTTGGTTTCAATCCGCGATGGCTCACAAAACTAGATAGTATGTGGTCGTGGATAAGTCCACGAGGGTGCTACAATTGCAGGATGTGACATCCCTGCGCATGTTAGTGAAACTTAAGACCTGTTGCTAAAGTAAGCTGAGAAGATTACGCCATTATCTTCTTCGTCTGAAACTCGAGACAACTACACGGCCCCTACATGATGTAAGACGCTGTTAGCCAGTTCCATACTGAACTGAGATTCCAAACAAAAAATTGAGCAATCAACATTTCATAGCTCTTCCTTAAACGCAACTATTTTTTGGCTCCTGCTATGCTCCATAATCATTTCATTGATTTTATTAACGTTTACGTGCTGAGTTAATTTAATATTATTGTCTCAAAGAGCTTGTTCGATAAAAGAGAAAATTTTATCACGATTTTTTAAATTCAATCTGAATCATTGATTTTTATTCAACCCACAATTTTTTACTTTTCAAACATTTTTAAATCACACATCTATAAAAAGAAATCACAAAAAATCAAAATTTTCACATTATCAAACACGCTCAAAGTTTAACTTTTTATATATGTACTCCTGGTATAGAATACGTCATCAATTTCATCGATTGTTCATCTTTATTATTATATAATAGGAGAAGAGTGGGGGAGAATTCCCTCCTAATGTTTCCTTCTCATTTCTCAATCTATATTAAAAAAAAAAAATTGTTTAAATATACATTTTCAGATCAATTCAAATTTTAAAATGATGTCAGATGTTATTTTATTCTGATTTATTATCGCATGATGGGCCAGGTCAATAAACAAATCAAAAAACGAAGGCAGATGCGTGTTTTTGTCGGTGCTTTTCACGCAACCAAACTCTTTCTCTGTCTCGATAATAACCTTTGGTTTCCTTTGCACATTCAACCTCTCTCTTTTCCAGCAACCAGACGACAACGCTTCAATCCTTCAAAGTTCGGCCATTGACGACGCAGATTGCAGACCCGTCCCGTCGCGTCTCCTCTCTCTCCTGCGGCCCTGCAACTCGATAACGATTGACATCGATTTTGTGGTTTTGATTTTTGGGTTTTGTAATTTTTTGGTTTTGCAACATAAATGACGACAGGATTGAAGAAGCACGGCTATGTGAGTGCCGTTCATGGCCGTATCGGAAAACACCGAGAGCATCCTAGAAGTCGCGGTAACGCTGGAGGAATTCACCACCATTTGCCGGAGGGGTTTAATGTGGTGGACGGGTTCAAAACCTGGCGGAAACAGCCCGGCTTATCGTGATCAGGGCACTCCCTTCAAATTTAAGCTAGGCCAAGGTATATATTTTCCTATTGTCTTTAAATACTGATAGATGTATTCAGGCATGTAGTACTTTTCATAGGCATACGGTGGGTTTTGTGAATTGAAGATCCGTCTTTTGCTAAAAAAAGTTGAGGCTTATTTCTGGCTAATAGAATAGTACATTTTTTTTTTCATGGATACTTAATAGGCTAATAAATTATATTTTTATTTTCAGTTTTTGTTTATGTAGTTAACTTTGATAGATCTGTTATAGTTTGAGTTGAATTTTGCTGATTTGTATAGGGCTTAATTTATACGAATTTAATATGTTTACTATACTCTTTTCATATGCATTGTTAATGGATGCTGAAATTAATGGAAAATTGGGGGATAATCAAGTTTTACTTTTTCTGTCACTTTTAGATGCTGCACATGTGGAGAAAAGGCTAATAAGTTATATATATATTTTAGTTTCTGTAGTTAACTTTGAGAGATCTGTTATATTTTGAGTTGAATTTTTGTTGATTTTCAGAGAGGTTAAGAACCTTAAGACTTTTTCTTCCCCTAGTGAATTCTTGAAGTCCACCAGAAATTGAATTGTTGGGTAGTGAAAGAACCTGAAGCTTTGAAGCACTGAAAAGTGACCTTGGGAGAGTTCCATTGAAGAAATTGTTGGAAAGATCAAGGGACTAGAGATGTTCAATGAAGCATAAATCTTCTGGGATTGTTCCTAGGTGTTTGGAATTTGGAAGGACTAGGCTAATGACTCGAAACATGCCTGGGACACAAGTTACACCAGTCCATAAACATGGTGTAACATTAGTGTAGTCCCAATTCTTAAGAACTGATAAAGGGTTTCTAAGAATAGAGTACTTGAAAGAAAGCAAAAGGGTTCCATCTAAGTTGAGGCCAAGTGCGAGAACCAAAAGGAGCATGGAAATATGTGAAAATGACTAATGCGTTTCATTTGACATTTGGCTGCAGGCTCTTGACTTTTTCGTTGTTTGTAATGGCTACTTCTCGACTAAAGCCTAATTCTATATACACATATGGGTGAGATTCTTTTGGGAGATGGTATGACTTACTTGAAGCTTTTAATGTTGATTTCGCACTACCTATGTAAATGTTTTCTACTTTATGGACTAACTGAAATTTCCTTGATTATAACTTGATCTATTTATTTTCTTGTGTTCAAAGGCTAAAGAGGCTGCAATTGCTGCATTGAAAAGGGCTTTCAGAGCGTTGAATACCCATCTTGCCTTGCCTCTAACATATACTTGAGTTGGTCATGGAATCACACATTGGTGGACATTATTATGTTGTAATTTCTTAAGATTTATTTTCTTGGCATTAACTTCTAATCTAATTTCTTTTTACAGTTGAAGAAGACTATGAGTGAATTAGACGAAATCCGAACTAAGCTAAACTCTACTTTAGAAACCAATGCAAATCTTAGAGGGTAAGAAGTCTTATTTAGTTATTTCCACGTTTTTGGGTTGTTTATTTTTTTTATTTCTTTTTTTGTGTGTATTGTAATATCTCCTTCGTCTATTCATGTTTGTAACTTTTGTCTTTGCTAATCTTGAAGGTACCATTAACTTTTACTTTAAGAGAGGAAGATAAGAAAGAGCACGATTTTATTACTAGACTAGAAGGGTTGTACAAATATATCTAGCACCTTAACTTCTCTAATTGTCTTTAATTTTGTTTTAGAATTATTTTTTTTTAGAAATTGATTATGCCTACATCTTTCAAGAATCAGTAAAGGAATTTTCAATTTTCAGCAATCAAATAATATTGGCCAAGGAGCAAAAGAAGGGCCAAACTAGGTACGAGAATCTTATGACACAAAGAATATATTGTAGATTTACAACTGCAGTTGGACATTTTGAAAACTATTCTTAAAGAAGAGAAGTTGAACTCTTTTAAATCAGAGGAAATGGAACAATCTTTGAACAGAGAACTTTAGTCATTTTTTTCTTGACTAGAGTACTCATGCGTTATTGGTTGAGCCACCGTCCTTCCACTCGGCATTGTCGGATCATTATGCCTGACTTCTTTCATGCTTGACCAGTAAATATTAGGGTCCGTTTGATAGCGATGGTGGAATTTGGGTGGAAAGAAAATGAATTCCAGGGAATTGAATTCTAGGTAATTGAATTACTGGGAATTAGAAGTTTAATGTGTTTGATTGGTTTAATTTTCTAGGTGGAAAAAGTAGGGAATTTTCCAACTTTTGTTGTTTGATTGACATTATTTTCCATGAAAAATAAAGTAATTTTTTGCTATTTTAATCAAAAATTTTTTTTTTTTTTTAACTTTTTAAATATATTTGTACTTGATGATGATAATGTTATTTTTTGGAAAGAAAATAAGTCAATTAACAATAACAAAATTGATTAAACGTGTCCAAAATCATTTTCCATCTATCATGGAAAACATTTTTACACCAAAACCCAAATAAAGTCTTTTCCACCAAATCAAGGAAAATGGAAGAAAAAGTGGGGTCCGCGGAAAAAGTTTTACATGGAAAATTTTGTCAAACAAACAAACCAAAAGTGGGAATTGGAAAACATATTCCATTTTCCATGGAAAATTTTGTGTAATCAAACAGGGCCTTAATGAATCATATTAAGTTGACTGAAAAACTATTTATTTCTCCATGTAAAAGTGTAATCACCATGGCAGAACTTGCAGCAGTTATACACTCATTGAATGAACATCCAACAAAGGAAGAAATCCAAGAAATGATAATGGAAGTTGACAGTGATGGAGATGGCACCATAGATTTTGAAGAGTTTTTGGGTATTGTGGCTAGAAATATGAAGGTAATATTAATGAATCAATTTGAAATTACATATTGATTTATGAATGGAATTAGTAGTTGAATGCAATTTTTATCAATACCAGTTTGTAAATTTTTTGTTGGTAAAATAAAAGAAAAATCATGTTTGTAATTTTTGGTTGAAAGAAATCAAATGAGATGCTTAGTAGATGAAGGTGGAAGAGTTGCTTTAGATATTAGTACTTCATTTGGTGTCGAAATACAATTATTGGGAGAAGGTCTTATCTCAAATTTTACTGTTGAAATGATAAAGTGGTTCAGGTCTGGGCATTGATTCTTTTCTTTTATTTATTAATTTTAATGATTCAAGCCATTATATCTCCTGAGTTTTGGTAGCACACTTAAAATTAGGAAATAATTTATTCTATACAAAGCTATTGATGGACATTGATCATAGACATGCACATTGTTAGTTTGTAAAAACTGGAGAGGGAATTGACTTCATATATATGCCTCTAATGCTTCCTGCTATTTCTGTCTTTTGGTTGCTTTATTATTGTTTTTTTCTTATTCTTTTTGTTTTCCACTGTGCTCTTATAATTCACTTGAAATCCATCATGATAGTCTGCTTCTTGGAACTAATTTTATCAAAGTAGAGCAGAGTATCAAATATAGACAAGCTACAACTCCCACTTTCTTTTAAGACTTATAAGAAAATAATATTAGATTAAGTTTGAAAGCTTTGAAATATAGATCATGACCGTCTGTGCTTGCTGAATCTCATTTAAGGAAAGATCAATCCATTCATGCGACCTTCATTTTGGTTATTGGTTGACTAATATGTGGCCTCTATTCATCTGATAATTCTAGAAGCTGTAAATGTTACCTCTTTTCTAGTTTGTGTACCCCTTTTGACCTTCGAATCATTTTGCAAAATCAGTTACTTGAGTTGTTCTAAGAGAAAAAAGAAGTTATTTTTAATTGATTGTGAGTTTAAGTGCTCGACCTTTCGGAATTATCTTGAAAAAAATGTGGACGAGTTCAAGTTTTCAAGCATGCACTTATTGATGCACTGGCTTCGTAATGGGAGGTCTGTGTAATAATTGTTTTCATAATGCAATTGTATAGAGATGACAAAAAAATTCGATCCGCCCCGTCGATCCGTCGACCCGATCCGATCTGATCCGAAAAAATCCCGATCCGTAGATTGACGGATCGAAATTTATGTGATCCGCCCCGATCCAACATTTTTTTTAATATAATTTTTTTATTATGTATAAAAATCTAATATGTAAATTTTGTAGCAAATTTTAATTTCTGGGAATAACCTGCAATCTTTGCATTTTAAAGAAAATACATTTTTCATGTTCTTCATTTGAAGAAAGAATTTCAATAAGTGATGGCAAAAAAACTTGATCCGTTAAATCGTAGAATTGGTCTCTATACGTCTCGTTTCAATAAAATAAATAAAATTTAATAAAAAAATAATTTTTCTAAATTTTTTTTAAAAGATTTAATTTAAAATATATTTAAAAAAAATTAAAAAATTTCAGAAAAAATAAAAAAATAATTCGGCGAATCGGTCCACGGATCGGTGGACCGATCTGCCCCGACCCGAACCCGACCAGACCTGAAATTTGACGGATCGCGGGGCAGATTCGGATCGGACCAAAAAAATTCGGGGTTGCCCGATCCGCCCCAATTCGCCCCGTTGCCAACACTACAATTGTACTGAAGAATTTGAAAATAGACTAAGGAGTTTGGTTATTTGCAGATAAGTGTTATCGTCTCTAAGATTATAATGCAATTGTGGTTAAATTTATCAAATTCAGGTTCTGCATCTTAGTCTGGGTAATATTAACTCTGAACTTGATGATGTTTATAATCTCTAGCGGGGTCATCCCCTCACTCAAATTATCAGCGGTATTTATACTTTACTAAGATATGTTTTTTAGTTTTCTACTAGAATTACTAAAAATATCTATTATATATATTCATCTTTTATGCATTCTATATCAACAAGAAATATATGAGCATGCTTTTGACTGAGTTTTTTTCAGACCTCTTTAGCTTATGTTGTTGGCTCAGACTCTTTCAATTATGATTGTCTTCATCTGATGTTCTTGTGGCAGAGAAAGAGGTGGTGCCACAGTCGGAACTGGTGGTGCAAGAGGCGAAGAATGTCGAGAAACCAGTGGAAAAAGCGATTGAAGGTGAGAAAGATGAAGCGATTGAAGGTGAGAAAGATGAAGCTCTTGATGAGAACAAGATAACTGAATATGTTTCATTCAAGGAGGAAAGCAATAAGGTTGATGAAAGCATACGATAAAAGCATGCACCATGCAAGAGAAAATGATAATATATTTAAATTTAAAATACCTATAATATGCTTTTCTGATTTTTAATTACAAAAAATCGGCGCGATTTCACCTGTGCAAAGCCTATTGTGAATAGCTATGAAGGTGTTAAAAAGTAGATATTTTAGAAATTTTATTGATGAAAGATAAAAACTGCTGACATAGCTTAAGTTCGGTAAAGACTTTTTTTTGGTTTAATGAGGTATTTATGTGAATTTGACATAATTTATCCTTTTTAATTTATACTTTATTTTGTACTTTGTTCATTGATACTTCCTATTGCAAACAAACATAAAGATAATGCCATCCGTGCATCGCACGGGTATATACTAGTTAAGAATAGTACCTAGGTGAGTCGACAGCAAAATCTCCATCTTGAAATCAACCCCCTCCCGACCCATACAAGTTATAGCCACTAGGTCATATGAGAGCTTTTCAGACTTGAAGGTTGTAAATATCGAAATCATACTAACATGAAAAGTTTTTTTTTTTTTTTTTTTTGCGGTTTTTTTACTATTATTTTTTGGACGTGTGATTTAAAAAAGTTTGAAAAATAAAAAATTGTGAGCTTGACTAAGAATTGATGATTGAGATTGAGTTTGGAAAGTTGAGGTGAAATTTTTTCCGTTATCAAATGGACTCTTACAATAGTTTGTGGTACTATTAGTCATCACCATCCATAGAAAAAATAAATTTGGAAAATGTATACCTCCACGATGAATACTTTCATTCTCGCAACCAAGTGTGTGTATATATCTCTCACCTTTTTTCCCCCACCACACGGCTGCTCTCTCTAAACTCATGGCTGCTCTACACTTCTCCCCTGGCTGCTTTTGATTCCCCCGGCTGTGCACCCTTCTCTTTTTTTTTTTTTTTTGCAGCAAAGTGCATATATAAATATACACACAATTCAGCCCTAAGGCCCAAATAAAATTTCCTTTAAGCCTCTCAATTCTTCCAAATTTGATAAGTTGGTCTTTGAGTCTTCAATTAAGTCCTTGAGTTTCAAAACGTCTTCAATTAGCTCTACTTTTCATTCAATTATTATGTATTTGCTTCAACTTCTCATTTTTCTTGACTTTGAGATAAAAATCTGAAATAATGAAAATAAACACAAACGAAGTAAAATTTATTCACGAAAAACAATATAATATCCTAATTTTGATAGATAAATAAGTGTATAAAATACATTTATCAAATCCCCCAAACTAGAATATTTGTTCATCCCCGAACAAAAAATAAAACTAAACTATAAAAATAAAAATAAAAATGAAATTGAAAACAGAAATTGTTTTTGTTTTTGTCAATTTATTTACCATGTACTTCAATAATCCAAAATGACGATTCACTTTAGAGAAGAAATATGAACAACAAAAATTATTTTCATTCATCCAATGCTCAACTTCATCGTGTGTGTGTGTGTGAATAGCCAAAATTCGAATGTAAACTCATGTAAAAATATACTTGAAACTGTGTGACTAGTCATGCAAAAATAAGCCCGAATCTCATGTGCTCAACAATGATTTTCTTTTTATTTTCCTTACACTCTCATGGATGATCACAACCTTAATGCTTTTCTCTCATATCCCGAGGTCTTTCCTATTGATGTGATTTCTAAACATGTATAAATTGCATTTTTCCACACAAGGCAGTTAGGATTTGACAAGTATGCGCGACATACCAAGAATAATTCATATCCAATCCCACACTCCAGTATTAGGAATTTTAATCAACAAAACTTATACCATTTATATATCTTTTTTTATATGGACGACTTTTTCTTTTAATGTCCTTATCTTTTACCATCTTTGTGCAGAACTTTTTATACTGGCTTTCTATATGACTCCTATAGCGAGCTTTAGGTCGGCAGCTCCCAACTCAGTTGAGCTTAGGGTACCAGGTTCAGAGAACCCCTCAAACTTAATTATCCGAGTTATAAAGGTTTAAACAGAAAAGTTAAAGATGTTTTAGTGTCTTATGTGTAAGTCTACTCTCCGTACTTGCTTTCTAGTTGACCCCTGTAGCGAGCTTTAGGTCGGTGACTCCCAAGCCAGACAACTTTAGGGCACCAGGTTTGAAAGACCCCTCGGACTTAATTACTCAAGTCAAAAAGACTTTTGAAAAGCAGAATAAGAACTTCAACATTTTTCTGTTTTTATGCTGGCAATAGTTTATACTCGTTGATTAAAACCCCTTATACTAAAGATGGATCATTAAAAACTTCAGACCCTCAATCCGTCAATGCCTACTTGTACTAACTTTTCCACCCCCAAACTGCTTCTTCTATGTTTCAGGTCAGGATCTAATTTCTTAAGGTTTGAGATTTTTCAGTCAATTCTATGTTCAAAGTGCACAAGTTTACCTTACAAGTATCAAGCATCTCCCTACACAAGTTATTATTCGAAAGTGGCTATGTGCTCAAATTTGATTAACGTCTTACATGGATGAATGTCAAGAAAAATTTTAGTTCACATGTTACCCAATTTTTCTAACTAAAGTACAAAATTCAATTCAAATAATGTCATAAGTAATAGATAAATCAACAAAAAAATTCAAATTTTTCACCCTTTTTTTTTTTTTTTGAATCCCAAAAACAAGGTATCGAATGAATAAAATGAAAAAAATGAGATACCACCCCCCAAATTAGAAAGTTACATTGTCCTCAATGTAAAAGAAAAAATATATCAATTGATAACAATACATAAAAGAGGAGTTAGGTACTTCTCAGGTTTAGAGGAGTGATGTGATAACTTGAAGCTTGGTTTTGAACTCGCTTGGACGATTTCGACCCATTTCTTGTATTTCCATGATTGGTTGGAAGTGTTACAAGTGGTGTGTGTTCCTCGCAAGTAAAAAATAAATAACACCATTAATAAACTGAAATAGATCAACACAAACAATCCCAACTTAAACATAGAAAAATTTGAATTTTCAAACATGGTCGACCATTAATAACATTACAATTATCATGCATAATTCCTCAAAGTGTGCAAAATCATGCATATGATTTGTTTTTGATATGATTAGAGCAATGAGGTTAAAACAATGTGATGCAAATTTGTAAACTCATGGATGATGTATGTATTTAAACTAAAAATGTACTTGAAGATCAAATTAAAGAGGTTGGTGCTAGGGATGCTTACTTCAACAACTCCAACTTCAACAACTCCAGGAAAGAAAAAGAAAAAAATGGAAGTACTACCTAAAAATTTAAATGTAAAGCTATAAATAAATAAAAAATAAATAAAAAGGAAAGAAAAGTGGGTTGCCTCCCAATAAGCGCTCCGTTTATAGTCTAAAGCCCGACTTTTTGCAAACTTTCTTATGGTGGCTTAAAGGATGCTTGTGATGTCCAGAACTTCTTGCAATTTCCTGACTTGCATTTTTCAACCTTTTTGCACACTTTCTTGAATTCTTGATTTTCGGCCTGAGTGTCACCGGTTCTTTTTCTTGCTTCCAATTATTTTCCTTTTCCTTTACCACTCCTAACTTGTAGCAACTTTCTCTCTGATAATATTTGTTCAGCTGTTGAGTGACATTGAAAGACACTTGATCATCCTGAACCCTCAAGATCACCTCCCCCTTTTCAACGTCTATCAAAGCTTGTCCTATGGCCAGAAAAGGTCTACCAAAGATAAGCGGCATTCGACTGTCCTCTTTAATATCCAAAATCACGAAATCCATTGGAAATATGAATTTATCCACTTTAACTAAAATGTCCTCAATGACACCATATGGATGCTTCATAGATCTGTCAGCCAGCTGTAATGTGATTTTGGTTGGCTTAGGTTTCCCTAATCCAAGTTTCTTGTAAACTGATAGAGGCATCAAATTGATACTTGCCCCAAAATCACACAAAACTCTATCAAATTTGAAATTTCCAATATCACAAGGGATAGAGAAACTCCCTGAATCTTTGAGTTTTGGAGGCAATTTATTTTGCAGAATTGCGCTGCACTCCTCAGTTAAGGACATAGTCTCAAATTCCCTCAACTTCCTCTTTTTAGAAATCATCTCTTTCATAAACTTGAAGTAGGCTAGCATCTGAGCCAAAGCATCTACAAATGGAATGTTGATATGCAATTTCTTGAATACTTCCAGAAATTTACTAAACTGCTTATCCATTTTGTGATTTTGCAGACGTTGGGGGAATGGGACTGGTGGAACATAGGTCTTGATAGGCGATTGAGATTTTCTTCTTTCTTTTGAGTTTCAGATTTGGTTGACTGATTAGGTACCTCAGATTTACTATCTATTTCTCCAACCACTTGTTTGTCTTCCCTCTCAGGTCTTTCTTCATGTGTTTTAGGCAATTGAACACCATTTCTGGTATTGACACCCTGAACATCCTTCTGTATCCTATTTCTTACGAGTGTATGAGGGAAAGGGATTGGAGGTACATATCCATTTGGTGGAAAATATTCCTCTACGGGAATGTATGATTCATCCTCAACAACTATCTCAGAAGCTGGAGTATAGATTTTTCCCATCTCTACTGCAGAGATCATGTTGACTTGCTCCCTTGGATTTTTAACTGTATTACTTGGGAGTGTTCCAGGTGCTCGCTCAGATAGCTATTGAGCGATTTGGCTTATCTGATTTTCAAGTCCATTAAGTGCAGCCGAATGATTTTGTATGGTTGTTTGATGTAGTTCAAACATTTTATCAGTCTTCTGCATGTGCTTTTGAAACATTTCCCCCAAACTTGGTCTTCTCTCCTGCATTGATTGGTTAAACTCATTTTGATTGTTAGACCATTTGAAGTTTGGGTGTTGTCTCCAACCAGGGTTGTAAGTAGGAGCATATGGGTCATTCTGTTGTTGATGATTGTTTTACACAAAATTAACTTGCTCCTCTTTTGAAGCCAACAACATGCAATTTTCGATTGAATGGTTTGCACTACAATTCTCACATACTACCTACGATTGAATAGCATATCAACCTTTTTGTTAGCGCAACAAGTTGGGTATTTATACTGGTCAGTGCATCTGCATCATGCACTCTAGCAACTCTCTTTTGCACAACTCTTTCAGATGGGAACATGGTGTGTGTTTTTGCAATGAGTTCGATCAGATCCCATGTTTGGTTGACACTTTTATTGGTAATGGACCCACTAGTAGATGAGTCCACTATGGATTTGCATTGTGGTGACAACCCAGAGTAAAAGTACTGAACTTGAAGGCCTTTGTTATATCCATGATAAGGACATTTTCTAAGAAGATCCTTAAATCTACCCCAAGATTCATGAAAACTCTCACCGTCTAGTTGTTGAAAAGTAGATATCTCCAATTTTAGTTTAGCTACTTTAGCGGGTGAAAAATATTTGTTAAAGAATTTCCTAGCTAAGTCATCCCAGGTTGCTATACTAAATTCAGGCTCAGAATTAAGTCATTCCAATGCACTATCTCTTAAAGTGTAAGGAAATAGTCTCAAACGAATGTCATCATCGTTTATGCCTTGAAATTGGAAATTTTAGCATATTCTCCCAAATCTTGCAACATGTGCATTGGGGTCCTCGTGTGCCTTTCCAAAAAATTGGATATTATTACTGAAAAGGTTTATTAAATCTGTTTTTAATTGAAAGTCATTCCTTCCAAATGGAGGATATAATATGCTAGAACAGTTTGCAGTTGCAACATGAGTCAAGAATTGACCAATAGGAAGATCTCATACATTGTCATCTTGAGCATTTGGTTCATGGACTTGATTGTTTTGTAGTGCTGCATTAGGAGTAAGAGCTCTTGCAACGGCATTTAGCTCAAGTTCAAAGTTTTTCGTTTGGATTAATAGGATTAGCCATTTGGTTCAAATTTTGTTGTTCCTTACGTCGTTCTCTAAAGAATTTTTCAATTTCAGGTTCGAATGGTAGAAGATTTCCTTTTTGAGAACGGAGCATAAAAAGAAAAGAAGAGAATTTTAATTAATTTATTTATTTTTTTGAGAATTATGAATCAAAATGCTAAAAACTAAAGGTAACTAAATTTAAAGGTTAAGAATAATAAAAATCAAAATAAATAAATAACAAATTAAAATAGTCCACGGCAACGGCACCAAAAACTTGTTGGTGTGAAATCGCAAGTGTACGATATGGCTAACAAGTAGTAAAAGTGGGCTTTTGAGTCCGGGTTGTCGATCACACGAGGACTAGTTAATTCGTTATAAATTTACTTCGATTATAAATATCCTAAACTAAAATAAAAACTAACTAAGAAAATAAAATTGCAAGAGAATTAAAGAAAAAAGACAATAAAATTAAGATTAAATGAAATAAAGAATTCAATTAAAATAAAAATAACAAATTAAAACTAAAAGCAATTAATAAAAGCAAGAAACAAACGTGGCGGATTTTGAACAATTAAATGAATATCGGGACTGACGATTTTGAATTAATGTTCTAGCTTAATTTCTTATCTCAAGTTGTTTTCTAAAATTGTATTTTGTCGAATTCACGCATATATCTAATTTACCTCTCTCAATTTCAAATTATGTCTATTTAACTAAGTCAACTATGTATCTCTACAGCGGGTCAGAGTTCTCCTTAACTAAATGCATTAAATTTCTTAGGAATTCATAATTGATCATATGCAATCAAAAATTCATATCTCTATCTTTTTGTTGAAATTGTCAGATTTTATTACGTGATCTAATAGTTAATTCACCTCTCGGATTATGAAAACAACCATTACATAATGAATTGGTGATCAAGCAACTCAAGCATTAAACGCAATAATAAAATCAATACATAAAATTAAAGCACCAACTTGAGAATCAGAATTAAACTAAAAACATTAAATCTAAATCGTTAATCCCGATTATAAAATCTAGCTACTCATGTTTATGGAATAAAAAGCAATAAATAATAAAAATAAAACTTGGAGTTTGAATAATTGAAGAAGTAACATCACCACCAAGAATTACACGAGTCGTCTGCCTTTCTGTAACACCCCAAGTTCAAAAGTCAAAAATCTAGGCATGTTAACTTCCATTCACATAATATGCGGAATTAAAAAAAACATTTACACATTTAAAATTTTTATTTCTCTCTTATCAAATTTTACAGAAATTTCGACAGAGTCTCCTCTGTAAATTGGACATAGCCAACCTGTAGAGGGACATCAAAATCATTTTTAAATACACATCGCAACTCATTCAATCCCAATTCTACTTCAAACTCCCACATCACCACACTATTTCAAATTCAATTCCCAAACTCCTCAACACAACATTTTACATCAATAAGCTTCAATTAAATACAATAAGTGATAATATAACCAATATTAGAAATTCCATAATTAATTTAAACTAATCTCAACCAAACAATTATCAAAATAAAATGAATGAACTAAGAAATAATAAATTATAAACTTAATTAACTTCAAATTTAACTTTATTTTTTTAAAAGCTTGAAGCGGTGTAGCCTGAGTCTGTCACCAAGTGCTCTCCTCGGATCACCTAACTTTCATCACCTGAAATGTTAGGGAGGGATTGGGGTGAGCTAAAGCTCAGTAAGTAAACTTTATGCATGAATGCATGCATATGACATGAATGTTTTAAAAATTCCATATATGTATCCCCATTTACTTTACTTTCCAGAACATTCAAACATTTCAAACTTTCACTTAACATTTCAAAACTTTCACTTCATTTCCATCGTGAGCTCACTTGGTGTAACTTCTAGTCAATCGGAATACAGTGGGTAATTACTTATTTGGAACCAGATTAACATTCACATTTCCACCGCAAAGCGGTTTAACATTCACTTTCCCACCGCAAAGCGGTTTAACAGTCCACCGTAAACGGTTGAACATTCCGTCGCAAAACGACTTAATTCGGGTACGCCGGTCCCCCGCGCCCCATTTCCCACTCGCAACTTTCATGAACTAGAAGTACACCCATTCTTTCTTTAAAAACTTGGGATACATAACTTTTGAACAAACTTGCACCTTGACACATTTCTTTCATTTAAAAACATCTCACTTCCCAATTTCGATGCCAATGCATGCTTGATGATGCAATGACATGATTAGTGCATGCTTGAACATTCTTCATAATAACATATACTTTCACAAAGTAAATGAAATTCATCAAAGCAATTAAGTTGCAAGACAGTCATTTAGACATAACTTTCACATTTACATTCAACTTTGATGAAAATAGCGAGAAGTTTACTTACTTGACGTCCTTTGCATTTACCGTTATCTGAATTTGCAAGTGGAGGAGTTTCGAATGCCCTTGTCGTCAATGTACCAAAATCTTAGTTGCATCTATTCATTTAGTAAAATATACTTTCAGTTCAATTTGATCTATTCATCATTCCTTTAACATCAAACAAGTTAAAACAATAAATCTTCTTTCCCTTTTCTTTCTTGTGATTATTTATTCCAAACAATGTATTAAAATATATTAAATACTCGAAAGCAAAAGATTTAAATCATTCGACACAACATTTTAAGCTTAAGTGCTTGTTTGGTTTTCATCAAATTATTCTCATTTTAACCAAAAATCAAACACACACTAACTATTAAGGTATTTAAATCAAAACCAAAGTTTGAAAAAATGTACACATCCTTACCATTTTCCCAAAATTTTGGAATTATAATCATTACTCACATTCATACTAAAATCACAATTAAGTTAACTAAATTCCCAAATTCCTTAATCCTTTACCAAATCCGAAAATTTCAACTGAACTTTCAAAGTAAGTCTATAACTAATCAAATTCGAAAAATTGAATCTATAACTTTTAATCCAAAATTAACCTAACCATTGGTCCATTGGTTAACAATTGGATTCATATATTAAAAATCTAAGAATTAACTAGCTAATATGACTAAAACTATTTATATCAATACATGAAAATTCTCAAATTTCTCAATTTACCCATAATAGCATAAACTTAATTAACTAACTCAAATTTAAACTAAGTAATTTTTTCCAACATTTTATCGACATTTGAAAACTTACTGTGAACGACCTCACTGTTGAAATTTCACCTAAAATTCCAATTTAAACTAACCTCTCAACAAGGCATATTAAATCCATAAAATTTCAATCAGACAATAGTGAACTTATGCACATCCATGAACACACACATATATACATCTATACATACACATATATAAACATTATTCAATCTCAAAATTAACATTTAAATTTCGAAATCTACCTATTTTGAAATCTGAAAATCTGAGAATCTTAGCCTATATACATACACTCAACTCATGTATACATCAACAAATACATACAATTCCATATATACATACACCAATTACGTGTGTGTGTGTCGTGTGTGTTCGTTCGGGTGCAGTGTGCGTGACTGCGTGGGTGTGTGTGTGGTGCGTCGGTGAAGAGAAAGGAACGAGGGAAGGGGAGAAAGGGCTTTTACCGCTGTTGGGGTGGTGGTCGGCGTCGCTGGTTCGTATCGTCGGGCGTAAGAGAGAGAGACGAGAGAGGGTGATACCGAGACAGAGAGTGAGATCGCGAGAGAGAGCGGAGAGTGAGCGTGAGACCGTGAGTGAGTTCGGTTTGGTGGAGAGGAAGTTAGGTTAGATTTCAATTTTCGTTAATTGCAACTCGGTCCCTCAATTCTCCTCTTTTGTGTAATAAAATCACAACTTTCAAATAAATTTCAAAGTGCCAAACTTCTCCCAAATTTCAATTTAATGCAATATAGGCAGCTTACTACTCAATTAAAATAGAAATTGACAAGTAACAATTCAAAATGCACAATTAGACATAAAATTGCAAGTAAAAATTTATAATTTTCTAATTGGCACATTGAGCGAGACGGCGTCCAAGTCCTTCCACTGCAAAATCATTCAACTTATTATCAATAATAATTGTCAAATAAATTATTCATCATAAAAATTAGGTGGTATTCAAGGAAGCACGCAAAACGAAAAGTGGTATTACACTTTCAATTGCATCCAGCCGAGTCCCCTAACTTCTTCTCCTTAAACCAGTCGGCTGCTTCTCTCCTGCCAGCCAACCTCTCCACCTTTTTTCCCCCCAAAGCTGCTGCCTTTTCTCTCCACTTCTGCCAATTAACTCCTCCAGCAAACACACAATCGACCACTCTCAAGGTAACCACAATTCTTGTCCCCTCTCTTTTAAATCTAGCCTTGTGTATATGTATATCACTTGCCCAGCCAATTAATCCAACCTCACAATCACAGCCGTGTATGTATATTCCAGCAGCAATCCTAGTCCAGGTCCCCACGGCTCACGTCTGTGTGTATATGTATCTATTCTCAAATAATTCTCCACAGGTTAGCCGCAACCAAGTGTGTGTATATATCTCTCACCTTCTTTTTTCTCCACCACACGGCTGCTCTCTCTAAACTCACGGCTGCTCTACTCTTCTACCCTGGCTGCTTTTGATTCCCCTGGCTGTGCACCCTTCTCTCTCTTTTTTGCAGCAAAGTGCATATATAAATATACACACAATTCAGCCCTAAGGCCCAAATAAAATTTCCTTTAAGCCTCTCAATTCTTCCAAATTTGATAAGTTGGTCTTTGAGTCTTCAATTGCTCAATTAAGTCCTTGAGTTTCAAAACGTCTTCAATTAGCTCCACTTTTCATCCAATTATTATGTATTTGCTTCAACTTCTCATTTTTCTGACTTTGAGATAAAAATCTGAAATAATGAAAATAAACACAAACGAAGTAAAATTTATTCACGAAAAACAATATAATATCCTAATTTTGATAGATAAATAAGTGTATAAAATACACTTATCACACGTACTCGAAATCTCACTTATTAGATTCTACACACACACACATATTGAACATTTGACCCGATTGGTCCGGAACCAAGCTCAACAAATAAATCAACTAATCAATAATCACAATTCTAATAGAGAATTCTCCTTGACTAAGAGAATAGTACTAGTGATCGTTTTCGGCATTGGACCCTCAGTTTTTAAAGTGTGGAAATCTTGGCAATTTGGAGTTTCCTCTGGCAGATTTTTTGCAACTAGAATGTAGGTTGTTGGCGATTGAGTGCAGTACTCGTCCATATCCAAGACTTTGTTGGATCTTGGTTAAATAAATCGAGAATTGAAAAATCAATTAAAGTGACTTCGTGTCGATTTCGGCTAAATACTCAAAAGCTCGGCTCAATCCGTTTAGGCAAAATTGTTTGCCACTTTGCCGCTTCGGGACGTACAAACCGTGCGATCACACGTCAAATTCAATTTCGATTTTTGAGTAAAATCGTGCGATCGCACGGTTGTCCGGTGAATAGACACATTTTCATAAAGGTGCATGGTTTGGAAATGGTGCATGGTTTGACTTCAACAATTTCATCCACACCCTTTCATGGTCTATAAATAGGACCCTTTGGGTGTCATATTCCTCACAATTTGATATGCAAAACATATATTATCTTCTCTTCTCTCCAAAAACAAAATCATTGCATTTGTTTTGATTGATTTTCCTTCATTTCATCTTTGGAGTACATAAGCCAAAATTTGGTTCGTTGTACTTGTGTTTTGGAGTGCTACAAATACAAGTGTAGCCGTTGTATCTTGGGAGTCGATTGCCGGAATCCGTAGGCACCGTTGCGGGGCAAATTCGACTTAAGGCAAAGAGTTCAACTCTTGTCTCGACTTTGTCCCTACTCTTCTTCTTCTTCTTCTTGATGTGTATTTTCCTTACTGTTACTCTGTCCAATTTTCGGCACAGATTTACAAACTATCTTTCTACTTGTTTTGGCGTCACTATTCACAAATTCATCCAACAGACTTCACCCGGGATACTCAACCATTTTTGCCATATGAGATTTTGTCAAACATATCTACCAATCAAGCATTGATTCGAAATCCTATTCTCGAAAGTTATTTGCAAAGTAAGAGCTGTAGGTTATTCAGAAAATTTAAAATTCCAAAAATCATTCTATTTCGATGATATTCTCCCCAAATATCACTTTGATCAGTTGCTTTAAAAATATGAACTCTGAGGAGGACGATGATATACGTCGTTTACATGAAAGTTATAGAAACTACAAGCGCTCCGATGAATTCAATATATATTACGCCAATTCAAATGAAAATCTTCCACCTCTAGTTCCATATGGTACTTGTTCTGTTTTTTACTTGCCACTCAAATCACCGCCTAATTCAAATTCACCTGACTTGTTCGAGTGGGTAGCCACCGATTATATTCTAGCATGAATGTTTCTAATGATTGTATCGATTGCCACCAACAGGGAGGACAGTCTACAGTTGTAGCTGAGAATCAATATCGATGTGTAAAAGGTAACATCGGTCTTTAACTATGACATACTTTTTTGATATACTTGACCAACCAGTTTATTTATCAATTTGTTTAAAGTATTCAACTGTTTAGTCATGTTATCATAGTGTCTATTTTTGTTTTGAGCAAGTTTTTCAATAATATGAATATTTTGTAAATTTACCTGCTCAACGATGTCCTGGGGGCTTAACTCTGTTTTTGGTACATAACGACCACGAGATCCTCCTTAGTCTGGACTTTGCTGGCCCTCTTGTTATTCAATTGGGGAAGGAGGAAATCGATATACATTTGGCTCCTTGTAGGAATTTTTATGAGCCATGATGCGTCAAACTTCTCAACACCAAGTGTTTTATTGGGCGTGCCAAATTGTTTTGCGCTGGTATGGTTTCACTCGAGCTAACAATTAAAAGAGATCAGAGAAAAGTGTAAGGGACAAACCTCTTGAGACAAAATCCTAAAAACGGGTGTGTTGCACTAAGAAAACCTTGATTACACAATACGCTTCCAAAGGACGCAAGCACACAATTTAAACTAAGATAATTTCTAAGATCTAAGATAAAATATTACGACCATATTCTTTTTGCTATTTTGGGATCGTTTTTAATTTTTAATTTTTCAAAACATTCAAATTGCGTTCACTTGCACATTTTGAAAAACACATTTTCGAAAAAAGAAAAAAAAATAACATACAAACCCAAAACGTTAAAATTATGTTTTGGGTGTTTCCTATTCAAAATGTCCAAAACACGGTCACTGTAGCCACTGCGAAGATAGAATCAGAATCAGGTTCGTTCGACCTTCATCTCCTTTCTTCCATCTCTCAATCTGTTTCCTTCTCGAAGAAGAGCTATGAAATTAAAGGTGGTCTCAGATATCTCGCACAAAAAGGTAAAATTATTTATGGGTTCTCCTCAAATTTCTTGCATCTCTCGATTCCCTTGTTTTTTGAATGATTCCATTTTTTTGGATGGTTAACTATTAACTTCAATCAATCTGAAATTGCTTATGGGCATATAGAGTTTATAATATGCTAGTGTTAAATCGTTGTCTGAAATAATTACTTACTTCGAAAGTAGATAATTCTAGTCGGCATCGATGGGTGAAATAAAATAAATATAGAAAGAATTCTGATTTATGTATACAGAATACATGTGTGTAGATAATTTCGTTCATAAACAACCTTGCAAGTGGGTCTAATTTTTGGGTTGTATCAAAAAATTGCAGACTAGGGACCACGTCTTTGCTCAAAGAAATTGTAAAGAAGCATTTCACCGTCGACATCCCAATGTATGAACTCATTCTTGTTGTGTTTATTAAGATTTGTATTATAAATTTTGACTCAATTTATTACGAACTGCTGACCATTTGTTCTAATTGAATTTATTGGAGTAAATGGACGTGCTTTTAGTTTAGCATTTTGGTTTATGACTTTGTCTTCCTATAATTGGAGGATTCTGTATCATATCATTTGTTATGGTTTTAGGAAGTTGAAATCTCACAGCCATGACCGAGCTCACTCCCTTTCTAGAAAAAGGGAGCTATTATAAGCAAATTTTGAATGAAAGTGAAGGTCTAGGCAAGGAAACTACTACTACCTTTCTTGTGAAAAATTAGAATCCATGTACACTTGAATGAGTCCAGGCTTCCATTTGTGCGCACAATTCCAAGAAATCATACGATCACTAACTTTCATTCTAATTTTTTTGGTATTGCTGTTCTGATGTGTTCATGCTACATTCAGGAAGGAAAAGCCGTTTTATTAAGGAAATTAATGACATTTTAGATCACAAATTTTTTGTAACTGTTTTGGAGCTTATTATATCTTATAAAAGACTTCGAAAACAAGGAGTGTTTTTGTTTCTTCCCTTAATTTTTGTGTTGTCAGCTAATATTTTGTAGGCTTTAAGATAGTGAAGATACCATTTTGCACACTACCATACTGCATTAGTTTCTTCATTTTAAGTGGAATAGCTGCAAGTTGCCTGCTCATGTTCTAATTTATATATATATAAAAAAAAAAAAAGTGCTGATGCATTTGTTATCTCTAACAGAATTTACATTTATATTCAATTGTAATTATTTCTCATGTTGATGAGTACTCTCAAACTTCTGTTCCACCAATTTGGATGGTAGGAGTTGTTATTGATAGAATAAATTTGACCCCAGTTGCTTTGATGGAAGAAGGAGCATTGGCAATATATATGTTCTTTATCTACCAAGTACAACTAGTTTGTTTTGAACTCAAGACTAGGAATTCTTTATGTTGGAACTCAAGGTTGGGAAACAGCCCTTCGAGATGAAGCTGGAACTCCAGGTTGGAACACAGAATGTACTACAGCTGCAGACCAATTTGAAACTCAAGGCTGGGAGACGGACAATAGTCAAGCTGGAGATTTAGGTTGGAACAAGGGTCCTACTCTGGCTCGAGATGAGAACTCTTGGGTGGCAGTAGGGTGAAAGAAAAGGCTAGTTTTTTTAACATATTGGCTGTAAATCCTAGTTAGATTTGTGGATGTTCATTGTTCAATGAATCGCTTAGGTAGGCATATGTCATGTTTTCAACTTGAAAATCAGCACCAGATGATTAATGGAT
This sequence comes from Ligustrum vulgare, assembly GCA_963555705.1. Taxonomy (NCBI): domain Eukaryota; kingdom Viridiplantae; phylum Streptophyta; class Magnoliopsida; order Lamiales; family Oleaceae; genus Ligustrum; species Ligustrum vulgare. The sequence continues at coordinate 16,725,127 of OY743176.1, read as the reverse complement.
GAATGGGTGTATCACTTTAGTTGATTTTTTGCTATCATTTGTTTTTGTTCAAATTATTTAAATATATCTATTAAGATTCCCCATTTGCAAGAATGGTATGACCTGGGTAGAACATAGTTCACTTCTATAACTTAATCGTGTTATATTATCACACTTGCTTGTTTTCAAGTGTACTAAACAATTTTTTGTGATCTTTTTATTTGTAGATATTAGTTGAATATTGTTACAATTGGACTATTCTCTAATATGAACTAATATATTATAATTACTTTAAAATTTAAGTTTTGTTACTTTTTTTGGGTAGGAGATGAACAATTATTAGATTAAAGAAATATGAATTGAATATAGCATTAATTAATATATTTAAATTAAAAATTATTGTAATTAAGCATACCAATCATTTTTTTACATACAAAATGTAATGAGCCAAAAAATTATGACGTCCTTAGTTGTTTATTATGGGGTAATAAAAGTATTTTAGAATTTATTTAATTATTTTGGAAGTTAAAGAAATAAATATGGGTTTTTAATTAAATGAAATGTTACAAAAAAACGTATTTAAACGCCTTTCTTTAGAATATTCTTTCGACCACTTCCAACCTCCGATAAATGCATAATTTATATGTATAGATAAGTACTCGAAGTGAACTTTGAGAATCTGAAATTCATTCATCATTTCGATTAATATACAGTTCATGGCGAATTTTCAAAGTTGGCGCTGCAACCGTATGACTGGGAAAGACAGTTTCGAAGGGTCAACTTTGAGGCACCATAACTCTTACCTCACTTAACCAAATCATGTGAAACCAGTTTCATATGAAAGTACTATATGAGTACTTTGAAATGAGACTAAGAACACACAATTTGGAGTTCGTTTGCTACCTCAAATATGAGCTCAAAACAGCCACTTGAAACTGGGAAATTTGGAAAATGTAAGCATGAGGTGGCTCTCTACAACCTTATCTTCGTCCATAGCTTGCATGAGTCAGCTCTCCCCCTTCCTAGCCACCTCCATCTTGCATGAAAATGGAGTGCCACATCAAGCTTGGCCATTAAAATATGTTTTCTTAACCTTGAAGGAAGGCTCCAATCCTCTACATCCAAGCTCCAGCCTTCAATCAGTGCAGCCTTCTTTCCCTATAAATAGGGATGAGTTTGAAGGAAAAAATCATCAAAAATCAGATCCAAAACACTGTTGAATTGTTCTTCCATCTTTCAAACCCTAAGTATTGAATTCATGCCAAAATCATGTTTCAGTCCGTTATAATCCATCCTTTTATTTGGCAAACATGTTTTCTCAAAGTCCTTTATCAAAACAAATGATTTTGGATCAAAGAAATCAAGAAAACTGACTTTCAGATTCTGGAAATACGTTTAGTGTCGACACCTATTGGTTTTGTGTCGACACCATGTTCATCTGGCCTTAAAACGATGATTCTGACACTTTTGTGTCGACACCAAATCAGGTGGTGTCGACACCAGACGGATTGCCCGACGACATAACTTCATCCAACCATAACTTTTGATCTACAACTTCGATTTGCAATCCGTAAAGTGCATTGAACTCCAAATTCGATGATCTTTAATAATATATTATGCCACTCATGGAGACTTATGTTCTAGGAGTTATATTCTTGTTCCTCCACTTACTCCATGCGGAGGAAGGCTTCTATTCCAAGAGAAATTATTCTAGGAGCAGTTGTGGATATTTTCATCCAATAAACTGTGAGTGAGATATGCTATTTGGATTATTTGAATAATATGTAAATTAGATATGATTCATTATATGTGATTTGAATATGATTACTTGAATCTATTTGGATTAAAGCACTAAACATTTGATATACCTTATTATGTGATATAATGTGATAACATGATATGTTGAAATTACATTCGTTCATGTTTTGGAAATGCAATGGCATTGGATTGATGATGCTTTGGAAATGTATTGGCATTTGATAGATGATGAATCATGAAAGAAATTTGTGCATAAAGAAGAGTTTTGTGCATGTGGATTATAGATTTGAACTTTAGCCCCCTCGATAATCAAATGTTTATTGTTGGATATCGATGTGTGTCGTGAGGACCTTGCAACTCCAAGGCTTCGACGAACGACATGGAGATCTAGTAACCCTATTGGAGTCGAATAGGGGGAAAGATGATAGGGATGTGGAAGCCCTAAGGGATATGGGATCCCGAGTAACATGTTTATGATTATGGCCATTTATCGATATCCAGGTTGTGTATATTAAGGGCTTTGGGGTAGAAGAGATAATCTATAATCGGGCCCTGAAAACATGAGTTTTGAAAAGAACATGCATATGCATCGATTACTTGTAATGTTGAATTATGTTTCAATGTGTAATAACACATGTGCACCATATCTTACTCACTGGGCAAGTGTATGCTCACCCCACGTCATCTAACATTTCAGGTATTTGTTTATATAAGATGGATTGACGGGGATCTTCAAATAACTTGACAGAGAGTGCTGCGCTAGGTGACGACCTGTGAGTTGTGGACTTGCCACTGAGTAAGAACTTTTGTATTTGAACTGCCACTCCTTTATTGAACTCCTTATTAAATATTTTAAAAATTAATATCATTTCTTCTTAAATAAATGAATTTTATTATTTTAATCGGAAAAGACATGAAATTTCGAGGTTTTACAAGTTGGTATCAGAGCATTAAAATTTTTGAAAAGAAAAAGACTGGAATGTCGGGGTTTTACAAGTTGGTATCAGAGAATTATTATTATTTGAAAAAGAAAATGCTTGAAAGTTTGGGATATTACACAAAATAATGATTCTCAAAATTTTCAAAGTAAACACATTTTCCAATTTTCTATTTCGGAAAATATTTTTTCAAAATCACAAAAAGAACACGTTTTCAGAAATCTCAGAACAAACACCCAATACAGAAATCTCAAAATAAAATTCAAAACTGAAAATCGAAGTACAGAGAGAACGGCCCCTACATCTCTGTTCTGAGAGTTTTGATTTTTTAGTCCTTCTGAACTTCAAAACTTCTACGATATATACACATCACAGTAAACTACTACTGTTATTTGAATATCTAATCCGTCGCCTTAACTTTGTAACTTGCATGTGATAATTTTCGTTCATCATGTTACATAACCGTCGCCCACTTCCTCATATAACTGTCGTCCACTACTTGTATCAAGTAACCACCCATATTCTCCTTCAACTACCTCTAATGTGAAAACCACATGTAAATGGCCAAGTGGTTCGTGGAATGAGTTGTAAGAACAATCCTTTTACTCATGACTGGTTTGATCGTCCAATCGCCTAGCTGCCTTTATGATCACTCAATCGCCCAAGCTTCTTTACATCGCCCTATCATTTGTAATGGGCTTTCATGTTTTGAACTTGAGGAAATTACACCCTTCCAGGTTTTTAAGTTTTTAATTTCAAAAATCAAGTGTAATTACAGTTTATACAGAAATCAGGTATTGATTTAATTTTATTATTAATTTTATGAAATAAATAAATTCTCCACAGCACCCTCCCTACCCGACTCCACCCACGAAACCTAATTCTATTCAGCCTAACAATTAATTCACTTCCTCTATTCACTCCAGATGGGGTTTACGGCTGCCGACAACCACGGATACTCCAATGACGGTGGTCCATCACTATTATAAGTAATTGTCAAGCATTGTTGCTCCATAGTCGCTGCTTCATACGTCACTGCATCACAGCAACGATCGCTCTGTCGCTGCTTCTATCATCGGTGCCCAATGGCTGCTCTTTGTATATTTTTTACCTACCTTTTGCTTCTTGTGGCGTGTGGTGTTGGGAGCAGTGGCATAGGTGTATAGATTCCTAAAGCAGGGTGGGGTGGGATTGTAGTGGTGCAGGTGTTTTCTATGGTTTTGACGGTGGTGTTGGCCGGTCAATGGTGGTGTTTGCGACAATGGACCAGCGAAAATCAATTTGTTTTTGCGGTGGTTGTTGGTGGCCTGTGTGTGATGTTGATTGGTGGTTCTGGTTGTGACCAGCGAAATTGCAACTATGATCATTGTTGGTTGTGGTCGTGATATTAGTATTGGTTTTTGCAATGATATATTTTTGGTAGTTTGACGTGGTCATGTGTAATGATATTGGATAGAGAATTGGAAGTGGTGGTTTGTGAGACGGCGGAATGGTGTTGGATAGATGATGGGATGTGGTGGCGGTTGAGATGGTGTGGTCAGAGGAGTACACTGTTGGTGTGGATGTGACGTGTTGACATTGTGGTGTACTGGTGTTGGCGAATGGTGTACTGTTGAAGGAGTAGACGGTGGTGATCATGTCACATTCATGTTTAATTCTCAGGTCACACGTCATATCTCAGGTCACATACAGTTCTTCAGGTCACATTTTTTTTTTCAAGTCACAAATGTTCATTTCTTCACTTGTTCAATTCCTCAAGTCACACGATCAGTTCCTCACGTCACAACATTCAATTGCTCAAGTCACACGGTCAGTTCCTCAGGTCACACGTTTAACTTCTCAAGTCACGTGTAATAATTGGTAAGTCACATTTAATAGTTCGTGGTGATAGTGGTGGTGGTGGTGCGTCAGAGATGGTGGTAGTGGTCGTGCATCAGATAACATGGTTATGATGGTGATGGTGAAGGTGGCGGCACATCGAAGATGGTGGTTCGTCGGAGATGGTGGTGGCTCATCGGAGTTTTTCAAGTGGTGGTGGTGGTGGTGAAGCTCCGTCCGACTTAGGGTTGCACAAATTATTGGGTTGGGGATTTGATTGGGCTTTGAGATTATGATTCCTAATAATAATAATTAGGGCTTGATTTTTATATATATATATATATATATCACATAAAAATATCTAATTCGAAGGCCCATAATAGAAGTTCGAAGGGAAAAATACATATATCAGGTAATTACAAATTCACAATTCATAATTACATAACAACATATATATATAATAGAAGTTCGAAGGGAAAAATACATATATCAGGTAATTACAAATTCACAATTCATTATTTATATGTTGTTATGTAATTATGAATTGTGAATTTGTAATTACCTGATATATGTATTTTTCCCTTCGAACTTCTATTATGGGCCTTCGAATTGGATATTTTTATGTGTCAACATATGTTTTCAACAACATGATGTCACTTTTGAGCGGGTCCTACTTGAAAGCTTTAATGACATCTCTCCATACATTAGCATTTTAAACCATGTATTTCCTATTAGTGACGATTACCTACACAAAATAAAAAGTTATTAAAAGTAAAATTTTCCTTCGGTAATGTTGTTATAATTATAAATTAATTTATTTATATTTTTGAAGTAAAATGTGTTTTTACAAAGTCGAAAGAGAATCTTTCACTCACACAAAAAAAATAAAAAAAATAAAAAAGTGGAAAGAGAAAAAGTGTGATTAAAAAGTAATTTGAAAAATTGTATTATTTATAAATTGATTTATAAATTATAATGATTAAATTAAAAAAAAGGGCCAAAGCTTAAAAGAACATATATTGATCATCTAACAAACACCAAAATCAATTAGAGGATCTAGTCTATATTATATATGAAAGCAGCTGAGTCAATCTCAGTCAACATCATCGTTTCCCGCCTAAAAGTCTGTTCTTCCGTGTATGTGTGTGTGTGTTTTAATTGGGGATTCTGGATTCTGATTATTCATCTTATACACGTTTACTATCACTCTTTTCCAAGGACGACTATTTGAAAAGGACCATTTGATTTCCCCAACGATAATCGTAACCATAATATAGTTATATTTTGCTCTTTCTTCCAGATGACTCCCCAACTTCAATGTGCTATATAAGTACTGAAATGCTTGACCAAGTCACGCATCTGAATTCCAAACACAGCTTCTGTCCAGAATTTTAAATTACTTAATTTACGTTTATCCACAATGACAACATTCAACCTGTTCAAAGATATCAGCAAGAAACGCATCAACTGGCGTTTGAAGGTTTGTTGTACAAGAAAATGGCTGGTGCCACAATTTGACAGATTTGAAAGCAATCTAGAGTTTGTTTTAATGGACAAGGAGGTAATGGTATTCAAATTTCGAATCAAAAATCTAACGTGCGTTTTCTGTTTTTACTAAGTTAAATTTTCAGAAAATTTACTTTTAATTTCGTACACAGGGTGATAGGATCCAGGCAACAGTGAAGGGAGATCTAATCAAGAAATTTGAACCCATGATTTTTGAACGTGGTTTTACTGCATAAAGTATGTTACTGTGCGTGACAACAAGGTCTGCTATCCTACAACGAAGCACTATTTCAAACTTTATTTCTTTGATAAAACTTATGTTGGGCCAACGACAGATTGGGTTTTTCCTAAAAACATATTCAATTTCAAATCATTTCAAGATATCCGGACATCCATCCATTCAAAGGAAATGCACTTATTCGGTAGGTGACGTTTCAGATTTTCATATTTTTCATTTTTCTTCTTCTTTCGACTTTGCATTAATTAAACGACGGTAATAATTTATTTATTTTTTCGCAAGATGTGATCGGTTGAGTTGTTTGTGATGCACACGATAAACCACACTTATGTACTACTAAGAACGGTGCCACTAGACTGGAGTCCTACTTGGAGGATCTACAATAGTCATCTTCAGTAGACTTGCTTCATGTGTTTATGTTATTTCGCTGCATCTTGAACATGTTAATATTTGTATTTGCAGAGATAATCGAATTTCATGCACATTATGGGAAGATTACACCATGACAATGCAATCTTACCTTCAGAACAAGGTCTTTTATAGTATTTTATTTATTTTGTTTCGAACCTATAAGTGAACTATTTAAAAATTTTCATTTTCTTTTTTCTTTTGTAGCCTACTTAATGTTGAGCTAGAATCTTCTTACCAAATCAGTCAGGTGTCGTCGTTTTCCTATCAAACAACAACGAAGGAACTTGAAAATCAATTTCATGACATTGTCACACTAGACAATGTTCCCTTGATCAACAAGGTATATTTGTTTTATTTTTGTAGTTTTGCCACCACTTTAAATTCTATCTAATTATAATTCTAATTTTACTTTTATTATGCTACATATAGGAGGACTACGTTTGGGTTATTGGAACAATTTCAGGATTCAATTAAGAAAGTGGTTGGTTTTTCATCAGTTGCATGGACTGCTTTAAGAAATTTACGAGACAAGCAGATGGATTTCATTGTGACAATTGTAGTGCATTTAACACCGAGCATACTCGATTCAAACTGCATGTTACTGTTTGTTATGGTACTCATTTTATTAACTTTCTCTTATGGGACAAGGAAAGCTAGGAACTGATAGGAAAGACTGCCAAAGAACTTAGTGATCATCTGGATTTGGTATGATTTCTATTTATTTTTTTTCTTCTTCTTCTTAATCTTTTTTTTTTTTTATTTCGTGCTTATTTCACAAGTATTGTTGTCCTTTCTTTTATGGTATGCTTAGGCTCAAAACAAGGCAAAGAGTTTTTTCAAGGGAAAAAATTTTGTGTTCCCAGAGGAGTTCAATAAATTGATAGGAAATGAATTGTTATTCAAAGTTCATATCCAATAAAAAAATTATAAAAGAGGTGACACTGTATATGTTGTTTCACGTATTTTGGACAACAATGATTTGATCAACAAGTACAAGATAACAAACCATGACACAATTAGATTTGAAATGACTGATACTAATAAAGCAGATCAAGACTCGATCAGTGAAAACGAAGTTAATTCTCCAGCTAAACCTCCTCACAAGAGGGCTAATGATGATGTATGTGTTGATTTCGTTATTGATGGTTGAAGTTCGGGTTCAGTTTCCTCAACCTTGCCAAGGAAAGCTGTCAAGATCGAGAAGGTCGACTAACAGCATTTTACCATCTATCCTATCCAAAAAAATGTTTTCTTACTTCAAGTTATTCCTAATAATATTTTAATAGCTTAATTTTTAACTGTTCTATTTCATGTTCTTCAAAAAGAAAAAAGTTTGTTTTCATTACTTCATTTTGTTATAATATTTAAGTAGCTTTTGGCCTAATGTTAAATATGTTTACATCATAAAGGTGACTAAAAGATTTAAACCCTATAACTTGACAGTTCTGCTTATAGTTTTAATTTCTTAATTAATGCGTTTTCCTATATTGCCACCTTAAAGGTGGCTAAAATAATTAAACTTGAAAGTTCCTATTTTGCCACCTTAGAGCTTGAAACTTCTACTTCTTCTAAATGTAAATAAAAGAATTACTCCATATAACTATATATATATTTTTTTAAATAACTGCAGCCAGCAATAATTTAAAATGTTAAACAATATAATGTAAGACAAACTTGGTGTGAAAAAAATACAGCGTAGCAATACAGGAACAACGACGTCAACTACTGCTCCTAATAATATTTCAAATGCTTTCTTAATGAGTTTTCTTATATTCCCATCCTAAATATAAATAAAATAATTAAACCCTATGACTCTCAATGTTCTGCTTTTTTTTTTTTTTTTAATTTCTTAATTGTTTTTCATATTTTGCCACCGTAAATGTATATAAAGAATTAAACCCTACAACTCATTGAATCCTGCTTATTGTTTTTTTTTTTTTTTTGGCGTACTGGGTTTTACATATTTGGCACCCTAATTAGTGAATAAAAAGAATTAAACCATGTATCTCGGTTTTATTTCTTACAATAAATCCTGCCAGCAATAATTTAAGATGTTATTCAATATGAAGTCAGACAAACTTAACTAATTTTTCTACTAATATGTGAACTATTTCAATGACATTCTTGGTTTAATAAATTTTCTAATATAGGCCGGTTTCACCCGCATTTAATTTTTTTGGTTTGTTACATCTATTTTAAATTGACTGTTGACATCATACAACTAATAGATATTTATCTTTATATAGATTAACTACATAATGACTTTAGTGATCTAGAATTAATAAATAATAATAATAATGCACGTTGTTTTATGCACACAATCACTTCCTATCTATTTAGCATTATTTTTAAATTTGACTCTTATTATTCATTTGATTACTGGCAGAATCCTGAATAATTTTTAATTCACTATATGCCGGGTTTTCAGTTTCTGCACCAACCTTCAATTATTTTTGTTAAGTATATTTTTATTAAATTGATTATTGACATCATATAACTAATATATATTTATCATTACATTATGACTTTTAGTTATTTGGATTCAGTTAATAATGCACGTTTTATTCTACACATAAACTGTGACGACCCGAATTCTCGACCATTCGAGTGCCACTAAAAGTGACTCATATCATATTATCGAGACTTAAATAGTAATGTAAAATTATTCAAAAGAATAATTAGAATCCCATAATTTTATTTGTGAATAAAAATAGAACATAATTTTCTTACATAAAGTTCAACATAATTATCTCATCAATCTTAACCCCTTTTGCCACTTCCATGTTGACCGCCTCGAACCTTCAATTATCTGAAAATGGTAAATATCGTGGAGTGAGATTTATAAAATCCCAATAAGTATACCAAGCATAAATCTTCTTTTGAAAGCATATGGATCATTTTCATCATAACATAGGATAGGATCGAAATACTCATAAACATAGGGAGACACAAGAATTTTACCGAACTTATATGGCAAGAATTCTTATGTGTAGCGCTACTAAACTCCGATCCCCTTAGCATAATCATAAACATATCATATGGGACCAATAGCAATCTTGTGAGATTGATTTCATAGCAATGATCCAAACATTTTCGTAAAAACATAAGGTATATCTAATTTTCATAAAAACATACTTACTTTTCTTAAAAATATAAGGTATTTTACTTTTCATAAAAACATACTTACTTTTATTAAAAATATAAGGTATTTTACTTTTCATAAAAACATACTTACTTTTCTTAAAAATATAAGGTGTATTTACCTTTCATAAAAACATACTTACTTTTCATAAAAACATAAGGTAATACCTTTCATAAAAACATACTTACTTTTCATAAAAACTTAAAGTATATTTACATTTCATAACAACATACTTAATTTTCATAAAAACATAAGATATACTTACTTGTCATAAAAACATACTTACTTTTCATAAAAACATAAGGTGTATTTACCTTTCATAAAAACATACTTACTTTTCATAAAAACATAAGATATACTTACTTGTCATAAAAACATACTTACTTTTCATAAAAACATAAGGTAATACCTTTCATAAAAACATACTTACTTTTCATAAAAACTTAAAGTATATTTACATTTCATAACAACATACTTAATTTTCATAAAAACATAAGATATACTTACTTGTCATAAAAACATACTTACTTTTCATAAAAACATAAGGTGTATTTACCTTTCATAAAAACATACTTACTTTTCATAAAAACATAAGATATACTTACTTGTCATAAAAACATACTTACTTTTTTAAAAGATTAAAATGAAGTGTAGTAGTAAATGAACCAAAACTTTCTTGACCACCTTGAATTTCTCTTACTTGTGGATTTTGTCAAGAGATTGAAAATAAGTGTATATGTGTAGAGTTGTGTGTAAAAGAGATGGGTTTAAATAGATGTATAAAGTTGGCATATTGTAAACATAATCATTCAATTCTATTAATTTTAACACATCATTTTCTTAAAGTAAAGCACCATTCATATATTTTTCCATATTTATACAAATATTATGCTCTTCATGATTACATATAATGGAGTCTTATCAACCATTCATATACTTTTCCATATTTATACAAATATTATGTTCTTCATGATTACATATAATGGAGTCTTATCAACCATTCATATACTTTTCCATATTTATACAAATATTATGCTCTTCATGATTACATATAATGGAATCTTATCAACCATTCATATACTTTTCCATATTTATACAAATATTATGCTCTTCATGATTACATATAATGGAGTCTATAATTCATTCATATACTTTTCCATATTTATACAAATATTATGCTCTTCATGATTACATATAATGGAGTATATAATTCATTCATATACTTTTCCATATTTATACAAATATTATGCTCTTCATGATTACATATAATGGAGTATATAATTCATTCATATACTTTTCCATATTTATTAAATTAAGATTCTCATAATTATTATATATAATGGAACCTCTCATGCTAGCATATATTTTCTTAATTTCAATAATAAAAATAATTTTTGTATAAATAAATATTGGGATAACATTGAATTAAGTACTTGGACTTAATATACTTTAAATCAAGAGAATGGAGATATTTTTAGAAATTCGGAATTTAATTTAAAATCGAACGATCTCGATTATTTCTTGACTTGGCTATACGAATACGTCGTGACGTTAACTTAATAAAAATGGGTGAAATAGTAGCGACACGATTTTCTATTAAAATAATTATTAATCGCGTAAAAATTCTTGGTCGCTACAAACTTACCCCCTTAAAATAATTTCGTCCTCGAAATTAATCTTACTTGATCTTATGATTTCTGAACACTTAATCAGAATCTCTTCTTCTTCTTCTTATGTAGCATCATCGCTACCATATTTAACCCAACCATATTTAACCCACTGGACTTTGACTAAATGCATCAATTTGTTTTCTTAAGACATGGACTTTTCTATCAATAATAGACATATGTCTACTCATAAATTCTTCTGAATCAAAATGAAAATTCCCAATCGTATGTGATATTTCATCATATCTTGTAGTATTCATGTAACTTGTCATTTATCATCGTATCATGTGACCTCAAATATTCGTATTAATATCTCTAAAATTTCAATAAATCTTTACTAACATATCATACCATAATAATTTGTCATTTCTTCTTATCACCAAATATCCCAAAATAATTAAAACGATTACCTGAATATTTTCTATGTAATATACCCAAACATGTTATTCACATATCAACATAATCATCAGTTTATCTTTCCAATATTTGTAACCCAAAATTTCTGCAAAATTCAATAAACAAATATCTCCCAAATAATTAAAATTCTTAACTCAAATATCATAACATTTCCCGTAAGGTATTCCTTTCACTTGCACAAACTTATTAATCCTGATTCAATACAGTCCTTATTTCACTTTCACGTATCCCCGTATTATTTCTATACCTTGATTATTATATCAAAATATCAGTACCCAAAATCCAAGAAAATATTCCATATCTCAAATCCCGTCATCATCAAATCTTCTTTTTATCAAGAAAGTAAACGGCGCATAACTCTTGTTCCCTCTTTTCCATTATTCTATTCCGCACTTTCTTGCTGGAATCAATATCACGCGGATTTCCTCCGATCCTTAATGCTTTTAAATAGTTCATGCTGGGAAGAGGTTAGATCCATCAAAACATGGATATCATTCTTACAAACATTCGCAAGTATTATTCCAGTCTTCCAATGAATGATCTGAGGAAAATTTATCGAATAAGACTCGAAAGATTGAGGTTGCTGATGGCTCATGGTGTTTCAGAAGATGTTCGCTGGTTGATCGAAGCAAAGGTTCGACTATCTGGTGAATTACCTATGACATTTCCAAAGCACATGCCTGGTTTAGGCAAAAGCACATTCGCAAAGAAACGAAGAGCAAAAAGGCTGAATGGTTGCTACAAATGTGCTCGTTGGAACTGTGATACTCGTTGCAAAACAGTAGGATATTCTTCTACTAATCGGGATGATAAAATCAAATTCATAAAGGGTGGACTGAGTAAGGAGTCTTTGGATGATATTCGACTGACTCTTGAGACGCACCCAAGTGGTTATGTGCAACGTGAACTTCTCTCCTTATACGCTCAGTTTAACGAGGACAAAAATCGTTATAGTCTCCAAAATATAATAGCAAAAGATCCTGTTTGCCAGTCTGTTTTACAAAATGAGGCTTCTGGCAGTTCATCAATGATATAAGGTAAATCTCTTGATACACATTTAAATATTTTGCTGTTTTCTTTCACGCGTTTTGGAAATAAAATATATTTTCCTTTCTCGAGTTTTGATAAAGCTGGAAATAAATATATTTTCCTTTCTCGAGGTTTGATAAAGCTGGAAATAAATCACCGAAAGGTAATATCTTTGGTAAAACAGTCAAAAGTTGGCCGATTTTGTCAAAAGTAAATCCTTACTTTTTCAGAATCAATCAAAAACAGTAAGTTTTTCCGGCTTTAAATAGCCAAACATATTTCATAGTTCAGGCATCCCAAAATCACATCTTCTTCGTAAGTTTTCTCTTCTATACTATCAAAGATGGAAGCACCAAAACTTCGACAGATCAAAACTATTTGTGTATTTTGTGGATCAAAAGTGGGGAAAGGCTTCAGTTATCTAGAAGCGGCCGTAGATCTTGGAAAGAAACTGGGGGAAAAAGGTATCACTCTTGTGTATGGGGGTGGTAGCAGTGGTCTAATGGGTTGTGTTTCCCAATCTGCTCTTGCAGAGAAATCAAAAGTAATCGGTGTCATACCTGTCCCTTTGGTAGATGTTGCAGGAAAAACACGAGGGCATGAAGTTCAAACCTTATCCATCCATGAACGCATAACTTGTATGCTATATGGTTCTGATGCCTTTATAGCCCTGCCCGGAGGTTTTGGTACCTTAGAAGAAATCTTTAACATTACCTCGTGGGCTCAACTAGATCTCCATACTAAGCCTATTGGGCTTCTGAATGTTAACAATTTCTTTGATGGCTTGTTAACCTTTCTTGATTATGCTGTGGAACAGGGATTCATCTCTCCATTTTCCAGAAGGCTCCTTATTTCTGCTCCTACTATTGATGAACTACTGGATAAGCTGCAGTCATATATCTCAATACAAGATCCAGCAGGGGTTAAGATAGATTGGTCGCAAGGAAGGGGAATCAAGCGAAAATGGAGTCCGGTTAATGTAAACTTAACTTTATGAATCTTAGAATAGGTGGGGGTAGAGTACGGAGTATTCTTACTCTCGAGACACCCCTCTAATTTCCTAGGATTTCCTTAATGTTTAAATCTTGTGTGTACCTCAAAGGTTCCAGGTGGTAGATTACGGAGTATTCTTACTCTCGAAACACACCTCTTTGAAGGTTTCTATATTTCCTCAAAAGGTCAGAGGTGGTAGGATACAGCTACTCTGGAAACACATCTCTCAATTTGAGGAATTTCCCATGTTGCTTTCTTTTGCTTTTGCGTGTTTCATGTATTTCTTTTCCAGTGTGACTCTTTGTGTGTTCTCCTTACGAGAAAATAATAATATCTCTGTTATCATCTACTAAATCTCGTTTGTGATGTAAATGAATTTGCATGTCTAACCTCAATTCTCTTAGTGATTGCATACCATACTATGCTCTTAATTCCAAACGATAAAATTCTAGGCAGAGTTTCCTTTGAAATTTGGACTTATTCAAACTGTAAGCATACTTCATAACTCACAATAATAAATAATTCCACATTTGATCACAACGATCTAAAAATTGACCACAATTTCATCAAACTTCAATATCATAAAAAAATATTCCAGAAAATCAATTCATAATTCCTCAACATAGAAATTTCAAATCATAGTCGTCAATATCACAATATCACTTCCTTCAATACCTTAATTGGCTCAAAAGATTACTCATACTTATATTTATAAGTCATAAATCATATTCCCAAAATTTAATCACAAGGCCAAAGTTCATAATAAATTTCTCTTCAATATAGAGGCATAATTCACTTACTCAACATAATAGCCATTACTTAATTCCCAATAACCAAATCTTTAAATCTCTAACTTCATAATGCTTCTCATAAAAGTCTCATTAAAATCATATCACTTATAATCTTAACATCTCATAAAACTTCATAAAATTGGCTCGCTATTTCTCATTAAATCTAAATGATAGATAATCTGAACATATTTCTAATCATTTCTGTTGACTTCTTATACTTAGTGCCATGTCTAAAATCAATTATGCAAAGTCCATTTAAGGTTCATCATTTCTAAACTCGAGGACAACAATTATTTTGAAAATCATTCTTAAGTCATATTATTCCCATTATGCTCAACACCCGTTCTCTTTCTTTCTTTCCGAATTTTTTTCAGAATTGAAACTTGAAGAGTGGTACCAATAATCATCCACAGTTTTTCCTTGCTTTTAAGCAAAGGTAGTGATAAAGGGATAAATTATTGAACCGAAAATTGAAACTTGAAGAGGAAGTACTAATAACCATCCACAGTTTTTCCCTTGTTTTTACACAAAGGTAGTGATAAAGGGATAAATTATTGTACAAATTCATTATTAATTTTGTTTGTTTAATATATTATTCCATATATTTTTTTTTTTCGCAAAAGTTACGAACCAACTTATTTTTCTAATTTAGTCAGTCTTACTAAGCTTAATATGAACCAAAATTCATATCAATATCCTCTATGTCTCATGATTCTACATAAAAAGGAATAAATTAAAATTCAGGCTTCTATCAATTCATATCATACTCAACATGTATATTTCACTTAAAGATTCATAACATATGAAGATTTCATACTTAACATGTCTTAATAAAATCGTAAATGACTTGCAAAGCATATAACATACCTGGTTCGAGGAGTCAATACGTGGAGAGTGACATAGTAGAGTGATGAGTTAAAATATTTCATATAATCTTATTTTCCTTTAATCAACAATAATTTAATGTGGTTGTATCCAAATCAACATTTTCTTGAATCATAATTCCTAATTAATCACAGTCTTCAAAACAAATCCAATATCGATATAGTAATTATCTCCCCATCAATAATTAATAACTTAACCCAAATAAAATTTATCGTCAAATCTTATTTTTCCTTTAGTCCCCGAACTTCTAGAAATTTATCAAAGACATCAATATAAACATCATATCACTAACTAATTATATTCCATAAAATTTTCAGGACATTACAAACTCCCTTGCTTAAAATGAATTTTGTCCTTGAAATTCGCACATCAAATTTCATCATGCTTTTCAAAATCATAACCATACTTGACATGTGAAAATTCAACTTTTTTTTTTATAATGAATAGTGATTTCGTTCACTGTTCATCATGAATAGCACGTCGTTTTACTGTTCACGTGAATAGTGATTTTTTTTTTTTTTAAAGAAATAAAATTTCAAAAATCTACAGAATCGTTTTTAAAACTCTTTGCTCTGATACCAACTGTGACGACCCGAATTCTCGACCATTCGAGTGCCACTAAAAGTGACTCATATCATATTATCGAGACTTAAATAGTAATGTAAAATTATTCAAAAGAATAATTAGAATCCCATAATTTTATTTGTGAATAAAAATAGAACATAATTTTCTTACATAAAGTTCAACATAATTATCTCATCAATCTTAACCCCTTTTGCCACTTCCATGTTGACCGCCTCGAACCTTCAATTATCTGAAAATGGTAAATATCGTGGAGTGAGATTTATAAAATCCCAATAAGTATACCAAGCATAAATCTTCTTTTGAAAGCATATGGATCATTTTCATCATAACATAGGATAGGATCGAAATACTCATAAACATAGGGAGACACAAGAATTTTACCGAACTTATATGGCAAGAATTCTTATGTGTAGCGCTACTAAACTCCGATCCCCTTAGCATAATCATAAACATATCATATGGGACCAATAGCAATCTTGTGAGATTGATTTCATAGCAATGATCCAAACATTTTCGTAAAAACATAAGGTATATCTAATTTTCATAAAAACATACTTACTTTTCTTAAAAATATAAGGTATTTTACTTTTCATAAAAACATACTTACTTTTATTAAAAATATAAGGTATTTTACTTTTCATAAAAACATACTTACTTTTCTTAAAAACATAAGGTGTATTTACCTTTCATAAAAACATACTTACTTTTCATAAAAACATAAGGTAATACCTTTCATAAAAACATACTTACTTTTCATAAAAACTTAAAGTATATTTACATTTCATAACAACATACTTAATTTTCATAAAAACATAAGATATACTTACTTGTCATAAAAACATACTTACTTTTCATAAAAACATAAGGTGTATTTACCTTTCATAAAAACATACTTACTTTTCATAAAAACATAAGATATACTTACTTGTCATAAAAACATACTTACTTTTCATAAAAACATAAGGTAATACCTTTCATAAAAACATACTTACTTTTCATAAAAACTTAAAGTATATTTACATTTCATAACAACATACTTAATTTTCATAAAAACATAAGATATACTTACTTGTCATAAAAACATACTTACTTTTCATAAAAACATAAGGTGTATTTACCTTTCATAAAAACATACTTACTTTTCATAAAAACATAAGATATACTTACTTGTCATAAAAACATACTTACTTTTTTAAAAGATTAAAATGAAGTGTAGTAGTAAATGGACCAAAACTTTCTTGACCACCTTGAATTTCTCTTACTTGTGGATTTTGTCAAGAGATTGAAAATAAGTGTATATGTGTAGAGTTGTGTGTAAAAGAGATGGGTTTAAATAGATGTATAAAGTTGGCATATTGTAAACATAATCATTCAATTCTATTAATTTTAACACATCCTTTTCTTAAAGTAAAGCACCATTCATATACTTTTCCATATTTATACAAATATTATGCTCTTCATGATTACATATAATGGAGTCTTATCAACCATTCATATACTTTTCCATATTTATACAAATATTATGCTCTTCATGATTACATATAATGGAGTCTTATCAACCATTCATATACTTTTCCATATTTATACAAATATTATGCTCTTCATGATTACATATAATGGAATCTTATCAACCATTCATATACTTTTCCATATTTATACAAATATTATGCTCTTCATGATTACATATAATGGAGTCTATAATTCATTCATATACTTTTCCATATTTATACAAATATTATGCTCTTCATGATTACATATAATGGAGTATATAATTCATTCATATACTTTTCCATATTTATACAAATATTATGCTCTTCATGATTACATATAATGGAGTATATAATTCATTCATATACTTTTCCATATTTATTAAATTAAGATTCTCATAATTATTATATATAATGGAACCTCTCATGCTAGCATATATTTTCTTAATTTCAATAATAAAAATAATTTTTGTATAAATAAATATTGGGATAACATTGAATTAAGTACTTGGACTTAATATACTTTAAATCAAGAGAATGGAGATATTTTTAGAAATTCGGAATTTAATTTAAAATCGAACGATCTCGATTATTTCTTGACTTGGCTATACGAATACGTCGTGGCGTTAACTTAATAAAAATGGGTGAAATAGTAGCGACACGATTTTCTATTAAAATAATTATTAATCGCGTAAAAATTCTTGGTCGCTACATAAACACTTCCTATCTATATAGTATTATTTTTACTTTTGAATAATATTTAATTCATTATTAAATTCTAATAGGATTTTGACTCTTATATGATTAATAGATTCTGAATAATATTTATTTCATTATTAAATTCTAACCTTTCATTTTATGCATTTCTTGAATACAGCTGTCTTTAGTGTGGCTAACAATAATTATTCAGATTGAATCATTATCTTCCGGACAACTATTATACATTTTCATTAATCTATTTCATTCTATCTAACTATTTCCCTCCTAAATAAAGAAAAAAATGTGCCCAGCTTTCTTATTTCTCTCCTAAATTCTGATTTACATAGTTGTTTACAGCTTCGAATACTAATTCTGACAAGAAATAAGAAGCAAATGTGCATGCCAAGAGGAAATGTACTAAAAACATCCGATCTACAGTGGTAGAGAACTCTCAAACATCCACATAAACAAGTTCTTTTTATTCAAAATAAGTGATATTAAACTTCTTAAAATAAGATGAGATTGTTGTTCATGTTAGTCCCCAACATTCTGGATTTAATTATTCTATTTTTAACAGGATTCACTAATGGGGGTTTGATTGGAGCACACCCAAATAATGGTTTTCATCAATTATCTTCTGTGTCATTAAGTGATATAACAAATGGTAATCGATATTTGAATCTTATTATTAATTTTGGATGTGGTTTCATCTAACCCTAAATTCATATAACTATTTCTTGCTTAGTTGGTGGGTTCATTTCGTCACGATCGCTTTCCTTTGGGAAGCATGTGCTTGGAAAAAGGACTAAAATATGTTCTAGCACCACAAACAGCTTAAACATTTCAGCACCGCCAATGAAAAAATTAACACTAAATCTACCTCTGCAAGGATAGCAGAACAGATAACATCTTAAGGTAAAACTACTTATTTTTTGTTTATATTTATAGTTAGATGGATCTTATTTGCATTTCAATTATGAGATTGAGTTTGGCTTAAACAACATTTTCCAGTTCGTTTGAATGTTTGGATTCAAGATTTGGAGGGAATATTTTATTGATTGTGATTGTTTTAAAATCCATGTCTTTGAAATTAGGATGTATTGTATATGGCATTTCACTTTCGTTGTCATTTAGTTAGTAAATAATTGCGAATTTGTGTTAAGTCTATTATATTAGATTTTGAAGAACTTTTAACTTTATTAGAATTTTCCAGTTCTAATTTTGTTATATCATTTCAATTTTAATAAACAAAGTATTAATCTGGACAAAATATTAATATTCCCTAATATTTCATGTTATTTTAATATATATGGTTTTTGGCTACGAGATATTTTTTTATTTATATCAAATGAGTATTCGTTTTCAATATATATATATATATCACGTTTTAGATCTATAGATATATTAATAGATCTCAACATATCTACTACGCGAAGTCGTATCATTCATGCTTTGTAAAAAAAACTTTTTTTTTAAAAAAAAAAAGATAAACAAACACGAGCACTATAAGGAATCTGCAATGTTATGTGCACAGTGCAGAAATTATATCAAGTTTCAGATCTGTAGATGTATTAATAGATCTAAGCATATATACGATCGGAAAACATGCATCTTTAAAAAAAAATTGAAAAAAAAATATAGAAAAAATAAACTGTATAAAATATGTACTTACAAGGTAGAGTTAGTATATAAGGTTTCAATGTTGTACCTGTGTCGTTGAGATTGATGTACTGTTGCGTCTGTTCCCGCATTTGCCTTACATTGCGCAAAATTATACACGTTACCTTACATCTATCCTCACTTACATTTCACTCAATCTCAGAAAAAAATAAATTACATTTTGAACAAAATTAATATTATAGACCGAATATTAAAAACAAAAATAAAAATTTGAAAGTATCCCTTTTTGGAGCCATCCCCGGATCCATTTCGATCCGTTTCAACCAAGTGCGATCTGTTAAGATAATAAACATTGACCAAACATTATTAAAAAAAAAAAAAAGATATGGAAGTTCAATCCATATTCAAACTGTTCAAAATGTAGATCTAAGGCTGCGTTTGATAGCGATGGTGAAATTTGGGTGGAAAGAAAATGAATTCCAGTGAATTGAATTCTAGGGAATTGATTGGTTTAATTTTCTAGGTAGAAAAAGTGAAGAATTTTCCAACTTTTGTTGTTTGATAGACATTATTTTCTATGGAAAATAAAGTAAAATTTAGCCATTATAATATTTTTTATTTTATTTTTTAACAAGTTTGTACTTGGTAATAATAATGTTAATTTTTGGGAAAAAAATAAATCAATTAATAACAACAAAAATGATCAAACGTAACAAAAATTTTATAAGATTTTCCATGGAAAATAAAATCTCCCTTGGAAAACGAATTCATCCAGAACAAGGAAAATACCAGGTTTCGAGGCAAGTGGAAAAATGAATTCCATAAAAAATTTAGGCAACCAAACAGCGCAAATTTGGAAAATCACGTGGAAAATCATATTTTCCATGGAAAATCTTACGAATCAAACGGAGCCTAAGTGAAAAATAATAGAAAGTAATATTGTACTTGTCTTTACAGATCTGAACGGCTGAGACGTCTATTACATATGATTCTTTAGTTAGATCCAAATAGAACTGAGATTTCAAGAGCATGCATTCTTCGTTAGTGTGCAGATGATTTTAGACAAAGCAAGTAACAAACCGAAAATCTGCCTTTTTTATGCGGCCCGAACAGTGAAGATTAAGAGTTGATTTAAGCGATGATTTACTCAAAATCTGATCTGGAAAGGATGAACCATATGTTCATCACTTTGGAGTTTTTTTTCTATTGGGAGAGTTCTCGGTTTGGAAGTGAGGCAGCATAATGGAATACCAAAGGTCAAAATAGCTATTTATGTGGAGACCAGAAGTTTCTAGGGTTTATTAGGTTTGGGCCGTGTTTTATTTATTCTATGACGGGTTTAGATATAGGGCCGGGTCAGACTAATAAAGTGTATGGATCGAACTCTTTTGTGTAGTTTGTAATGTATCTTTTATGGTTTTTTAATAAAAGTTTAATACAAAATTTGAATTTTATTTTATTTTATTTTATTATTTCATTTTTACATTCTATATCCTTTTCTTTTCTTTTTTTTGGTCATAAATGTGTGTGAACTCTTACAGTTTATTAGTTGTGTTAATATGATATTATGTCAATTAAATTGTGAAGTATTTAATATCCCTTCTTTTTCAAACACTAACAATAAAAAATTTAAGCAATGTTTTTCTTTTTTTTGGTCATAAGTGTGTGTGAACTCTTACAGTTTATTAGTTGTGCAGATGTTTTTAGACAAAGCAAGTAACAAATCGAAAATCTGCCTTTTTTATGCGGCCCGAACAGTGAAGATTAAGAGTTGATTTAAGCGATGATTTACTCAAAATCTGATCTGGAAAGGATGAACCATATGTTCATCAGTTTCGAGTTTTTTTTTCTGCTGGGAGAGTTCTTGATTTGGAAGTGAGGCAGCATAATGGAATACCAAAGGTCAAAATACCTATTTATGTGGAGACCAGAAGTTTCTAGGGTTTATTAGGTCTGGGCCGTGTTTTATTTATTCTATGATGGGTTTAGAGCCGGATCAGACTAATAAAGTGTATGGATCGAACTCTTTTGTGTAGTTTGTAATATATCTTTTGTGGTTTTTTGATAAAAGTTTAATACAAAATTTGAATTTTATTTTATTTTATTATTTCATTTTTACATTCTATATCCTTTTCTTTTCTTTTTTTTGGTCATAAATGTATGTGAACTCTTATAGTTTATTAGTTGTGTTAATATGATATTATGTCAATTAAATTGTGAAGTATTTAATATCGCTTCTTTTTCAAACACTAACAATAAAAAATTTAATTTAATCATCTTCTTTTCTTATTATTTGCGACTAATAAGAACATTTATTATAATTTAATATGTTTTTGATAATTCATTTTACAATTAATCATTTTTTTTCCATGCGCATTGCTAATTTAGGTGATTCACAAGAACGAATAATTTTTTAAAAGTTGTTTTAAGGTTGTAAAATAAAGGCTATTAAAAATTATGATGTTCTCTCAATTAAATTATTGTGTTTTTAATAGTCCATACGTACAACGCCTTTCAATGTTGTGTATTGTAAATTCGTTAAAATCCTTAATATTTCTATGATTTTCAGATTTTTTTTAGTTTTTTTTTAAATATCAGTAAATTATTACTTCATTGATTTATATTACTTAATATGTTCTCTAATGTTAACTTTTTTTTTCCATATATATTTTTCTAATGTCCAAAATATATGGATCTATGTGATCCTTCATTTAAGTGTACTTTCTGCAAGGCTAATTTTTGGTTTGATTAAAGGGTGGATAGGTGTTGTAAAACCTATCACAATCCCAGGTTTTCAATGTGTTGTTTGCAAGGAAAAGTATATGAGTTATCCCAGTGGTAATGACATAGATAAGGTCATCTCAGCTGAGATTCTTGATGAGTTGAGTGATCCACACTATTATACTGTTGTTCGAGATTTCATGATGCATGGTCCTTGCGGCGTCTTGAGGAGTAACTCACCTTGCATGTCTGATGGCCACTGTACAAAGCATTTTCCAAAAGGTTTCACCGAAACTACTGTTGTTGCGGATGATGGATGTCCTGTTTACAGACGACGAGATAATGGTTGTTCTGTGAAGAAAAATGGTGTTGATCTAGATAACAGGTATGTTGTTCCTCACAATCGCTACCTCTTAATGAAGTACGGAGCTCATATAAATGTTGAAAGGTGTAATCAGTCGAGGTCCATTTAGTACATCTTCAAGTATGTTCACAAGGGAAATGATCGCATTACGTCAGCTTTTTACCAAACAGCTGATGATGATGGTTCTAGCGGATGTGTGGATGAGATTAAAATGTACTAAGACTCTAGATATTTATCTGCTTGTGAGGCTACTTGGAGATTGTTCGGCTTTGACATTCACTTTCGGGATACACCAGTTGAGCGGTTGTCTTTTCACCTTCCTGATGAACAAAGAATATACTTTTCTGGTGAAGACCATATTGAAAGGGTGATGAACAGACCCACTGTTAAACATAGTATGTTTGTTGCTTGGATGGAGGCTAATAAGAAGTTCTCTGCTAGGGAGTTAACTTATGCAGAGTTTCTTATGAAGTTCATGTGGGAAAATAGAAAAAGAAAATGGCATCCTCGACATCGTGGTTTTTCAATTGGTTGAATATATTACGTTCCTCCTGGGAAAGGGGGCTATACTATTTGAGAACTTTGTTAACTATAGTTCGAGGTCCGACAAGCTATGATGATATTAAATGTGTAAATGACGTTATATATGAGACTTTTATAGATGCATGCTATACACTAGGTTTATTGGATGATGACAAAGAATATATTGATGGTATTATTGAGGCCAGTCATCGGGGATCAGTGCAATCTTTGAGAAGTCTTTATGCAACCCTATTGGTTTCTGATTCCCTGTCCTGTCCAGAGTGTGTTTGGATGAAATGTTAGGAGTACATGTTAGATGATATATTATATCGATGCATATCATCAATGGGAAATCAAGGTAATTTTTTTGTGCATTTTTAATGGTTTATGATAATTTATGTTGTATTTCCTACTTTACCGGCTTATAGTAGTTGATTAGTTTTTAATAATCCTTTATACGTTATAATACTTTTACATCAGGTATGGAGTTGACTGTTGAGCAAATTCAAAATTATTCATTATTAGAGATTGAGAATATTTTGCGTAGCAGAGGTAGGAGTCTTTCGGATTACTCATCGATGCCATTTCCGTCTGTTGTTGATGATTCATTATCATGCAACAGACTTATATGCGATGAGTTGGCATATGATAGAGCTTCTTTTTCGGATGAGAATTTGAGGTTTGTGGGTCTCTTGACAGATGGACAGAGGGTTGTTTATGATACCATAATGGCATCCGTACATTCTGGTAAGGGTGGTGTATTCTTCCTTTATAGATATGGAGGTACAGGTAAGACTTTTGTTTGGAAGATTCTATCTGCTGCTTTACGGTCGAGAGGAGATATAGTTCTTAATGTTGCCTCCAGTGGTATAGCATCCCTTATTTTGCCTTCTGGTCAGACCGATTAACTATCTCTTTGAGCCCTGATGAAAACTCGACATGTAATATTAAACAGGGGAGACCACTTGCAGAATTGATATCGAGGATGAAACTCATAATATGGGATGAAGCGCCCATGATGAATAAATATTGCTTTGAAGAACTTAACAGGAGTATGAGAGATATATTAAGGTTCGACAATCCCAATAGCTTAGAACAACCATTTGGAGGAAAGACAATTGTCTTCGGTGGAGATTTTCGACAAATTCTTCCGGTCGTTCCAAAAGGTACCAGGCAAGATATTGTTCGTGCAACAATAAATTCATCTTACTTGTGGGAGCATTGCAAGGTGTTGCGGTTGACAAACAATATGTGGCTTCAACATATGGTCAACATTGATGATATTAATGGCTTAAAAGCTTTTTCTGATTGGATGTCAAGCATCAGGGATGGCACGACCGATGGGGACAATGATGGTAAAATTGAAGTTGAGATGCCAGATGATTTATTGATGGATTCAACTGTAGATCCAGTTCGATCAGTAGTTGAAAGCACATTCTCGTCATTCTCAGGCAATGTTTGTGATGCAAGGGAGGGCAATACTGGAACCTAGAAATGATGGTATTGATGGTGTTAATTAGTACATGTTCTCAATGGTTCATACTGACGAGAGAACTTATTTAAGTGCTGATGTTGTGTGCTAACAGAAGGAAGTGGTATTTTGTTTGAAAACATACATTCAACTCAATTTTTGAATAATATAAGATGTTCTGGTATTTCCAACCATGAGTTGAAACTTAAAGTTGGAGTTCCTATAATGTTGTTGAGAAATGTTGATCATACCCAGAGACTTTGCAATGGAACAATGTTAATAATCACGAGGCTTGGAGATCATGTTCTGGAAGGTCAAATTTTATTTGGCAGTAATGCAGGTCATAAGTTTTCATTTCAAGTATGTCATTGAGCCCCTCTAATTCTAGGATTCCTGTTAGATTTCAAAGGATACAATTTCCATTGAACGTGTCCTATGCAATGACAATAAATAAGAGTCAGGAGCAATCACTTTCGCATATTGGACTTCTTCTTAAGAGATCGGTATTCACTCATGGACAACTTAATGTTGCGATTTCTATGGTTACCAGTCGTTCGGGGTTGAAGATGATGATTTCTGATAAGGATGGAAAATCTACTAATTCAACAATAAATATAGTTTACAAGGAAATTTTTCAAAATTTGTAGTAATGTGTACTCAACATTTAATGATGTAAACTTTTGTTTGCTAATTTGTTTGTAATTGATCGTAATTAGTGATTCATCTATTGTGTATACTTTGTTTCTTTGTCCAGACGTTTCTTTCCGTACATCGCACGAGTGATTCACTAGTATGCATAATAATAGCCATTGGTTGGTTAAAGTAAAAACAGTGAATTAAAATCTAATTAAAGTCAATTATTGAGCCTCTATTTGGTAAAAGTTTATTTATAAATTTTGTTTATAAACTATGACATAACAACATTTCGTTTGTCCTTTTCTTTTTAAAAGTAAAAAATGATGGGCAAAATTTTTTGACCAAACATTACTGATTTGATTTTTTTTTTTTAATGAATCAATGAAATTTTGCCGCATATGCCCTTATTTGATTCTCTTTAAAAATTTCTTTTTCTACAGTATTTAATTTCAACCATTCATTAAAAGTCAAGTCCACAATATTTAAATTTTCAACCAAATCTCAACCATTCATTCTCCTAAAAATCACCATTCATTTAAAAAAAACTCTTACAAACACACTCTAAATTCTTACCAAACATAGGCTAATTTTAACTACACATCTAAACCAAACGAGCACTACTTTATTAACTATTAAAGCTGTTGAGAAACCTAGAATTGAAATTACACAAATAATCTTCATATTCATATAGTAGATATATAATAAAATATCATGACACACTGTGCATAAATGCAGGTCCAAAGGGTCACCCCTTGTGAAGCCATGCAATTTATTACTACTGATCGTCAAAGATGAATATACGTGCATAGAAAAAGTTTATTGCATTTATTCCTTCACGGTTCATTGTATCCTCCATCACCGCCACCACTGCCGTATCCAGATCCATAACCGGAGCCACCACCATAGCCGGAGCCATTGCCATAGCCGTTGCCGCCTCCTCCTCCTCCTCCACCCCCTCCACCTCCGCCTCCGCCTCCTCCTCCCTTTCCACCACCACTCCCATATCCAGAGCCACTGCCACTTCCATATCCAGAACCACCACCGGACCCAGTGCCACTACCTCCACCTCCTCCTCCGCCTCTGCCGCCACCACCTCCTCCCTTTCCTCCTCCTCCACCTGAACCATATCCGGAACCATAGCCAGACCCATATCCAGACCCTGAACCACTACCACTACCCGATGCTCCTCCGCCTCCTCCTCCACTACCACCGCCTCCTCCACCTCCACCACCTCTGCCATATCCTTCCTCAGAACCCCCATATCCAGACCCACTTCCAGAGCCAAACCCTGAACCATAACCAGAACCCGAGCCAACAGCAGAACCACCTCCCCCTCCACCTCCTTCTCCTCCACCTCCTCCTCCTTTAACACCTGTCTTTCCCAACCTAGCAGCAAAGGCAAGGTCCACAAAGATCATAACCAAGATCAAAGCAGCTCCTATCCCCTTAGACCGCTCCATTTTCCAAACTCAAACAATTAAGTACGATGTATTCAAATTCAATTTTCTTACCACGTAATGTAAATACAAGTTACTCATAAAACTCATGTAGAAGAAAGTTAATGTAGGATCACTATTTATAGGTGTAGTAAACCTCGAATTTTCCAAAGTTGCATGGTTTCTAGTAGCTTCTTTAACGAGATGGCAAGTTAGAAAGGAGTTATCTATCTGAGTGATTCTAGAGAGACATTTTTAAGTGACATTGTGAAATGTCACACGTTTATTGGGTGGTGAAAAGGTAAATGTTGGGGTAGTTATTTTCACCGACCAATGAATTTATGACATATCACAGTGTCATTTAAAAATGTCTACAAAAAATGTCTATCTAGAATTATTAGAATAATTCGATAGTGGGATTGTTGGCAAGGAATGTTGGAAGTGGTGTAAGTGTGCATGTCATTTTGGTGCACTGTCACTTTGTCTTCATTCATGCAAATCGGATCAAATTTGTCGCACTTTTGACTTGAGGATATAGGGACCAATTATGACACGTACATGTGCTGGAGCTCCACTTCACTCATCTTTTCACACTTACATCCACGTACCAAAGGGTATTCAGTATCAAGTTAATCAACATTTTGATTTTAATCCTGGAAATTGATATATATATTTTCACAATATGTGACTAGTTTGATCCGATCAATCTTAAAATTTGTGTGATCATTTTTTATTCTTAATCGAATCAAATTGCTCGTTGCAGCTTAATGTTTCTGATATCATATTAAAATTTGTGTCACATATTAAAAGATCAATATGGTTAAGAAGATTAGTTCAAATAATGATGGATTTTCATATTTATTCAATATGAGATTTTATTCCTTACTATGGCCTTGCAAAATCCAAACAATGATGAATTTTTTGATTTAGCTTACATATACGTCTATACTTAATTGCACCACACGTTTCGATCATTATAGCACGTTTATTGAGTCGATTTTAGCGTGCCAAATATTCAATTCACGAGTGGTGTGATCCTTTTCCAGCTTATTAACTTTGATTTTGATGGGGGACAACACGTACTCGATAGAAATCCCAGTTGAAGACCACTATCAATTCTCCTTCCACTAACTCACCAACCCATAATTCTACATAGGTTAGTGGGGTTTTGCTTTCTTCGAAGGTAAGCATGCTTGGAATTACAAATGTCATCACAACTGCCGCCGGGTTTAATCGTTGGCCATATGCACAACACGCTTGCCAGCACTTTTTATTGATCCTATTTTTGGTAAAAAAAAAAAATTGTTTATAAACAACCACGTGACAGTATTTCATTGAATATTTTTCTTGAAAATTCGACAATTTCGAATGATCAAATATCCCACCCACTATTTTTTATTTTTCAAAAAAAAAAAAAAGAGAATCAATGAAATATTATCACATTACTATTTATAAATAATATTTATAAACAATAATTTATAAACGAGTTACCAAACATGCTATATAGGTTTATTACGTGGTGCACAACACTTGGAGTCCACCTTCAAGGTACAAATACATCCTGAGATGACTGAACTCTTAAATTTAGGTTCTGTTCTGTAACAGTGCAGTAATTATAAATTGATTTATTTATATTTTTCAAGGTTAAATATGTGATTGAAAAGTCAAGACAAATGTGTGTGATTAAAAATAAATACGAAAACCCCAATCAACCTTCAATTCGGTGCTGATCTGATAGTCATGTCGAAATAAACTATTCAAATGACAAAAGTTGGGAGAGTTTCTTGTATTAATTGCCCATAAATGAGCATTTATACCTCATATTTATAGTAACATAGGAGGTAAGACATAATTATTACAATACATCACGTCGTAGAGAAGTGACTGACAGCGGTGATTGATATTTCCGACTAACTCAAATCAAATGATTACACTAACACGTTACAATTAATGATGATTACTGACGCATAACACGACTAATTTGACCATTTTCCAGATCCTCGGTTTGATCCCTTCAGGTCGGGTCTGACGAATCACCTCGACATGATAGTTTATCCCTGTTATAGTTGGCCAATAGCTTTGGTCCTTCATGCCTACTTAAGGTTCATTGATATTCAGGTCACCTTGTAATATTACAAATCACCTCGCTAATTAGAAGATGTATTGACCATTGACTCCTTAACCGCATTTATTTTTCACCTCAGCTCAGTACACAACATATACAGTTTTATTTGTGATTATGACCATAATTTGTATATTATTGTGACCTTAGATTCCATAGCACCGTGACCTTAATATATTTAATTAATGTTTTTTAATTACTTATTTTAATTAATATTTTTTTTAGGGAAACAAACTTCATATTAATCAATCATGTGAGAACAATCATAGTCCACGAATTTATCGATAGAGGCTGGAACCTCTTCACAATACAGAAAATCATTCCTAGAATTCTTAGCCAATAATGCCAATTCATGAGCCACCTGATTTTCTTGTCTGAGAGTGTGTCAAATAAAACAGTTCCCCATCCGATTCATAAGATGTCTACAATCCTTAGCTACATTCAACACTAGTGAGTAAGGAAAGTGAAGGTTGATTACTTGGACTGATGGCAAGGAATCAATTTCCATAATATGTACCTGTAGTGTAACGATCCAAAAAATTATGACGTCCTTCTTTACTCATTATTGCGTAATAAATATATTTTAGGATTTCATTTAAATTTATATAAGATTAGAAAAGGAAATAAAACCTATGTTAGAAATAAAAATTGTGATTTAACGTCTATTTTTAGGAAGTTCGTTTGACCTCTTCCGACCTCGGATAAATGCATATCTTATATGTATGGATAAGTACTCGAAGTGAACTTTGAGAATCTGAAATCCGTTTGTCGTTTTGACTATTGTACAAATCTCAGCAATTTTTCAAAGTTGGCTGCTCAATCGTACAACTCGAAAAGACAGTTTCAAGGGGCCATCTTTGGAATGCTATAACTTCTTTTCTCGCCATCCAAATTCTGTGAGGAAAATTTTATATGAAGTACTATTGATAGGGCGCATATTTGCTATTTAAATTGTGATATTTTATCTTACTCCATTGATTTTAAATGCTTAAATTATGGATATTAATCATATTTTGTGTTTTGTGGATTAGATGGAGGAGTTGGAACAAAATGGACTCAATATCACAAATTAAAAGAACAAGTTTGGAACTCAAAAAGTTTACAATCAGATCAGGACTTTACATAAAGCGTGGGCACGCCTTATTTCGGACAGACAGCAACCTCAGCAGAAATTCATGGGCCATCATAATAAAAAGATTCTTGGAAGCTGAAATTAAAAAAAGAAAAAGAAAAAAGGGAATAAAAGAGGAGGGACCATGACGTTTATTTGGTGGTTGAGAGAAGGAAGACTTCTTGGAGAATTGGGACTCTCATGACCTATCCCAACAATTGATTGGAGCTGCTTTTCTCAAAGGGAAAAAATTGGACTCTTGGCTGCCAATAAAATTAAGAAAAAGGTAGGAAGACTGCTGGAGGGGAGTTGACGTGGAAAAAGAAAGAAAAGAAGAAAAAAAAAAAGGGAGAGGAAGGAGGAGGCTGCAACACGTTTCATAGATTTCTAGAGTTTGATATCAATTTTTATTATTTTTTCTTTTAGTTTTATTTTCGAAATGTTTATGGATAGCTAAACTTATTTTTCCAGTTCAAGGATATTCGAAGTTTTGATTCGCCAAGAATTGTAAGATCTAATAAAATTAAATTTGTTCTTTAATTGTTTTCTATTTATATGTCTTCTGCTTATGAATGAAGTTATTATTTTGATTGATTAATTCAAAGTGCACGTTGTTTTAATTGCCAAAATAATACTTAGCCAATTAGGAATCTAAATCCGTAATTGTTTAGGTTTTCTAATACAAGTGGCAAATAACATAGTTAATTATAGACTGATTTTTGATTCATGTTATGAAGATATATAACCTAACTTAAATAAATTACGCGTGTGAATTTGTTGGTTAGAATTGATCGTCTCTCTAGAAATTAATGCTATTGGTAAATTAAATCCTACGATCGTATCTAGGGTTGTTTATTGATTAGGGAAATAATCAACGAGCGTCTCTTGATTATCGATAAAGTAAGGAGAGATAGGTTGTTAGATCGTATCAATGACCATAACCAATTTAGAGAATGATTTAAGGATTTTATTTTTGCATCTATGATCAATTCCGTGAATCATTACTGAGATTATACCTTGGGCGGGATATTTATTTAATTTGATATTTTCAACAATTTTAATTTCGCACTCGTTTATTTACAAATTGATCTCACATTCAAAATTCAAAAAACCCCCCTTATTTTCAATTCATTGCTTTTAATTTTTTCCGAAGAATTAAATCTAACCAGTCCCTGTGGATTCGACCTTGCTCACCACTATTGCAATTTATTTTTACAAGAGCGAGAAAACATTATTATTTGTTGGATTCGACACCCATCAACTATATGAGTACTTTGAAATTACACCAAAAAATCTTAATTTGGATACTTCAAAATCATATTCGAATTCAACTACTCAAAAATGAGAAAAAGCCAAAATAGCAGCCATGAGTTTGACTACTAGACTGCCAGCACTGCTTGTATAGCTTCCATTACTCAGCTTATACCTTCTCTCCACCTCCTGCTTTGTAATTGGGAAGTTTAATGGTGAAGGAAGGTCCCAATCCTATACAACCATGATCCCTGGCTTCCCTACAACTTTTCTTCCTTATAAATACCTGAGTTTTTGAAATTATAAACCATAACTTCAAGTAATCAGCAACCAAAAACTCTATCTCTTTTTATACATTAATTCTTGAATTCTTGTCAAAACTATATTTAAAGCTGTTTTAAATTATTCTTTTGATCCCTAGACTTGTTTTTCAAAAATAGTTATCAAAATATATTAGTTAGGGATCAACAGAATCAAAGAAATCAAAACTCAATTTCTGAAACTATGCTTGTGTCGACACCTGGTGGTGTGGTGTCGACACCAAACGAAGAATGATGAACATGGTGTCGACACCTATGTAGACATCCATGTAGACACCCCTCTATTTTTAGTTCTGTTCATGATATGAAGTTATTTTATGAATTTTAGGTTGATAAATATTACATAATCATCAAAATAGTGAGTATTCGATAGACCCTTTTACATGTTTCATTATGTGCAAGTCTGATATGTGATAAAATGATTTTGATGCATATTGATGATGATATTGAATGTGATATGATTCACAAAAGGAGCATTTTCAATTAATGATTATAGATTTGAACTCTAGCCCCCTTGGTAATCAAATGTTTATTGTTTGGATATCGATGTTTGTCATGAGGACCTTACGACTCCAAAGCTCCGACGAACGACATGGAGATCTAGTAACCCTATTGGAGTCGAATAGGGGGAAAGATGACAGGGATGTAGAAGCTCTAAAGGATATGGAATCCTGAGTAACATGTTTATGATTATGGCCATTTATTGATATCTGGGTTGTGTATATGAAAAGCGCTTTGGGGTAGAGGAGATAATCAATCGGGCCCTGAAATCATGAATTTTTGAAAAAACTTGCATGTGTATCGAATTACTCATTGAATTATCAATTCATGTTTTTCATGTTTTCGAATTTGTAGATGCTGCAATTTGATCACTTGGAAGTCATCTCTCGGGAGTGGATTTGTCGATCGATGAACAGTATTATATGTATGTGACGAAGACCTATACGTGACAGACGTATTGCGACTTCCCTGCTCTCTCTCAGTTTCTGTGTTTGCACTTCTATGTGAACTTCTATGGAATAGTCCGATGATTTCCCCGACAAAGAAGTTTGAAGTCAAGGATTAGTTTTTGTTTTAAAATAGGGAAGAAGAAGTTTGGGGTAATTTTGTAACCTCTTCCAAAAATTCGGTTGTAAGAGATTTTTAAGAATCTATACATATGTGTCGGTTTATGTTTTTTTCAAGTATACGTTTAAAGCGTTATTTCAAGGAAAGATGTTGGTTTGATTATTACGTGTCGGCACCGAAGCCTTAGATTTCAACACCAAACTATTTTATCTCATAAATAGTGTTGGTGTCGACACCCCCTCTATTGGTGTCGACACCTACTCGGCAGTGCAGCCTCAGTCAATTTTGTGTCGACACCAATGTCGACACCTGAAGTTTCTGTACGCCAAGATTTTTAAATTTTACCCAGTTATTCGATTAAATGATATTATTTTAAATGGAGGCTTTTGGGGTCGTTACAAGCGTGGTATCAGAGCATTGTTCTTGAAAAAGTTTGAGAATTTCGGGGTTTCACAAGTTTGGTATCAGAGCATTGTTCTTCAAAAAAGTATAAGAATTTTGGGGCATGACATGTAGCCCAAGTTCATTTGCAAAATCTAGACCTCCTCTGATAGCCAATAATTCTGCAATGAGTTGGGAAAATTTGTTGTGCAAGACTTCGCATAGCAAGCCATAACTTCACCAAGGTGATTACGAATAATAGCCCCAATGAAAATCAGTCCCTCTTCATCACTCGTTGTTACATCAGCATTAAGAAGGAGAGCATCAGTCGACGGGATTTGCCAAAATCTCTTGCAAGATGCTCCCTGTTGATTTGCAATGTTCCACCAAATATTCCTCCAGTTTCTCACATTGACGTTGCAATGGTGGTACATTCCTGCTGTGAATCAAAGCATTCTAATCACTCTGAATTTTCCACACAATCAAACACATTTTCTCAAACTCGTTCACCTTCAGCCTATGATACGCAAACAATGTAAAATCCGAGAATTCAGTCCCTTTGAAATCGTGGATCAGTTTTCCCATGCCAGCGTGACTCCACATGGTGTGAGCTCCCTCACATCTTATTAAGATATGGAAAGTTGTTTCATAGTCCAAATGGTAAATAGCGCATAACGTGGTAGTCAGCACATGATGGCGTCTCAAGTTGACAAAAGGTAGGAATGATATTATTGAAAGCTCGATGCATAAACACTCTTACCTTGGGCGAGACATTCAAAGCCCATCAAAATTTTCACCATTTAACATTAGAATTACGACTACAACCCACCTCCGAAATTGGGTTATTTATTGAATATGCCAAGCAATAGCCAAATTTAACACTATAGTCTCCATGCTTAGTATGTCTCCATATCATACGATCCAGGGTCGAGAATTTCCCAATGAGAATATTTAGGATTGCATCCCTGTCTACTGAGTTAAAGATATCCTCTATTAATGTATGGTTCCATTTCTCATCAAGTATAAGATCAGTGACCATATAAATCCGTGGGGCAGGCTGAGACATAGATTTAAGGGAGACTACCTTGGGAATCTATGGATCATGGAAGACTAAGATAGACGTGTCACTGCCAACCCACCAGATAACACCCTGCATGAAAAGTTCACAACCCCACATAAAGCTAGTCCATAAGAACGACCCATGTCTTCAGATATGTTCTGATAACAGGTGATCATGATAATAATATTTGCATTTAAGGACATGACCCACCAATGAATTAGGATTCTAATGTATGCGCCAGACTTGTTTAACCAAAAGTGCTTGATTAAAACATCCAAGGTCTCTAAACCTCATACCCCCATCTACCTTATTTTTGCATGCATGGGACCATTTATGCCAATGTACTCTTCTTTTAGTGTTCGATCCACCCCCACCAAAAGGACAACGCCATTTTCTGGATCCCTTCCATGCAAGATCGAGAACTTTAAATATATCCATCACATAGGATGGAATGGCCTGGATCACTGCTTTAAGGAGGACTTCCTGACCACTATAAGAGAATCGGGTGTGCTTCCATGTTTGCAGTTTTTTCCACACTCTATCTTTCAGAAATTGAGAAATTTCAACTTTTCTACGCCCAACCAGAGACGGAAATCCAAAATATTTATCATGTGGTCTGGCCGATTCTAGCTGAAAAAGCTCAAGAACTAAATGTAATTCCCGACTTCATCGAATTTATTTTTTCCTTGAAGCCTTTCCATATGTGTGTAACAGGTTCAGGATATGTTGACTATCTTGAGTAGTGGCTCTACAGCATACCAAAGAATCATCAGCAAAAAATAAATGACTAAATCGAGGGCCATACCTTGAGCATGAAACACCCTTAATATCTCCCATCAGCACACCTTTGGAGATTAAAGATTAAACAGGATAAGCTTTTAGCATATAACAAGAAAATATAAGGAGAAAGGGGACACCCCTACCTGGATGAACAAACCCCCTAGGTTCTCCATTAATGATGAAAGAAAAGGTAGCCAACGTAACACATCGCATGATCAGCCCCACCCATTCATCATTAAAACCCATCCTAACATTATGACTGATAGAAAAACCCATTCGACCCTGTCATATGCTTTTGGCATATCCAATTTCATCGCCATTAGTTCATTATGCCCATGAGATTTGTGGGAGATGGAGTGCATAATCTCAAATCCAACAATTGCATTATTAGTAATGAGTCTTCCCGAGACAAAAAACACTTTAGTTTTCAGAAATCACATCTCCTAAAATGATCTTCAATAGATTTGCAATGGTTTTGGTAATAATTTTTTATATCACATTACATAGGCTAATAGGCTTGAACTCTTGTATACTGGTCGGGTTTTGAACTTAGGAATTAACACTACATTCATGTGGTTCAGTTTATCCACCGACTGTCCCTTATTCAATACCGCAAGACATGCCTCCACCACATCCTTGCCCACCACCTCCCAAGCTTTCTGATAGAAGATTGCATGAAAACCATCAGGCCGAGCGCCTAATGAGGACCCATCATGAAAAGGGTATCTAGCACCTCTTTTTCTGTAAAAATTGCCCCAAGTATTTCATTCGTGTGTTCTAAGACTACTGGAATCACAAACTGGACAACATTCTCTATCTCCTCGGGGGATGGTTTAGAAGAAAGGAATAAGTTGTGTTAGTAACTCGTCACCACATCTCCAATGCCCTCAATATCTATTCTCCAAGTGCCACCCTCATCAAATAAATCATGAGTGTATTACTAACCTTTAGAGCCGATGCTTTCCTGTGAAAAACTTTGAATCGCGGTCTCCATGATGTAACCAATCCACACGAGAACATTGTTTCCAATACAATTCATCCTTGTCTAACAAGAGTTTCAGTTCATCTTCCACAGTCTGTATTTCTCAAAATTGTCAGGCGAGAAATTTTCCGCCTTAAGTCGTTTCAACTTTAGGCGTGTTGCCTTAATTTTGGCCGAAAGTTCCCTAATTTTACCACCCCACCGAATCAACATTGTTCCTGCATGCAACCATTTTGCCAACAAAACCTCAATGCAAGTGATCCCTTCATCTCTTCCATCATCGCCACCATCACCCTGTATCCCATGCATACCAACAAGACCCATCCGCCCTTCAATCCCATCACTACCCGCATGAAGAATACCATCAAACCTCCAACCTTTTTGTATGACGTCTATGCATGTGACGACCCGAATTCTCGACCATTCGAGTGCCACTAAAAGTGACTCATATCATATTATCGAGACTTAAATAGTAATGTAAAATTATTCAAAAGAATAATTAGAATCCCATAATTTTATTTGTGAATAAAAATAGAACATAATTTTCTTACATAAAGTTCAACATAATTATCTCATCAATCTTAACCACTTTTGCCACTTCCATGTTGACCGCCTCGAACCTTCAATTATCTGAAAATGGTAAATATCGTGGAGTGAGATTTATAAAATCCCAGTAAGTATACCAAGCATAAATTTTTTTTTGAAAGCATATGGATCATTTTCATCATAACATAGGATATGATCGAAATACTCATAAACATAGGAAGACACAAGAATTTTACCGAACTTAAATGGCAAGAATTCTTATGTGTAGCGCTACTAAACTCCGGTCCCCTTAGCATAATCATAAACATATCATATGGAACCCATAACAATCTTGTGAGATTGATTTCATAGCAATGATCCAAACATTTTCATAAAAACATAAGATATACTTACTTGTCATAAAAACATACTTACTTTTCATAAAAACATAAGGTGTATTTACCTTTCATAAAAACATACTTACTTTTCATAAAAACATAAGATATACTTACTTGTCATAAAAACATACTTACTTTTCATAAAAACATAAGATATACTTACTTGTCATAAAAACATACTTACTTTTCATAAAAACATAAGGTGTATTTACCTTTCATAAAAACATACTTACTTTTCATAAAAACATAAGATATACTTACTTGTCATAAAAACATACTTACTTTTCATAAAAACATAAGGTGTATTTACCTTTCATAAAAACATACTTACTTTTCAT
This sequence comes from Ligustrum vulgare, assembly GCA_963555705.1. NCBI lineage: Eukaryota > Viridiplantae > Streptophyta > Magnoliopsida > Lamiales > Oleaceae > Ligustrum > Ligustrum vulgare. The sequence continues at coordinate 16,687,678 of OY743176.1, read as the reverse complement.
AAAAACATAAGATATACTTACTTGTCATAAAAACATACTTACTTTTCATAAAAACATAAGGTGTATTTACCTTTCATAAAAACATACTTACTTTTCATAAAAACATAAGATATACTTACTTGTCATAAAAACATACTTACTTTTCATAAAAACATAAGATATACTTACTTGTCATAAAAACATACTTACTTTTCATAAAAACATAAGGTGTATTTACCTTTCATAAAAACATACTTACTTTTCATAAAAACATAAGATATACTTACTTGTCATAAAAACATACTTACTTTTCATAAAAACATAAGGTGTATTTACCTTTCATAAAAACATACTTACTTTTCATAAAAACATAAGATATACTTACCTTTTAAAAGATTAAAATGAAGTGTAGTAGTAAATGGACAAAAACTTTCTTGACCACCTTGAATTTCTCTTACTTGTGGATTTTGTCAAGAGATTGAAAATAAGTGTATATGTGTAGAGTTGTGTGTAAAAGAGATGGGTTTAAATAGATGTATAAAGTTGGCATATTGTAAACATAATCATTCAATTCTATTAATTTTAACACATCATTTTCTTAAAGTAAAGCACCATTCATATATTTTTCCATATTTATACAAATATTATGCTCTTCATGATTACATATAATGGAGTCTTATCAACCATTCATATACTTTTCCATATTTATACAAATATTATGCTCTTCATGATTATATATAATGGAGTATATAAATCATTCATATACTTTTCCATTTTTTATACAAATATTATGCTCTTCATGATTACATATAATGGAGTCTTATCAATCATTCATATACTTTTCCATATTTATACAAATATTATGCTCTTCATGATTATATATAATGGAGTATATAAATCATTCATATACTTTTCCATATTTATAAAAATATTATGCTCTTCATGATTACATATAATGGAACCTCTCATGCTTGCATATATTTTCTTAATTTAAATAATAAAAGTAATTTTTGTACAAATAAATATTGGGATAACATTGAATTAAGTACTTAGACTTAATATACTTTAAATCAAGAGAATGGAGATATTTTTAGAAATTCGGAATTTAATTTAAAATCGAACGATCTCGATTATTTCTTGACTTGGCTATACGAATACGTCGTGGCGTTAACTTAATAAAAATGGGTGAAATAGTAGCGACACGATTTTCTATTAAAATAATTATTAATCGCGTAAAAATTCTTGGTCGCTACAAACTTACCCCCTTAAAATAATTTCGTCCTCGAAATTAATCTTACTTGATCTTATGATTTCTGAACACTTAATCAGAATCTCTTCTTCTTCTTCTTATGTAGCATCATCGCTACCATATTTAACCCAACCATATTTAACCCACTGGACTTTGACTAAATGCATCAATTTGTTTTCTTAAGACATGGACTTTTCTATCAATAATAGACATATGTCTACTCATAAATTCTTCTGAATCAAAATGAAAATTCCCAATCGTATGTGATATTTCATCATATCTTGTAGTATTCATGTAACTTGTCATTTATCATCGTATCATGTGACCTCAAATATTCGTATTAATATCTCTAAAATTTCAATAAATCTTTACTAACATATCATACCATAATAATTTGTCATTTCTTCTTATCACCAAATATCCCAAAATAATTAAAACGATTACCTGAATATTCTCTATGTAATATACCCAAACATGTTATTCACATATCAACATAATCATCAGTTTATCTTTCCAATATTTGTAACCCAAAATTTCTGCAAAATTCAATAAACAAATATCTCCCAAATAATTAAAATTCTTAACTCAAATATCATAACATTTCCCGTAAGGTATTCCTTTCACTTGCACAAACTTATTAATCCTGATTCAATACAGTCCTTATTTCACTTTCACGTATCCCCGTATTATTTCTATACCTTGATTATTATATCAAAATATCAGTACCCAAAAATCCAAGAAAATATTTCATATCTCAAATCCCGTCATCATCAAATCTTCCTTTTATCAAGAAAGTAAACGGCGCATAAACTCTTGTTCCCTCTTTTCCATTATTCTATTCCGCGCTTTCTTGCTGGAATCAATATCACGCGGATTCCCTCTGATCCTTAATGCTTTTAAATAGTTCATGCTGGGAAGAGGTTAGATCCATCAAAAACATGGATATCATTCTTACAAACATTCGCAAGTATTATTCCAGTCTTCCAATGAATGATCTGAGGAAAATCTATCGAATAAGACTCGAAAGATTGAGGTTGCTGATGGCTCATGGTGTTTCAGAAGATGTTCGCTGGTTGATCGAAGCAAAGGTTCGACTATCTGGTGAATTACCTATGACATTTCCAAAGCACATGCCTGGTTTAGGCAAAAGCACCTTCGCAAATAAACGAAGAGCAAAAAGGCTGAATGGTTGCTACAAATGTGCTCGTTGGAACTGTGATACTCGTTGCAAAACAGTAGGATATTCTTCTACTAATCGGGATGATAAAATCAAATTCATAAAGGGTGGACTGAGTAAGGAGTCTTTGGATGATATTCGACTGACTCTTGAGACGCACCCAAGTGGTTATGTGCAACGTGAACTTCTCTCCTTATACGCTCAGTTTAACGAGGACAAAAATCGTTATAGTCTCCAAAATATAATAGCAAAAGATCCTGTTTGCCAGTCTGTTTTACAAAATGAGGCTTCTGGCAGTTCAACAATGATATAAGATAAATCTCTTGATACACATTTAAAATATTTTGCTGTTTTCTTTCACGCGTTTTGGAAATAAAATATATTTTCCTTTCTCGAGTTTTGATAAAGCTGGAAATAAATCACCGAAAGGTGATATCTTTGGTAAAACAGTCAAAAGTTGGCCGATTTTGTCAAAAGTAAATCTTTACTTTTTCAGAATCAATCAAAAACAGTAAGTTTTTCCGGCTTTAAATAGCCAAACATATTTCATAGTTCAGGCATTCCAAAATCACATCTTCTTCGTAAGTTTTCTCTTCTATACTATCAAAGATGGAAGCACCAAAACTTCGACAGATCAAAACTATTTGTGTATTTTGTGGATCAAAAGTGGGGAAAGGCTTCAGTTATCTAGAAGCGGCCGTAGATCTTGGAAAGAAACTGGGGGAAAAAGGTATCACTCTTGTGTATGGGGGTGGTAGCAGTGGTCTAATGGGTTGTGTTTCCCAATCTGCTCTTGCAGAGAAATCAAAAGTAATCGGTGTCATACCTGTCCCTTTGGTAGATGTTGCAGGCAAAACACGAGGGCATGAAGTTCAAACCTTATCCATCCATGAACGCATAACTTGTATGCTATATGGTTCTGATGCCTTTATAGCCCTGCCCGGAGGTTTTGGTACCTTAGAAGAAATCTTTAACATTACCTCGTGGGCTCAACTAGATCTCCATACTAAGCCTATTGGGCTTCTGAATGTTAACAATTTCTTTGATGGTTTGTTAACCTTTCTTGATTATGCTGTGGAACAGGGATTCATCTCTCCATTTTCCAGAAGGCTTCTTATTTCTGCTCCTACTATTGATGAACTACTGGATAAGCTGCAGTCATATATCTCAATACAAGATCCAGCAGGGGTTAAGATAGATTGGTCGCAAGGAAGGGGAATCAAGCGAAAATGGAGTCCGGTTAATGTAAACTTAACTTTATGAATCTTAGAATAGGTGGGGGTAGAGTACGGAGTATTCTTACTCTCGAGACACCCCTCTAATTTCCTAGGATTTCCTTAATGTTTAAATCTTGTGTGTACCTCAAAGGTTCCAGGTGGTAGATTACGGAGTATTCTTACTCTCGAAACACACCTCTTTGAAGGTTTCTTTATTTCCTCAAAAGGTCAGAGGTGGTAGGATACGGCTACTCCGGAAACACATCTCTCAATTTGAGGAATTTCCCATGTTGCTTTCTTTTGCTTTTGCGTGTTTCATGTATTTCTTTTCCAGTGTGACTCTTTGTGTGTTCTCTTATGAGAAAATAATAAAATCTCTGCTATCATCTACTAAATCTCGTTTGTGATGTAAATGAACTTGCATGTCTAACCTTAATTCCTTTAGTGGATGCTTATCATATCATGATCTTAATTCCAAATGATAAAATTCTGGACAGAGTCTCCCTTGTAATTTGGACTTATCCCAAACCATAAGCATACTTCATAACTCACAATAATAAATAACTCCACATTTGATCACAACGATCTAAAAATATTGAAAACGATTCCAACACTTCAATATCATCAAAAAAAATATCCCATAATTCAATTCAATATTCCTCAACATAACAATTTCAAATCATATTTTTCAATATCACAATATCACTTCCTTCCATACCTTAATTGGCTCAAAAGATTACTCATACTTATATTTATAAGTTATAAATCATATTCCCAAAATTTAATCACAAGGCCAAAGTTCATAATAAATTTCTCTTCAATATAGAGGCATAATTCACTTACTCAACATAATATCCATTACTTAATTCCCAATAACCAAATCTTTAAATCTCTAACTTCATAATGATTCTCATAAAAGTCTCATTAAAACCACATCACTTATAATCTTAACATCTCATAAAACTTCATAAAATTGGCTCGCTATTTCTCATTAAATCTAAATGATAGATAATCTGAACATATTTCTAATCATTTCTGTTGACTTCTCATACTTAGTGTCATGTCTAAAATCAATTATGCAAAGTCCATTTAAGGTTCATCATTTCTAAACTCAAGGACAACAATTATTTTGAAAATCATTCTTAAGTCATATTATTCCCATTATGCTCAACACCCGTTCTCTTTCTTTCTTTTCTTTCCGAATTTTTTTTTCAGAATTGAAACTTGAAGAGTGGTACCAATAATCATCCACAGTTTTTCCTTGCTTTTAAGCAAAGGTAGTGATAAAGGGATAAATTATTGAACCGAAAATTGAAACTTGAAGGGAAGTACTAATAACCATCCACAGTTTTTCCCTTGTTTTTACACAAAGGTAGTGATAAAGGGATAAATTATTGTACGAATTCATTATTAATTTTGTTTGCTTAATATATTATTCCATATATTTTGGGCAAAAGTTACAACCCAACTTAATTTCTAATTGAGTCAATCTTACTAAGCTTAATATGCACCAAAATTCATATAAATATCCTCTCTGTCTCATGATTCTACATTGAAAAGAATAAAAAAATTGAGTCTTCTATCAATTTATATCATACTTGACATGTATATTATGTGTAACACATAAAGATTCATAACATATGAATATTTCATACTTAACATGTCTTAATAAAATCGTAAATGACTTGCAAAACATATAACATACCTGGTTCGAGGAGTCAATACGTGGAGAGTGACATAGTAGAGTGATGAGTTAAAATATTTCATATAATCTTATTTTCCTTTAATCAACAATAATTTAATGTGGTTGTATCCAAATCAACATTTTCTTGAATCATAATTCCTAATTAATCACAGTCTTCAAAACAAATCCAATATCGATATAGTAATTATCTCCCCATCAATAATTAATAACTTAACCCAAATAAAATTTATCGTCAAATCTTATTTTTCCTTTAGTCCCCGAACTTCTAGAAATTTATCAAAGACATCAATATAAACATCATATCACTAACTAATTATATTCCATAAAATTTTCAGGACATTACAAACTCCCTTGCTTAAAATGAATTTTGTCCTTGAAATTCGCACATCAAATTTCATCATGCTTTTCAAAATCATAACCATACTTGACATGTGAAAATTCAACTTTTTTATTTATTTATAATGAATAGTGATTTCGTTCACTGTTCATCATGAATAGCACGTCGTTTTACTGTTCACGTGAATAGTGATTTTTTTTTTTTTTTAAAGAAATAAAATTTCAAAAATCTACAGAATCGTTTTTAAAACTCTTTGCTCTGATACCAACTGTGACGACCCGAATTCTCGACCATTCGAGTGCCACTAAAAGTGACTCATATCATATTATCGAGACTTAAATAGTAATGTAAAATTATTCAAAAGAATAATTAGAATCCCATAATTTTATTTGTGAATAAAAATAGAACATAATTTTCTTACATAAAGTTCAACATAATTATCTCATCAATCTTAACCACTTTTGCCACTTCCATGTTGACCGCCTCGAACCTTCAATTATCTGAAAATGGTAAATATCGTGGAGTGAGATTTATAAAATCCCAGTAAGTATACCAAGCATAAATTTTTTTTTGAAAGCATATGGATCATTTTCATCATAACATAGGATAGGATCGAAATACTCATAAACATAGGGAGACACAAGAATTTTACCGAACTTAAATGGCAAGAATTCTTATGTGTAGCGCTACTAAACTCCGGTCCCCTTAGCATAATCATAAACATATCATATGGAACCCATAACAATCTTGTGAGATTGATTTCATAGCAATGATCCAAACATTTTCATAAAAACATAAGATATACTTACTTGTCATAAAAACATACTTACTTTTCATAAAAACATAAGGTGTATTTACCTTTCATAAAAACATACTTACTTTTCATAAAAACATAAGATATACTTACTTGTCATAAAAACATACTTACTTTTCATAAAAACATAAGATATACTTACTTGTCATAAAAACATACTTACTTTTCATAAAAACATAAGGTGTATTTACCTTTCATAAAAACATACTTACTTTTCATAAAAACATAAGATATACTTACTTGTCATAAAAACATACTTACTTTTCATAAAAACATAAGGTGTATTTACCTTTCATAAAAACATACTTACTTTTCATAAAAACATAAGATATACTTACCTTTTAAAAGATTAAAATGAAGTGTAGTAGTAAATGGACAAAAACTTTCTTGACCACCTTGAATTTCTCTTACTTGTGGATTTTGTCAAGAGATTGAAAATAAGTGTATATGTGTAGAGTTGTGTGTAAAAGAGATGGGTTTAAATAGATGTATAAAGTTGGCATATTGTAAACATAATCATTCAATTCTATTAATTTTAACACATCATTTTCTTAAAGTAAAGCACCATTCATATATTTTTCCATATTTATACAAATATTATGCTCTTCATGATTACATATAATGGAGTCTTATCAACCATTCATATACGTTTCCATATTTATACAAATATTATGCTCTTCATGATTATATATAATGGAGTATATAAATCATTCATATACTTTTCCATTTTTTATACAAATATTATGCTCTTCATGATTACATATAATGGAGTCTTATCAATCATTCATATACTTTTCCATATTTATACAAATATTATGCTCTTCATGATTATATATAATGGAGTATATAAATCATTCATATACTTTTCCATATTTATAAAAATATTATGCTCTTCATGATTACATATAATGGAACCTCTCATGCTTGCATATATTTTCTTAATTTAAATAATAAAAGTAATTTTTGTACAAATAAATATTGGGATAACATTGAATTAAGTACTTAGACTTAATATACTTTAAATCAAGAGAATGGAGATATTTTTAGAAATTCGGAATTTAATTTAAAATCGAACGATCTCGATTATTTCTTGACTTGGCTATACGAATACGTCGTGGCGTTAACTTAATAAAAATGGGTGAAATAGTAGCGACACGATTTTCTATTAAAATAATTATTAATCGCGTAAAAATTCTTGGTCGCTACAATGCACCCCCATCTCATAAAGCAATAGTGGCTCAAATTTAAAGTGCCCCTGACTACACATTTGAGGCCCCTCGATATGTCACTGTAGGCCCCTCAATATGTCGCTGTAGAATGAGTTCAATATCATGATGGTCTAAGCCATAAAAATCAAGAAGCGACACCAAAGCCATAGGGAACATGTCATGCCAATCCAAGGTTGCCAAGGCCTGTCAAGCCTTTAAAAAATATTATTATTTGCGCGAGAGTGTTTATCCCACGTGAATTCCGGACCCGAGAAGTCAAGGTCACCAACCTCCTAGTCATTTACCATCTCCTTAAAATCATCCATGGAGTATTTGATTTGATCACTACCTCCACATTCTCATTAGCCGTCAAAATCTCATTAAGTTCCCTTATGCATACTACCGGGTAGGTAGTAATGGCAATGGAGCGTGTTCGGGTAACCCCGACTCGTGCCCCGTCCCCTAAAATTTCAAGACGAGGGAGGAAGGATCAATCCCACCATCCCGTTTAATTATTTTTATTCTTTTCAATATTTTTTCGTTATTTTTTTAAGTGCATTTGATATTGTTTAAAAAGATTTTTTTTTGAAATGAATAGTGATTTTTAAGAGAATTGACTGTTGATATTTGGTTAAAAAGTCAAATATTGTAGGTTTGACTTTTAATGGAAATTGAAACGTGGTAGTGTAGAAAAAAGAGAAAATCTTAAAGAAAACCAAACAAGGCTTAATTAATTATTCGAGTTGGAGCGGCCAAACCCCGCACCAATCTTCTTAGTAGTGTCCAAGAATGATGGCGTTCAGAAGTGACTAGGTTTTCGTAGAAATTAATAATATTCCATTTTGGTCCATATTTGTGCGATACAACGGAATGGAAATTAAATTTCGAGGAGAGAAGCTGGACCTCCCACTCCTCTTGCCACATTAACATTAATCCACCACTGCTTCCCACACTATCCACACATAAACCATTGTTGAAACCAAGTTTGAAATGGAAATCCTGAGATTCGTGTCCTCCTTGATGAGATTCTAGGAGGAAAATGAGGGAGGCCTTCTTGTATCGGACTAGTCGTCGAAGATTTGTGAATGCTCGAGGACTCCCTAAATCTTGAGCATTCCACCATAGCACACTCATTGCTCCTGGCGGGGCTGAAATCTAGCCACTGTTGTTTCGTTATTCGAGTCCTTTCCCAAAACCTCAAATTTTAGCCTCTGCTTGTTATGTCACCAACCCCTTCATCAGATAATCTATGCTTTACTGAGCTGGTACTAGTTTTATTAGGGGAATAAATTCCAGGTCCCCTTCTAGCATTTCTCTTCCATTTCTTCTTCTTTAAAATTAGACTCGCTTTTATCTACATAAAAAATTTCCTTGCCCTTTGCCACCATTCCGTGATTTCTAGCCATGTTGACATCAATATCAAATTCTGACCGAACTTGTATACAATATGTTCCCTCGACTAAGCTCCATTATTGCCTAACTCGCTCCTATTTAAATTCTCCCAACTCAGTTTTATAATAACTGTGTCCACTTCTGAATTTAATTCCGTGCCAAAATTATTCCCATATTTTTTTGCCTTGTTTCTTCCTACACCATCATCTCTCCGGTTCTCTCTCCATTGTTCGTTTAAGGCTTGAACCCGATGGCCAAAGGGATGGTTCTCCGGGCACCTTTAGATGGGTGGAACTTCCACATTACAATATTTAAATCCGTGATCGAGATGTCCGCTTAATGTGCAATACTAGGGTATTGCTTGTATTTGAATTCAACTTCCACCATGCCCCCCATGGAACCTAATTGCAGGTCCATCGTTACTACCAAAGATTTTCATACATTCAATTTATCCCTAATCCGCATGTAGGAACCCCAACATGATCCACGTAGATCAGTATCCACATCCAAAAATATTCTCAATTGTGAGTCTATTACTTCAGCAATTTCTCTGTTCATAAATAAAAATAAAGGGAAGATTATGCACTTGAATCCAAAAGGCAAAATGGGTAGGATTAACATTGGGAGCCGATGTTTCGTCGATTTCTTGAATCACGATTAACCGCCTTTCTAAAGACCACAGTTCACCATCTATAACCTTTTCCCCATAATGCATGTATAACTAGTTTAAAAGCTCCCAACAATACCGCATTTCACGAAACTCCGACTGTGTTGCACTAATGCATCTGAAACTTCCACAACTTTCCCAACCGAGGCAACGGGACGGTCCCCCCCCCCCCCGGCCCGCGACCTGCAAATTTCAGGTCAGGGCGGGTCAAACCCGTCGCCCTGTTTATTTTTTAATATTTTTTTCCTTATTTTTTTAATTAATTTATTTAATTGGGGCGGATTCAGGTCGGGTCGGCCAAACCCGCCCTCGCTTCGCAACCCGCTCGGGTCGCGGGAACCCGACCCGCGGGATGAGTTCGTGTCGAATTTTTTTGCCATCTTTACAACCGACATAATTATGTTGAACTATCGTTACAGTTCTTGAACGTCCTCCATTAAATTTTTTCTCTCACGGCACAACAAGATTGTGGAGAAATTATCACACAAGAAGATCGTGGAGAAAGTTGAGAAACTATCCTTTCCAGTGAAACCCTACAAGAGGAAAATAGGCCCCCACGCCCCGTATATGAGACGGAGAGCGAGAGAGAGGCGATCACCAGTGAAGATAAGTCACAAAATTGTAGGCATCCCTTAACCTTAGAGGAGTCAAGCCGCAAACAATATCAGACTCTAATAATTAGAAGTTATACTAGTTCAACTTAATTAATAAAACTAAGTAAACATGATTTTAGAAGTTTTAAATCATTTTTCTTTAAATTTGAAATTGTATCTTTTAACTACCTTAATTGTATATTTAACCTAATTTTATCCTAAATGACTTCAACGTCCCATTACCATAACAATATGGTGAGAGAAAAAAACACTATTTATATATTCCTTTAAATAATAAATATTGCAAATGGAAATTTTTTTAATATATTAATGTCATAACTATTAAGCCCTTGTTTGATTCCCATCAACTTTTGAAAAAAAATTGAGTTTTTGGAGAATATGGATTGTAGATGGGTTGAAACTTGAAAGTCAAAAGTTGTAAGTCAAAAGTAAGATGTGTGATGTATATTGAGTACTGTAGAAAAATGTGATGAAAAAAATGAGAACCAAAAGGGGCTAAATAGTTTACCTGTTCTAATATATTAATAAAGTATATGATAATTTATACACTTTTTATTTTTTAAATATTAACACCACAATTTCTTATAAACACGTCACATTTTAATTGTATTATTGGTCTCTAATCTTTATATATCGCTATATTGTTCTTGATTTTTTTTCGTCACATTCTTATCATTAAATTTTCAGTAATTAACAAATCTTCTACTCATCGATGATTTTAATCCAAAAAAACTTTGTCATCTTGCTTTAAAACAATGAGCAAATATTTAGCAAGTGTTTGGTAAAAGAATATTTCTTGTTTATAAACATGCACAATTTTTCAAACTACTTTTTAACCACACATATTTTTTCTCTCCAATTTTCAATTATTACTTTTTACCTCAAAATCATAAATAAACAAGTTTATAAACAAAACAGTGTTACCAAACGGAATTTTCTTACTTATTAAATATACGAGGGATAAATAAATAGTTTTATTTCATCTTAATGAATTTTTTTATAGAGCCCAATAAGAGAGATAAGATGTAGTAATTAATGAAAGACGCAAAATAAGAATACGATGAAAAAAATTGGGGACATAGTTGTGTTATTCACTAAAGATTATGAACATTTCACGCAATTAAAATATTGTGCACGTATAAGAAAATGTGGAGTGAATATATTTAGATTTTTTTTTTTTTTTAATGAATAGTTTCTCAATAAAAATTATAAATAAAAGTTTTAAAGTTTTGTAGATATTTTCAGAAAATAGTAATACAACAAAAAGAATTTATTGTTTTAATTCCAATAGAGTTATTGGTTATATACATATACATTTATGTAATAGCATAAGTAACAAGTTCTTCAATTTTTTTTCAGATCATTTCAATTGGTGGCTCTTAAGTATTTCTCCATCATTCACACTAATGTAGCTAGTAAGTAGTGAATTGTAAAGGTAAATGTTGATTTCTTGATAAATATTTTGTGAAAAACACGACAATACACGTTCATTAACTGCTTTTTCTCAACATATTGATGGCCTAATCCAAGACCCAAAAACAATTATTCTAGCAACTGCTACAACATAATTCAAAACAAACAATGCTGCAGCATGTCAATTCGTAATTCAAGGAGACATTGTCTACGAGTTCACTAAGATACTTTTCACCAGGCTATACTGTCTTTAGATTGGTCGAGATTCGCTCCTATCCGTGTAACTTCACCTGGCACAGATATAGGTCCCGATTTTGAAGCTCATGGAGAGAATAAGAACCCATAAGAATATGAAATCGAACCAACCCCTAGAAGTTGCGGAAACAGTCTTCCTCGGAAGTACGCTAACCCGTGATTCCAAGTTAGCAAAACCATCTTCGCCTCGTGATAAACCAAATGAAAGAACAATATTGAAGCTCGGGTTTTTGCTAAAAGATTGGTATGTTCCATTGCCATTGACTGTCAAATTTCTTATTTGAATCATGCCAGCCGTAACATGTGCTGAACTGGAAGCAGAGTTTAGAAGAAGACTTGCATCTTTTGAAGGAAACTCCGATGCAAATGCTGAAGGAGCTGGGAAGCTGCCCAACATGCGACTTGCCTGCTCGATGAAAGGATACTGAATATCTGCATCCGTTAAAAGTTATACCTGAATTAGATCCCGTGGAATAATGTGTTAAAATTGTTAACAGTACATGCAGAGGGGAAATGCTTGAGATGCATGTTTGGGACACGGTAGCGGACAAAAGAACAAGATTTTAACTCATTTCTCTTCTAATTATTATCCAGCCCACCCTACCAAACGAGTAAATGAACCAGAAAACAAGAAGTTGCGTGGAGTAATTTTTCTTTCAGTACCTGACTGACATTTTGCCAGCTCTTTCTTAGATGACCATGCTGCATCATTACTCGTATTATCAATTGGTTGTTCACTTGACACTGTAGCTTGCTGACTGACTTCATCAAAGTTCTGGCAAAAAATAATAACGTAAGCTTAAGTAATAAATTGCAACTTGAACCTGTAAAAGACAGTGAAGATCAAAGAATAATGTTTACCTCTTGAGCGAGGAATGCTTGATCAGATATAAGATCCTCATTTTCCATCATCTTTGAAGGATTATAAGAGAGATACTGTGAGTTGTCATCATTGGCATCAAAGAATGTAAGGTACTCCAGCGCATCAAAATTAGATGTATCAAATGCACCAGGATTTGAGAGATGATCAGTTTCATTGAATTCTCCATCACAGTATTGAACATTATCAGAAGCGTCCATAAATGGTTCATCAAGTAAGTAATCCACGTCCTCGCAATTCCTAAGCTTGCTAGATTCAACCATGTATTCATGCCTGACTGGTTTTACAACCGAATCATATGAAGCTGGCAAATCATACAGATTCTGGTCATCACGGTTTTCAGGCTCACTTTCATGTTCACCTATGTCAAATATGGGCTGTTGGGCTCCACTAATGGACTCGCTGGTTTCTTCATCATAGCTGGCATTGCCTGCAGAGCAGGTGTTCAATGGAAGGGGAGTATTGTCTGACAGAATGTCATTTCCAAGAATCTAGCAGAGAGAACATTTTACCATATAAAGTCACTAAATAAGTAACGTGGTGGACCAAAACAACAAATACTCTTCACAATTTCCACGCTGAGCACTTATTAGACCTAAAAATTGTTAAAAAATTTAACATACAACACATTATAATGGTAAAAGCACATGCCTGCTCAAGGTCTCGGCCGTCCAAATAGAAATCGTCACCAAAATCTACTTCCTCAGCAGCCTCCTGTTTGGGAACCAATTCCAGCTCATCATTCTCCCACTCCTCCTCAATGAATGGAGCCCCGTACTGTTCACCATTCTTTGGTCCAGAACCACTCTTCTGAAAGACTCGGCATAGCACAATAGCATCCTTCTCCATCAAAAAATAAATCAATAATAAACAAAATTAGATGAGAACGTGAAACAAATAATCCTTCAAAATAAGTTTTTTGTTAACGATAATGATTACAGTAATATTTCTTGCCATAATAAGAAAAATCCATACTAATTATCTCCATAAAACGACTACATAATCGAAAATATAATTTTTGACTGACTGCCAATTTACTTATTCTATCCTTTAATTCAAACTTAATACTCTTTCTTAAATCCTCATATACCGTATCAATCCTAGGACATTCATCGTCCACACTAATTCTGTCAGATCAATATGTGAGTTGATAAGGCAAAGGCTTTTTCAAAAGATCGAGATACACAATCATGTGCACCCACCTGATTAATTCCAGCATTCTGCAACTCCATATCAGCAAGCCGGTACTCGTGCATAACCCAGTTACTCCTCAGGCCCTTGGGAGCGCGGCCTTCATGATAAACAAGAGTTTTCTTCATCCCCACAATCTGTGACTTATGGTAGACAGTCCTGTCCTTTCCGGTAGTCTTCCAGTACCCTTTTTCTGTTGCCCTGTTTGTCCTTGCTCCATTACCAAATTTTCTGTCCAGCATGCTGAAAAAATACCATTCCAAATCTCTAGTCTTCAGATTTGACATACCTAAGACAAACACCATATTCGAAAGAAAAATCATTTGGAATATGGAAATATTAGAAAAAAAAATGAAAAAAATGTTATAATCTGAGGTAAAACCATATCATTGTGTGCACAAGCATATACATACAGAGATATGGAGTTGTACATAATAATGAGCAGTCTCAACAAATGATGACGATGATTAATTTAGTTTTACGCAATTAAACTGGAGTGATAGTGAGATGACATAAAATCGGAAAACTACCAAGGCTCCATTATTGGTAGCTGGAACCACTACCTATAACACCCGCACCCAAGCTTTGGGCCTAATTTCTAGAATTTAAAGTTTAGGGATTAGATTAAATACTAACCCATCTCTAGGACCTCACTATAATTTGGTGTCTTTAAATAATTCCCACATGTTTTACTCCTTTATTATTATTTGTAACTTCCCCACAATTATGGTCAATGGGAAGATTTATAGGAAGGAAATATGTAACTCCCCACGATTATGGTCAATGGGAAGATTTTTAGGAATGCATTTATCCCATTCCATGCAAGAATATGTAACTCCTCCCATTATAGCCATTGTTACCTTAATTCTTGACCTATCCTCATTCTATTTAAACCCCACTCACAACACAAAATCTTACCTCTTCCTTACTCTTACGCTCAAAATATATTTACATACTCATTATTCATTTGCACACACAAGAAATTTTAGCCAAGTCAACAAGGATCAATTGGAGTAATTCATAATCGTTTGTTTCTACATTTTCCAACTTCAAAGAAAATATGTTTTCTATGTTTGGATCATTACTATGAAATTAATCTCAAGAGATTATTATGGTTCACATATGATATGATATGTTTATGATTACGCTAAGAGGACACGAGTTTAGTAGCACTTCACATAAGAATTTTTACTACCTATGTTCAGTAAAATTCTTGTGTCTCCCTATGTTGTTTATGATTATGATCCCTATGTCATTTACGCTAATTATTTTGGCATGTTTACTGAGATTTTATAAATCTCACTCCACGATATTTATTCTTTTCAAATAATTGAGGGTTCGAGGTGGTCAAAATGGAGATGGCAAAAGTGGCTATGGTTGATAAAATTATTATGTCGAATCATTTTATTAAAAATTCAATTTTTTGTAGAAACATTATGTTCTACTTTTATTCATGCAATTAAATTCAAGTCGCTTTCTATTTATTCATTCGAATACTCTTAATTGTTATTTATATTTATGTCCCGACAATATGATTTAAGTTTCTTTTAGTGGCACTCGAATGGGCAAGAATTCGGGTTCGAGTGCCACTAAATAAAGATTCAAATCATATTATCGAGACTTATCCCTTGTTTGAGACCCATTATTTGGGAAAAATCATGGTTTGGAATAGTATTTTGGGGAGGATGTGTAGTTAAAAAATGTTTGAAAAGTAAAAAATGGTAGACTTGACTAAAATAGATGGTTGAGATTGAGTATTGAATAAATTTGGTTTGCAAATAATGAGGGCCAAACAAGGGCTTAAATAGCAATTTAACATTATTCAAATGAATAAATAGAGTTCCATAATTTAACTGCAAGAATAAAAGTAGAACATAATGTTTCTACATAAAATTGAATTTTAAATAAAATGATTCAACATAATTATTTCCTCAACCATAGCCACTATTGTCATCTCCGTTTTGAACTGCTTCAAACCATCAATTATCTGAAAGAATAAATATCGTGGAGTGAGATTTATAAAACCTCAATAAGCATACCAAAATAATTATCATGAATGACATAAGGATCATAATCATAAACAATATAGTGAGACACAAGAATTTTACCGAACATAAGTGGTAAGAATTCTGATGTGGAGCGCTACTAAACTCCGGTCTCCCTTAGCATAATCATAAACATATCATATCATATGGAACCCATAATAATTTCTTGAGATTGATTTCATATTAATGATCCAAACATAAAAGGTATACTTACTTTGAAGTTGGAAAATGTAGAAACAAACGATTATAAATTACTCCAATTGATCATTTTTGACTTGGCTAAAACTTCTTGTGTGTGCAAATGAATAGTGAGTGTGTAAATATATTTTAAGTGTAAGATTAAGCAAGAAGAGTAAGGAAGAGGTAAGATTGTGTGTTATGAGTGGGGTTTAAATAGAATGGGGATAGGTCAAGAATTAACAATGGCTATGATGGGGGGAGTTACATATTCTTGCATGGAATGGGATAAATGCATTCCTATTGTGGGGAGTTACATATTGCCTTCCTAGAAATCTTCCCATTGACCATAATTGTGGGGAGTTACAAATAATAACAAAGGAGTTAAACATGTGGGAATTATTCAAAGACACCAAATTATAGTGAGGTCCTAGAGATGGGTTAGTATATAATCTAATCCCTAAACTTTAAATTCTAGAAATTAGGCCCAAAGCTTGGGTGCGGGTGTTATACTACCTTCTGTTCCCTTTTGAATGAATTCAAATTACCATTTTCTTTCCTCGTCATACTCTCCTCCTCTCCTCTCATGACTCCCACCGCAGCCAAATGGTGCCCCCTCAAAACCATCATTTTCTTGTTGGTTTCTCAAATCTGTGATTTTTCAGCAGCAGAAAATGGCATGGAATTGAATGACATTGCCAAGGATCTCCAAATACTTAGCTTTGAAAACCCAAGTCTTGCACAAGCCTACATTGCGTTACAATCATGGAAACCGGCCATTTTCTCTGATCCTTTCAACTTCACTGCAAATTGGAACAGACTGAAAATCCAATTTCCAAAGATCCCATTACATCCACTATTCTCATTCTTCTATCCAATAGAACCGCAAAACCCATTTGCCAATATACAGAAAGAAGAGTGATTGATACAAGGGAAAAGGCCTTTTTGCAAGAAAATGGAAGTCATAGAGGCAAAGCTGAAGATCAATGGTAATAATAGTTGTCCACGCAAAAATTTATTCTGGAGGATCCAGCACAGGTGGCCGGGTGCTGGATCTTCCGGCGGGTAACTTATTCAGTCCATAGTTAAGTGAATGAAATCTGAATTCCTAAAATTTCACTATGATTTGGTAAATGAAGCCAGACACCCATAAAAATGAAGTCCCGTAATTTTGTACAAAATATCATCCCAAAATAAATAAACAATCCTTTATTTTTTTCAAAACAGCTTACACTTACAGTGTGAAAAAATGAAAAATGTTTATGATTAATAAACTAAATGGTAAATTTACTAAAAAGGAGACTCCATATCAACCTCTACATTAAATGACTTTGCTTATGACTAAACCTTAACAGTTAATATATATATATATATATATATATATATATAGAAAGAACAACAAAAACCGTACTAATTGATATACACAGAAGAAGAATTATTGAGCAAAAATCCGCCTATGGATGGTAAAATCTAAGTAAAATAATATGTAAACCTGTGCTACTCCTCCTAGGGTTGACCTTTCAATGCTCAATCGAGCAATTCGATCCAACTAAATCTAAAGGTAGGCCCGAGTAGTAAGATCCCAAAATTGGTCCCTTAAGTCCCTTCCATATAAAAACAGCAATTCAACTTATAAATACCTGGGCTAATCCTAATCTGCATATCTCAATACTCTCCCACCCCCAAACATATAAATAAAAGAAAAGGAAAATGAACACCAAATAGAGTTCTAAATATCTGCGCACGCGCAAAATATTACAAGTATGAAGAAAGGTTTTGAGAAGTGCATACCAGGGAGATCCCATGGCTCGACCTTGTAAATATCGATCTCAGAAATAGCATCAAATCGGAAAGATTTTCCGCAGACTTTTCGCCTCAAATAGTATCGCACCAATTCCTCGTCAGTGGGATGGAACCTGAAGCCCGGCCCCAGAAAAGATACAGATGATGATTTCTTGTCCTTAGAATCCATTGAAATCAAGAAAATAAAATCTGGGATTAATGAATTTTTAGAGAGAATTTTGAATTTGAAGAATTCGTTGGGTATGGGTTTGTAGGGAAATAGTGGGTAGGTTAATGCCTTATGGTTTTCCTGGACAAATTGTGGTAATTTTTCACATTTTAGATTCACATTTCTTAAATTATTTTTTAATCATATATATTTTTTCTTTTAATTTTTAACAATATATTTTACCTAAAAAACTCAAAAAAAAAAGTGCAAAGTAGCCGCCGAACACTCTCGTAATGCTTAGACTTAGAGTATGTACCTTGTTTATAGAGATGGTAATGGGGTATACGTCGAGTTTGTCAAACTTATATCCTACGTATTAAAGATTTACAACATCTATATCCACCCATATAATTATTTAAGAATGACGGGTCGAGTGCAGATCAGGGGCGTGTCAGAGGTGGGTATGCTTCTAAACCAATTTGAAACTCATTACTATTTATTTATTTATATTATTTTTCTTAATGCTGTAAATATGTTACAGATTAGAAGTGCTCTGGATTAACTTGAATCACTTAAATGTTGATTTTCACTTAAATTTGGCTAAAAAAAACTTGTTTTAGGTTGAAACTAAACTAGCGAATTTGAACAATTTTTTTAAAAATTAACAAAGTCAATAGTTTAAACATATTAAGGTTTAGATATTATCAATGTCAATAGATATTTGAGTTCTATTATTTATTTATTTTTTATTATTTTTTTACACAATCACTTTTGTTTTAAATTCTATAATTTTTTAAGAAAACTAATGGGTACACGGGTCGGATATGAGTATTGTAGGAAAATCCACATCTGACCCATACCTATGTCAAAATTTAAAATTTACTTTCATACCCTACCCGCGAATCCATTTAGTCGGGAAGTCCCCGTCCATTTATGTAAGATCTCCAATGGGTATCGAGTTTGTGGGTATTATTGTCATCTCAATAATAAGCTTTATTAAATATTTTTTAATTATACACATTTTCTAAACTGTTTTTTAACAATATATTTTACTTTAACATCAACAAATTATTTATTTATAAATAAAATATTTTTACTAAACAGATTTTAGTCATTTGGAAAAAAAAAATGTGCACGGACCTTTACTAGATTTTTTAGGAGCAACGTATACTAACACTCGATATTACATTCTTGTTGACATTTGAAATTGTAAGAGTAGTTCTAAGGAGACATATTTGGGGGACATTTTTAAGTGATATTACGACATATCACACATTAATTAGGTGGTAAAAATAAATATCTCACCACTTACTTTTTCAACATTCAATAAATGTGCATCGTCACAATGTCACTTAAAAATGTCCCCAAAAAATATCTTACTAGAATTATTGTTGTAATAATGATGTAGACAACTCACTCTATACGATGATGATAATTCATCAAAGTGTCATCTAGGGTATAACTCTGTACCTTGCTGTGGAATGATCTAGTGTCCATTGAAGGCGTTGAGGTGTAAACTGTTTGGTTTGAGCGGTTTTTAATAAATTTTCAAACAAAATCATTTAAAACAGTTTGACGTTTTCAAATCCAAACAAACCATTTAATTTCATAAATCAAACCATTATTTACGGTTTGGTACAGGTTCAAACTACAATTTGCAAATGAAATTAAACTGTTGGAAAAATTGGTTTTGACCAATTTATGTGATTATTTAAGCGGAACCATTAATAGTGAATGGAAAATTAAGCCACTTAAAATTGTGACAATATTGAAAAATTAAAAAAATATTATTGAATATTCTAGAATTAATTTAAATGAAAAGATGTGTCTTTTCATATGAAAGATTGTGACTTTTGAAATTAATAATTTCCAATAATTGTGTCTCTTCAATTAGAGACAAATTTGAAAGGATGTGTCTCTTGTAAGGGTTGTGTCTTTTGAGATACAACTTTCCAACATCTATATATAGACCCCATATGCTTGTATTATTTTTTTTTCATTCATCAATTCATCATTCATTTATTCAAATGATTTGATTTCTTTCATTTCATCTTTGGAGTACATAAGCCTAATTTTGGTTCGTTGTACTTGTGTTTTGGAGTGCTACAAACACAAGTGTTGCCGTTGTATCTTGGGAGTCGATTGTCGTTATCCGTAGGCACCGTTGCAGGGCAAATTCGACTTAAGGACAAAGAGTCCAACTCTTGTCTCAGCATTGTTCCTTCTTTTCTTCTTTTTCTTGTTTCGTATTTTCCTTGTCGTTACTCTGTCCAAATTTCGGCACGGATTTACAAATTTTCATTATTTGGCGTCACTATTCACAAATCCACCCAACAATCTTAAGTCGAATTCTCTATATTTTGTGAAAGTGACATTCTTGTTTGGTTAAACTTGTTAAGTTTAACATCTTCTTCATTTCTATTTTGTTTTGGTTGATCTTCTGTTTTACGTAAACGGAAATGAATACGGTTCTTAATACCGATACTACTTCGAATGAAACTTCGAATATGGGAACTTCTGAAGGAAGTGTTCCTACCGGTGTAATTCCTCCCGTTGTGAATACAACTACTACTAATGTGATTCCTCCGGTTGTGGGTGTCCCTACTATCGTTCATTCAAACTCCGTTTCACATGGGGAAAAATCGGAGAAATTTGTTGGGGTTGATTTCAAAAGGTGGCAACAGAAAATGTTGTTTTATCTCACAACCCTCAACTTGGCGAAATTCTTGAATGAAGATCCTCCCGCCATACAAGAAGGGGAAAATAATAGGGCATCTTTGATTGCTTTGGATGCTTGGAAACATTCTGATTTCTTATGCAAGAATTATATTCTTAATGGCTTGGACAACGCCTTATACGGTGTGTATTGCTATAAGAAATCTGCAAAGGAACTATGGGAGACCTTGGAAAAGAAGTACAAGACCGAAGATGCCGGAATCAAGAAGTTCATTGTGGGAAAACTCTTGGACTACAAAATGGTAGATTCGAAGACCGTCATCAGTCAAGTACAAGAATTGCAAGTCATACTCCATGACATTCATGCGGAAAATATGTCCGTGAGTGAATCATTTCAAGTGGCTGCAATTATCGAGAAACTTCCACCCATGTGGAGGGTCTTCAAAAACTATCTCAAGCACAAGTGCAAGGAGATGAACATTGAAGAACTCGTGGTCCGATTGAGGATTGAAGAAGACAACCGAAGTTCGGAAAAACGAGTTGGGAATGACATACCACAAGTAAAGGCAAATGTGGTGGAATCTAGCAACAACAAAGGAAAGAAGAGAAAGCATTCCGTTGAATCTACAAAGAAGAATGCAAAGAAGTTCAAGGGCAATTGCTACAATTGTGGAAAGGCTGGACATCGCTTGGTTGATTGTCGCAAACCGAAGAAGCAATCCCAAGTCAACATTGTCGAATCTGATGCCATATCAAATGGCATGTCCGATATGAATTTATCGGCGGTTGTTTCTGAATGCAACCTTGTTGGAAATCCCATGAAATGGTGGGTTGATACGGGTGCAACCCGTCACATTTGTGCCGATAGAGGAATGTTCACTTCATACACTCCAACCGAGGGAGAAAAATTGTTTATGGGGAACTCCTCAACATCCAAAGTGGAAGGACAAGGCAAAGTGGTCTTGAAGATGACGTCGGGAAAAGAACTTAGCCTCAATAATGTCCTTCACGTACCGGATATTCGGAAGAACCTTGTGTCGGGTTCTTTATTAAGCAAGAATGGCTTTAAACTAGTCTTTGTATTGGGTAAGTTTGTACTTACCAAAAATGATATGTATGTAGGCAAAGGCTATGTAAAAGATGGACTATTCAAAATGAATGTCCTAACTGTTGTACCAAATCCTACAATCAATAAAACGTCATCTTCAGTTTATATTCTTGAGTCATGTAATCTATGGCATCATAGATTAGGACATGCAAACTTTAATTCAATACGAAAGTTAATGAATTTAAGTTTACTTCCGAATATGCATCTTAATAATGGAAAATGTGAAACATGTGTAGAGGCAAAAGCGGCCAAAACACCATTTCATTCGGTTGAACGAAACATCACACCATTAGAACTAATTCACACGGATGTGTGTGATTTGAAGTTCGTACCAACAAGGGGTGGTAAAAAGTACTTCATCACATTCATAGATGATTGTACAAGGTACTGTTATGTGTACTTGTTGAAAAGCAAAGATGAAGCTTTGGAAGTGTTTAAACACTACAAAAATGAAGTTGAAAATCAACTTGGAAAACGAATTAAAATGATTCGTAGTGATAGAGGTGGAGAATATGTTGCACCGTTTGAAGAATTTTGTGCTGAATCTGGAATAATTCATCAAACAACGGCACCATATTCACCACAATCTAATGGAATTGTTGAACGCAAAAATCGAACGTTAAAGGAAATGATGAATGCAATGTTGATAAGTTCGGGCTTACCTCAAAACTTGTGGGGGGAAGCCATACTTTCTGCAAATCATATCCTAAATAAAATACCACACAAAGATAAGGTTGAATCGCCTTACGAATTATGGAAAGGTCGGAAACCTTCCTACAAATATCTCAAAGTGTGGGGGTGCTTAGCGAAAGTACAAATACCCAAACCTAAACAAGTTAGGATTGGACCAAAGACAATTGATTGTGTCTTTATTGGATATGCTATCAATAGTAGTGCATATCGATTCTTGGTTCATAAATCCGAAGTACTTGATGTACACGTAGGTACAATTATTGAATCAAGAAATGCGGTCTTCTTTGAAGATAGATTTTCGTGTAAAGAAAAGGAAATAAGTTCAAATAAAAGAACTTATGATAATATACATGGAAAGAATGATGATCTTCAAGTAAATGAAGAACCGAGACGTAGTAAAAGGCAACGAATTCCAAAGACATTCGGTCCAGAATTCGTAACCAATTTACTTGAAAATGATCCTAGGACATTTGATGAAGCAATGTCCTCTCCTGAAGCTCCTTTTTGGAAAGAAGCTGTACGCAATGAAATTGAATCCATCATGAGTAACCATACTTGGGAATTGGTTGAACTTCCTCCGGGAAACAAAGCTTTAGGCTGTAAATGGATCTTCAGAAAGAAACTGAAGTCGGATGGATCAATTGATAAATACAAGGCTAGATTAGTAGCCAAAGGGTATAGACAAAAAGAAGGACTAGATTTCTTTGATACCTATTCACCCGTTACAAGAATTACGTCTATACGTGTCTTCATTGCAATCGCAGCATTGCATAATCTTGAAATACATCAAATGGATGTCAAAACCGCGTTTCTAAATGGTGAATTAGAAGAAGAAATCTACATGGAACAACCTGAAGGGTTTGTTGCACCAGGAAATGAAAAGAAGGTGTGTAGACTTGTAAAATCATTGTATGGATTGAAACAAGCACCGAAGCAATGGCGTGAAAAGTTTGATAAAACGATGTTGTCAAATGGCTTCAAAATCAATGAATGACACAAATGTGTCTACATTAAAAACACACCTAATGAATATGTAATCATATGCCTATATGTTGACGATATGCTAATTATGGGAAATAACTCTAAAGTCATTTCCTCGACTAAGAAAATGTTAACAAAACATTTTGACATGAAGGATATGGGAGTGGCGGATGTAATATTAGGGATTAAAATCTCTAAGACATCCGATGGTTTGTCATTGTCTCAATCACATTATGTTGAGACTATACTTAAGAAATTTAAGGCGTATGACGATAAACCGGTTAAGTCACCAGTTGACTTAGGTATTCACTTAGCCAAGAATACTGGTGAGCCTATATCTCAATTGGAATATTCGCGTGTCATTGGTAGTTTAATGTATATTACCAACTGCACAAGGCCAGATATAGCATACATAGTCAACAAGTTGAGTAGATTCACTAGTAATCCAAGTGTTGTACATTGGAAGGCATTAAACCGAGTTCTTAGATATTTAAGACACACGGTTGAATATGGATTACACTACTCAAAATATCTTGCGGTGTTAGAAGGATATACTGATGCAAATTGGATATCTGACACTAAGGATTCAAAATCCACGAGTGGTTATGTATTTACCATTGGAGGTGGAGCCGTGTCCTGGAAATCGTCTAAACAAACGTGTATTGCTCGATCCACGATGGAATTTGAGTTAATTGCGTTAGACAAAGCCGGTGAAGAAGCAGAATGACTTCGTAATTTTCTTGAAGAAATTCCATGTTGGGAAAAGCCGGTTTCTGCGATTAATATACATTGCGATAATCAGTCGGCAATTGCAAGGGCACAAAACAGTATGTATAATGGCAAGTCTCGACATATCCGTCGGAGACATAATACCATTAAACAACTAATATCGAATGGTATAATCTCTATTAACTATGTGAAGTCAAAAGAAAATTTGGCTGATCCTTTGACGAAAGGATTTGCAAGAGATCAAGTATACCATCTTTCGAGAGGAATGAGCCTAAAGCCTATTGAATAGAATTACTATGACGGAAACCCAACTTTGTAGATTGGAGATCCCAAGATCTTGGTTCAATGAGACAACTAAGTCATAAATGATTCGGAATAAAGCACTTATTCCCATTCCTAAAATTTAAAGTGCTATGTAAAATGTGTATAAGGATAAGATACATATATACTTTTAATGATTAATAACCTTAAGATAGAAAGGTATGAGATCACCTATATAAGTGTGAAGTGGGGCCGCTTCTACGAGAATTCGAGGCTTAATTCTCTTAAGAGCACTTATGAAACCAAGAGTAGTCCAGGGCCAAAATGGACTCAACCATGAGAACCGAATAGGTTACATGAGTCATGGTGTTGGTACAGTTGTTTGATTTTACACGAACGGCTGGATGGTTCAAGACATCGCGTTCACCAACTAGCCTAGTAAATCCGATTGTATTCAACTAAAGAAGGTTCAAGGCCACAAGCTACCTATCTTGATGCTATGACTTGTCGTGTGTACTCCATTTGTTAGAGTCTGCATTTCATTCGCATTGCATTTGCATTAATTTTCATTCATGTGGTGGATTGTTGGAAAAATTGGTTTTGACCAATTTATGTGATTATTTAAGTGGAACCATTAATAATGAATGAAAAATTAAGCCACTTAAAATTGTGACAATATTGAAAAATTAAAAGAATATTATTGAATATTCTAGAATTAATTTAAATGAAAAGATGTGTCTTTTTATATGAAAGATTGTGACTTTTGAAATTAATAATTTCCAATAATTGTGTCTCTTCAATTAGAGACAAATTTGAAAGGATGTGTCTCTTGTAAGGGTTGTGTCTTTTGAGATACAACTTTCCAACATCTATATATAGACCCCATATGCTTGTATTTTTTTTTTTCATTCATCAATTCATCATTCATTTATTCAAATGATTTGATTTCTTTCATTTCATCTTTGGAGTACATAAGCCTAATTTTGGTTCGTTGTACTTGTGTTTTGGAGTGCTACAAACACAAGTGTTGTCGTTGTATCTTGGGAGTCGATTGCCGTTATCCGTAGGCACCGTTGCGGGACAAATTCGACTTAAGGACAAAGAGTCCAACTCTTGCCTCGGCATTGTTCATTCTTTTCTTCTTTTTCTTGTTTCGTATTTTCCTTACCGTTACTCTGTCCAAATTTCGACACGGATTTACAAATTTTCATTATTTGGCGTCACTATTCACAAATCCACCCAACATAAACTAATATATTTAGATCAAGTTGAGATAACTATTGAAATAAAATTTTGAATTAAAACATCAAAATTAATTGCAAATAGCCCAATGACATTAAGAATATATGTTATAAGACTTACAAAATTAAAACATATAAATCTATGGCTTAAGCAACTTCCAAAATAGATACAAAGGCACAAACCAATGACCACAGTAATATCAAAAAAACCTGAAAGATAAACACAAAGGTACAAATCAGTAATCACAACATTACAAAATAGATCTACTGATTCCAAATATAGACACAGACCATAAGCAATTTCCAACACAATTCTAAAATATTTTGTCAATGGTAGCTTCCTTTGCAATTTGCAATGCTCCACGACTTCAATATTTGATTACCATGTCTTCATACATTTTAAATAAAAAAATGAATTATATAAGAGCTAACTAGCAATCAAAGAGAAGTAGTACAAAACATAGAATTAACATCTGTTGAAATGTAAATGTAATTGTAGCCATATGAAATGAAAATAAAAAAAATTTGAATTGGAGGGCCAATTCTCTCCAATTGATATCTTAAGTGTCACCCATGTTCTCCCTAGTATTCCATTCATTTTATAAACACCAATGTTTAGAAAATTGAATTGGACCGACTAGTTCGACGGTCAGTTCAATCGAGAACTGGTCGAAAAATCGATCGAAAAACTCAATTTTTGGCATGTTCAACTCGGAACCAGCTAGTTTTTAAACCCGATTTTTGGAATTTTTTTCCCTTTAATTGTTTTAAGCTACTTTTATGTATAATTTTATTTTCTAAACGAGTCAATGTTGATTTATTGGTTAAATAACTTGTTTTTAGAAA
Organism: Ligustrum vulgare; assembly: GCA_963555705.1. Classification (NCBI taxonomy): domain Eukaryota; kingdom Viridiplantae; phylum Streptophyta; class Magnoliopsida; order Lamiales; family Oleaceae; genus Ligustrum; species Ligustrum vulgare. Next base: position 16,660,872 of record OY743176.1, on the reverse strand, counting down.
ATTTTGTGATTTTTGGAATAATTTTTTATTTTTTAATTGAAATGGTTAGTTCGACCTGGTCAGTCTTTCTGATGAATTTTGTGAAACCTCAATTCAAGTGTTTTTAAATCTTCTTCTTTCTTTTTATCTCTAATGAATCGACTGTTTCCTCCCTAACCCCCTCGAGAGGGGGGGGGGGGGGGGATAGATTTGTGTAATGAAATCGCTCCTGACTCCATTCCTTGGGAATGATCGGGTCGTTTGCTTAAGTAATGGTAGGACCCTTACTTCATTCAGTTCCTTCATGGCGGTCCCGAGTTAGATTGCTCACCAGATCTCTAGCTAGTTTCTTTGGTTTGATTCTAGTGTTTGGCTGTTTAACCCACTAATTTTTTCGATTCGAACCGATTTTTGATTTTCTAAACACTGATAAACACAAGACATGTGATGCCATAAAAATCTATCAACTGCCTCTGTTAATTGCACGTGCCGTGTTCAAATGACTAGAATATGTTTTCCATTCCTAACCTTGTTTTCACTCCTTTGATAATTTAATTGAATTGCAGGTCCATCACAAAGTAGAAATATACTATCATGATTGAGAAAAACTAAAATCGTACTTATACTATATATAAAAGAAGAGTACTTCTCAAAAATATGTTTTTGGACTTTTTCTGCCTAAACTATATTTCTTAAAATGGAAGTATTTAAATGAATCAGAATACTTTCAATAATTACATTATTATTATTTTGAATTCGAAAAATATGCAGTATGAACATCAAACGGAATATCTCAACGAAAAATTTAATACAAACTCACAAGTGAAAGTCAACTGTAAACATATCATCCTTAAAATCACATCAAAAATTAAAGATAAAAGCTTTATTTTGTATTTTTTATTTTTTCTCAAAATCCCACTATTTCAAATTTGTTTTATTTAAGTCATACAATGATTTATAATTTATTAACTAAATCTAATTTGATCCTAAATGATTAATTTAAATTCTAGTTGCTTTTCTTATAATTTTAAAGAAATAATAAATATCAGAATAATTTGAAAATTAATTTTTTATTTTTTATTTACTCATTTTGTTCATTTAATTATGTTTAATATTATAGATTTAAATAATCAAAATATGCCGAATATATATTACAGACTTTAACCAGTAGTTTAACTAATTTTTACCAAAATAAAAATAAAGATATGCTAGCAAATTCATTCTATTTCAAAATAGGATGTTGTCAAACAAGTCTATTAAAAACCTATAAAGATATGCTAGCAAATTCATTCTATTCCGTTTTGTGTACAATTTTTTTTTTTTGTTTTTCAAAATGCGTTTTCGAAAATGGTAAAGAGAACGCGTTTTTAGCGTTTTCGAAAATAAAAACAGAAAACGACCTCAAAACAGTAAAGAGAACATGGACTTAGAGTCTGGGTGAGTTACGTGAGTATGGGCCACCTGCCGTGCATATGAGGGGTATTATCACCCATTTAAGTGGTTGGGCAAGGGCCTCCGTCGATACGGGGAAGGAAGGATCAGCATTGGCGTGGCTTGACCAACGCCCGTCATTCGAACTACTTTTAGAAGGTTCTATTTGTTTTGTTGAAAAGTAGTTTGCATATTGCTCTGCTCTCTTATAATTTTGTTGAAACCTGCTGAATTGCTGATGATCATAATATACTAATCAACAAGTTCCTCTCATCTAGTCATGATTTTCCCTTCTAAACTTTTTGATTTAATGTTTGAACGGAGCAAGAGATGACCAACTATCTGAGAGTAGTATTCTAAGAAGCTCGTAAAGCAGGCGCCTAGATGAGGTCGACGAAACGTCTCAACTTGATTAATATGCGCCTAGGCCAGCTTTATTATTATTATTATTATTATTATTATTATTATTATTATTATTTTCATTTAAGTATTCTATTTTACTTTAATTTCAAGTGTTTAAATGATTTTATCTATGCCAAAATCAAATAAATAAATTTCAAACAAAGTAGTTGTCAAAGGAAAATTGGAAAACTTAGAAAACCATATAATTGAATATTTGTGGGAATTATTAAGTAAATATTGTAATTTATAATTTTATTATATGATTGGTATCTATTATTTTAATTATTAAATAATTTTTAGAACAATTAAAAATTTAAAATAAAACATAAAAAATAAGAAAACGCATTTTTACGCCTAGATCCGTACTTGACTGAATGCATCGCCATACTTGTAGTGAAGCCCGTGACCTCAATAAGATGACCACAAAGTTTTAAATGTACCATATTCTCAACTAGTGAAACGCGACCCCACCACCACCATCACCTCCACATTATTTTAAAATTACGATACTACCAATCACGCCCCTCCAAGTAATATGACGTTCTATAGAGCCGTTGGATACATATGACTCCATCAATGGAACACCATGTTCTGAGCTTCTACAGAGCGACGCGAGCAGAATCAAGAAAGCGACAAATAACCTAAAACCTGACTTTTTATGAAGAAGTCAATTTAAAATATGAAAGCATTTTCGACTAATGGATTTGTTCAGACCACATTTAAAAACTACACGAAGATTGAACAGGCGCAGTGAAAATTTAAGTGTCTCTAACCACATTGTTCGTCTCATTTTCTAGTTTTGTAGACACGGACAATTAATTGGATATTGTTACACGGGGAATATAAAGATAACACAAACATTACCTTTCCCGGACCTGATGTCTCAAATCCTCGTTTTCATTAGCCAATGTTTGAATACGTGATTGGAGAACATTGATCATGGCTTGAGCCCTCATCACTTCGATCTTCAACGTTTCCCTCTCCATGGAAACATTTAGGATTTCGTTCTCCAAGTTGCTGATGAATTTCAGATACCCAGGGGGCACGGATTTCTCCAGGTTTGAGGAGTCAAATGTAGGTGGGTTATTTTGATTTTCTTTGGATTCGACTGGTTCTACTAAAGGAAATTCCAAAAGCGCCAGGGAATAATTTGTCGTCGTCATCAATGTCTGGGGATCCTGGCTTGTTGTAGTTGAATCTTCTGATCCATTTGCATGGCTGGAGTTGGGAACATCATCATGCTTTGATATTTTATTTTGGGGTAAGCAAAGGGGTTCAGGGTCTTCTGATCTCTCCCTCTTGCAAAGAAACAGAAGATTTTGCACCGAGTCCATGCTGTGAGGACGATTATCCTGCCACAAATTTAGAGCAAAGATACAATATTATAACTATGTTTATAAATTGAAGTTATTTTGCGTTGCACCGAGAGAACAACTTCTGGCACTAGTGGAAAAAAATGGGTTAAAACTCGACGGTCCCCAAACTTTTACCCGTGTGCAAAATACGTTGTACATATACAACAAAGGGAATGAGACATCCTATCTAACGTTGTTATGACACCAAATACACCAACAAAGGATAAATTCTCTGAAGTGCTTTCATGCTACAAGTACCAAAGTAGCCTATTTTCCTCCAGAAAAATGGTGAGACTTTATCATTAAGTGTCAAAGTAACGTCAAGCGTCTCGTCATCTTTTTGTTATCCACGTCCATGTATGTTGTCCATCAGTAATTCTGGAGGAAAATATTCTGTAGGACTAACGTATTTCACGACTTAAAGTCAAGGGATTAACAAAGTCCTATTTAAAGTTCCGGGGGGGGGGGAGGGGGGGTGTTCCGCACATTGTGTGAAGTATGGGAACCATTCAGGTTTTTACTTGAAAGAAACAGAATATGGGAAGCATCAATCATCGAACAGAACAGAAACCACTGGAATGAAGAAAAATGGGCTAAAAACTTTGTTCACTATACTACAGTCTTGTCGTGTGTAACATGCACTTGTGGATTATATATATATATATATTTCAAGCAGCTATCTATCATTGAAAAAATACTAAATACTTCCAAGCCTTCCAAGCAGTGATCAAAATTTAACTGCATTTTCATTTAAAGGTTCAAACTGCTCCATACCTACTTCTTTGATCAATAAGAAAGAAAAAACATGTAACTTGCAAACCGGAGCAAGTATGGTTTTCATCTACCAGTGCAAATGATGGTCAATCTTGTTTTCAGTCATTTCTCCTCAATCCTCACACTGTTTAAAGCCAGGAAATTTGATATGGTCTTAACTCTCCGAAAATAAACCTGAGAATCTAACGCGATAGTTATAAAAAATTGATCAAATGTAATTTTCATGAAAGCAATGTTATTTGTAAATGCGACAATGAAGTTCATTTCGTTAGTTATCTAACTTCTCTTCACTTATTATTTGGGCTTGTTCTCATAGCCAAACACAATATCAAATCAAAATGTATCCTATCATTCTATCACAAGGTCTTTTCCATTTTCGACTACACCTAATCCCACCAACACACCTGATACTAAAAAAAGGCTTCTCTTCACAGAACAAACTTTTTGTGGCATGAGATCATTTATGTTTTTTATTGTTGCTTGCTCATATAACAATAATCAAGCAACCAAATAATTATTGAGGACATTTGTTGCCTACAAGCTAAGAAGTATGTTTATATAATGTTGCAACAAGAATACGTCATATTTAGTTTCACTACAAGAATTCATTTCTTCTTTTTCTTTATATAAAAATATTTGTTTCCTCTCTCGTGTTTTGATTTCGATACTGGGAAAGGAAACATTTCCCAAACTAGGGAGACATGTTACATGTAGGCGCCATTCGTTGCAACTTGAATATAGGCCCCGTTTGGCACGGCTTTTGCTTCTTATAGAAGAACTTACTAGAAAAACTAACTTAATTTTTCTTTGGGAGCTAATTTCTAAAAGCACTTTCGGAAGAAAGTCACACTGGACCATCTTTCTGTAAAAGCCCTTCTAATTGGTTGAACACTTTTTTTAAAAAAAAAAATTTGTCAACGGTTCAAAGCAACTTTTAAGTATCAAAAGTAGCTTTTGACTTCTCACATCCCAAACAAGCCCATAAAATCATGCAACCGGGCCAAATATTTATAGACTTCATCAATCATGAAATTTGCAACAATAAAAAGTAGATACCCACAAGGTAAGTGAAATGAACAGATAAAATGATCTTACCTGTAAAGGAATGAAACTTGAAACCAGGTGTATCTAAAAAAGAGAAGGGTGGAGAATAAACCTGGTCGAGGTCATTGGCCTCAAATCTTGCCTCATCACCATTGGGAATAATATCATCTTCAGCCTCACCTCCAGGCACCACAAGGGCTGTGTCATCATCCCATTCCTCCTCGATAAAAGGTGCATATCGGTCCCCATTGGGAGGTCCTAAACCACTCTTCTGAAAGATTCTACAAAGCACAAATGCATCCTTTTCCGTTGCAAAACAACAAAGAGGAATTTCTTTAAAGATTCATAACTTTCAAAAACAGATGAAAATAAAAACACGCTAAATTTAACTGCTAAAAGTCACCACCCACACCTGCGCAACTCCAGCCCTTCCCAATTCTATATCGCAAAGCCTATACTCATGCATTACCCAGTTCGTCCTCTTTCCATCAGGAGCTCGCCCACTATGGAAAACAAGAGTTTTCTTCATTCCAATAGTTTGGTTTCTATGAAGCACAGATCGATCCTTCCCAGTTGCTTTCCAATACCCTTTGCCAGTTGCACGATTTAGCCGAGACCCATTGCCGTACTTCCTATCCACGGGGCTGAAAAAGTACCATTCTTGATCTCTCGTATTCAGCGATGAATAATCTTTTGTGGCGAAGATCATGAAACCAAAGTATTCATCAGTTTAGCTTTTTAAAGACAGGTCCAAACATTTGTGCAAACGAATTAACAAAAAAAATGACCATTTGACAACGCCAGAATCTACTGCAAGCAAAGAACCTCATTCAGAAGACTAGAATGAAAGTCAGCACATCTACATCCAAAGAAAACTCCCTCTTCCCAAATCCCGAATAAGTTAGCAGACACTCAGACATAACTACTTGCTTTTATGTTCATATGTTTATTAGTTACGTTCTTTCTTTCCATTCCCACTAACTCCTCCATCTATCTCATAATCAGTTCAATATCCTATATGTAGCCACTGCGACAATATAAAAAGGCAATTTTTTTTTTATTTTTTATTTTTTACTCTTATTCGTTTTTACGGACTATAGTCTTATCTCCATTGTATTTTGAAGCTCTTCTGATACCATTTTTGACTAATCAAACAAGTACAAATATACTCACAAACCCTGAAATATAACTTACAATCCACAAATAAAAATAAGACAGTCCAGAACATTGATAATTTCAATATCTAAGTATTTACACCCGAGTCCAGAAAGACCCATTAATTATTCATGCATTTATTTATGTATATTTATACCAGCTAGCTCCCAGGGCTCAAATTTGTAGACATCAATTTCAGTAACGGCTTGAAACCGAAAGGGCTTTCCACAGGCCTTCCTCCTCAGATAGTACCTCACCAACTCCTCGTCTGTAGGATGAAACCTGAACCCTGGCGCCAAAGAAGTCGGAGGCGGCGCACCCATCCCCGCGGCCAGCGCTGCTGTTCCCGCTATCGGCAACACCTCCTGACCCATCTTCACTTCCAGATTAATTATTATCCAAAACAAACAACAAATTAAGACTCATAATGGAAACCAATCAAGAAAATGAATAATTATAGTGGACTAGTGGTGGTTTGGTTGGTGAAAAGGAAGAAGATTAGAAGGCAAGTAAAGTTACGGTTTGAAAAGAAACGAAAACGGGGAGAAAAATGGGATATTTTTTGGGTTTGCCTATGGCTTAAGAAATGGGGGAGTGCACAGGGTTGTGTGGGATAAATACTTGCTTGACACGGAAATCGATATATATCGATAAAAAGAGGGGTTAGGTTAGCTGTTTTCTATTAGGGGTTACAATTCTTTGATTTGGACGGTTTGTAGCCGAAAATGACAATGGAGCGGAAATGCGTTTCACCGTTCCCGTTTCATTAATGATTTATTATCCATATTTTCGTTCTGTCCCCATTTAATCGGAGATGGGGCGAAGAGGGGATAAGAAAACCTCCGTTTACATCTCTATTTATTTATTTTTTTTTTTAAGTTTTAAAATAATTTTATGCAGACAATATAAGAAAATATGTAGGAATAATCCTAACATTTTCTAAATCTAATAATCTTTACATATTATTTGGACATTAATGGAATATATATTCATCTTTATTTGTGTCTTTATTTAATATACGATTAGATTAGAAAATACAACTCGATAAGCTTAATAACTAATATTCAATAACTTTTTCAAAATAAGTATTTAAAGTTTATGACTTGATAAGTAATAAATTTTTTTTGCAAGAAATTTTGACATCATAGGACTTTTGTACATATATTATAAGATTTTTTTTTTTTTTTGGTTTTTTAAATTTTAATGCAACTTGTTAATTGGGGATGGGGATCAGGGACGGGGCGGGGATGGAATGAGATGAGGATAAGACGGTCATCCCCGTCCCCGGTTCGGAAATGCTTTTTCATCCCTATCCCGATCTTTTTCGGGGATTCCCTGCCCCGTTCATGGCGGGTCCCCGTCGGGTTCGTGTATTCCCCACCTCATTGTCATCCCTATTTATAGCAAAATTTTAAATTGAAATTTTTTTTCAAATCAAATTAAACAAAATCAAACCATTTTTTGCGTTTTGGTGTGATTTAAAATCGCGGTTTGTAATCAAATAAATTAGTAGATCCTAAACCAAGCTACTTCTTGTACGATAATGCAATAATGAATGATTAATCTACCAATAGCAAAGATCAAAAATTTCATAATAGATACAAAACATTGAAGGAAAGATCAACACCAGCTTTGTGGTCTATAACTAAGAAATATCTTCAATCATTACGTAAATTATGTCAAAATGTGTTCATAAATTTTTTTCGAGATGCAACTCACATTGGTAAGGGAATTACTCCAGCAGGTTACGACTATAAAGGAAACGATCACCTACCCACGGAGGGCAGGTGTTAATGTGTCCACTGTGGATATGATGTTGACATGTGTTCGGTATTTTAAAATTTCTGGACATGTGTCAGCATTACATTCACGGTGGACACATTAACAATTGCCCATTGTGGTTAAGTGATCGGAACTGACAACTATAAATGAGATTTACTTGTTCAGAACCATTCACATAAATAAAAGACAACACATTGTGTTATTGTAAGAGTATTTCTTCTATTCAGTATTTTATAAATACGTGTCAAATGAATTCTCTTCTAATTTGTTTATAAAGTTCTTCACTGGAAACTGCATGCCACATCTTTTCTGCAGCATTCGATAGTTCTAGTTGGGAATGGGGATAGACTCCTTATAGGAGGGATCAAGCGTGCATAGATTAGTGCATAGCTTCCTGAAAAAATCTCACATTTTTTGCAATTGACAGAGGCGGGAAATCTTTCAAGAACAAGTCCAGATTTTGATAAAAGTTATTCTATAATTCAATTCTACTGGAAAAAGAAATCAAAGCAGCACTCAAAATAACTTTCAATAACAATCTGAATTTGATAAGCTATTCTTGTACTCATTTTTTAATTTGTTTAAAATTTGGCAGATTGCGGTTTCAATAATTGAATCCTAAACCAAACCGTTTATAGCGATTTAGAGTTTTTTTCAGACCAAACCAAACTATTTCGTGTTTGAAATTGAACAAAACCAAACCAAACAATTTGTTGTGATTAAAATTTTGAATTTAATATCAATTAAACGATTAATTTTAACAATACATTTTATGGGATTCACAACTTGTTAACTAGACTTTTCGTTAACTTTTATCAAAAGTTAATAAAAAGCTAATTTTAGTCATGTCTGATACTTATTATAATTTTAATACATTTTCCTTTCTTATTTTCAACCATACATTCTCTAATAAAACACATGTTTGAGCCTCATTTTAAAGTGTTTATTTGAAGAAATAGTTTGAATGGTGATTTTAATAATAATAAGTGGTTAAAAAGTATGGTATCTTTCAAAGCATATTTTTCAAAAAACTTATTACAATGGGTATTAAGAGGGGCTTAACCTATACCAAAGAGGAATCTTAAGTCTCTGTTTAGCAACTGGAAAGTGTTTAAAAATCATGATCTTTTATGTATTTTAAGTAAGATATGTGGTTGAAAATTAAAGAAAAAATATGTGTGGTTAAAAAGTGATTTGAAAAACTGCGTAAAAAAAAAGTTTAAAAATATTTTATTTTGGTTTACCGAACAGACGCTAAATTAGTTTTTCAATTGTTATTTACCTGTAAATTATAATTTTCTTCAAACTAGTATTTTATATATCAATAAGACTTTATTGATGATTAATACTTTTAAACTCATCACCAATAGAAAATTTGATTAGTAAACTTCAATTGTTATTTTTACTTATTATTTAATTTAATTTTGATTTCCCGACATATTTGACTTATAAATTGTTAGACGCACAATAATGTAAAATTTGATTGATACAATTGTGGACCACAACATTTGTAAAAAAAGAAAAATTATTTATCGAACACGACTTTCTTTTCTGATGCATGATATTGATGGGCCTCTCTCTCTCTCTCTCTCTCTCTCTCTCTCTCTCTCTCTCTCTCTCTCTCTCTCTCTCTCTCTCTCTCTCTCTCTCTCTCTCTCTCTCTCTCAAAGTTAATGAAATGAATTAATTATTTATGACAAAATTAAATTTAGTTAAAAAATTATAAATATCATTACTTAAATTAAACAATCTTGAAATAGTGTGACATGTAAAAAAAAAAGTAAAATGTACAAAATAAAACTTTTACATTTAATTTCTTATTTGATTTTAGGGAAGATATGTTTATAATTGACTCTCACACGTGAGTTCTTAATAAAGTTATCGTTGAAATCTTCAATTTGACACCAACATTGCATATTTTTTTATTTCAAAATAATAGTATAATTATCAAAAGTATTATGGTACATTGAAATACTTTCATTTTAGGAAAGACGGCGGGAAAAGTTCAAAAACCTTTTTTTGGAAAGTACTCTCCCTTTATATATAACTAGTGAATCACCCGTACGATGCACGGGAAGAAACGTCGAGATAAAAATAATTTAATGTGAAATTAGATGAATCCTTTAGATAAAATAAATAAATTTTTAATTCAAAACGATTTTTATTGGTATCAGTCTTATGGATGAATAATTCCATTCTTATCAAAATCTTTAATTCGAAACAATTTGTCACTCCAGAAATCACAACATAAAGTTGTCCATGTGTAAACATCAACCGTTTAAGAAGAAGTCCCGCGTGCGAGAAGGATTGTCTTTGACTCTTATTGATAGTCATGGAATAGGACACCATCAATGAAAATTGTCTTCTTTGAAATCTAATAGGTATCATATAATCAGAAAGGCTCAACGATATCATTGGAATAAAGAACTTGTGTCCTGCATTGATGCCAGAAAGAATTTGACCTTCTAGAACATGATCGTCAAGTTTTGTAACTATCAACCTTGTTCCATTGCACAATCCCTGTATATGATCAATATTTCTTAGAAAGAACTTGTGTCCTTCACTTATCTGCTGCAATGGTCCACCAAGTGGCACAATAATGATATCCCTATGTCTAGGCCATGTATCAAAATCCGCCGACAATCAATTCGACAATTTCATCGACAATAGGAAAATCATATTGACTATCATCGGTCGCCCACCAACCAATAAGTATAAGTCTTACATTTGAAGTATTTTCCTCAATCATCTTTTCTCAAACCGACCTAAACTACCTTAACAATTTGTTGTATTTGTCTAACATATCCTTCAAATTAATCATATATTATATAATCATGCAACATTGAATCGCATGATTCACTCCTAACGGGGGACATTAAAATTCATAAATTAAATTTTGGACTATTACAACAAAATTATCCGTAAACAATATAAATATAAAAGCAATAAATACATAATACGTATCCGACGACCCTTTTTCTGTTTTCAACCTCATTCATATTGTCAACAATGTAAAGCGTGCAAATTGCAGAAACGAATTGTCTTCAGGCAACATACTCCCAATCTTAGGACAATTTTGACTGTGTAATCTGAAGACGGGAGGCCTTCTACCAGCATTTAGCCCATTATCTATTCCCCCATAAAAGTGAACGAAAACATCATATTATATGTCCGAATGTTCTCAACGAAACTCTTAATCCTGTCGTCCCTGCCATATAACAAATATTTCAAAATAAGAGGATGATCTTTCATAAGAGGAATCTTCACTTTCTCTTACATACAACAAAGTAGGGGTGAACAAATAAACTGCGAGATCGAACTAAACAACAAATGGTTTGGTTTGGAAAAATTCCAAACTGCCTTAAACGATTTGGTTTAGGTTTCAATTGTCAAAATCGTGGTTTCAAACAGCCCACCCTCCAAATTTTAAAAAAATTAAAAAATAAAAATAATGGAAAACGTTCAATTTTAAAAAAATGCAGCACACTTTTTATTGTCAACAAATCAAAATAATGGAGTCAAAGATTAATTTGTTCAAATCTACAACCGTTTGAAAATAATTCTTACTCCTACAATTCATAACCATCATCCAAGATATTTTCTTAAAATAAAATTTTTAATATAAGAGCTAACTACAGTTTGCTTCTATATAATTAGTTTGTTTATCAACGTGAATTAATTCACAATAAAGCACTCAATTAGAAACTTAATACTATTATTGAGCTAATTTCACTTGAAATTTTAGACGAATATGTGTCTTTTAGTTCGCTTTGAAATATACTAATTCATTCATTGCCAATCCGCGATTTCAAACCTGAAAAAATAGTTTGATTTATTTTTGTTTAAAAAATGAAATGGTTTGGTTTGGTTTGGAAAAATTCCAGACAGCTTTAAATGGTTTGGTTTAAAATATTACTACAAATCGTTCAAACCAAACAGTGTTCACCCCACAACAAAGTGAGAACTTCGGATTACAACATGTTTTATAGCGCTTATCCACTCTCTCCTCGTACCAAAAATTTACCTTGCAATTTGCAAAATAAACATTTAAATATAAGATCTCCAATATCCATTTACTCTGAAAAATCAAACAATAGATGAAAAAGTTAATAATATAGATCACGCGTATAAAAAATAATATTTATTGTTTTGACCATTGACAATGAAAAAACAACACATATAAGAAACGAATTCGATAATCATAAAAAAGGAAAAAAAAAACTAAAATTTTGAAATTGATAAAGATGCATCAAATTCATAGTATTATAGGTTTTTGCAATATTTATACAACGTAATTATGTTTTGATGGAAATTGTAATATAACATTGATCATCTCAATTTTCAGTTAACTAAATTGGGAGACAATTTATTTATTTTTATAGAAATTTAAGAATCGTAAATATCGAATTAAAATATAACCATTAATATCATGTCATAGTTAATTATTTTTAAAATTTTAGACTTAACAGTTAGGACAAAAAATCATTAATAATTATATAATTTCAAAGCATTATAAATAAATTTGTTAACCGTTAATGTTAAAAAATGTGATATGAGACTTTCTGGAATAAAAAATTAAATAATAATTAAATATAATTGTAAATAAAATTATTTTGATAAATAATCTGATATAGAAAAGAAGGTTATTATGTATATGTAATAAAGAACTTAAAAGTATGATTATTTATAACAAAATTTAATACAACTTGATTAAATATTCAATATAAATGCAAATGAAAATTAGACATTATTTGTATGACCGAATGAAATTATTCATCCATAAGACCGATACCAATAAAATATCACAATTATTGTAAAAAAATATTTACGTATTAAATGTAACTTTCTATAAAAATACTAATTAATTTAATAGAACACAATATAAATGAGCTCGAATTTTTAGATGTACTAAATAACTAAAAAAATGAGATTATTTATATATATAAAAAAAATTATATAAGGTCTATTTAGTATTAGATGCGTAATAAAACTTCGATATAATTTTGAACTGAAAATTTTACATTGAAATTGTATGAGTGAACACAAATACTTATTTTTAAGGTTCAAAACATTAAAAGATCAGAATAATTTTCTGAAAAGAAATGTGTAAACACAAATAACCAAATATAAATAAGTTAAAAAAAAATCTCCATAAAAATACTTAAGTGGAAGTAGCAGTGTGAACACAATAAAAACAGGGTTTGAAAGTGTGAACACAATAAAAGCTGAATTTTTCCGCCAAAACATAGCTGCTTTTATATAGATATATAGACTAGTATTTCATCCATGCAAAGCACAAAGTTGTTATCCATAATATCGATTTCAATAAGTATAAAATTTTAATGCTTATACATAATCAATATAGGTATAAATGTATATATATAAAAAATCTATTACAATAACTATTAGAATTTAAAAAAAAATAACAAATTCAAATATTAAAAACTTCTTTGAATAATAAAAGTCAATTTATTTATTTAAATAATAAATGACTATTGATTTCAATAATTTTTATGAATTATTATTAACTTAATTAAAAATGCAAATTTAGTAGTGTTTTTAATGGAATATTTTATGTTTGATGTAATATTATGTGTATAAATATTGATGAATGTCAAATATATTAATATATTTCTAATAAGTTCTACATTTGACTCTCGTATTTAACATACTTTTCAATTTCATTCAAAACAACAATCACTATAATTAGAAAATAAGTAAACAAAATATTTAAATTCAATAAAAAAAAATTATTTACTAAAATAAGTAGTCAAAATAATAATTTGAAAATGTCGCAATTATCATGATACGATAACCGAATAAAGTTGGAGATTACGAAATTATACCGAAAATTTTACACCCTATAATCTTCAAATATTTATTAAATTAAGAATGATTAAAAATATTAATCATTCTATTGTTATTATTAACGAAAAAGAAAAGCATTAATTATTGAGTATTAGTCTTCGTTCAATAATTTTTTCTATAAATTATTTATAAGTAGCGCATTTTTTCAACCACATATATATATTTCTGAAAATATGATTTTTAATATTAAAGATAATAAATGATTTGACAATTAATAATTAGGACACAATTTTTACATTGATGGCTACACAGAATTTATAATATTAAGAACAACAAATAAATAAAAATAATAATAATTAAATGATAATTTTAATACTGATAACTAAAAATATTAATTGAATTCATTCAAAATTAGTGTTAATAATAACATTAAAATTGATTAAAAATATATCAATCATTATTTAGTATCAACCCTGATCTAGTGCCCACAATGAGCGCTATAAAATGTGTCAACTGTGGTTGTGATGTTGACACATGTCCCTACACATATTTTTTAGGACACATGACAACATCAACCTAGAGTGGGTGCCATTAATATTTGTACTCATAATATTACATCTAACATGATATACAATTAAAAAAATTATAGAATTTGCATTTATCATTCAATAAAGTTTTCAATAATTTGAATTATTTATATTGTTTTTAAATTTTAATAATTGTTGTAATAAAAAATCATTTCCGTATCTTTTGTATTTGTATTGATTATGTATAATCATTAAATTTTATGAATGCTATTCTATTTTGCGGATAACAATTTCAGTTCATCGCACTGGTAGAAATCTATATCTATATTATATATAAATGTAAGATAGTTTGGCATAATTTAATTTTTAAATTCTTTATGTTTTGGTATTATAGTAAATAATTAATATGATGTTATTGTTATTTGTATATTTTGGTTATAATAATAATTATTTTTATTATTAACATTAATATTGAATGAGTTAAATCAACATTTTTAATTATTAGTATTAAAATTATTATTTAATCATTGATTTTTATTTATTTATTTATTTGTTGTTCTTAATATTATAAATCATATGTGTAGCCATAGATAATCAAATTGTGTTTTAAATATTAATGGTCAAATCATTTGTTATGAAAATATATGTGGTTAAAAAGTGAGTTGAAAAAATGTGCTGCTTATAAATAATTTTTTTAGGTAATAATATTAATAGAATGATTAATATTTCTTTAATCATTCTTCATTTTAATAAAATTTTTAAAGATTATATGGTATAATTTTCGGTATAATTTCGTAATCTCCAACTTTACTTGGTTGTCGTATCATGATAATAACTAGATTTTCAAAATTATTATTTTGACTACTTATTTTGGTAAATAAAGTTTTATTGGTTAAATTCAAGTATATTGACTATTTCTTTTTTAAATATTGTGATTGATATTTTTGAATGAAAATTAAAAAGTACGTTAAATACAAGGGAAAATGTAGAAGTTATGAGAAATATGTTAATACCTTTCACATGCATCAATATTTGTGCATATAATATTATATCAAATCACAACGATTCTCCTGCCAGATGTCTGGCACCTTACGGTGCCAGACATAGGCACAAGGGCGTGGGACCCCCAATGCAGGGGCCCACACCTCTGTGTCTGCGTTTGGCACCTTACGGTGCCTGACGTTTTGTAGGAAAACAAAAATGTATATCAAATATTTTATATCATTAAAAAAAGGTGCCAGACGTTTTGATGCAAACCCTTTTGGTGATTGAATCAAAAATTCCCACAACAATTTTTGTATCAACCCAAGAAAGCTAAAAATGGTAATAAATGAAGAATCTTGACCCAAGTTTAACCCAACCAAAATTCTAAGTAAAGTTAACCCTAATCCAATGGAAAGATTAAGGCAAATATGAAGATTGTGTGGAATGAACAACAACAAATACACAAGATAAACTCTCAATATATAAGTTGAAGAAAATTTCAAGAATAGTTACAAGGTGAAGAAAGGATTTACCTCTCTAAAAGCTCTCAATGGAGTGTCTTCAATGCCAAAAACTAAACTAGGGTTATGGGACCTTTACAATATGTATAGAAAAGTAAAAACAAAAAGTTTGAGAAATTACACAAAAAACCCAACTTTTACATTCGGGAAACTTTTCGGTCTACCAAACTGATCGACTGAAACTATTTCGGTCGAACAACTGGTCGACCGAAATAGCATTTTCGGTCGTACAAAGCTCATCCGAACCCGCCTGAGGCTACCTCTAAAATCCTTGTAGAGTTTCGGTCGACCGGAGTGATTTTCGGTCAACCGAAATGTCCTGAGCTTCCAAAATTAGGCATTTGACCTCAATCTTGCTTTCTTCCATGTGGACTTGATTCCGAAGCTTGAAAATGAGTTCCGCCATCGACTCTTGTACCTCTTTAGCCTTGGATCTTGTCATAGGTCCCACCGGTATTCTTATCGAGGATTGACATGTTTGACTTTGACTCGATTGACTCTGTTGATTCTCATCACGTTTGGTAGGAGAACAAAGCTGTATATCAAATATGATATATCATTAAAAAAACTACTAAATTTACATTTTCAATGAAGTTATTAATAATTCATAAAAATTATTGAAATGAATAATAATTTATTATTTAAATATATAAATTGACGTTTATTATTAAAATATTTTTTGAATAATTTGAATTACTTATGTTATTTTTAAAATTCTAATCATTATTGTAATAGATAATTCTTTTTTATGCATTTATATATGTGTTGATTATGTATAAGTACTAAAATTTTACGAATACTTATTAAAATCGATATTGCAGATAATAAATTTCGTGCATCACACGGGTGAAATACTAGTAGATAATAAAGATAAATATGTTTAATTTTATGAGAACTTACTATTTATAGAAACAAAAAATGAGTAAAAAAATGACAAAGAATTATTTTTGGGAAGTGCCTTACTTTTACACACACATAGTATGATAACAACCCATTAATGCCATACTATAACTTATATCGAAGTAGTCTTACCATCTGTTTGTAAACTAATTTTAAACATGATTTTAAATAATATATTTCTCAAATCACTTTTTAATCAGATACATTTTTCTTTCAATTTTTCAACCACATATTTTAACTCGAAAACATAACATTTTTTTTTATTTTTAAACAATTTTTTTTTAACAAATAGAACTGTATTCATCATCAATTATGGTTATGAGAGCAATCGCGTAGGGATGGCAACGAAACGAGAAATCCTTGAGCCTGATGGATACTCGACCGGAACGGGACAGAGAATCCTCAACAAATGCAAGGATGGGGATGAAAAACTATCCCCGAACTTGAGGATGGGATGGGATGGGGATAATAGTCCCAGGCCCAAACCTGCCCCTACTTGTCTCCGATTGACAAGTTCAATTGAAAGGGCCTAAACAAATTTAAAACATCATAAGCCAAAAGATAAAAAAATAAAAAAATAAAAAAAATGATTAATTACTCATCTCAAATGTCAAATAGTTTTCTATTAACTAAAAACAAAAACAAAACTTTTATATTCAATTCTGCTCAACAGCCTGAATCAATGAAACAAACAGATCAAACATTCTTTTGTTACAAGAAATGAATTTACATTAACCAATAGAAGATTTTACTACAAATGAATTCCCAGATTGTAGTTATATTTACTGTAGTTGCAAAATGCTCGTGAGTTTGAAAGTCGAAACGAGGATATGTATTACATCTCCAATGCTGCATTATATGATTTTGGTCGACTCCAATTTATTGATGTTTGTTCAACGTAAGAATAAAATAGAGCTCATTTCGACGAATTTGTGCATCAAAGAAGTTACATCAATGCGTTAAAAAATGCAAGAAATAACTACCTGAAGTCGAATACATATTTCTATTACTTCATCTATTGAACATGAATTAATTTAGACTAATTTGATTTGGATTGTTACTTGTTAAATATAATTAGAGCTCCATCGATAAACGATTTAATGTCCCTCACAAGTATTGATTAATTCGACTAAGTTTTATTATATGTTTAATATGACAACGTTCGTGGCTCGTTATACTCTTATTTAAATATAGTATATAAATCAAAATAATTTAATAATTTAAAAACTATATAATAATAAATGAGGATTTTGGTTAGCTTAACATTACCATATACGCAATAAATTGAATATTAATTGACACATCTACATGTTAAATTTAGCCAACATTTCACTACCATATTGAACTAATTAAATTTAGGGAAAAGTACACAACTACAAAACTTTAACTAGTACTTTTTAAAATTAATGAACTTGAGATTTTATTTATTTTTTAATAAGGTATTTAATAATAATAAATAAATATAATATAATATAAAAATAAGTATCTCTTATATATTAAATCAAAACTAATATAATTATAATGATAAAAACCCAAACAACCTCTAATCACACATCTTTATGTCCGTCATCCCCACCAACCTGAACTCACCTTAGCACCCCACCTTACCCACCTCACAAAGTCACAGTTAGTCACATAAAGTCGTGGTCCGGTCACATTACAAATTTAATCGCAACTTTCACCTCACCCCGCCGACTCAACCCGAAAAGTCACAGTTAATCACACAAAGACACGTTTCAGTTACAATTACAAATTTAGTGCAAATTTCACCGCAACACCACCCATCCCACCACACCACACCACACTAGTAAAGTCATAGTTGGTCAAAAAAAGTCACAATTGCAAATTTAGTTGCAAAAGTCACCAAACCACACCCCTACCAGCAATGTAATGACCCGGGTCCCACTTAACGGGCTGTCCCGATCATTAGTGACTACATACTTTCCACACTGTACCAACATTAAATTTTTTTTAGCATGTTTTATCCTCACTCGCACGCTCCATGAGAAAATTTCTCAAGGGGTCACCCATCATAGAATTGCTCCAAGCCAAGCACACTTAATTGTGAAGTTTTTAACGATGGACTTCTAGAAAAGAAGGTGCACCTTGTTGGTCTGAATAGTACCTATAATTTCTTTTAAACTTTCTTGGCCTAGTGTTACAATCACCCCTCGTTGACTCGTAACGTCCTTGTCGCGCTTAAACCATCTAAGGAACCGTTGCCAGGTGTTGGGATTCTATAGGTGGCTCCTACGGATGTGACTCTCACCCTATGGTGTAGCACTTTGTCTCGCATAGTATTTAGTTCCCGATTTTCGGCTAGCGACCAACTTTAATACCATTTGTAATGACCAAGGTCCCACTTATATGGCCGTCCCGGCCGTTAGAGATTATGTACTATCCCCACCGTACCAACATCGATTTTTTTAGCATGCTTTGTCCTCACTCGCACACTCCCTGAGAAAAATTTTCAGGGGGTTGCCAGAATTTCTCCAAGCCAATCACGCTTAACTGTAGAGTTTCTAACGATGGACTTCCAAAACAGGAGGTGGACCTTATTTGGTATGACTAGTACCTATCATTTCTTTTAAGCTTTCTTGGCCTGGGTGTTATAAGCAAAGTCACAATTGGTTACACAAAGTCATAATTAGGTTACACAAGGTCACAGTTCGATCACACGATGTTACAGTTCTGTCACACGAGATCACATTTCGATCACACAAAGTCACAATTACAAATTTATTGGTAAATTTCTCCCCCATCCCGCACAAAGTCACAGTTCGATCGCGCAAGGTTACAGTTCGATCCCATGAGTTCACACTTCAGTCACACAAGGTCACACTTATATTAGACATAGTCATATTTGACACATTTGTAGGTCACATCACGTCCTCGTCCAATGATCACACAAAGTCACAGTCTCTAATATAATTGATCACAATAATCTATAATTGTTCACATAATATTTATTTATTGGTTACACTTAAGAGTTTCGTGGTCACAATTAATCAATATTTTGATCACAATTACCTAATAATTGATCACGTATTATTTATTTGTTGATCACAACTTACTTGTTTTCATGTTACGGTTAGTCAATAAGTTGTACAAAGTCACATTTAGTCAATATTTTGGTCACAACTACTTATAATTGGTCACTATTACTTATAATTAATCACTCAAACCCAACTCACCCAACGCCCCAATCCCAATCCCACCCCCACCTAACCACCTACCCAAATCATTGCACCCACCCTATCCAAACTAAATTTTACTCTCCATTGCTACCACCATCCCTCCGTCGCCAACCGGCTGCCCACCACAACAACCACGACCACCACCACTATCACCTCCACCAAACCAAACCACACCACACCACACCGAATCACAGCACATTACCCCGCACCACAGAACCACTACCTCATCCACCACACAGCACACCGCCACACTTCCACCACCACCACCACCACATCATAGCACCACCGCACACCAGAGCACCATAGCCTTACCACCACTAGAGCATCGTAACCTCTTGCACCACCTCACCATCAACACAACAAACAAAAAATATTCCAAAAATAGAAAAGAACGACAAATTGGAAGAGAGGCAGTGGCGCAGGGCTAGTGGTGGCGGGATTTGATTCCCTTTTTCTTCATACTCCTCGTCGCCTTACCATCGTCGTCTCCCTGATGGTTTTCCTCTACTTTCCTTCCAAATCTTTGATCAGTCAAGTACGTTCATTGTGATTTGCTTGCTGATTATCATCAGCGCTGTCAAGGCGCGAAGGCGTCGCGAGCCGCTGAAATCGCCTGTATCACAGGATCCAGAGGCGGATGACTTCCAAGCCATCTGTTGCAGAGGCTCCGATGGCGAAAATTACTTTGGGTGGAGCTAGATAGAATGGTAGACAGAGATGAGGTTAGGATCCAGCTGGGACGTGAAACGAAGGGTAGAGTGAGAGAGTTAGGTTAGGTTAGGTTTAAATTGTTTAGTTAATAAAATATTTAATTAATAAATGTTAATAGGTTAATTAGCACCTGGTTTTCAGAAAGGTAAATTTCATCATCTTAGTTTTACAATGTGATCTTTAAGTATTGGAGTTGGTTTAATTTTCCCTTAAATTTAACTAGAAAGCCCATTTATTGTGAAATGCAAATTGCAAATAGATAAAAAAAAAATATAAAAGAAAGTTAATGTGAAATGATAATTTTCAAGACAAATACGCCATGTTAGCTAGGTAAAAAGTTTGGAAAATATATCAAACTATTTCAATAAATGCACACATCCAATTGAGCTATAAATATGAAAATAACATATGAATAACCCATCCATTAGTATAAACTATAAAGTATGTTTTCAACAGACAAGGTCGGCCGATCGGGAAACCTGTTACTCAGGACAAAAATCAGATCGAGTGGCACTAAAATTCGATTTGGTCAAACTCGACCAACGATCTGGGTAAACTCAAAAAACCTGACCATTCAGGACTTGGTTTTGACCCTAATTTTTTATATATTAATATTATTGTTCCTTTGAACCTTGATCTGGTCCCTTGACCGGGTCGATTAGTTGGGACAGGTTTGAAAAGATTGGACTATAAATTTATAAACATATAACTGAGATGAGTGAATTATTTTAAGGGAAGAATACATAGACAAGGTGTTTAAAAAATTAATTTAAAATTCAAGAAACTTAAATTTTTATTTCAAAAATCAGGTATTAATTAATAAATAATTAATTAAATATGTAACGACCCGAAAAATTGTAACGTCCTTAGTTGTCCATATGACGTAATAAAAATATTTTTAGAATTTATTTAATTATTGCGGAATTTAAAGAAAGAAAAATGAGATTTTTTTAATTAGATGAAAAGTCATGAAAAACGTGTTTAAACGCCTCTATTTAAGAGACTCGTTTAATCACTTCCGACCTCGATTGAATGCATATGACATATGCATGGAAAAGTTCTCGAAACGATCTTCGAGAATATAAAATCAGTTTCTATGTTCGATCAACGGATAGTCACCAGTGAATTTTTGAAATTAGTACTGTACCAAACGGTCCAGAAAACTAGTTTTAAGTGGCTTAATTTGGAAACCATAATTTCTTCTTCGGTTATCCATTTTGAGCATGGTTAATTGCACATGAAAGTACACCATTAGTACTTCGAAATGGTACCAAGAACATTGGATTTCAAAGTCGTTTACTACCTCAAATCTTAGATCAAATATGGACTCTTGAAACTGAATATTTGGAATTTTAAGCAGGAGATGGCACCTTAGATTTCCACCATAGCTTTGATAGCTCTGAATACTCACCTCCCACCTATATAGGGCACGTCTTACTTGTATGAACTGGACATTACACCTCAAGCTATTCACTCATGATAAAGATAGATCAAATCCTTCCTTAACCTCCAAGCTAAATCCCATACGACTGTGATCTATTCCAATTTTGGCAACATGTTAACTCTATAAATAGTTGGTGGTTCGAAGAAAAATTTATACCTCCAAAATTCAGAGCTGAAACGTTGCAGAAATAGCCGTGTTCGAAGTATAATTTCTACCACAAAAAATTAGTGCCGAAACGTTGCAGAAGTTGCCTTTCTTCTTCACAAACCCTAGTTTATATATGAAATAGTTATGTATTTGTTTCTCCACATACTCTGTCCAAAGTTAGCCGAAAGACTTCTATTCGAAGAGAAAACTATTCTAAAAGCCATTATGGATATATTCGTCCATTAAACAGTGAGTGTGATATGTTTAATTGGTTTTTAGATGTGATTAAATATATTATGATAAGTATTTGATTACTAAGTGAGTGAATTATGTTTTGTTGAATTACTTGATTATAAGTAAGTGGAATGTTTTATATGTAAGTTGAATATATTTATACACATGGGTAATTATAAATGAGTTGGATATAGGGATTGCAAAAAAATCCGAACGACTCGAAACCCGGAGGACCCGATATAACCCGCCCCCGTTGGGTCCGCGGGGCGAGTTTTCCGCCCCGAACAGCATTTCCGGGTGACTCGCCCCGCCCCGTGACCCGAGATTTTTTTTTTTTGGGAATGAGAAACTAAAAATAAATTTAATGAGGTCTAGAAGAATTGAACCTTGGTGGGATTTAAGGGTATGAGAATACATAATCACTATATCATTATGTTGTTTATTGATTTTCTTTCCCTTCAAATATACATATTATGTTTAAAGTTCAAACTTAAAAATTCTAACTAGTTCGACTCCTAAGTTTTTCACCTAAAATTTTATTAAAAAAAAAAAAAAATCGGGTCATTTGGCGGGGCGAGATGCCGCACCGCCTCGACCCGACCCGCGAACAGTCGCAGGGCGGGGTGGGGTTTGGCCATTTCGGGTTCAGGGCGGGTCGGCCCCGACCCGCCTCCCGACCCATTGCTATTCCTAGTCGGATATGCTATTTGAATTAATTGGTCCATGATGAATGTATTTACTTGGATTAGTGAAATAATAAGTGAGTGGAATATTTTATATGTAAGTTGAATACGTTTATACGCATGAGTAATTATAAGTGAGTCAAATATGCTTATGTGAAATATATGATTCATTATATGTGAGTTCAATGTGGTTACTCGAATAATTGAATTAATGAACTGAATATTCGATAAACCTTATTATGTGTTATATTGTGATAACATGATATGATGAAATTACATTCAGTTCATGTTTTGGAAATGCAATGGCATTTGATAGATGATGAATCATGAAAGAAGTTTATGCAAAAAGAAGAGTTTCGTGCAAATGGATTATAGAATTGAACTCTAACCCCCTTAGTAATCAATATGGATATCGATGTTGATGATGTCGGGAGCACCTCGCAACTCTGAGGGTTATGAAGAACTACATGATGATCTAATATCTCTGTTGGAATTGAACATGATGAAAGATGATAGTGATGTAGAAGTCCTAGATGATGGAATAGTCTCATGTAATCTGATGTGTTATGGCCGATGTTAATGATGTCGAGAGCAACTCGAGACTCCAAGAGTTGTGAGGAACAATATGGTGATCTAATATCTTTGTTGGAATCGAATAGGGTGAAAGATGACAGCGATGTAGAAGCCCTAGAGGATGAAATAGTCGTATATAATCTGATGTGTTATGGATGGTCATTTTATCGATATCCGGGTTATGGAAATGATAAGCACTTTGGGGGTAAAGGAGATAATCTATAATCGTTTCCCCACCACTGACCACCGACCACTACACAAACACCACCACAATTCCATCTCATCTAATCGCCCCCGCCACCACCACCACCGTCACCTCATAACAAACACCACCTCCAAAATTGCACTCCACCACCACACAGTCGTGCAGCTCCAACACCATCACCATAGCATAACCATCACACCAAGACCACCGCAAACAATCCACAACTACAACAACCACAACCATTGTCTCACATCCACTACACACACTAGTACCACCTCTAACCTGCAACACCACCACCATCAACACTGCATAACAACCACCTCTACCACGCCACCAGGAGCTCTGCCTTGGGGCTCATTTCTTACTGATTTGTGAATTCCTAGCCGCGGAGATGTTGAAGCTTTCGATGTAGAAGGTGGACGGGAGAGGTAATAGAGATTTCTGAGAAGGAAAAATAGAAAAGGGTTTGGGATTTGGGCTGGGAGTTCTAAATTATATTACTATTAATATTGAAATTTTGAATTAAAAATTGATTTTTTAACAAAAACTTTTCAAATTTGATTTTTGAATTAATATGTTGAAAAAACATGTTTAGATGTAATTTCCTCTTATTTGAAGCTAAACTATATTTATTATTTGGGCTACTATTTTGGTTCGACTATATAGGATCAATACGTATATTTTAGTACCAACATTGCTATATTAACAAAGTTCTTGACAAAAGCTCTCACGTAAGCTGGGGGTCGGTAATCATTTTTCTTGACCCCACACATCATATGTGAGAACTTTTGTTAAGCTCTTTGTCAAGAGCAATCTATTGGGGACTTCACAGAGAGTGATAATTTTTTTTTTTTTTTTTTCCTCTGAGAAAGGTCCCAGAATCATTTTGTTACCCTGACCAGTATGTTTCATTGACCAGCAACACCAATTTTGGTTAAAAATAGATTTTTAGTAAATTCTATAATAACTAATTGATAAAATGTGTGAAAAATGTGAGTTTCATAAAATATGTGATTGAAAATGAATTAAAAATGAGTTTAAAAACTTGCTCGTGTGATTTATTGTAAATACAAGTTATTTAATAAACTATAAACAGATTATAAATAATAGATAAACGAGAACTTATTTATTTAATAGGATTTGGGGGAGAGTCGACATAGTAACCATGTGCTCAAGCTTCCCCTCAAGAGTCTCAAGATCGAATCCTACCCCTCCCCTTTAGTCCATCCCCTCCCCTATGATCCTCCTCATAATAAAATTAAAAAAAAAAAAAAACTTGTTTAATTGATAATATATAGTCCACATTAGACTTTAATTTGTTCATAATCTTCAGACCTTTTGACACGTTTATAATTTTTTCAATCAAAAAACGGAACTGATGTATGAAGTTACACTTCGATTATAGGCAGGATATATATTCTTTATATCTTTATATATTATATATTATTATAACAATAAAGTGGTCAAATATAACACCAAACAGTTTCCCGCCTTTTTTATACTTGCCTAAAATGGAAATTCATGGTTTATAGAGATTTAAAAAAAAAAAAAAATTGTGATTGTCTATATAAATTTCAAAATTGCTATTATCTAGTGAATATAAACGGTCACTTTGAAAATAGTTTTACCTCATTATTATTACGAAAATTTGAAATTTGACATGCTAAAGAAAAATTCAAAATTTGCTCAACACAAAACTCAAGATTAAACATGAACTATCCAAACATATTTTAAGCATCTTGCACCATCATCTATTTCTTATCAACTAATTACGAAAGAAAAGTAAAAAGAATGAATGAATGCTTTATATTGAAAATGAAAAAGAATCGAAAATATTAGATGAGATATTGTCATGTAGTGTCTATTCCAACACAAAGAATGTGACCTAAAATAAATATTGTTAACATTTATTCCTATAAATTGAATAACCAATATTTTATTTTATTTCAAATTTCGAATTGAGGTAAAATAATGAATGGTTATTTTAATAAAGTTTCATAAGTAATAAAAAAATGAATTCTAAATCTGAAATAAAATAATGAGCCTATAAATTATTGCCATCATTTGATAAATTGTTTTATTAATAAAATGGGTAGTTAAAAATGATTACTTTACAATAATAATAAGTTAAAAATAATGTTAATAAAGAAAAGGCCTAATATATCTACTAAATATTGCCTCAATATTTCGAGTCAATGAAGAAAACTACAATAAAATTATATTGCTAATTCAGATTAAATCGATAAACGACTATGGTGTACTTGGTCGAAATTGCAGATTGTGGCCTGTGATATTGTTGATGTTTAATTTGGGTATGGACAGTGAGGTGTTGGATTGATGCCGGTGATGGAAGTGGCGGCTTGGCAGCGAGGTGGTGGCGGTGTGACTGTCGGTGGTGAAAAATGATCTGGGCAGTGGATGCGTTTTGGTGGTTTGAAGTTGATTGGAGTGGCTGAAGCATCGTGCGATGGAGAGTGTGGCTTCTGCAGTGACGGGGATCAAAGCAGGGGAGGTCGTGTGGTGGTGGTTCACGATCTGAAACTGGCAGTAGGTTGTGGTTGACGGATTTCTGATTGGAGGTTCAGTTTTGATGGGGTGGGGTTCGACAGTGGCTCGATGGTGGTGGCTGATTTCATGAAATGGTGGCTGGGGAGATGGTTTGGAATTGTGGGATTGGTGTGCAGCAGTTGAGGGGGAGAATACCTCGTGCCGAAGGTCTGGGTTGTGGTAAGTGACGAGGGTGGGGAGGAGTTAAAGGCAGGTTTTTGAATTGAAATTTTGGTAAGTTTGTAAAGAACCGAAATTGAGAGAGATTTGGGATTAATTTGGTAAAATCTTGTTGTGTTTAGCTTTCAATTGTTTTGGTAACTTGGCAAGTTCTGAGGTTTTGGTTTAGGCAAGCTGAGGGAATTTGCAAGAGGATTAAGGTTAATTGTGAAGTTGGAGTGGATTGAAGAGTGATCATGGGGACGGGAAAAAAAAATGTGCTGAATATGAAAATGGAAGTTGGGGAGGGAATTTGGGATTTAAATTTGAATGAACGTGAATTGGGGATTATAATAATAATAATAGATTGAATCCACATAGATTAAAAAATTGGACTGTAAAAATATAAAATAGACTTGGGACATTATTTAATAAAAATTGTAATTTGACTAATATTTATTTCAAACTAATTTAATTTCACTTAAAATAGCTAGATGAAAATGTGTTTAAAAATAAATGGGCTAGTCGTAACGACACATTTTAAATAATATTTAAATAAGTCACGGAAAATTCTCGGTCGCTACAACCCTACCACCTTAAAATAATTTCGTCCTCGAAATTTAAAATTTTCTTGATTTAAAATAATTGGATACTTCAAAATTTCTTCTTTCTTAAACTCTTAAAATAATTAATATGACTAGACAAGAGCGCGGGTTTTGAATAATAATTGTTAAGGTTGGAGAGTCGTAGCGACAAGTTCTGTAAAACAAGTCTTTTAAGTTTGAAAATTTCTCGGTCGCTACAACCTTCTCCACTTAAAATAATTTTGTCCTCGAAATTTTAAACTTTCTTGATCTAAATATATCTGGGTATTAAGCCAGACTTCTTTCTTCTTTCTCAAATAGTTTCAGCACTACTTTGTATACCCCATTGGACTTTGACTAGAGAAACTTCTTTATTAATCTCTGCTATTTCTTTAAGAAATCATGTCGCACCATAATAATCAATTATGAAGTCTATCACCATTCTTCTCAAACTTCTTGTAACGAATAACCCAAGATCAATTGTAACATTTCAACTCACATGAATATTCTTCCATGTAATATACCTAATAACATGTAGTACATTTATGCACCATCTTGATCTCTAACATCTTCATATATACGTCACCAAAATGTATCACAAAATTCAAATAATATTAATAAACAATTTGCTCCCAAATAACTAAGATTCTGCTCCTGAATGCCACAACATTTTCTGCAAGATATAACTTGGTATTTCCTATTTATACCTCAAATGATCATATAACTCCACATATACATTGATACTTAATCGATTGCACACTTCACCAATCAAGATGTTTATAAACAACAATCTCCAAAATTATCAAAACTTTAACTCCGAATTGATACTCTGTTCAAGATTTCACTCTTGTAGTAAACATGCTTACCTAAGCCGCAATGTAAATAAACAACCAATAACTCTCAACCATCTTATACTTGAAAAATAATATTTCCTCATTGTTCATGGGTCAACCAAAATTTTCCTTTCATAACCTCGAAGTGTCTCAAAAAAAAAAAAAAATCCTCAAATGTTCCTCATATTGTTTACTATCTCTAGGATAAACCAAAATATCGTCCATGAATACAATGAAAAACATGTCCAATTAATGTTGGAAAAACTCGGTTCATCAAATCCATAAATATTGTCGGTGGTTATTTATTCAAAACTTTAAATCCTTTCATCCAAATCTCAATCAAATACTTAAGCAAGAAGACAAAACTTAACCCAATAATAAGTCTAAGCATCACTATATTATCAAAAACCCAAAATTCAATTCTTTCTTCTTGCTACTATAAGCTTCAACTTCATATCAAATTCCAAAATTAAATCTCTGACGTATGTGTACCATAACCTAATTAAATCATGAACTAGAACATGATCTAGTCTCCAAATTCCAATTAAATCACTATTTTCCCAAAAAAAATCAGAGTTATAATCATCAATCATGACAAATATAAAGTAACCATTTTCATCTGTTGCAATATCTACGTACATAGTCTGATATCCTTTTGATAAGAGCCTCCTATACAATAATTATATAGCATATCCCAGATTTAAATTCCTCCGTTGACTTCTTGTGAAAGGTGCCATGTCCTAAACCAATTATGCAAAGTCCAATTAGGCGGGGTTTATCCATTTCTTAGTTAAAATTACGAGGACGTAAAAATATTTTAAAAACTCTTTCAAATTATGCTCAAACTCGTTTTCTTTCTTTCTTTCTTATTTCGGATACAAAAATCTTTCTCATTCTTTCTCATCAAATTATCAAAATACTTCATTTCTCATGTATCCGAAATCATCATAACATAAACTTCATGATAAAATCATTTACCTTCGGAGTTGGCGAAGCGAACGATGGCAGTGGCAAACGTTGTCAAAACATTGTCGTCAAAACGTTATTTATTTTAAAAAAAAAAATTATCTTTTCAAAATTTGCAAGTCTACAGAAACGTAGACCCGCTCTGATACCACGCTTAACGCCCCGAATTCCGCGGAGCCCGGGACGCCACTTCGTCCTTTAAAACTAACTTTATTGCGGAAAATAAATTTAATTCAAAGCATCACATTCATCATTTGAAAACTTCAGCGGAAACTTAATTAAATTAAATATAGAACAATTCATAAAAACTTGTGTCTCAATTATTTAAATAAAATTAACGATAAATAGTTTAACGAGTAACATTCAGAAAGTTTGTCAAATAAACATCATCTTTTCTTAAATTTGCCACCGCTCCCATTTCATTCGCCGCCTTCTCCGAGATCTGCAAAAACTGTTAAAATAATGGAATGAGTATTTCGAAAAATACTCAGTAGACTCATCGCCAATAATTAATTTACAGAATAATTGAACACGTAATTATGCAATCATATAGTGACATCATCATCATATTCTTGGGCTATTTTATTTTCAAAATCAAGGCTCGTAAAATCATAGGGTGTGGGTAGTCTCGTCTCGTGCACTTAAGGCACATAAGTTATGCATAACATCATCATTTCTCATTTATCTCATAAGAGATATTCTTTTCTCGTCTCATGCATAAAAGCATGTAAATCACATAATTTCACATAAGACATGCAATTATAATTTAAACTAATTAGTGGGGGCGAGTCTACCTCAAATCACGAGTCTGAAAGTTGAGCAAGAAAGTTCATGTTGTTCTTCTAAATGTCCAAGCGCCTCGTCTAACCAATATATAAAATAAATCTTAAAGTTGAATTTGAAATTCAAATGTTTTGAAATGAAAGAGTTTTAAAAGAAGAAAATAAAAGCTTTAGAGATTAATTTAGAAATCAAACATAGTTGAGATTTGAAAAAAGTTGAGATCAAAATAAATTATTTTGAAAAACTATTTGGGCTTACTCATATATTTTCAAAAGTGCAATGTTCGAATAAAAACACTTTAAAATCAAAAGATCGAAATAATACTTTTAAAAACTAAAGGGCGGAATTAAAATATTTTAAAACTTGGGACTAAAGATAAATATTTTAAAACTAAAGGACTGAAATATCTTAATTTAAGAGTAGGGGCTGAAATAAGACATTTTTAAACATTTTAAGGATTGACTCATAGGATTTTAAAATGTTAGGGCTTGATTGACTCATTTCAAAAGTGTAGGCATTAAATTAAAGGACTTCTAAAACAAAGGGGCTGAAATAGACACATTGGGGCTGAAATCAAAGGGGTTAAATCTGCAAGAACTAATTTGTTAAGCATCTAAATCTTTAAAGCTGAATTAAAACATTTTTAAATTAAAAAGGGCTGAAATAACAACTTTTAAAACGGAACGACTGAATTGAATGCATTTCAAAAGATGGGGCTTAAAGGATAAATTATCAAAATCATTTATTTTAAAAACATAATCCTCTCATTTCTCTCTCAAGAAAAACGACAGAGAGAGGGAGAGGAGGTTGGCGACGAAGGCGTCGCCTTCTGGCCACCGGTCGCCGGCGATAGTGCCGCTGGCATGTGGCGGTGGTAGAGGTGGAAGGAAAAAGGCGAAAGGGAGGTGATTTGGGCAGATTTTGGAGTTAGTTGTGGGCGATTTAGGGGTACGAAACCGAGTTGGCCGCGGCTCACATTTGAGGGATTTCCGGCGAAACTCCGGTCGAACGTGCCGGTGGTTGAGGTAAGCGTTTGGGCTCTCTTAGTTCTTGTTTTGGGTTTGACTTTTGGTCCAATTTTCGAATGGGTAGCCCCGGTTTGGAGGTGAGGGTGAAATGGTTGAATTGTGGCTATGGTGTACTTGGTCGAAATTGCAGATTGTGGCCTGTGATATTGTTGATGTTTAATTTGGGTATGGACAGTGAGGTGTTGGATTGATGCCGGTGATGGAAGTGGCGGCTTGGCAACGAGGTGGTGGCGGTGTGACTGTCGGTGGTGAAAAATGATCTGGGCAGTGGATGCGTTTTGGTGGTTTGAAGTTGATTGGAGTGGCTGAAGCATCGTGCGATGGAGAGTGTGGCTTCTGCAGTGACGGGGATCAAAGCAGGGGCGGTCGTGTGGTGGTGGTTCACGATCTGAAACTGGCAGTAGGTTGTGGTTGACGGATTTCTGATTGGAGGTTCAGTTTTGATGTGTGTGGGGTTCGACAGTGGCTCGATGGTGGTGGCTGATTTCATGAAATGGTGGCTGGGGAGATGGTTTGGAATTGTGGGATTGGTGTGCAGCAGTTGAGGGGGAGAATACCTCGTGCCGAAGGTCTGGGTTGTGGTAAGTGACGAGGGTGGGGAGGAGTTAAAGGCAGGTTTTTGAATTGAAATTTTGGTAAGTTTGTAAAGAACCGAAATTGAGAGAGATTTGGGATTAATTTGGTAAAATCTTGCTGTGTTTAGCTTTCAATTGTTTTGGTAACTTGGCAAGTTCTGAGGTTTTGGTTTAGGCAAGC
Organism: Ligustrum vulgare; assembly: GCA_963555705.1. Lineage (NCBI taxonomy): Eukaryota > Viridiplantae > Streptophyta > Magnoliopsida > Lamiales > Oleaceae > Ligustrum > Ligustrum vulgare. The sequence continues at coordinate 16,629,360 of OY743176.1, read as the reverse complement.
TGAGGGAATTTGCAAGAGGATTAAGGTTAATTGTGAAGTTGGAGTGGATTGAAGAGTGATCATGGGGACGGGAAAAAAAATGTGCTGAATATGAAAATGGAAGTTGGGGAGGGAATTTGGGATTTAAATTTGAATGAACGTGAATTGGGGATTATAATAATAATAATAATAGATTGAATCCACATAGATTAAAAAATTGGACTGTAAAAATATAAAATAGACTTGGGACATTATTTAATAAAAATTGTAATTTGACTAATATTTATTTCAAACTAATTTAATTTCACTTAAAATAGCTAGATGAAAATGTGTTTAAAAATAAATGGGCTAGTCGTAACGACACATTTTAAATAATATTTAAATAAGTCACGGAAAATTCTCGGTCGCTACAACCCTACCACCTTAAAATAATTTCGTCCTCGAAATTTAAAATTTTCTTGATTTAAAATAATTGGATACTTCAAAATTTCTTCTTTCTTAAACTCTTAAAATAATTAATATGACTAGACAAGAGCGCTGGTTTTGAATAATAATTGTTAAGGTTGGAGAGTCGTAGCGACAAGTTCTGTAAAACAAGTCTTTTAAGTTTGAAAATTTCTCGGTCGCTACAATAGTTAACATTTGTAATTTTAATTGACAACACATTTCACAATCACACCGCTTTTAAATCACATATTTCATTAATTTTTATAATATATATATGTCAAATAGTTGTGAAATTCTACATTTTGTCCCGTGCATCGCACAGGTGCGAATACTAGTTGGTAATTAAAATAAATTGCAACTTCACTCCCTAGATTTTGACTATTAATAAATCAGTCCCATTAATTCTAATAATAAATACATAAAATCAAAGGACGTAAGAGTAAAGATAATGGAGCTTGCTTTCTCCTCTCTTTTCTAGCTTCTTGCACGTGTAATGCACGATTATTGTTATTTTGAAGGTAATGTTAGTAGTTGAGTTATAGGTAAGGCTATATGTTGGATTGGAAAATTCAATTCCGTCCAACGTCATTTCGAATTTTTCCAAAAAATTCGATTTTGATTTGTTCGAAATTCGAAACTTTTGAATTCCGAAATTTTCCGAAAAAATTGAATTGAAATTGGAACGAGTTTCAAAATTCCAAAAATTCAGAAATTCCAATCAAAAAAATTTCAAAGTATTCCGAACATATTTTGATCCCAAAATTCTGATTTTTTTCCAAATAAATTCCAATTTTTTTTGTATTTGCATTATAATTAATAATATAAAATCTAAGAAAATTATTTATTCAACAATTAATAATATTAAGATATTATTAACTTGAGATATAACATATAACTAACGGGTAACACCTTTACTTAGTTTTTTTTAAAAAAAAATAGAGAGAATATCATTTCAATTTTAGCATAAGATTTAAGTTAGGTAAATTGCTGTAATGAAAAATATTTTACACATCAATAAAAAGTTCGGATTAAATCAAAAATTCAAAATGTGTTGTCAGTTGTGGTATTAAAAAGTTTGCTTTACCTATTCACTATTTGTGTGATCATCGGGTTTGGACTTTGAAGCATGACACTGTTTACTAGAAAATAAATTTTTGAAACAAAAATATTAGATCTACATGGAATCATATGATTAAAAAATGCAAGAATTATAACATCAATATCGTTGTTAACTTTTATTTTACTAGTAGTAAGTACGTGCTTTGCACGCCTTATGTATATGATAAATGTTAAAGTAACTTTGTTTTAAGTACTAATACTGTTCTTGGAAATAGTTGACGTAATTGATATTGTAAATGAAATTGACTTTAATTCTTAATATATTAATATTTTATTGAAAGCTTTTGTCCAATTCTTCAAAATATATATTAGACAGTAAAATGGCAGTTTCATAAATAAATCGTATATAATATATTAAGAATATGATTTTATAAAATATTAGGCAATTTCTTTATAAAATATATATGACAAGTCGCAAAAAAAAAGTGAAAAACCCGTGCATAAACAAAGTAAATTAATTTGTAAGCATATTTTTATAATAAAAAAATTTAATATTATGCTCTTATTTGGGATAAATTAAAATAATATTTTAATTCAAATCAAAGTCAACAATTAATTTTAATCACACATTTTATTGGACGAACAACTTTTCAACCACATTTTATTAATTCCTATCAAAATCTATTAAAAATCTGATTTTAATCATCACCTAACAGTGACTATATAAATTTAAATTTAAATCTCAGTTTTAATTTTTTTTCATTTCCAAAGAGTTTTGAAATTATTTATTTTATATTCTTAATTAGAAAATAATTAAAATTTTATTTTTCTTTTTATATAAATTAATTGTTCATTGCAGTTATCATGAGAAATGAAATTTGATTGGACAATATTTTAAAAGTAAATTAAAAATTAACGATACTAAATTAATAGTAATTGAATAATCAATTTCGATTTAGTCAACATAGATAAATTAATGTTTTTGAAATAAAAACTAAAATAAATATAAAATAAGTTTAATTAATGAAATAAGGATTTTTTTTTGAGAAAAAAAAGAATGTGAGGATAAAATGGGAAATCAAAAGATTCCCACTTATTTCCACTTTTCAAATACTAGTACTAGTACTAGTACAAGCACGTGCGTTGCACGTTTTACGTATATGAGGAATGAGATGCGAAATATTTTGTAGTACTAATATTGTTTTGAAAGTAGTTGAGTTAATAGATATCATTAAAGAAAAAATTAAAAATGTTAAAAGGTTATATATGAATAATTTTTTTATATGAAATTATGTGTATAATGTGAAAGTGTTGAATATTAACTAAAATATAATGTAATGTTTTGACCACCGATAACACTTATTTGCACATAATATTTTTTGTCAACTTCTCACAGTTTTTCTTATTTTATTTTCTGCTTTTACCAAAACTTTTATAGTATGCATTGAAATTTAGTAATAAAGTGCTACATATAGTTGTCCATGAGAATATGTCATTTGGAATCACGATAAATCATTTTTGTTTCGTTGTAAAATCCTTGAATGAATTCAGATTCCTTAAGATGGTCACTGGAGAATTTCTTTTTAAGATTAACTTATATGATGAGATATATACCATTTGAAAATAATGTATTTAAGAATCCTCTTGATAAAATTGATTTTATCATATATTGCTTCATTGAAACTGACAAATTTCTTAATTTCTCCATGAATGAAATCATTTAGTTTGTCCCTGAGGTAGTCAACATAATCGTTTTTTGGATGGTTTTTCAGGCTATCATTAAATTGAAATAGCATTAGAAGACCAAGAAAAAACTACTTTTACTTGCCCTTTTGGGACGTTTGCTTTTAAAAGAATGCCTTTTGGTCTTTGTAATTCCCCAGCAACCTTTCAAAGATGCATGCTTAGCATATTCAGTGACATGATAGAAAACTTTTTGGAAGTTTTTATGGATGATTTCTCTGTGTATGGTAATTCATTTGATGATTGCCTAACAAATCTGAAAGCTGTTTTATGCAGGTGTGAAGATAAGCAACTTCTCCTTAATTGGGAGAAATGTCATTTCATGATAACACGAGGAATTGTTTTAGGTCATATAATTTCTGCTAAAGGCATGGAAGTAGATAAGGTAAAAGTAGATTCAATTTCTAGGTTACCTATTCCTTCAACTGTAAAAGATGTTCGATCATTTTTAGGGCATGCATGTTTTTATAGGAGATTCATAAAAGATTTTAGTATCATAGCAAAACCTTTAACTACACTTTTGATGCATGATACAAAATTTGTTTGGACTAATGAATGCACTGCAGCTTTTGAACATTTAAAAAAGGCACTCACCACTGCACCCATAGTTAGATCACCTGATTGGTCTCTACCTTTTGAATTAATGTGTGATGCAAGTGATATAGCTGTAGGGGCGGTGCTTGGCCAGAGGAAAGGTAAGGAACCTTATGTAATCTACTATGCTAGCAGAACTTTGAATCAAGCTCAATTAAATTATACAACTACTGAAAAAGAGTTGCTGGCTATAGTTTTTGCACTGTAAAAATTTAGAACTTATCTTATTGGGACTCCTGTTACCATCTTTACTGATCACTCTGCCCTTAAATATTTGTTCACCAAGAAAGATGCTAAACCTAGACTCATTCGATGGATTCTGTTATTGCAGGAATTTGACATCACAATTAAGGATAAAAAAGGGGTGGAAAATGTTGTCGCTGATCATTTATCCAGATTAAATTCTAAAAATTCAAAAGTTTCTCACCCTTTAAATGATTCATTCCCCGATGAACAGTTATTTAGCTTGAACATTGTTCCATGGTTCGCTGACTTGGTTAATTATCTTGTTACAGGTCATATGCCTTCAAATTGGAGTGTCCAAGACAAAATGAGGATGAAAGCTATTGCAAGGAACTTCTTCTACGATGATCCATACTTATTCAAATATTGTGCTGATCAGATCATCCGAAGATGTGTTCCTGATGATGAGGTACAACAAGTTCTTAATTTCTGTCATTCTCATGCTTGCGGAGGCCATTTCTCTTCGCAGAAAACATCTGCTAAGGTACTTCAATGTGGTTTTTATTGGCCTAGTTTATTTAAGGATGCTCATACCTTTTGTAAAAATTGTGAAGCATGTCAGAAACTTGGTAGTATCAGCCATAGGAATATGATGCCATTAGCTCCAATCCTTGTTCTGAAATTTTTGATTGTTGGTGATTAGATTGTATGGGCCCTTTTCCCCCTTCTTTTGGATATCTATATATATTGGTTGCTGTTGATTATGTGTCAAAATGGGTAGAGGCTATTCTATGTAGAACAAATGACCATAAAGTTGTGCTCAAATTTTTGAAAGAACATATTTTTTCTAGGTTTGGTATGCCTAAGGCCATAATTAGCGATGGAGGAACACATTTTTGTAATAAACCTTTTGAAACCTTGTTAAAGAAATATGGCATTAGGCATAAGATTTCCACTCCCTATCACCCTCAAACTAATGGTCAAACTAAGCTAGCCAACCGAGAAATTAAAGGCATTTTGACGAAAACAGTTAATCCAAATAGAAAAGACTGGGCTATAAAATTGGATGATGCTTTATGGGCGTATAGGACTGCTTTTAAAACTGTTCTTGGAATGTCTCCTTATAGAATTGTATTTGGAAAACCTTGTCATTTGCCGGTTGAAATCGAACATAAAGCTTATTGGGCAATCAAAACACTCAACTTTGACTTAGATCAAGCTGGTGAATTTAGGAAACTGAAATTGAATGAGTTAGATGAATTGCGTTTGGAAGCATATGAGAATGCAAAAATTTCAAAAGAGAAAATGAAAGTTTTTCATGATAAGAAAATTTTTAGAAAATCATTTTTTCCATCTCAGAAAGTTTTGTTGTATGACTCTAAGCTTCATCTCTTTCCTGGTAAGTTGAGAACTAAATGGATTGGTCCTTACATTGTGCAAACTGTTTATCCTTATGGAGCGGTTGAAATCTTGGATCCAAAAACAGGTACTGTTTTTAAAGTTAATGGACAACGTCTAAAACCATTTTTGGATAATTTTTCTGCTGATATTAATGAACTACCTCTGCTGGACCCGGATTCCAACAACTGATTTTCTTGGAACTAACTTTTATTATTATGTATATATTTTCTTTTCTTTTTGCAGATTTTATTCATTTCTTCATTATTTTTTAGTTTTTCATCCTTAAATAATTGCTCATGTGCATAAGTCTCCTCTCAGGTACACTCTTCTCCTTTAGCTTGATTTAATTTTGAGTCGTGTTTATTATTCACCGTTCATTTTTCTTCTCTTTGAGTCATTGAGGACAATGTCTGATTTTAGTTGGGGGGGAGAGTGACTCAAATGTAGTTGTTCTGCATAAATTCTTTTGTGATAGTTGAGCATTAAAATTGAGTACATCTTGAGTCTTGAGTTATATCTTTGTTATTCTGTAAAGACCTCCCTCCTAAAAATTTTTTTATGCACGAATTTAAGCCTTGTGGTAAGATGGATAGTCAAAACATACAACTAGAGCTCTCTCAAGTTTAAGTAATTTTATTTGTTCATCATGAGAGTTGAGTGATTGGTGGTTTTCTTATATTGCCCTTGTTTGATATTGCTACTTCCATTGGGCATCATTACACGGATTGTGGATTGTTGGTGGTTTACACTTGAGAAACGATGAAGGTCAATGTCAAATAAAAATTTGATCCTTTGAAGCTAATATTATCATATTCTCTTCCCATCACAAATCCCTTCATATCCACAAAATCCCTTCATAGCCACAAAGCCCTTTCATCTATTTCACATTAAAAATGACATTACATCCAGACATTGCTTCCATAAATACATAACCTTGTTTCTACTTTCAAGTATAAGTGAGGATGATTATTTTTGCTCCATATTTGAGAAACAAACGTTCAGTGCATGAAAAAGAAAGAAAAGTGGAGTTAGAAAGTACTTGACAGTCGTTGAGACTAGAGGAGAATGTTGAAGAATTATTTGAGAAGATTTCAGTTTCAAAAAAAAAGAAGAAAAAAAAAGAGCACAAAAAAGAAAGAAAGAAAGAAAAGGGAGACGTATTGAAGAGAAAGTAAATGATGTGAAGAAGAAAGTAAGCTTGAGGTGTGATTAAAAGTGAAAATTATTATCCTTACTTATATTTTGAAAGTTCTCGATTTCTACCCACTTCTTTTACTCCCTTATCCTATTCAAAATAAAAATAAAAATAAAAATAAAAATAAATTTACCATTGCATCTTATACTTTCATTGGAATTTATTGTTCTACTATTATCATTGGAACATGTAAACCTTTTCTTTCACCACTCCTTATCAGTTCCCTTGATAACACCATCATAACCTTTACATTGATATTGACATTTTGATCTTAAGTTGCTTGTGGTAAGAACGGTTGAGTCCCAATGGTTGTGATTTTTTCATGAGGTCAATATTTGCATTACTGTCATCCACATATATATGGCCTTTGTTTATTGAATGCTTGAGTGATCAATTTTCAAACTCCATGAGTGACCCTCTAACTAGTTCAGAAACAAAATACACATACCCGTGAGTATATGGAGTTTATACTTGGCTTGAGTGAATACCTGACACTGTATGTGTTGTGGTTAGTGGTTTGATGGATCGGCTTAAAACATACACACACAAAATTTTGGGAAAATTTTTATGGATTAATTTGGATATAATGCTTGATCTCTTGATTTTGCGAAGTTGCTATACTCGACTATCTAAATTCATTCTCAATTGAAGTTTTTCATGGAGGTAGACATGTTTTTAATTCGCTTGAATTGCTAGAGACTAGCAAAAAGCTAGTTGGGGAGTGTGATTATTGTCCAATTTTACGTATTTTAAAGAAATAAATAAATGAAAATATATAATTTTGGGATATAAATTTTGTTATTTAGAGTGAAACTTATAAAAGATTCAATTTTATTTCTTTAACTCTAAATTGATTTTATTTGTTAATAATTTCATTTATTTAATTGCAGGTACATTTTCGATAATTTCAACTCAAAAAAATCCCTAATTTAATTGATCTGAAAAAGCCCAAAATGGGCAAAAAAACCCATAAACCCAGTCCAAAACAATTTCTTTTTTTTTTCTATAACCTACAGCACTCTATACCATTGGCTGCTCTCTCTCTCTCTGTGGCCATCCTCTCCCTCACACACACAGCAGCCGCAACATCCTCTCTGCTCTGTCTCTCTCTCATCTACCTTCAGAAAAACCAGCCCCACCATTACCTTCTTCCAGCCTCACCTCTCACGCAGCTACCCTCTGTCTTCAGCTCCTCTCTGCCCTATCATCATCTTCAACCTACAGACCCTGGCTGCCTGCGTCTTCTCCCGCTCTGCCTGTGTCTTCTCCATCTTCATCCTCCCAGCCGTCATCTTCATCCTCCCAGCCGTCTTCTTCTCCAGAAAACCAGCCGTCCTCTCTCATCTTCTCCATCCTCCGTCTGTCTTTCTCTCCTTCTCAGCCGCACCAGCACCTTCAACCTACAGCCGCAAGCAAAAAAATTCCCTCTACCTCACGTCTCTCTCACCTTCAACCCACTCAGCCCCTCCACTGCCAGCCGCAACCTTTCTCTCAACTCTCCTCAGCCTCTGTCTTCCCTCCTCACTCACGCACTCTCTGTCTGCTCTCATCTTCCACAGCAAACCACAGCCGCCCTTCTCTCTGTATTTTTTCTCCACAGCAAACGCAGCTCGTCTCTGTCTTTGGTCTCTACAGCAATACCTTCAGCCGTCTTCTCCCAACTCCAGCAGGCCCCGGTTCATCATACAGCGGGCCTCGGTTTTGGGTTATTGGTTCTAGTTTTATTCCTATTTTGTTTAGTCTTCTAGTTGTTTTTATCATCGGTTTAAATAATTTTATATTATTGATGTTAGTTGATTTTTAGATATATATTTCGGTTATTGAATTTTTAATTTATAAACTTGAATTTAATTTTTAGTAATGGTTATTGTTTGTTTGAATTTTATTTCGTTTAATTTAATTATGTCCGGCTAGATTATATTTGAGAGGAGTTATTCTTAGCGTCAATGGGTGAATGTTTTAATTCGTTATGGATGAATTCTTGTGATTGATGATAATTAACGAGTGTTTTAATTTTTCAAAATATTTTACTTCGATTGATGTCGTTGATGTGGTATGTATTGATTATGCACACAACATGCTCGACTAAATGCCGTAAAATAAATTGATTAATTCTCGTACTAATATTTCCAAATTTTATCGATCTCAAGAAATTCATGCTAAATCTCTCTGCAAAACCCAATTGATAGCAAAAGAATAACTCCACTCAAATTTCCCTTTCATTGCAATTTAATTATATTCTCTCCAATTTCATTTTAGCACAATTGAAATCATAGTTTAGGTTTCGAATTTAGAAAATATTACGATACCAATAAAATCCCTAGGAAGAATGACCCTGGATTATTACTAGGCTACAACTTGACCCCTTTATACTTGAAGGGTAGATTTAACATCGAGTCAGAGTGCAAACGGGAGCCACCTCGGCCCCCTTTGCAAGCTGATTTTTTGTCACAGTGCGCAGGAGATCCATGTGTTCAAGAGGGAGGAGCTGAGACGTGTTGGTTCAAGGTCCAGTCGGATTTTGTGGTCAACATTTTGGACCCGTCTGTGGGAAGCCATACTGTTAACCACGAAAACACATGATGAAAACCTGCACATAGAAAGGAAATCCCGAAAAAGGACAAGTAACCTCTTGCAAAAGATCGGAGAACTGCAAAAACAATATAAGTTCAGTACCCTTGAAAAAGGCGTGAAGCTTTGAAATATAAGTTTAGTACCCTTGAAAAAGAAGTAGAGCTTTGAAATATAAGTTCGGTGACCTTGAAAAAGGTAAAACGCTTTGAAATACAAGTTTAGTACCCTTGAAAAAGGAGTGGAGCTTTGAAATATAAGTTCGACAACTTTGAAAAAGGCTTAAAACTTTGAAACATAAGTTTAACGACCTTGAAAAAGGCTCGGAGCATTGAGATAAAAGTCTATCTATCCTTGAAAGACAAACTAAAACCAAGAAATTTCTCTGAAACATGAATGAAAGCGATGTAGATATTAATCCCCGTAGGGGAAGAAATGGCCAGCACAGTGAGGGGGAGGCTCCTCAAGGACCTCATGAGAACGCCAATGAGGGAGTGATGCAACCTAACCCACCACATCGGCACCGTAATCGCCACATGTTGCAGGACATGACTCGCATGACGGCCCAAATGCTGGAAATGCAAACGCAGCAGATAGAACAAACTGCTGCGATGAATGCCTACATGGCCAGAGGGTATGTTATGAACGAGCCCCCGATGCCTCATCAATACCCACAGCCACATTACTCACAATCCGAGGTGGCCACTGACTCGTATTACTATCAAGATCCACAGGCATATGCCGAGGTGGAGTTTGAACCTCTCTACGAGGAAGGCCCGGAGCATGAAGCACATGAAGAACAAAACCCGCTCCCAGCTAGACGCAGGGAGGCTTCTCCCGCAAGATCCGGAAGTGTCTTCAGCCGAATAGGAGGGTTATTCCGGGGCCAGCGACGGGGCAAATGGCACAATGCGACCGAGCCTAGAAATAGGCGGGAGCGACACGCTGAAGAAGCATTGTCGCAGGGTCAAATGCATAGGGACCAACATGGTACGGGAACAGAAATGTTTGCCCCAACACATGAGAATAGAAATAGGCAGGAGAGAAGAGCCGAAGCAGTTTGGACAAAATCTCGCAACGAGCTACCAACCCATGAAAGGCCAAACTACGGCTATATTTTGCCACCACAAAGGCAGGACTATGCTCCGCTACTCTACGACCAATACCTTGATCCAATGTATTCCGGTTACGACGAGAACAGCGAACTGCCCTCGTACGAGCTGGATGACGAAGAGGACGTAAGTCCCTTCACAGAGGGCCTCCGTAGATGCCCCGTGCCTCATGACTTCGAAATGCCAGAAATAGCAAAATATTCTGGCCGAGGTGACCCTGACGATCACCTGTTAAATTACCGCGCCAGAATGGAAATAGCCGGAACCACCCCGGCACTGAAATGTAAAGCCTTTGCTTTAACCCTTGAGGGAAGTGCCATACGATGGTATAAAAAACTCCCTCCTGGAAGCATCCACAGTTGGAGAGACATGAAAACGGCTTTTAAAAATGACTTTGTTTCCTCCAGGCCTGGCCAGCTCCCACTCCAACGCCTCCAGGATCTGAGACAAGGAGGGGACAAATCACTGAAAAGTTACCTAGCTCGGTTTACTGAAGAAATGCACATCTGCGAAAACATCACAGAAGTGGAGATGTTTTCCGCTCTGAAATGAGGGCTAGATATGACCAGCATGTTCTGGAGGGATGTCCGGAGCAGGAAACCAAGGGATTACAATGCTCTGGTAGACCTGATGAAGGAGGAGATTGTATCAGAAGAAATGGCTAGGGCCAGAGATAATCACCCCCAAGGGAGATACAACCTTGGGTATTCAAATGAAGCAAACCTCAAGAAAGGAGGAAACAAGGATAGGGTCCTCGATAACCGAGGTGGAGCACCACGTCCATTTCTGGGGATAGGGTCTAGTTATGCAGCTGAAATCATGGAAGCCATCCCCCACTTGCACTCCAACACTCCTTCTCAGAATCCCCCCACTGCTCAAGGAAAGATGGAAAGTAGCCGAAGTGGAAAGCAGCCCATGATTGGGGCTTACTGCGCCTACCACAGATATTACGGTCACACAACAGAGGATTGCAAGGAAATCCACATGTTAGCTGACCAAAAGGCGCAGGGGAGAAGGGGAAATGACTTCTCCCCCGACACGGGGAGAACCCAAAAATCCGGTGGCCCGAAGTTCAACAAAGCTGACAGGATAGCTCCATGGAAGAACTCAACCAAAGAAAGGATTTACAATCGCCAAAGAAACAGGAACAAGGGCCAGGATACCGCCTCGACGCATGCTAAAGACACGTGGGAGCCACCTATGCTTGTGGCCGACCTCCCTATCTGTGAAATTGATACAATACTGGGAGGCCCCCACCCAGGTGGGAGCACAAATAACAACCAAAAGAGGTATATCCGAGAGGCCAAGCAGCCCGCCAACGTTAATTACCACATCCATTCACATCCTGTAGGGATGCCTCGGACAGAATCTATCACCTTCACACAAGACGATGACATTGGAGTACATTTCCCACACAACGATGCATTGGTCATCAGGGTAGTGGTGGCTCGGAATGGATTTCGCGGATGATGGTTGATGATGGTGCCTCGGTAAATGTGATTTACGGGGCAACTTTCGATAAAATGGGGATCAGCACTCCACTCATTCTAGTCCCGGATCTAATATATGGATTCACGGGAGACTGTATAACCCCCAGAGGATCCATAATCCTAATGACTGAGGTTGGGCAAGCACCAACTATTTCCAGAATCCCCATGGAATTTTTGGGGGTCGACAAAATCTCCTCCTATCATGGCTCAATTGGGAGGCCAGGTCTTATTGACTTGGGGGCTGCAACGCATACAAAATATATTTGCATGAAGTTCCCCACGGAGCATGGCCTTGAAACTGTAAGGGGGAGCCAAACCGAGTCTCGGGCCTGTTACACAAACGCAATCCGAAAGTTTCAAGATCGAAGCTTGAACATGATTAGCGATGTAGCCATGGCCGAGGCTGCTCCAGACCCTGAAAGATTTGGTGGAGAACTCTTTGGAAATAAGGATGTCGCAATGACACTAGAAGAAGACTTGGAAGATCTCGACCCAAGAATGGTAGGAGACAATTGCTCCACCCTAGCTGAAAGGCTAGAATGCTTCGGCGTAGACCCACTTGACCCAATCAAGGAATTGCAGATTGGGTTGGATTCACCAATTGAATACAAAGATCAATCGAAGAGTTTCTTACTTAAAAATCTCGATGTATTCGGATGGAAGCATGGTGACATGGTTGTGATTGATCCTAAAGAGGCCTGTCACAGACTCCAGATTGACCCTCGAACCCCTAGGCATAGGCAAAAGAGAAGACCTATGAGTTCGGACAAGTATGAGGCCTTGAAAGACGAGGTCACGAAGCTATTGAAAAATGGTTTCATCAGAGAATCCCGCTATCCGAAGTGGGTATCAAACCTGTTTTGGTACCAAAACACAATGGGAAACTGAGGGTATTTATTGATTTTTCAAACTTGAACTAGGCATGTCCAAAAGACAGTTTTCCACTGCCCCAGATCGATTAGTTGGTTGACTCTACAGAAGGGCATGAACTGTTGAGCTTCATGGATGCCTATTCCGGGTACAATCAAATCCCCATGTGCGAATCGGACGAGGAGCATACTTCGTTTATAACAGATAGAGGGCTCTACTGCTACAAAGTAATGCCATTCGGCTTGAAAAATGCGGGAGCTACCTATCAGAGGCTGGTAAATCGCATGTTTCCAAAACAATTGGGAAACACCATGGAGGTGTATGTCATGACATGTTGGTCAAAAGCATGGTCGCCGCGGATCATATCCGCCATTTATCAGAGGCCTTCGATGTTTTAAGGAAATATCGAATGAAGCTCAACCCAGCGAAGTGTGCATTTGGAGTAGCATCTAGAAAATTTCTTGGATTCATGGTGAATAAGAGAGGAATCGAAGCTAATCCCGACAAAATCAATGCTTTGTTAAACATGCAATTGCCTAGAAATCCAAAAGAAGTACAGAGCTTAATGGGGAGAATTGCGGCCTTGAATCGATTCGTATCCAAATCTACTGACAAATGCTTGCCATTTTTCAAGGTCCTAAAAGGGGGAAAGCGATTCCAATGGACACCGGAATGTGAGCAGGCTTTTTCCGACCTGAAAGCATCTTTGGGACGGCCCCCATTGCTATCAAAGCCAAAGGCTGGCGAGCCTCTCTAACTGTATTTAGCTGTATCCAAAGAGCTGTTAGCTCTGTGTTGGTCAGAGAGGAGGATGAGAATCATTTTTCAGTGTATTATGTGAGCAAAGCCATGCTGGATGCGGAGGCACGCTACCCAGACATGGAGAAACTCGCTCTCTCGTTACTCACAACCTCTCGCAAACTTCATCCCACCTTTCAGGCACACTAAATACGCGTGCTCACCAACTTTCCCATGAGACAAGTGTTGCAAAAACCAGACGTATCTGGAAGGTTACTGAAATGGGCGATAGAAATCAACCAGTTCGACCTACATTATGCGCCTCGGACCGCTGTGAAGGGTCAAGCGTTGGCTGACTTCGTGGTCGAATTCACACATCCACCGGAGGTCGAGATGGTTGATAACACAGATGACAGCCGTGAGTGGAAATTGTTCGTAGATGGGTCCTCGACTGAGGGATGATACGGTGCGGGAATATTGCTAATAAGCCCGGAGGGGTTTAAACTACATAGTGCGATCCGTTTCGAATTCAAAGCCTCGAACAATGTAGCTGAGTACGAGGCGTTATTAGCTGGGCTAAGACTTACAAAGGCTCTGAAGATCAGGTCCATAGTGGCGAATAGAGATTTGCAGCTTGTTGTAAGTCAATTCAATGGGCGATTTTCCGCCAAAGAACCTTCTATGGTTACTTACTTGAAGAAAGCAAGAGATTTGGCTGTGTACTTCGGAAAATGGAGTTACAGCACATCCCCAGAGCAGAAAATTCCAACGCTGATGCTCTGTCCAAACTAGCAAGCAACAGTAATTCAGAGCTACTTAATCTAATCCCAGTTGAGTGCATGTTGACTTCTTCTATTGAAGCAGGACCGGAGATTTTGACGGTAGAAGAAGAGGGATCTTGGATGAATCCCCTGATCGCATATTTGAAGCACCAGACAGTGCTAAGCGACCCAGAGGCAGCTTGAAAATTACAAAAATATGCTACAAATTTCGTGCTCTTAGATGATCTACTTTATAAACGGAGTTACACCTCCCCGTTACTAAGATGTGTGGGGCCTGAGGAAGGACGATATGTAATGAGAGAAATCCATGAGGGCATATGTGGAAACCATGCCGGGGCGTTATCACTAGCTCGGAAAGCCCTCAAACAGGGATATTTTTGGCCCACTATGCGAAAGGACTCCCATGACTTCGTTCGAAAATGCGATAAATGCCAAAGACACGCAACCATAACACATCAGCCGCATCACAAACTAACTATGGTGACTAGCCCTTGGCCTTTTGCAAAGTGGGGGGTTGACATTATTAGTCCTATGCCTAGGGGTGCTGGTAATAATTGCTTTGCGATAGTGGCAATTGACTACTTCACCAAGTGGGTCGAAGCAGAACCACTAATGAGAATCACCGAGACCAACACCACCAAGTTCATTTGGAAGAATGTCATATGCCGGTTTGGAATACCCCACTCGCTGGTTAGTGACAATGCCAAACAGTTTAAAAACAGAAGTGTAGGTGAGTTGTGATGTGTTCCGGACCCTCGACAATCGGAGTCATAGCAGGCTTGACGGAAAAAGTTAAATATTCAAGCCAAATAAAAGTGCAATCCAGTCAACCATGTCGGAATTAGATGCATAATATATGTTTTTCGAGTAGAAATGGGACACTAAGCAAAACTCACGAGCTAAAACCCTTGAGCCGACTGATTTTATGGTCAAATTCCATCATTTGGGGCTTCAAAACAGCAAGTCAATTATGCAGACGAAAATTAGGGTTTTTGCGTATTTTTAGGTTAAATTTTGTTTTTAATTATTTGTTTTCCTATTTTAGAATTTTAGTCTAATTAGAATTCTATTTTAAGTAAATTAGCGACTAGGGTTTTATTTTGCTTATTTATACGTTTTTCTCCATTCATTGTAATTCAGACTTGATACTTGATTTTGATATAAACAGTTTTTATTGAGGATTCAATAAAAGATATAGGTGGATTCCTATGTTTTTCGAACTTATCAAGAATATTTCTTGTGGCGTTCAAATACCGAATTTATCAAATATTTCTTGAGAATATTTGTGGCGTTCAAAACCAGAAACTTATCAAGGAGATTGGGCAATTCCTTGTGGCGTTTCGAAAGTCTTGGTTCTTTATTCCGCATCGTCGAGCCATCGCGTCATGAATATCGGGTCAAGATTCCACCGTCCATCCACAACCTGGGTTCGGAACTTTTCGGCGTTCTTCCGCTCTTCGAACCTCATCATCTGGTATCAGAGCTGGACTCTGAATTCAGGTTTTTTTATTCTATCCAGTTTAATTCTTATGTTTATTATCGAGTCTGCCATAAGAATTATCCATATTTTGTTGTTGAGTCTTTCTTTTCTTGAGTGTTCTTCGTACCAGTAAATTTTTTCTATTTTTGATCCATATAAAAATTCAACAAAATTCAAAAGTGTTTATTTTATTTAATTCATATCCAAATCCTGTGCCGTTTGTTTTGTTACGTTCGTGTCGAGTTTTCGGATTTATATATATAAAAAAATTATTTTTTTTAATTTATTTTTTTCCGAAAATTCATCTGTTATTCAAAAAAAAAAAAGTCGTTCCAAGATTCAAGAACCACTTTCTTGAATTTTCTTAAATTCTTGATATTCGTTTTCTTCCAAATCAATAAAATTCGTTCTTACTATTTGATGTCTAAATCCTCTTCATTTTGAATATTTTTTAACATCACATAAGGCATGGATTATGATCCGGACTCTTTATTCCAAACTAGATGTTATGTGGATCATAAGGGGTGCAGTTTGGCGATTGATGGAAAGTGTTTTACTAATTTCGTTAGTAGCACCGTGGTTGAAAAATTAGGATTGCCCCTAGAACCACACTATAAACCTTATAGGATGTCGTGGATGAGGGAGTTTGAGAATTTCAAAGTAACCAAACAAGTTCTAGTGCGGAATATATAGTGAGGATGTATGGTGTGATGTAATGCCATTGAAATCTTATAATATTTTATTGGGAAAACCTTGGAGGCGTAGGAGGGAGGCTGTTTATGATAAGAGTATGCACATATACCAATTCCTTAAGAAAGGGAAAACATGCGTACTATATGGGTTGACATTAGAGGAAGCACTAGAAGATTCACGGAGGGTAAGGAAGGAGAGTGAAAAGTGGTGTAATAGGAGGAATCGTGGGGATAAGGATATTGAAAAGAAGGAGGGGGAGTTTAAGTTAAAAAAAGATAATCAAACTCTAAAATTTGATGAGGAAAATGTGGAGTTGGGTAGTGAGGAAGTGATTAAGAATGAAATTGTTGATGATGAGAGGAATGAATTGGAAGTTGAGGTGGAAGTTCAAAATTTGAGCATTGAATTGGAAGATCCACATTTAAGTAGTGATGAGGTAGTGCACGAGCATGGCGATAAAAGTGTGGAGTTAGGAGATGTGGTTGAGTTTGAAGATGAAAAATTTGAACAAGAAGTTACAAAAGAGAAAAGAGGCGAAGAGAAGAGCCTCGTGGTTCTTAAAGAAGAATTGGAGATGGTGATTAATCATGGATACAAGGATCCATACCTTGTACCTCATGAAACTAACATTCCCCTCCCTGTTCTATTTAATTCTTTCTTGCAGGTTAATGGTATGTGGAAATTTGGGCAACACCACCAATGTCCAAAGGTGTTTCAACTTCAAGTCATTCACGTGACCCCGTTGCAGAATATTTTTGGTTGATCATGTGCAACGGCAGGAGAAATTTTCCGTTTGATCCAGGAGGTGAAGTAAAACAACAGGAACAAAGCTATGATTCGGGACGAATCATCCTAAAGAAGGATGGTATGATGTGTTCCGGACCCTCGACAATCGGAGTCATAGCAAGCTTGACGGAAAAAGTTAAATATTCAAACCAAATAAAAGTGCAATACAGTCATCCATGTCGGAATTAGATGCATAATATGTGTTTTTCAAGTAGAAATGGGCCACTAAGCAAAACTCATGGGCAAAAGCCTTGAGCCGACTGATTTTATGGCCAAATTCCATCATTTGGGGCTTCAAAACAGCAAGTTAATTATGCAGACGGAAATTAGGGTTTTTGCGTATTTTTAGGTTAAATTTTGTTTTTAATTATTTGTTTGCCTATTTTAGAATTTTAGTCTAATTAGAATTCTATTTTAAGTAAATTAGCGACTAGGGTTTTATTTTGCTTATTTATTCATTTTTCTCCATTCATTGTAATTCAGACTTGATACTTGATTTTGATATAAACAGTTTTTATTGAGGATTCAATAAAAGATATAGGTGGATTCCTATGTTTTTCGAACTTATCAAGAATATTTCTTGTGGCGTTCAAATACCGAATTTATCAAATATTTCTTGAGAATATTTGTGGCGTTCAAAACCAGAAACTTATCAAGGAGATTGGACAATTCCTTGTGGCGTTTCGAAAGTCTTGGTTCTTTATTCCGCATCGTTGAGCCATCGCGTCGTGAATATCGGGTCAAGATTCCACCGTCCATCCACAACCTGGGTTCGGGACTTTCCGGCGTTTCTTCCGTGCTTCGAACCTCATCAAGTTGTGCGACGATTTGGGAATTAAAAAACTGTTCTCATCCCCACATCACCCACAGGCTAACGGACAGGTCGAAGCTGTGAACAAGACCATAAAAAATACCCTGAAAAGGAAGTTGGAATCCAAAAATGGCGCATGGGTAGATGAACTCCCAAAAGTGCTATGGGCTCTTTGTACCACTTTGCACTCCGCTACTGGTGAAACACCTTTCTCATTGGCATATGGAGCCGAGGCGGTATGTCCCGTTGAAATTGGGGTCCCTTCGCTTCGTCAAACTCATTACGACGAAGTGAGAAACGAATAAGCACAAAGGGCCGGTTTGGATTTCCTCATGGAAAAACGGAACGATTCCCAAGTGACCATGACCAGATACCATGAGAAAATGGCTCGCTATTACAACAAAAGGGTGAAGAGCCGGCGCTTTAATATTGGGGACTTAGTCCTCAAAAAGGTACTTCCCTCAACCCAAGAGCCAGGAGTAGGGACTCTAGGTCCTAACTGGGAAGACCCTTACAAAGTCTTTGCCGAGGTGGTGCCTGGAACATTCATGATTGAGGACCTGTCTGGAGTACCTCTATGTAGTCCTTGGAACACGGACCACCTTCGTCGTTATTTTCAATAAACTTAATTCCTCATCTATGATTGCAACATTATCATATGATTTCATAAAATCATGGGCGAGCTGAGTTGAAAATTACACCAGTTTCTATATTAGACAAACATAATGGATAAACGCAAATCCCAAAATTATTTTGGTCATGACACCATACGTCCACGCTACGAATAAAAATTGTTAAAAACAAGGGAATCTTATAAAGCCCACCCGGCGATTGCCGTGTAAAAATTGAGTGTGTTGGCACCATAAAAAGGAGTTCATACAAATTTGCTTACATAAGTCTTGCAAAGTACGATTTAAGGAACGTTCAAATGGTTGTCAAAATCAGATCTCACTGGTAAACATAAATGCCTCAAACCACTCAGATCTGCGGGACTACACTCATTAGCCAGCACAAATCAACCCTGCAATATGGAGCGCATACGTTTAAGAGGCCTTTTCTTAGGGAATTTGCGCTTGGAAGCATTCATATTTAGTCAAATGTTGTCATATAAATTAGAACTCTTGATCAGGATCAGACATAATCAACAAGCATGGATGCATTAAGTTAGTTCATACATACAGAGTGCTTTCTTGTGTGAAGTGGTGAACATTTTCGCAAAATGTTTGATACTTTCATACATACATTTAGACAAAGCGTTCGTAAGACATATGTGTACTAAGTACCGTGTAATCAAGCGTAAAAGATAAACGTAAGAGTTCCAATATTATTTTAATTACAAAATCACACGCCTCCGCCAGGCGCGAACTTTGTTAAAAACGAAGGACTCCTGCGAACTTACGCTACGACCACTGCGTATGGGTTGAAAATGTTCACGTCATTAACAGAAGTTCATACAAATTTATAAACGCAGATGTTACAGAGTATAAGGTAAAATGGCTCAAAAGCTGGTAAAAATCAGATTTAACCAGCAAACGCGGATGCGTTAAGCTAGGTAGGTCTAGGGAACTAAAGGGCACACATTATCATACAATTCAGGAACGTTTTACAATATCATCCAAGACATTTACAAGTACAAGGCATCCGCACTTGGAAACACTGATGCTTAAACAGTTTGAAACGTTGCTGCCAAAATACTGGGCAAAATATGAATAAGTTATTTCATTCATAAAAATGAGGCATTTACAAATCAAATGAAGGTTACATTTACAATATCAGGTACCGGGGCACTTACAAAAAAAAAACTAAACTAAAACTAACAAAACAATCAACAATGAAGCAAAGGCAGAAGAAGATTATTGTGGAGGACGGACATCTTCTAAAGAACCCTTGTCAGATGCACCCAGAGGATCCGCAGGAGCATCTTGGGGCTCGGGTAAAAGGCTTCAATGGAGGACAGGTCCAAGGTCGGAAAAGCTTCCTTCACGTCCCCCAAAGCCATCCTAGCCCCTAAGTTCCCAACGACCTTTTGCATAGCCTCGTACTCTGGGGTCTCTTCGAAAGTATCCTTGAAGTTCTGAACTGCCTTCGACACTTCTGGATCCAGAACCTCCTTCACCCTAGCTGCAATTGTACGCTCCAAGGCCTCAGCAATTCTGGAGTCAATGTGCTTCTCCAAGGAAGTATAATCCTCCTCAACCTTCTTCCTAACCTCCAGCTCTCTCCCCAGTTTTTCATTAACCGCCGCTACCTCAGCTTCCAGCTTATACTTGTCCACATTAGCGGCGGCCAGGGCCTCAGAGGCGATAGACTGTGCTCGGTTGGAATCATTCAGTTTCTTGCACAAAACCGCCACGTCTGACTCCGAAGCCTGGAGGTCATGTCTCAACTTATTGTTATCCTCCTGGAGGCTCTTAGCATTGGCCCTCTCCTCAGAGGAAGACTTCCGGGCTATGGACAACTGAGTCTTCAGGTCATTTATTGTAGCGCCCCGAGTTCCGTATACCCGATTCACTACGTCATTTTCTGTCTAAATTTTTCGAATAATATTTTTTGCGGAAGAAATAATTGAAATTCATTTTTGGCAACATTAAATATACTGTAATGGCCGATAAAATTGAAACATTTATGAAACCATTTGAAATAGTAAATCGAACCATTAATTTTGTAAAGAAATTGACAATGTCATAATTTCTCAAATAAATGAACTTCTCTAAATTATTCGATTGTTTGGAAAAATACGGAAATCATTAACGTCAAACTTTCAACCGTTTAACGATTATTGCCACCATCATTCATCGCTCGCCACCGTCTCCGAAATCTGCAAAACTGTTAAAAAGTAGGGTGAGTATTTCATGGGGGAAATACTCAGTAGACTCATCGCAAATTAATTTAATTTATAAGATGATTAAACACATAAATCCCGGCTCTTTATAAAACGGGCATTGATAGAGCTTCTTTATAAAACTGCTCTTGATAAAACTCATATTGTGCATTACAGCACGGGACATATTTTGCAAATCATAGGCTCTTTGAAATTAGCTCTTTGAAAACAGCTCTTTGAAAACCATATACTTATAAAAATATTTTAATTATGCCAAGCATAATTTCTTTTGAAAGCATAACATAAGATATGATTGAAATCCTCATAAACATAAGAAGACACAAGAACTTTACCGAACTTAGGTGGCAAGAATTCTTATGCAGTAAAATCATAATAACAGTAAGATCATAATAACAGTAAGATCATAATAACATAGGATAAGATCGAAATCCTCATAAATATAAGAATTTTACCGAACTTAGGTGGCAAGAATTCTTATGTAGTAAAATCATAATAACAGTAAGTATACCAAAACATAATTCATGAAATTCATAGGGATCATTTCCATCATAACATAAGATAGGATCGAAATCCTCATAAACATACGCGACAGGAATTTTACCGAACTTAGGTGGTAAATCCTCATAAACATATGGAAAGACAGGAATTTTACCGAACTTAGGTGGTAAATCCTCATAAACTTATGGAGACACAAGAATTTTACCGAACTTAGGTGGTAAGAATTCTTATGTGCATAGCAATGATCCAAAACATATAAAACATTATCGTAAAAACATAGGGTATACTTACTTTTCATAAAAACATAAGGTATATTTACCTTTCATAAAACATACTTAATTTTCTTGAAAATTGACTTTCACAAGTCACATGACATTTATATGAAATCATAATTTAAATCAATTAATAAGTGCGAGTCTACCTCAAATCCGACGAGTGCAAAGTTGAGCGGGAATGACTTCAATTTCTTTATATTCTCCGTACGCTTCGTCTTAGCCAATAAGTCACTTTAGTCTATCGAATATATAGTTCAAAATGATAAATTATAATTTGAGGACTAAAATTGATGTTTTGAAATTTGAGGGACTAAAATGAATACTTTTGATAGTTGAGGGACTAAAATGAATATTTTGAAAGTTGAGGGATTTAAAATGAATACTTTTGAAACTTGGGCTTAAAAGTAAATCAACAGTGACTGAAATAATAGATTTTGAAAATGAAAGGGCTGATTAAAACTCATTTAAAACTTTGGGGGCTGAAATGGATAACTTAAAAAATTGGGGACTGATTTGAAAACCTTTAAAGCTTCAGGGACCAAGCTGCAATTTCTGAAAATTAAATATATATCCTCAGATTTTCTTTCTCTCTCTCGACACTATTCTCTCTCTCACTCACACTCGCACGACCAGAGAAGAAAAGGGGCGGAGGAGGCGAAACCAATTCAAAATCCGACCTTCAGCCGGCGATTCGCCGGCGCACACCGGCGTAGGGTGGCGGCAAGAGGTGGTTAAATAGGGTTGTCAAGTTTGGGTAGATTTGGTACAAATTTTTGGTGCGAAATCGAAGAATGACCCGAGGCTAGGGTTCGCGATTTGGGGCGTGAAATTCTCCGGCGAAGGGAGCGACGATTGAGGTAAGTGTCGGGGTTCATCTATTACTGGGTTTTGGGTTTTGATTTGTGAGGAGCAGTCGTTGGCGGATTTGACTGTTGGTGGTTTGCAGGTGGTATTGAGACTGTGGTTCGGCTGAGTGCGGTGGTGGTGCTCAATTTTGATTGATGATGATGAACGCTGATTCAATTTGGTGTTTGAGTATGGTGATGATAGTGTCGGTTGGCAGTGGTGTTGCAGATTTTGATCTGGGTAGTGAATTGGCTGCAAATTGGGAATCAAAGTTTGTGGCTGCGATGGTGGTTTTGGCAGTGATTCAAGGTGGTGCAGTTTACATAGTGGTGCAGGGACGTTTGGCTGTGGTGTGATCAATGCAAACGGTGGTGGTATAGACGAAATGGAGTAGGAATGAATTGTGTATTGATGCAGTAATGAATTTGATTGCGATGGAGTTGAGCTGGTTGCAGTGGTTGATCAGTGGCTGCGGATTGGTGGTTTAGAGTTCAATTTGAGTAGAGGTAGTTTGGTATTGAGTGGTTGCAGTGCTGATGGCATATGAAATGATGAAATGGTGAAATTCAAAATCGGCTATGGGAAGAATTGAAAGGCAGTGAAGGTGATGATACAGATTTCTTGGGTGAAGGAGCTGCAGGTTGATGCCAATACGATGATGGTGTATTGGTAATAGCAGTGGTGTTTGATAATGGATCTTGGCTATGGTTGAGGTGCTACAGAGTTGTGATTATGATGAGGCTGATGAATTGCAGAGAATGGTGATAGCTGGTGTTAATTATAGTGGTTTGATCATAGTGGTGGTTTGTTGATAATGGAGGAAAAAGGGAAGAAATAATTGAGTGGAAACATCATGAGAATGATTTATTCTATTTTATGTTATTGGAAATGGGGTTGGCCGATGATGATGATAAAGAGAGGTAGGGAAATGTGAGTTGTGCCATGTGAAAGAATAAAAATTGGAAGTGGAGGCCGAAAGTTGATGCTGAGGATGATGATGATGATGGAGAATATTAGGTTAAATAGGATTAACTAAAATTTGACTAACTTTGATCAAGAAATGTATTTAAAATAGATATATTTTGGACTGAAAATACATTTGAAAATAAATAAATTTTGAGATAAAAATTGAATTACGTATTTGGACTTGAAATAATTTGAATAAGGAAAAATTGAGATATTTTAATAAATTTGGAATTCAAAATGATTTTGAAAATAATACTTTGAATAAATAATTAAAATAACAAAATTTTTAGAAATTCGGATTTTAATTTAAAATCGAACAAATTCGATATTTCTTGACTTGGCTAGACGAATTCGTCGCGGCGTTAACTTCAAAATAATAGGTGAAATAGTAGCGACACAATTTTCAAAATATTAAAATAATTATAAAATTGCGTAAAAATTCTGGGTCGCTATAATCTTACCCCCTTAAAATAATTTCGTCCTCGAAATTAAACTTACTTGATCTTATGATTTCTGAATACTTAATCAGAATCTCTTCTTCTTCTTCTCTTATGTAGCATCATCGCTACCATATTTAACCCAACCATATTTAACCCACTGGACTATGACTAAATGCATCACTTTGTTTTCTCAAGAACATGAACTTTTCTATAGACATATGTGTCTACTCAAAAATTCTTCTGAATCATAGGTGACTGAAAGTTCACTATTCTTTGAATTCCATTTTTATGAACCCAAAACAACATAACTTATTCATAGATGATCAACTTATTTCATAATCTCAATACATCATCACCTTCAATTATCATCATCATATCATTCCTTACAATTTTCTATTGTACCTTTATATTCAACTAACCTTACGTTCATCATCATTATCTCACATAATCCCAAACAACATCATGTCTCTTTACTAATTTCTGTAATTCCATAAAAAAAAAAATCTCTTCAAGTTTCCATAAATCTTTACTGATATATCAAACCATAATAATTTGTCATCTCTAAACTTCTTATCATCAAATATTCCCAAAATAATCAAAACAATTCCCAATCGAATGTAAAAATTTCATCATATCTTGTAGTATTCAGGTAACATGTCACTTATCATCGTATCATGTGACCTCAGATATTCGTATATATCTCTAAAATTTCAACAAATCTTTACTGACATATCATATCATAATAATTTTTCCTTTCTTCTTATCATCGAATATTCCAAAAAAATAATCAAAGAATTACCTGAATATTCTCTTTACGTAATATACCCAAACATATCAACATAATATCATCAACTTATCTTTCCAATATTTGTAACCCAAAATTCAGTAAACAAATATCTTCCAAATAACTAAGATTCTTTACTTAAATGTCACCAATTTCCTGCAAAGTATTTCTTTCACTTATACATACTTATGAATTCTGATTCAATACGGTCCTTATTTCTCTTTCACGTATTCCCGTATCATCTCACTATACCTTGATTATTATACCAAAAATATCAGTACCAAAATCCAATAAAATATTCCATATTTCCAATCTTATCATCAAATTTTCTTTTGTCGAGAAAAATAACAGCGCATTAACTATTGTTCCCACTTTTCATTATACTTTAAATCATACATCAAGTACTCGGTATCAAATACTCATTCTAGCTGAGAGCTAAGATACTAACTTTAAACAGCATCACAAGGATCGGATATGTTATTCTCAAACTTAAGAAACTTCACTAATTTCCCAAATCTGAAATTCAAAATTAAAATTTTCTATTCTCCCAAACTTCAATTCATATCACACTTTATGAACAATACTCTGATTAATCTTATCACCATTAAATAAGACTTCTGTAAATCATATAGGATTCCTCATCAAATTTGCTTAACCCAAAGATACAATCCCATAATTAAAAATCACACAACTGATCATCTCAGATTTTCCATTGTTGTAGCCAAAATATTTACTCACTTCAAAAGTACAACCAATAATAATTAATCGAAACTGCATCACTAAATCTTTAAATAAACCCATATATTATGACAAAAAGTGAAAATTCTCAATCGTAGATAATATTTCACCATAATGCAATAAACCATCAAAATAAGATCATCGAACTCAATATTCACACTATTCTTCCCTGGATAACCATAACATTATTTAATCGTCTAGTCGTCATATCTATCACGTACCTTATACGTCAATCTGATCACTAATATTATATATCAATTTCCCAGACTAAAAAAAAAATCTTGGATTCTACCGTGATCCCTCTTCTGAACACCATTCCAAAATAAGTCATCACTGTAAAATCTTATCCCTATTTTCCTCAAAATTCATATCCTTATAATACTCTCCAATACAAGTGATCATTCCTTACAAGTGATAAATCCATTCCCAAGAATAATTAAGATTCTTCCCAATAATGCCATTATACTTGTCTTCACTCGTCTTTCAAAATATAACTTATCATTTACTCAATCTTGCTTATGAACTTGCAATTCTAAACTCAATTCTCTTAGTGATTGCATACCATATTATGCTCTTATTTCCAAACGATAAAATTCTGGACAGAGTCTCCCTTGTAATTTGGACTTATTCCAAACCATAAGCATACTTCATAACTCACAATAATAAATAACTCCACATTTGATCACAACGATCTAAAAATATTGAAAATGATTCCAACACTTCAATATCATCAAAATATCCCATAATTCAATTCATAATTCCTCAACATAACAATTTCAAATTATATTTTTTTTCAATATCACAATATCACTTCCTTCGATACCTTAATGGCTCAAAAGATAACTCATACTTATAAATATATGCCATAAATCATATTCCCAAAATATTCACAAGGCCAAACTTCATAATAAATTTCTCTTCAAAATAGAGGAAATAATTCACTTACTCAACATAATATCCATTACTTAATTCTCAATAAAATCATATTATTCCCATTATGCTCAACACTCGTTTTCTTTCTTAAATTTTTTTTCTCATAATCATACATTAAAGCATATAAGTTATGACAAAGCATAACAATATCATTATTTTTGAAGAAATACATTCTTATTTCTCATAAATCATAAGTATCCGAAATACTCTTCATTCTTTCTCATAAATCAATAAAATGAGTATTCAAAATACTGAAATAACTTTAAACATTATAAACTTCTTTACCTCGGAGTTGGTGGAGCGAAATGATGGCAGTGGCAATCTTCATCAATAAAAATCTTATAATGAAAAATATTTCTTGAAAATTCTTTTTGAAAATTTTACCAGTCTACAGAAACGCAGACTAGCTCTGATACCAACTTGTAGCGCCCCGAGTTCCGTATACCCGATTCACTACGTCATTTTCTGTCTAAATTTTTCGAATAATATTTTTTGCGGAAGAAATAATTGAAATTCATTTTTGGCAACATTAAATATACTGTAATGGCCGATAAAATTGAAACATTTATGAAACCATTTGAAATAGTAAATCGAACCATTAATTTTGTAAAGAAATTGACAATGTCATAATTTCTCAAATAAATGAACTTCTCTAAATTATTCGATTGTTTGGAAAAATACGGAAATCATTAACGTCAAACTTTCAACCGTTTAACGATTATTGCCACCATCATTCATCGCTCGCCACCGTCTCCGAAATCTGCAAAACTGTTAAAAAGTAGGGTGAGTATTTCATGGGGGAAATACTCAGTAGACTCATCGCAAATTAATTTAATTTATAAGATGATTAAACACATAAATCCCGGCTCTTTATAAAACGGGCATTGATAGAGCTTCTTTATAAAACTGCTCTTGATAAAACTCATATTGTGCATTACAGCACGGGACATATTTTGCAAATCATAGGCTCTTTGAAATTAGCTCTTTGAAAACAGCTCTTTGAAAACCATATACTTATAAAAATATTTTAATTATGCCAAGCATAATTTCTTTTGAAAGCATAACATAAGATATGATTGAAATCCTCATAAACATAAGAAGACACAAGAACTTTACCGAACTTAGGTGGCAAGAATTCTTATGCAGTAAAATCATAATAACAGTAAGATCATAATAACAGTAAGATCATAATAACATAGGATAAGATCGAAATCCTCATAAATATAAGAATTTTACCGAACTTAGGTGGCAAGAATTCTTATGTAGTAAAATCATAATAACAGTAAGTATACCAAAACATAATTCATGAAATTCATAGGGATCATTTCCATCATAACATAAGATAGGATCGAAATCCTCATAAACATACGCGACAGGAATTTTACCGAACTTAGGTGGTAAATCCTCATAAACATATGGAAAGACAGGAATTTTACCGAACTTAGGTGGTAAATCATCATAAACTTATGGAGACACAAGAATTTTACCGAACTTAGGTGGTAAGAATTCTTATGTGCATAGCAATGATCCAAAACATATAAAACATTATCGTAAAAACATAGGGTATACTTACTTTTCATAAAAACATAAGGTATATTTACCTTTCATAAAACATACTTAATTTTCTTGAAAATTGACTTTCACAAGTCACATGACATTTATATGAAATCATAATTTAAATCAATTAATAAGTGCGAGTCTACCTCAAATCCGACGAGTGCAAAGTTGAGCGGGAATGACTTCAATTTCTTTAAATTCTCCGTACGCTTCGTCTTAGCCAATAAGTCACTTTAGTCTATCGAATATATAGTTCAAAATGATAAATTATAATTTGAGGACTAAAATTGATGTTTTGAAAGTTGAGGGACTAAAATGAATACTTTTGATAGTTGAGGGACTAAAATGAATATTTTGAAAGTTGAGGGATTTAAAATGAATACTTTTGAAACTTGGGCTTAAAAGTAAATCAACAGTGACTGAAATAATAGATTTTGAAAATGAAAGGGCTGATTAAAACTCATTTAAAACTTTGGGGGCTGAAATGGATAACTTAAAAAATTGGGGACTGATTTGAAAACCTTTAAAGCTTCAGGGACCAAGCTGCAATTTCTGAAAATTAAATATATATCCTCAGATTTTCTTTCTCTCTCTCGACACTACTCTCTCTCTCACTCACACTCGCACGACCAGAGAAGAAAAGGGGCGGAGGAGGCGAAACCAATTCAAAATCCGACCTTCAGCCGGCGATTCGCCGGCGCACACCGGCGTAGGGTGGCGGCAAGAGGTGGTTAAATAGGGTTGTCAAGTTTGGGTAGATTTGGTACAAATTTTTGGTGCGAAATCGAAGAATGACCCGAGGCTAGGGTTCGCGATTTGGGGCGTGAAATTCTCCGGCGAAGGGAGCGGCGATTGAGGTAAGTGTCGGGGTTCATCTATTACTGGGTTTTGGGTTTTGATTTGTGAGGAGCAGTCGTTGGCGGATTTGACTGTTGGTGGTTTGCAGGTGGTATTGAGACTGTGGTTCGGCTGAGTGCGGTGGTGGTCCTCAATTTTGATTGATGATGATGAACGCTGATTCAATTTGGTGTTTGAGTATGGTGATGATAGTGTCGGTTGGCAGTGGTGTTGCAGATTTTGATCTGGGTAGTGAATTGGCTGCAAATTGGGAATCAAAGTTTGTGGCTGCGATGGTGGTTTTGGCAGTGATTCAAGGTGGTGCAGTTTACATAGTGGTGCAGGGACGTTTGGCTGTGGTGTGATCAATGCAAACGGTGGTGGTATAGACGAAATGGAGTAGGAATGAATTGTGTATTGATGCAGTAATGAATTTGATTGCGATGGAGTTGAGCTGGTTGCAGTGGTTGATCAGTGGCTGCGGATTGGTGGTTTAGAGTTCAATTTGAGTAGAGGTAGTTTGGTATTGAGTGGTTGCAGTGCTGATGGCATATGAAATGATGAAATGGTGAAATTCAAAATCGGCTATGGGAAGAATTGAAAGGCAGTGAAGGTGATGATACAGATTTCTTGGGTGAAGGAGCTGCAGGTTGATGCCAATACGATGATGGTGTATTGGTAATAGCAGTGGTGTTTGATAATGGATCTTGGCTATGGTTGAGGTGCTACAGAGTTGTGATTATGATGAGGCTGATGAATTGCAGAGAATGGTGATAGCTGGTGTTAATTATAGTGGTTTGATCATAGTGGTGGTTTGTTGATAATGGAGGAAAAAGGGAAGAAATAATTGAGTGGAAACATCATGAGAATGATTTATTCTATTTTATGTTATTGGAAATGGGGTTGGCCGATGATGATGATAAAGAGAGGTAGGGAAATGTGAGTTGTGCCATGTGAAAGAATAAAAATTGGAAGTGGAGGCCGAAAGTTGATGCTGAGGATGATGATGATGATGGAGAATATTAGGTTAAATAGGATTAACTAAAATTTGACTAACTTTGATCAAGAAATGTATTTAAAATAGATATATTTTGGACTGAAAATACATTTGAAAATAAATAAATTTTGAGATAAAAATTGAATTACGTATTTGGACTTGAAATAATTTGAATAAGGAAAAATTGAGATATTTTAATAAATTTGGAATTCAAAATGATTTTGAAAATAATACTTTGAATAAATAATTAAAATAACAAAATTTTTAGAAATTCGGATTTTAATTTAAAATCGAACAAATTCGATATTTCTTGACTTGGCTAGACGAATTCGTCGCGGCGTTAACTTCAAAATAATAGGTGAAATAGTAGCGACACAATTTTCAAAATATTAAAATAATTATAAAATTGCGTAAAAATTCTGGGTCGCTATATTTATCTCCTTTAACATGTTGTCCGCGTGCCGGAGAGCAGTCTCAGCATTCTTCTTGTCCCTCTGCGCCTCCTCCACGGACGACTCCACCTCGTCAATGAGGGCCAACGCCCTGGCATTCATGGCCTTGGCGGCGAGCAACTTCCGAGACGGACTGACACTGAAGGAGAAAGCGGACCAGCCCTCTGTCCAAAACTGCTCAGTAATAAAGGCGGCCCGGGCTGGAGGAGAACTGGGGGAGTCAAATAGAGAAGGGCTGAAAGTGACATCTTTGGGGAGAACGCTTGTTTTAATATGTTTAAGTTCTTCTGCCCCCTCCGGTGTCACTTCATAGGCCAACCCTGGAATGGGCACAGTTGGCTCGTCCTCCAAGTCTTCAATTATTGGTGGCGGAGGCGCAGAAGTGGACTCTTTACCCTTACCCCTTTTTAGCCTCTTTAGTGGGGCGAGCTCCTCCTCAGGTGCTTGCTCAGATATGTCCTCTGGCAAGGAAGGTGGCACCTGGACGTCCTTAGTCTCCCTACCCCTCTTGGATCCGCCTCTCTCCGACCTCTTCCCCTTCCCTTTAGCAATGCCTCTTTCAGGATCTACCTCCCTTTCCACTTGGGCTGCTGGGGGCGCACTGGCAGCAGGTTGGGTGGTGGCAGCAGTACTAGAAGAGGGCCCTGGAGTTGGGCTATAGACACCTCAGACACTTCCTTCGCTACCCCAACCTGTAGGTTGGCCAGGATCGCTTTCTGCTTTCTTTCAATTTCACTGTCGTGGCGCAGGGCAGAAGGAATGTTCTTAGCCATGAGACCTTTCAGAGAAATCTTCGAGAACTCTTTGGAACCTAAAAAAAAGGGGGAGTAAAATAAGGCTATAGACAACGGGGGCATGAGATATAAAAACGGTAACAAAGCAAACTCACCCATGGCTCGCATAAGACCGTGTTTGACGAACAGTTTGTTCTGTTGAATAACCCCCTGAAAGGTGCCCTTGTAGGTGGGCAAAAGTGTCCCCTGTCACAAATCGGAAACATGTTAAAAACCAGCAAAGAAAAGTGAATGGGAAATAAAAACAAGTGGCACATGACACTTAAGGACACTAAAGCAAACACAAGACTCACTAGGAAGGGAAAGAGTTCGGGGAACTGAAATTTCTGGACAAGGGTCCACAGGAGAACTCTGCCACTCCCCAGCCACGCAGAACCATTGATTCCTCCAGTTCTTTATGGAGGTAGGTTGGCCAGTAATGACAGGAGGATATGAGCCTCTAGGAGATAAATAGTACCAGTCCTTCACATCGGCCCTCACGTCCCTCTCCCTTCTCACTGACTTCTTCAGAGTGTACAAAGTATGAATAATGTGTAGTGAGATGGGATGGTCTAGGTTGACCTCTTGCCACGCTAGCCAAGTGCCCATGGCCTGTGTCCAGAAGTTAGGTGCCAACTGATAGGGGCACACGTTATAGCTCCTAAGCAAGGCCCTGAAGAAGGGGTGCAGAGGTAACCTCATACCGCAAGACAGAGCATCATAACATATGGCCGCTTGACCTGAGGGAGGGCTGCATGGTCGGAAAGAAGGCGTAGGATGCACTAAACGGACCTCTTCTGGCATCCTCAACTTCGCCGAGGCCCCAACCAAATCAACTCCTCGGATTTCAAAAGCGACCTCGCTGCTCTCCCACAAATTTGGGTTTGGTTCAGGGTCCATATGATATCCTGATATTTTGTTTACCAGGTCCACCCAACCTTCAACCTGGGCTATCTCCTCTTCTGAGAGCCCCAACTCCTCTCTATGCGCCCGGAAAGGGGCCCTGGTGCCCAAATCAAGATCATGTGGGCTAGAAGAAGAACCCGTTGCTCCCTCTCTCTCCATATCTCTATCACATTTGCTTCGGAGTTCTCTTAGCGCGGATTCCTCTTCCGACGACAGATGGGCCATGTTTCTTTCTTCTTCGTTGTCAGAATCACTCAAATAAATTATACCGCTAGTTTTCCTATTCCTCATCTTAATCTGCTCCCTAAAGAAGCGAGAACTAAAAACCGATAAAGATATGGGGCAGAAACCTCTGACGGGAACCGCCATTGCTAACATTTCCTGTGAACCCGTTCCCCCAACTCTTTCCATTTTTCTTTTGTTTTTAAAGACGGGTCAGACTCATCAAAAAGATAAAAGAAAAACGCGGAATAAAATTCTCAAACCCATAGTGAGAAACTAAAAATAGAAAAGTTTTGCGCATACAAAGGAAAAGAAATTTACCTTCGAAAACTGGATTTTCAAGGTTGTGCACTCGAAAGGGAAAACACGCCAAGGGAAAATGTTGGGTAATGGAGACAATTTTCCGGGTGAATAACTCTAAGGAAGTGCTGGGAAACAAAAAGCAAGTAGCAGATAGAATGCTGCTATCTCTTGTGAAACAAGGAATTACTGCGAAGGTTCTGAGAAGTGAGTAAAGGAGAAATGCAGGAATGAAGGAGGCTTTATAAAGAATCCAATAGTCCCAAATCCTTGATCTCTGAGCCTCATGATTAATTTGACAACCCATGTCTTTTGGGGGGAGGGCTAATTACGGCGCCAACTGCAGAGAGAAAGAGAGAAACCCTTCAGCTGCTAAAGTGTTTACCACGAGCGGTGATGTGTCCTCCTCCATACTCTTCATTGTTCTTGGAAACAGACACCAGTAGCCCCTTTGTATTAAATGCGCCACCTAAGAAACGCGCTAGTACGATCCCAGCCCTCATTTAGGAAGGAAAATCTGAGGTAGAAGGTTGGCTATAATATGGATCCGAACCTCACATAAGGAATGCCATTATTGACCCCCTAAATAGTTGTTGCGCTATGTAGCGGCTCCTAGTTAAAGGATGGAGAAGCGATTGCGAGATGTTGGGTGTAGCAGGCAACGGAACTAAGTCAAAAGTTACTGCTGCGAAATCATGGAAAATCCTACATGACCATGAATGATCCCTTCAGATTTGAGGGACTAGTGTTGAATCCGGACCTAAAGAAAGGTACAGTGATCCACCAGCAAGGGCCCAATAGAGGCCCAATGGACCTTGATCCACGGCTAAGGCCTAAAATATCACCTTGGAGCGAATGCCGAGGTGGTGCGTCAAGGAACCTCTTTAGCCGACCTGGTTAACGCCTGGCCGATGTGCTTTATACTCAGCCGGGGCGCTTTATGGCGTTGACCAGAAGAGAGATGGAGTCAGTGATGGGACACTGCCTTTACCAAGATGTGACAGGCACCCATCCCCTACGAAATGTAGCAATGATTACAGTCAAAAAGCAAGGTTGTCACGTCCAAGAGATAGGGTGGAGACAAGTGTAAAGTATGCTACGTGTCATTATCCGAGACAAAGATCTCCCCTATAAATACGGCACTCCTCCCGCTTAAGAGGGGGTTAGCATTTTTTACTCTCTTAGAGATTCTATTTCTCACTCCCTTTTCTCTCTTCTACACATTTATATATATTTCCCGCACCCAATTGATATCTTCCTAAATGAGTACTGACTTAGGCATCGGAGTGCAAACGGGAGCTACCTCGACCCCCTTTGCAAGCTGATTGTTTGTCACAGTGCGCAGGAGATCCACGTTTTCAAGAGGGAGGAGCTGAGACGTGTTGGTCCAAGGTCCAGTCGGATTTTGTGGTCAACAGAGCTAATTTCTTTTGTAGTTAAAGTTAATAACCACCAGTCAAAAGGTATACAACGGAAATTATTCAAGGCTGTCAGCATGATGAATTAAGCGAATTGTTTTGCATTTATTAGGTGAACACGTGTTGGTGGATGAAAGCACTTTTCACATCTTTGTTCGGCGGCCAATTTTGAATTATAATTTTGATTATTTGTGTTTTTTAAGTAAAATGTGTTGCTAAAAATGGAGATATAATTGTCCCAAAAAATAGAGATATAAAACATGTTTTTTGGTTTGTAATAATAATTTTTTGGAGAACATGTGATTAATAGAATGGAATCTTTTTTAGTTTATACGTAGATTATATTGTGCCTATTTGATTCTCATTGTTTGGGAAAAAATAGTCCTGAACAGTGATTGATGAGATATTATGTAGTTGAAATGAGAGAAAAGTTTGGGTTTATGTGTTGAATTGTTTTTTGTTAAAATGTGTGGTTAAAATTGAGTGTTGGGAAAAATGAGTTTTTTTAATTGATATCAAACAAAAGCTTATTGATAGAACGTGTGATTGAAAATAAGTATAAAAAAACGTGTGATTGAAAATAAGTACAAAAAGTGAGGTTTTTAATAATATGTACCAAACAAATGCTTTAAAGTATATTTAACACAATCAAAACAAAGCAGTAATAATTGTTATTTGTATATTTTGATTATAGTTACCATAATTATTTTTTTATTATTAATATTTACTGCTATAAGTATTAAAATTATAATTTAATGAGGTATGTTATTTATTCATTTTTCTTAATATTATAAATCATATGTGTCGCTATCAGTATTAAAATTATGTTACAGTCGCTTATTGATAGAATATGTGATTGAAAATGACTATGAAAAAAGTGAGATTTTGAATAATAGGTACCAAACAAGGGCCGCCTTTAAAGTATATTAAACACAATCGTAACAAAAAAGTGGAGATATAATTGTCAAAAAAAATAAATAAATAAAAAAAGGAGATATAAAACATGTATTTTGGTTTGTAATAATAAATTTTTGGAGAACATGTGATTAATAGCATGGAATCTTTCTTAGTTTATACGTAGAGTATATTGTACCTATTTGATTCTCATTGTTTGGGAAAAATATAGTCTTGAACAGTGATTGATGAGATATTATGTAGTTGAAATGAGAGAAAAGTTTGGGTTTATGTGTTGAATTGTCTTTTCTTAAATGTATGGTTAAAATTGAGTACTGGGAAAAATGAGTTTTTTTTTTAATGGATATCAAACAAGAGCTTATTGATAGAACGTGTGATTGAAAATAAGTATAAAAAAACGTGTGATTGAAAATAAGTATAAAAAATGAGGTTTTTAATAATAGGTACCAAACAAATGCATTAAAAGATATTTAACACAATCAAAACAAAGCAGTAATAATTGTTATTTGTATATTTTGATTATAGTTACCATAATTATTTTTTTATTATTAACATTATTATTAATATTTACTGCTATAAGTATTAAAATTATAATTTAATGAGGTATGTTATTTATTCATTTTTCTTAATATTATAAATCATATGTGTCGTTATCAGTATTAAAATTATGTTACAGTCGCTTATTGATATAATATGTAATTGAAAATGAGTAAGACAAAAATGAGGTTTTGAATAATAGGTACCAAACAAGGGCCGCCTTTAAAGTATATTAAACACAATCGTAACAAAGTAGTAATAATATACTGTTATTGTTATTTGTATATTTTGATTATAGTTGTCATGATTTTTTTTTTTTAATATTAACATTAATATTGATATTTACTGTTATTAGTATTAAAATTATGTTTTGATTATTATCAATTGTTATCTTTGATATTACCAATCATATTATAGAATTATATATCATATATTATTAGCATTGTTATTGATTTTTACTTTTAAATCAGTATTACAATTATTATTTAATTATTTACATTTTATAAAAAAAATGATTCTAATTAAAATGTGTTGTTACAAGTGGAGATATAATTGTCAAAAGAAAATGGAGATATAAAACATGTTTTTTGGTTTGTAATAATAAATTTTTGGAGAATATGTGATCAAATATATTGTCCGTAAAATCATCTCAAAGATCAAACGTGAAAGATTTTATTTTATATGTTTTTAAATGATTTCCAAACATAGGCTAAATTAGTGTGCACAGACAGGTAATATTGGATTAATATATTTTGAAAATAAATAAATAAAAATATTAAAAATGTACTTCCTAATACGTCCATTAAATGAGTATCAATGTTCTTCAACGTACATATTAGAAGAATCATGAATTTGTTGATATTAACTTTTTGTTACCAATACATAAATTAAATAGAATTTAAGCATTTCTTCAATTTTGACAAAAAATTGCCGTATTGAAAAAACTCTTAAAATAAACTTAATTAAAAGTTAAAATATATTATTTTAGAAATCAAATTAACTAAAATTTTCCCTTTTTTTTTTTTTTGTTGCATTGTCATTAAAAAATTTCCTTAACTGCGTCATATTTCATGACCATTAATAAGAGTCAGAGACAATCTCTCATTCGTTGGATTATATTTGAAAAAATCATATATGTACCTGTCAATGTTAATATTATGTTTTAATTATTAAAAATTAATTTTTTATTATCCTAAATATTATAAATTATTTAACTTTATGGGCACATTATTTTATTTTTGTTGTATGTGGTTGAAAGTAAGTTTGAAAAAAATGATATTTTGATTAATGAGTACCATTAAACAATATTGTTATTGTTGTTTGTATATTTTGATTATGATTACGAGATACAAATAATCATCATTTATTGGCATCTACTATCTAAATAAATTTTTAATAATTTGGATTGACTATGTTGTTTTTCAAATTTTAATAATTATGGTAATACAATAAATTTTTAATGAAAATTGAAAAAAAATGTTAAATACGAGAGGCAAAAAAATCATTTATCATATTTACTTCTATATAAATTACTTTGACAGTAATTTTTAAATACCGTTTTCAACAAAAGCGTGAAAAAAAATTAATAAACTGATAGTTAACAAAAGAATAAAACTCAACTGTGAACAAAAAATTAAAATTGAATAAATAGAAATGAATTTAATTTAAATAAAAAATTCAATGAACATTTTATTTTATAAAAGAAAAAAATCTAATTTAATACAAAAATATTAATTTTTTTTTTCTATATTATGTATTCATGCGTACATTATTTTATTTATTGTATGTGATTAAAAATAAGTTTGAAAAAAATGAGTATTGTTATTTTGAATAAAACTTTAAAGGGTATCAAACACACAAAACAAAGCAATAATATTATGTTGTTATTGTTATTTGTATTTTTTATTATAATTACTATGATCATTTTTTTTCTTTATTATATATGTAACATTAAATGAATTCAGTCAATGTTTAGTATGCTTTGTGACTGTTGTTTGTATGTTTTGATTATAATTACCATTATTATTATTATTATTATTATTATTATAAAGGTAACATTGTATAAAGCAATAATAATATGTTGTAACACACACATCATTATTTTATTTTTATTTTTATTATTATTATAAAAATACATTAGGAACAATCAAATGTGTAACTACCGGTATTAAAATTATGTTTTAATCATCAATAATTCAAATCATTTATCTAACCAATGCACGAATTAAATAAAATTTAATCATTTCTTTAATTTTGACAAATTTAGTCATTTCTTCAATTGGCATATTTATAAAAATTATTAATTAATATATTGAAATTCGAATAAAATATATGTAAGCAATACATTAAAAAATAGACTTAATCGAAAGTTAAAATATATTATGTTCGAAATCAAGCCTCGGTTTGATAATTGTAGTGGTTTATAAATTAGTTTATTTATAATTTTGAGGTAAAATGTGTGATTGAAAAGTGGAGAGGGAAAAATTATGTGGTTAAAAATAATTTGAAAAATTGTTTTGTTTATAAATAGTTGCCAAGCATAGGCCAAATTTACTAAAAAAATTGTTTTTTTCATCGTCGTGAAAAATTTTATTGATATTCGCCTTTTTCTCTTATAAAAAAAAAAAAAGGAAAAACTTAAGAATATTTCTTATATTGGATATTTTTATAAATTTTCCACTTAGATTATTAAAAAAAAGTTTAAGTGACTATTCCAAAAAAAAAATATTTCTAAATGAATAATTTCATACTTAATTAATATTAATGTGTTACGTTTAAAATGAAAAAAATGGATTAATATATTATGAAAATAAATAAATAATCATTGAAGTTTTACTTCCTAATATGTCAATTAAATAAATAAAGATTTTTTTTTTAAAAAGAGAAAACGAAAAAAAATCCTATAAAGATTATGATTTTCTAAATTTTATTAGTTTTATACATATTGCATTTCTTATTTTGATTATTTTTGTCTTTTTTAAAGTTTTGAATTCAATAATATTTTGTATTAAAATATTATTGTACAATAATTTTATTTAATATAATTGTATGATTAACATATTTTCATAATTTTTGACCGAAATCATTATCACAAACATATTCCCGTGCATCGCACGGGTGGATAATCTAGTATATTATTATAAATATGAAGTGAAAAGATCAGATGATTTCGATGTTTGATTATTACTCAAACTATTAGTTAAAAATATTATTTTTGACATTTCTGGAATTAAATTTTCTAATATCTATCTCGATAACATTATGTGAATAGATAATACAAATCCGGTCAATCTTTCATAATTATCTATATATTACTAACAAGCAATTGAATCCATGTATGTTACTTAAATTTATGAGTAAACTAATATTTATAATTTTAGATTATAAAATTTATTGAAACCAATAAAACCCATGTAATTTATTCCTATCCCTCAAATGATAAAAATAGAAATTTTAAAAAAGCCGTTCAATATGTTTTTTTTTAAATGTTCATGCGCTCTATTTGATTTAAATTAGATCTCGTTTAACTTTTAGCCTGATATTAGTCAACAATTTACTTTGCATAAAATATCTCTATAGTTATCAATAAACATTTTACAGTTGTAATTAACATTACAAGAAACAAAAAAGCCAATCTAGTTATTTTAGTTTTTATCTTGAACTAAAATTTCTCTCTATTAAACTTTAAAAAATAATAATAATTAAAAAAAAAAATTCTCTATTAACAAAATCTTAAGCAATTAGTTTCGCCACTTCCATTAGGATTCCGAGAGCTATCAAATTCCTATAAGGTTACAAAAAGGGGTGTGGCTAAGGCTAATAATTCAAAACACGAAGCCCTAATGGAGGACTTACGCCGTTGCATGCCGTGGCTAATTCTTTGCATGAGTTTAAGTGCGCTACTTTTTATAGTGGTGAACGGAGCCGAGATTTTTCAAGAGTGGCATGTCGCGATTAACCCGAACGTCAATCCAGTGTCACGAAATCAATCAGTACATATAACTATTTTTTATTTATTTTTTTGTTTCAAATTTTTTAATTGATTAATGAGTAATATGTCTGTTTTACTAGGTTATTACCATCAATAATATGTTTCCTGGACCTCTTATTAATGCAACGACCAACGATAGTATTCGTATCAATGTTCACAACGACATGGATGAGTCATTGCTCATGACTTGGTAAAGTTGTTCATTTTTCTATTTATTTTTCAATCAAGAATGATATTAAGAGAGGCCGGCTGTGTTATTTTTTTGCTCCGAGTTAAGGTTCATTTCACGTGACTTTTGTTTTAGTTTTCTTTTTCTATAGAAGAGTTTTCTGAAAATATTATCTTAATTTTTGTTTGAAAATTAATTTTCAAAAGAACTGTCGACTCCGGAGGTGCTCTTAGAGGAACCCACATAATATCAACTTCTTCAAAAATCTCTTCTAATTGATAGAAGGACTTTTTAAAAAACCTGTCAAAAGAATTAAAAGAAATTTTTAACTTCTCAAAAATCATTCCATACATGTCCTTAATCAGTTTTTTTTATGGGGGCACCATAAAAATGTTCACTCGTTACTTGGTTAGTGGGGATTGGGTTTTCCCCACCTAACACCCCCTAATAGGAGGAGGACATGTGCCCGAGTGTGGAGCACTATATAATTTCAATGTCCTTAATATGAAAAAATTAATTGGCCTTGGACTGTCTTGAGCTAAAGTTCAGGATTGCCCCTTATCTACGCCCCTCTCCACAAAATGTCTTTTACAAATATATTGGTGCAGGAATGGAGTGCAACAAAGACTAAACTCGTGGCAAGATGGAGTCTCGGGTACAAATTGCCCGATCCAGCCTGGTAAGAATTGGACTTATGTTTTCCAAGTGAAGGATCAAATCGGTACCTTCTTCTACTTCCCTTCAATAAATTTCCAACGGGCCGGTGGTGGCTTCGGCCCACTACGAGTCAACAATCGGGTTGTTATTAAAGTGCCATTTCCCAAGCCCGAAGCAGAGTTCGATCTTCTTATTGGTGATTGGTATCAACAAAGTTACAAGGTAATTCATGCATTAATGATAAAACTTCTCACTAATATGGATTGCAATTACTAGCAAAAATGCACACGTTTGCTAATGCAACAACTTTCAACAAAATCGGATCACGATCTTCCAATTCGGGTTAGTACAAAATACGGTCACGATGGACCAATGTTAGACCCGCTTTCAGTTCTCATATTAGATCCGACTCTGATACCACTAGAAATAAAAAATAAATAAAAAAACATGTTACTCGTATTATATATCTGATTTATTAATATTATTATTATTTTGCGAATTCCCTTTGGGACAAAAAAAAAATACCAGGATGTCAGGAAAGCTGCATACCATATCCAACCTCATTTAATGTTGATGAATGGGAAAGGCTCATTCTTGGATCCACTTGTGAAAATCCATGAAAACTTCACCGTATCACAAGGTAAGAAGTTGGTATACGTACGCATACAACGAGTGATTGTACACGTTTTTCTTTTATTTATCATAGATTTGTGTATGTGCATTTGTAGGAAAAACGTACCGTTTTAGGGTTTCGAACATTGGCAATGCATGGAGTATGAATTTCAGGATTCAAAATCATAAAATGGTGATAGTTGAGACGGAGGGATCATACACCAATCAGATCACAGTAGATTCTCTTGATATTCATGTGGGCCAGTCCTACTCTGTGCTTGTCACAGCAGATCAGAACCCAGCTGATTATTACATAGTGGCCAGTCCTAAATATGTTAATATGATTAACCAGACATCTATTTCTGCAGTTGGGATCTTACATTATGAAAACTCAAACAAGCCTGCTAATGGGCCGATACCTGTTGGGCCTGATCCATTTGATCTTTCTTTCTCCATCAATCAAGCTAAATCCATCAGGTAAATAAATCATGATTGGTGGTCACTAAATTTTCATGTTAAACTTTATATTATTTCAGATTAGTCATTAAATTTAAATTTTGGTTCAATTTTGATCACTTAGGACAAGAACTCTATTTGATTGAAAGTTCGGTGACCACTCGTGTTATTTTGTATTGTCAACTTGATAGAACTAGATTGAACAATTGATAATGTTCGATCATGTTCGAGTAGGTGGAATTTGACGACAGGGGCAGCGAGGCCGAACCCACAAGGGACGTTCAATGTATGGAGCGTGACGCCATCCAAAACATTCGTTCTCCGTGGATCATTTGCGAAAATAAATGGACTTCCACGTTTCACGATCAATAATGTGTCATATAATACTCCAACTACTCCGTTAAAATTATCTGATTACTATAGCAATGGGTCAAATGTATACCAGCTCGATACCTTTCCTATTCACTCTAGCCTTAAAGCACCCGTTCATGGAACATTTGTCGTAACTGGGACCCACAAGAACTGGTTGGAGATTGTGTTCAAGAATGATTTGGATTCAATGGACTCTTGGCATTTGGATGGGTTTGGATTCTTTGTTGTTGGGTAAGTATTAACAAGACATAATTTAAGGCTACTTTTAAACCTTTGCTCTTGTTTGGTTTTGATTAAATTCTAATTTTAATTTTAAGTCAAAATCAACAATTAAGTTTAACCGTACATTTTATGAGACTTGCAACTTTTCAATCATACGTTTCATCAACTTTTATCAAAATCTATATGAAAATCAATTCAAGGATTTTTTTTTTTTTTAATTATTATTTTTTTGTGATCATTTGTAGGTATGGAGTAGGACAGTGGACACCGGCATTGCGGTCTACGTACAACGTTTATGATCCAGTCGTACGCTCTACTGTCCAGGTGAATGATTTCTTCTATAAATATCGATGAATCGGTCTTTTTCTTCGTGGCTACATCTACTTTTTTAGTATTTTGTCTCGATTACATTCAGTTTATAAATCTTAGCACGGTGGATGATTTCAATTATCAGGTGTATCCAGGAGGATGGAGTGCAGTTTATGTCTACCTAGACAACCCTGGAATGTGGAATTTAAGGTCACAAAATCTGAAACATTGGTACTTAGGACAAGAACTCTATGTTAGAGTTTATGATCCTGATCCCAACCCTGCCAAAGAGAGACCACCCCCACAAAATATCTTGTTTTGTGGTCAGTTTATTTCACCTCTATTCATATTTTATCTGTTTGGTAAAAGTTTTTGTTTATAAAAAAATAATATAATATTTTGAAGGTAAAATATGTAGTTGAAAAGTGATTTGAGAAAATGCATGTGATTAAAAAATAATTTTGGATTTTTTTTTTTACTTGTTTATAAACGGTTCACTAAACAGAGGAAGTCTTTTGGGCAATTAGATTATTTTTTGTTCTTAAATTAATGTATTCCATCAATGTTATTCAGGGAAGGTCGCGGCACCACTACCACCTCCTCCACCCAGCCCGAAGCCATTTCAAGGTCCAACTCCACTGGCTAAACCATCGGCTAGTGTTAAGACTTCTCAAATAGGCCGTTGGTAATAAATTTTATTCAATTTTTGGTACACAAAATCTAAATAATAGAGGAATGATCTGTTGTCCACCATGGACAACATAAGAAATGCCCACCTGATGGGCAACAGATTAAAATTCCTGAAGAATGTATTGAAAAAAGTTTAATCTCGTCTTTTACAATATTGTTCAGTGTTGTCTAATCTTATTATTTGACGGTGTTTCTCAAATATTTCTTTTCATTTTAGTCATTGAAAATATTCTTCTCTTTTGTATGTGCAGGTTCCTTATAATTGGCATGATCGTCTGGGTTCTTATACTATTTTAAGCTGAGTGTACTGTGTACATGTGTTTTTGAGCCGTATTCAATAGAACTCTTTTTATTTCTGTAGAATTCTTTGGAGGTTTATAAGAATGGTAGTTTAAAATAAGGATTTATAGTTACATCTCACTCGTTAATTTTCAGTTATTGAAAAATCGTGGTAATTATAAATTAGTTTATTTAGCCTCTGTTCGGAGGTTATATAATCACTTTTCTGGGGTTTTTTTTTTCACGGATCTCGAGATAGATTTAAGGTTAAAAATTGAAGAGAGAAAAGATGTGTGGTTAAAAAGTTGTATTGAAAATTGGAGCGATTATAAACCACGTAATTGAACACATGCTTATGTTTTCGAGATAACACATGTGGTTGAAAAGTAGAGAGAAAAAATGTGTATGGTTAACATATTATCGGCCAAGCAATTAACGTGACTGGATCTTTAGGTGCAACCAAAAACTATTCACAAGAATACCGTAATGTAAGGATCAGTGTTGAGTGTAAAAACCTTGACTTCCCTTAGAATATAATAACCGCAGCAGGCACAGGGTCATTTCAAAACCTTCGATAATTTTAAGAATATGAATTCAATTGTCGCATAAAAAACTTGGAATAGACTAATTTCGATGAAATCAAAAACTTTAAAAACTCTAAAAAAGTAATGTAAAGTATGTGAAAGACTTGAATAAGTAATGTTATTGTGGGTTTCAACTTATTTCTGTTTCTATGCAGCGCATAATTATGAAACAAATCTTACTTAAACCCGATTTAGAAATCCATGTTCATAAAATTTAAAAAGATTAATGTTTATGGTTGTTAGGCTTATTATGAAATAAATTATTTGTGTTTTTACTTTTATATATTTGGCAATTAAGCCCCTTGTTTATCTCACTAGTTATAAGGGTGATAACTTATTCCCAGTTGAGGAGACTTGCAATAGGGGAGAAAATCAGATCAAAAAGTGGAATAAAATAAAGTTAAAAAGAGTAAGTGGACCATGACAAGGAAAGAACAAAATTCAGCAAAATACTTGATATACCAACTGCAGTTCCTTTCTGGCATTATATTTTAAATTCTTGATATCACTTGTGTGGGTAGACGTTGGAGAGAGAGAGAGAGAGAGAGAGAGAGAGAGAGAGAGAGAGAGAGAGAGAGAGAGAGAGAGAGAGAGAGAGAGAGAGAGAGAGAGAGAGATTCTTGTAACTTAGATAATGAAACCACGAGACTTTTGGTTGTAAATGTTGGTGACAACTCTATGCCAACCTCCTTTCCCCCAAATAAAATGAAAATAAATAAATATATATATATATAGAAGACAAATTGCAGAACAAAATTCAAAGAATTGCAAGTTTCCATTTAATTTTGATAAAAATACTTGATCAAAAGAATCAAATGAGTTTCTCAAAATGAAAGCTAAAACATTATTGGTGAGTGCTAACTTTAATGTGTATATATAAATCAA
Organism: Ligustrum vulgare; assembly: GCA_963555705.1. Lineage (NCBI taxonomy): Eukaryota > Viridiplantae > Streptophyta > Magnoliopsida > Lamiales > Oleaceae > Ligustrum > Ligustrum vulgare. Next base: position 16,584,964 of record OY743176.1, on the reverse strand, counting down.
TATATTAAAAAAAAAAAAAAAAAAAATTCAGACCTTTTTTTCAATAATGACAGTCGACCAATGTTGGAGGAGTGTACAAAGCAAAGCCTCCTTTTTGCTGCTGTTTCTGTTTGTTTGAGTTGAATGCAAATGCATGATTAGGATCATCTTCTGCGGCAGGAAGATTGAGATCCAATGACAAACCATTTCTTGGCTTCTTTGATAATTCATCGGACTCTTGATTGTCGAATGAAGCTGGACTAGGTGAACTCAACGACAACGTCGTATTTGTGGCCACTGGTCCTCCACGGTGTCGTCTCATGTGGCCTCCCAAAGCCTGTCCCGACATGAAATCCGCCCCGCAATAGGAGCACTCATGAACCTTCCTTGAAGAGGAAGAGTACTTGTTTGTGGGACTGGTCAATTGAAGAGATAGAGAAGACGACGAATTGTTTGTCGTGTTTTTAGGCTTCTTGTGGCTTGTTCTATGGCCTCCAAGTGCTTGAAATGAAGGAAAAGTTCGGTTACACGTCTTGCATTCGTAGAGACATGTGCTTGGTTCTATGTACTTTTTGCAATTGAATTTGAAATCTTGATCATCATAAGCTTTCTTTGATGAAAACTGATGACCTTGAGCCAAGAGGATTAAGCACTTGGCAGTGTCCACCTCTTCCGTGGTGGTGCTCCCGGCCGAAGAGCTTGAACTATGATGGTTCCAATGATCTTGGCTTGATGGATTATGTGTAGTGATGGGAATTGGAAATGGAGATTGAGGCCTTTGTCTTTTGGTTCTCTTGCCCTTTACAAGATGGGAGATATCTCTAGGCGCCACGCCGAATTCTTTCTGATGACCTTCCATGTCGCGTCGCCACCACCTCCGTCGCCGCCGCCGCCGCCGAGATACACAAATTTGTTTAGAGAGAGAGAGGTGGAGATTGAAGGAAGCTTATGAGGAGTGTGGATGTGATTATTATAAATATAGAAGCTAGTGAATGAGAGAGGTTGGGAAGTCAATATATATGCTTCTTCCAACTATTTTATATAATTAATTATTTTTAAAAATAACCCATAATTTTTAGCCTCATAAAAACACAAAATGTAGCAACATAGTTTTGTAACTTGTAACTGAAATGTGTGTGAAATATTGCAGGAATGTGGGTTTGAGGGTTGGGATGGGGGGTGGGGGTGGGGGTGGGGGGTGGGGAAAGACTTGTAAATTCCGTTTTTCAAGCTGTTCCTCTCACGTTGCCAACACACTTTAATAACATTTGTTTAATTCAGGCATAATGTTAAACATAATTACAACAAAGATAAACCACCGAAATAATTTGACTAATAGAAGATTAAAACCCAATCGATAACATAAATTTTAAGATTAATCTATTTAAACAAGTCACCATCTTATTAGATATATTAAGGGATAAATTTCGCATCAATAAATATAAAATCGTGACAATGTTGATCTTTTAATATATTTAACAAAAAAAAAAAAAATCTGAATCTGATCTTAATATTTTCATATTGTGCAATCCATTTAGAGAAAAGCGCAAGGAACAACGCGTAAGGAAATTTTTTGTTCATTATATATATATATATATATAGGTGTGAAGTGAATATGAATACAGTGAAAGGCTGGAAAAATGCACGGAATCTGCGGTGCACCAATGTTTTTGCCCTTCACTAATTACTCATTCACTTTTCTTAAGACTTATGTACAACAAAATGAGTGATTTTGATGGAATCTCAACATTTTATTAAATTTAATGGTAAGATTTGGCTTAATTAATTTATAAATCTTAATCTTAATAAGTAAAATCATATTAATCACAAGATCTCCTATGACAAATTGTTCCTAAACATTTTTTTTTTAACAAAAAGGGAGAAAAAAAAATTCAAAGCAGACCACTTTTATGTATTAAGAGCTCGTTTGGTAACGAGAACAATTTCACCTCAACTTTCCAAACTCAATCTCAACCATTCAATCTTAATCAAGCCTACAGTTTTTGACTTTTTTAACTTTTTAAACCACACGTCTATCAAAAAGTCAAAAAAAATTCTCATAAAAATCAAAACTTTTTACATTACCAAACATGCTCTAAATTATATAAAAATTCACCCGTTACTAAATGGTAAAAAAATTATCAAATTTGGACAGGCTATATAATTTGTTAGATACCAATCCACAATGTGTATTAAACTATCAATCATACATCAAATATATGTGTGTTTGATATTATTTAAAATAAAATTTTTTTAAATGAATAATTATTTTTAGGAGAATAGATTATTGAAATTTAATTGAAATGTCAAATATTATTGACTTGACTTTTAATAGAGGATTGAGATTGAGTACCGTAAAAAAATGACAACCTACACATGTACTCATTTATCAATGATTAGTATACTGTATACAAGATACTTTTTTATCCATTAACCCTGATTCACTTCTACTACTCATGTGAATATATACGTTCTTAATCAATCATTATGACTTAATAATCATCTGGATCATCAATCAACATAATAAAAATTGTCAATACTATATTTTATCTTCCTCATTACAATCGTGACTTGTGAGAGTGAAATTTATATTTTATTTATATACGTAGGTGAGAGTAAAAGCTTCCAAACTTCCTTCTTCTATCATTAACTATTGCCTTACGAAAAATAACTAGTTTATGCTTCGTTATTATGACCACTTGACTTGCCCAACCATCCTCAATTTCTTTTGAAAGCTTTCGATAGTGACACAAACTCAACATCGATGACAAGCCCAGCGGGCAACGAGTAAAGTTCTCTCTCCAACTAGATAAAAGTTGGAACAACGAATATACTAAGTAGAAGATTTGAGGGTGAACTTTGGGGATGTGAAATCTTGTATCTCAATTCGACTCAAAATAGCTCAAGTGAGATCAATAGTATGCATATGATATGAGTTAATTACATCCAGTCACTAGAAATTAATAATAAATTTGAAGTCAACTACATAAATCTTTATTCTCTTTATTCACAATTACTATGCATTACTAGGAGATCTAAAGCAACCACATTTGTATTCACTACGATTTTAGAAAGACATTTTTTTTGAGATATTTTAAAGTGACATTGTGACATGTCACACTTTCATTGAGTCAACCCAATGAAAGTGTGACATGTCACATTCTAAAAAAATGTCCCCCTAGAATTATTGATTAACTATTATAAGTCAACTTATTGCTCGTTTGGTCCCATGTCTTTTTTTTCAAATTCATTTTCAATCACATATTTTTATCAAATTTACAATTTTCAATAATTTTCAACAACACATTTTTCCAAAAATTCAAAATTCCTCAAAAACTTTAAAAAGATGCTGGAGCCAAACATGCTATTAATTTTGGTATACCCCTCCCTCTTAACTTACTCTACTGAAATAACATCACTCTTATGGATCAACTTTTTGGATTCTACTATCTCCATAAATACAAAGGAAATAAATTATTAAAGCACAAATCCTAAAAAATACAAGTAACAACCATAGCAAAAATTAAAATGACTGAATTTTCATTTTAATTAAAAAAAATTATAAATCAAGAATATATTCAAAAGAATTAATCTACTTTACCGACTTCATTCTATCACATCGGGTGCCCCCTCTTCCATGGGTAGGAGTGCGATCGATCTAATAATTAGCAGCCCCACCCCATGTGAAGGGGTGACACACAATGTGGTTGAATGGAGTGTATAGAATAGCAGGACTCTTTTCAACATTTGACAAAATTGGGTGTTTAAGGAAAGGAAGTTGTAAGGCATGATGTAGAATTATTGAAGGGGGATTGTGTGTGGCACGTAAGGGAAAATGCCCTGTTTTAGGGGAAGCAAGCAAGGAATCACTTCACTTGATGAATCATCAAACATGGTCATGGCCTAGTTCTTTCCCACTTCTCCTGCCTGTCTTCTTCACAAAGACAACCTATTATTTTAGATATTCAATAGCTTAACAGCCGCCCCCTTGTAATATATAATATAGGATAGGATACAGTAACTTTTCAGCAACTCAAGCTGGCATGTTTGCTGCAACTAAGCAAGCTATAATATAATATAGGATACAGATTACAGAATGTGCAACAGAATCCATACAATCAATTATCACTTTCCAAGTCAACTAATGCACTGCTTAAACCAAAATCTTGTTTCGGATAAATGAATGAATGAATGAAGTAGGAAAATATTATTACAAGAAACAGAAGTGACAATAATTTCACATCAAAACTTTATGTTTTCTAGATCACAATTCTCCCGAGTAAAGGATCAGCGCCACCAGATTCTACTATAAAGAATATGCTCGCAATCTCCCTTTAAAGACAAATAGCAACAGAAAATAAAAAAAGATTTCACAACAACTCCATAAGTTACCACTGATAATATTGAGACACGGTGGATTTTTCTTGTAAACTTTTTGTGAAAAGGGTTATACTTAAACTGGAGATGAAAACGCAAACATGGTTGGATTGATAAACCAGCTTCATAATTCTGATATCTCAAACTGAGAGGTAATACGCATGTAACATTAACTACAAAAACTGCACATTGCCACAGGATGTTAGTCTTGAATCACTAATAAACTTCTAAGCAGCAAGTAGGGTGTCAAAATGTGCAAGGCAGTCTGGACTGAGAGCTTTAGGCCCATGCCCACTTAGCCGGGCTAACACAAAACCAAACAGAGCCAGCTCAACAAGACGGCAATTTACACCTCTACAAGGCACTAGCATGGGAATTCCAGTCATTATGACATCAATCACAAATAGGAACTCCGTGGTCGAGTCACTCCCAAATTTAACAATTGACTAGCATAGAATTTACAGTATGGTATAAGAGATGCTGAGATCATAATCAGATCTAATATAATCAACCTAATTTGGGGTCGAAAAAAAAAACATATAAATCAAGGTTCAATCTGAGCATTGGAAAGTTTTTCTAATTTAAATACAAGACTCAGGTCATAACAAAAAAAAGTAATATAAGATGTACAAAAATTTAATAGGACGCTGATATGGAGCAATTGTGGAGAAAAATTGAAGACTCTAACATAGCTGAAGAAGCATTTAATTAGCTGTATTACAACAAAGGTGAAGTTAATGAAGAGTCATGCAAGCTGGCTTTATATAAAATGGGCACAGATTTAGGCTACACAACGTTAGGAATTGTTGAGAAAACACTGACCTCAGAAGGTATCATTGAATGGAGAAATATAATTAAGAAAGTTGGGAAGGAATGTTGAAGCATATAATGTAAAATGAAGCAGTTAAGCTAAAATTGTACATTTCTTTCAGAATATTTTTACATGACATACAAATTGAGCAAAAGCAGCTTCTGATTGCACTGGTTAGTACAGTTGATATTGAAGAAGCCTGCCATGTCTGGTGAAAAAGATGATAATGCACATCTGGCATTAGCAGCCACTACTTGCTACAATATATCTCAGTGCAATTATATAAGTATTTCTACTAAGTTCTGCGCATTTTGACATTAACTGGGATTTCCTTGTAAGATTGGACCTTTCTGGCTGCTTGGCGTGATGGCCTGCCGAGGGATGATCTTCCAAACTGTTGAGGTTCATATAATGGCGCAGAAATGCATTGCTTAACTTCATTGATTACTGCTCCACTTACTGAAATTAAATCATTTTCCAGGAGTGGATCATCAGGCGATGAACGTACTGGAAATCTGGCATCACGTATCTCAAACAAACCCTCAGCAGGCTCTTTTTCTTCAGCTTTAAACCTGGCAGACTGCCTCCTCACAGAGGATCTGTCAAGATAACCCCAAAAAAGCAAAGGGGAAAATCAAACAAGGCTTTGCAATATAGTGAGAAGCTATATTTTAGGATTATATCTGGACTATATAGGAGTGACCAGAGTAAAACCTTTTCTTTTCAGCCTTATCCTTAGATTGAACTTGTTCGGATGAACCTAGAATAGCCAATGGGATTAGCATGCCAATATCCGTTCTTAAACTTTCAATGAAGTAGTTCCAGAAAATGTACTTACAGTATGATTGCGACCTCTTCCTTGTATTTCGAGGTATTTTATCTCCTCTGTCTTCTTTCGCTGACTCACCTGGTTCTTCACATTTGATCAAATTCACCTTCAGAAATTTTAAGCAGACACATTGCAGATTAAAAATTTACAGCCAAAACTTGATAACATACAATGTATATACATAAATATAATATACAGGTAACAATCTATATCAAACAACTGCAGATTAGATATGCAGGTAAAAGATACATGTTGAACAGGAAATACTGAGCCATTCACAGATCATCAGCTATTATACCTCAGCATCAACATCTTGGCAAGGTTCTGTTCTTGCTTTTTCCTGTTTAAAAGCCAATTAGTCAACAATAAAATACTGATCATTGCTGCTACGGACGACATAAAACTGCAATACCTACATCAAGCTGCAATTGTCTTGCTCTTAACAAACCATTTTTGCATCCAAGCTCATGTTGCAATGCTCTCAACTGAAACGTTTACAGCATCAAACAAACATATGGGTTCCAAATAAATGATATCTGGACTCGGTAAATAGCTATTGGAAAAGAAAAAAGAACAGTCTTGTGGTGGAGCACATACCCGATCTTTACCTGAATTTAATTCCTGCAAATTCAAGGAAGCAGTGAACATCAACCTTAAAACACACAACCTAAAGAGCAAAATACTTTATGCAACAGATCCAATCCATCATTCGCATTAACTATAGCCTATAGGAAAGGAAAACAAGAGAAAGGAAAACAAGACCGCAAGCATTTGAGTGTTGGACAGGGCAAGTTGTTGATTCTGTTCCTGCATTTTAAGTAGGTTTACTCGCAATCTTTCTAACTCGATCCCACTCTGTTCAATGATTTTGCTGTTAAGAAAATTATTTAAGGAATACAATGGCAACAAGTGTACACTACTAATCAAAATCAGACAAGTAAAAGCAAAGATTGAAAGGGAAATTTAATCGTAAGATGATACTTTCTCTGTGCCAGCATCATTACCAAAGCCGAGTGTTCCTGAAGCAAAGTTACACTTTAGAAAAATCATAAACACATAACCAGTACAATGATCGCACAGATTACAAGACTTACAAGTGGATTACCTTTTGGAGCTGGTCAATATACTCTTTAGTACTTGAAATAGACCGTGGTTTATCATCTTGAACTGAGGGCCTAGAATTTTGTGGCACATTGCTAATGTCTGCAAGCTTTCGCCTTGCCACACTTCCAGAACATGGCTTTGTCGTTTTCTCACCTTTAAGTTTGTCTAGAGTTTCCATCCAGAAATTTAAAACTAATCAACAACTACTACACCCAAAACCATATATTACTGCGGCAGACGAACACAGAAAATAGAAATCGGAGATAATTATCAACAAAAATGAACGAATTCTTTTATTCAAAGCGATAAAGCCCTAACCACACCAAAAAATAAAAAAATCACAATTAAATCTATAGCACATATTATTAGGGTTCTATGATCAAATCGAATATTTCCCTCCGAGTGAAATATTTACAAATTTACAAATTTAATTATCTAATAACTTGCTGAAATTTCGCAGAGAGCTAAAAGCAAAGCCAAAAGCCCTAGCTGGCAGTCAGAGTGAAAAGCCAAAATGACGCTATAAAACAGTTACGAATATATTCAACAATCGAAACAACAAATCACGTGAATTTCGCACAAAAGCATCTAAGTACAGCAAAAAATAGGGTTCGCATATACATATTCAAAAAGCTCACGGTTTTGCTATTAGTAAAAAAAAAAAAAAAATCAAATTGATGAGAAAAAATAATCACAAATTATAAGAATCAAGAACTACCTCCGGCTGTTACAGCATTCTCCGAACCAAGAAACAAAAAACCTTCCATTTTCCAATTCGAACCTTAATACACACTTCTTTCTCGAAATTGTTCAACCAACCCGAATCTCTATTATTGCCAATATGTATAGCTTTCTCTCTCTATCTGGGTAAGTGAGAAAGAGAGTTCCTGAATCACAGCTTGAATTGAAATGTGGGAGGGAAAATAAATTGTGTGGTTTGGAGTTTCCGAAGCAAGTTTCAAACCTACTTTGAAACCAATAAGCCGAACCTGAAAAATAAATCGATATGGTCCGAATCCATTTCGGGAAAAGGTTTGGGCTGGCATTGGTAAAGAAAGCAAAATTGACATAAATAGCACTGACTGAGTTTCTTTTTCTCTTTTTTTTTTTTTTTTTTTTTTTTTGGGAAGAATGTGATTTTTTCGAATTAAAATATATGTTAGTGATTTGTGAAAAATTCTATTGTTGAAAAATGATTTAGAGCCTGTTTGGTAAATAGGACATAACTACAATTAGCCTCTGTTTGCCCGCAATTTTATGTATCATATTCATGTGGGAATTTGTAGGAAAAATGGGGTGAAAATGACCAAGTGTGACATTTTAAGCTCAATTTTGGATGAGAGCAGTTTGATCTTTGTGTAAAATCAAAGTTGGTTTTATGTTCTCCTTCAAGAGAATATCGAGAAGATATATTCATTTGTCAAAATTGATACTCGGATGAGTGAGAAATTAGAGTTCAAAAAGAACCATGTGAAAGACAATTATGTAATTGGAGGAAAGAGTGTGAACTTTGTCCCACATAAAAAATTGACAAAACTTAAAATAAATATATCGGACCAAATGAACCAAAAATTGCCCCTTAGGTGGTCCACGTTTTGTCAATTTTCCTAATTTTTCTTCTAACACCTAAAACTCCTATGTAGTGACGGATCCAGGACAAGATTCCAGCTAGAGCGGCCAATCATGGATCGTTGACCGACAATCGTTGACCGACGACCATCATGTGTGTCTTTTTTATTGGGTGATGACTTCATTATTTAATGCACATCTTCATTACACAATGAGAACATGAAAACTTATTATTTACAAAAAATACAAATTACAAAATATAAGAATTACAAATCATAAAGCAAACAAATGCCATTAAATTCATTCTAAAAAATTATATATCAATCTATTAGGCTGTGTTTGATAGAAAAGATGGAAAATAGATGGTAGGAAAATATTTTCTAGGAATTGATTTGGCTGAAAATTATTTTCCTGAAAAATGTTAATTGAAAGTGTTTGATTAGATTAATTTTTCAGGTGAAAAAGTGGGAAATTTTCCAAATTTTGTTTTTTGATTGATATTATTTTCCATAACAAATAATCAAAATTTAACAAATTTAATAATTTTTTTTTATTTTTCACTCATTTGTACTTGATAATAATAATATTAATTTCTGGAAAAAAAATAAGTCAATTAACAATAATAAAAATGATCAAACGTGACGCAAAAGAATTTTCCACCTTAGCTGGAAAATATTTTCTCAACAAATAGGTAAGAAAATATTTTCAAGGCAAATGAGGTACTTGTGCTTTAAATGGTTGTACCTAAGAAAATATTTTCCAATGCAAATTTTTCCAACCAAACACCCAACAAATGTAAAAGGTGAAAAATATTTTCCATGATTTGACATTTTCCTGGAAAATAAGGCCGTATCAAACACAGCCTTAAATTATAATTCATTCTGAAAATCAATTAATCATTCTGAATATCATAAATTATTTATCAAAGTCAAACTATAATTTATTCTGAAAATCATATATTATCTATCATAATAAAACTATAATTTATTCTGAAAATTATAAATCATCTACCATGTGTTCGGTAAAAGAGAAAATATGTTTATAAATCATACAATTTTTTAAATTACTTTTTAATCACACATATTTTCTATTTTTAATTTTCAACAACTACTTTTTACCTCAAAATCATAAATAAACTAGTTTATAAACTAAATAGTGTTACCAAACGAAGGATTTCGTAATTAGATCTGGTTATTGAATTCAAACTTATAGACGACCACAGCCCACATGACAAAGTGCAAATCATCATTCAAACTTAATATTTGAGCCAATTTAAATATGCCCAATTCAATCTTTTAAAAAAGGAAAAAATACATAAATAAGGTGATTATAAATGTCAATTTCAAAATTAAGATGAAACCTATAAAATTTCAAAAATCAGGTTGTAATTAGAATTAATTAATTAAATTAAACAATTAAAATATTTTATTAATTATATGTATTAAAGTCACAATACTATATATTTCAAGTCACAAAATACAAATTTTTTAGGTCACGAATGATTTCATGGTCACAAATTATCGAAATATTAGTTCACAAATTGAATTTAATTTTAGGTCACAATAATATATTTTTGAAATTACAAACTGATTTCAAGGTCACAAAATGTCAACTAATAAAATCCAACATATTTTCAGTCTTCATATCACAATTATCAAATTATTAGATCACGAATTTTTATGTCACAATTTATCAGGTCACATATTTTCTTCGAACATTTTCAAATTATAGAACTCAAGTCACAGGCTCACACCACCGTTTTAGCCCTGATTCAAATCAGTATGAGGTCACATTTGCCTGTTTAATGTTTTCAAACAACTTCCCAACGCTGCTGTTACTGCCACAATGCGCTACCGTCGCCGGCATCGCTGCATCCACCGTCAGTAAACCTCCAAACAACTTCCCAACACTGCTGTTGCTGCCACAATGCGCTACCGTCGCCGCCGCCATTGCTGCTTCCACCGTCAGTAAACCTCCGCCCCGCCCCGCCACTAGATCAAAAGCACCACCACCGTCACCACTAGATTGAGCTGCAACGCCACATATCGAAGAAGTGGGGGCGCTGCTGCAATGCGCTGACCTAGCAGCGCTGCTAGATCAGTGCAGAGGGCCCGCTGCTTCGATGCTTAGATCTAGCAACGCCGCCCCTTTCTCTAGGTGTGCAACGTGCTCGGTTACCTTGAGAGATGGTTGCCGGTGATTGTATTGAGAGATGAAATATGGGATGGAGGTGGTAACCGCCCGTCGAAGCAATGGTGGAGCCGGAGGGGATGATGTGAGGCTGTGGGTGAAAGGGGCAGATGTGGTTCGGTCTTTGCTGAGACTTCTGAAGCAGTGGAGGGGTCGGTGCAGAGGTGGTAACCGTCTGTCAAAATAGTTGTGGAGCCGAAGGGGATGATGTGTGGTCATGGGTGAAAGGAGTAGAGATGGTTGTCGTAGAACGACTTGTTATGGTGATGTGCAGTGGTATCGCCGTTGCTTCCGATGTGGTCTAGGTAGATGATGTAGAGAGGGAGAGAACAGAAGAGGGGCGCATCTGTTAGGGTTTGAAATGAGGGGAGAGTGGATGTTTTGAGTATTAATTTAAATATATAATAAAATTATTTTTTATTATTAAAATTTTAATTATCACCTGAGAATTGAATTTATACAAGTTTGACCTCATTTTTGAATTTGATTTTTTAAAAACAGGTGTATGTGTAATTTCCACTTTAAAAAAAGGCCCAAAGTCCTTCATCTTCTTCAAACGAAACTGATTCTTCTTCCAGCTTTTTCCGGAGGCTCCTTTCTTCTGCCAGAGAACAAAGATCTCACATATTACAGTTCTTTCTTCGACAATGGTAGCTTCCAACCAGTCAACAAAGGTTCCATATATCTTTCAATTCATCCTCAAATCTCAGTTGTTTTTTTTTTTTTAAAAAAAACAATGGAAAAAACTTATCGACAGGCGATCCAGCTAGCACGACCGCGCTAGCTCGACACCAGTTGGATTCGTCTCTGCTCCTATGTTTAAGGTAGTTCATTGAGAATTAATTTACCATTTTAATGGAGGTGCTATTGTGTAACTCATGTAATTCCTAAAATTATTGTTAAGGAGTAAATAATCATGTTAATGAGGTGTTATTGTGTAACTCCTAAAATTATTGCTAAGGAGTAAAACAACCATGTTAATGGTGGTGTTAATGTGTAACACCATTTTCCATTCAAGCCAATATAACCCCAATTCCTCTACCATTCCACACAACCCACAAATTCTGCTTTCTTTCTACATACAGTCAATCTGTATAGTTTTTGCATCGATTTTAGGGGTGAACAAATTAATCGCCAAATCGAATCAGACCGCAACAAATAGTTTTGTTTTGGAAAAAACTTCAAACCGTTTTAAACGGTTTGATTTGGCATTTTGCTAAAAATAGCTCAAAATAAACCGTGCTCACCCCTAGTTGATTCTTGGTGATCGTGTTCTATTCAATTTAAATTCGACTGAGAGTAGAGACTACAGTGCAAAATTCCTCCTTGACGCACTCTTTTGGTACAAAGTACTAGACTGGTAATTGTGTATAGGGGCGTGTTACATTGATTGTGCGAGGGGGCATTTTAGCCTTTTCCTTGTGTATATAAAGAAGAGTTTAGTCTTTCTTAAATAAAGTTCCTCCGTTACACACACACACACACACAATTATTCCGATGCGTGTTGGGCTGGGTTAGGTTGGTGAGAAACTCCCTTAAATAATCAACCGTCACCCCGGACAACTGAAAAATCGACTCAAAATGATTGTTCGATTTGAGTTGGTTTATTTATTCGATTTCGTGATTCCAAATGTCCACAACTAGTTTGCATTGAGAAATATTTAAATACAAATATATACATATTTCATCAATTACACTGAGAGACGAAAGTTAGGGGAGCGAATGAGATTAGATACCCAATAATCCTAGCCATAAACGATGAATATTAGATGTGCGTATCAACCAGTGCAGTGCCTTACGACCCTTGTTGCATTTTCCATGGCTATTTTAATGTTTATAATAATTTGTGAACTTATAACATGTCAGTATTTAGGTTGTGCGCTACGCAAGTCATGGCCATGCACCAAAGTTAAAGGATAAAACACACGGCCATACTTCATATGGTATATGAAATACTTCATATGGGATATTAAGCTAGATCGAAAGAACTATACATCATATTACAAAATTAAGAAATTATTGTAAGATTGTAAGATCTTTCGTCCAATATGGACCATCGTATGCCGTCAAATGCTTAAAAATACAGTTTTAATAAGGCTAGTTAGGTGTGTTAATCTAATTCAACTTGAATATGAAAAAAATTTCATTTTAAGTGTTTGACAAAAATTAAAATCAAGATTTTAATTCAAGTTCAAATAAATAATTAATTTTAATCACACATTTCATGGAACTTATAACTTTTCAACAACAAATTTCATCAATTTTTATCAAAATTTATTAAAAATCTGATTTTAAACTCACCAAACGATGGCATAATACAATTCCAACTTGAGAGGACAAAAATGGATACTTTATTCCTGGGACAAAGTAATTGTTCATTCTTGGCCTTGGTAATACTTTATCTGCGCTCATCGCCTTTCTGATTCAACCTTTTCTGTCTGGAGGCAATGAATAAAAGCATTACTTCCTTTTAACACAAAATACACGTAGATTTATCACTATCAACGTGGTGTGTTCGTGTGAATGAGGTTTTAGGAACTTTTAAGCCTTGACATGATATTTGTATGCATTCATGGTTGCGTGTGAAGGAAAAAATCCTGTTCCAATTGAAAATGATATGAAAATTTGAATATATATATATATATATATATATATATATATATATATATATATATATATATATATATATATATTCATCGAAGAAAATATGCCAGAGACGCTTTTCAATACCTTTGGCTTTGAGTTAAAATAGTAGTCCCTGTGTAGGCTCCACTAATTTATTTTTATTTTTATTACTCTCCCCCTCTTTTATTTATTTATATTTATTATTATTTTTTAGATGTAATTAATTGGATAGCTTTCGCATTCATGGTCTTGATCCTCTCATTTAAAAGAAATCTGATTCTCAAAAGTGCAACTAGCTAAAGTTGGCACAGAAAAGAATGGAAATTTGTACTAAAGTCTTTCTTTAATTATTTTAAGAAAATTGGCTCATTTAATCCCTAAACGTTGACCTCTTTGTGCAATGGATCCTTAACTTTTCATTTTTTGTGTTGAAATTCTTAAACGTTACATTATTTGGTACAAGAGGTCCTTTTCGATGATTTCCTTCCATTTTAATATTAAAAAAATCAGAAAAGACGAAAATGCCCTTATACATAATTGGCACAATTAGTTCATGAACTTCATATTTGGTGCTTGAGTCACTAACATTTCAATTTGGTGCAAGTGGTCCATAAACTTAGACATAGCGCAATAAGTCCTTAATGTTTCAATTTGGTGTTGAAGTCCTCAAACACTGTATTATTTGGCGCAACATATCCTTTTAGATGGTTTTTTTTTTTTCCATTCCATATTTAAAAATTCAAAATTTTTTTTATTAAAAATATAAAAATGCTCTTATAGTAATAAATAAATAAACCTCTTTTTGGAAACTTAAAATTTTTGTTTAGTGCTTTGTTAGAGTCTCTTTTGTTGTTTCAATTGGGCTTCCTATTAAGATTTTTTACAGTGATAACACAAATTCTCCAATTTACCATATTTAAAAACTCAATTTTCTTTTTATACAATAAAAAAAAAAAAAAACATACAAAAATATGCTTTATTTATTTGTATAAGAAAATTGATTTTAGATAAATTTAGTTTTTTTTTCATTTTTTATATAATAAATTTCATTTTTACTTCAAAAAGAAAACTGATTTTATATAAATTTCATTATTTAAATAAGCCTATTTATTTTTTTAAGAAAATTGATTTTATATAAATTTATCTTTCTGTTTTCAGATAATTTTTGAAAAACAAAATTGTTTCTTCTTTTTTATGGGAAATTTATAACTTTTAAGGCTTAACAAAAAAAAGAAATTTAAATTTTTAAAGGTGGTAAATTGGGGAATTTGTGTTATCACACTAAATTTTTTTTATAGGAAGCCAAATTGAAACGATAGGAGAGATTCTAACAAAGCAAGAAATAAAAATTTAAATTGCCAAAAAGGGACGTATTTATTTATTTATTAATGTAAGAGTATTTTAATATTTTTGATAAAAAAAATTTAAAGATGAAATGGAAGAAAATCATCGAAAAGGATACGTGGCGTTAAATAACATAACGTTTGGGGACTTAAGCACCAAATTAAACGATTAAGGACTTGTTGCGCTAAATAATGCCACGGTTTAGGGACCACTTGCACCAAATTGAAATGTTAGGGACTCAAGCACCAAATATGAAGTTCAGGGATTAATTGCACCTATTATTTATAAGGGCATTTTCATTTTTCCTGAAATTTTTAACATTAAAATGGAAGTAAATCATTCAAAATGACCTGTTGCGCTAAATAATGTAACGTTTAAAAACTTCAGCACCAAAAATGAAAAGTTGGGGACCAATTGCATAAAGAGGTCAACTTTAGAAACTAAATGCGCCAATTTCCCATTATTTTGTTACTCTTATCGTCTCATATTGTCCCATTCGTTAGCTTATGCTGACCAAGGTTTGCTAGATGGTTTGATAGTTCACATTAAGCTTTTAAAATTATGGGCAAATCACATTTTTGTTTACTTTTAAAAAATAAAAAAAATAAAAAAAATTACTTAGTCAAATAGTAATTATGATATGAATTTATTCCAACATATGTCTTACATTGATGGATAAAAAATTATATATTTACTTGTTAAAATTCGGCTTATAAATGAATATAATTCATGTAGAGAAACCCACTTTATAATAAAAATTTTAAGCTTAACCAAACATGCACTAGAAATTTGATATTTTATTTATATATTTTTGAACTTATAAAGATGACAAAATCATACACTATAAATAACTGAATTTCATCTTCAATAAATGCTACTAATTAGGTAATGTTGATCATGTTAGTAAGAATGATAACTGGATAAGACGGCAAGAACGTCTAATTTATTATTGATGTTAATTTACTTTCGTACGTCATTTTTTTTTTTTTTAGTGTGTCATTGATCCTAGCACGAAACACTAGTGGTGTGTTTGATAACTTGATAGGGCGGCATGAACGGCTGATTTATTATTGACGTTCATTTATTTTCGTACGTTGATTTTTATTTTTTGTCATTGATCCTAGCACGTAACACTAGAGTCTAGCGGTGTGTTTGACGATATATATTTGACAATACAAAAAAGTATTATATAAAAATAAGACGGTAAAATTTATATATTGTTTTGTCAATATAATATTAATTAACAATACATGCACAAGTGAGATGTGAGATAATGATTTTAGATAAATTTCATTATTTAGATAAGCCTATTTATTCTTTTAAGAAAATTGATTTTATATAAATTTATCTTTCTGTTTTCAGATAATTTTTCAAAAAAAAAAATATTACTTCTTTTTTATGGGAAATTTATAACTTTTAAGGCTTATTAAAAAAAAAAAAATTAAATTTTTAAAGGTGGTAAATTGGGTAATTTGTGTTATCACAGTAAAAAAATTTATAGGAAGCCAAATTGAAACAATAGGAGAGATTCTAACAAAGCAAGAAATAAAAATTTAAGTTGCCAAAAAGGGACTTATTTATTTATTTATTAATATAAGAGTATTTTAATATTTTTGATAAAAAAAAAAAAAAAAATTTAAAGATGGAATGGAAGAAAATCATCTAAAAGGATACGCGGTGTTAAATAACATAACGTTTGGGGACTTAAGCACCAAATTGAAAGGTTAAGGACTTGTTGCGCTAAATAATGCCTCAGTTTAGGGACTACTTGCACCAAATTGAAATGTTAGGGACTCAAGCACCAAATATGAAGTTCAGGGATTAACTGCGCCTATTATTTATAAGGGTATTTTCGTCTTTCCAGAAATTTTTAACATTAAAATGGAAGTAAATCATTCAAAATGATCTCTAGCGCCAAATAATGTAACGTTTAAGAACTTCAGCACCAAAAATGAAAAGTTGGGGACCCATTGCACAAAAAGATCAACTTTTAGGAACTAAATGCGCCAATTTCCCATTATTTTATTACTCTTATCGTCTCATATTGTCCCATTCGTTAGCTTATGCTGACCAAGGTTTGCTAGATGGTTTGATAGTTCACATTAAGCTTTTAAAATTATGGGCAAATCACATTTTTGTTTACTATTAAAAAATAAAAATTACATAGTCAAATAGTAATTATGATATGAATTTATTTCAACATATGTCTTACATTGATGGATAAAAAATTATATATTTACTTGTTAAAATTCGGCTTATAAATGAATATAATTCATGTAGAGAAACCCACTTTATAATAAAAATTTTAAGCTTAACCAAACATGCACTAGAAATTTGATATTTTATTTATATATTTTTGAACTTATAAAGATGACAAAATCATACACTATAAATAACTGAATTTCATCTTCAATAAATGCTACTAATTAGGTAATGTTGATCATGTTAGTAAGGTTGATAACTGGATAGGACGGCAGGAATGTCTAATTTATTATTGATGTTAATTTACTTTCGTACGTCTTCTGTTTTTTTTTTTAGTGTGTCATTGATCCTAGCACGAAACACTAGTGGTGTGTTTGATAACTTGATAGGGCGGCAGGAACGGCTGATTTATTATTGACGTTCATTTATTTTCGTACGTTGATTTTTATTTTTTGTCATTGATCCTAGCACGTAACACTAGAGTCTAGTGGTGTGTTTGACGATATATATTTGACAATACAAAAAAGTATTATATAAAAATAAGACGGTAAAATTTATATATTGTTTTGTCAATATAATATTGATTAACAATACATGCACAAGTGAGATGTGAGATAATGATTTTAGATAAATTTCATTATTTAGATAAGCCTATTTATTCTTTTAAGAAAATTGATTTTATATAAATTTATCTTTCTGTTTTCAGATAATTTTTCAAAAAAAAAAAATTGTTTCTTCCTTTTTATGGGAAATTTATAACTTTTAAGGCTTATTTAAAAAAAAAGAAATTAAAATTTTTAAAGGTGTTAAATTGGGAAATTTGTGTTATCACAGTAAAAAAAATTATAGGAAGCCAAATTGAAACAATAGGAGAGATTCTAACAAAGTAAGAAATGAAAATTTAAGTTGCCAAAAAGGGACTTATTTATTTATTAATATAAGAGTATTTTAATATTTTTGATAAAAAAAAAATAAAATTTAAAGATGGAATGGAAGAAAATCATCTAAAAGGATACGTGGCGTTAAATAACATAACGTTTGGGGACTTAAGCACCAAATTGTAAGGTTAAGGACTTGTTGCGCTAAATAATGTCTCAGTTTAGGGACAACTTGCACCAAATTGAAATGTTAGGGACTCAAGCATCAAATATGAATTTCAGGGATTAATTGTGCCTATTATTTGTAAGGGCATTTTCGTCTTTCCAGAAATTTTTAACATTAAAATGGAAGTAAATCATTCAGAATGACCTCTTGCGCCAAATAGTGTAACATTTAAGAACTTCAGCACCAAAAATGAAAAGTTGGGGACCCATTGCACAAAGAGGTCAACTTTTAGGAACTAAGTGCGCCAATTTCCCATTATTTTATTACTCTTATCGTCTCATATTGTCCCATTTGTTAGCTTATGCTGACCAAGGTTTGCTAGATGGTTTGATAGTTCACATTAAGCTTTTAAAATTACTAGTGAATCATCCCGTGCGATGCACGAGAAGAAACTTCTAAATAAAAATAATCCTATTCGAAATTAAATGAATTCTTAAACAAAATAAATAACATTCACAAATAAGAGATAAGTTCATCATTTATTAGTTTCATGTATAAACATCAACCTTTTAGGAAGAAGTCATACATGTGAAAATGATTATGTCTGACTCTTATTGATAGTCATGACATACGACACCATCAATGAAAATTGTTTTTTTTTTAAATCTAATAAGTATCCTAAAATTCGAATGGCTCAACGATATCCTTGAAATAAAGAACTTGTATCCTGCATTACTGTCAGATAGAATTTGACCTTATAGAATATGATCTTCAAGTTTTGTCATTGAAATAATTTTGATAAATAATGCAATATAGGAAAGAACTTTAATATGTATATGTAATAAATAACTTAAAAATAGGATTTAGTTATAATTTATAAAAATTTCAATATAACGTGATTTATAGAAATACGAATGTGTATAAATTTTAAATATAATTTTAATTAAGAATTTGACATTGGATCTGTATGACTAAGTCAAATTTATCCATAAAATTAAGACCAATAAAATATCACAATTATTATAAGAAATTAATTACGTATTAAATGTAATTATCTATAAAAATATTTAATAATTTAATAATACGCTATAAAAAAGAGCTCCAATTTTTAGATGTACTAAATAACTAAAAATAAGATTATTTATAAAAAAAAAAAAACTATATGTATGATGTGATTTATAATTTAGTACTCCCTCCGTCCCATAAATATAGTTCTCTACTCATTTTCACACAGATTAAGGACAAAATGGAATATAAAATATTAATTTCACTCTTAAAAAATAAAGTAGACTATCTTTTTGAGACGGACAAAAAAGAAATAGTGGACTATCTTTATAAGATAGAGAGAGTAATATCTAGTAATAAAATTTCAACATAATTTTTAACTGAAAATTTTACTTTGGATTTGTATAAATAAACACAAATATTTATTTGTAAGTTTGAAAACGTTGGAAGAACACATTTTTTTTTTTTTTATGAAAAGAGAGGTTTTGACACAAAAAAGTCAAACATAAATAATAAAACCAAACAAATTATCGTTCTTATATCATAAAAAATAAAAAATAACTTCTCGGTAAAAGCAAATTTTTTAAAAAAAATAATTCTAGTTTCTTATTTTTATTATTTTTTATACAATGTGATATACAATTTCATCAAATATATATGCTGACCCATGAATAATATGTTTTTTCTTCACTCAACGGTCAAAACCATTAACATATCTATCAAATCCAAAACTATTCTAAATAGCCCAACATTAGTTAACACATTGCAACCACAACAGAGAAATCTAGAACATAATATAAATAGATTTTTAACAAATCCTCTTATTAGTCTAAAATAATTTTGCATTCTATATTGTTTTCGAAGATTTCTCTACAATATTATTGTTTTAATATTTTTTCTTTTTTGTTAGAAACCCAAATATATGTTCAACGACTCAAAATATCACAGGTCTTAAAGAAAAGAGTAATGCCAATCTTTTTTACTTTTTCAAAAATTAATTTACTATTTTTTATTTTCAATTGGTTTGTAATATTAATAACTAATAAGCATTATCATCGCACCAAAAATTTTGAATCATAAAACGTGATAAATAGAAGGTGGAGTGGAGCGGTCATGTTAAACAGTACATATTTTTTCAAAGAAATAACCCTTTAATTGAATCTTTTATTATTGTGTATATCTTCATAATAATTATATATAACAGAAATAAAAAGGTTGTATATAGGAAAATGGAAAAAAAAAAAGGATATAGAAAACAAAAATGAATCAACAGATTTTGAAAAACGGGAAAAAAATGAAACAAATTCTGAAAAAGCGAAAAAGAAATAAAAGAAGAAAATAACTGGTTTTCCAGTGTAATTAGGCGGCGGGAAATAGAAGTCATGGAAACACAACAAATATTGAAGATTGTAAGTAGACGTTAGCGATTTTGAAAAGGGAATAGTACATAAATAAGGTGTTTTTAAATGTCAATTTCAAAATTAAGGTGAAACCTATAAGATTTCAAAAATCAGGTTATATTTATAATCAATTAATTAAATTAAATAATTAAAATATTTTATTAATTATATGTATTAAGGTCACAATACTATATATTTGAAGTCACAAAACACAAATTTTTTAGGTCACGAATGATTTTATGGTCACAAATTATCGAAATATTAGGTCACAAATTGAATTTATTTTTAGGTCACAATTTACAAACAACCATTTTTAAGGTCACAATTATTCATTTTCAAGGTCACAAGAAAAAATTGTAGGTCACAATCATCATTTTTTTCGATCAAAACCTACCAACCACCATTTTTAAGGTCACAATTATTCATTTTCGAGGTCACAAGAAAAAAATTGTAGGTCACAACCATCATTTTTCCCGACCACAACCTACCCCCCTATTTTTAAGGTCACAGTTATATATTTTCGAGGTCACAAGAAAAAAATTGTAGGTCACATTTATATTTCAAAGTCACAACCCCAACCCACACCGCCCTCACTTCACAACTCCAAACCATCACCAGCACGGGCATCTCACCATTACATTCAACACCGCGCCACCACCATTGGCGTTTTCGTCAGCCGCCTCCACGTCAACGCCGCCTCCACCACGATTGCTGCCAGCATCCCATCTTCAAATTCCAATAACCAAAATCTCACTCCCTTCCTCACCACTATCACCGCCACTTTCCGCCGGCACGGCGACACCACCAAACCGCAGCCACCACCGCCTCAACTCCGCCTCCCCCACCCCAATCACAGCTATAGCTCAACCAAAATCATCTACCGCTCCACGACCGACCACCTGCCTGCATCACCACCACCCACTTCACTGCAGCCACCGCCACAAACCCATCTACATCGTCCAGATCTACACATCACCACACACATATCTGGCTATCTGCACAGGTGACAAAGCAACCATCACACGCAGATCATGCGATCGTCGTTAGTCGTCAAGCGACCCTGCCTCAACACAACCGGCCCCGACCAAGGGGCAAAAAGAAAAAAAAATGAAGCCCGAACCACATCACCACCTGTAGTCAACCGTGTCTCAGCACCACTGTAACCACCACAGCTGTCACGGTGCCAAGTTAATATCATCGCCGCTTCTGCCACCGCGACCTCCACCACTTTCTCAACATCCTCTGTTCCTTTTCCTCAAGCCACATCCACATCCCATTCCTATCCTACTATTCACGCTCAGATCGATGTGACAACACCGCTGCAAGATCGAAGCAGCAGCGGCGTCGCCTCCTCGAGGTAATAGCAGCGGTGCTTACCTTGAAATCACCTCTACCGCAGTGGTCTGCTGGCGACCTTGAAGAAGAGGCTGGATCCGGCGGAGATGAGAGTGTGGCCTCGGGGTCGAGGTGGCTGAGGTAGTGGTGGTGTCGGGGTGAGTGGCTGAGGTTTACTGGAAATGGTGTAAATTGAAGAGAGATGAAGAGAGAGAGAGAGAGAGAGAGAGAGAGAGAGAGAGATTAGGGTTTGAAGTAATGTTGTGTTGTGTGAGATTGAAATGTGATTGAGGAATTAATTTAATTAATTAATTAATTGTTAAAATTTTTATTACAACCTGAAAATTGAAATTATACGTATTTGATCTTATATTTGAATTTGAATATTTAAAAGTAGGGGAGGGTGTAATATCCACTTTTGAAAATAATAAATAAATATTGAAGGTCCAACTATTTTTGAAGTCAGTTTTGAAGTTGATTATTGGATAGGGGATATAAGTAGTGTGAACATGATAAATATTGAAATCCCCAAAAATTGAAAAAAATAATAATAAATAAATAAAATCTGCACATAGTACAAGAATTTTGGAGGGCAACAGTAAAGTTGACTGGAGTTGACTCAACTGCTTTTATATATTACTAGTTGTCTACCCGTGCGATGCACGGAATATATAATTTTTAAATCATAATTTTAAAAACATTTTGATTCAATCATATCAAATAAAAAACATAATTTAAATGAAATTTCAATACAAAATGTTATTGAATTTGAAACTTTAAAAAAGATAAAAATATTCAAAATAAAAAAATGTTACATGTACATTTAGTATACCGCGCCACTCAAAATTTGACATTCATTTAAATTTTTTATATAATTTTTTTTTAAAACTTTTATTTACATTTTTCTCTGAAAATTTGCCCACTTCATCATCTATTTCCCTTTTAATAAGTTATAATTTATTATTAACTATATTTTTTAATGTGTTACTTAGATATATTTTATTTGAAATTCAATATATTAATTAATATATTTTATTTTTCCTTATTTTTTAAACATGTCAATTTTTATCAAAATAATGAAATAATTAAGCATCCATTTGGTAATAATTTTTGTGATATGCTTATTGAAGAACCTACTCATTTATTGACATATTAGGAAGTAAAACTTCAATGATTTTATTTATTTATTTTCAAAATATATTGATTCATAATCTTCATTTTTAACTTAACAAATTTATATTGCATGGATTTTTTATTTTCAAATATATTAATCCGAAATTTTCAATTTCAATTTAACATATTTACATAGATATGACATTTATTTATGTTCAAATATATTAATACAATTTTTTGATTTCATAAATAAAATAACATATTTACATAGATATTATATTTATTTATGTTAAATTATATTAACTCAATTTTTTCATTTCCTACATAACACATTTACATAAATATCACATTAATTATGTTCAAATATATTAATCTAGTTGTCTACCCGTGCGATGCACGAAATATATAATTTTTATATCATAATTTTGAAAATATCTTGATTATATAATCATATCAAATAAAAAAAAAACATAAATCAAATAAAATTTCAAAACAAAATATTGTTGAATTTGAAACTTTAAAAAAGACAAAACTAATCAAAATAAAAAAATGTTATATGTATACTAAGTATACTGCACCACTCAAAATTCGGCACTTATTAATTTTTTATATAAAATTCTTTTGATTTGTAATTACATTTTTCTCTTAAAATTTTTCCACCTCATCACCTATTTCCTTTTTAATATGTTATAATTTTTTATTAACTATATTTTTTAATGTATTACTCACATATATTTTATTTGAAATCCAATATACTAATTAATATATTTTATTTTTCCTTATTTTTTAAACATGTCAATTTTTGTCAAAATGATGTAAAGATTAAGCCTCCGTTTGGTAATACTGTTTGATTTATAAACCTGTATAAATGATTTTGAGGTAAAAAATAATGGCTGAAAATTGGAGAGAAAAATATGTGTGGTTAAAAAGTTGATAGAAAATAATTAATTATTTTTGTAACATACGTATTGAAGATCCTACTCATTTATTCACATATTAGGAAGTAAAATTTCAATGATTTTGTTTATTTATTTTCAAAATATATTAATTCAATTTTTAAATTTCTAACTTAACAAATTTATATAGCATATGTTTATTTATTTTAAAATACATACATCCAATTTTTTCATTTCCTCCATAACACATGTCATTGAGTTTAAAATTTAAAAAAAAAAAAAAAAAAAACTAATCAAAATAAAAAATGGTGCACACACAGTGTACTGCACCATTCAAAGTTTGACATTTAATTAAATTTTTTATATTAAATTTCTTTTGACTTTTATTTACGTTTTTCTCTGAAAATTTGCCCACCTTATCACCTATTTTTCTTTTAATATGTTATAATTTTTAATTAACTTTATTTTTTAATATGTTGCTTACATATATTTTATTTTTCCTTATTTTTTAAACATACTAATTTTTGTCAAAATGATGAAAGGATTAAATTTTCTACCAACTTATCATTGGCTGTAAAAAGTTGATAGCAATTAATTAATTATTTTTGTAATATGCTTATTGAAGAACTTACTCATTTATTGACATATTAGGAAGTAAAATTTCAATGATTTTATTTATTTATTTTCAAAATATATTAATTCAAATTTTCATTTTTAACTTAACAAATTTATTTAGCACGTATTTATTTATTTATTTTCAAATATATTAATCCAAAATTTTCATTTTCAATATAACACATTTACATATATATGACATTTATTTATATTCAAATATATTAATACAATTTTTTCATTTTCTATATAACACATTTAAATAGATATCACATTTATTTATGTTCATTTCCTACATAACACATTTACATAGATATCACATTATTTATATTTAAATATATTAATCTAATTTTTTCATTTCCAATGTAACACATTTACAAATATTACATTTACTACAACTCTTACTAAATATGTAATAAATAATAAATTTTCCTACAAAATCTTTATCTTTTCTATATTTATTTTATTCATTTATTTTCAAAATATATTAATTCAAAATTTTAATTTCTATGTTAGCAAATTTATATAGCATGTATTTATTTATTTTAAAATATATTAATCCAAAATTTTCATTTTCAATATAACACATTTATATAGATATGACATTTATTTATGTTCAAATATATTAATACAATTTTTCCATTTCTTACATAACACAATTAAATAGATATCACATTTATTTATGTTCAAATATATTAATCTAATTTTTTCATTTCCAATGTAATACATTTATACATAATATATTTATTATAACTCTTATTAAATATGTAATATGTAATAAATAATAAATTTTCCTACAAAAGTCTTTATCTTTTATTTATTTATTTATATATATATAAGTAAAATTGAGGAGAGAGAATCATTAAATGCAAATTTCCCTCCAAAATGACTATCTCTCCTCACTTCTACTTTTATATATATAAAGATATAGATATAGATGGGCAAATCAGATTTTTGTTTACTTTAAAAAAAAATAAAAAAAATTTACTTAGTCAAATAGTAATTATGATATGAATTTATTTCAACATATTTCTTACATTGATTGATAAAAAATTATATATTTACTTGTTAAAATTCGGCTTATAAATGAATATAATTCATGTAGAGAAACCCACTTTATAATAAAAATTTTAAGCTTAACAAAACATGCACTAGAAATTTGATATTTTATTTATATATTTTTGAACTTATAAAGATGACAAAATCATACACTATAAATAACTGAATTTCATCTTCAATAAATGCTACTAATTAGGTAATGTTGATCATGTTAGTAAGGATGATAACTGGATAGAACGGCAGGAACGTCTAATTTATTATTGATGTCAATTTACTTTCGTACGGCCTTTTTTTTTTGTCATTGATCCTAGCACAAAACACTGGTGGTGTGTTTGATAACTTGATAGGGTGGCAGGAACAACTGATTTATTATTGACGTTCATTTATTTTCGTACGTTGATTTTTATTTTTATTTTGTCATTGATCCTAGCACGAAACACTAGTGGTGTGTTTGACGATATATATTTGACAATACAAAAAAGTATTATATAAAAATAAGACGGTAAAATTTATATATTGTTTTGTCAATATAATATTGATTAACAATACATGTACAAGTGAGTTGTGAGATAAATGAAGAAGTGTGATACGTGCAAAATCAGTGGAAAACGTGGATAGAGGTGGAAGTGAAAAAGTGGATGAATAATTCCTTGATAGTAGAGTTTGCTTGCTCATTTTAATAAATTCATAAAGTGCTAATTTTTAGCTTTAGTGGGTTAGCGGTATTTTTTCATTATTTTCCTATTTTCTAGCTTAGTAAAGTCATGTACGTGTCTATATAAGTCCTCTTGAATCTTGTATTTTGATTATGTTGATTAATGGAATTATTATTCTCTACTAAATTCTCATGAAATAGCCCCTCATTCTCCAGTTCTTTTCTTACTTAAAATTCTTTCTTATCAATTGGTATCAAAGCCGATCCAAGATCATAAACACTCATGCCGAAACAAATACAAAGTTTCGTTCCGAAGTATATGAAAATTAGGGATGACATGAATCTATCTTGAACAAATTCAGGCTACCCTGCAAACAGTGCTGGCCAAGCTCTCATCTCTTCGCGCCTCACAAGCCTCACATGTTATTGCTGTCAAGCCCAATCACATCGCACCCGTCGAACACTGCGATGAGTTTGATGATTATGGTTCTTATGAAGGTCCTCTAATCTTTGACAAGGAACCTGTGAATATTTATGATGGTCCTCCCATCTTTGACGAGGAACCCATGGTCATGATTTTCAACGTGTGTCCTCAAATATTTGAGACATAAACTAACATTCAAGCATCCATCGAGACTCCATTACATGAAATTGTTGTCTACAAGTCAATCTGGAACAACAACATTTTATCAGTGTCTCATGCTTCTAATGAACTTTTTGCTGGAGATGAAGCAAGTTTCAAAGTTAATGTGCCGAAATTTTGTATTACTCTCTTGACCAAACAAATTCAGAATCAACTTGATACAACAACTAGACTATGGAAGATAATTATTGTGTTATCATGCTATCGAAACTATTTTGAGTGCGGTAAAAAATATTGAACAAGAATCTTTAAGGGAATAGGAATGATACGTGCAAAATCAATGGAAAACGTGGATAGAGGTGGAAGTGAAAAAGTAGATGGATAATTCCTAGATAGTAGAGTTTGCTTGCTCATTTTAATAAATCCATGAAGTGTTAAATTTTAGCTTTAGTGGGTTAGTTGTATTTTCTCATTATTTTCCTATTTTCTGGCTTAATAGAGTCATGTACGTGTCTATATAAGTCCTCTTGAATCTTGTATTTTGATTATGTTGATTAATAGAATTATTATTTTCTACTAAATTCTCATGAAATAGTCCCTCATTCTCCAATTCTTTTCTTATTTAAAATTCTTTTGTATCAAAGTGGATGCAGATTTTTCTTAAAATGAAATGTATTCATAAATATGAAACATATTTTGCTTTATTCATGTGATAACATGCTCAATAGGCGAGTGTAATTCCCATACTTTATGACTTGGATCCCATAACTTCAATTAAAATCTTTTTTTTTCTTTGCCTTTTCCTTTAATTCTTTAGACAAACAAAACTAGGACGATACGTCACGGGGAGGAAAATTAAGGTTCACAATGTCATTTGTCATACCACAATCAAAGAAAAATGAGCCAAAGTCATGTCATTGACTACTACGTTTTATAATCTAGCTTTAGTGCTGAGATAGGCACAATAGAGACATTGAATATGTTTCAACAATTTAGCTCTAGTGCCCCTCACAAGCACACCTTATTGTGCCTTGACATAGACACATGGAGTGACCCCGCCCTGCTCTACATGGGACTCACAAGCCCGCTGTACATGGGACCCAATCTCGTGAGTCTAGCTATGACAACAACATTTTTTTTTATTTTAAAAAGTGATTATTTTGTCCGAATAATTGACATTTTGACTTGTTCCTATTTTCTGGAATCAAAATAATTGCATGCCTAAAACTTCTGATTATCATTAGCAAGTAGGTCATAGTCGACAAGTTCAAAGAAAGAATCATAGGTTCCACTAAACTAGCATAACGCATTAATTAATGTAATTCAATTTTTTTCTTATTTATTTAATATAGGTTGGATTTTATGCTATAATTAAGTTGTAGATTAAATATACTATAAAGTTTTGCTCTGTTGCCCACTTTCAATGAAAGTGTCAAGTGTTGCATTTTCATTTAAGGTAGGCAACCCACCTCGGAACAAAAGAGCAATCATGTTTTATTTATAGTTATATCGTTTTTATAATCAATCTAGATAGGAATGAACGAAATGATACATTACTTAGTCAGTGACTCAATCGGTAATATTCCTCATCAATGTAAAGTAAATTGCCTCAATAAGAGTTGGAATACATTCATGCACAAGTTTCGTTCTTAAATTCTTCAACTACATTGTATTGTACAGATAATGTAGTTTTTATTTGCATGATCGTCATTGATCTTTATGTCACCAAAATATAATTCATTTACAAGAAGTTTCAAATTATTAAAAGCTAGATTACAAATAAGACAAAAAAAGAAAATGTAATGAAAGTGGTACAATAATTTACCATCATTTTGGGTCGTTCTCTTTGTATTTCGATTTTGAATTTCGATTGTTTGTTTTGGATTGCTGAAAACATGTTCTCTTTGTAATTTTGGAAAACTGTTTTCAAAAATAGAAAACTGAAAAATACGTTTACTTTGTAATATTCTGATATATTTATTTTATCATATTTTATATGTAAAAAATGGTTAATTTGTTGAATTATATTAATTTTAATGTCAATAAATCAGTTAGTTTCTCTATGTCAATAAATTCATCATTAATATTATTACAGTTAAACAATAATTCAACTCATACCAACAAAATCTTAACATGGATATATATATATATAATGGCAAAATAACCTAAGAATTTCAAGTGAAAGAAGTGTCTCACATTTATAAAAAAAAAATTACAAAAAAAAAAAATAAAAAAAATTCTTAATTTGGATCTATATATAATGACAAAATAATAGAAGAACTTCAAGTGAAGGAAGTGTCTAACATTTACAAAAAAATATAAAAATAAAAAAATTTACAAAAATAAAATAAAATCTTAACATAGATCTATATATAACGGAAAAATAATATAAGAATTTCAAGTGAATAAAGTGTCTCACATTTAAAAAAAAAAAAAAAATCTTAACATGGATCTATATAAAATGGCAAAATAACATAAGAACTTCAAGTGAAGAAAGTGTCTCAAATTTACCAAAAAAAAATAAAAAATAAAAAATAAAAAATTCTTAACATGAATCTATATATAATAGCAAAATAACATAAGAATTTCAAGTGAAGTCAGTGTCTCATATTAAAAAAAAAAGTCCAAAACACACGTTTTGGACTTTTTAACACAAAATATCCAAAACGCAATAAACTCGTTTTGAGTTTCCTTTGTATTTTGTTGAAATTTTGGCCCCGAACAAACCCCGGGGGTGATGATGAAACATCGGGTCGGTCTTCTAACTTCGTAGGCCTTCGACTCACGATCGAAGTATTTTATGCCCCAATTAAACCAAAATATGCGTAACCCAGGAGTGAACAGGTTAGGAACTTTGCCACCCTATCTTGAGGTGTTAATTGAGTCATTGGCCCTGTTGCTCGATAGGTGGATCCGATTGGCGGCCCGGGTTTTAATTAGGCTCTCGACCATATTCCCTAATTAAAATACCTATCCTCTTTTTAACCTCTCACTCTAATAACTCACGACAAACTCCAAGCCTCTCTCTCTCTCTCTCTCTCTCTCTCTCTCTTCGTGATCGATAGTGCAAGGCTTTCTTCTTCCCTGTGAAATTGGCAACCTCGCGACCCTGCTCCATTCCTTTGGCTTTCGGTTTACTGCCTTCATTTTGTGGTAGGCTATTCCTCCCTCCCTGCCTTCGTGTGCGGCTGACTTGCACCACTTTTGGTGAGTCCAGTTCTAGGCCTCTGTTTGGTACGAATTCTTGGTGAAAACCTGTGGGTTACGAGTTACCTCGGAGTGTGCTCTTCTCTGCTTCGTGTGGTGTTGCCGATTGTGGTTATTGGGACAATTTCTGAGCCCTCGGTCCTCTATCACTCGGCTCGATTGATTATAGCATAAAGGGAGTTTATGCTTTAATTATATGTATACATATTTATCATTCCATTATTTTGTCACTATTTGTGTTTAACCGTCATTTACTTTGTGTTGTTAAAGGTTGAATTCTCACAAACTGGTATCAGAGCCTGCGTTTCGACTGTCTGGCTGACTTCGTGACTTTCGTTTGGAATTTAATAATTTTTTTTATTGAACCCCTGTTCACTGTTTCATTGCAGAAATTACATTGTCATTGAAATTTTCATTTACTCTGTGTTTTATCTGAAAATTCTTGACTGATCTTTTTGGCTGTATTGTTTTGCAATTACGTGTAGGCCATTTTTGCTTGGTGCTGATTCTGCCTACATCGAGGAATAGCTGATTGCAAACTTCGCAAAAAAAAATAAATAATTTTCGCATCACTCCTTATTACGGACATAGAGAAGTCCGCTCTGGTAAATTGGCCGATCATTTTTAAATTTCTGTAATCGCAGGTCATCGTATGGGGTGACCATTAGGCTTGCGGTTTCCTGTTGCTAGTTATAGAATTTAATTGTTATTACCTGTGATTTTGGATATTGCTGATTTCATACCTGTTCTTGATACATCTTGGTGATTATCTATCTCGTGTTACTCTTGATATTTGAATTGTTTCCCTTGACCTTACCCGTGTCGAATATTCTCTTGACCTGAGACCTTTTGAGTCTCACCGAATCCTGAGAGTTTAGAACGGCGTATATATTGCGGCCTTTTAGGTTTCTGTGTGAAATTCTCTTTGAGCTGCATATTATTCCATTGTGGTGTGTTGCTTGTTTTCTTGAAATATGTTTGCACATCATTTTGACTTGAGTGTCTTTAATGGAAATGATGATTTTTCTATTTGGCAACAGAAAATGAAAGGTATTTTAGTTCAGCAAAAACTTTCTAAAGCTATTGATAATTCTTTTCCTGCTACTGTGACTGAAGAATAGAAAAAGGAATTTGATGAACTTGCTTATACTTCTATTATCTTGGACTTATCTGATAGTGTTTTACGAAAAGTTGGTAAACACGATACTACTGAAGCTCTTTGGAAAAAGTTACAAGAACTTTATTTAACATAATCCACCCCGAACAAACTTTTTCTTCTTGAAAGTTTTTTCAGTTTCAAAATCGATCCTTCAAAGGAATTAGATGACAATCTTGATATTTTCAATAAACTTGTTCAAGATATTACAAATTGTGGTGATAAAGTGCCTGAAGAATACAAGACCATAATTTTATTGAATGTCATTCCTGACATATATAAGGATGTTAAGAATGCTATCAAGTATGGGAGGGACTTACTCCGAAGGTAGTCATTGATTCACTTAAGAGTAAGGATAGGGAGATAAGAGCTGAGAAAGGTGGGAGAAAGCAAGGGGAGGTCCACTTTATGAGAGGTAGGACTCAAACAAAGGGTAGTGGAAATAGTGGGAGCGGACAAAGTAGTGGTAGCAAGAAAAAGGGTAGAAGTAGATCTAAATCACGAGGGAAAGCTGCAGGTAGAAAATGCTATGGTTGTAGTCAGTTAGGACACTTTATTAGCGATTGCTATAAGGAGAAAAATAAACTAAAGGGGAGTGAACAAGGGGAGACGAACATTGTGGCATCAAAATATGATGAACCTGGTGAGGTTTACGTCCTCTTAGATCACAAGCCTAGTGAAATTAACCTGTCTATGAACTCCCATACTGATGAATGGATTCTTGACTCTGGTGCATCATTTCATGTCACTTCTCATAAGCATTGGTTTGATCATTTGCATGAGTCTGATCATGGTCATGTTGTTGCATGGGGTGGAGTCGCATATAACATTACAGGTGTTGGTGATGTTATTGTTAAATTTGAAAATGGTTTTGTGCATACATTGAAGAATGTTAGGTACATTCCACATATGGGTAGAAATTTGATATCGGTGGGAGAGTTAGAAAATGCAGGTTTCACTGAGAGGCATGGTGACGGGATGATTAAAATGTTTAAAGGTGCACTTAGGGCCTTTAAGGCCATTAAGAAAAATGACATTTACACAACTCATGCTGAGGTAGTAAGTGGTAAAAACCATACTATTGCATCCATTGACACCAATCACACACAAAAATGGTACAATAGACTTGCACATGTGAGTGTTAAAGGTCTAAAATTTTTGAATGATAAGGGTGTGTTTGGAAAGGATAAGGTGTCTGACATGCCATTTTGTGATCATTGTGTGCTTGGGAAACATCACAGGATGTCTTTTGCATCCAGCACACACTGGACAACTAGAATGCTTGAATACATTCATTCTAACTTATGGGGCCCTGGGAGTAGGGGTGTCAAACGGATTGGACAGTTCGAGAGTTCGTGAGTTCGGCTCGGCTCGATTCGTTAAAATTTCGGCTTGGCCCGTTAAAAAAACGGACTTGGACTTGGACCGGACTAAAAATTTGAGTGTTGGACAGTTCAGGTTCGGCTCGTGAAGTTCGCGGACTATCAAAATGGACCGAAAACGGGCCGACCACGGACCGGCCCGTGTTCACGGCCCGAAAAGGGCCGGCCCGTGAGGGCCTCAAACGGTCTTGTGACCGTTTGAGCCCTCAAACGGTCACAAGACCGTTGAGGACGGTCACAAGACCGTTTGGAACCCCTTTAACATGCACAGATTTAGAAAAATGTTTATGTGAAATGTACGAGATCAATGCCCAAAGGTCGGGTAAAAATGTTAGAAGAACTGCTCCCACCCCTAATGTGATACAAAATCAAGACAGTGATTTACTTTCCTACCTTATGACTATGAAGGGAACTTCTACTTTTAGTACACTTCCAGTTGTTCTAGTTCTTCTAGTACATATAGTTCAGATGAAATTTCAGGAGAGTTAACTAGGTATTTCTCACATGACCTTCTTAGTATGTTAGACGAGGACGAAAGAAATAATTTTGACATTCTTAAGTGGTGGAGACAAAACGAGCGTCAATACCCGGTTGTTTCTATGATTGCACGAGATCTACTAGCACCTCCGGTATCAACTGTAGCATCGGAGGCTGCTTTTAGTGCAGGTGGTAGAGTGTTATCTGAATATAGGTCAAGGCTTAAAGAAGACATACTGGAGGCCTTAATGTGTTTAAAGGATTGGCAGTTTGCAGAGAAAAGGAAACCAGATAGGATATGTGAAATTCTTGCCGAAGAATTCGGAGAACAATCGTATTGGTGAGTAAATTTTTTTTTTCTGTATTTTCAATTGTTTCATTTGTTTCTTTCAAATAAAAAAATTGTACACGTAACATTTTGTTCGTGTACAATTTTAACTCCGCCTACAATAATTTAAATGTAGCCGATCCCAAGCCCGGATTAAAGGAGGAGGGTTTTTTAATGTTCAATTATTTAGCCGTAACCGTTAGGAAAAAAAAAAAGAAGGGCCGATGAGCCGGCCCACGGTCCGGCCCGTGGTCAGACGGGCCCACGGGCCGGACTTGGGCCACCTCCGTACGGGCCGGCCCGTTTCCGGTCCGTGGACCCATATTGGACCACAGTCAAACGGGCCGAGCCGGCCCGACTCGGCCCGTTTGACACCCCTACCTGGGAGTAATCTCACTTTTGGTGGTAACAAATATTTTCTATCCATTATTGATGATTTCTCCAGACGTGTGTGGATTTATTTGTTGAAAGATAAATCTGAAACTTTTGAAAAGTTTAAAACTTGGAAATTACAGGTGGAAAATCAGACAGGTAGAAATATAAAATATTTGAGAACTGATAATGGTCTTGAATTCTGCAATTCTGATTTTGACAATATGTGTAAAGATAATGGTATTACTAGACATAGAACTGTGCCTTACACTCCCCAACAAAATGGGGTTGCTGAAAGGATGAATCGTACATTACTTGATAAGGTTAGATGTATGATGTTAAGCTCCGGTGTGCCTAAATCTTTTTGGGGTGAAGCTGTTATGACTGCGTGCTATCTAATTAATATGACTCCTTCCGCTGCCTTGAATGGTGATACACCATATGAAAAATAGTATGAGAAATGTGCTGATTATTCTATGCTTAGAACTTTTGGTTGTACTGCGTTTTCTCATCAAAGTGAGGGAAAGTTAGAACCTAGAGCTAGATAGTGTGTTTTTCTAGGATATCCCGAAGGTGTTAAAGGGTATAGGTTGTGGGACAGAAGTCAAAAGGGCGTGAGAATAATCATCAGCAGAGATGTCACTTTTAATGAGTCTGAGATGCCTTATCTAGGAAACGAAGAACAGCTAGGGATAGGTGGAGATGAACCCTCACCTGAGGTGGAGAGTGTTAGAATCCCTATCCCCATTACCCCGAGTGAGGTGGAGAGTAACCCTCAACAAGATCACGAGAATGTAGAATTTGAAGAAGATGACCCTATAGATCATCCTGTTGACTATCAGTTAGCTAGAGATAGGGAAAGAAGACCACATAGAGAACCCCAAAGAATGTCCGACTACGTCATAGCCTATGCTAGTTACCAAGACCTAGCTGATAAAGAGCCCAATACTTATGAGGAGGCTATGAGAAGTGAAAATAGTAAATTTTGGGTTAGTGCCATGAAAGAGGAGATGAAATCGCTCCATAAGAATCAAACTTGGGTTTTAGTGGATAGACCAAGAGATAAATCTATTGTAGGCTGCAAATGGGTCTACAAGGTTAAGGAGGGTACCACTGAGAGTGAGCCTATGAGATATAAGGCTAGGCTAGTTGTCAAGGGGTACACACAAAAGGAAGGAGTAGACTATAATAATATTTTCTCCCCCGTTGTTAAGTATACCACCATTAGAGTCATGCTTGCTTTTGTTGCGTATTATGACTGAGAACTTGAACAACTTGATGTGAAAACTGTTTTTTTACATGGAGATCTTGAAGAGAAAATTTTTATGTTTCAACCCAAAGGTTTTGAAGATAAAGAAAAATCTGATCATGTGTGTTTCCTTAAAAAATCATTATATGGTTTAAAACAATCACCTAGACAGTGGTACAAGAAATTTGATTCTTATGTACTTTCTATTGGTTTCAAGAGAAGTGAGTTTGATCATTGTCTATACTATATGCACCACAGCACTGATGAGTGTGTGTGTTTGTTACTTTATGTGGATGACATGTTATTGATTGGTTCTAACATGATTTTAGTAGACAAGATTAAAAATGAGTTAAACAAGGAATTTGATATGAAGGATCTAGGCCATGCTAAACGTATTTTGGGTATGGAAATTGAAAGAAATATGTCTAATTCTTTTTTATTCCTGCATAAAACTCCCTATGTGCAAAAGGTGTTAAAGAAGTTTGGTATGATTAATTGTAAACTTGTTTCTGTACCTATTGGAAATCATTTTATTTTAACAAAAGATCAATCACCTGCGAATGAGGAATAAATAGCTTATATGAGTAATATACCCTATTCTAATGTGATTGGTTCTGTGATGTATCTGATGGTTTGTACTCGGCTAGATTTGGCCTTTGCTGTTAGTACTTTGAGCAGGTACATGTCTAATCCTGGCCCCACTCATTGGGAAGCCTTGAAGTGGCTACTTAGGTATCTTAGTGATACTTACAATGTGGGTTTAATCTATAAGTGCAAATATAATAATGTGAAACTGAAGGGTTTTACCGATATTGATTATGGTGGAGATAAATATAATAGGAAATCCACTTCCTCTTATGTGTTTACTTTGTGTGACTCATGTGTTAGTTGGAAGTCTCAGCTCCAACATATTGTTGTTCTCTCTACTACTGAGTCTGAATATATTGCTGTTACCGAGACCTTTAAAGAAGCTTTGTGGTTTAAAAGATTACTTAAGGAAGTAGGAGCCTTAAATGAAAGTGTAACAGTGTATTCTGATAGTCAATCAGCTATTCATTTATGTAAGAACCCTGTTTTTCATGAACGTACTAAACATATCAATGTTAGGTTACATTTTATTAGGAATATTGTTTCTCAAAATGAAATTAAACTTGAAAAAATGCATACAGATTATAACCCTGCAGATATGGGCACAAAGGTGCTCACATTGGTAAAATTTAGAAGTTGTCTATTGCTTCTAAATATCGGTATAGGTATGAAAAGTTCTGATTAGTTTAGGATTTTACCCTTGCATCTACTAAACATGTGTTGTTTTGTTTTTTGCAGGTTTGTTCGGTACCAAGGTAGAAGTTTGTTGGAATTTTCGCCCCAAACAAACCTTGGGGGCGATGATGAAACATCGGGTCGGTCTTTTAGCTTCGTAGGCCTTCGGCCAATGATCGAAGTATTTTATGCCCCAATTAAACCACAATATGCATAACCCAAGAGTGAACAGGTTAGAAACTTTGCCACCCTATCTTGAGGTGTTAATTGGATCATTGGCCCTGTTGCTCGATAGGTGGATCCGATTGGCGGCCCGGGTTTTAATTAGGCTCTCGACCCTATTCCCTAATTAAAACCTAAACCTACCTATCCTCTATTTAACCTCTCACTCTCATAACTCACGACACACTCCAAGCCGCTCTCTCTCTCTCTCTCTCTCTCTCTCTCTCTCTCTCTCTCTCTCTCTCTCTCTCTCTCTCTCTCTCTCTCTCTCTCTCTCTTCGTGACCGATAGTGCAAGGCTTTCTTCTTCTCTGGGAAATTGGCAACCTCGCGACCCCGCTCGATTCCTTTGGCTTTCGGTTTACTGCCTTCACTTTGTGGTAGGCTATTCCTCCCTCGCTGCCTTCGTGTGTGGCTGACTTGCACCACTTTTGGTGAGTCCGGTTCTAGGCCTCTGTTTGGTACGAATTCTTGGTGAAAATCTGTGGGTTACGGGTTACTTCGGAGTGTGCTCTTCCCTGCTTTGTGTGGTGTTTTCGATTGTGGTTATTGGGGCAATTTCTGAGTCCTCGGTCCTCTATCACTCGGCTCGATTGATTATAGCATAAAGGGAGTTTATGCTTTAATTATATGTATACATATTTATCATTCCATTATTTCTGTCACTAATTGTGTTTAACCTTCATTTACTTTGTGTTGTTAAAAGTTGAATTCTCACATATTTTTTTTGTGTTTTGAAAAACGCATTTCTGAAAATAGGCAAAGTAAATGCGTTTTTGATATTTTCGAAAATCGAAAACAAAAAACGAGCTGAAAACAGCAAAGAGAACGAGACCTTTGATTTTCTTGTATAGTGCAGGCAAATAAATAAGGTGAGAAGATGAAGATTGAACTTGGTGTTTTTTCCCCCCTCATTTTGTTTGTTGATAGTTTTCTTTTCTTTTTATTTAAAAATAAAGTGAAGCGCAAATTTTTCCTTTTATAGACGTCGACGAACTTTTTGTATGAAAATTATCTACAAGCAAACTGATTTATGGAAAATTGCAAGTGAAATGAAGTACCTTTCCTGTTTAATAACGATTTTGCTTTAAAGGTAAAAAAATTGTACACAATTTATATAGCGATTTAATAACTAATTTTTCGGCCGTAATAAGATTGATATTTTAAGATGAAACTTTAAAGAGTAATTCCATTGATACATTTTTAATTAACATTTTTTAAGTAATATTGTGACATTTTTCATTACCCAATGCATGTGCATTATGTCATAATGTCAATTTTAATGTCAATTAAAAATATCTCCCTAAAATTACTCAACTTTAAATAATATGAGAGCCCAATAAACTAAAACGAGCATTCAGATTCTAAAATTGATACGCTCAAATATACCATGTACCAAGATGGGCAACATTAATGATATAAAATAAATGACAACATCGTTTCAATATCGAAATAAGTAACAATTATAAATAATCTTCTCTTTTATTAAAAGGATTTTTCAAAATTATACCTCAATTATAACAGAATCTTCTCTTAAATTGGCATAAGAAATCCAGTTGCTGCTTCTGCAAGTGACTGAAATCACTTTTGCTGGAACAAAGATCAAGGGAAAAGCTCTTACTACATGTCCTAAATCTCAAGTCCTTTTCACAAATTACATGAAAATGTCCCCCAAAAAAAATAAAAATAAAAAAATCTGTGCACACTCTGGTTAAAAGTAGATTATCAGAATGTAATCTTGCCTTCTTCCGCAGATAATTTTTTATAATTAAGAAAAAAATTATTTAACAAATTCTTTTTTTTTTTTTAAATTTATTCATTTATTTATTTTTAACAGAAAAGTGAGAAAAAAAAAAAGGTTCCATATTCCTCATTTTGGATTGGGATAAGAAAGTTTTTCAGCCCCATCCCCTCCCTCAAAAATCTGCCTTTTTCGGGTTTTTCTCCTCTCTTCTCCGCCCCAATTTTTTATTTTATTTTATTTTATTTTTATAGGAAAATATCAGAAATAACGATAAAATTCAAATTCACAAAAGACAATGTACTAAATAATATGCAATCTCACAAATATATACTACTTATTTTCAGTAAAATTTACGTTATAATTCAAAAGAAATTGACATATTATATCGCAGTAAACAATCAATTAGCATATTCAAATTCCAATCAATTATGTTCTTGTTTAGTGTAGATTAAAATTAAATTTTTAGTAGATTTTAATAAATATTGATGAGATGTGGATTGAAAGGTCGTGAGTCCCATGAAATTTATGATTCAGATTGATTGTTAACTTTGATCAAGATTAAAATTTAGATTTTAATTGGTATCAAAAATATGTTATATTTACTGAGTACACGTTACAATCTTTTAAATATATTTCATCTAAAATAATCTATTCAATACGCATAAATTTCAATTATTCAAAGTCCAAACATTACTTCTACTCAAAAAAAAATAAAATTAAACTTCAAAATTGAGGGGGGACCACCCAGGCCCCCTTCTCTGTCCGCCAATGTGCTAGGATTAGAATAACTAGCTAGCAAGGTAGGAATGCGAAGAAGTTAAAAGGCTGCAAAGGAGATGTAACCACAGAGAGAACCCCCTCCCTCTCTCTCTCTCTCTCTCTCTCTCTCTCTCTCTCGCACACAATTCCCATGTCCCCATGAGATCAGAGCCAAGTTTCTCCATTTCTTCATGTTGAAATAAACAAACAAAAAATATGTCAAAAAACCCTACGAACAAAGCAAATTTATTTGTGTTTATTATTATTCAATAATAACATCATTATTATATGCAATCTTGTTATTATTATATAAAGAACCGTCTGAGCATTCAAGATGAAAGAAATCTTATTTCCTTCAGAGTCTCTTTTACAGAAACAAACAATAACAGAGCACAAGGAAAACAGCTTTAACTTGTAATCATTGTTTGTAGTTGCCAAGAATGCTTCCTCGTACCTGCATTTTCTTGTATTGTATCTGCATCCTGTTTTCTTCTTTTAGCAGAGCCGCCAGTTTATTAAATCTCACCCTCCCTCATCAACATCCCAACCCTGAAGCTGTTGTTCAAGAAGTACAAAGGTATATGTATTTGTAATTTTGTGTGAAATAATCACATTGTTGTACCGTGCAAAATATCATTTTCAGTCACATCTGATTTTGTTCATCATAGCAATTGCTGGATTGGTCATAAGTTGAAAATTTCCGTACGAATTTTGCCTTTTTAAGAAGTTAGCCAGTTATGTTATGTGATTTTGCTTATTTTTCAGATTTGATTTCTGGGATTTGCTTATTTTGGTTATCTCCAGTTTTATTTTTCTTGCAATGCCATTGTCTTTTCAACACGATTTACTTTTTGTTGACCTTGGGTTCTCACTTTTTTTTTTTCCCCTCGAGATATCATTTTGATTTTATACAGTCCCCTGTTTTCCACTATATCTCCTTTTCAATTTCTTCTTTAAACTTGTTTGTTAATGTGATAAGTTTTTGAATTCTATAATTTTTTTTTTTTTTTTGGAATTTTTGATGGATGTGTAATTTAAAAAAAATTGAAAAGTCAAAAATTTCTAAGAATGGATGGTTAAGATTGAGTTTGAAAAGTTGGAGCGAATTTTTTAATTGCCAATTTACGTTCTTTTTCAAATTTATGATGTGCAAACAGGAGGGTCAATGTATCAATATCAAGAAGGCAAATGTTATCGGAACAATCCCAATGTCTAACCGGCAATCCAATAGATGACTGCTGGCGGTGCGACATCAACTGGGCTGCCAACCGCCAGCAATTGGCGGACTGCGCCATTGGCTTTGGCCAAGGAGCACTGGGCGGCAAAGGTGGCCAAATCTACGTAGTCACCGACTCCTCCGACCATGACGCTGCCA
Source organism: Ligustrum vulgare (assembly GCA_963555705.1). Classification (NCBI taxonomy): domain Eukaryota; kingdom Viridiplantae; phylum Streptophyta; class Magnoliopsida; order Lamiales; family Oleaceae; genus Ligustrum; species Ligustrum vulgare. Next base: position 16,544,699 of record OY743176.1, on the reverse strand, counting down.
ACCCAACCCCTGGTACTCTCCGACACGCCGTCATCCAAGATGTCCCCCTATGGATAATTTTTCAAACCAACATGGTTATCAAACTCAAACACGAGCTCATAATCAACAGTTACAAAACCATCGATGGGCGCGGTGCGACTGTGCACATAACCGGCAAAGGCTGCTTAACTTTGCAGTATATCAGCAATGTGATCATCCATAGTGTACACATTTACAATTGTTTACCCTCGGGGAATACTATTGTGAGGTCGAGCCCGAGTCATGCCGGGTGGAGAGGCGAATCGGACGGTGATGGGATATCCATTTCTGGTTCAAGGAATATTTGGATTGATCACTGTGCTTTGTCACATTGTACCGATGGCTTGATCGATGCCATTCTAGGCTCTACTGCCATTACCATTTCTAATAGCTATTTTGCTCATCACGACGAGGTCATGCTATTGGGACATAATGACAAGTACCTGGCTGATTCAGGAATGCAGGTTAGAAACGTTTGTAATTGACGTGAGCATGTTTGGTGTACGTTGTTTTTTGAAAAAAATTGGAGAATTTGAGTTTTTGAGAGAATAAGTATTTAAAAAGTGATTGGAAAATGTGAACAGTGGTTGGTCCCATAAAATGTGTGGTTAAAATTGAATTTGAGGAAAAGATGAAATTTTTTTGTATAGGAGCAAACAAGCTGAATACCGGAAATCTGCTTTGAAATTTTTTGTTGTTGTTGTGTAGGTTACAATAGCCTTTAATCACTTTGGGGAAGGGCTGGTGCAGAGGATGCCAAGGTGCAGAAGAGGGTATATACATGTGGTGAATAATGATTTTACTAAATGGGAGATGTATGCAATTGGTGGAAGTGCTAATCCTACAATTAACAGTCAAGGCAATCGCTATACTGCGCCAGCCGACCCAAATGCTAAGGAGGTAATTTTACGTTTTACCATGTATGGACGACGCATTTAGGGTTTATACTTTCTAAATTTGGTAAAACTTTTATAAACGGTTGTTCATAAATATTTTTTATAAATAGCGATGCGTCAACATTTCGTTAGCACTTTTTTTTTAAAAAAAAAATCAAAAATGGTAAGCGAGAATCTTTAACAAACTAAGATTGTTGACTTTTCAAAAAGTGGACCAATGAGATGTTATATGATCGTTTATAAACAATTTTACCTAATAGATGTTAACTTAGCCTCCGTTTGGTAAATTATTTATAAAGAACACTTTTTTTTTTCTAAATCACTTTATAATCCCGTATATTTATTTACCTTGAGAATATTACCTTCTTTATTTATATATAAAAAACTTTTAAGTGATAGAGAGCTTAACCATGCTTCGTAAAAGAAGTGTGTTCAGGGTGGTGGTAGTCTACTTGCTTGGGTTGCTGCTGTTTGTAAATTGTATATAATATGGTTAAAATAAAGTCAGTCCTGATTTGTTGTTCATCACAGGCAACAGAAAATAAATCCGTCTATTACAAGAATTTACATGTGACTTCTTCTAATACACAAATTTTTGATCCGTTGTCCGTGATGGGCAAGTGATCAATTTCAAAAATAAAGTAGGCCATCGGCTCCCAAGTTGAGATAGAATAATTTTTTGCAGATAAAGTTTGAATTTAAAGTTCCAAAACTACAAATACATGTATCTTTCTTATCAGGCGTTCTTTTCTTGGGACCCCAACATTCTTATCTCCATCCCCATAATGGGTAGAAAAGAGAATAAATTATAAATAGGACAAGAATTTTGTTCATTTTTCTCCGTTAATTAATATTTTTCCTAGCGAGTGTTGTGTATGTTTTTTCCTAGATTGACGTCGTTTTGGGAATTTATCTTGTACAATAATCTTGCTGAGATAAATGATGTGAAATAGAGATTTACATGATGGGAATTTGAGTTCTCAAGATGTTGATATCCTTTCATCACAATAATGAATCTTATAATGTAATTTGTAATGTTTAAGAGAAGTTCATATACATTTGCATTTCCGAGAACCTTATCGTGTGCATATGAATAAAGAGAAATACTACACTCACATCCGGGTTTACACTCTCTTTGATACCCGAGAGAGGTGTCATCATCATGTTGGTGAGCAGAACAATGACACCTCACCAACGTGTCTGCCAGGGTGTAATACTGAATGTCTGTCAAGTATATTGTAGGTTAGTCAGTCGGTAAAGCAATCTGACAACGTAGCATGATTCGAATAAATTAGAATCACTGAAAAAAAAACTGGTGACATTGCTTTGATTTTTTTTTTTTAAGTGCACGGGGTCTTTGCCTATCTTAGAACAGGTGACGAAGCGCGTGGAAACCGACGAGGGAGAATGGGCTGGCTGGAATTGGAGGACGGAAGGGGACATTTTGGTAAATGGCGCATTCTTTGTGCCCTCGGGCGATTACCTCAGCACTCAATACGCCAAGGCTTCCAGCGTCGAGCCCAGGTCCGCTGGACTAATTGACCTTCTCACCATGAATGCTGGTGTCATTGGTGGTCCAAGGTACACCAAAGTTATACATTGATAAAATACGAGGTGCAGTGCCTTGTTTGATAACCATTTTAAGAAACTCAATTTTCTATTGTGCTTATTTCAACCACACATTTACACAATAAAATAAAAATTCTACACGTAAATACAAAACTTCACTCTATTTTGTAATCACACATTTTCCGGAAAATAACTATTAAAAAATTGTATTTCCTAAATAATGGTTATTAGTATAGTTTGAGAGTCCCACGAACAGATTCTGTAATAAGACAGACAGACTGTTGAGGAGCCAAACTGGTTTCCCTGCGGATTGATGTTGAATTATTATTTTTTTTTTTTTAAAGTGGGGTTGTGGGGATGTTCTTCTCCTTTTGCTTTTAGCCTTCAAAGAAACTGTAAAAGGAATCAAACGTCCTGAATTTCTAAGTCGCGTGTTCGGCAACTACTCTTTTTTTAGGAGTTAAATCAGTTTTTAACCGCACACATTTTTCAAAATAACTTTTTAACAACAAATTTTATCTTAAAAAATTAAATAACACCCGACAACTTTTATAACAGTTGTCGAATGGAGGCTAATTTCTTCATTTTTCAGTTGAGAAAGAAGACTATCAAAAAACTTCAAAAGTCTAGAAGCCTTGTTTTTTGCGAAATTGCTTCGACGTGGGCAACATTGCCCATCCTCCAATGAGAATGATTTCAGACACTTGACACATTTTTATTGGAGGGTGGACAACATAAAGTTGCGCGGACCTGTTGTTTTTTGTTCTGACGCAAATAAAAACATAGCCATGTTTTCAAATGGGTCAGTGTGAAAATTAAACTCTGCATTTACCAGCCCATTAAATGTGGGTCCATATCTTTGAAATTTGATAATATGGGTCCCATTTGAGATGCTATATATTTTGGCTCTTATACTTGCTGGTTCTACTGGAAATGGCCATTCCTTGTCACCTGTCTGCTTCTTATTCTCCACCGTTGAATTCCCATTTGAGCCATGAATGTGTACAATTTACAGAGCAAGTAAATGCATATTTGGTACCAAGTATTAGATAAGATTACAAACCGAACTGAAAACGATTTTAACTACCATTATAGGGCTGAAAAGAGAAGTGTTCTAAAAAATGTAAATCGTGATAAAACGATGAGATTGAGTATCAAGCTTAAGCGCGTCTAAACACAAAAAAGTCTAATAAAGTAATAATGCACAAGCGAATTGCGGTTGAAGTAAACGCACATAGACCTATGCTTAAACGTGACTTTTAGAACACTAAAAAAAAGAGATTTATTTTATTGATATTTAATTTCTTTTATTATTGGCAGGGACAACAGTATCAGCATATCATATGGTGGTGGTGGGGCCGCCACTGGTGCAGCCGCAGGAGGCGGTGGGGGGTCCAGTGGTAGTGACGATGACTTTTATGGAATGATATTTGGGAGCGGCGCAGCCCCAACAAAATCTTCTCCACCCACCATCATGCTTTTGTCTCTTCTAATTATTCTAAGTTTGTATATTATGACCAACCATATTGGTTCATTATCATTATTATAGTATTAATTACATCAAAGAAAAATTGGCAAAGCTTGAAAACGAAGGAATCAAAGAAAATCTCAAAGTTTAATTGATGCAAGGGTCCCCGTAGGATTGTAAGCAAAAATCGTCAAATTGAATAATAAACTAAAATAGCCGTGGACCCTCAGTGAATGGATTGGAAATAAGTAATACTTTTTCTAAAATAGTTTAGTTTAGATTTTGGAATTATAACGGAAGTTTGAAAATAAAATTAAACTAAAGGGAAAAAATTTAATTAGTATCACGAAAAGATTTACAATCTTAAACTTTCAATATATATATATATAATTATTTTTACATTTTATAAAAGTATTTTATAATCATTGAATTCATGATAATGTGAAAAGGAAGAAAACTTATCTTGTAAACCACAATTTAAGAATCAAATCGTTAAATTTTGATTCCAAAGAATCTCAAATAGCTTTAAATGGTTTGATTTACAATTTGGATTTCTCAAATCATTTAAACTGATTTGATATGAGAATTGATACAAAAATAAAATAAAATCAAACAAATCGACCTGTTTATGCCCCTAATTAATAGGTTAGTCATGGGTCATATAAATATTTGAATAATTCAAGGGGGATATTTTTAATTGACATTTTTAAGTGACATTGTGACATAATGCAAATACATTAAGTGGTGAAAAAGTAAGTGGTGAGATAGTTATTTACACCGTCCAATATATTTACGCTATCACAATGTCACTTAAAATGTCAATTAAAAATATCTCCCTAGAATTACTCTAAATGTTTTAAGAAAATTATTTGTTCAGAATAAATTGAGGATTGATTAAAGATATAACTAGAAATTAATTAAGGAAATTTGGTTTTGGGTCACATAAATATTTTAAGGAATTGGCAACTTGAATTTTCATATTTAACTTACTATGATTAAAAATGCAGATTAATTAAATTTTTTATGGGCTGGAATTCTTCAAAATCGAAATACATTCCTAAAAGCGTATAAACAATTATTTTTAATGAAAAACACGAATTTCACCGAATTTTCTTACTTTTTGCTTGTTTCATTATCTTAATTTTGAATGGAATTCAATTTCTAATTTTCTGAACTTTTCTTTGTTTTGCTGGAATTCATTTTCCCACCATTTTTGTGGGATTGATTTTCCACTTTCGCCTCATTTAATCTTTTTTGTTGTTTTTAATCAATTTATTTTTTTCTTAAAATTAACATTATTATTATTATTATCATGTACAAAAGCATTAAAAAATAAAAAAATTAATTTTGATTAAAATAGCAAAATAAATGCTTTATTTTCATGAAAAATAATGTTAATCAAACAACAAAACTTAAAAAATTCTCCACATTTTCTACCTAAAAATTAAAACAATCAAACATGTTAAAAATTTCAATTCCTAGAAAAATAAATTCTCAGGAATTCAATTTCTTTCTACCTAAATTTCAACATCAATCAAATGGACTTGAGTTTTTTGTTCTCATTCTTGCTATAAAGATATGAAAAGATGCCATGTAAAAATTATTTATAAACACAACTCTTGAATATCGTATTAAATACGAAATGAGGTTCAAAAAGTAAATTTAAATTTTGTGATAATTTTGAGCCCCGATTTTTTTAGCTAAAAATAAGATTTTTAGTGGACTTATAAAACGTATGATTTAAAAGTTGTGAATCACAAGAAATTTGTGTTAAAAATGAATTTGTGAGAAAATAAGTTTTGAAAATTTTGGATCAAACAAGGGGAAAAATTTATTATCTATCCGTATGAGTCTAGATGACAACACATAATATATTCAATTCAATGAGTTCCATATTACATCTAATTCAACTTATATCATTTAATTTCACATGCGTTGTCATTTAAATTGATATGAAAAATAATGCTAGCGTCTCTTCGTTTACCTATTATAATTCAAATTATAATAGGTACAATTTTCTAAATCACTTCTTAATCAAACACATTTCTTCTCTCTAATTTTTAACCATACATCTTACCTAAAAAATTCAAATAATACACATTATAAATCAAATTCCATTTATTTCAGTCGTCAAACGGATTATTTTAGTTATTTTGACTAAGGGTCAAACATTTTTATGTAGATTACACTGTTCGATAACACTGTAATAATTATAAATTAATTTATTTATATTTTTGGGTACAATACGTGGTTGGAAATGAAGATAGAAATATGTGATTAAAAAATAATTTAAGAAATTGTATTGTTTATAAATCTATTTATAGATTATAATAATAATAATAATAATAATAATAATAATAATAATAATTGTGTTAAAGACAGCATAGAAATATTCCTGCTCACAGCTTATCTATTGACTTTTTTATTGTGATGATGGCCTTGTAAAAGGGTTTTGATTACATAAGATAGGATATGATATGTGTGGCTCATGGGTTACATTTCGGTTGAAAAACGAATTAAAAATTTTCTCATATATAATATTTAGAGGATACCCGTGTCGTAGAAAATTGCCAAAGTCGAATAAAAATGAATTTAAATTTTGAAACATTTCAATAAAATATCTTTATTTAGATATATTTTAGATAAACATTAATAGTAATAAAATAGTGAGTTTAATAAAATGTGTGGAAGTTCAAACGCAATAAATCATTTTTTGGTAATATGTACATTACTCACATCACAAGTCATCACCAAGCACAGTACTATTGGTCTCGCCCTCTGAAGATCCAAGGCCAACCTTTTAAGTCTATAGCTATGTGAAAAGCTAAAATTTGTGGGATGAGCGCACACATACTTAGTGAGCAGAATAGGACATACATGTATTATTTCACATTGAAATATACAAGTCAACATCACATATTCAAGACCAGTAAATGTATATATCGTTTAGAATGCATCATTCAAAGCAGTACAGCTCGATATATGGCAGAATATTCGCATATCCAAAATAATCTATAGATCATGATTGTGATGTGCTGTAGGAATCGTATCACCGACTACTCAAACAACAGATCTTTATCGTAATAGCCAATTATAATTTAGACATCCCGTACGTACCGTATCATTGGTGATTTGTACGTCATAGATACTTTCCAATATTGGTAACTGTATTATATAATATTGACATTTGCATAAAATACTGCAATTCATGATATGCTGTGCCCCTACGGTTCTCAATCGTACTCCAAGCACTTAACCAGTTCACATACATGATCTAGATAAAATTGCCATTATTGTAACTATCCGACAACTTTGACGTCATTTATTATCCATTATGACGTAATAAATGTATTTTATAATTTATGTAAGGGTTTTGGAATGAAAAGAAAGAAAAACGTGTTTAAACGAAAGAGAAACGAAAATATTATATTAAATAAAGAAAAGTTATGTCAAAAAACGTATTTAAGTGTCCCTTTTTTCGAGACTTTTCTAATACTCTCGAACTCATTTAATTATATGTGATATATGTACGAGCAATTTCTTGGAGTGAACTTCGTGAATATGAAAACGGTTTGTCATTCCGACCAACGGTTAGCCCTCGGTGAATTTTTAAAGTTAAGACGGTAAAACCAGTTAAATCGAAAACTGTTTTGAGTGACCTACTTTGAAAGGCTATAACTTCCTCCTCGTTTATCCATTTCTCGCACCGTAAATTGCACATTAAAGAACTCCGTGAATACTTCGAAATAGTACCAAGAAACCAAGATTTTGACTCCATTTGATACCTCGAATCTGAGTTCAAACAATGCCTCATGAAACTGATTTTGCAAACTTATTAAAACGTGAGGTGGACTATAGATTTGCCACCACCTGCTTTTAGCTTACATGCCTCATCCAACCTCAATAATCCACCTCCTACTAATAGGCTTGCTTACGCGTTCAATGATATAAGAACAGCTCCTACTTTACATGCAATAACTCTCTACCTCTTGCTTGATAAAGTGTTGTTTAATTAATTCAATTCCATGCACACCGATTTCCTTAATTTTATACATCCGGATTCTTCTATAAATACTCAACAATGGATTTAATTCTTACTGTAATATGAAACTAAGAAACCGTTAAATACATAATGGTTTTCTTCCTCCAAAAATCTAAATTCAAGTTTAGGATTATGTTTGAATAATTTGTTAGGCTCAAGACATGTTAATATAATAACATGATCTTGATAAACTAAATGAAATTATGTTCAACCAAATGTAGTATAACTCTTGAGGAAATCCCAGTAATCAAACTTGACAGTACCAAATGACTGCAAGTAGAATATACAGAACCTTGTATTAGGCACTTCTGAACTGAGGTGAGTGAAATATGTCTAATTATTTACTTAATTATGTTGTCTCATTATAATTTCATATTTATTGTGATATTGTTAATATTATCATGATCTTGTTATAATTAGTTCAATTATTAATATAATTGTTATATTATTATTAATATTATCGTGACATTGTTATGACCTCATTATAAGTTCAATAATATTATTATCTTGATATTTTCGTGATCTCGTTATAATGCCCATATGACGATTATATTGTCATTTATATGATCTCGTGATAAGCAATCCTTGTTCTTGCTTACGTGATTCTAAACTAATAGTGAGATGACCTTGAGAGTGATTGTTATATCATAAACTTGTTAAGTGATGTAATATATGATTGTGTGATTTAAAATTCTACTTCATGATATATGTTCATTATGCATGGCATTAAAAGGATTTTCATGCTTTTTTGTATGCATGACATGGAAAGGATTTCTTGCATGATACTATAGTCAAACTCTATCCCACTTGTCTTGATATACATGTCACGGAGTCCCGTAACTGAATTACAATATGGTTACGCATGTTAATGAATAAGTGAATTTTATTTTAAAGTCCAGATCTTATATTAATATTTTATCGTTACTTTTTATATAAGTGGATTTTATTTTAATTTTGAAATCTCCATCAAGTGACGTCGTCTACATCATTAAATTATGAAAAGTAGGATAAAAGTATTTTCGCAAATTACCGTACGCCACGTGTTGGCATTCGAAATTTAAAAATAAGTGAAAATTTGACCGTGTGCTACAATTATTCATAGGACTTCACCCTTTTAATTCTTAGCCAACTAGACCCCAATATGGTTATTCAAACAAAATGTCGATTGTCACACACCTCTGGGTCACGAAACGGCTCTCGACATACAAAATCAATAACCAAAACATTATGATTAAAATAGGGAGTACGATGAAGCAACCATAGTCTAAGATACATGAGATGCTCGTGATAAATATTTTCAATAAAATAAGTCATATTTTTTGAAAAATTTCATGCCACCACATTTATATAACTCTAGTAACAAAGCTATCAACATACGACAAGTATCCATATACCCAACTCACATCATTAATAAATATTTCAAATAAGCATATCAGACTCACCTAATTAATAAAACACTTCAAATAAACATATCGACTCATAATTTAGTGGATAAATAGATCCATGAATGACTCCTAGAATAGTTTTCTATTGAAATAAGAGTCTTTCAACTAATTTTGTGCACAGTATGCGGAGAAATAAATACATTATTACTCCTAATACATAAGTCTCCATGAGTTGTATAATATATCATTGAAAATATCATCGAATCTAGAATTCAACGAAATTTACGGATTGCAAATCAGAATTATAAAACAAAAGTTATGGCCGAACGAAGTTAAGCCGTCAGATTGTCCATTTGGTGTTGACACAAAAATATCAAAGAACCATCATTCATGGTTTTGTGTCCAGGTGTCGACATAGACTTGCATATGTCAACACTTGCATTTTTTACTAGTTTGAAGTTTCCAAACTTAGCTTGTGTTCGGCAACTATTATAACGGGTAATGAATGGTGTTATTTGTGTTTTTTAGGTAAGATGTGTGGTTAAAAATTGGAGAGAGAAAAGATGTGTGATTAAAAGTGGTGTTGAAAATTGTGTTGATTATAACAAAATTTTACCGAACACACCATTAGTCTCTGATTATCTTTATTAAAAATAACTTATTTTTCTACAATACTCAACCACACAATATTCTATCAATCATTGTTCAAAATTATTTTTTGTCAAATAATGTCAACCAAACAGATACTTATTAAACATCAAGGCAGAATAAAGGGAAGGATTTTGAACGAATATGAGACATTGGAAACGATCTACTTCACTCAGCCTACGGTTTTTGCAAAGAAGATTTTTGATTTGAGTACAAGGGGAATTACACAGGGGGAGGGGTCCAGTAAGGCCCCTGGTCATGCTCCCCTGTACGAGGAGCATGGCTCTTGTGATTTTTAGTGTGTGTTTTAAACCTTTCAAATGCTCTACTATTTATAGTGAAACTTTGCTCACATATTTGATTCTAACTTAAGGGATTTGAATACCAAATAATTCTATCAAAATGGCGTGGCAATGACACGGATTTTATCTAATCAATCATGGCTAAGGAGGATGTATCATTTATCCTGCCTTCGGTGACTAGTTTAAATACCAATTTAAACTATATAATTTCCCAAATCACTTTTTAACCACACACATTTTCTTTCTCCGATTTTTAACCACATATTTTACTTCAAAAACAATAAAAAAATCTTCTCTCACCTATTTAATTAGCTACCGAACAGTGCACTAGAAGGACAATTATTAATGGTGAAGTTATAGGCTGCATGTCTCCGTCACTATCCACACAATCATGCTAAGATGAAAGTGTCACTTGAGGGATGAGTACTTAAGGCCTAAGGGTTAAGGTTGTGATACATTGGAGCTAGATTCGCAGAGGTAGGTACGTGGCAAGGCTAGTTGCCATGTCAAGGTTCAAAATTCAGTTTCAAGATGGTGAATTTGAGCATAATTTCTAGGCATCAAATGAGGTTTATATATCGAGTTTTTGATACCATTTTGAAGTTTTCATAGTCTACTTTCATGCACATTTTACCACATGAGAAATGATCAACCAAGGAGCTGTTCGGAAACTATTATAAGTAGTAATGATTAGTGTTATTTGTGTTTTCTAGGTAAAGTCTATTTTACTATAAAAAATAAGAAAGTTGATAAAAGAAAACCCACCCAAAATTTGGCTTAGATTCCCGCCCCTGATGAAGCTTGCTGGAGAAGAGTAATAAAGTAGGTCTAATTCAAGGATCAGATTTGACTAAAATTTGAAATTTGAACTTCATAAAATAAAAGCCAAAAGAAAAGCCCTCTGACTTAACCATGCTCTCCCTCCCTCTCCTTTGTCCAACATTTTCCTCCGTCCAAAAACATGCCCTCTTCTCTGTCCAAAATTTTCGCGAAGCTTTGCCAATGAGTTGTCGGCCATCCTGGACTGAGACGCGCATCCTACTTCTCTATGCACCCCAAAACCAATAACCAGGAGGAAAACCCTTAATTTCAGTCCGCAACCGCTCTGCTTGTCCGTAGACAAGTTCTCACCTTTGCGACTCCGCTGATCTGCATTGCAGGCTGCAGCGTTTGGACTGTGGCTCGATAGAAACTTCGCAAGCTTCGCTCATCTCAGTCCGTTGGTCCAGTAGACTACATAAAAGGTTAGAATCTGAAATTATACTTTTTTTTAATATTATATTCTTGACAGTTGCCATAATTCTGGGAATTGGAAATAGAATATGGGGATGATTCTTTAGTGTCTTAGGGAGTTTACATTATCACCGTTTTCTTCTTCCATACGACACTGCAACTACAGCCACTAACTGCTGCTCAAAGCAGCCGGCCTCCCACCTTCCTCTTCAAAAGACTGGCTTCCACACCCGCTGCCAATTGGAATCACAGCAGCCAATATCGCCACAATCAACTTTTCAGCGGCTTGATCCACCTACCAATCTACCGTCTGCGACGCAAATCCATATCCGACACTTGATTAAGAACTCTGGATGTCCTTCTAGAGGATTTGGGATGATGATGGGTCCAGGAAGATCCTCTTTCGTGGGTGCCGGTGCTGCAACCCCAGCACGAGCTGGACGAATGACTGGTATGACACCATTTTTCTCACCTTCATCACAAAATTTAATCGACCCAAGAGAGGTCAGAAAGTATTATCTGGCTATAGGAACGATAAATTCAATTTTGGTTCAGATCTAGGTATGACTGGCTCGGTTGGACCCAATGATGAGGCACCAAATCAGCAAATAGAGAGAGCTCAATCTGATGGAGAAAGCTCTTATGGCACATCTCGTGTTGATATAATTTGTTCCCAAATATTGATATAATCTTCTAATGGTTAGTATTAATTGTTTTTTCCCATGGATTTGACACAGCTCGTGTTGCATTTAGCAAGAATTTCTAACGTCAAACGAATTTATTCTACCCTTTTTAAGTAAATGTTAGTCGTCTTAGAATTTTGTTTGATTCTACCTCCTTGATTCAAAGCATATAAACGAGTTGTCATTGGGTTTTAAGTCCCTGATGCTGATATTAATTTCACTCTTAGGGATTATGATGATGATATGGAGCTGATGGAATGTTGTAAATTACTTCTTTGGTACTTGCTCACTTTTTTTTATCTGTATTAGTTTTTTTTTTTTTTTTTTTTTTTTGTAATGGGTATTAGTGTTCATTAGTTAATTTGTAGATGAATACACTGATGGAGCTTAAATTTTATTATGGATTGCAGAGGATTTGAGATGGGTTCTCTTCAAGGTATGGTTCTTTGCCTTGTGGTCCGTGCAAAACAAATTGAGATTGATTGTTTTCATTTCAATATTTTTCGATTGTAGTCTTTTAAATTTATATGAAAAAATATATTTATTTGTTGAGTTCCAAAAATGGACATGAGAATTCAGAATCTGTATATAAGAAATTAGGGTCTAATTTTTAAAAATTTGGTGTCTCGTATTCTTGCTCGCATCATTTTTATTTTCTTCAAGGAAATCACATTTTCATCAAATGTCTGATTGAAAATTAAAAGCAAGCTCTAATTTGGTGCTACTCTTAACCCAGTTCTTACATATGCAAAGTAAATTTGGTGCTACTCTTAATCCAATTGCTCCCAATTGCTATACACCCATAGTAGGTGAGGCGTGCTAGAAAGCATGGAGCATCTTCATAGAGCCTCAATGTATTTTTATCAGTTTAAAAGAAAAGTATGCTTTGATTACAACGTATTAGTATACTTTTCTGGTAGTTTAAAGGAAAAGCATGAAGTTTTTTTTTTTTATATCACACATTTATACTGATTAGATATGTGATGAGATGGGGGTAGTATAGAGTCCTTAGCCAGAAGAATTGAGCTTAGTATGGGCAATATTTTGACTGTTAGTGAGATTGCTAATTTTGAAAATGTCACTATTGGTGCACTCTACTAAATACCATTGAATTAAGGTATGTTTTTAGGAGTTTAATTTTTGGTTTTTATTTTAAATTTTACTTACTGTGATTACACTAATGAAAGCTCTGCAACTACTGAATCAGACATCGAAGAGACTCTCAAGAGACTTGTGGTTGATTTAAAGAAGTCCCCACAAGAAGTTTTTGATGCACTGAAGAAACAAACTGTGGATTTGGTTTTTACTACTCATCCAACTCAATCTGTTTGAAGATCATTACTTTAGAAGCAGTTTGTTTTAGTGGGTTGTGTTGTTGATTGCAGGGGCGGAGCCAGCGTATGGCGAGGTAGCGCGGCCGCGCTACCTCGCCGCCGGCGGACCACCGGCTGTCCAATTTTTAAAAAACAATTTTTTTTTTTTTTGGTTGTCGTCTACACCCAATTACCCATGCCCAAACCCAAAATACCCCAAGACCCAACCATTTTGAGCACAAAACAACGATCCAGAGTCCACTACCCCAATTTCTTACCTTCGGCTACTTCGACGAAAACAGACAAAGGAAAATCAGCTTGCAGCGCCGCAGCAACGCCACTGTCGACGCTTGCAGGCTGTAGTGCCTTGGTTCAAAATCAGCTTCCAGGCTTCTATTCTAGTCCAGCTCGGTAGGGGAGATGGAGATGGGATCCGCAGGGGATGGTAATGGTGGTTGTGAAATGGGTTGAAATGGGAAATTAAGAAAAGAGAGAGAGAGAGAGAGAGAGAGAGAGAGAGAGAGAGAGAGAGAGAGAGAGATGGGACCGCCGGGAAGTGCTCTGAAATGGGTTATAAATCTTGAAAAACTTTTAATTATATTTAAATAATTAATTGTTTGTTTAAGTGAATAAATTCTATTAAGGGGTGTGATGATTCATTCTATTAAGGGTGTGATGGTGGAAAAAAAATCATGAAAGATGGAATTTTAATTACAAACCCATTTTGAGAATTCATTTTATTTCGAATTAAAAAAGAGCTTAAAGTAATTTGTACCATGAAAATTGAGTTTTATGTTCAATTTCGTGTCAAACGTCAGAGTTGGAATTATTTTTCTCAGATGTTGCATTTTTCATGAAATTCGAATGCAATCAAATACTAATATTACACTATTACTTTTTAACCTTTGTGATAATTTGATTGTTTGTGACAATATCCTCTCTAACACTTTAAATATTTAATATTATCGATTCTCTAGAAAGATTGTTCTTATTTACTTGAACATATATATTTTTTCTTTCTTGATTTTTATTAGCATGTATCTTGTAGTGTATTCCTATATTGATTCATGAATATTAATATTATTTTATAAAATAAAAAATAATTTAGCTATTGCGGTGGTTGACCGTCGTTAGTCAACGGTCAACGACCGCTCTAGCTGAATTGTCGTCCTAGATCCGCCACTGGTTGATTGAGGGGTTTTTTCCTTCAATATGATTGGTGTATATATTTTCGTTTGTAGTTTAAGGGATCACCCTTATGTGTCATTTAAGCCTGAGCATACTTCTCCAGATAAGCTTGAAAACACGATGGTATTTTCTTACGAGTACAGTTTCATTCGATTGAGATGTTTTCTTTGTTATAACATAAATGTAATATTCAAGGTTCAACATAGGCTTTTGTCTAAACTAGTACTTCAAGAGGACAGTGAAATATGTTGGAGAACCCATGAGCCACTTGGAATCTATTGCTTCATCTGCAGTACTGCATTCATTTATTTTTATTTTTTCACTTCACTCTTGTGACGGATATTTAAGAAAAATAAAGAAGAAGATAAAATGACTTGGACTACTTTTGAATGTGTATATTTTCTGTTCAAGTATTTGTCAATGCCAACTAGGATTTATAATTCTTCTCTGATGTTGTCTCCAGGTGCGGGCAGCTATCAAGGTGAAGGAATCTGTTATCATTTGTTTTACTTCATGTTTGACAGGAGCGCAATATTCAGGTAATTGGTAGAGATTATTAGCTTCGTAAAACTCCATGGAATTTGTTCTGTTTAATAGTGAGAATTGAGTATCTCCTAAATGATGCATCTCTAAACTTGGATATAGGTTTGAGTGATTTGGAAATGGCAATTTGGCATTATTGGTGAAAGGAAAGTGGTGGATTCGAAAATGCTCTATGTTATTGTTGCGTATTTGAATTATCTTGATTTTTTTTGGAGATTCACAAAACACAGTTGCCCAGATTATCTTAAATGGAAATTCGAGAACAAGATCGTTTATGATGGTGTGAATGCAAATGTTTGATTTTTACTGAAACATTGAATAGAATTCCACCTTATCTTTTGGTTCCTTTAAATAGCTTTAAAGCCTTAGCTGGAAAGAATATTGGATTGCCAAGTTTGTTCTTATTTTCTTCATGTCTACCGTCCTTGCCATCTTGTAGATATTAATAAACCATTTATACCTTACAGCTTCTTGAATGTCATGGACCTTTGGTAAATAGGCAAGCCGAAAGAGCATTTTTGTCTGTTGCTGTTGAAGGATGAATTTGATATCTGGATGGGGAGTACCAACTCTTTTTGCATTTCTTCATTACCTTGGACTGTATGCATTTTTGTCTGTTGCTATTGAGGGAAGTTTTGTAATACTCTTGATAACAGTATTGTAATATTATTATTACTATTTAAATTTGTATTCATTATTGTTAAATTTGTTAGTTTTTTTTTATTGTTCTGTGTCATTATATTAGATTTTGTAAATGAAATATGTCCGTGTATTGCATGAGTTTGAAATTAGTAATTAATACATTTTCATAAATTTTGATTGAAATTATTATCACAAATATATTCCGGTGTAAAAGTACTAGTTTGTGTTTAAAAACTGGAGAGAGAAAATTTGTGTGGTTAAAAAATAATTTGAAAATTGTGCCTATTATAACACAAAGTTCCCGAATGTAAGCCAAGGTGAAAGTTATAGCTTACCAAAATAGGCCACTCAACTAAATTTTTGAAACTTTCAGTAAAATGCAATCTTTAAAAATTTTCTGACGAATACCCATTGGTCTAACTTAAAAATGATTCCATATTCTCGAAGTTTGCGAGATATATTCCATATATATATATATATATATATATATATCAATTGTTTATAATGGAAATCGGAAGTGCTCAAACGAGTGTCTCGAAAATAGACGTATATATAAATTTTATTATCTTATTCCTATTTCGTTTTTCCACGTTAAATCAATTAAAATTCTATTTGACGTTAAAGTGGTCCCAACTAATGTAAATAAATGAAAATAATAGCTGGACAAATTTTCGGGGCATTACATGAAAACGGTAATAGAATGCAGCATATAAAATTTATAAAATTGAGTCTCCGTTTTGTAATATTGTTTGATTTATAAACTTGTTTATTTATGATTTTAAGGTAAAATAGAATGGTTAAAAATTAAAGAGAGAAAATGTATGTAATTAAAAAATAATATGAAAAATTATATTGTTTATAAACATGATTGTATTCAAAAACTTAATGCAAAAGGTCATAGGTCAGATATATCTTTGGCAACCTCTAACTCTGCAGCTTTATTCGACCATGACAGGGTGTATGGGCTTTCTCCAATACTCATAATTTTCAAACACCAAATAATGCATGGTCTTTTGTAGTGGCTCAAGTAGCCCAAACATGTTGTGAAACATCTTTAATGATTTATGAATTATGAAAAAAATCATTGTCACGTAAGAAAAATAAATAATTATTTAAAAATTTCATCTTCAATGATTAATTTTCATGTCTATATGATGTTTATGTGAAAGAGATATTATCTAATGCTATATCTAAATATAGATAACGGCTAAACAAAGTAACTAGGCAAATATTAATTTTTCATTTATTTAATCTAAATTTGTTATTTGAGATGATCCTAATTTAAAAACACCTATATGCATAAAAAACTATAGACAAAAACCATTTGAGATAAGCTTTAAATTTCATTATCTATTTTATTAACATTAGTGAGATATTTATGTATTTAACTGTAACATAGATCAAAATATGCATAAACCATTAGAGATGCTTCCCTTTTATTTCGCCAACAAAATCTTGTTCATATAAACCAGATAGGTTCATGTTGAACGAACTACGAGCAAATTACACCTCATAAACCAAGGTTTCACAAAATAACAATAAAAATAAATAACCAATTGTCCCACTTTAAGTATTACCAGAAAAAGAACAAAACAACATTCAGCACTGCCTTTAAATAAGAATGAAATGTATATTCACACACAGTTCTTAAAATAACTTGATCACAAAATTCATCTTGATTATAAGTACCAAAATCATTATTAAGAAGACCAAAATTGAAAAGATGGAAGATTCACCCACGCCTTGAGACGAAAAAACAATGAACTGTAAAGTGTAACTGGATATATACCTCCTCATTTCCTAGGCTTTTAGCTTTCTTTCCAACTTTCCTTTGGATAAGTCTTACCTCTTCCCTTTTGGGACGATAATAAAGCAGACAATAGATGAAAAGAACGGAAAATCCCCGAGCATTAGACAACATAGCTCCACCAACCCCCGAGGTTATATGAATCCTATTTCTTTGATGGAGCTCAATATCTTCACAGGGAGAGAGAGAATCTAATGAGGGAAGGAGAACTTGGCTTCATAAATCACCAAAGATCACTAGATCTGAGTAGCGACTTCTTCTAGTCTCTTCCATGCTAACTCACGACGCTCTTCTCGTACTCCTACCCTTGCTTCCATTTCTTCGTATTGTCTCTGACACTTCTCAAACAGTTCAGTATCCATCTCAAGGAACATTTTTCGGACATTGGAGCTCAGACCAAGGATTGCCTGATTCCAATGACCTTGTATATTCTTTTCTAATGCGTCAAATATTATTGGTAGGATCACGTGTCGATTCTCTGCAATCAGGCTTACTATGTGTTCATTGTTCCACCAGAAAAGAGCCCTTTCTGCCACCTGTCACATAGCATGAGGATAATTTAAAAATCCAAAGAATGATTAAGATGAAAGGAATAAAAACTTGAAAGCAAGATCCACACGGCCAAAAAAAGTGCATATTTTCTAAGGCACTTCCAATATTCACTCAACAATTTGAGAAGTACATATGACTAAAAAAATTAATAACTATAACAGGCAACAACGAGCTAACACATACACTGCATAATACCAACGAGCTAACTCAGGAGAAAATTGCAAAAAACTAAAATAATTCAAAAGTGTTGACTAACGTAAAACAACCAACAAAATATGATATTCCAAATAATTATATTATATCAAATAACAACGCATAAAATGTTTGAAACAATTAAAAATAAATGGGCCCTGAGACCAGCGCCTCACCTGCGTCTAGGCAGGTCCGGCCATGCAACAATGACCATCACATGACACTGGATTGCATGAAACAATGAATGGCAATGTATGCAATACTTCAGTTGACACCACCATTAGTTAGCAATGATTTTGGCAAAATATTCACTTCTCAAAGGTGAAAACAGTGAGGAAGCCACAATCATGCATTCCTAGGATGTAATAAATCGTAACTTTGCCATGCGTGTTCACGATCTACATGAAAACATTAAAACTGATGCTGATGAAAGAAAAAGACAAGTATAAAAAAACTCAACCATTTGAGAAGCGCCCACCACTATCTTCAGTACATTTCCATATAATCAAGCTGATACACACATAATGTGTGTAGAAGGCTTGCTGCTTTGTACTGGTAATACAAAGCAGAATAATAAGCAAAAAAATTTATTAGAAATATATTTTAGATTTTAAAAAATTCATATTGAGTATGCCAACACTGAGATGCTGAGATAATTAGAAAACAATTGAGTACACAAGCTGAGATGTATCTGTTTTGAGCTTCACAGAAAGAATAATTCAAACTCCAAAACAAGCTCATGTTTAAATGCAAATGTGCATAATTGAAAACAAACATATCATCGAGAACCTGCATTGGGATCAAGGTCAAAGTAATTTCATAAATGATATTAATTATTCAAATTTAATAAATTAAGTGAAAATGTTACCTGTGATGTTTTCAACTTTATAAATTATATAATGGCCAAAATAACTTTCATGAGTATGCACACAACTTACAATATATTAAAATATTAGGACAGAAAACACAAAGCATTACAGTGTTCAGGAGTTCAGAGAAATGGAGTCAACACTAGTACACATTCGGATTATCTGAAAAGTAACTGAAAATCAACCTGAACCTCTTTTGCATGATCAGATACGCGAACTTAGCAAAACATTCCTTGTAAAAGGATTGGTTTATTTTTATCGGTAAATGATGGGGATAAATCCTCTCAAGGGGTTGCTGATAAACAGTATCCATAGTTCAAATCATTCCCACTTTTGACCTTCAGTTCGTTGCATGAAAGAGGAAGATTTATGAAGTGAGCTTGTTTCCTTTCCCCGTAAATCATGCTTATCAAGTATATAGTTTTCTCAGTCGATCCTAATCCACAAATTATTATACCTTTTCACACATCATTCAAGTGTCGTTTAATATTCCACTTTCCCTATAATCTAACAATATCCTATGTTTGTCTGGCTCAGAATTTGCATCTGGTAATATTTGGAAATTTGTTAGCATGACATAAGAAGTTGTTAGGAGAATATGGGTGCGCAAGCCAGTTAGTTACAGCTGATATCAGGGTTATTTCATTATTTGGGCTTTGAATTAGTTTTGTGCTTCGATCATAGTATTATACAAGCAACAATCAGAAATAGAACTCACTCCTTTCTATCTGTTCTTTCAGCGTCATCTTCACTACCGTCACTGCCACGTTCTTTTCTTGATCACCTCCAGAACTTGATTTCTATTTCAATCATGCCTTTTCGTTTTCAAGATTTGCAGTCTCAGCCCAAGATGTGCAGTGCCCAAATATGCCCTTGTTTGATCTAGAATTTAATCTATAAATACTTCGACTAGAAAGAAGGAAAAAAATGTCCAAGATTTTAAACTTATTCAAAGCTAACTTCATTTTACTTTGTATGTTGCAAATAAACCCATTTGATTAATATATAACAACATTTTCTACTATATTAAGGGCAGAAAAACAACAGCTGGTCTCTTTACATATTTTCTCAGTGTTTGTTCACTACACTCCAAATGTACGTGTTAGGATCAGATTTCAACAATCTTGTCGAAAACTATTTGGTGTCCTTGTGATGTCAGGCTAAAATTTTTTTTGGCCCACCATCTTTTGAGTGACCCAATCCATGGACTAAGAGTGGCTTATTGCACTCCAACAATCCCTCCTTCAAAATGAAGCTCTTGTGATTCAAACCTACGACCTTAACTCTGATACCACTTTGTTAGGATCGAGTTTCAACCATCTCATATAAAAATTAATTGACGTCCAATGAGGGCATGCTAAACCTTTTATGTTATTCATCCACCATCATTTAAGTGACCAAACCCATGGACTTAAGAGTGAACTTGTTTAACCCCTATAGTATGTGCTTTAATAAGCTCTTGCAATTTGATCCCAACTACACAAGTTTAACCCAAAATCAATAGTAATAACGTAAAAACTATGTTTATGGCCCAATTGTATTAAAAGCATCTTGATTGATGAAATGTGATCAGTAATTAGACCCAATATAGGTAACAATAAAAGTGAAGATCAAATTAAACCACGGCTACTCATTTTCCAAGACAAAACTTAACAAGATAAAAACGTCTTAAGCTACCAACTCCATTTTGGTGACGAGATATCATTTTTTAAGTATATGAAAACTTAGAAGAAGATGAATTGTAAAGATGAAGAGAGTCGTGTGGACAAAGGGTCATCAAATACAAAAGATAACTGTAAAAGAACAGAAAGTTGAGACACGTGATAGAATTATTTGTAGTATATGGAAAAACTTTTGCGATGCTAAACCATAAAGAAAGCTAAACCATCTCTGATATTCTAAAAGCATCATCATATTTGACAAAATAATTTCCACCAGGCAATGACTACAATGGTGTTCTCTGAAGCTTCATCATTCCATTTCATGATCCACTTCCAGGATTAATCTAAGATCAACTTAGTGCTGTAATTCTAGATTTTAAATAGATATAGGGAACAATGCATATGCACCATAATAGAGATTCAGCCACTGTTTGAGCCCCATTATAATAAGTTTTTAGAGATAATATACTTTAGAGCTTGTTTGGTCCAAGTAAAATTTTTACAACAACTTTTTAAATTCAATCACAACTATTCATCCTCAGTCAAGCCTACAATTGTTGACTTTTCAAATCAATCTAAACCATACGTCTATCAAAAAACAAAAAACAATCACAAAAACCAAAAATTTTCCATACACCAAACAAGCTCTTAGTTAACGTTTAATATTATTTTATTGGAAATGTGTAGTTGAAAATAAGAGAGAAAAATGTATTAATTAAAATTGGGCTCAAATTTGACGCATATAGAAACCATCGTAATCAAGGTCATCTTGTGAATTGATTGATATCACGCTTTTCCTTTTATCTGTTAGCAACTGTAACATGAAATTACACATTAAATGGAGAAAAGCGCAAATTCCAATAATTTCTTTTCTTGGAGGTAGAGGAAGTAGAAATGATGGTCTGTTTTGTATCAAGATAGACGGGATACAAGGATGATGCTCAGGAAGAGTTTCCATTCTATGATTGTGGATAGACAACAGGAAAGGTCTCAATTTCGGCATGTCTCAATTTTCCGACAAAGTCAAAATAAATAACTTCAATTTCCTTCAAAATTTAGATTTACATAATGTCTCAAAGTACAACTTTTTCTGTCATTAATCAAAGACCAAGCTGAGAAAATTATGTGCAATTTACGAACAACTCATTAACCAACATGGAAACTGATTTCTAAAGTTAATAAATTATTAATACAGAAGAGCTATAATTCTATGAAAATAACATGAGTACTATGCAATAAGAATTCTCAAACCTGGAAATGCAAGCTGTTGAGGCATCGTCCAATTTGTCGAAACAGAGGAACCATGCAGCGTTGGAATTCTGAAGACTGCGTAACCTCCAATATTTCTTCCAGTTCTCCTAGGAAGAGAACCTCCTTACCACAATTTGTAGCTGGCCAGTACTTTAACATACCCCGAATGACAGTATCAGCCAACCTGTAATCTTTCTCAACGAATTGGGTTATACAATAGGACAACTGCTGATGATATGATGTGAGACATTTGGCCTTGTGAAGTGGGATAAGCGCTCGTATAAGGAACAACTTGTGCTCTTCTTTCATGGGCAGTGCAAATCCATTTATAATACTTCCAAGAATCTCTAATAGCTCACCTATTCCATAGTACCTCTCTGTCTCAAATAAAAACTGATAAAAAATGTTGTTTATTGCATTCCTTATGAAGGGTCGATGAACCATAAATCTCCCATATATTCGATGAAGAATAGTCTTCAAGTACTCACGCTCTCTCATATCTTCTGAATCAAACAAATTGAGCAATTTCAACACAAATGAGTGATCAAGATATTTCTTCGCAACCTTAGTGTCTGTATCAGATGAAACCACATATCTCAAAAGTAACTCATATACAAGTTGTAAGTGAGGCCACACAGGATCCATGAACATCTCATCCTCCTCTGGATCTATGCCCTCCAAACCTGTATCATGCGCAGAAGGTGGCAAACATCGGAAAATATTGACAGATATCATCTTAACCAATTCTTCCTGCATTATCTCATTCATTTTACATGACCCTGACTGCACCAAATCAACAAGCTCTGCAAGGGTTTGCCTCTTGATCTCCTTCTCACGTGCAGACTTCATCGTATCCGAAAAATCAAACATAATGCAACAGTTATGAAGTTTCCGGATAAACACTACATGTCGGTCTGCCAATGGAACATCCTTCAACATGGGCAAGACCTCGACTACTCCAGGGTTTTGTGGGACAGGCACATGGGCGGGGGCCTGTGGTGGAGCAGCCGGCAATCTGGACGCATGATTCACAGTCACATCCGGAGCTGCTGTACTTGGTATTGGAGGCTCAATTGCTTCCGATTTTGAGAGCTTTCGTTGCCCTCTTTTCATTATTTTGTTAAACATCACTTTTCCCCAATTAAAACACCCCCCAAAATTAGAAAGAAAAAGAAAAACACAGTGTCTAAAACCTACACTAGTAATACTAATTTATATTTATCTCCTATGCTTATTCTTATTTCCATCAAACCACATGGTTAATAAATTTGCATCCTGGAAATGGGAGAAAACACATAAATGTACAAACTATGAACAGTTATACATGTGAAAATAATATCATACATATAAATTGTGTAAGCATAAAATGTAAATACCTTAAATTGGATGTTGAATTGATCAAACCAATTCGAAATCTGGAAGAATTAAGCCATGAATGATAAAAAGTGAAATCCACCTATACACCATGAAAAAAAAAATGTTCAAGGGAGAGAAAATTGTAGTCTTCTGATTTACGGAAACAGGGAGATCCGAAATGGGAGGGAAGGGAGAGAATACCGAAGCGGCTTTTCTCTCTCTCCCCTTTAATTTTTCATTCTTTTCTTTTTCTGTGGTGGCCCTATAGCTTTCGACAGAAGAAGCCCGTGACCCGACCCGAGTGATACTTGAGCGTTTTAAAAATAATTGCAGAACGAGTCCTCAGACTATTTCCTAAGTAGTAATCTAGTCCTCATCACTTAAAAGGAACATGATTTATCTTTATATTTATAAAAGTAGAAGTGAAGAGAGAAAGTCATTTTAAAGGGAAATTTGCATTTAATAACCCCCTCTCCTCAATTCTACTTTTATATATATATAAATAAAAGAGTTGTAATAAATGTACTATGTGTAAATATGTTAAATTGAAAATGAAAAAATTAGATTAATATATTTGAACATAAATAATGTGATATCTATGTAAATGTGTTATGTTAGAAATGAAAAAATTGGATTAATATATTTGAACATAAATAAATGTAATATCTATGTAAATGTATTATGTAGGAAATGAAAAAAATGTATTAATATATTTGAATATAAATAAATGTTATATCTATGTCAATGTGTTACATTGAAAATTAAAATTTTGGATTAATATATTTGAAAATAAATAAATACATGCTATATAAATTTGTTAAGTTAGAAATGAAAATTTTAAATCAATATATTTTGAAAATAAATAAATAAAATTATTGATGTTTTACTTCCAAATATGTCAATAAATGAGTAGGTTCTTCAATAAGCATATTACAAAAATAATTAATTATTTGCTATCAATTTTTTACTACCAATGATAAATTGTGGTAGAAAATTTAATCATTTCCTCATTTTGACAAAAATTGGTATGTTTAAAAAATAAGAAAAAATAAAATATATTAATTAATATATTGGATTTCGAATAAAATATATGTAAGCAACATATTAAAAAATAAAGTTAATTAAAAATTATAACATATTAAAAGGAAAATAAGTAATGACGTGAGCAAATTTTTTGAGAAAACGTAAATAAAAGTCAAAAGAAATTTTATATAAAAAAATTAATTAAGTGCCAAACTTTAAGTGGCGCGGTACACTGAGTATACATGCAGAATTTTTTATTTTGATTAGTTTTTTTTTTTTCAATTTAATAACATATGTTATGTAGGAAATGAAAAAATCAAATTAATATATTTGAATATAAATAAATGTCATATCATATCTATATAAATGTGTTACATTGAAAATAAAAAATTTGGATTAATATATTTTAAAACAAATAAATATATGATATATAAATTTGTTAAGTTAAAAATGAAAAAAATTGAATTAATAATTTTTGAAAATAAATAAATAAAATTATTGAAATTTTATTTCTTAATATGTCAATAAATGAGTAAGATCCTTAATACGCATGTTAAAAAATAATTAATTATTTTTTATCAACTTTTAACCACATATTTTCTCTCTTCAATTTTCAGTCATTACTTTTTATCTCAAAATCATAAATAAAAAAGTTTATAAACCAAACATTATTATCAAACGGAGGCATCATTTCATCATTTCATCATTTTGACAAAAATTGGCATGTTTTAAAAAAAGGAAAAATAAAATCTATTAATTAATATATTGAATTTCAACATTAAATTATAGTTAATAAAAAATTATAACATTTTAAAAGGGAAATAGGTAATGAGGTAGGCAAGTTTTCATAGAAAAACGTAAATAAAAGTAAAAATAAAAAATAAAAAATTAAATGAGTGTCTATTTTGAGTGGCGCAATATACTTAGTGTACATGTAGCATTTTTTAATTTGAATAATTTTGTCTTTTTTATAGTTTCAAATTAATAACATTTTATATTGAGATTTTATTAAAATTATGTTTTTTATTTGATATGATTGAATCAAGATATTTTCAAAATTATGATTTAAAAATTATATATTCCGTACATCGCACAGGTAGACAACTAGTTAAATTTAAATTATAGAAGGGTAATTATATGGACACTACCAATTTGTTAACCACACCTGATGAGATTCGAAGCGCGGAAGAAACGTCGGAAAGTTCCGAACTCAGGTTGTGGTTGGACGGATGAATCATGACCCAATATTCATGACGCGATGGCTCGACGATGCGGAATAAAGAACCACGACTTTCGAAACGCCACAAGGATTTGCCCAATCTCCTTGATAAGTCTCTGATTTTCAACGCCACAAATACTCTCGCGAATATTTGATAAGTTCTGGATGAACGCCACAAGATAATCAATCTTGATAAGTTTGGATTTGAATGTGAATCCACACATTAAACAATTGAAAAATATTCAATCTCTTTTTATTCAATCATCAAAGTCTGAATTACAATGAATGAAAAAATCGTATAAATAAGCAAAATAAAACCCTAGTCGCTAATCTACTCAAAATAGAATTCTAATTAGACTAAAATAACTAAAACTGATAAGGAAATAAAATAATGCGAAATCTGGAAAAATCTGATCCGTTAAGCAGTTACGGCCGTAAAGATGACACTTACGGCCGTAAGTGTGTTTCTGTTTAAGGTTACGGTCGTGATCCCTTATTTACGGCCGTAAATCGAAAATCTTGAAATTCTGCATTTTAACCCGAGGGGAGGTTACGGCCGTGACATATGTTGGTTACGGCCGTGAAAGCTCTTCTGCATAATTTTCGATTCTTTTCGACACGGTTTGATCTTCAAAGCTCGTCGAACCTGCTGAATTCTTATTTTGGCTTGAATATTTAAATTTTTCCGTCAAGTCTGCTATGACTCTGATTGTCGAGAGTCCTGGATCACATCAACACCACATTATATATACACATTTATTAAAATATAAGTTTTATAAATACTCCATATTCAATTTTACAAAAAAAACCTTTACCAACGAATTGTCATCTGGAAATTTCCCAATTAACCATTGTATTTTTAAATTAACGATGGTTGACATGATTAATTTTTGTATCCAGATCGAACATGTAAGACATGAAGTTTCTTTGCATTTTGAACCTAATCTTTGAATATGGACCAAACAACATGTAAGACATGAAGTTCTACATAAGTCTGAATTTGATTAGTATATGTCTTCCTTGCAGAGTCATCCAGTATAGTTTCATCTTCATTAAGTCAACAATCATTAGCAAGAAGTTGCGATAATCATGATATCCCACACCAAAGTGAGGCGGAAAAAATAGGGGAACATTTGCATTCCAGTTCTATATCTAGGGGTTATTATGCATTTCAAAGAAAATATATTTTAATAGACCCGATTAGCCAGAGTGGTAGTTCTATATGAAGAATGGGGGCTGCAAATTTGGTTCAATATGTAAATTTCATCACCCTGTAGAAAGACTGATTCCTGGTAATAACTGTTGACGAAGAGGAGATGCAGAAGAGATGCAAAAGAGTTCCACTGAAATTTAATTCAATAAAAACTTCTTCAATAGAGAATTGATGGACGCAGGATAGATGAATAATTGATGGAAGCAGGATAGATGAATAATACGGTTCTTGCAATTGGAATTAGCACTTCATCATATAAAATTTAGGGTTTTAATTATTTGTGATGTACATAAGAATGACAAATAAGATAAATTAAAATAATATGATGGTTATTTTAGTCAATTTAATCCTGACTAATTTAATAAATCTGATTTTGTGATATTGTTGATAAAATTGATGGCGTCAATATAATTACCCATTATAGAATTAGTAACTTTCTAAGAGAAATAAATCTCAAAAAAAAAAAAAAAACAGATATAGTAGCTATAAATGTAGGTTTCAAATTAATGTTTGACTAATTAAAAAAATGAATTATTAGCTACTTTTAGTTTTACACGTGTACAGGTTAGTCCATAGTATCAATAAGTGTACAAATATATTTTCACTTGTAGAATAATTTTATGAGAAACGTCTCACTTAAATAATTTTGTTATTATCTGTTATTATTTCAGTTTTTATCTCAAAATCAAGAGAGTGAAAGGACTGAAGCGAATAAGGTCAATTGGATGGCAATTGGGAGTTTATGGGGCCAAACGTGTAGCAAATTAGAACAAAATTTGGAACGAGGCTGAAATTCAAGGACTTACACTAGTACAAAATTACACAAAAAAATAACATATTAGAGTTGTTTTTCTCAAAAAACGACGCCTCAAAAAACGTGATGGAAAAATTGTAAATAAAAATTTATAAAAGGCGTTGGTTCTTTAGTAAGAACCGACGTTGGTGGAGCCGCCCAAGTAAGGGTGTCGGTTCTTTAGTAAGAACCGAAGTCTTTTAATTAAAGGCGACGGTTCTTAAAAGGAACTGTCACCTTTAAGTTATACATCTCCACCCCTAGATCTTAATCTTCAGCTCACTCCACAGCCTGCTCACTCCACAACACCTCAAAGCTCAGCCTCCTCAAGCCCGTATCGTTCATCACACCTCTCCCCTGTCGTCGCCACCATCACCACCGATCGGCAGTGCAGCTCCGGCACCATCACTCCCCCCCCCCTCCGGTACGTGCTCTTTCTCTTCCTCATCGCGAGCCATCACTTTTCTTCTACGCCGCGCACCACCCCCACCCCGCTCCCCTCTCTTTTCCCTCAGTGCACCACACCCAGCCATAACTTA
Organism: Ligustrum vulgare; assembly: GCA_963555705.1. Taxonomy (NCBI): domain Eukaryota; kingdom Viridiplantae; phylum Streptophyta; class Magnoliopsida; order Lamiales; family Oleaceae; genus Ligustrum; species Ligustrum vulgare. The sequence continues at coordinate 16,516,294 of OY743176.1, read as the reverse complement.
TTAGTCTTGTTTGAATTTCCTCCACTTCTCCTAGCTTGCTGTCACCCGCTCCCGTTGTGCCTTTGTCCGGTGTCCAGTGAGGCTTCCATCGTCCAACCTCTGTCCCTCCCCGCGCCGTGCCACCTCCTCACGGCCCTCGACTGGCGCGGCTGCCTCTCACTTGCTTCAAAAATTAGGCCGTTCAGTGGATTTTTTCCAATTTCAAACTTTCAGTTTACCACATGTAAGTTTTAAGTAATTGATTATGGGATCTTGATTCTTGTCTTGTTAGTGTTACTCTTATGTTGTGTTGATAGTGTTGTGATGGCCTTCTTCAGTTCTTCACATTTTACCTTTTTTTTTGTTCCAGTCAGACTTAAGTGCATTTTAGTTTTTGATTTATTGGATGAAATTTAGTTTAAAATTTTCTGATTAGGTGGATGAAATTAAAAACTGGGTTAAAGTTTTTGGTTTATTACTTTGGAAGTTTGAATTGATTATTGATGCATTGTCTGTTTTCATATTCCAATTAGGATCACCATTAGTTGAGATCTAAACTTATGAACTTTTACATCTTTTGAACAATATTTTATAGAAATAAGTGATTGACCATTGACAAACAAGCAAAAGTAAATTGAATCCTTGTATGATTTCCATGCCACCTTTTTCATATTAAGTCTCAAAGCTTTAATTTGAAGCCAATTGGTTAAACCTGAGAGGAATACTGAATTTGACCATAAAAAAAGTTATGTCCTCCACACTCAACTGCAAAATAATTCATACTAAAACCTGTGACAACTTTTCTCAAAGGATTTGATGAACTGGGGTTAGAAAGAAATGATAAGCAAATAGTTGATACCTCTTTTGTCGAACAACATCTATATTGACATAAGTATGAACAAATGATTATTTATTTGTGGCCTAAAAAGCCAAGCTACAATAGTTTATTCTGGAAAAAAAAAAGAAGAGAGGCCCACAAGTAAATTTTGACTGCTATCTCTGTCAAATTTCTGTAGATGGAGAGGCATGCATGTGTTATCACATTATGAGCCCTTAAAATGTGGATGGAAGATTATTTCTTATCTATATATACTTAATTATGCCTGAGTTTTCCAAATCTTCGTCTGTCTGAATATTAGATTATGGATTTTCTAAATAATTATTTAATTTTTGATACGCCTTATATTTAACTGATAACACGGAATTTGTCAAGGTTGACTGGTCAATAATCATAAGAAGGGTTGGCTCATTTTAAGTTCAGTCAGTTTTTTATTTTTTTGTTCTGCTTCTTTTATGTCTTTTTATTTGCAACCAGATGTGCTAGTGTGTTAAGTAAGTTCAGTTACTCGTTTTCATCAGAATCCAGTGTCTGATCAGCAAAAAATTATTATTTCACTAATCAGATTTTGTTGGTTGTAGCTATTGCTATGGTTGGACCCCGAACATGGATAGGAGGAATTTTTAGCTGCTCCGGAAATAAACAATCTAGAAGCGGAAAATCTCTTGACTACACTTTAAGTCCTATTCAGGTATTTTGAAAATTTGATTGATTAATGAGACTGGCATTTCAACGTGTATCCAAAATTTAAATAGTGTATTGCACCAAAGAGACATTGGGTGTTATACTATTATTATGTTTATGTATGTTGGTCTGCCTAATCTTGTTGCACTCTAATCATAGATGTAGATCATGATACTTTATGATAGCTTTTGTTAGATCCTTCTGGTGAACAATTTCTTGGGTAATTAATGTATAAAGATGAAGATCGTTGAATCTGCTTCAGTATGGGTTTCATGATCTTCTTTGACTTCTAGTACTTCTTGAACTAAGTTGTAGATTTTGAAACTTTTATGTTTAGTGCATTTTAGATAAGTTGGGTTACTTTCATGGAATAATCGTAGAGAGTTTTAGGTGAAATTGATGTGTTTGTGTTGTGATTATGATAATTGTAAGGATAATTTTCAATAATATATAGGTATCTATACATGTTGGTTACGTTCAATTTATAGGGGAGACTTTGACAAAATTTATGTAAGAATTTTGAGTATTATTATTTTTATAACTTATTCATATTTATTGAAACTTTAGGGTCTTTCGAGCATTTTGGTCATTAGGAGGCAAGAGGTCAACATCCAACGTAAATTGGAAAAAGATCTCGGTATAAAAACTAGAATTTTATAAGTTGCTACAAATTCTCAAATTAGTTTAATATATATTCACTTTCATTAGATTTGTAGCGACCGAGAATTTTCGTGATTTTATTCAAATAAATATTTTTAAAAGCGTGTCGCTTCGACTTTGCCCATCATTTAGTTATTTATTTTTAAACACGTGCTCGTCTAGCCAGTTAAGTGAAAAATTTAACTTATTCAAAGTCTTCGTCAAATTTCAATCTTTATCAAAAATATTTCAATATCACAGTTTATTTTCAAAAGTCCAAGTATTAATTATATTAAGTCCCAATTTTAAATGTTTTAATCCAATCCAACTTATCGAGCCCAAATATTTTTACTAATCATTCAATCCCATTAAAAAACCCAATAAGTCATTTCTTGGCCCAACCAATTCAACAGCTTCTTCCTCCCCAAGTTTTTCCTTACACAATCGATACTCATTTCCAAAATTCTTACAAGTTTTCCATAAACCAAGATTTTAACCTAAGTTACTATGTTTAACACCTAAATCAACTATTAATTGGATCCCTATCCCTTGCATTCACGACACCCAGACCTCCAGCAGGTATAATTTTCTCTCAATTTTCTACCTTAGCCAAAGCTTGGTATCTGCATCCATCACCAGTGCCAACCACTAGCCTGAAAACCACCAATTCAACACCACGAGCAGAACACAATTTCACAACCACCTTCAACCTCGAGACCAACCTCCACTGCCGGCTGGGTATCTCCACAACACCACCAAACCAGCCGCTGCCTACTGCCATTCGTTCCCAAGAACAACCAAACCACTGCCATTTTTATAATCTGAACCTTCATCTGACCATAATCACCAACGACTGCCTACATCCATCAACGACAACCAAAACTCATATTTAAATTCAAGAATTGACCAGCCCCAACACGCAACCACTGAACCACAAACCCGAAATCACCACTGCTGCCAACTAGAAATTTACACCCAAATCAAAAACCCAAAACCAAGATACCTACTAACCTTCGACAGCCACTTCGTCGGAGCTATTGTCGGAATCGCGACACCAACAGCCCAATCCCAAGCCTCGGTTTTGTCTTCTGTTTTTACACCAAATTCTCCCAAAAATCATCCCTTTTTCTCACACACCGCACCACCTCACTGCCACCTCGCCCGGCGGTACCTCACCGGCGTGGTATCGGAGGGAGGGGCTGGACGCCTCTTCCCGTCGCTCTCTTCCTCTCTCTCTGTCGTATTGAAGAGAGAGGGTGAGGGTATATATATATATATATATATATATAAAATTTTTATAAATTATATTTTAGTCCCCAGATTTTAAAAGTTATCTATTGTAGTCCCTTCTAGTTTAAAAGCAATTATTTCAGCCATTTTATTTAATTTCATTATTTAACCCCCAAGTTCAAAAAGTTGATCATTTCAGTCCCTCAGTCTTAAAATCATTTAATTCAGTCCTAAGTTTTAAAGGTTATTAATTAAGCCCTACAATTTTTATAAATGGTTTATTTCAACCCATTTCATTTTAATTTCATTATCTAAATCCAAAATTTTTCAATTGAGTCCATTTTAACCCAAAGCAGTCCCTAATTTCAATTATTTGCACAAACTCCCAAATCTTTACACTTTACCAGTTTAGACCGAGCTCTACACTTTTAAATTCTTTCAATTCATCCCTCAAATTTACTTTTATTTACAAAACTTTCATTTCAAGTTTCTAATAGAAAATTATTTATTTTAGGGCTAGACGAGGCGCAGGATTTTCAAGAAAGCTAGAATCATTTTTTTTAAGCAAGTTCAGAAATATCTTAAGGTATGTTCATTACTTCAAAAAAATCCTTATGTTAAATGCAATATTAAGTAAACCCGTATTGTAAATTTATGCATGTGATTACGTAATTTATGAGAACCAATTGCCTTCGGGCCTATATCCACATGTCTTCGGGCATGAAACAGTTGCCTTCGGGCCCAGATCCACATGTCTTCGGGCATGAAAATTTATAATGTATGAGATCCACTTGCTTATTGCATGAGAATGAGAATTTATGACTTAAATTGCATGATTATATGTGTTATTTACTGTACAGTTTATTTAATTTGCGTTGAACCTACTGAGTATTTCTATGAAATGCTCACCCCTATTTTTAAACTTACAAATTGCAGATTTCGGAGAAGGTGGCGAATGAAAAGACAGTGATGGCAAATAATAATGAAGCTATATTTTTAAAGTCACGATTCATGAATAGTGTCAATTTATTTATATGTCGTTATTTTAAATATGATATTTAAAGTCATGAACATCGTCAATTTAATTATTTATCGTTACTTTATTTGAAAGTTAAGATTTCAACGTTTTTACACATTTATCAAATTTAATTTATTTACTGTTGAAATTTTTCACATAAATATGATGTTTAGAATTCAATTATTTTTCGCAATAAAATTAGATTTAAAGGAGAAGTGACGTCCCGAGCTTCACGGAATTTGGGGCGTTACAAGATTATTAATAGTAGTTTTAATTTTAAATATTCAAATTTCAGTGTCCTCAGGAACCTGGAGGAGATGAATGTGGTTATTATGTTATGAGAAACATGTTCGAGATAGTTACAGCTCATTCTCAACTTACTTCTCTACATAAGGTATAAGTTATTGATGATAATTGTTTAATTATGATTTATATATAATTGTCATAATAAATATTAATTCTTATTAATTATTTTTAGACATTTCAAGAATTTTACTCAATAGAGGAAATTGACGAGGTTCGGAATTTATGGGCCAAATACTTCGTCGAAGAGTGTGTGTAAATTTGGCTCATTTTATGTTAACATGTAAAACTTTTTTAACAATATTGTGAATACAACATTAATTATTTCGAAATTCTGTTTATTGAGTTATTAAGTTTGGTTTTGCATTCCTCGATTATATATTTGTTGAAGATAATTAGTTGACGTGTATATGATTGTTATAGTGTATGTTGACCACAAAATTAGCTTGGACTTTGGACCAACACGTCTTAACTCCTCCCTCTTGAACACGTGGATCTCCTACGCACTGTGACAAACGATCAGTTTGCAAAGGGGGCCGGGAAGGCTCCCTTTTGCACTCTGATGCCAAAGTCAGCGGCCATGTTCGGCGAATATAATTTGAATGCGGGTAATATAAATGAGTAAAAGAGAGAAATGGGAGTGGGAGAAATATATTGTTAAGAGTGAGAAAAATGCTAACCCCTTATACAGTGAGAGGAGTCCTCTATTTATAGACGAACTCGTTGCTTTAAATTGCGACACGTGGAGAATTTTACACGTGTGTCCACCCTAGCCTTTGGATGAGAGAATCTTGCTTTTTGACTGTAATCATTGCTACTTTTCGTAGGGAATGGGGGCATGTCACATCTTAGTAAATGTTGTGTCACATCTCTGACTCCATCTCTCTTCTGGTCATCGCCGTAAAACTCCCCGGCTGAGTATAAAGCACATCGGCCAGACGTAAATCAGTCCGGCTAAAGAGGTTAGCTTGACAAACCACCTCGGCACCTGACCCAAGGTGATATTTTAGACCTTAGCCATGGGTCAAGGTCCATTGGGCCTCTATTGGGCCCTTGCTAGCGGATCATTGTACCTCTCTTTGGGCTTGGGTTCAACACTAGTCCCTCAAATTCGAAGTGATCATTCATGGACGTGTAGGATTTGTTGTACGCTCGAGGCACTAACTTTGTTATGGTGGCTTTCGTATAATGCTGCAGACCTGAAGCCTAGGATGACATTCCTTATTGGAGGTTTGGATTTGGAGTAAAGCCGACCCCCTATTCCCGTTCTACTTGTCAAGTGAAAATTGGGATTTTATCAACACGTTTTTAGGCGGCGCATTCAATATAAAGGAGGCTATCAATATCGGTTCCCAAGGGGCAGGAAATGAATGATTGGTAGCATCTCTCCGCGCGTGGTACCCACAAGGGTAACTGAACGGTTTGCTTCCTTCATTTTGACAGTTGGCGCCTAGATTAACCCATTTCCCAAAGGATGCTGATTAACCATATTAATTATGTGGCTCGCAGATCAAGGGTTTTAGGTCACAATTTCCCTATAAAGCCTCCTTCTTCTTATTGTATTTCCTTTTCCGTTTCCTCAGGGTATCTCGTAGCAACATTCTCGAAAAAACTGTAGCATCTCTTTCGTTGCAGCAACATTTTCAGTATTTATTCGAGAGTTTTTTACTCAGCATTCGGATTACATCACTCTATACTCTCCATTGGCACGCTGCTCACCCTGTGTGCATAGTTTTGAAGGTATACTTCTTTTCCTTCGTAAATGCAAAGAAAGAAAATTTTTTGTTTTTTGTATATTTGTTTTTCTTTGGTGAGTCTAATCCACTTTTAAGAATAAATGGAAGGAGTTGGGGGAACGAGTTCATAGGAAATGCTAGCAATGGCGATTCCTGTAAGAGGTTTCTACCCAATATCTTTGTCGGTTTTTAGTTCCCGCTTCTTTAGGGAGCAGATTAAGAGGAGGAATAGGAAAACTAGCGGTATAATTTATTTGAGTGATTCTGAAAGCGAAGAAGAGAGCAACCAGAACTACATGGCTCATCTGTCATCCGAAGAGGAATCCGCTCTAAGAGAGCTCCGAAGCAAACGTGATAAAGACATGGGGAGAGAGGGAACAACTGGTTCTTCTTCTGGCCCACAAGATCTTGATTTGGGCACCAGGGCCCCTTTCCGGGTGCATAGAGAGGAGCTGGGGCTCTCAGAGGAGGAGATAGCCCAGGTCGAAGGTTGGATGGACCTGGTAAATAAAATATCAGGATATCATGTAGACCCTGATCCAAACCCAGATTTGTGGGAGAGCAGCGAGATCGCTACTGAAATCCGAGGAGTTGATTTGGCTGGGGTCTCGGCGAAATTCAGGATGCAAGAAGGGGTCCGTTTAGTGTACCCTACACCTTCTTTCCGATCTTGCAGTCCTCCCCCAGGCCAAGCGGCCATATGTTATGATACTTTGTCCTGCGGGATGAGGTTACCTCTGCATCCCTTCTTCAGGGCCTTGCTTAGGAGCTATAACTTGTGCCCCTACCAGTTGGCACCCAACTTCTGGACACAGGCTGTGGGCACTTGGCTAGTGTGGCAAGAGGTCAATCCTGACCATCCCATCTCACTACACTTTGAAGAAATCGGTGAGAAGGGAGAGGGACGTGAGGCCAGATGTGAAAGACTGGTATTACTTATCTCCTAGAGGCTCATATCCTCCCGTCATTACTGGCCAACCTACCTCTATAAAGAACTGGAGGAACCAGTGGTTCTGGGTGGCTGGGGAGTGGCAGAGTTCTCCTGTGGACCCTAGTCCAGAAATTTCAGTTCCCCGAACTCTTTCCCTTCCTAGTGAGTCTTGTATTTGCTTTAGTGTCCTTAAGTGTCATGTGTCACTTGCTTTTCATTTTCCATTCACCTTCTTTATTGGTTTTTAACACGTTATCGATTTGTGAAAGGGGACACTTTTGCCCACCTACTCCCTGACGCAAATTTAGCGGTCGTTAGGCGCTTGTTCGCTTACAAGGGTACTTTTCAGGGTGTTATTCAACAAAACAAATTATTCGCCAAACACGGTCTTATGCGAGCCATGGGTGAGTTTGTTTTGTTACTGCCTTTATATCTCATGTCCCTGTTGTTCATAGCCTCATTTTACTTCTTTTCTAGTTAGGTTCCAAAGAATTCCCGAAGATTTCTCTGAAGAGTCTCATGGCTAAAAAGATACCTCCAGCCCTTCGCCACGGCAGTGACATTGAGAAAAAGCAGAAAACAGTGCTTGCTAATCTGCAAGTTGGGGTGGCCAAAGAGGTGTCGGAGGTGTCCACAGCCCAACATCAGGGTCCTCTTCCCGCACTGCTGCCACCACCCAACCTGCTGCCAGTGGGTCCCCAACATGGAAAGGGAGACAGATCCTGAAAGAGGCATTGCCAAAGGGAAGGGGAAAAGGTCGGATAGAGGGGGATCCAAGAGGGACAGGGAGACTAAGAATGCCTCTGTGCCACCTTCCTTGCCCGAGGACATATCTGAGCATGCACCCGAAGAGGATCCCGCCCCTTTGAAGAGGCTCAGAAGAGGTAAGGGCAAGGAGTCCACTTCCGCACCTCCGCCACCAATGATTGAAGACCTGGAGGACGAGCCGTCTGTGCCCATTCCAGGCTTGGCTTATGAAGTGACACTGGAGGGGGTAGAAGAGCTCAATCATATCAAAACCAGTATTCTCCCCAGAGATGTCACTTTCAGCCCTTCACTGTTTGACTCCCCTAATTCTCCTCCAACCCGGGTCGCATTTATCACTGAGCAATTTTGGACAGAGGGCTGGTCTGCCTTCTCTTCTAATGCCAGTCCGTCCCGGAAGCTGCTTGCCGCCAAGGTCATAAACGCCAGGGCGTTGGCCCTTATTGACGAGGTGGAATCGTCCGTGGAGGAGACGCAGAGGGACAAGAAAAATGCTGAGACTGCTCTCCGGCATGCAGACAACATGCTAAAGGAGATTAATGACCTAAAGGCCCAGCTATCCATAGCCCGGAAATCTTCCTCCGAGGAGAGGGCCAATGCTAAGTGTCTCCAGGAGGACAATGATAAACTAAAACACGACCTCCAGGCCTCCGAGTCAGATGTGACGGCCTTGTGCAAGAAACTGGATGATTCCAACCGTGCACAGTCTATCGCATCCGAGGCTCTGACCGCCGCTAATGCAGCCAAGTCCAAGCTGGAAGCTGAGGTGGCAGCAGCTAATGAAAAATTGAGGAGGGAGCTGGAGGCTAAGGCAAAGGCGGAGGAGGACATTGCCTCTTTGGAACGGCATATGCAAACAATGATCACTGAGGTTCTGGAGTAGACTGTCACGACACGGGTGGAGAATGCTTTAAGTACCAGAGTGTCTGAGGCTGTCCAGAACTTAAAAGACACTTTTGAATAGACCCCAGAGTACGAGGCTATGCAGAAGGTTTTTGGTAACATAGGGGCTAGGATGGCTTTGGGTGACGTGAAATAAGCTTTCCTAACCCTAGACATGTCCTCTATTGAAGCCCTATACCCTAAACCTCAAGACAAAGGCTCTTCAGAGGATGTCCCCCTGCAGTGATCCTGTTTCATATCTGCCTTTCTGTTGTAACTTTTTTTTTGTAAGTGCCACAGCACCTGATATTGTAAACGTAATCATTTATTCAATTTGTATATGTTTTGCCTTTGCAAATGTGACGATTTTCCATGTTGAGTTTAATGCCTTAGTTTGCATGTCCTTATTTGTTTAAGTGCAGATGCTTCCAAACACAAACGTTTTGTAAATGCCGTACGTATGAAGATATTAAGTGTGCAGTTCATAAGTTTTAGTTTATATAACAATATTTGATTGAGTTTGAATGCTTCCAGTCCGCAGACATCTTTTAAATGTTTTGCACTTATTGCACGGTTATATGTAGGTAGTCCCTCAGATCTGAGTGGTTTGAGGTATTCATACTTACCAGTGAGATCTGATTTTGAAAAACATTTGAACATATATAAATCACACTTTGCAAGACCTATGCAAAAAAATTTGTATGAACCCCCTTTTATGGTGCTAACACACTCAATTCTTACGCAGTGATCGCCGTATGGGCTTTATAAGAGTCCCTTGTTTTTAATAATTTTCATGCATAGCGTGGATGTATGGTGTTATAATCAAAATAATCTTGGAATTTGTGTTTATCCATTATGTTTATCTAATTAGAAATTGGTATAATCTTCACCGTAGTTCACCTATGATTTTATAAAATCATATGATAATGCTGCAATCATAGATGAGGAATTTGATTTATTGAAAATAACGACGAAGGTGGTCAGTGTTCCAAGGATTACATAGAGGTACTCCAGATAGGTCCTCAATCATGTACGTTCCGGGTACCACCTCGGCAAAGACTTTGTCAGGGCCTTCCCAGTTAGGACCTAAAGTCCCTATTCCTAGTTCCTGAGTTGAAGGAAGAACCTTTTTGAGGACTAAGTCCCCAACATTAAAGCGTCGACTTTTCACTCTTTTGTTGTAGTATCGAGCCATCTTTTTCTGGTACCTGGCCATCACCACTTGGGAATCACTCCGTTTTTGCACGAGGAAATCTAAACTGGCCCTTTGTGCTTCCTCGTTCCTCACTTCGTCGTAATGAATTTGATGAAGCGAAGGGATCCCAATTTCAATGGGGCATACCGCCTCGGCTCCATATGCCAATGAGAAAGGTGTTTCACCAGTTGCAGTGTGCGAGGTGGTTCGAAGCGCCCGTAGCACTTGTGGGAGTTCATCTACCCATGCGCCCTTTTTGGACTCCAACTTCCTTTTCAAGGTATTTTTTATGGTTTTGTTCACAGCTTCGACTTGTCCGTTGGCCTATGGGTGATGTGGAGATGAGAACAGTTTCTTAATTCCCAAATCGTCGCATAACTCATCGACGCTTCTGTTTTTGAACTGTTTCGCATTGTCACTAACCATCGAGTGTGGTATTCCGAACCGGCATAAGATATTCTTCCAAATGAACTTGGTGGTGTTGGCCTCGATGATTCTCATCAAAGGTTCCTCTTCGACCCACTTGGTGAAGTAATCAATTGCCACTATCGCAAAGCAATTGTTACCGGCGCCCTTAGGCATAGGACCGATAATATCAACCCCCCACTTTGCAAAAGGCCAAGGGCTAGTCACCACAGTTAGCTTGTGATGCGAGTGATGTGGTATGGTTGCGTGTCTTTGGAATTTATCACACTTTCGTACGAAGTCATGGGAATCTTTTCGCATAGTAGGCCAAAAATATCCCTGTTTGAGGGCTTTCCGAGCTAGTGATAACACCCTGGCATGATTTCCGCATATGCCCTTATGTATTTCTCCCATTACATACTGTCCTTCCTCTGGCCCCACACATCTCAGTAAAGGGGAGGTGTAACTCCGTTTATAAAGTAGGTCGTCCAAGAGCACGAAATTCACAGCGTATCTTTGCAACTTCCGAGGTTCTTCCGGCTCGTTTGGTACTGTCTAATGTTTCAAATACGCTATCAAGGTATTCATCCAGGATTCCTCCTCTTCTATCGCCAAAATCTCTGGTCCCGGCTCAATAGAAGAGGTCAACATGTGCTCAACTGGGATCAGATTGTGGAACTCTGAATCACTGCTACTTGCTAGTTTGGCCAAAGCATCGGCGTTGGAATTCTCTGTTCTAGGAATGTGTTGTAACTCTATCTTTCTGAAGTACACAGCCAAATCTTTTACTTTCTTCAAGTAAGCGACCATAGCTGGTTCTTTGACAGAAAATTGTCCATTAAATTGGCTCACAACGAGCTGCGAATCACTATTCGCCACTATGGACTTAATCTTCAAAGCTTTCGCAAGTCTTAGCCCAGCTAATAACGCCTCGTATTCAGCAACATTGTTTGAGGCTTTAAAATCAAAGCGGATCGCACTGTGTAGTTTGAATCCCTCTGGGCTTATTAGCACTATACCTGCACCGGATCGCCCCTCATCCGAGGACCCATCAACGAACAACTTCCACTCTAGAATGTCATCCGTGTTATCAATCATCTCAACCTCCGGTGGATGCGTGAATTCGTCTATGAAATCCGCCAGCGCTTGACCCTTTACAGCGGTCCGAGGCTCATAATGTAGGTCGAACTGGCTGATTTCAATCGCCCATTTCATTAACCTCCCTGATACATCTTGTTTTTGCAACACCTGTCTCATAGGAAAGTTTGTGAGCACACGTATGGAGTGTGACTGAAAGTAGGGACGAAGTTTGCGAGAGGCTATGACCAACGAGAGAGCAAGTTTTTCCATGTCTGGGTAACGCGTCTCAGCATCCAGCGTGGCTTTGCTCACATAATATATCGAGAATTGATTCTCATCCTCCTCTCTGATTAATACTGAGCTAACCGCCTCTTTTGATACGGCCAAATACAAGTAGAGGGGTTCACCAACCTTTGGTTTCGATAGTAATGGGGCTCGTCCCGAGAATGCTTTCAGTTCGGCAAAAGTGCGTTCACATTCTGGCGTCCAATGAAACCGCTTCCCTCCCTTCAAGACCTTAAAGAACGGAAAGCATTTGTCAGTAGACTTGGAAACGAACCGATTTAGGGCCGCAATTCTCCCCGTTAAGCTTTGCACTTCTTTTGGATTACGAGGTGATTGCATGTTTAACAAGGCATTGATTTTGTCGGGATTGGCTTAGATCCCTCTTTTATTCACCATGAATCCGAGGAATTTTTCCGATACTACCCCAAAGGCGCACTTCGCTGGGTTGAGCTTAATTTGATATTTCCTCAAAATACCGAAGGCCTCTGACAATTGGCGGATATGATCCGTAGCGACCATGCTTTTGACCAGCATTTCATCAACATATACCTCCATAGTGTTCCCTAGTTGTTCTGAAAACATGCGATTTACCAGCCTTTGGTAGGTGGCTCCTGCATTTTTCAAGCCAAATGGCATAGCTTTGTAACAGTAGAGTCCCCTATCTGTAACAAACGAGGTATGCTCCTCATCTGATTCATTCATGGGGATTTGATTGTACCCGGAGTAGGCGTCCATGAAGCTCAGCATCTCAAACCCAGCGGTGGAGTCAACTAATTGATCAATCCGGGGTAGCGGAAAACTGTCTTTGGGACATGCCTGGTTCAAGTTTGAGAAATCAATACATACCCTTAGTTTCCCATTGTGCTTTGGTACCAAAACAGGGTTTGATACCCACTTTGGGTAAAGGGACTCTCTGATGAAGCCATTTTTCAACAGCTTCGTGACCTCGTCTTTCAAGGCCTCATACTTGTCAGAACTCATAGGTCTTCTCTTTTGCCTATGTCCAGGACTTCGGGGATCAAGTTGGATTCTATGACAGATCTCTTTAGGATCGATCCCAATTATGTCTCCATGCTTCCAAGCGAATACATCGTTGTTTTCAAGTAAGAAGCTCTTCAATTGATTTTTTCATTCAATTGGCGAGTCCAATACGATCTACAATTCCTTGATTGGATCAAGTGGATCTACACCGAAGCATTCTAACCTTTCAGCCGGAGTGGAGCAGCTGCTCCCTGCCATCCGTGGGTCCAGATCTGCTAAATCTTCTTCCGGCGTCATTGAAACATCCTCAATTTCTGGGGGTCCACCCAGTCTTTCAAGGTCTGGAGCGGCTTCTATCATCGCCACATCGCTAATCATGTTCAAGCTTCGGTCTTGAAATTTTCGGATTGCGTTGTGTAACAGGCCCGCGATTCAGTTTGACTCCCCTTATAGTGGCAACACCATGCTCCGTGGGGAATTTCATACAAATGTATTTTGTATGCGTTTCAGCACCCAAGTCAATGAGACCTGGCCTCCCTATTGAACCATGATACGAGGAGATTTTGTCAACAACCAAGAATTCCATAGGGATCTGGGAGAGAGTTGGTGCTTGCCCTACTTCAGTCATAAGGGTTATGGATCCTCTGGGGGTTATGCTTTCCCCCGTGAATCCATATATTGGATCCGAGACTGGAATGAGTGGAGTGTTGATCCCCATTTTATCGAAAGTTACCCCGTAAATTACATTTACCGAGGCACCATCATCCACCATCATCCGTGACAACCCATTCCGAGCCACCACTACGCAGATAACCAATGCATCATTGTGTGGGAAGTGCACTCCAATGGCATCGTCTTGGGTGAATGTGATAGATTCTGTCCGAGGCATCCCAATAGGATGTGAATAGATATGGTAACTCATGTTGGTGGGCTGCTTGACCTCTCTGATATACCTTTTTTGGGAGTTGTTTGTGCTCCCACCTGGGTGGGGGCCTCCCAGTATTGTATCGATTTCACGAATAGGGAGGTCAGCCACAGGCATAGGTGGTTCCCGTGTATCTTTAACATGTACCGAGGCGGTATCCTGGCCCTTGTTCGTATCTCTTTGACGGTTGTCAATCCTCTCTTTAGTCGAGTTCTTCCACGGAGCTCTCCTGTCAGCTCTGTTGAACTTCTGGCCACCGAATTTTTGAGTTCTCCCCGTGTCGGGGGAGAAGTCACTTCCCCTTCTTCCTTGCGCCTTTTGGTCAGCTAACATGTGGATTTCCCTGCAATCTTCTGTCGCTTGACCGTAATATCTATGATAGGCGCAATAAGCCCCAATCATGGGTTGTTTCCCACTTCGGCTACTTTCTATTCTCCCTTGAGCTGGGGGAGGATTTTGGGAAGGAGTGTTGGAGTGCAAGTGGGGAATAGCTTCCGTGATTTCTGCTGCAAAGCTGGACCCTGTCCCCGAAAATGGGCTAGGCGCTCCACTTCGGTTACCTCCGAACCTATCCTTGTTACCTCATTTCTTGGGGTTTGCTTCATTAGAATATCCCATATTATACCTTCCTTGGGGATGATTGTCTCTGGACTTAGCCATTTCTTTGGAGATAATCTCCTCCTTCATTAGATCCACCAGGGCGTTGTAGTCCCTTGGTTTCCTGCTTCGGACATCCCTCCAAAACATGCTGGTCATATCTAGTCCTCCTTTCAGTGCAGAAAACATTTCTGCCTCAGTGATGTTTTCACAAATGTGTATCTCTTCAGTAAACCGAGCTAGGTAGCTTTTCAGAGATTCATCTCTTCCTTGCCTTAAATCCTGAAGGCATTGGAGTGAGAGTTGGCCAGCCCTGGAGGAAACAAAGCTGTTTTTAAAGGTTGTTTTCAGATCTCTCCGGCTGTGGATGCTACCATGCGGAAGCTTTTTGTACCATCGTATCGCACTTCCCTCTAGGGTCAAAGCAAAAGCCTTGCACTTCAGTGCAGGAGTGGCTATTTCCATGCTAGCGCGGTAGTTCAGCAGGTGATCGTCTGGGTCGCCTTGGCCAAAATACTTTGTTATTTCTGGCATTTCGAAGTCATGAGGCACCGGGCACCTACGGATGCCCTCCGTGAAGGAACTTATTTCCTCTTCGTCGTCCAGCTCATATGAGGGTAGTTCACTGTTCTCGTCATGACCGGAGTACATTGGGCCGTGGTATTGGTCGTAGGGCGCTGGAGCGTACTCCTGCCTTTGTGGCAGAAAAGCTCGGCCGTAGTTTGGCCGGTCATGGGTTGGAAAATCATTATGAGATTTGGTCCGAACTGCTTCAGCTCTCCTTTCTTGCCTATTCCTAGGCTCATGTGTGGGGGCCAACTTTTCTGCCCCTGCGCCATGGTCCCTATGCATTTGGCTCTGTGATAAGACTTCTTCAGCTCCCCGCTCCCGCCTATTTCTAGGCTCATTTGCATGTCGCCGGCCTCCCCGTCTGCCTCGGAATAATCCCCTGATTCGGCTAAAAACGCTGCCGGACCTCGATGGCGAAGCCTCCCTTCGACCAACAGGGGATTGATGTTGTTCTCTAGGTGTTTCCTGAACCGGGTGCTCATCATCGAATGGACCAGAATCCACCTCGGCATATGCCTGTGGATCTTGATATAGTAAGAAACGGTGGCTGCCTCAGATGGGGAGTAATCTGGCTGCGAGTATTGAGGGGGCATCATGGGCTCGTCCACAACATACCCTCTAGCCATTTAGGAATTCATCGCTACAGTCTGTTCTATCTGCAGTTTCTGCATTTTCAGCATTTGGGCTGTCATACGAGTCATGTCTCGCAGCAAGTGGCGATTGCGGTGCCGACGCGGAGGATTAGGTTGGGCCATCCCGTCATTGTTCTCATGAGGTCCTTGAGGAACCTCTTCCTCGCTACGCTGGTCATTTCTACTCCTGCGAGGGTTAATATCACCGTCGCTTTCATTCATATTTAGGGAAATTCCTTGGTCTTATCTTGTCTTTCAAAGATAAGTGAACTTTTATCTTAAAGCTCCCAGCCTTTTTCAAGGTTGTTAAACTTATATTTCAAAGTTACATGCCTTCTTCAGGAGTGTTAAACTTATGTTTCAAAGTTTTAATCCTTTTTCAAGGGGCACAAACTTGTGTTTCAAAGTTTTAAGCCCTTTTCAAGGTGAATAAACTTATATTTCAAAGCTCTTTACCCTTTTTCAGGGTTACCAAACTTATATTTCAAAGCTTTTTACCCTTTTTCAAGGTTACCAAACTTATATTTCAAAGCTTTACAATTCTCCGCTCTTTTGCAAGAGGTTACCTGCCCTTTTTTCAGGACTTCCTTTCTATGTGTGGCTTTTCATCATGCGTTTTCGTGGTTAGCAGTATGGTTTTTCACAGACGGCGCCAAAATGTTGACCACAAAATTCGGCTGGACCTTGGACCAACACGTCTCAACTCCTCCCTCTTGAACACGTGGATCTCCTGCGCACTGTGACAAATGATCAGTTTGCAAATGGGGCCGAGAAGGCTCCCTTTTGCACTCCGAAGACAAAGTCAGCGGCCATGTTCGGCGAATATAATTTGAATGCGGGAAATATAAATTCGTAAAAGAGAGAAAATGGAGTGAGAGAAATATATTGTTAAGAGTGAGAAAAATGCTAACCCCTTATACAGTGAGAGGAGTCCTCTATTTATAGACGAACTCGTTGCTTTAAATTGCGACACGTGGAAAATTTTACACGTGTGTCCACCTAGCCTTTAGATGAGAGAATCTTGCTTTTTGACTGTAATCATTGCTACTTTTCGTAGGGAATGGGTGCATGTCACATCTTAGTAAAGGCTGGGTCACATCTCTGACTCCATCTCTTTTCTGGTCATCGCCGTAAAGCGCCCCGGCTGAGTATAAAGCATATCGGCCAGACGTAAATCAATCCGGCTAAAGAGGTTCGCTTGACACATCACCTCGGCACCTGACCCAAGGTGATATTTTAGACCTTAGCCATGGGTCAAGGTCCATTGGGCCCTTGCTAGCGGATCACTGTACCTCTCTTTGGGCTTGGATTCAACAGTGTATATAGGTATAATGGAAATATAAATAAATGAATAATTAAAAAAAAATCATACTAAAAGGCGTCGGTTGTTGTTGAAAACCGACGCCTATAAGTATACTTAAGGCGTCGGTTGTTTTATAACAACCGACGCCTTAAGTCATTAAAAGGCGTCGGTTGTTACTTAACAACCGACGCCTTAAAGTGTATAAACAACCAACGCCTTAAGTCATTAAAAGGCGTCAGTTTTCATTCAATAACCGACGCCTTTATATGACTTAAGGCGTCGGTTGTTACTTAACAACCGACGCCTTAAAGTATACACTTTAAGATAAAGCGTCGTTTTGCAATCGACGCCTTAAGTATATACTTTTAGCGTCGCTACTATAGGCGTCTCCTGTACAACCGACGCCTATTTCGCTTTACAACCGACGCCTTTGACTCTTATTGTACTAGTGTTAATTGAAGAAATTGATAGATGAAGGGCTTATTTGAGGAAATTCAGAAGTTCAAAGGCCCAAATGTCTAAATCAAAAGATAAATGACTCACGCGCAATTAAAGGAAATGATCAACTTTAAGGAAATCAAAGTTGCGAAAGTGAAGGCAATGTGCTGAACCACGCGATCGCGCGACTACACTTCGAATGGGCAGAACCTGAAGTGGCCCTTGCACGCGATCGCATTTGATACGCGATCGCATGACTTTCCTTCTGGCCCAAGATTTGTCCTTAAAATCCGGATTTTGATATTTTTTTACCAATTCAACTAAATTTCTTCTCTTACCTATATATATGAGATGTGTTGCACAAAATTAGAGTTCTCAACCACATTATTCCATATAATATTCTACCAAATTCTTGAGGAAATGGCGCAAAGTGCAAGATTGAAGGATTATCCAACAAGAAGAATGATTTCTATATCTGGGTGATGAATTTTATGAAATCTTCTTGTTATTTATCTTCAATCATATTTATAGGCTAGATTTATTTATGTTAGGATCTAGATGAAGCTTTTACTTTTCGGATTTCATGTTTTGATACTTGTTTAATTTAATATAATTTATGGATTTGAAAAATTAATTCTATTTTTCATGTTCAATTATCTGATCAATGATTGTATGAATATATTGACGTGTTCGGTGCTCTTAAGTTCGAAAGATTAGGAATTCGATAGACTTTTTTTAATTGCCACAAAATCCAATAGATGATAAATTTTAATTCATGTTCGAAAGGGGGTTTGGGAATATTGATTTTCAAATTCCATGAATTGTTGTTAAACATATAAAGATATGAAATATGGAGATAAAAGTGAATTCTCAATTCTAGCATATTTCTCTTATTAATTATATATTTCAATATCATTTGTTTTTAATTGTTAGCCCATGTTGACAACTTTTTCTTCAAACTCATTTACAGCCACACATTTTATAGGACCCACTACTTTCACATATTTCTACATCTTTTTAACCACATATTCTCCCAAAAATCTAAATTTCTTCCAAACTTTCCTACACAATAGGCTCTTAGTTTAGTTTCAAATTCAAAATATCAAATTGACTTTTCTAGTTTCCATTAAGGTTTGTAAATTTATAATTTAACTCAATCCTCGTGAGAATGAGATATGGACTTATTATCCACTTTATTAGTTGTGCGATTCGAACACCTACGGTAGGAAATCACGCAACAAGTTTTTGGCCCCATTGTCGAAGATTATAGTTTAATTTATTTTTAGATTACTTTAACTAATTCGAACTTTTATTTTTATTATTGTTATTTTTACATTTTATTTCAGTTCATTCATTACTTCTTTTGTTTCATCTCAGATTTGTGTATGCGAAGTTCGAGACACTGTGATTTTGCAAAAGTTGATCCGAAAATCGAACGCATGTTCCATCGTAAATTAAGAGAAGCAGAAAAAAGAAAAAACATAAAAAAAAAAAAAACATGTCAGACTAGATGAAAATCCTCATACACATATTTCTAGATTTCTGGTGATGTGCCAGCACTTCAAGTATTAGGGAATGTCTGATGACGCTATCAGACTCCGCATATTTTTCGTATACTTTATGAGATCGAGCACTGGATTGGCTAGACTCTCTCCCACACAAGCATCACTACTCAGAATGACTTGGTCCAAAATTTCCTCACCAAATTCTTTCCACCAGTCAAGATTCCCAACCTCAAACATGCATATCTATACTTCAGCAACACGCTCAAGTACAATATTCTATACATGTCTCCTCCCTCAATGCAAAAGTATGATAGACTCATCATCCAATGGTTCATTGTCTACCAAAATTTCCTCCCCAAATTCGAGGGAGTTTCAACATTGAGACTTGTCTAGGCATTGCTATAGTGTGTACTGAGACTCAATTTAATGGGTTTTCACAAGTATTTTGGGAAGAAGGGTATTTGATTGATGGATTTGATTTTTTTGAGGGGTTATTGTGTGAGATTTTTGTGTCGTGTAATGGAGAATCTCGTTTTAGGGTTGGGGCCCTCTTTTTAATGCCAACAACTCTTGATGTAAAAAATGATAAATTGCTAAATATTAAATGAACAAAATGATAAATTTATATTTATAAAAGGAAAAGTTTACATAGAATTAAATTTATATCTTATGTTACTTGAATTACTTCTAAATTTACAAAATTAAATACAACATAAACAAATACCAACTAAATTGCATTTCTAATTACTACTGTCAAATATTTATAGTTTAAGTATATTCCAACTAGGTTGTCATTTACTTTATTATAATTTAGCCTTTGTTTGGTGAATATTAAAATCGAATTTTTAGTAGATTTTGATAAAAGTTAATGAGATGTGTAGTTGAAAAGTTGTGGGTCCTATGAAATAAATGGTTGTGATTTATTGTTGACTTTGACTTAAATTAAAATCTAGATTTCAAATTTAAATTTATAAAAAATTTAATTATTTTTTTATTATTTCATGGGTCAGTGGTCGGGCCGCGGTTCCGAGTCGATGCAGGTCGATTTTCACGGGTCTGATCGGTCCGTCCGCCTTAACACCTCTAGATAGTGTGGGCTTTACCCAATTAGGCTTGAACTTGGTCCTATAAATTTTCAAGTATACCAACACTTATAATAGTAATAAGCACGTGCGTTACACGTCTTATGTATAGAATGATTGAGATGTGTAATGTTTTTGAAGTACTAATACTATTTTTAAAAGTAGTTGAGTTATTAAGCCCCTGTTTGGCCCCCATTGTTTGGAAAATAATATGGTTTTGAATAGTATTTTTTGGAGAATGTGTAGTTAAAAAATGTTTGAAAATTTAAATTTGTAGGCTTGACTAAGATGGATAATTGAGATTGAGTATTGAATAAATTTGATTTTAAAAAAATGAAAGCCAAACAGCAACTAAATATTATTAAAAGAAAAAAATAAAATTGTTCAAAAAAATTTGTATATGAATATTTTTTTAATTAAATTATGTATATAATATGAAAATTTTGAATAAACCGAAATGTAATGTTTTGATTATAATAACACCTCTTTGTACATAATATTTTTTGTCAACTTATCATAATTTTTCTTATTTTTATTTTCTGATTTTACCAAGGCTTTAATAATTTGAAGTGAAATTTTGCCAGAAAGTAATATATATAGTTGATCGTGAGAGAATGCATGTTCACGAATGCATATTCCAACAGTAAGCATTATTTATCCTTAAGCATTGTTAATAGTCATTGCAAAATATATACATATTGAAAATTCTTCATGTTGAATTTGAATTAGTATACTTCATCATTTATTGGAATTAATAAGATACGTGAAAGAAAAATTTATTTCAGTATATTATCCAATGATTATTTCTACATGAATTATATGTCTTCTGAAATCATGATAAATCATTCCTGTCTCATTGCAAAGATCGTTGAATGAGTCTAGATTCCTTAAGAGTGTCATTGGAGGATTTATTTTCAAGAATAACTTGTTTGGTGGGATACTGATGCGAACCCATTTGGTGTTGAACCAAAAATTCCCACGACAATTTGAAATCGAACCAAAGAAAGCTAAAATTTTAAGAAAATGATAAATCTTGACCCAAGCTCACCTAACCAAAATTATAAGGAAAATAAACTCTAGCCTAATGGAGAGAATCAAACAAATTTCAAGATGTTTGTGGAATCAATAACAAATACACAAGAACAATATTCTCAAATATAAGTTGAAGAAATTCTAAAGAAAGTTACAAGATAAGAAAGGATTTTACTTCTCTAATATGCTCTCAAGTGTCTTCAAATGCCAAAACTAAGTGTTCTAGGGTTCAAGTGTCTATTTATATTACAAGACAATAAGAGAACAAATGGGTCGGATTTTAAAAAGAAGGTCCGCGAATTTGTCTTCCAGCATAGCCGTGAGGCCGCATGGTTCAAGGTCGCGAGATTGCGCAGTTCATGCTGAATAGTAACCCAAACATTCTGCCAAAGGTATGCCCAAATAGCACGCGTGTCCACGGGGCTGTTGCACTGCACAGCCGCATGGGCTTCCGGCTGGTCTTCCTTTTCAATTTTAATGAAATTAAGTTCGGATTTGAGCTCATTTCCTAATTGTGCTTGATGCCATAATTTGTGAACGAGGGCCAACATCGATTCTTGAATCTCCTTAGCCTTGGACCTTGCCATGGCCCCACCGGAACATGAATCGAGGGTTGACTTCCTTGGTCCGCATGTTGACTTCCTTGGTTCTCATCATCTCCTCCCTCTTGGAAATGATTTGACCTCGAATCTTCACTTGCATCAAAAGGAGATAAATCAGAGACATTAAACGAAGTCGAAACATTGTACTCACCTGGGAGGTCAAGCTTGTAAGCATTGTCATTAATTTTCGACCTTTCCTCAAATGTAGCCACACCTAATCTCCATGTTCGAATGATACATGTTTTCGACCTTTGTTGGCACTTGAAGCAAATTGGTCATTCTTCTTCTCGATTTGGAGCTTGGCCTTCTCATGGAGAGATTTGACCAACTCCGCCTTTCTCTTTCCATCTAAAATACCCCTTTCATCAATAGGCAAAGGAATTAAATCTAGAGGAGTTAGTGGATTAAAACCATAAATAATTTCAAAAGAAGAAAAATCGGTAGTAGAATGAACATTTATATTATAAGCAAATTCAACAAATGGTAGACTTTCTTCCCAACTTCTAAGATTACTTTTAAGGATAGTGTGAAGGAGTTGTGTTAAGGTTCTATTAACTACCTCGGTTTGGCCATCAGTTTGGGGATGACAAGTTGTTGAAAATAAAAGTTTGGTCCCCAATTTTCCCCACAAGACCTTCCAAAAATGGCTAAGGAATTTGCCATCTCTATCCGACACAATACTCCTAGGGACTCCATAAAGCCTAACTATCTCCTTAAAGAAAAGGCCGGCTATGTGATGTCATCATCAGTTTTGTGACAAGCAATGAAATGTGTCATATTACTAAATCTATCAACGACCATAAAGATGGAATAACTCCCCTTCTTAGACCTAGGTAGACCCAAAATAAAGTCCATAGAAATCTCGGTCTAAGGCTCGTTAGGAACCGGTAGGGGTGTATAAAATCCATGAGGTGCTACTTTGGACTTAGCTTTCATACAAGTGATGCACTTAGAACAAATTCTTTCTACATCCCTCCTCATTTTAGGCCAAAAGAAATGTTCTTACAAAATTTCCAAAGTCCTCTTCACACCAAAATGTCCCATCAAACCCCTATGGGCTTCCCTCACCAACAACGTTCTCAACAAGCAATTAGGCATGGAAAGTTTATTTTCACGAAACAAAAACCCCTCATGCCTATAATACTTGTTACATGCAACCTTTTCACAAGACATAAATATACTTGCAAAATCCACATCATTCACATACAAATCTTTAATTCTTTCAAAGCCCAACAATTTTGCACCCAAAGTAGTGATAAGAGCATACCTCCTAGATAGTGCATCGGCCACCACATTTTCCTTATCTTGCTTGTATTTGATGATGTAGGGAAATGTCTCCACATACTCCACCCATTTGACATGAATCTTACTCAAATTTCCTTACCCTTTCAAGTACTTGAACGACTCGTGATCAGTATGAATGACGAACTCTCTTGGCCACAATTAGTGATGCCATGTCTTCAATGCCCTTACTAATGCATAGAGTTCTTTGTCATATGTTGGGTAGTTCAAGGCGGTATCATTAAGTTTTTCCCTAAAGTAAGCGATGGGCCTCTTCTCTTGCATTGGCACCGCTCCAATACTTATCCTTGAAGCATTACATTCAATCTTGAAAATTTTGTCAAAGTTAGACAATGATAAAATGGGTGCGATGCACAATCTTTCCTTTATCTCATTAAAAATCCCTTTCTTGTGCCTCCCCCCATTTAAAACTCATATTCTTTTTAACAACCTCAATAAGTGGTGAATCTAATGTACTAAAATCTTTAATAAAACGACGATAAAAGCTAGCTATCTCATGAAAGCTTTTTACCTCGGTGACACTTTTGGGAGTTGGCCATTTCTTAATGGCCTTGATCTTATCCTCATCAATCTCGATCCCCTTAGTGCTAACAAGAAAGACAACACTCTTCACGCAAAAATTAAACTTTTTGAGATTTGCATACAATTTTTCTTCTTTTAAAACCAAAAGCACACGTCTAAGTGTTCAATATGCTCATCAAAATTCTTGCTATAAATCAAAATATCATCAAAGTAAACTACCACAAATTTGCCAATAAATGCACGCAAAACATAATTCATTAATCTCATAAAAGTGCTCGGTGCATTAGTGAGACCGAAGGGCATAACCAACCATTCATATAAACCATACTTAGTTTTAAATGCAGTTTTTCATTCATCCCATTCTCTCATCTTAATTTGGTGGTAACCACTTCTCAAATCAATCTTACTAAAAATGCAAGAACCATGCAATTCATCTAACATGTCATCTAACCTAGGAATGGAATGTCATACTTTACCATTATGTTGTTGATGACTCGGAAATCAACACACATCATATATGTTCCATCTCTCTTGGGTACTAGTAGCACGGGTACGACACAAGGACTCATGCTCTCACGAACATATCATTTTCTCATCAACTCCTCGACTTGCTTTTGGAGTTCTTCGGTCTCTTCCAGGTTGCTTCGGTATGCCGGTCTATTTGGAATGACGGCTCCTGAAATGAAGTCAACTTGGTGCTCGATGCCTCTAATGGGTGGAAGTCCACTAGACATCTCCTCTGGGAAGACATTTTCAAATTCCTGCAACAAAGAAGTAGCTAAATTGGGGAGGGAAGAGGGAGACTCATTAAGTGTAAGGAGGGACTCCTTGTACACCATCAAAAGTATGTGTTGATTTTCTTTTAAAGCCCTCTCCACATCACCCTTACTAGCATAAAAATTAATTTTTTTTTCAACCTTTTTTGCCCTATTTCTCTTCTCCTTCTCCCCCTCAATTTTTCCCTCACTACTCTTCTCACCTTTTTTTCCAACTCTCTTTTTGCTCCCCCACTCACTTCCACCCTTTTCCTTCTTCTTTCATTTTCCTCATCCTCCTCCTTTTTGAGCTTTAATTGGTCCTAATAAACTTCTTCCAGACGCAAAGGTAGTAGTGTTATGTTTCTCATTCATTTGGAAGCTATATCAATTTTTTTCTCCCATCATGCAACACCTTCCTATCATATTGTCAAGGTCTACCCAAAAGTATATGTGTAGCTTGCATGGGAACCACATCACAAAGCACTTGATCATCATATGTCCCAATGTTGAAAGTAAGAAGAACTTCCTTGCTTACGTTCAACTCCTCATAATCACTCAACTATTACAACTTATAAGGATTAGGATGTGGCTTCAACGGTAATCCCAACTTCTCCACCATGCTAGTGCTAGCCACTTTTATGCAACTTTCCCCATCAATAATGATGGTACAAACTTTGTCTCTCACAAGACACCTAGTGTGGAAAATATTTTTTCTTTGTTTAGTCGTTTCATCAACTTTAGCTTAGGCGTTGAGAGATCTTATGATAACCAATGACTTTGGTGGACTAACAACTCCCTCCACCTCTTCCTCACTCTCACTATCATCTCCCCCTTGCACCCTTTCTTCCTCCTCTTCATCTCCTGAGTACCACTCTCCATTCTTAATGAACATCACTCTATTGTTAGGGAACTCTCGAGAATAATGCCCCCGACCCCTACATTTGAAATACTCAATATCCCTACTCCTAGAAGCGGTAGGAACAACCTTGGGCTTATCCTTGATGATGCTAACTTCCTTCCCCTTGGATGTTTCAACTTTGTCCTTAAGTGGCATTTTATCAACCTTATCATTCCCCTACTTAGACTCCCAAGTGGAACTAGAATCCCAAATATTTTTCTTGTCATTTCTTCTTAAATTGCTCCTTCTTTTTCAATTGTCCTTAAGTGGCATTTTATCAACCTTATCATTCCCCTACTTAGACTTCCAAGTGGAACTAGAATCCCAAATATTTTTCTTGTCATTTCTTCTTAAATTGCTCCTTCTTTTTCAATTGTTTATTCACTTTGATAGTCAAGTGCACCAACTCCTTCATTTCCACATAATAGTGCAACTCCACCACATTGTCTATCTCCCTATTCAATCCAATCATAAATCGAGCCATGATGGCCTCTCTATCCTCCTTTATATTAGCCCTCATTAAGGTTTTCTGAGGTCTTCTCCAACTCCTTATAATAATCCTCCACCCTTCTAGAACCTTGAGTAAGAGTTTATAATCTTTGATAGAGACCCTATAATAATGATTAGGAACAAATCTCTTCCTCATGAGACTCTTCAACTCATCCCAAGTATCAACACTACCCTCCAAATTCCTCCTCTTAATGAACAATAAATTATCCCATCAAGCTAAGGTATAGTCGGCAAACTCTACTACCGCTAACTTAACCTTTTTTGTCTTCAGAGTATCGGTGGCACTCGAAGATCAACTCCATCTTCCTTACCCACTTTAAGTAAGCATTCAGATCTCTTTTCCCATGGAAAGAAGGGATCCTCATTTTTATGCTTCCAAGATTACCATCCACCCCATCTTTACCTCTATGATTCCTCCCATGACCTTGACCATTCCCTCTAACGTTCCTACCTCTATTTTACCCATATTCCAATTTTGGTCACTACCCCCTTTGTGACGCCTCGAGTTCCGTAAAACTCGGGTCGCCACGTCGTCCATTTAAAACTATCTATTTAACAAAATATTGTGGAAATAAACTAAATTTTCAACATCACATTCATTTGGGAAATTTGCAACGGTATCTCAAATTTAAATATATCTACTTGAAATTATTCCATAAAATTTCAAATCTTGACAATTTAAATTAACAAAGTTTAATTAACTAGACTTTCAAAAAACATAACTTAATATTAATGCTTGACGTCATTGCCCCTCATTCGCCGTCGTCTCCGAAATTTGCAAATGTTGTTAAAATAACGGAATGAGTATTTCAAAATAAATACTTAGTAGACTCATTGCCAAAATTAATTTACAAGATAATTGAAATTGTATTATAACAATGTAATTCTTAATAATAAATTAATTAATTTAATAAATTATTTAATGTTATTAAATAGGGGTAAGGGTATATTAGGTATATAGATAAATATATATGGGTAAAATAGGTATTTAAAAGATTCTTCTCCATCTATCATTTTTAGATAGAGTATAAATAATAATTATATTAACACCACAGTTTTTGTTAAGTATGCCACAATTTAATTGTAATGATAATCTTTATTTTTTATTAGTTTTTGCACTTATATATATATATATATATATATATATATCTCTTAACTTTTTTATCTTATTTTTATCCTCGATTTCTATTAATTAGCACAGTTTATCGCACTAATGATTGCTAAATAATTTTTTAAGACTGGAGAATTTTTTTATTTACCTCTTTTATATTTAAATAAGCAAGAAAAATAATAATTGTAAGAATTCAAAAAATGTTTTTCCAATGTAATAGAATATTTGAAATAAAATTGTCAATATATACAGAAAAAATATATTAATTAATTAATTAATTAATAAAGATAAGAATACGAAAAAAAAAATAACAAGAGAATAATTGTCAAAATAAGCAAAATAATAGGGACATTTATTAAAATTAAAATGGAGTGTCAATAACAATAATTGTGGTGTGAATATAACTTCCCTTTTAGATATTGTAGATGTAGATGTAGATAGATGAGTCTGTAGATAGATAGATAGATGTAGATGGATAGATTTTGAAGAATTTAAATTCTTAGAGCAATATCTCTAATGGTTTATGTATATTTTGATTTATATGACAATTAAATAGATAAATATCTCACTCATATAAATAAAATTGTTAATTGAATTTAAATTTGGGTGGCTATATTGCAATCACAAAATTTATTTTCCATACCACAATTTTAAGAATTTTCTTTATTTACAAAAATATATATAAGTAAAATTACATAAATAACCTTTTAATTTTATCTCACTAATTTTTATGTACACCATACTCTTTCAAATAATCTTTTTCTTTTCTCTATATTTATTTTTCTAAATCATATTTTTCTTGTTATTTTTGCTTTTCAACACTAAGTTATTTAGAATCGATGTCGATACAATAATTGCATATGATTTCTTAAATAATAACGTCTACAACCATGAACACAAGGTGAAGTGTTGGTTAGGAAAAGATTTTTTTTTCTTGAGAACCATTTTTAGGGCAACTAAACACTATTCAATGTTCAATTAAACGTATTAGCTGCCTATTGTTATATTTAGTTTCAATTTTCTATTCAATGGCAGATTTGCGTGGTTTGCTTTCAATTGAAGGTCCCTAGGTTTAGGGTTTTCATTTGCATCTTTTTTGAATTTCATATATTATTTAGAAATAAATTTGATGCACCATACTTTATTATGAAATAGGAAGAAAATATACTGAAAAAAACAACTATAAAACTGGAAAAAAATGTACCGGAAGAAACGGTGAAAATGAGGAGAAAAATGATGAATAATATTGGAATGATGAGTACGTCACAGTAATGTATTTTTCTTTATTAGTTTTTAATTTTTTTATAGAGTATTGTTGTAAATTTGTTGTGGTGTATTTATTGAAAATATATTTTAAATGTAAAGTGATTATATTGTGGTGTATTAAATAAATTTTGTGGGGGTAATATATTTATCTATAAATTTTATTCTCAATGATTTTTGTCTACAATTTTTTATGCATACAGGTGTCTTCAAATTAGCACAATCTCAAATAACAAACTTAGAGCTTGTTTGGTAAAGGTAAAATTTTTACCACAATTTTTCAAGCTCAATCTCAATCATCTAGTCTTAGTCAAACTCATAATTTTTGACATTTTAAATATTTTTAAATTACACATTCATTAAAAAATAAAAAAGAACTACAAAAATCAAAACTTTTCACATTACCAAACAAGATTAAAAAAATAAAAAAAATAATATTTGTATGGTCACTTTGTTTAACACGTTATCTATACCTGGATATAGCACCAAATAATATCTCTCACACATTAACATCACATATGAATGAAAACTAACCATTGAAGATAAAAATTTTAAATCATTATTTGTTTTTCTTATGTGTTAATGATTTTTTTCACAATTCATAAATCATTAGAGATGCTCTTAGTTCTCTTATCCATAATTAAGAATATGAATTTGTTTGTTTGTTTTATTTATTTATTTATTTAATCTTTGATAGAATAGTAACTGAACATGATCTGTCTAACGTGCATGAAGATTCCGATGAAAATTGGACTAGAGAGTTATAGTACAATCCAACTTCGATAAGCAGTATTAAATCGATCCTACTAGTAGAGAATTATAGTACAATCCAACTTACCTAATTTTCTTTTAAAAATTTACATTTGTTTTTTATTCAAATGAAATAGGTTGGTTTATTAAAAAAAATACAAAACAAATTAAAGGGGTGTGAAATATTACAGATAGAATAATTAAGCAACTGGAAGTCTTAGATTTTTTAACAGATAATTCGAATTAGTAAACTATCTTATCCTTAACAACTGTATCTTATCTCTAACAATTATGAATTTAGCTGGGATTCAATATCCAAAATCCCTAAAAATAATCAACAAATTTTAATTCACATTTCAATCTTCCAAAGTTTCACATTTTCACACAAAACCCTATTCTGTCACTCACATTCCCATCAAGATCAAACAAGATTAATAATGGCTGAAACAGTGGTTACCACTGATTCTCCACCGGGAAAAGGATGCGGATTGTGTCGTTTTACAGTACAAGTCCTCACCGGCCGGTGGTTCATGATGTTTGCTTCCTTCCTGATCATGGCCGGCGCTGGTGCAACCTATCTCTTTGGTGTTTACTCAAAAGTGATAAAGGCCACCCTTGGCTACGATCAATCAACCCTTAATACTTTAAGCACATGCAAAGATTTGGGAGCAAATGTTGGAGTTTTATCCGGCCTAATAGCCGAGGTTACACCAACGTGGGTCGTGCTCTTGATCGGATCACTCATGAATTTTGCTGGCTATTTTATGATATGGCTTTCAGTTACTAAAAGAATATCAACGCCCAAAGTTTGGCAAATGTGTCTGTATATATGCATCGGGGCGAATTCGCAGAATTTCGCGAACACGGGTTCAGTTGTTACTTGTGTGAAAAACTTTCCAGAAGGTCGAGGTATGTTACTAGGTTTAATGAAGGGTTACGTAGGACTAAGTGGTGCAGTTTTTACCCAACTTTATCTTGCAATATATGGAAATGATGGTAAATCTTTAATTCTTCTGATTGGTTGGCTCCCTGCAGTGATTTCAATATTCTTTATCTTCAACATTAGGACTCTGAAAATTTCTAGGCATCCAAATGAGATTAAGGTTTTATATGAGAATCTGATATTATCAGTTACTTTGGCATTGGTCTTAATGGGATTAACAATTGCACAAAAATATGTTGTTTTTTCTCATAAAGCCTTAATTGGAAGTGCCACAGTTGTTTGTGCTTTGCTTTTTCTTCCGTGCCTTATCGCGGTCCGAGAAGAATTTTACACTTGGAGATTGAACAAAGAGGAAGCCAAAAGAGCCCCTTCTGGGGTTCTTGTTGAGGAACCACCTTTGACAGAATCAAAACCTGCAGAAGAGATCATTGAGCCAGAAATTGTCGAATTGGTGGAATATTCGAAACCCACATTTGAAGAGAAGAAAGAAACTTTATGGTATGAAAACATATGCAAGAAACCGAAAAGAGGTGAAGATTACACAATATTACAAGCCCTACTAAGTGTAGACATGATAATTCTTTTTGTGGCTACATTTTGTGGATTAGGTTGCAGTTTAACTGCAGTTGATAATTTAGGACAAATTGGTGAATCCTTAGGCTATCCAACTCATACCATTAGTACATTTGTTTCCCTAGTAAGCATATGGAACTTTTTTGGTAGGGTTTTTTCAGGGTTTGTCTCGGAAAAACTTGTTTTGAGATGGAAAATACCTCGTACTCTTATGATGACATTTTCCCTCGTGTTACCGTGCATCGGAGACCTTTTGATCGCGTTTCCGTTCTCGGGTTCGGTCTACATCGCTTCGTTGTTGATCGGGTTCTCTTATGGTATACAGTTGACCATACTTTTCATCATCATTTCCGAGCTCTTTGGATTGAAATATTACTCTACTCTCTTTAATTGTGGTCAATTGGTTAGCCCTCTTGGATCATACACATTTAACGTGATTACCGTCGGAAAATTGTACGACAGAGAGGCATTGAATCAACTTGCAAGAAAAGGGATGACACGAACAATGGTACGCGAGTTAACATGCATGGGGAAGCAGTGTTACAGACTATCTTTCTTGATTTTAGCTTGTGTGAACTTGTTTGGAGCTCTTGTTTCATTGATATTGGTGTTCAGAACAAGGAAATATTACAAGACTGATATCTACAAGAGGTTTAGAGATGAAATGGAAAAGAATGGAAAAGAATGAGAAAGAAATGGCGGCGGTTTCTTCCGGAAATAATCAGGCTCGCAGCATATACATGATCGAGAAATAATGGTTATGCAAGGTAAAAAACTTTGATTTATCATTTTCCTTTTTTATTTGATGTTGATTTCTTTTTCTAGATTATAATGTATCTGGGAATCGAACTTCTTAAATGTCCAAACATATTTGCAGCCAGTTACTATTATTTTTTTTAAAAAATTAAGAGAATGTCTGGTAACGTAAAAAATTTTGATTTTGATGGATGTGTAGTTTAAAAATATTTGAAAAGTCAAAAATTGTAAGTTTAACTAAAAATGAATTGTTGAGATTGATTTTGAAAAATTATGTGAAAACTTTTGCTTTCACCAAACAAGCTCTAAGGATCCAAACGGTCAAATGACAACATCTCATTATTCAATTTTTTTTTTTTTGTAGAAGTCAATAATTTCAACTAATTAAATATTCTTGTCTGTCATTTTTTACTTTTCAAAAAAAAGGGACCAACGAAATGTTAACACTCCCGCTATTTATAAACAATCGTTTATAAACAGTTTACCAAACATATGTTAATTAATTTATCTTACTTCTAAGCACGGTCAAATGCTAATCATCAGATGAAGCCATTGTATTACTTGAATGCTTTACACAATTAACACCAGAAGCTGCAAAAATACAAGGAAAGAGAGAAAAAGAAGAAAACAAACATGTATGCTGTACAGTAAATGGGTTGAAGAACTAGTAACTGAGATAGACTGACTACACATCATTAATCCCAACCCATCAGCTTCTTCTTAACACATTCTTTAATCTCATTTTTCGTGGCAGAAAAACCATCCCATTCATCTAGCAAGATCCTGTACACTTCCCACTCTCGATCATGAATCTGGCATCTACCGATTTCCACCTGTGAGATTTTACCGAAACAGACGTTGCAAAACTGTTAATCCTGTGTAAAAACATGAGAAAGTTGCAACATTTGTGATTTGGTTCAACTTTTCATTATAGTTGTATAATATTTTTCAATGACGGAAAGCATCAAAATCTCAGTTAAATCGTCATCTCGCTTTCAGATTCCAACTTTACGAGCTAGATTTTACTTCCCGACTTACATTGATGCCCACAAATTTGAAGCGAGACAGGTTTTTTTACAAAGGCCATAAGGCAGATTTAATGAAAATTTACATGCTTTCCGCCGTTGAAGACTGGTTGTACACTATATTAGAGAGTTTCAGACCAACTGCCACTAGAGCAACAGGTTGGGGACCAAGTTTGCAGCTTCCCCTAAAATTATTGAAAGATCAAAGAAATCAAACTAATATATATAAAGAGTTCGATTTGATTACCGAAAAGATGCGGATGTTTAAAATCTTGAGAGCAAGGGTAATGTCGTAGAAGACGAGGGGACGGCCCCTGCCAGACAACTCGACTGGATTAACAACGAGCAACTCGGGGTCAGGCCCCCGGCTCACAACGTCTACTCTTAGAGGTTGTTGAAGTTCCATTCTCAATCGAGAGCACAGGGTGTTCTTTTTGTGCATATCAATTATCTTTTTCCCGTCAGCTTGCATTATAAACAAGTCCATCTCACAGTTCCCTTCTGGGTTTGCAGAGAACCGGCCATAAGAAATCTGGCAGAATTAAGGATAGTGAGGTGAGAATATCCTTGTAAGCATGTTGAAGATTGTGCAATGTAAGATCATGTAAAATAAACTTTTGGCAGTTTTAACAAGATGCATTTTTTTTTTCAGACTTCATTGTCCTATCAACTTAAATCGAGCCTCAGAACCTTATGCTTTCTATGTTACTGCCCAAGATGAACCAGAACTTTATTTTGGCCTTGAAATTGTTTCAGCAGCATAATCTTGAGAGGAGTAATAAATCATTAAACAAGTATTTTTCATTGATCAACCTCACTGGAAATATTTCAGTCAACTAGATATCCTAAAATTTCAGAATAAGTTATCATTGTTAGCCACCAACAATTTAGTTCAGTAAGGAAGATTCAGAGACAAAAACGAGAACAGAAGAAGAAGCAAGCTATGCAACACGGTCTCCTATTTCTCAATGACATTCCACAATCAAGAAAATTCGTTGAACCTGTGATAACATAATATAGAAGTTCATTCATATCTTATTTTTAAGAACTAGTACTAACAGATGACTAAAGAGAATTTTCTACTTAATTCACCCCTTTCATGGGCAATGAGTTTACCAATATGGGTCATCCAAGAAAGGATCATATATTTGGGGCAAATATACTTTTGCAGTTGCAGTATTTTCATTACACAATTTAGTTCTCGTTTCAAGTACAGGTGATAAGTTAGTTGAGTCGGGATAACTTGTAAAATGAAATTTTCTTTCTAAAGATTCATCTATTTGATTGATGAATTATAAGAAGATATTATTACAAGATCAGAAGCCAAAAGACAGACCTGGATGTTGTAGTCTTTCAGTGTTCTCATGATATCATAAATAAGGCCTTTGTGATCTTGACAGAAGATCTGAACGAGCGTATGGTAAGGGCTGAGGGAATTGTCCATCACAACAGATACAGACTCATTGGGAAGAACTCCATCAGAGTGTTGCCCAGGTGATTCTACTCTGAAAGTGTCTTCCGATATTGAAGATGGAAGAAATGACTGAAAGCGTGCAGCAACTTCAGGATCTGCTAATTCAATCTCACAACTAATCATGGCATTCCCTAATACAAGCTTTAGATGTTTTATTGTTTCCTCCCGCCTTTTAGTTGTATGAAGAAGGTCCCTGCGTTTAAGAGATGTTCTTGATTTGAAAGGGAAAAAATTCCCACAAGTACCCAAACGATGAAGAGAAATGCTAAGTTTAATGCTGAATTCCATTTATCTCGAGCATTCATAATGAAAGGTAACCGTTCCATTATCATTACTAAATTACAAAATCATATTCAAAGAAGATGTCTAAGGTCGAAAGAAAGATCAGAATATTAAGGCAACCACAGGGTTTTCAAAGTTTACTCTTAACATATATCTTTCACCCTAGTCAAAGAATCTTGAGTCAGGACTTTTCACCCATTAGCCTGAATTTAAACTCTCAACACACTGTTAAAAAATTAAAAAAAAAAAACTCTAAACAATTTTTTACTGATTAATTCGGCTTCTCAGTTTACTTTTTCCATGTCTTGGTTATGTAGCCTTGATGCAGCCCACAAATGAAAATTTGAGATTTTCTATGGAAGTTTTAGTGATCTAAGTGTTCTTATGATAATTTTTAGATTTTCCTTTCGCACTAAGATCTTTGTTAGGGTAGTTTCCGGATTTCCCTCTTGCACCATGATTTTGGTTCGGCTTTCCAAATTATTGGTACTCTACGTTAATCAACTAGTTTTTAATGTTGTATTCATATGTGAATCAACAAGAACTAGAAGGTTTTTCTTGAATTTTGTGTTTCTAACGCCATAGTCACGTCATCATATTATCATCAGTATCTTAAATGCAAAGTAAGAGTAGGTGGAAAAAGTGGTCTGCAGGTTCCCCACTTAATGACAAACTGAGCTGATAATGATATCACTCAGTGGCAGTCACTTTGATGATGCCATATAACCATCAAGATTGTCCTACTCTAGTAATAGTATTTGTAAAATATCTGAAGCATAATCAAGACAGAATGTCACAATGGAAATGAAGGGGTTCAACCACATCCGAGTAGGAAATACTATGGAGAACGTCTCCCTTTCCTTTCTATTTGGTTCTAACTTTTTTACAGTAAAATAAAATGATTTAAAAAAAGATGTAATTTAATCGACTAATAGAATACATCCCTCGAAGGAAGAAGAAGTCCAATTAGCAGGTATTCAGTTGTACCAAAAAGATAGTTCCCGACCCAGAAGTGAGAAGGTATGCACATTTAGGGCCCGTTTGGTCCCGATAAGTTTTTTCGACATTTTCCTCAAATTCATTTTCAACCACTTATTTCTAATGAGTCATTGACCCACACTTTTCAACCACATTCTATCAAAAACCCAAAATTCCTCAAAAACTTCCTACACCAAACATCTTAATATCAGTGTCACTCATTCATTAAAAGCAGACTAAAAATTTAGAAATGCCTAATGTAAAAAATGAATTATAATAAAATATTGATGAACTCAGATGCTCTTTTTATATTTTCCTTCCTACAAGTAAATTATAAGAATAAAGAGTCAGTTTCAAAGAATAAAGATTCGATTTTGAAGAACAAAATGTAAAGCAACGAACCTACTGTCCGTGACAAAGAAGAGATCCATCACTTTCCCATCCGGTGCTGTATAAACTTTCACTCGTTTTATTGTAAGCTCAAGTTCACAAAGAACCTTGGTGATATCTGTGAAAGGATTGAAAAATTGAAGCCACGAAAAACTAAATCAAACAAGCAGGAAAATGAATCAAAGGACAGAAAGTCATAATATGACATCCGATTAGCCATAACCAATCTTAATGTACAACAATACTGTTCTCCATAATCCTTTTATCCTTTGACCAATACAATAATCTCTAAGCCAATATTTCAGACTGAACCTTTGGGCCGCATTTAAAAGTTCTCAATAAGAGCAAAATTAACTATTTTCAATTCCCACGAGCATACCTAGGCCTTTCTAGATACTTAAGTTTTAAGTTCCATCAAAAAAGAAAGTTTACCATGTAGAAGACCTTCTCGATCATGGGAACACCAAAACTTAAGTAGGAAAATGTCAGGTGGCCTTCGCTGCTGAAATTCTGGCATATAGTAGTAAATTCCAGATGCTGCTGGGGTAC
The DNA here is from genome assembly GCA_963555705.1 of Ligustrum vulgare. Taxonomy (NCBI): domain Eukaryota; kingdom Viridiplantae; phylum Streptophyta; class Magnoliopsida; order Lamiales; family Oleaceae; genus Ligustrum; species Ligustrum vulgare. The sequence goes on along the minus strand of OY743176.1, from coordinate 16,480,573 downwards.
ATGTTGGACACACCTCAAGAAGTCTCTTCTTTAACAAGTTCCACCTTGTTGTTGGCTTAGCAACTACCCAAAAAACCAAGTAACACCACTTACCGTCTGTAGAAACATCTGTTCCATTAAAAGATCAAAGAGTATACAATTAATTTTCTTAACATCCTTAATCTATAAAAAGGAAAAACCAAAACTGCATAAAACATTGATAATCAAAACGAAAAATTTAATGAAGTCAAAAAAAAAAAAAAAAACCAAAAATTTAATGATGTGGACTAAGCTTCAAATCCCAAAGATACATCTGAAAAATTGGAAAAAACTTCAAGAAGTATTATCTTCAATATTATTCATCGAAAATATCATATTCACCAATTGAGCAAGTTACACCTCATCCAATGAAGCTTCATTCAAGGACCGGTCAAAGTACTACAAGCTAAAGCATTACTTCTCCATCGTAAGTAAAACATTTTTAAGTCCATGTTATAAATATCCATAGGTGAACTTGGGGGATTATCGTCACACCTTATGCAACATTCTCCAGGCAAAGATCATGTAGCAACCGACTAGGCCCACACTCCAATTCATCCCCATAGATGAAGTGATGAGTCTCTTCAGTTGAAGCGCCATGAGCGAGGTAGACTCCATGGCCGAAGCGATGCACAACACAAAGGCACACATCCTAATTCATCATCATACTGGCCAAATCTAAGCCACTATAGTAGATGAAGTGATGAAGCTCCACGAGCGAACCAGACCCCTCGTGGCCGAGGCAAGGCATCACTCCATGCTGTAGAGTAATTAACTAGCTACGCAACCTAAGACATCTTCATGCTTCACCACTTCCAAGATATTGTACAAGATCTTCTTACGATTGATTGATGGAACATCTCTGCAGCAGACTCCTAAAAGGTCAAATCATCAATCTATATTTTAGAGTTCAAACTAAGCTACGAGGTGGCTACTTTTTATAAGCATTTAATGCATGTCGGCCTATGATTCATGGAGTGACACATAAGAGAAGACTTCAACCTCTAAGATGAGGCCAAGTGTCTCTTCATCTAAAGGTCACAACTCCACCTCTACTAGTATAAAACCTTACACTTTGTGTCATTTAAAGGTAATGCAAATTTACATACTCAAAATAATCTTGCTATATCTCTCTATATTTGCTCTCTCAATTGTTCTTATACTTCCCAGTATTTGACCACCTTTTTAACCAAAGAGGCTCATGTCTTTGTATGTCCTACACTCACTTATAATATTTCAAAGATACTTACTTGACCATCGAGTGCCCGTAGTCGCCTCCACCCCACTAGAGTAGGCAACGTGCTCTAAAGATTTGTCCAAGAGTGTAGGACCAAGGCTATTTGGACGTGAAAGTAAACGGGATATGTTGGCCACATCATCAATACAAAATTTGAGGTCAACAAATTGGTGCCGTCTTTAGAAAATCTTACATTTCAACCATGATTCTCCCCATGGAAAAAGCTTGCCGGAAAGATATAACTCTCCCTTTGAGAAGATTTTTATTCTTTAAGAAGAACAAGTGAGGGTTTCAAAGAAAAGAAGACTTTAAGTGCTCATAAGTTCTAGAGTGTAAATTTTCCTTTAAAAATGAAGGTTTGAAGAGATAATCAGCTAAAAAAGATCCCCACTTTGAATAAAATAGGCATTCGCCCCACCATCGTATGCAAGGAAGACTCGACCTGAAGAAATTATGGGTTGTTACCTCCATCATTCATTATTCATGAAGCCTCTAAAGAAGAGTTCATTATAAAAGCCCGTGAGAAGGAGAAGCCTCTGCGTAACAAGTCACGATTGAAAATCCCTGAAGAAAAGGTGAGGCATCTAAAGAAGAAGCCATAAAAATATAAGACCCCTAAAAGGGGAGACAATATTGAAGCCCCCCCCCCCCCCCCCCCAAAAAAAAAAGTATATAGGTCCCACTCATAGGCTCCACATGTAGAGACCACATCAGCACTTCATTTACCGCTTCTACCATTAAAAGCTTCATTCTTGCCTAGGCTTCATGGTCTCTACGTGTAAAGGCGTCATCAACGTTTCTAACATTAAAGGTTTCATCCTTCTCTAAGCTTCAGAGCCTCCACGTGTAGAGGCCTCATCAACGCTTCATCCAGCACTTCATTCAGCTCTTCTACCAACAAAGGAAACATCCTTTCCTAGGCTTAAGTGCCTCCATGTGTAAAGACCTCATTAGCGTTTCTACCATTAAAGGCTTTATCCTTGCCTAGGCCTCATCAGTGATTCATTAAGTACTTCCTATCATGCAAGGTTTCATACAGTCATACTTGCCTAGTCTTCAACACCTCCACGTATAAGGCCCCATCAGCACTTTTACCATGCAAGGTCTCATTCTTGGCCTAGGCTTTAGCGTCTTCTTGTGTAGAGGCCTCGTCAACTCTATCATGCAAGGCTTCATCCTTGCCTAGGCTTTAGCAACTCCACATATAGACCTCATCAAAGCTTCTACCATGCAAGACATCATCCTTGGCCTATCGATCAACGCCTCTATGTGTAGAGGCCTTATCAGCACTTCTACCATACAAAGCTTCATCCTTGCCTAAGCCTCAGTGCCTCCACTTATAGAGGTCTCATCAGCACTTCTTCCATGTAAAGCTTCATCCTTGTCTAGGCTTCAGTGCCTCAACTTGTAAAGGCCTCTCGGAATTTCATTCAGCGATTCTACCAAGCAAGGTTTCATCATTGCCTAGACTTCAACATCTCCACTCGTCGATGCCTCATCAGCGCTCTTGTCATGTAAGGTCTCATCCGCGCCTAAGCTTCAGCACCTCCACGTATAGAGGCCTCATAAGCGTGTCATTCAACAAGGAAAGTAAAACCACTTTGAAACGAGATGTGCAAAGCACCCACAGGGGACCCACCTTGATACCTACGAAGATTATGTCTTCCAAAGATGCATCATCCACCATGAAATAAGCATTTGGCATGAATGCACTATCCACCATGTAAGAATGAACGATCACATCAAAATGAGAGGTGTGAAGCACCCCACATGGGGGCCACCTTGATACCTACAAAGATGATGTTTTCCATTGATGCACCATCCGCCATGGAAGAAATCATTGGCATGGATGCATCATCAAATACACAAGAATGCACCGCCACTTCGAAATGAGGTGCAAAGCACCCCACGGGAGGGCCCACTTTGATACCTACAAAGATGATGCCTTCTATGGATACACCATCTAACATGAAAGAAGCCATTAGCATGGATGCACCATCCACCATGCAAGGATGAACTACCACTTCAAAAAGTAGAGGTGCGAAACACCCTACATGGGGCACACCTTCATACCTACGAAGATGATGTCTTCCATGGATGCACTATACATACATCTAAAAGAAGTCCTTGACATTGATGCACCATCCACCATGCAAGGATGAACTACCAATTTGAAAGGAGAGGTGTAAAGCACTCTATGGGGATCCACCTTGATACCTACGAAGATAATGCCTTCCATGGAAGCACCATCCACCATGGAAGATGCCTTTGGCATGGATGTACCAGTCATGGTGCTGGGATGAACAATCACTTGTACAAGAAAGATAGAAGCACCTTAAAGTGGTTCACCTTATCAAATGTTGATTATCTTTCAAAGCCTCATGCTAGTAGGGGGCAAAAAGGCTGAACAGTTCGCGAGTTCGGCTCGGTTCAGCTCGTTAAAAGTTCGGCTCGGCTCGCAAAAAAAAGACTTAAGCTTAGATCAGATAGAAAATTTGAGTGTTGGACAGTTCGGGTTCAGCTCGTGAAGTTTGTGGACCTGCCCAACAGACCGTGAAATGGGACCGCCACGCTTCAGCTCGTGAAATTGTGACCGTTTGGGAGTTTGGCTAATTTTTTTTTTAAAAAAATTATATGACTGTTTGGCCAATATTTTATTTATTTAAATTCCTTATTTTTTATCTATAAATACCACTATTTTCTCACAAATTTTTACATAGCTACATTTACAATATATCAAAGGGAAAATTGCAGTCACGATCTCAAACCTTTTCTTTTCTTTTTTTTTTTTTTTGCAGATTTTACCCAAACCTTCACTTTGTGCCTAGGTTGCACCAACACTCTGTAGAGAGCCATCGTATCTGTTCGACACCGACACTCTCCTGACACTCTCCGACACGTGTCGAAACTACACCATATACATAAAAATGAAAAAGGGGTAGAGGCGAAATTCATGCAATTAAAAAAATGACAAATCTAACTTACAAGCTTGTTTTTATTTGGTATCCTCATTTTGATTTAATAAATATACAATGTGTTGTTTTGTAATAAGACTAAAATAATAAAAAATTAAAAAAATTAATTTGTGTGTCCCCAACGTATCATGTCCTAACATTTTAAAAAAATCAAACATCGACGTGTCGGTGTCGCGTGTTGATGACCGTACAACTTAGCTTTGTGCCACATACAGTTCCCAACCTTTAATTTAGTCGCTGGAGAAGGACAAATGGATGGAAAATATCCAAAATTCTATTAGTTGACTTAAAAATTGATTTTAACCAAATTTTAAAAGGGCAATATAATAACTTTGTATATTCAAATAATTAAGAAAAAAAAGAAACAAAAAATAAAAATATTCACCTTCTTCCCCCAATCAACACTGATCACCACAGCGTGCCCTAGCCACCGATACCAATCGCCGCCACCCGCCACATCAACCACCGGGAAACCATTCTTTCAATTCGATTGCAAAATGGTATTCAAAGTGCCTATTTCCGTGAGAGAGCTCTCCAACTAGGGGTGGACAAAATAACCGAACCAGACCAGACAAAACCAGAACCAAATCAAATCAAGCGGTTTGGTTCGGTTCTACATAAAAAAAAAATAATGGTTTGGTTCTTAGAATCAAGAACCATTCGGTTTTGGTTCTGGTTCCGGTTCTCTTTCCAGAACCAGAACCAAGAAATTAGTGGATATTCATCTGACCAAAAAATTAAAATCTAAAATTATAAATGTGAAATGTACAAAAATGTTATTTATCATACATTTTATCTCATTTCATATTAGACAAAGATTTTAAATCATAAATCTAAATTCTAATTCTAATTCATTTTTCTTCTTTTCAATTATAAATATGCATTCACACTGCTTTACTTGCACTCCTATAACACAACAATCGTTGCACACCTTAGTTACCATCGACGACAATGATGTTTATTTTTTAAAATTTATGTATATATAAACCTCGACCCAATTCATCAATTCTCAAGAGTTAACCCACACTCAAATTGCAAATTTCATCCCTAACTCACACGGCACCACGGTAGAATGAGACTCAGAACTTCATCGTAACCTGTAACTATAAGTCTAAACTGCCTTTATGTTCGATTCTCTAAATTTCAACAGGTCGACGAGCTTCCTTCAGGCTAATTTCTTCTTCTTTGACTTAGAATAACATGTTACTTTTTCTAAATCTTTGTTTTGTTAACTAAAAATTTCATTTTCTATTTAGTAATGATGTAGATGGATTCTAATGAAGAAGCGGATATAAACAGGTTTTAATTTACATTTATTATTTAAAAATTCAAGTAATGGTCTCAGAACCAAACCAGAACCGAGCGGTTTGGTTCCATATCTTTGAAAAAACCAATTGGTTCCATTAGTAAAAAACCATCGGTTTACGGTTTAGTTTGGTTCTTCTAGAACCAGAACCAAACCGAACCACGTCCACCCCTATCTCCAACCAATATCTTGTAGGGAGAACCAGTCAAGCCATCTAATTTGCTCGACAGCTTGGTATGCTCTATCTCTTGCCTTTTCAAGATCCTTTCCTTTAGCTGTGACTCCAAGAACACGTCCACCTGTAGCGATGAAGTTCCCATTGAGTCGAGAGCTGCACCAGTATGAAATACCTTACACTTGGAGCCACTTGCTCTGCTTCTTCCAAGATTGGAATCACTGTTCCCTTTTTGTAGTTTTTGGGGTACCCCTTGCTGGGCATGACCACAACCATGGCTGAGCCTGCGGTTACTCGGTGGTAGCTTTGGCAGGTGGCGGCGATTGGTGTCTGTGGCTAGGGTAGGCAGTGGTGGTTGGTGTTGATTGGGGGAGAAGGTGTATAGTTTTCTTTTTTGTTTATTTTATTTTATTTTATTTTCTTTTCTTTTTTAAATTATTTGAATATACAATGTTACTATATTGCCCTTTTTAAAATTTGGTCAAAATCAATTTTTAAGTCAACTAACATAATTTTGAATGTTTTCCATCCATTTGTATTTCTCCCACAACTAAATTAAAGATTTGGGACTGTGTATGGCAAAAAGTGAAGGTTTGGATAAAGTATGCAAAAAAAGAAAAGGTTTGAGACCGTGACTACAATTTTTCCTAAATTAAATGTAACCGGTTCCAAGCTCGGATTAAATAAGTTTTAATATTTTCAATTATTTTAGTATTAGTAGATAGATACCATTTATTATATATATATATATATATATATATATGACGAATTGGGCCGGCTCGTTTCCCACACTAGCCTTGATCGGTCCGACTCGTGAGCCGTACCAATCTCAACCTTTATGGCCGGCTCGGCCCGTTTGACATCCCTACATGATAGGACGTCGCTTCTACCATCCTGCTTGCATGGTTGTTACTCAAGGTATCAGAATACCACTTGAAACATTTTAAATCCATGTGTTATACCATATATGGACTTAGGGGAACTATTGTTATGCCTCATCCACTGAAGCTTCATTCAAAGACCAACATGCTAAAGCATTAATTCTCCAATCGTAAATAAAAAAATTTTAAGTCCATGCATTATATATATATTAATATATGAATTTAGTTGACTATTGTTACGCCTCATGCAACGAGGCTTCAATCAAGAACCATGTGCCCACCAACTAGCAAACCTCACATAGGCCCTCACTCCAATTCATCACCATACTTGAAGAATCGAAGCCCCTTCATAGTTGGTAAAGTGATGAAGTACCATAAGCCAGGCGACCCCCATGGTCGAAGCGAGGCACAACACAAAGGTCCACACTTCAATTCACCACCAAAGATGAAGTGATGCAATTGAAGCGCCATGAGCTACGCAAACCCCATGGCCAAAGCGAAACACAACACAAAGTCCCACACTCCAATTCATCACCAAAGATGAATTGATGAGCTGCTTTAGTTGAGGCACCATGAGGGATGAGCGACATAGACCTCATGGCCGAAGCGAGGCACAACACAAAGGCCCATGCTCCAATTCATCACCATAGTTGAATTGATGAACCGCCTTAGTTAAAGCACCATGAGCTAGGCAGACCCCATGAAGGAAGCAAGGCACAACAGTTCACACTTCAATCCATCACCATACGGGACGAACTGAAGCCACTATAGTAGAGGAAGTGATGAATCGCCTCAGTTGAAGCACCATGAGCAAAGAAAACCCCTCGTGGCCAAAGAGAGAAACATCCCCCTAATACAAGAGTAATTGAATTATATACGCAGTCACAATCCAAGGCATCTTCATGCTTCACCATTTCATATTGTACAAGATATTCTTACGATTGATTGATGAAACATCTCTGCAGCAGACTCCTAAAGGTAATGCAACTTTATGTATTCAAAATAATCTCTCTCTCTCTCTCTCTCTCTCTCTCTCTCTATATATATATATATATATATATAAAATTAATTGCTCTCTAAATTTTTTATTATATTTTTCATTATCCAACCCCCATTTAATCAAAGTGACTCACGTCTCACACCCACTTATAATATTCCAAATAGATAGACTTGACCATCGGAGTGTCCACGGCCACCTCCACCTCCACCCCACCAGTAGGCAACGTGCTCTAACCAATTTGTCCAACTGTGCAAGACCAAGTGTCAAGTCTACATGGACGTGAGAGGAAACGAGATCTGTTGGCCACGTCACTCGTACAAAAATCAACGTCAATAGAGCACATTTAAACTTTGAACATGACGTCTTTACACGTCTCACACCCACTTATAATATTCCAAATAGATTGACTTGACCATCGGAGTGTCGACGGCCACCTCCACCCCACCAAAGTAGGCAACTTGCTCTAACCAATTTGTCCAACTGTGCAAGACCAAGACCAAGTGTCAAGTCTACATGGACGTGAGAGGAAACGAGATATGTTGGCCACATCACTCGTACAAAAATCAACGTCGTCAGAGCACATTTAAACTTTGAACATGTTTGGCACACAATATTGGATGGAACTCTACAAAACTAAATACAAATGATATCTTAAAGTTCAAAGCAATGTCTAATCTTTCAATCCCGTCCAGTGCTAATTACCAAAGGCTGTAATGGTAATGCAAAATCAAATTCAAGAAAATAGCATGAAAAATAAGCAAAAAAACATAACGACCTCATCATATGTCATCCAAAATTAAGTCCTGGATATATAAATCTGAGAACAGAAACACCCAAGGACAAATTAGATTAATGAAAATGATAAAAAGGGTAGTCAAATTATTGTACCGCCTCTGGTAATGCTAAGCCCGAAGAGTAGGATAGTCCTACAGAGATCACAGCCAAGACCAGTCTTATCTGGACAATTCACTGTAATTACAGTGGGGTCGCCTTCTTTCCCTGCTTCTTTAATCAGAACTGCATCTTCATAAATTATTCCCATTTTCCAATCCTCTCTCTCTACATATGTGTGAAAACAGAACAAAGAATCTCACTATATCTCTTTCTCCCTACATATGTATGAAAACCGAACAAAATATATTCACGGGCAGTTTTTTGGGTTCTTGAAATTGAAGTACATGGAGCGTGAGAAGAGTGTGAAGAATGTGAACATAAACGCACCGTTCAACAGATAAAGAAACCTATGCGACAAATTTTCTTCACTCTCTCTCATGTGCTTTGTAGGGAGAGAGAAATCTTTTGGTGATTCCGTAGAAAAGGGACAAAGAAAGAGACACTTTTTCTTTTTCTTAAACCTGCTGCGAAAAAAACCCCTTTTACTTCCACAAGTTACAGTTGGTAGGTAATTGTAATACTTTATAAATTGATTTAAGAGGAATTTGATCCGTTCTTTATCGTAAGCAACATAAAATTTGTTCAAAATCAATATTGTTCAACATTTTAAACATTAGATACTGATAATTTTTAATTGATCATGGACAATTTTTATGTTGTCCACGATGAACCGTTGATCAAAATTATTATTTAAGATTTTAAGATAAAATATGTAAAATATAAAGAAAAAATGTGTAATTAAAAATTATTTGAGAAATTGTCCCTATAAATCATTTACCAAACTGGTCGCTTGTGTATGTTGTATAAGCAAGAAAAGCATGTTGGACTATAATCTTGAGAAGGCAAACTATTTAAAAATATGTTTTAAAATAACATAATTTATTAAATCACTTTTTAATCATATATTTTCTTTGTCCACTTTTTAATTACATATTTTTTTTTTCTAAAGTATAAAAAATGTTTTTAAATATAAAACTTTTACAAATTGAGAAGTCTGTTTGGCCAACTATTTAAAAACATATTTTAAACAGCACAATTTTTCAAATCACTTTTTAATTACTTAGATTTTCTTTCTCCACTTTTCAAACACATATTTTATCTCGAATATATATATATATATGTTCTTAAACACAATTTTTAACAAACATAGTTTTAGCATGCTCAGAAGAGTTTTTGATTAATTAGATCTTAATTTATGATTTTTTTTAATAAAATGTGTGTAAAAAAAGTAGCAGATATGAAAGTATTAGATTATCTTCAATAAACTTTTTATATTTAAAGAGTATATTCTACATAATAGATAGCATATTTAAAAGTAAAATTTTTTACAAGCTCCAACAAACTCTTTATTTTTTACTCTTTATTTTACGTTTTTATAAAAATCTTTATTTTTAGTTAATAGTTATTTTTTTAAAAGTTAATGACTAATGATATCAAATATGTAATAAAGAAAATTAATGTAAAACATTGAAAATAAGAACTTTTGAATGTATTTAATAATAGAAAGTGAGTTTGGCTATTCAAATTTGGATAGTCAAACTCTCTCTCTAAATTAAAATGTTAAAGTAGAGAACCTATTAGAGTTGAACTTTGAAGGGTTAATTTCCTAAAATAAAGAATATTTCAAGTTTAGAGAATTTATTGGAGATTTATAGATGTACTCTGCCCAGATGTAACATGACCTATATTGCTCACATTTGATATGGCAAGTTAGTACAGACTAAATAATAAACTTAAACTAATATAATAATAGCATATTATGAAATCGTTACCTTGAAAAAAAATTAATGTTTTTTGAGAACTAGGATATAAGATCCCTTTTGATTCGGAGGATCTATTTTTTCCATATAACTCAAAATATTTTGGATGACAACATAAGTTGTGCAACATATTACAATAACATATTGCTAAAAAATGATATTGAAAATTGTGATGATTGTAAATGTTAAATATAATCAAAATGTCGAACACTTTAAAAGAAAGACTAATTTTAAATAATAAATATGATGTTGATTTTTCTCTTAACTAACTATCCTTTTGGTAAACCAAATAAATCAATTTATAAATTACATAAGTTTCAAAATTAGTTTTTAACTGCATGCATTTTTCTTCAATTTAACCCACCCATCACTTGACATATGGGGTTCAATAAGGGAAGGCGGGAATTTTAAGTGGGCACCTTAAAATTCCTTTAAGAGCGAGTAGGGATTTAGTGTTCAGAGTTCTGCTCGGGCCCGTGAGAGGGCGGGCATTTGTTACCCTCCCCTCCACGGGGGTTCATTTGCAATCACTCCCTATTTTGTCATTTTTTTCGTTTTGCCTTTTTTATTTTATTTTATGTCCTTACATTCATTTGATTAATTTTGTTTACTCAAATAAAGTCGAAAGAGCAAGATCTTAATATCAATGTGAAGCTCTCACATAATACTTAATCACATTATTTTCGAATTACTAAATAGACAAAAAGTAGCAAAAATTATTGTCATTTAAAATGATATCTTCACAATGTATATTGCTTTTTAGTGATTTCTAATTACCTTCGTTTCGTTAACTTTGTTGGTTCAAATGAAGTCGTAATAGTAAGATATTGATATCAATATGAAGCACTCACATAATACTTTATCACATTATTTTCGAATTATTAAACTGTCAACAGTAAGAAATTATAGTCATTGAAATTGATCATTTCACAATGTAGTTTGTCTTTTAGTGATTTTCTTCTTTATTTAGTTAACTTTGTTAACTCAACTGAAGTCGTTATAACAAGATCTTTGATATCAATATGAAGCTCTCACATATTATTTTATCACATTATTTTCAAATTACAAAATCGTCAACTATGACAAAAATTATAGCAGTTAAAATGGTCACTTAACAATACATTTTATCATTTTTTTACACGATTCTACTTTTTTCTCATTTTTGACGCATGCACTCTAAACAAACTAATTTTTAATGCATCAGTTTGACAAGCCCATAAAAAACTACAAAATTATAATAATTTTAAATCATATAACATTGTCAAAATAAGGCGTACGCACATAAAATTAACCGCTCACTTTTTTTAAATTCTTGTGTTTATTAATCCTTAAAAATCTATTTTTTCAATTTTCTTTTTACAGGTTAACTCCCTTACCATTTTTAAAGTCTTGCATACTTTAGACAAAACATGGTTTATATTTTATAATCAGTTTATATGTGGTCGCCCTATTTTTCATTTTTTTTATATTTCCTTTCTTTCATTTAGTTAATTTCGTGGGTTCAAATAAAGTCGTAATAACAAGATCTTAATGTAAATGTGACTTTCACACAATACTTTACCACATTATTTTTGAATTACTAAACAATCAACCGTAACAAAAATTATAGTCTTTTAAAATGATCCCTTAACAATGTATTTTGTCTTTTTGTGATTTTTTTTTTTCTTTATTTGGTTAACTTTGTGGGATATAATGAAGTCTACTAGGAAGATCCTAATATCAATATGAAGTGCTCATATAATACTTTATCATATTATTTTTGAATTTAAACCTGTCAACAGTGGCAAAAATTATAATCGTTTAAAATGGTCCATTAACAATTTTCAATTTTTTTCACGATTCTACTTTCGTCTTCTTTTCCTTTTTTAAGTTTAATGTAAGATCAAGATAATTCAACAAGCGGTCAACATATACACTCTAGACAAAATTAATTTTTAAATGTAACACTTCGACGAGCTCATAAAAAGCTATAAATTGTATTTTCAAATTCATAAAACAACTGTTAAATAAGGCAAACAAGCATCCAGAAATAACCACATAGGGATGACAATGAGGCGGGGAATCCTCGAACCCGACGGAGACCCGCCATAAATGAGGCGAGGAATCCCCAATAATGAGGGGACGGGGCATGGACAAGAATGAAAAAGTATACCCAATCGGGGATGGGGCGGAGATGGGGTTTCCTATCAAATCCCCATCCCGGTCTCAAACATGCCCCGAAAATCCTTGATTAATAAGTTTAATTAAAAAAATTCAAATAAATTAAAAGTATCATGAACCACCCGATGCCCAATTATATACTGTCAAAATCAAACCCTACATTTCAACTCTATACTATTCTTCATCTCTCACTCTCAAGTCTCATATCATTCTCTTCAAATATATTTTTTAACATAATTAAACTTGTACTATATAAAAGCTATTATGATTTATTTTTTTTTATTAATGTTAATCATTCTTTAGAGCTATTAAATGAGAATTTTGTAAAATAATCATACTTTAAGAAAATAATTTGTAAAATTAAGACATTAGATTAATAAGTTTAATTTAAAAAGTTCAAATAAATTAAAAGTATCATGAACCACCCGATGCCCAATTATATAATGTCAAAATCAAACCCTACATTTCAACTCTATACTACTCTTCATCTCTCACTCTCAAGTCTCATATCATTCTCTTCAAATACATTTTTTAACATAATTAAACTTGTACTATATAAAAGCTATTATGAGTTTTTTTTTTATTAATGTTAATCATTCTTTAGAGCTATTAAATGAGAATTTTGTAAAATAATCATACTTTAAGAAAATAATTTGTAAAATTAGGACATTAGATAATCATTATAAAAAGATATTAATGGACAGAAGTATATATATAAATAATAAACATGGATTATGAGCATCCCTGCCCCGCCCCATCACGAGAATGAGAAGGGGGCAGGGCGCTGAGGTGGGGCGGGGAATGACATCCCCGCCCTGAACCCACCATGTTGTCATTCCTATAACTACCCACTTTTTTTAAAAAAATCTTATAGTTACTGGTTCTTAAAATCTATGTAATGTGAATTCTGACACAATACTTCCCCCATTATTTCGAGATACAAAAATCATTAATCGTGGCAAAATTTATAGTCATTTAAAATCGTCAACAGAAATATATTTTTCATTTTTTTTCGAGTCAACTTCGTCTCATTTTCAACGTATGCACTCTAAACAAAACTAATTTGTTAATGTAGTACTTCAAAAGTCATAAAAAAAACTTCAAACTTGTTTTTTCAAAATTATATAACGATCATCAAAATAAAGCGAACGTGTATTCAAATATAACCACTAACTTTTTTTAAATCATTGTGGTTATCAGTCCTTAAAATCTATATTTCTAGGTTTCTCGTCCTTAGAATCTGTATTTCTCGATTTTCCTTTATTGGTTAACTTTTATCTCAACTAGTATTTCTTTTGTGCGATGCGCGGAAGTAATTGAAAAATATCAATTTCAATAAGTGTTTGTACAACTTTAATGCTATTCATAATTAACACAAATTCAAAATGCATGAAAAATAATATTATACCACAATAACAATTAAAATTTAATAAATAATATATCTAATTCAAATTATAATAGCTTCTTTGAATAGTAAGTCAATTTATAAATATAAGTAATACGTGACTGTTAATTTCAATAATTTTTATAAACTATTATTAATTTCAAAGAAAATACAAATGTAGTGATTTATTTAATGGTATATCATGTTGGATATAATATTATGGTATAATATTAATTTTGTAGAAGACATTAATATATTAACACGATTTCTGCAATCTCCTTTCGTATTTAATTTCTTCCACTTTTCATTTAATAATATCAATTACAATAATTATAAATGCGCGTGCTTAACTTAAACTCATTAATATTTGCATGTAACCATAAAATTATATATATATATATATATATATATATATATATATATATATATATATATATATATATATATATTACTTATAAAATCAAATAGTCAAAATTAATAATAATTACATAAATCTATCAATTATCATCATATGACAACATGCAATGCTGGAGTAAAAAAATATACTGAAAATCATATACCATATAATATTTACGCAACTGTTAAACTAAGAATGATTAAAAATATATAATTCATTATTAAACATAATATTCACATTTTTTTACATTTGTCTCTCGTATTTAACATTTTCTCTAATCTTTTTTCAAAAACATCAATCACAATAATTAAAAACTTTTGTTTAATTATATATTCTTTATACTTAAATCTAAATAATATACGTAAATCGGAATATTATTTGTATTCAAAAAATACTGATAACATAATAGAAAATTATAAATTCCTAGAGAACAATAATTCACAAATATTAAAATAATAAATTTATATACAAAGTTTAACCGAACAATTCTTCCCTTTCCATTGTATAAAAAACATATAATTTCTCCACAAAAAAAAAGTTGAGAATTCGTTTTAGTTTACGTGTAGATTATTTTATTGGTGTAAAATGAGAAAAAATGAATTTTTATTAAAAAAAAAAAAAAAAATTGAATAATGAATATCAAGATGAAATAGACATATAAGCTTCTATTTTTTAATATAATCATTATAATTTATAAACAATATAATTTCTCAAATTACTTTTTAACCACATACATTTTCTCTCCACTTTTTAACCACACTATCTACACTTATTGAAAAATCATTTTTTTTAAAACTCATTTTCTGCCACATTTTACCAATAAAATAATCTACAAATTAAAAAAAAAAAAAAAAAGTGAAAAAAAAATTCTCCACTTTTTTTTTTCCAAAGTTCTACTTTTAATCTTACATTATGAAAAAATTTACTATTTCAAACCTTATTATTTGCTACTTTTAGCCCCCTGTTTGATACTCGTTATTTCAAATAATGTGGTTCATAAAATTTTGTAGAATGTGTAAATATATTTTGAATAATGAATATGAAGATGAAATAGACATAAATTAAATAAATTTAAGCTTATATTTTTTAATGCAATTATTACAATTTATAAATAACATGATTTTTTAAATTAATTTTTAACCATACACATTTTCTCTCAAATTATTCAAAACATTATTTTTTCAGAACTCATTTTCTGTCACATTTTACCAACGAAATAATCTACACAATTTTTTTTTTAAAAAAAAATCTCTACTTTTAACCTTACATTCAGAAAAATTCACTACTTCAAATAATGTAATTTGTAAATTTTTTGTAGAATGTGTGATCGAAACTTAATACTTGTACGTGTATTAAAAAATTTTAAGATAAAATAAAAGATAAAAATAACATATTACAAAATATATATAGCAAGATAAAAAAAAAAAAAGAATAAGCATGTGTTTGGTAAAAGTAAAAAAAAAAATGATTTATAAACATGTTTATAAATTACACAATTTCTGAAACCACTTTTTAATCACAGATATTTTCTCTCTCCAATTTTGCGACTACTTTTTACCTAAATATCATAAATAAACCAAATAATGTTACCAAATGGAGTAAGATAAAAAAAAAATTTTAAAAATGGTGTCAGTCGCATATTTGCTTGAATTGCTACTTTTGTAATAAAATAAAATAAAAAAGGTTTTGTAGGTAAATAAATGTAAACGTATATATATACTAGTTTGTGTACGTGCGATGCACGGGAGTTCTTTGTAATTATGAATTTTATAGAGTTAAAAACTCATGTAATTTCTAATTCGTCAATGCTCAAATAAAACTTGTCAAATAAGGTGGGACAAAATTATTTTTAGCTAATGTATAATTTATATAATAGGAAATTATTGAATAGGATCATAAAAATAACAGATAAGATTGAAACACAATACCAAAAGTTTAGAATATAAAATGAATTGGCAAAAAGTCTAGTATCAAATTTCCAGCTGTCTAATTTTTTGACTGGCCATAATTTCTCAAGATTGACACCATGCACATACTCACCTCTTTGCTCTCTCTAAGCCTTTCTTATTCTCTCCACCTTAGACACCCTCTTCTTCTTCCCCTTCTCAAGTGTCTCCTATGTAAGGTCACCAAACCTGACTCCAGCTGGAGCAAAACCATTCAACTCAATGACAATCATCTTCTTCGCCTTCCAAATCATATTCTCATTCTTGCGAATCACTAAAAGAAGCAGCTAATAAGCTACATGTAAGGTTTGGTTCCATTAAGCTGTAAAGTTAAAATACCAAGCCTGGATAAATTAATTTGTAATTTATGTAGAGAAAATGATATTTTCCATCCAATGAGATCTCATATAGCTAAAAACAAATACCTAGTAGCAGCGTATCATCAACTGAGAATTGTTTTTATAAATAGCTTCCCAAGCAGCTTTACTGAGGTTTGCGGAAGCAAGAACAATCTGTTCAAAAAGAGTGCAGGGTTTCAACAACCAAAAGCAAGGTGTTACACGACTACCTAATAAGAATGCATATAAAAATTTCAAGCACTAATATTTTTTCAGTAAAAAATATTTTAAATACTTGGAGGTCAAATGAAATGATATCCAATTATAACAAAAACATGCTATGAACTTTTTTCCATTAAATGCTTGAATTACAAAAGTATAAAAATTGTATTAGGATTTAGGAGCACAACAAAATATGTAAACCAGCGACCAGTGTAGCTTGCCTGCCATTTCGCCTAATGCTTTTTCAGAAACTCGTTCTCCACATTTTTAGCGGGCTGGAAATGACATTTCCACCCGCATAACCCTGAAGAATGAAGAAGAAAAAAATTACACAGATCTAACAGAAGTAATGCAAAACATTTAAGATTAAGTAGATCTTTTAATGTTCAACAAACATTCGGCCTTCTTATAGCATAAAAATAGAAATATGTTTAATACAAAACACAAATCAACTTATCCTTTACAATCAATCAGATGAAATTTCAACTTAGTTTCTTCCTAAATTCTATTCATAACTAAGTTTTCAAAAGCATGTAGCTAAACTTGTATGTTTTACATTTTAAATTGCAAAGAAATTCACACAAAATTAGACAGAAAGATCAACAAAATTGCAATATTATAGAACATGGAAAATTAAGTATGGTGTGATCGCCCAAATAATCGTGTCAATTATAGCATAACTACTTGCAAATGAAAGGAAATGCTTTATATTACCTTTAAGAGCATCTGACATGATCCGTCATATTATCACACTTTCCCAAACTCAGAAGCTTTTTGTCTTATGAAACTTAGGCTGACATTAAAGCTTTTAGCTCAGTCGTCCACTTCTTGTCCAAAGAAACTAATGAAGAAAATTGCAATAAAGCAATATCAAGAGAAAGCAAGAACGGAGCAGCATCTCCATACCAACTTTGTGTAATAAAAAATAAAGTACATAACAGTGAAACTGGAACCAGCATGAATCCTTATGAGAACATATAATTTTATTTGCTTTTACTGCACAATCATGTATTATGCTTAAATTATGACATAAGGTCCTATACCGGTACAGGCTCTCCAAAGACACTTTCGACAGCTTCGTCACCATTTACATAAAATGGCAAGATACTGAGATGACAAACTTGAATAAGAAATAAACACAATGGTTGTTTGAACTACAATAGATTTGAATAGTTCTATCACTTATCTAAAATTAAATTTGTGCACCAAAAATCTTTTCTATCAATTATTTAAATTTATATTTGTGGACAAAAAATCTTTCTCAGCATATGTAATGGTAAAAATTTTCAGATCTTTTTTTTAGATTTAAACATTGAACACCACCTATTTCATCACCATAAACTTTTCAAGAGCAAACCCCAATATTTGACTCTACTCATCCATAACTCCAATCACATTGATGAGCACAACTTCAACAAATGAAAGATTTGAATGCTACTATCAAATCACACAAGGGAAACATACATTTTATGTTTCTAAATCTGACCCAGAAAGAGTACTGATCTATTCTTGCTTTTCAATTTACCAGCACCCCAATCTTGGTTGTGTTTCAAGGAGACTAAGACTACACTTTAGACTGCCTAATCAAATAAAGAACCACATCAATCTCACTTATATTACTCAAAACCCTTCATCAACAAGTTCTATATAACTCAGTTATTTTTTGACCAAATCTTTACGAGTTGATACCAAGAATTAAGACTGCATAATCTTTTAGGTACTATTTATAGAGAAAACCAGCAAGAAAGCCTTCAACAAATCCAAACTTTGGGCCAGCTTCACAGACACGGGCTCTCTCAAACCAGCGATAGCGAGGGAGGAAGAATAGATTCTGGAAGTAGGAAAATGATATTTATTGAGAAGGAAAATGACATTTCTGAATCAACACATGTTTTAAAAAATCGGTACAAATCATCAACAGACCCACGACATTTCTGGAAAAAAAAATTGCCTTACTTTAGAGAAGACAGTGAACCAACTCATGACGACACCGATCTTCAATCTCTGGAACAAAAAAAAAAAAAAAAGAGTAATGTTCTTAAATGCTAAACTAAAAAATGGAACGATAAAAAAATGCGTACACAGGGATGATCTCAAGCCACCGTGACGTCGCAGTGAGAGATGAAGGCGATGAGATCGGTGGGAACGAGACGAGAAATCGGAAGCGACGGAAATGAGAAGAGATCCGAAGCGCTCAGTTAGGTTTAGGTTTAGGTTTTGGAGAGAAATGAAAGTGATTTGTCTGGCTTATCCCTATCATTCATGCATAGACAAACGACGTCGTCTGAGAAGGCCAATACGATGTCGTTTTGGTCGAAAATTGAAACACTGTTTGGACACTTCTACTCTTTTAATATAGTTAAGATGTAGTATAGATGAGAACACAAATAAATAAAAAACCTCGTTAAATAATAATATTAATAAATATAAAATCAACATGTATTTGATAAAAGTTTAAATGGTTTATAAACATGTTTATAAACTACACAACTTTTTAATCACAGACATTTTCTCTCTCCAATTTTATCACTATTTTTTTTACCTAAATATCATAAATAAATCAGTTTATAAATCAAACAACGTTACCAAATGGAGTATCTTCTAAAAAGAGTAAAACAAATGAAAAAAAATTAAAAAAATGGTGTAAGTCGTAGTGGCTGACACCATAATTGCTTGGATTGCAATCCAGGCACTTTTGTTAAAAAAAAAAAAAAAAAGGTTTTTGGAGGGAACTTTTCCATTTTTTATATATAGAGTATAGATAAATAAATATAAATATATATAGTATAGATGAGAACACAAATAAATAAAATACCTCGTTAAATAATAATAATATTAATAACTATAAAATCAACATGAAATAGAGACATAATATCCTAACTACTTTAAAATATCACTTTTTTTTCTAAAAGAAAAAAATAAAGATCTGTTCGATAACTCTATTTTATCGTACATAAACAGAACTTTTTGTTAATTTTTGACATGTAAATCACGTATTTTTGAAATAATGGGTATCATTATTTGCTTCTCGTATTTTAACTTTTTTCTTTTCCATTCAAAAACATCAATCAAATAATAATACATAAGGTAAATAATTCATAAACATTAATATCTACAAAAAAAAAAAAAATTTATTAACGCTAAAAGGCAGCAACTTGTAGTACAAGACATTTTCACTTTTTCACCCGTATTTTGGCCCCTTTTTTTGTTCCTTCTTTTAATAATAGAAGACAATTTGTATAGTGAATTAATAAATTACCGTCATTTGCTTCTCATATTTTAACTTTTTTTTTTTGTTCCAACCTTCATAGGAAAACATCAATCACATAATAATATATAGGATAAATATTTCATAAAATATTATTTGTAATATTAAAGATAACAATGACAATAATCAAAACATAATTATAATATTGATAGCTACACATATGATTTATAATATGTTAAACTACTTTAAATATATCGCTTTTCTTTTTTAAAAGAAAAAATAAAAATCTGTTCAGTAACTCTATTTTATCGTGTATCAACAAAAAATTTTGTTCATTTTCTGACATGCAAATCACGTATTTTTGAAATAATGGATCTCATTATTTGCTTTTCATATTTTAACTTTTTTCTCTTCCAATTTTCATTCAAAAATATCAATTAAATAATAATACATAAGGTAAATAATTCATTCATAAATATTAATATCTTTTAAAAAAAAATTAGACATTTGCGGCTGTCGACAGCCGCATTTTTCCAAAAAAGATAAAAGGGATGTCAGTCAATCCCATTAAAAAAAGAAAAAAAGGAAATTGTGAAAAGGGAACAATAAATAGCCCCAACTTGATGTGCAAAACTTTTGCACTTTTAGATATAACCCTTGATTTATCAAACACATGCATAGTATAGATTTTAAAACCATGCACACTTTAAGTAAAATTGAATTTTTAATATACTATTTAATGAGCTCGCAAAATCTATGAATTCGTCTTCTAAATTACATAACAACTGATGAATCATAATTTGATAAAATTATATTTTTGATCGTTCATGTATAATAACACTATTATATTCATAATTCCATACACTACACGTACATCGCACAAACTAGTGTTTATAAATAAGAAATTCAAGTGGAATCAAACGGGAAAATGTAAAGAGCATCCACAATGAATGGACTAAAGCACATGTTAGTGAAATAAGTTTTGAAGATGTTGAAAAAATATGTACAATTAACATGTTAAAACAAATGTTAAGGAAATATTTTTTAATACATGTTAACTTGTATGTTAAATTTAACTAGCAATTTAGTGAATAACATGACAATGTTAACTTAAAAAATTTCCCCAATATCTTATTATTTTTTTTCTTTTTTTCTTTAAATTTTTTAATATTTATTATAAATAATTTTTTTTTTTAATTTCATATTATATAATTTAATAAGATCATCTAAATGAATACCATATTAATATATAAATTTTGCTATTTTAAAAATAAATATTTATTCTATTCTAGAAATTAGTTAAAAATTAATTTGTACATGTTAACTTTAATACGAGGATCTAACATTTAACATGTAACTTTATACACTAACTATTTTTAACATGTTCATTGGACAGCACAGTTCATTCAGAGATTGGCACAATTTAACTCCTCAATCATGACTTACAGCAATTTGTCATATTCAAGCACAGAACACCACATAAAAGGATTAACGATAAATCCAAAGAAAATGCGTAAAATAAAGATGCGATCAGCAAATTTCAAGGAACAATTTCAATAGCAGGAAAAATAAAACCCAATAAAGCAACATGTCACATAATTCAAAATAAATGTTCAAATCTAGAAATTCATGCTACAATTTCTTCTTTTTCCTTTTTCTTCTTGGGAGGAGCAGGAACCAAACACCAGATGTGTGTATATTAAAATCTATCAAGAACATAGTACGATAGAATCCAACAAAAAACTTAATAAATTAATATCTGCAAAGTTAGTTCGTTCATTCATTCAAAAAGATTGCAGTAGGATTTCCTGGGGATGGGGTGTTAGACTTCAGAAGAGTGGCATGCTTCCCAGCTTTCTCGATGGCATCGGCATCCGTAGCAGACAAAACTTCCAAACGTTCAAGGCCCAACTGTCGCTTGATGAGTTCCAAGTTCTCAGTAAGAACCTCAATTTCACCGAAGGGCAGCTTCAGATCCAATGCTTGAACCCCGACAGTCATAACCTCGTCTTTCTTGAACCTCAAGAAAGGCATACATAGCTTCTGTGTTTGTTTGAAATTGCCTTCCTGTCCAAGTGCACTTTTCTGCAATTCTGAAAGGATCTCTTGATCGGGTGCAAAGGATCGTGTTGAAGTGTTAAACTTCTTCTGGAGTATGTTTAAGCATTCCTTTTTCCATCCATCATACTGCTCATTCACAAATATCAAACCAACAGTGGGCTTATTTTGGCTATTAGGTATACTTACATTACTTTTTTTTGAACCTGTAATCTGTTTCTGCAAAAGTTTCCTCATAGATACAATTGAATCTTGCAAGTATTTGTTGGCCTTTTTGAGAGTGAGATCCGGCAAATCAGCATGAGGCCACCCAGCTTTTACGATGTAACCATCCTTCTTCAACAGCTCCTTCCAGACATATTCAGCATAATGCGGACAGATTGGAGCAAGTAGACGTGTCTGAATATCCATAAACCGCCACAACAAATCACGGTTCATGCCCCCTGATCCACACGAAAGCCTATACTCATCCCTTGCAGCCTGAAGATCATAGAAACCAGTTTTCAGAGCTTCTCGAAACAAGTACTCACTATAATTTTTCTCGGTCGTCTTGACTGCTATATTCATTTCATTTGCAAACACGTGATCTGCATAAGTGGAAAGGGGACCACTTCTCAAAGATGACTCGGCTTCAAAAAGCTCTTCCATCCACACAATCTCTTTCGTTAGACGTAAGATTGCAGCATTTGCTGTCTCGAAGACAAAGT
The DNA here is from genome assembly GCA_963555705.1 of Ligustrum vulgare. Lineage (NCBI taxonomy): Eukaryota > Viridiplantae > Streptophyta > Magnoliopsida > Lamiales > Oleaceae > Ligustrum > Ligustrum vulgare. The sequence goes on along the minus strand of OY743176.1, from coordinate 16,457,907 downwards.
TGGCATCATCCATACCATCACCAGCATCTGCGAGAGAGAATCTCGTAGCATCAGCCGAAAATTCCTCAATAGCTTGGCGAACCGTCCTGAAGTTCCCTGTGGACTTTGACATTTTCTCAGAGTTCAGCATAATGTGCCCATTGCACCTGAATCCCCGAGGCCAGTGGTGCTTGGGCATGATTGCTGCGTGGTTATATATACAAAAGGTAAGATGATTCTGGATGAGATCCTTGCCAGAAACTCTGAGATCAAATGGATACCAATACTCAAACTCTTTCTTCAGCTCACTGAGCTGAGAAGAAGATAAATCTGACGATTCAGGATATGGCCCACCAACAAATAAGAAATCCCAAACCTCATCTATTAGCTGCTCTGGCTTAACTAAAGATTTATCAGTACCATACATATCGCCTCTCTGCAACAGATGGGCTACGGTGTAATATGCCATGTAAAGAGTCGAATCAGACAAAGACTCAACTAAAAAGTCCTCATCCCAGGGAATACGAGTTCCAAGCCCAAAACTTCGTGAGCATGCCCACTGATTCAGCCAGCTTAAGGTGTGCTCAAAGCCATGTCGTGCCTCGTCTGAGTAGAGATTCATGTCAGCCAAACATTCTTCCGCTGATTTCTTCCATTCTGATTCTCCATAGGTGATATACCATTGATCCGTCAAAGCCACGATACACTCATCCCCAGATCTTGACATGACCTTCTTTTCGGGTTCACTGTAGACAACGGCTTGACCGAGCTCTAACAGCTTGCTCCTGATTAGACTTTTGGCTTCTTGGACTTTCATTCCTGAAAATTCCCCAACAAGCATAGTTCCCTCGTAGAATCCTCCCTTGTAGATTATTTTCTTGGCTTCATCAAGTTTTTCCCTCTCATTCTGGCTTTTAATTTTTTTCTCAATGCATATTCTCTCTGCAGACTTATCTCCAAAATCTGGATGGTGAATGATAGGTATAATCTCAAATGGCACAACCCACTCATCCTTCACGCCAAACTTGGCTCTGAATGCTGGCTTTGATTTCAAATCTTGGAGGGCCATGTAATCATCAGGAGAATCACTAGGAACACTAGTAACAATCCCAGTGCCTTTATCGGTGAGAACTGATAACATGGGCAGAGTATATATGATATCATTAAATGCTAAAGGAGATCTCAGAGGCAAACCAATAATATCTTGACCAGTCAACTCGACCAAACAAGTTGGTTTCTCTGGAATGCGTGACAGCCTTTGATACGCCAAATTCAGAGCTGCTCTCTTTGTTAAGATAAACACATCTGTATCGTTAATTTCAAAAGCCCCATATTTCCCATCTGGCAATACCCAACAATTTGTTTGCCCATACATGGTCTCTGGTCTCAATGTAGCAGCAGCAAGATATACCTTCTTGCCCTCCAAAACACTCATCTTTGCTGGAAAAGGTGAGACAACCTCCATTTTTATTAGTGTATACTCCTGTGGAATAACACCTTCCCCTGAAGCCCGGTCATGATCTGCACAAGGCTGCCCGTCCAAAGGAGAATATACAGTATATCTTAAGTCCTTAACAATCTTACCCATTGATTTCAATTTCCTCATCTGCCACCGGACAAATGAATCGAAATAAGGGTTCATATCTGTTGTGATAAAAGTTCGCCTCCAATCACATCCCAACCCAAAAGCCTTCAAATCCTCCACAGCCAGAGGCGGGAAAAAGGTCAGCCAGTGGTATGGATCTTTGAACTTCTCAATCTCCTCATCAGACAAACCATAACTCTGCATAATCTCCCATTGGTACTTGACGCCACCAGTTTTGGCAACAACCTTCGATTTCTTACCCTTAAACTTACCACCAGGTTGAGTCTGATTTCCAGCATTCTCGCCGTCCGGTTTCCCCTCTTGTTCAGCAACTTCCTCCTCTTTTACAACAGGAAACACAGGTGGGTATCCAAACATCTCAATCTCCCTTTTAAGCTTATCGGCTGAGGCCTTAATGGGCATCCCAGTACAATGAAAAGCAAAAGGCAAGAGCACGTTTGCACCCTTCAATCTATGATATGCTGCAGCAAATTCAAGTTTCGAGAGGGAAAAAGCATGGCCCAAGTGCAGATAACCATTCATATAAGGAAATGGAAAGTTCCCAAAGAACTTATCACCTGGTTTGGGCGGCACGTCCTTGGCTTCTGCCTTGAAAACATCACCCTCTTCCCACCACTTCTGGACTTGTGACTCAATTTCCAATAGACGATCCCTGCGTGCAAAGCTTTTCCCACTTTCTTCCGCCATTTCGTTACAAGCAAATCCACAGAAACTACGCCCAAAAAATAAATAAATAAATAAATAAATATGTTACCAATCAAACTATAGGACACCAATATGAGGAAAATCAACTAGTGGCCACTGAACTTGGACCATGTAACTACTTAATCACCCAACTATGAAAGGTTTCTAAACGCCCACCCAACTTTCCATGAAATTACCGTCCATCGCCTAACGTCTAACGGTCTCTAATTCTTGACGGGACATCTTATGTGGCAAGATAATTTCAGCTGGGACATCTAACGACATTAATTCTCGGTCAATCATCAAATTGCATCAGTCAAATGTCATTAATTAAGCCGTGACACGTGATGCAATTCGATGAGAAGGTATTAATTATCTTTCGCTCATCAAATTTCAGTCGTGGCATACGATGCAATTTAATGACTGCAATGGCTGAAATTTTTTATCCACGTAGGACGTTATGTTAAGAGTTGGAAAACTATTAGACGTTGGGTGATGGACAAGTAGCTTAGTGAAAAATTTGGATGGAAATTCAAAAACATTTCAAAATTGGATGCTCAAGTAGTAATTCACCACGACACACGAGTTGATTTTACCCACGCCAATACAGATGCAAATTAGGTACTACATCACAAAATAAAATCACACCTTTAAAAGATAAAATGCATTCTTCTGTCGACCCAAATCATAAAGAAAATACAAAGTTAGAAAGTCGAAAAAAATGACACCCGTTACATAAAAAAGCAGACCGTTTATCATTCACATAATATTATTCCATGTCAAATACCGAAAATTTACTTAATTTGCATCAAAATAACTAACTCAAATCAAATAATTGTCTATATTTTCTACTCTCGTCTCTAAACAGAAGATAGCATGAATTTGGTTATTTTTTAAGTCTATCACATATAATTATAAGCAAAATTAACCGAAAATTCAGTAAAAATCATAAAAGTAACTAATCGAAAAACCAGAAAGCAGTACAAAATCATGAAACGTGAAAAAATACCCGGATTTATTCGACCCAAAGATTAATAAGGAGGAAAGAACGTGTTGTGGAGGCTTGGGTTGCTGAAGGATAACGCGCCTCAGTAGATTATGAGACGCCACCGCTAACTAGGGTTTTTGGATGATGCAAATTTCCGCCACTCTCTCTCTCCATTTTCTATTATTATTGACTGATAATAACGTGTTAAGTCAAGTCAAGTCGTGACCTTTTGTATTCTCAAAATTTGATGAATTATTCTACTTGTACTGGTTGGGATCTCCTTGAGGGGTGAGTAATTTTAGTTTCTCAATCAATTTGTAAATATAGAAAAGCCCAAATTTGATTGGCATTTTTTTGATAAATTTGAATCTTTTTTTTTTTATTTTGTTTTTTAATTCTGTTATGGAAGGATGTTCATTTGGGCCTTTGATTTTTCATTTCGAAGGAAGCATTTTTAATTTCCATATTTTTAGGATTTTAACTGTACTTTTGGTATGGGGATTGAAGTTTATATTTGTATATATGTTTGATCATATTTTTGTAGGTTTCGTTTCGTTTCGTTAATATTAATTTTGGGGAAATAATTGAAAGTTTTAATCTCGAACATTTTTGGGCAATTATTATTACAGTCTGAAAAAAAAATTTAATTTTCTACTATGTAAAATTGAAAGATTTATGAGGTGAAGAGAAAGAAAAAAGAGGAAAAATTGAATTCTTTTGGAAAGATTCGATTTTTCTTTAAATTGATATTTTCGTGGTACTTAAAGGGTATATGAAAAGCATTTGAGGTCTATTTTTGTGTGCTGGATTTCTCTTTGAAGGATGAAAAGTTTTTTGGATTTAATGTTAAAATGACAAGTTTCATGTTAAAATGGGATGCATTCTTACTTTTGTTTCTTAAAAATACACGCAGCATGTATAAAAGGAGAAGTTGTTCAATTTTGTCTCAAGAATTTTCAACTATTTTGCTGGTATCCAGCTTGGAAAATGTTTGATAGCTTGAATCAATCTTATGTTCTAAAATTTGATTTTGGCAAAAGCCCTTTTTACAGTGAAGCACTCAAATTACTATGTCTCTGTTCGGTAAAACATTTTTTTGGAGGGTTTTTTGGTTTTTAAACCAATTTTTAAATTACACAATTCTCCAAATCAATCTCTAACCCTACATATTTTCTCTTTCCAATTTTTAACCATCCATCTACTTAAAAAACAACAAAAAATTTGTTTTTTTTCCACCTACAGTCGCCGAACAGGGGCTATGTTGAAGAAACATATTCTCATATTTTTATAAATTATTTAAGTCTCTCATTATTAAAGTTGACATCAATAGCAAACCAAAAACTAAAGCTTCTTAGGGGTTAGGGCATCACGTTGCAAACTTACTTCTCTGCCAATGAATAGGGAGTGACATGACTGCCCATATATTTATAGAATCTTATATTTATACATGATACATGATAAGGCATTCGAGCCTTTATTGCAAATTTCTGTTAGTACGAGATTTCAATAGGAATCAAATAAGTTATAAGTGCTTAGAGTTAGAATGACAATCAACCACAAACTGCGTGAAGGTGTATCAGCTTCCAACCATTTAGAGTTATAGAGTAATTCAGTTTCTCTTCAATAAAATATATTTGTTTCCTAAAAAATGTTAATGAGCAACGTCCAATGCAATTTCAAATATCGTCTCAACAAACACTATAATATTAATAGAAGAAATACTTTCATTTATCTCACAAAATCATGAATTTTACACCAGTATGAGCTCAACATTGTAACAACTCTATGTAAAATTGAAAAATTACATGGGGAGAAAAATTATATATATAGTATTGTATACAATAGTTTCTGTGCATCGCACGAGTAAAATGTTAGTTGACTAATAATAACGTGTTAAGTCAAGTCTGGTTGATTACTGCAAATTGCCCAAATAGTGGGGGATTTATTAAAAAGGTGTAGCCCACGTCTTGATACTCGAACTGATCTTGTCCCGAGCCATTGATTAAATAATGGAGGGTTTATTAGGCCTATGTTTGGTAAATAATAAATATGCATTTGTTTGGTAATACTATTTGGTTTAACATATTTTTTAACATTTCAATTTTTCAAATCATTTTTTAACAACACGTGTTTCTCTCTGCACTTTTTAACAACATACTTTATCTAAAAAAAAAAATAAGAAAAACGTATTTTTAAAACAAAAAAAATTAACAGACAACATAGATTGGTCCAATCAACACCTAGTTTATAAAAAATGCCTAGTGAGCATCCATATCGGACGTGTTAAATTTAGCTAACTACATGGCAAAAATATAAATAAATGTTAAATAACACGCATTTACGTTAAAGTTAACACATCCATTATTGACACAATTGATATATTAATTTTTAGTTAGCACAAGAATATGATAAATCCTTATTTTTAAAATAACAAAATTTATATATTAATATGAAACTTATTTTGAAGATCTCATTAAATCATATAATATGAAATTAAAAAAAATTAAAATATGTGTGTGTGTGTGTTAAAATCTAAGAATAAAGAAGATGAAAAAAAAAAAGAATAAAAAAGGATGAGGTAGGTGGGTGGGTGGGTGGGTAAATTTAACAAAAAAGTTAACTTGTATTTAAAAGATTATCTTAATTTGTATTTTAATATATCCAATGTAGACATTAATTCAACAATTTGCTAACTTATTCTACTTACACGTACTTTAACACATCCAATGTTGATGTTCTAAGTCTTATCTTATCTTATCTAATTACTTAGCTATGTTCTTTAATGCACTCATTACAGTTTATAAGTCAATTTATAAATAACACAATTTTTCAAACTACTTTTTAGGCTCTGTTCGGAGGCCCCGTCCGATTATAAATTTGGATTATTTGTGTTTTAATGATAAAATGTAAGGTTAAAAAGTAGAGAAGAAAAATTTGTGTAGTTAAAAAGTGGTTTGAGAAATTGCGTAAATTATAAATTGAATTACTGGCCATCATTGCTTAATCAATCAGAGGTTTAATCATACGTATTTTCTCTCCCCACTTTTCAACTACTCATTTTACTTAAAAAATATAAATAAATCAATTTATAATTAATGCAGTGTTATCGAACAGAGCATTAATTAATTTAAAAAGATAAGTTTTCCTGCCATTTTGCCATTTTCTTTTGTGGAAAAAAAAAATTATTAATATATTATTTATTATTATTAGTTTATCTTATGAAGGAGTGTAATTATCTTGCTTTCACGTGGAAATTTGCTTCGGCTATTATGAAGTTTTCACACCATTGGACTGCATCTTATCTTATACTTATAAAAGGATATTTGTAATTATCTCACTTCATATATGCACAAAAATTTGCTTCGGCTTCTTGTGCGTCAATCAAAAGAACTTTATAGGCATTCTAGCTAACAGGTGGTTTACAAGCCACATTCTGGAATTTTTAAAACCTTGCAGCCTGATTTCAAATCCACGTTTGAGGATATGTAAATCCTTTGAAATGCTATTAGCTCCTGGCAACTTGCTCTTTCTTTGATCATCAATACTTGGTAATTGGAGGGTGATGATATTTCTTTTTAGTCAAGATTGATTTGTAACATTTTCCAGCACTTGATTTGTGTTCTCTGATGATTACTTGCTCTGATATGCTTATGTCAGAATCTAAAATTGCTTCTCCAACCACTACAGAAGACGATAATACCGACAGTTGACTCGATGACTGTTAATAGAGATAAAACTTCATCCATTCTTGCTTGTACATGCACTAATTTTTTAATCTAAAAGGGGCGTAGAGACTAATTACAGTTAAAATCTATCTATATATAAAGCCAACATTGATTCTGGAATCTTTTTCCCTCCTAGAATCCTAGAATCTCTGTTGGCATAATAGTTGGCAGTTTTTCAATAAACACCAGCACAGCGGTTTCCTAGAATCTAAACAAGTTGTATTTTGGCCGGTTAAATGTAGTTAATGAAGAAGTTGTGTAGTGGGTGGTTAAAATTATGATTGCTAGAAGAGGAAGAACACAAAAAAGTCTCAAATCTCAACCTGTCCCTTCATCATCACACAACTGGAAAAGAGGGAAAATCCCAAATCACGATCATTATGCTCCTCTACTGCTCATCGTTTTCTGATAACGACCTCTCCACCACCACCTTCGCGGCCTCGGGCTCCACCTCATTTGACTCAAAGCCCCAAACCCCTCAGATACCCCTCACATGGCCACCGTTCGGAGATTGACTGTGATGTGCAGATGTCGACGATTCTACTGAGGTCTGGCGAATGCTTTTTACAACTCATTTACTGGGCGGTTAACTCGGAATTTTGTGACAATTTTTTGATTGTTCGTTGTTTGCAGAAGAAGATGGAGAAATGGAGTTACAGGAAAGAGAGCGAGGGCGGAAGAAGAACTCCCTCTCAAACTGTATAAACAAAGTGAAGGGAGTGGGAGCTGGACAACAATTCTTGCCCTTTCAGCTTTGGCACTTCGATAGAAGCTACAGCTATTTCAGCAAAACTATAGATCTGGTCATGTAAGAGAGAGAGTATGGGCTCATGTGCTGTAGATAATACTTTTGCAGCAATGTTAAGGAAATAGGCTTCATGCTGATTTTTTTGAAAAATATTTTCATGGCGTGGATTTCTGTACAAAGCTTTGCATGTAATTACATCTTTATTACTAAAAGTTAAGTTTCTCATGGATTTGATTGTAAGCTACTACATCCATAGAGAGATGGATACAACTTCGACTTTGTAAAATTTTGCTTGCAAGATTCGATCATCATGCTTTAATTAAAAAAAAAAAAAAATCTTATTAAATCCTCCACCTTTTCTTTTTTTTAGTGAAAAACTGTTCTTTTTTGGGGAATTCGTGTTAATGGTGAAGGATATATAGGTGTTAAATATGGCCCCTTTAGCATCCCCTTTAAATTTGGGAAGCATATATATGATTTCTTCTGGTCATTTTGAAGGGCCTGTTTGTTTAGTTAGACGGGTAGCTTTTCGTGGAAATGAAAGTAATTATAAGAGTTTTTTTGGTGTCAAGAGATAGATTTAGTTCCTCTTAGCTTTATGACTGGTACAAGATTTCAAATTTTCTGAGAAATTCTGCTACCTGTGGGAGATTGAAAAGGTTAGAAAGTAGGGAAAATACAGAAACATGTAAGGATTTTAATCAATCATGTAGGCTTATATGTGAATTATTGTATATTCAATAAAAGGCTATCAATTTGGTTAAGCCCAATTAAAGTGATCTAATAAGGATTTAATAAATATCGGGCTTTAATGCATCTAATTAAATGTATGGGCTTTTATGTGTAGATACCAGACCATTACCTAATTCATGATGGGCCGGATTAGGTTAATTGGCAATTCAGTATATAAAGTCGGTTATGGTCCCTGAATCCTACGTACTGTTCATTTTGTCAGACATCCCATCATCAGAGAGAAAATAAGGACTATGTATCGATTTAGAAGATCCAAACGCTGAATCGTTTATCGTGAATCGCGTTTGATTAAGGTACGCTTCCGCTTCAGTTGTTTAATTCTTGATAATTCCAACATGATGATTATTTAGATTATAGATAAATTATTATCTGTAATAAAATTTTCTAACAAGTGGTATCAGAGCCAGGTTCGTGTTGAATTATCAGATCAATTTTGAACGCGTATATATAAAATCTGTTGAGATTCGGTTTGCATATTGTTGAGAAATTGAATATGGACATTAAACTTCTTGATTCATTTTCTCTGTCTGTATGTGTATATATCATCGATTTAAAAATCTGGGAATTTGCATCTGGTTTTGAACATTAAGAAATCTGTGGATTTGTGCTAAGTTGGGTACATTATATGGGTTTAAGAATTCAGATTCGGTGTTGAAACATGGATTCACTGAATATTGGGTCTCTGTTTTGGATCTGATTTTTCGATGTTGAACAAAATTGGATTCAGATTTCTTTTTAGGCCGATCGTTTCTTCTCCCTGTGTGTATATATGCGAAAATCTTGACTTTCAAAATTGGATACATAAATCTGGAAATTGCGCTGTGAATCTGTAATATATTGTGTATATGCTTGGATTCGATTTTTTGTATGGCTGAATTGGATTTTGAATCTGGTTTTGGAGTTGGGTTTCGAACGGTTATGAGACGACGACGTCGTCGGCCTGGGCGAGCAGCGCCGGGTCTTGGCTGTGCAGGGATGGTTGCAGCGTCGCGCGCGCGACGCTGTGCCTCTGGAGTGCAGCGCCGGGAATGACGCTGCGTTGCAATGAGGGTCGCGAAGGAGGCTCGCCGGTGGTGACGGTGGCGGCTAGGGTTACTCTCAAACCCTAACTGCTGAAAATCTAATTATTTAGGGCAGGGGTGTCGATTGGAAATTTGAAGTTTTGAGGGGCCTCTTTTGCAATTTTAGATAATTATGATTATTTGCACCTCCAGTCCTCTATGTTTATTGTGTATAAAACTTAAATCCTGAAGTTATAAATATTATTTAAGTTGGCCCTTAAAGTTCTGAAATTTATAAATTGAGCCCCTAAAGTTATGGAATTTGTAACTTAAGCCCCTAAGGTTATAAATTATTAAAGTTGGGGTTATAAAAGTTCCTGATTTTATATTTCAGCCCCTGAAGTTTGAATATTTTCTTAATTCAGTCCCTCAAGTTTGGAAATTTTCAAAATTGGTCCTTAAAGTTTGAATTTTTTTTTTAAAATTAAGTCCCTAAAGTTTGGGAATTTGCTAAATTGGCTCCTAAAGTTTGAAAATTTTCAAAATCAACTTTTAAAAATTGAAATTTTCATATTTTGGACCTCTAAAGTTTGGTTTTGTTTCAAATTGGGACCTAAAGTTTGGAATTTCTCAAAATTGGCCAATAAAGTTTTGGAAAAATTGTAATTTAAGCCCTTCAAGCTTAAAATTTTTTACAATTGGCCACGTAAGGTTTAAAGAATATTGCAATTGACTCTTCTAACTTAAGGATTGCTTTATTCTAAAGTTTTGAATTCTATAATTCAAATCCTAAAGTCAAATATAGATGCAAATCAATGAATTTCAGTTTCAAATCTTGGTACATCGGAATCTTTTAAGAAATATAATATTCGAAAGTAAGTTAGTTGAAGCAACATGTTGCCAAAGCAACCTCTCTTGTGGATATTAATTAACTTTGAATATTAGAAGATATTTGTGTGTGTTATTCATTGCGAATATTGATCGGCCCAAAGGAAGGTCAATATTTGGCTCGAATTTCACATGCACCTGTGGTGATAAACACGTGGCAATTATTTGGTTTAACGTGTGACCAATAAATCGGTCCAAAGAAAGGTTTATTGGTTAACATGTCATATTGCCAGTGTTTGATCACTGCACTAAGGGAAAATTAGGTGTTTGTGTGTTATTTCATGCGGATATTGATCGGCCCAAAGGAAGGTCAATATTAGGCCCGAATTTCACATGAACTTGTGGTGATAAATACGTGACGGTTATTTGGTTTTACGTGTGATCAATAAATCGGTCCAAAGAAAGGTTTGTTGGTTGACATGTCTTACTGTCAGTGTTTGATCACTACACCAAGAGTACCACTTACAAGTCAATATTTCTGTCCAAAGACTAAATATTGATGTTGTGCTAGGTATCTTGTGATGGGCCCTACCATTATTTGAAAGTATGATTTGCATAATAAGGTATTTATGTGAGCAATTTTATTTAAGTGTTCTCTATTTGGTTTCAAATTCTGCTAGTAGTATATCTACAAGCTCAAATTTAATCCCTATATTTATGGAACAAATTTCAAGGATCAAAACAAGAACATTAACTTTTCGTTGGCTGCATCGATCTAGAGCGTGTACTAAGGATTAAGTAACCTCCTCCTCTTACGGATGAAAGTTCATCTAATCAAATGAGGAACTTTGAGAAGTGGGATTGCTTAAATTACGTGAGTCACATGATCATTAAGTGCGGCATTCCGGAAGCCTTTAGTGGCATAGTATCTGAAGGAGGTAAATAATGCCAATGAATTCCTTGCCGAAATTAAGAAATGTTTTGTGAAAAACGATAAGGCTGAAACAAGCACGCTTATGCAAAGCTTGATTTCAATAAAGTATAAAGGCAATGGGAAAATAAGGGAGTACATCATATAGATGTCTCACACTGCTTCAAAACTTAAGGAACTAAAACTCGACTTGTCTAATGACTTGCTCGTGCATTTGGTATTGATATCGCTTCCTGCACAATATAGTAAATTTAATGTTAATTATAACTGTCAAAGTAGAAATGGACTCTAAATGAGCTAATTTCATAGTGTGCAAGCTTCTTGCACAATTCAGTCAATTTAAGGTCAGTTGTAATCAAAGGGAGAAATGAACTCTAAATGAGTTCATTATATTTTGTGTGCAAGAGGAAGAAAAGTTGAAGCAGGACAAAACTTAGATCACTTGGCAAACACCTCTAAAGATAAGGACAATAAAAGAAATAAAGAACATAAAGTATTTAAGGGTTCAGAACAAAAGAAACCACGTAAACACATTAAGGCTGTTTCTTTTGTTAGAAATTTGGACATTTAAAGAAAGATCATACATAATACCAACTAAAGCAGCTGCTAAAATACCTTAAGAACTTTTGACAGGCAGAAAAACCTAGTCTAAAGTATTTCTACATTTGGGGATGTCCAGCTAAAGCAAGGCCTTATAGGCCACATAAAGAAATTGGACTCCAAAACAGTCAGCAGCTACTTTATTGGTTATTCTGAGCATTTAAGGGGCTATTAAATTTTATAATCCCATACTTAAGTCAATTTTTGAAATGGGAACTGCAACATTTTTTGAGGATGTTGAGTTTGGGGGGAGAAATAAGGTTAGAGATATTGTCTTTAAGGAAGAAGTTGAGGAAGGATCGGTTTCGATTCCTACTATTGCTTTTGACAACGTGCAAGTTTTTATGCATGTCATTGATCAAGAAGCATATCCGGAACCTCAACTAGACAATTTTGAAGAACCTCCCATCCAAAATAAGGTAAATTTCAGAAGTACAAACTCAACAACCTCAATAACTAAAGCCATTAAGGAGATCCACGAGAGAAAGGGAAAAAATGATATTCCGGATGATTTAAATAGTATTTTTCCAAGAACATAAGGAAATAATGGAATGGTGGAAGATGGTTCAATCAATTCCATCAGGCCATGCAGGGTTCTAACTCTCAAGTGGATTGATGTCGTAAATAAGGAGTATAAGCATATGAAAGACAATAAAGTTTGAGATCTTGTCCCATTACCATAAGGTACGAAGCCCATTGGTCTTAAATGGATTTTTAAACCAAGAAGGATTCGAAAGGTAATGTGGAAAGATATAAGGTTCGTCTTGTATCTAAGGGCTTTACATAGAATAATGGCATTGATTATAAAGAGATTTTCTCTTTGGTTTCTACAAAAGACTCTTTCAGGAAAGTTAGGTTGTTGCACATTTTGACCTCGAGTTACATTAAATGGATGTTAAGACGACGTTTCTCAATGGAGACATTGATGAGACGGTTTGCAAATTAAAGAAATCCATTTATGTGCTCAAGCCAGCTTCTCGTTAAGGGTAATACAAATTTCATCAAGTAATTATCTCATTTGGTCTTGAGATTGATGTTGTTGATGATTGTATGTATTACAAGTTCAGTGGGAGTAAGTATATTGTTCTGGTTTTATATGTTGATTATTGCTTGCCACTAATGATATAGGTATGTCACATAAAATTATGAGATTTTTGTCAAGGAATTTTGAGATTAAAAATCTTGGTGACGTCTCTTTTGTATTAGGAATTCAGATACACCGGAATTATTCTCGAGGTATTCTTGGATTGTCACAAAAGGGCTATATCGATAAAGTACTTAAGAGGTTTGACATGCAAGACAGTAAATCAGGGGACAGCTCTATCGCTAATGGAGACAAATTTAGTCTCGACTAATGCCCGAAAAGTTATCTTGAAGTTAAAGAAATGAAGAGGCTCCCATATAGTTAAGCTATAGGGAATCTGATATATATTCAAATTTGTATGCGTTTGGATATTGCATACGTTATTGGGATATTAAGGAGATATTTAAGTAACCCTGGGATGGATCATTTGGAAAGCATCCAAACATGGGTTATAAGGTATTTAAAGAGAACAAAAGATTACATGCTCACATACAGAAAATCGGATCAGTTGGAGATCATATGGTATTATGATTCCGATTTTTACTAGATGCCAAGAAAGTAAAAGATCCACATAAGGCTACATTTAACTGCTGGTTGGAGGAGCTATTTTCGGATGGAGTGCTTAACAGACACTTTAGCTTCTTTCACTTGGCAGCACAGTTGTAGCAATTTTGGGGGGCATCTAATTATGGAATATAGCTGCGAAATTTTGTCACAAGGCTGCGTATTCTGTATGGTATAGAAAGACCACTAAAGTTATATTGTGACAATAACTCAGCAGATTTATATTCCAGTAACAACAGGAGCTCAACTAAGTCAAAATACATTGACATAAGTTCCTGGTTGTGAAGGATACAGTTCAGAGTGGACACGTGTCAATAAGAGCACATTGGGACAAACTCCATAATTGCGGATCCGCTTACTAAAGTATTACAACCCAAGGTCTTTCATGAGTACATTACTCATATGGGTGTTGTATTTCTTAAGGATATTCGGTTTCAGTGGGAGTTTGTATTTTGGGTGCATTAGACACATTTACTGTCCTTTTGGATACAATTTAAAGTTAAAGTTATTTACAGCTGTAAGGTTTCAGGTTTATTATCTCTGAACTCGTTTGAGGATGATCTCACTAAAGTTTGGACCAGTTGGAAATAGGCATGTTGAAGATCACATTACATGTAATTTCCATGCTACACATCCATACTTGATCCATGTCATTCAGTTATGTCGATATACGTGACCATTGAAGGTTTAGTTACGATTAATGTAGCGAAAGCCGCTTTGATCCTATGCTGATATAATTGATGGACCGGATTGTTTGGGGATGCATTCAGTAATGATAGCAAAATTCTGAGTACTCATAAGGTTATGATTGATACACAATTGTATGGTTACACATATAGCCCAAGTGGGAGATTGTAAGGATTTTAATCAATCATGTGGGCTTATATGTGAATTATTGTGTATTCAATAAAAGGCTATCAATTTGGTTAAGCCCAATTAAAGTGATCTAATAAGGATTTAATAAATATCGGGCTTTAATGCATCTAATTAAATGTATGGGCTTTTATGTGTAGATATCAGACCATTACCTAATTCATGATGGGCCGGATTAGGTTAATTGGCAATTCAGTATATAAAGTCGGTTATGGTCCCTGAATCCTACGTACTGTTCATTTTGTCAGACATCCCATCATCAGAGAGAAAATAAGGACTACGTATCGATTTAGAAGATCCAAACGCTGAATCGTTTATCGTGAATCGCGTTTGATTAAGGTACGCTTCCGCTTCAGTTGTTTAATTCTTGATAATTCCAACATGATGATTATTTAGATTATAGATAAATTATTATCTGTAATAAAATTTTCTAACAAAACATGAATCGGGAATTTAACAAAGTGGTCAAAATAAGGAGAGGTGATGAAAGTGATTGGATTCACATTGAGTATTATGTTCATAGTGTTTTTCGGTACGGGGTTTATTTGTTCTCGACTTCATTTGAATTCCTCGAACCGGTCTTCTGCCATGGCTTCTAGATCCAATCTTAGCATCGTAAGCACTAAAGCTAATATTCATATATGTTTTATGTTTTACTGGGTCTAATTCATACTATGTTCGTAGTGTTTGTCAGTACAAGGCTTATTTGAGCTCGACTTCATTTGAATTCCTCCAGGCGGTCTTCTGCCATGACTTGTAGATCCAATCTTACCATTGTAAGCACTTAAGCCAATATTCATATATGTTTTATGTTTTACTGGGTCTAATTACTGTACAATATCAACTTACCAAAAAAGGAACTCTTGGAATTTAGTTTTTCTTTTTGGAGCTTTTTTTTGTTATTTTTGATTGATGGCTTTTCTTAAAGGCTTTTGAGGTTAATATAATGATTGGTTGGTCTATCCATGTTTTCTTCTTTCCCCATTTTATAAGATCAATTTCTTTTGTGGGTGTTAAATCTTGAAAATTCACTTGCAGTTTTTTATTTGACCATTGGGGTTGATTTATATTTTTCAGCTGAGAATACAATTGAGTGAGGGATCAGCTCCTGCAGAGATGACGAAGAACACACTTGAATATGTTTTGTGGAGGTTAAGACTAGATAAAGGTACATTTCCGAAAGATCAAGAGGCAGATGGCCTCAGATATTGTTCAAATTTCATGCTATGAACCTTTGCAACGTGTTCGTGTCTCGATCTTGAGTTTTTTGTATGCTTAGACTGTTTTCAGTCAGCGATTGGTTATAAAATTCCCAATTAATTTCAAGCAATCGGATTTCACCCTGCCATTGAAGAGGACTCTAAGGCCAAAGATAGGGCATGAATAGATGAGAAAACAGAGGAAGAGCTAGAAGATCTTGAGGATGATTTCGATGATGACCACTTCCTGCAAGAATACATTTTTTTGTATTTAATTTCTTTGGACTTGGTGACGGTGTAGCAAAATTGATCTCGTTTAAACTGAACCTATAAATACAAAGGGAGAATCATATCACCATTTTTTTCTTTTATGATATTTTGTAGGAAGTTGTGTTGGAAGTTAACAACGATGGAGTGATGAATAGTATAAAAAGATTTTTCCCTCATCAGAATTCATGTTGAGGCACAAGACAGAATTCTCAGGGGTGGAAAGTCGTGGATATCATGTGGACTAGGACTTCTAATTCTTGAAAAGAGGTCATGAACCCGATTACTTTGTTAATTGCAGATACATGACGAGTCCTCCATGAATTTATTAACTGTTAAATCTGATTGATTTTTTACCAAGAAAATGTAGATTTAGCTCACTTTTAGTTCCACATGGCAGTCCACAAGATCATTTATGTGCTGATTTAAAATCAATTTATATGGCAGTAGATTATTACTCTTTTTGCATTTCTGCTACATATTGCATATTTGTTTTAAACCCTATGCATATATCACAAATTATTGTTCTCTTATAAATTTGATACTCACTCAATAAATACTCCATTACTCTCTGTATTATTTGAATTTTTAATATTTCTTCTATGTATCTATTGATGCTACATATTCCTACATTTTCAATAGTATTTCATGCTCAAATAATCCAAAGTTGGGAAATGACTTTACAAGAAGAAGTTTCTTTTGGTTCAGATCATCAAAGCATTGACTTGCAAATTTGAAAGAGCTTAAGCTTTATAAATAATATCCAAACATGCTCTTTCTCTTTCTCATAATTCTCGAGTATTGCTATGTTTTGAAGCTTATGGTGATGTGGTTATAGGAGGCTCAGTATAAATATGTTTATCTCTTACTTTGTACAATTCCGATACTATTTGTATAATTACCCATTTGAATTGAGTTTATAAAGTTCTGAAAATGATCATATTCTTTTGCGCTGAATACACTAAATAAAACAGGACTTCTCAAAATATTAAAATAAAGCAAGTTCATTTTGTGTTAACAATTCGAAGCTAAACTTTTGTATACTCTTGATCTAGGACTCATGACATGCCCTTATTGTTTATTTTCATTACTTCCTTCCTATTTAGATAGTTTAACAAGTTCTTACAAATTTTGATTCTATTGTTAATTCAATGGAATATGTTCGTGCGTTGTACGGGTGTGAAACTAGTAATATAATTAATTTAAAAGTGTATTTTCAAATTAGTTTATTTAATAGGTGTTGTTAGGAAATTGTGTGCTACCAAATAAACTCATTGGTTATGATGAAAAATCGAGGTTCGTTTTAGCTTCGGACTTTTATAAGTCCATAATGAAGAATATTAAATCCACATCATAATTGCTTGTAGCCGAATCTGGTCTAGTATTTTGAGGATGTCAACCTAATTGAGATTTGTGCTTAATACCCACCCGGGAGATAAATAGGATGAGGTTGAAAATGGATGAAATAACTTGAATTATCGTGATTTTTTTTTGTACCTAATTTTTGCGGCTTATCTCGGTTTTAAAGGAATTTAAAGTATGTCTCCAACTGACTTTTATATGTTACCAGCCTTTATTCTTGTGATATAATAACACCAAAAATATTAAGCCTCTGTTCCGGCTTTCTTCGTGAAATTGCACTGCCTATTTATGTTCTTCTTCTTATTGAACTAGAATACTTTCTTCATGGTTTTTCTTTTTCGTGAACATCCCTTCGGTTGGTTGATTTGTGATTGCCCAGTTCAACCTTAGTAGTTGTACAAATTTCCAAGAAGTGGTGCTGTACTCTGTGGTTGTGGATCGATTTTCAGAGTCAAAACAAAAAGGAAAAATCAAATAACCTTTAATCTAAGTTTTTATTATTGTTGATTTTGATTTTTTTTTGCTTTGATTCGTTCTAACACTTTGATTTGTTTGAATTAAAGGCTGGATTAAAGCATCACATTGGTATCAGAGATGTTGGTGAAGGTTATTTGGTCCAAAAAGTTGAAAAAGTCGGAGAAATAGAGGCAACTGAGTTTGAAAACCAAATCTGATTTTCTCTGATTCTGACCGTTCTACAACTCCAATCGACAAATGCACTGCGGGTCCTTGATCTCTAGGTTGAGGCGCTGCTAGAGGTGCAGCACATGATTTTTCGGCCACTGTGGCAACAACTAGTGGCGTTCAGACAGCGGCGCGTGGTTTTCAACAAAATTTTTTTTTCTAAATAGAACATTGTATTTGTTATTTCTAACAACTGTGTGTTGTTAGTTTTGTGTTTCAGGCCTCACTCTGAAAGTTGGACAATTTTCCCCTTGGTCGTGTGAAAACCAGACAGAGATTGAAAAATTCTAGAACTTTAGGGTTTGAAAAAATAACTCTAGGGACTCGCATCTCTTGATTTTACAGACACATAAAGTCAACTCTGGTAAATTGAATGCAACTTTTAATTTATTGCACTAGTAGATCATCGTGTGGGTGATCATTAGGTTTGGATGTTAACATTGCTTAGTAACCATTGCTTGTTAATAGAACTTAGGATTACTTGCTATATCTGTGTTCTTTAATTTCTGTGTGAAATTATTTGATTGTCATATTTAGATTAAATTTTCTTGTGGGATTATGTTGCTTTGGTTATCTCTTAATTACTTAGACTTCGTCTCAGATTCCTGTTCTAGTTTCTTCTCTTGACTTGAGAACTTGATTCTCACGGAATCCTAGGGGTTCTAGAATAGAGTATATCTTGTGAAACCGTAAGAATATTGTTCTTGGTTACTTAGTGTAATATGTGGTCTTTTCTTTGATATTTTACGTACTTGTGTTCGTGTTCAATACATTTTTTGGTAAAATGTCAACACATCATTTTGAGTTGGGGGTCTTTAACGTTAAGGGTTAAGGGGTGATTTTTCAATATGGCTACAAAAGATGAAGGGTATTCTTATTCAACAAAAAATTTCAAAAACTATTGATGACTCATTTTCTTCAAACTTGACTATTGAAGAGAAAAAAGGATTTAGATGATTTGGCATATACTTGTATAATTTTATATTTGTCTAATGTTGTTTTAAGAAAAGTTGGTAAACAGAATCAACAAAAGAACTTTGAGAAAAATCGGAGGAGCTTTATGTGAAAGTCTACTCTAATAAACTTTTTCTGCTTGAGAGTTTTTTCAGCTTTAAAATTGATCATTCAAAAGACTTGGATGAAAATTTGGGAATCTTCAATAAACTTGTGCAAGACATCACTAATTGAGATTGTGGTGAAAAAGTTTATGAAGAATGTAAAGATGTTATTTTGTTAAATGTTATTTCTGATATTTATAAAGGGGTTAAGAGTGTCATTAAATACGGGAGAGTGACTTTAACAACTGAAATTGTCATAGACTCATTAAGTAGTAAAGATTTGGAGTTAAAAGGTAAGAAAATTGAAAGAAAAAGTAGTGAGGTCCATATGATGAGAGGTAGGTCCCAATCTAGGACTTTTGATAACCAAAGTGGATATGCATTGAGTAGTAAAAACAAAGGTAGAAGTCGGTCTAGGTCAAAAGGTAAAGCAAAAGGTAGAAAATGATATGGGTGTGATAAACTTGAACATCCTTTTAAAGATTGTTATATTGAGAAAAATAAACTAAAAGAAAAAATACGTGATAAGACAAATGTTATTACTTCACCTGATAATGAATTCTGTGAAGTTTATATGTTATTAAATATTCAACCTACTGAAGTGAATCTGATTGTGAAATTGCACTTGCATGAATGAATACTTGATTCTGGTGCATCATTTCATGTTTCATCTCATAAGAACTGGTTTGAAAATATGCAAGAATCTGAAAGTGGTCATGATATTCTTTATTATAATCACACTTATAAAATTGTTGGGATTTGTGACATCACTTTAAAATTTGATATTGGCTGTATTGTTAAACTAAGTAGAGTCGGATATATTCCTAAAATGGCTAGAAATCTTGTTTCTTTGGGAGTTTTTAGAATAAGAAGGTTTTTTTTTTTTTTTGGAAACAACACGTTAAAAACGATTAAGGGTGTTATGGTCACGTGTAAAGGTATCAGAAGAAATGGTATTTATGTGACAATTGCTGAAGTAGTTAATTCCTCTATTAATTCTACCAACACTAATGAAACGCACAAGTGGCACAATAGATTAGCTCATGTAAGCATTAAAGGACTTAAATTGCTTAATGATAAAGGTGTGTTTGGACATTCCATTATGTGATCACTGTGTGCTTGGTAAACTTCATAAGTTATCTTTTTCATTCGTCGCACATAAAACTACAAGAGTTTTAGAATACACTCATTTTGATTTGTGGGGGGCTGCCGCTCATCCTATGATAGGTGGTAATAGATATTTTTTCATCTATATAATTGATATTTTTTTCTCGAAAAGCGTGAGTTTATATGTTGAAAGATACAACTGAGACCTTTGAGAAATTTAAAATTTGAAAATTGCAAATTGAAAATCAATTTGACAAGATAATAAAATTTCTAAGAACTGATAATGGCCTCGAATTTTGTAATAATGATTTTGATGAAATGAGTAAGGAAAGTTGAATTACCAGATATAAAACCGTTCCATATACGCCTCAACACAACGGGGTTGCTAAATGTATGAATCATACTATACTTGATAAGGTTAGATGTATGATGTTGAGTTCTGGTATTCCTAAATATATTTGGGTGAATCTGTTTTTACAGCGTGTTATCTGATTAATTTGACATCTTCTAGTGCATTAAATGGTGATACTTGGCATGAAAAAGGGTATGAAAAGTGTGCTAACTATACCTTGTTGAGAACTTTTGGCTATACTACTTTCTCTCAACAACTGAGGGAAAGCTAGAACCTAGAACTAGGAAATGTGTTTTCTTAGGATATCCTGAAGGAGTTAAAGGATATAAACTTTGGGATAGAAGTCAAACTAGAGTTAAGATCATCGTAAGTAATGATTTTACATTTAATGAATTTGAGATGTCGTGTTTGAAATTAGAGAGTGACAATATGAGAAAAAATAGTAAGAAAATACTTGTGGCGAATCCAAAATGGATTTAGAAACCGTGAGTGTTCATATCCCCACTACTCCAATTGAAGTGGACCATGAAAATCTTGAAGTAGAAAATAATTAGGCTGGGAATGTTGGGAGAGATGGTGTTGTAGAGGAATATCAAGAAGAACAAAACTCTTTATCTGATTATTAGTTAGCTAGAGACTGAGCAAGGAGAATACATAGAATGCTTCAAAGGTTAAAGTCTAATTTTGAGTTAACTTATGGTAGTTATCAAGAACTAGTTGATAGGGAGCCAAATACTTTTGAAGAAGATTTAGAGAGTAAATAAATCGAGGAATGGGTGAAAGAGATGAAAGAAGTGATGAATTCCCTCGATAAAAATCAAACACGGGAGTTACTCCCAAGACCCAAAAACAAGTATATTATTGGGTGTAAATGAGTTTTTTGAGTTAAGGAGGGAACTACTAATGGAAAGTCTTTAAGGTTTAAGGCTAGACTCGTGGCTAAGGTTTATACACAAAAAGAAGGAATAAACTATAATTAAATATTTTATCCAATTGTTAAGTATACTGTATACAACTATTAGGACTATGCTTGCATTAGTTGTACATTTTGATTGAGAACTTGAACAACTCAATGTTAAAACTGCTTTTTTGCATGATGAACTTGATGAAGGGATTTTTATTGATTAATCAAAAGGTTTTGAAAATAAGCAGAAATCTAATAATGTGTGGTTTCAAACGCTCTCTTTATTGTTTAAAACAATATCCTGGACAATGGTAAAAATGTTTTAATTCTTTTGTACAAATCATTGGTTTTATAAGGGGTGAATTATTTTATTAATTAATAAAATATAATTTCATACTAGTCAATAAAATATAATATTTCAATACGAGTTATGAAAAATAATATATTTTTAACATATTTAAAAATTTATTGATTAATAAATATAATTTCATATTAATTAATAAAATATAATATTTTAAATATGAATTATGGAAAATAATATATTTTCAATAAATTTCATAATAAAATGTTATATATTTCAGCTTTTTGTGAAGTGTTTATTGAAGAATTACAAATTTGATTTCTTTAAAATAGCTTTAAAATCTGTTTATCTAGTCAAAAAGTATTTTTGTCAACCATAGTCAAATACCTATATTTTGTAGTAAACGTACCAAACATACACTTAATGTCTTATCATGATTGAGAACCCTATTTTTTTAATACATAACTTTCTTATACTAATGACGACAACTAGTTAATTCTAATGTGTTTAGTATATTATTTTAAAAGAGTTTTTTTTTTTTTTAAATGAATAGTAATTTTTAGGAGAATTAATTATTAAAATTTGATTAAAAAGTTAAATATTGTGAACTTAACTTTTAATGGATAGTTGAAATTGAATACTGTAAAAAAAAAAAAAAAATTAAAGAAAATCAAACAAGAGCCTAACTTTATCAACATTTAATAATAATTTTTTTTTAACATTTAATAATAAAATATTTTGTTAACTATCATTAATAATAAAATATCTTTTTAAACATGCTTTATCTTAATTCCTCAATATTTTAAAATTAATTTGCGTAAAAGATCCATTAATATACCGGCATAATGAATGTAGTTCCTTGCATGTTATGTAAAGATGCTTCAATAGAAGCATTGTTATGTCATATTATTTAATATTGCATACCAAATAATAAAATCAGATATTACCAAAGAGAGCTATTACAACATGGTAACTTGTATATGTATAAAAAGTTACACCAAGATAAAGATCACTCAAAAAATGTTGCAAAAATTAAATAAGTAATCAAATATCTATTCAATGTGAATTATTCTCGCAGAAAACTAACAAGTTTTTATTGATATTGTATTGAAGTTCAATTAAGGAAGAGATTACTAAAAATCACTTATTTTCTTCAAGAAATGAATAGTCAGTATAGCCTACAACAGGATCGGGTGCATAAAATGTAACCCTGTTATAAGGGTTGAGGGGAGCATTCATCTTGAATCTCTTCGGTAAATCGGGATTTGCCAAGAATAAACGACCAAAGGCAATGAGATCAGCGTAATTTTCAGCCAAAGCTTTGTTACCAGCTTCCTTATCATAACCACCCGCAGCGATAAATGTACCTTTAAATGCCTTTCTCATGGGTGCAAGGCTATGGGGGCAATCCGTTATCTCGATAAGATTTTTCATCCTCCGCAATACAGAATTTCGTATTTATTAAGCGCTTTGGCCATGTAAAGTCCGAGAGCTTTCGGGTTCGAGTCTCCAGACCCCATGAAATCTGCAAAGGGAGAAAGCCTAATCCCCACTCTATCACCACCTATTTCTTGAGTAATAGCTTCAACTATTTCTAGAGCAAATCGACAACGGTTCTCCAGAGAGCCTCCATATTGGTCTGTTCGGTCATTCACTTGATCTTTGAAAAACTGGTCAATTAAAAAACCATGTGCTCCATGGATCTCAACCCCATCGAAACCTGTGGGTTGGAAACATTATAGCAGTCAATCGAGCAAGCAATAAAACACGAGCACGCTATGAGCTTTGAAGAAATTTACAAGTCAAAACTTAAAAGTCACATAAAATAGCATATTTGAAGTACGGATTAAAATCAAATTTTTAGTAGATTTTAATAAAAATTAACGACATGTGTATTTGAAAAATTGTGGATCTCATAGATATGTAATTTAGATTGATTGGTGACTTTTAACTTAAATTAAAATCAGATTTTAATTTGTGCCAAACATAACTTCAAAATTACCCATCCATATTAGACATTTTAAGAAACTAATGACAGGACAAAAAAATAATCACCCGAGTGAAGCATTGGCAGAAACATCTCACTTTCCATAGAGACAAATATCTTTTTTTTTTTTACCTCAGAACATGGACATAAAATACACCAGTATCACTTGTCACCATGTTTTATAATCTTTTATTAATAAATTAACCTACCAATATCTTAACCAAGAATTATCTTTTAGCAAATTATAAATCCAACAAAAAATATTTTACCAGCTTCTATAGCATTTCTTGCAGCAAGCCTGAAATCATCGACAATTTGAGGAATTTCATCTGTTCTTAGTCGTCGAGGAGGTGAAAACTGGTCAACGTCAGGTCCATTAGCTAGAACTTGTGGAGCCAATCCCTTGTCCGTACTAGATATTGGAGCCTGCCCGTTGGGTTGAAACTGTGTAAAGCAGTAAGTTTAAAGCAATGTTCTAAAAAGCGTAAAACATGATAAAGCGACGAAGTCGAGCTTTAAGCTTAAACGCGTCTAGACATGAAAAAGTCCGAAAATAAGCGAGTGAAGCGTGAAGGTCAAGTTTCGAGCCTATGTGCGCTTAAGATAAGCGAGATTTGAATATGTAATTGACCAAAAACTGAAAGAAAAGACTAATCCAATCCAATGGTCACCTGTATTTGAAACCCTCCCTACATGCCAAATCTGGCAAAAGAAGATACCACCTTTGGCATGAACAGCTTCCACAATGGGTTTCCATGCCTCGACTTGTTCTTTTGTCCATATTCCTGGTGTATGCGGATAGCTTCAATAAAGAAGAAAATGTATGATGAGGAGATATATTCTGAAAGAGAAACGTTTTATATGTCATTCTTAATATTCACATTACCCTTGGGCAGTATCAGAAACTCCAGTGGCTTCTGTTAAGAGAAATCCGCCTTTGGTTGTCCTCTGAGAGTAATACAAGAAAGCATGTGGCTGAGGAACATTGTTGTAGGATCTCTGCCTTGTAAGGGGTGCCAAAACAATTCTTTACGAAATAAAGGAAATAGTTCAGTAAATTATAAGAAATTAATAATGCCATCTCATAGTCTCTCCTGTGAGTCTGTGAGGTCATTAAATTAATAATATTTAGCTCTTGTTTGAACCCATTATTGAAGATGGCAGAAAAAGAAAATGATTGTGGGTGAGGAAGTATGGAAGCCGAGTAAGAAAATTTTGGTAATATATAGAGACATATTTTTCCCTTCACATAAAGATCATGTATAGTCTATATGATTTTAACAATCAAAACTAATGGAATCCATCAAAATTTATTAAATCTGCTACTAAAGGAATACATTGAGGACCTACGGTGAAAATAAATAAAGATTTTTAAAATAATCATGCATTGCTTACTGGCCCCTAGGAATTTTTCAATGCTCAGCGTTTAGACAAATTATGCCAATGTGAACTGAATTTAACACACTTGTTTCAGAAATTTATGCATTCAAAATCTCCTACAAAATTCTCCATTTGATCCACAAAATAGTCCCCTACTCATTTTCATACATACAGATTAAGAAATGTGAATTAGCCCTTGTTTGAGCCCCATTATTTCAATTTTTAATTTGGGTTTTGAAAATCCAATGGTTAAAAAGTGGTTTGAAAAGTAAAAAATTGTGGGCTTGACTTTTTTGGATGGTTGAGATTGATTACTGTAGAAAAAATTTGTAAAAATAATGAGAAATAATGAGGCTCAAACAAGGGCTTAATGTTGTTAAAAAAATAAATTTTACAATCACTTTCCTAATATATCCCTAATAAATTTCCTAATATAATTTCTCATGTATAAATTTATATATATATATAAAAACCTGTGAGAGAGCTGAAATTTTCCCAATTTGTAAGGTGTGTGGAGTGTGATTTGCCCATTTTCTGGTATTGCCATGGAATTGTTTTCCATTTTTTGGTAGTAGTACGATAATAAAATCCAAACTTCTTTAAACAAGAGAATTACAGTTAAATGAGCAAAAAGCAGAAGATTTATAGAGGAAATGTAAGTTTGAACTGCAAATTATTGCGTAAGCAGCTCCGTCAAGCTTATAGAGGAAAAGTAAAGTTTGAACTGCAAATAATTGCGTAAGCAGCTCCGTCGACAGCTGAAGAAAGCAATCCAGACTGAATAATTATGGCCGCCGGTGTCATTATTCGTTTGACCCAATAAATAAATATTAGAATAGTGAAAATATGGTACCTTTGGTAAAACTTGTTTAAAATGCGTCTGCTCATTAAACTCTCTCTCTCTTCTCATCTTTTTTTTTTATTTTTGCTCTTTCTTCATTATTTTACACTAGTATTTCACCCGTGCGATGCTCGAAAGTTGTTATCTACAATATCGATTTTAATAAGTATTTATAAAATTTCAATACTTATACATAATCAATACATATATAAATGCATAAAAATAATTTTCTATTTTGATAATTATTAGATTTTATAAAATAATATACCTAATTCAAATTATTAAAATCATCTTTGAATAATAAACGTCAGTTTACATATTTAAATATTTGAATTTAATGAATAAAACTTTATTTACAAAAATAAACAATCAAAATAATAATTTTGAAAATCTCGCAATTATCATGATACGACAATCGAGTAAAGTTAGAAATCGCGAAATTGTACCGAAAATTTTATACCCTGTAATCTTTAAAAATTTATAAAAAATAAGTATGGTTAAAAAATATTAATCATTGTATTAATATTATTAACTTAAAAGAAGTCAAAGTATTAACTCTTCAATATTAACCTTCGTTTAATAACTTTTTCGATAAATTGTTTATAAGTAACACATTTGTTCAACCCACTTTTTAATCACATATATTTCTTTAAAATTTTTCTCGATCACACATTTTTATTATAATACTAAAATATAAAGAATTTAAGAATTAATTCTGTCACACTATCCTACTTTCATATATAGTATAGATTTTAACCAATGCAATGAACTAAAATTGCTATCCGTAATATCGATAAGCATTCATTAAAATTTAAAGATTATACATAATCAACAAAAATGCAAAAGATATAAAAATAATTTCTCCATTCTCATCACATATTTAACATTTTTCTCAATTTTCATTCAAAAACACCAATACAATAATTAAAAATATGTGTTTAATCTTAATATACGACATGAACAACGTTAAAGATCAAGAAACTATTATATCATATAATCTTTGCACAATTATTAAAATTAAAAATGATTAAAAAATATTAACCATTATTTACCATAAAATAGTAGACTATTAGTGTGTGTGTGTGTGTGTGTGTGTGTGTGTGTGTGTGTGTATATATATTACAGGGAAGGAGCCCCTGAAATTTTTTTGAAACAAAATGATTGACATTATGAAGAACAAATCAAAAGTTAAACGAAGTTAACTAACAACTAACCAGTGTAAACTAGTAATTTACAAAAGAAAATACCTATAACTGAAAAGTAAATATAAACTTTCAATGTGAGAGATACTAGTAATAAATATTGTATTTACTTCTTGCATAAATATAATGATTGCAGAGAGAGAATTAAGATCAAAGGAAATAAATTCAAGACGTCAATTTTTTTATTTTATTTTATTTTTTTTTTACTCAAAATTTATTTTTTTTCGGACTCAAAAAAAAAAAAAAAATGGGCCAAAGCCCCCACTGGGCTCATATAGGCTCCGTCCTTGTGTGTATATATATATATATATATATAAGATAATAAATACATTCTTATCTATCTAGATTTTGAATTCACATTTGGTGTATAACTATCTTGTATTTACATTAATCTCGTTTTGTATTCACACTAACCAAACCATATAAGGGATGTGCACTATAGGCAGGAAAACAATAATTTTTATGGCAATCTATAATTCTATTTTTATTAATATAAAGATAAAGATGTTATAATATTAAAAAATCAGACATGTTAGTAGTTCCGTCAATGTCATCTCACATCACAATTTTTGAAAGGATAATTATATTGACATTACTAATTTTATTAACTACACCACATTATATAAACACCTTTAATAAAATATGAATTTTATAATTACACCACATTTTTTTTTTAAATATGATACCTTAATTAAATAAAATGAAAACAAAATTTAGTACACCACAATTAGATCTATGGAGACTTCTTCCATCTTCAAACACCACAATACATTGAATTTGGCCGAAAATCTTTTTAATGAAATATTCTTCATGAAACTTTTGTACACTCAATTCATTATTATTGGAGCATACATGTTTGGACAATTGTATTGAATTTTTTATTTTCCACAAATAATTATTTTTTGTTTCTGTAATATTGGTGAAATTTGATTAATTTGTATAATATTTGGAATCAAAGCATGATTGTCAGAAGTTGGTTTATTCTTTTGAAGCCAGAAGTTGGAAGCAAACTTCGATTCATTTGACTATATTTTTTATTTTCTCGTATATTATTTGGAAACAAAGCATGATTTTCAGATTCCACCCGATGCATTTCTTTTTTTAATTTATTGATTTTAACTCATTGGTTCACTAATTGACAATGTCACAGAGTGATTGTCTCATTCGTGAATGAATCCTGTCAAAGAGCAATGCAATTGAGATAAGAGGGATTCATTCAGATGGTGGTGGCTGCATCAATTTTGTTGTTCACTATAATTTAGGATTCTTAATATTTGTGGTGCATATGATGAAGAAGAAGAAGAAGAAGAAGAGTTAATATAATGAAATAGTTATTTAAGTCAATTCATTTATGACCAATTTAATAAATATAAAAAGTGTGATGTGATTAAAAAAATTAGTGGTGTGAATACAGTTACCCTATTTGAAACCAGCAGTTGATTATCTCGATTCCCATTCTACCCTTAAAAAAAATCACTCCAATTTTATAGAGATTTACAGTCAAAGGGTTAATCCGTTAGAGCATCTTCAACCCATTTACTCCATTTTGAAGTAAATTTACACTAAAATAGTGTAATTTTGCACTATCCAACAAAGTCATCTCCAACCTAGAACTATAAATCTTATACCAAATGAACAGTAAACTTTATATTCTCTTATTATTTTCAATTCTCAACAATTAAGTTAATTCGAAAAGTATTTAATTATATATTTTACTACCACTTAAATTTTATAAATTTATAATTTAAAATAATTATCGAGAATATTACGTTTATTAAAAAAAGACATTAATCTTAATATCACAATTAACAAGATGAACCATACTACTTAAAAACTTTACATATAACATGAAAACATTCGTACAATGCAAATAGAAAACAACTAGATTTTGTATACTAATTATTGAAATTAGTATATTTTTCCCACAAATGATCAATTAATGTATTTCGAAATGCAATGTGAGATTCTTTATCTTTAATTCATATTTTATTATATTATGTTTAGTTATCGTCTCATAATTTTATGTTCATCAAGTATGTAACTTTTTATTTTTAATCATTGACAATTTTATTTTAATATTATCATTAGTTGTTATTTATATTAGATTATATTAATAAATTATGATAATAAAAAAAAAACATATAGCAAAGAATATAAATAAATTTTAACCAAACAAAATAATAACAACAAAATGATCCATGGACATAGATGGAATAAACAATTTTAATGTATAAAGTAAAGGGCAAAATTGGAAAATTTTTTTGCAAAATTGAACACCATCTGAGCAATGGGACGCCATATACTGCTCAGCGCTCCATTTTGAAGAAAGAGATGCCGCCTGGTTGAAGCAAGGATTTTACTGCAATTTGGTGAGAAACTTCAAAATAGCGCTGGATTGGAGATGCTCCTAGAAGAATAAAGAATCTACCAAGCGCCCACCATAATGGACTTCATGGAGGGGCCTACAAAAATTCTTGCAT
Source organism: Ligustrum vulgare (assembly GCA_963555705.1). Taxonomy (NCBI): domain Eukaryota; kingdom Viridiplantae; phylum Streptophyta; class Magnoliopsida; order Lamiales; family Oleaceae; genus Ligustrum; species Ligustrum vulgare. Next base: position 16,428,419 of record OY743176.1, on the reverse strand, counting down.
TTCATAAATATTAATCCGTTTGGCAAATATATTTTTTTCTATACAATTTTTTAAATCACTTTTTAACCATATATATTTTCTCTCTCTATTTTTCAACCACATATTTTATCTAGAAAATATAAAAAAAAAAATTTTAAACAAAAAAATTTTAACAAACAGAGGCAAAATAATAAACCATCACCTTACATAATTGACTTTCATCCACCGTAGAAAAATAAGAGATGAAAATTTTGCTCATTTAAATGAGCATCGAACAGACGTTGTGTTTGGTATTGTTTAAAAATAGTTTTTTCAAAAATGAATAGTGATTTTTAGGAGAATGAATTGTTAAAATTTGGTTGAAAAGTCCAATATTGTAAGCATAACTTTTAATAGATTGTTGAGATTGAGTATTGTAGAAAAAAGAAATTGTTTTAATGAAAATCAAACAAGGTACTTTTCACGACATAATTTCCCAAATTACTTTTTATTCACAAATATTTTTCTCTTCACTTTTTAACCACAAGTTTTTCCTTGAAAATATAAAAAATCATATTTTTAAAAATAAAACTTTTAACAAACAGAGCCGTCTCTGTTTGGAAAACTATAAAAAAAAGTTTTTAAACAACATAATTCTCTAAATCACTTTTTAATCACATATTTTCTCTCTCAACTTTTCAACCATATATTTTACCTCGAAAATATAAAAGAAAATGTTTTTAAACTCAAAAAGTTTCTGTTTATTAAGCTTTTTGTGTTTAAAAATATATATATATATTTTTTTTAATGTTTTCTGGGTAAAAAATTGTGGCTGAAAAGTGGAGAAATAAAATATGTGTGGTTAAAAAATAATTTGAGAAATTGAGATGTCATGTTTACCAAACAGAGGCTAAATGGCTATTTAGCGGCTCTAATTATAATTTTTTATTTTGTATTTTCAACGTAAAATTTGTGGTTGAAAATTAGAGAGAGAAAATATGTGTGGTTAAAAAGTAATTTGAAAAATTGTGTAATTTATAAATTAATTTATAAACCAATTATTTACTGTTACTGAACACAATATAATACATAGTTGGACGGCTAAAAGTTATTATTAGGGCCGACCAAAAAGGGACGAGAAATACGTTGATACTTCGTAGTTGTTCTTTAATTTTAAAAAAAAATGTAATGTTATTTGATGTTTTCAAGATAAGATATGAGATTGAAAATAGAATATAATGTGATATGATATTTTCAAGATAAAATATGTAATTGAAAAGTAATTTGAAAAAATATGCTTGATTGAAAATAGATTTAGAGAAATACGGTGTTAGTACACTTGTGTGACAATTAAAAGAGCCAACTTCAAGCACAATAAGGGTCTTACGCTACTCACACAGGGTCCACATTGTAGTATATGTACTCCGACATTAGCAAGCTCCAATGTAACCCTCTAAATTCACTTTTATCTTGAAACATTACTAAATATGTATTCGTTAACTTTAATAATCAAAATAAGTGGTATTTTGAAATGTTTTTAAATTTAAATCATATAACTAATATTGCAAAACTTAAAGATTCTATTTATCAAATATACTTGGAGAAAATATGGAAACAAGAAATTTATAAAGGGTTTCAGCAAATTTTAGCAATTGTACAGTTTTTACTGGATAGTGCAGTCAGTTTGTTAAAAAAAAAAATTGACCTAGAAAATCATGTCAAAAAATTATGAAATTTTTATATAGCGTAATAATCTCGTGTAATTATGAGTTGTAAAAATTTGGGTTCTTATAGATGAAATTTAAAATTTGAGGCACGAATAAAAAGAACCTCAGCTGCCGGCATACTGTACTAGCCAAGCCCTTCAAGCTATCTCTGGTATTCGCCAATTGAGAAATTGGTATACGCAATCGTCATAACCTCACGAAAATCGAGGCCATATTTTCTAGAGCATCGGATAATTGTTTTTAACAAACTACCCACTTGGTCGAGTTCTCCAAAAAAGCGAACACGTTAGGAAGGATTGTAAAATAGTTTGAAGTTGCAACTAGACGTGCGATGCACGATATTAGATATATATACAAAATATTTAAAGTAAAGGGTAAGAAAATAAAGTTGCAAAAAAAAAAAAAAAAAGCTAAATTCTAAAAAATAGAATATTCATAATAGATCTTTACATATTTATGAAATATAAATTAAAAAGGACAAATTATTTCAAATTCAAAAAACTCGTAAATCAAAATTAAAGTCCATCAAATGTAACCATTTGAATATATTTGTCTAGTGGGTTTTTTCCCCAAAGGTATCATTACATATTCAATAAAAATAAGAATATTTCAATAAAAATAGGTCTTATCTTAAGCAATTGAAGATTCACATTCAGTTCTTCAACTTAAACTATTTTTCTTGTTCTAATGTCACCATTATAGTAACCATCACCCTATTTTAATATCGTAATAAATTACATTTATGTATTAATAAGTCATAACCAGTAAAAAATTGAACAATATCAACAAGATTCTCTATTGTTCAACTACACTTTTTCAAAAAGTTAGCCCTCGCTGGAGACCCATAACAATATATTATATTACAAAATCTATAAAAAAAAAAATGATATTTGTTTAAATAATAAATGACTATTAATTTCAATAAATTTTCTTGCTAGTTCTTAACCGTGTATTGCACGGCAATTGTAGTTTTTATAAGCCTCCGTTTGGTAATACTGTTTGATTTATAAACTTGTTTATTTATGATTTTGAGGTAAAAAATAATGGTTGAAAATTGGAGAGAGAAAATGTGTGTGGTTAAAAAATGATTTAAGAAATTGTGTTGTTTATAAACATGTTTATAAACAAAAAAGCAAAAAATTAATTACCAAACGAAGGCTAAGTGATTCCAAAAGAAAACATTATTATGTTTCAAATTTCAATTTATAAAGTAAATAACTTATAGATAATTTCATACAATATTAACAATATCTAGAGAATATATATATATATATTTGTGTGTGTACATTATGATCTGAATTTCATATATTAAACAATTTCTTATATTAAACGATGACTTTGAGTATGTAAACAATAAAAAGATCTATTATAATGCATGTCATCATGAAATTATCATCTTTGATTACTTCAATCGAAAAAATCCTAGCATGCAAATCCTCAAATTTGATGCCTTTTTTATTTCTTTTTTATTATTAAAAAAACTTCTTTTTTTCATATTCATTTTCAATTACACATTCACGCAATAAAATATTCTATACGTAAACCCAAAATTTTCTCTACATTTCAACGCACATTATTTAAAAATCACCATTCAAAAAATCACTTTAACATTTCAACCCACATTATTTAAAAATAAATATTTTAAAAATCACTTTATGTTTTAAGTTGAATATCGAACAGGGGTTTCTTTATCACGAATCCAAAAAAAAAAAAAAAAAGCAATTTCTTTACATGGTTTTATTTTGTAAGCATGCGAATTTCAATGGTTTTGACTAAAATCATTATTATTATTTCTATTATGCAACAACTTATCAAAAAAAAAAAAAAATCCAGTTCACAAGTCAATTAAAAGCCTAAAACAATCATCAAAAATCCCTAAATACCACGATAAAATTCAAATCATTATCCTCCATGAACGCAGGTTCCTCAAAACGACGTGCAAAGGGACGTTCCATAGTAGCATTAGCAGGCAATCGAAGATTCATAAATAAGTTAAAGAACTTTCCCAGTAAACCTATGCCCAGGAATCCTTTTAACTTATTTATTCTCATTGAGCTTCTCAATCATATCAGCTGCTTCTTGGACAGTGGTGATAGTTTGAGCACTTTCTTCTTCCACATTGATCCCAAAATCCTCTTCGAGTCTCATGACAAAACCTAAGTCGGAAGGATCCAACATCAACTAATATTAAGTAATACGGAAAACTACACTACTGGTCCCCAACTTTTGAAAAGGAGGGAGATGGTCTGCAAACTTCCATTATATTATAGTAGTGTAAATGGTTATCAACAACTTAAATGTTCAAATCTTCGTTAAAATCATGCCTCACATCAAATTTCAACAGCAAAACCTAGCTTTATAAAGTTGGATTGATTGTGTGACTATAATCAAAAGGATGGTGGAAAATGGTGCTATTTTCCCGTAAATACACATTCGTTTCTTCCCACATACATTGGAGGAAAGTCAGACATGCGGAAAACATACCCAACAACAAAACTAAGCCCTTGTTTGAGCCCCACTATGGGGACAAATAATGAGTTTTTGAATAGTATTTTTTGGACAATATGTGGTTAAAAAATAATGAACAGATTTTAGTTTACTAATATTACTTTTTTGTAGAATACATGGTTAAAAATTGGAAAGAGAAAAATGTATTTTAATTTTAATAGGGTCGAAAGGGTTAATACCGTATCGAGTGAATCAACACCGAGTATTGCGAATTTGAACTCTCCAGTAATGGCTGAATCATCGGGTAGAGCTAGTTGTTTCCTCACAATTTCAACAACTTTCTCCACTATTTCGGGTTTTGCCTGCTCCAAAGAGTCAAAGAGAATTGTTAATTAGCTCAATTTCTTTTCTTATGAGATCAATCATCATATGTCACATCGATAGCATCTTAAAAGATATAATGGATTGTAAAACAGACAAGTTTCTATCATAAAGATAGCCATATGTCACGCCCCGCGTGTCACATGACCGAAACTCCAAACACAAAGGCATTTGGAGTAGCACAGGGCAGGCGCAAGTTCGTAGGCCAAGGACGCTTGCGGGATGCAATGCCTAAATCTTCGAGAGACCAATGCAAGAATAGCAAGGAAGGAAGGTACTCGAAGGAGATGGAGGACTCCAGAAGATTACGAGACTTGACTACGCTAGTACGTTCTGGAAAGATCCATGGTCGAGCTTTGAAAGATGCATCTCGCATATTGAAAGAAGCTATGAAATGCAAGCATGTTGCGTGGGGAAGGAAAGTTCTAGAAAAGTGCGGAACGTTCTAGAAGTGTATGGAATATCCTAGAATTGGACGGAACATTCTAGAAAGGAATGGAGTGTCCTAGAAGAGTACGGAAGGTTCTAGAATCAACCAAGCTTCAACTCTTCCGGAAGATCCTAGAAGAATCTAGGTTGGTAAGTAATGTTATAGAATATTCTAGAAAGTGGTATATTTGTATAGATGTGTGTAGAATTTTCTAGGTGATAGATACTATTGTAGAATTATCTAGAAAATGGATTAGTGGTAGTATAAATAGGGGTAGGGATCCTCATTTGTAAGCATCCAAGAATTTGGAGTTGCTAGCTTATAGAGAGAGCTTGAGAGCTTGTATAAAGCACTTGTGGAAGAGAGTCCCAAGTGTTGGTCGAGTATTGTAATATTGGAGAGTTTTAATACAAAGAGTGTATTTCTCTCTAATATAGTTTGCTAGCTTTCCTTTATCATTTGTTTGTAAGCACTTGGGGAGTGCTTGGTTAAGGAGCGAAGCTGACTTAGCTAATATCCTACGAGAATATTGAGGAGCTAAGTGCCGCACGGAACTTGAAATCTCCAAGTCCGTGACAGTTGGTATCAGAGCCTAGGTTTGGCTTGTGTATATCTTGACGTGATGTCGAGTGAGGAAGTTGCTGGCACTACTGGGATGGAGCGTGGGCGAGCGGTTGAAGCGATGGTGGAAGGCAAGAAGTCTACGGTACGCACCCGTAGTAAGAGCCGACTGCAAGCTTCAGCAACGAAGTCTCTTGAAGACGTCTTCCTTAATATGGGAGAGCGCATTGAGATGGTGGAGGAGTCACTCTCTACCTTGGAGACTCACACCTTAGAGCAAATTGATTCTCTAAAGGAAGGACAAGATGCTCTAAGGAATGAGATTTCCGTAGTGGAGGCAAGGGTTATGGATGCCGTCACGTCCATCCAAGCCCAAGTAAACAAGCTTTGTGAGGATTTGCGTAAGGACATGGCCGCCTGTCAACGCGCCATGGCTAGCAAAAGTTCTAACAATACTACAATGGCCCCAAGAATCGAGTACCCCAAGCCGAAGGAGTTCAATGGCAAGAGGGACGCCAAGGAGGTAGAGAATTTCCTATGGTGCATGGAGGTCTACTTCGAGGGCATTAACGTCATGGATGAGGCAACAAAGGTACGGACCGCCACTCTTTACCTTAGTGATGTTGCAGCTTTATGGTGGCGTCGTAAGCATGCCGACATAGAACATGGGAAGTGCAAGATAGACACATGGGCTGATTTCAAACGGGAGTTGAAGCGGCAATTCTATCCTGAAAATGTAGTATATGAGGCTCGAAAGAGGATGCGTCTATTAAAGCAAAGGTCTACAATTCGGGACTATGTACAAGAGTTCACCACTCTGATGCTTCAAATCCCAAGCATGGCGGAAGAAGACTTGCTCTTCCACTTCACGGATGGGCTCCAACATTGGGCACGAATGGAGTTGCTAAGGCGTGGAGTTAGCAACGTTGATGAGGCAATTTCGGTAGCAGAGTCATTGGTGGACTATTCGAAGGATGATGCCTCAAAATATAAGGAGCCACGAGATAACAATGAGAAAGGTGGGGGAGACGAAGAGAAGACGTCATCCCATCCGAAAAGCAGTCATTTCCCTCCAATGATTAATCACTTATTCAGTGGCAAGGACACGAGGTCCCAAGGTCGAAGGGACTATGAAGAGAAGAAAACATCAAGGCCAAAATCAAGTGGATGTTTCAACTGTGGAGGGCCTCATATGATGCGGGACTGCCCAAAATTCAAGAACTTAGCGGCTATTGTCGAAGAACTGAGTGAAGAACGAGATACGGGCAAAGAGCCGCAGCAACTGGGGGCAATTCAAGTATTGAACACCTTGGAAGCGGGATCCAAGGGGTCATCTAGCAGGATGCCTAAAGGTGGGAACCTATTGTTCGTGGAGGGCCACGTAAATGGGAAAAATGTTCGGGCATTGGTAGACACAGGAGCTACCCATAACTTTATCACTACAGATGAGGCCGAACGGCTTGGCATCCAAGTCTCAAGGGAAGATGGATGGATGAAGACCGTAAATGATAGGGCCAAACCAATTTCGGGTGTAGCACGAGGAGTAATGCTACACCTTGGCGCATGGGAGGCTCATGTTGATTTTATAGTGGCACCGATGGATCAACACAAGATTGTGTTGGGATTAGACTTCTTACAGAGGAACAAGGCAGCATTGGTTCCAAGCACAAAAGTGATGTGTGTATTTAGAGGAAAGACGTCTATCAGGATCCCAATGGTGGAAGGGTCACGTGAGATGAGACTCTCAGGGATGCAGCACGTCAAGGAGACAGGTATGTGTAATGTATACTCCTTGGGGACAATTGAGCTGGGACGAGGGGTGGAGATGGAGTCTTGTACTCCATGTCGACGAGGGCGTCGACATAATAGGCGGGGGAGAGTGTCACGCCCCGCGTGTCACATGACCGAGACTCCAAACACAAAGGCATTTGGAGTAGCACAGGGCAGGCGCAAGTTCGTAGGCCAAGGACGCTTGCGGGATGCAATGCCTAAATCTTCGAGAGACCAATGCAAGAATAGCAAGGAAGGAAGGTACTCGAAGGAGATGGAGGACTCCAGAAGATTACGAGACTTGACTACGCTAGTACGTTCTGGAAAGATCCATGGTCGAGCTTTGAAAGATGCATCTCGCATATTGAAAGAAGCTATGAAATGCAAGCATGTTGCGTGGGGAAGGAAAGTTCTAGAAAAGTGCGGAACGTTCTAGAAGTGTATGGAATATCCTAGAATTGGACGGAACATTCTAGAAAGGAATGGAGTGTCCTAGAAGAGTACGGAAGGTTCTAGAATCAACCAAGCTTCAACTCTTCCGGAAGATTCTAGAAGAATCTAGGTTGGTAAGTAATGTTATAGAATATTCTAGAAAGTGGTATATTTGTATAGATGTGTGTAGAATTTTCTAGGTGATAGATACTATTGTAGAATTATCTAGAAAATGGATTAGTGGTAGTATAAATAGGGGTAGGGATCCTCATTTGTAAGCATCCAAGAATTTGGAGTTGCTAGCTTATAGAGAGAGCTTGAGAGCTTGTATAAAGCACTTGTGGAAGAGAGTCCCAAGTGTTGGTCGAGTATTGTAATATTAGAGAGTTTTAATACAAAGAGTGTATTTCTCTCTAATATAGTTTGCTAGCTTTCCTTTATCATTTGTTTGTAAGCACTTGGGGAGTGATTGGTCAAGGAGCGAGGCTGACTTAGCTAATATCCTACGAGAATATTGAGGAGCTAAGTGCCGCACGGAACTTGAAATCTCCAAGTCCGTGACACATAGGTCTGATTGGAATATACTTTTCTAAAAGATAGTCATAAACATAAAACATCATACTGCATGTATCTTCCTTTGATATTATGGCTCCCATGGCCATGATCCGCTGAACCAGAGCTTGATTCTACAGACATAATAGTCAAAATATTTAAAGAATAAATCTTTGACAAACCAAGTAAACTCTCAAAATAAAAACAAATATCACGAACTCAATTCAAAAACTTGATTTTGAGAGTGTTGGTGTCTAGGAAAGTAAAATGAAAGGTTTTTGGCATTTCTTTGTGATTTCTACAGATTGAAAGTTGAGGGAGAGTGAACTTTTGAACTGAAATGACTTGACTTATTTCCAGGCATTGTTTCAATGTTCACATAATAAACTTGAACTGATAGGTAGTTTATATTCTCTCAGTTTTTTGGGTTCAAGTACTTTTTATGCAACATATGCTAGAGATATCCAGATAGAAATGCATCAAAAGAAAAGCTCACGAACCATGTGAGAACCATTAGAAGTAGAGGGTGATGGTGGCTCCATGGGAGAATTGACCGGCAAAGATGTAGCCTGTGAAGAGAAGCAGAGTAAATACAGGTGATTAATACAACAATCGAGTATGTCCGCTTTTTCTTTATTACTATAGGAAAGAGCAGCCAAAATTTATTTTGGTTCAGGAAGCTGACATTATCAATTTAATAGATTATTAGTAGAGTGAGTAGGAAAATAATACTTTTTAGAAGGTCAAAAATACATGTTTACAAAAGGATTTGACTAATAACTTGGCCAATGACAACATGCTGTTGTGAGATCATGTTCTTAACCTTGATGCGATTTACTGGTGGCAATTGAAGTGCGGGCCTTGATGAACTCGATGCAGCTCCCTGAAAATTCCAATGAATTGACATCATTAGGAAATCTGTCAATATCACTATAATTAAATAGTAAAACAGACAAGTAGCCCCAGTATTGGATTTTTCTTCTCTGACCCTAATTGAAAAGACAGAGCAAACAAAATCATTGAAACCATACTCAGAAATAAGCCAATATGTGATTCAACCTCAAACACAATTTCATTTTTCCTGGTAAAAAAGGTAGTTAAAAGAAGTATGATTTTATACCTTAAAATCCAAAAAAGAAGCAACTTTCAAATCTCGTCAAACATGCTTAGCAAAAAACTAAATAATAAAAACTTTACTTTTTAATTGTTTAAGTTTAGCCATATACCATTTACCTTAGTTAGCAGTCACTCGGTGTGATACATTACTTCTAAAAAAGGCTACTGCTATAACATCTTGCCCAGGAAAGCAGTTATCTCCCACCCATTTGAATGTGTTGATTGGACTATAAATTAAACAAACACAAAGACAATCTAACTAAGAATTAATGTTTTCATCAATGAAGCTATAGAACTCTTTAAATATTGTGGATATATCCCAGTAATTTTTCAAAAGTTTTGACAATGATGATTTGGAACTAGTGCGAACTTAGATTTGGCAAGAATTCTAGGGAAGGTAAGGTAGTAAAAGAAGCAAAAAATTTCATTCAAGAAGTTGGATGTGTAACTTTTTTTTATTCTTTATTGCCGACCTTCATATTAACTCTCTCCTCTAGTTGATCTATCATCAAATTTTATCATATATTGGCTAATTCGCGTCTCAGTTTATCCAGGAATGAGCTTGTAAATTCTTCTTTTAAATGGCCACGCTGTAATGGATAAAATAAGAAAAATGAGAATATGACCACTGACGCGATCCCAGTCGGGAAATCTCGTCGAAATGCGGAATAACGAAAAATCTAAAACCCTAGGAAAGATCTAAATCAGATCTGACACGAAAAATAACGAGAACACGAATAAATAGACGGAAATTAAAAGATAGATTGACGATAGGACCTGGACCCAACAATCACGACGCAAGAATTGACGATGCAGATTGAAGAACAGAGGTTTTCGAAACACCACAAGGACTTGTCAATTTCCTTGATAAGATTCTAATCGGACACGCCACAAATATTCTCGCGAATATTTGATAAGTACAACGCCACAAATATTTGCACAATATTTGATAAGCCGGATTTGTTCTCGAAGAATACAAAAGGGACTCCTCAACCTTTCAATTGGAGAAAACTTTCTCAACTTTATTCATAAACTCAAACTTGTCTTATGTTTACAATGATGAAAAGAAATATAAATAAGCAAGAAAACCTAGCATCTAATTTACTCAAAATAGAATTCTAATTATGCTAAAATTCTAAAATAGGAAAATAACCTAAAATAATAAAAGGAAATAAATTAATTGAAAATCCGGAAAATCTTGAATTACGGCCGTGAATACTTATCTTACGGCCGTAATGAACATTCTGTCTCAATTTTCAATTTGGTGTTACGGCCGTGATCAATATGTTACGGCCGTGAGGAATATCTTTACGGCCGTGAATCACTTTCTGCACAATTTCTTGATTATTTGCCTCGGCTTGATCCTTTCTCCTTCTCGGCTCGACTCCAACACGGAACTTGCTCCGTTTCGCACGTAGATCATCGTCATATTGCCGATGGCTCGACTTCGCCCCTCGATGCCTGGTCCGGATCACATCATACTCCCTCTCTTGAAAAGGATTCGACCTCGAATCCATTTTTGGTCGGCTTTTCAAATTCCTCCTGCTTTCCTGGGCTCGATGATCATTTTTCTGCCTCGTGCGATCCTTTAGACTTTTGGGCTGCTCATTTTTGCCAACAAGTTTCTTTCCTGTTTTAAGCTCATAGTTTGACTTCGGTACCTGTAAAACAGAATTTAAAGAACTGGGGAGGGGTGTGTTAGCGTGAGTAAGTGCAAATAGACTCAATTTTGAGGTAGACTCTCTTTTCTTTTGATTTTTGCACTCAGTCTCTCCTTTTTC